>JARQZJ010000095.1:2400000-4800000 GCA_030704895.1 Henosepilachna vigintioctopunctata | reverse complement strand
AACTGTACTGATGATGATCTTTCATTAATTAACCAGGCCCCGAGATAACAGATAAATGAGTGGTTTCTTTCGATTCGACGCGCTGACTTAGCAAGCGTTTTTGTACAATATGCGGAACGTACTGAAATTAAACTGACAAATAAATATAGATTTTTTTGTTATTAAGACAAAGGGTAGGTCAAAAAACTGCGTTGATACATAACGCCTATGAGACTCATATCTCGTTGTTTGCGTCCAGAGAACATTAATTGATCCCAATGGCTTTCTCATGAGAAACGGTACCTCATACAATTGATATTATTTGTTTTATTTTAAAGCATTGGTAATGTTATTGAGGAATTTTTCTAAGAGTTATTGTTTCAACTAACCATCAAAATCGAACAATATTTCAATCATCTATATTTTCTAGTTTATCAATATTTATTTGTGTACTGCGTATAAGAACGAATGTTTTTATGTCCCACGTTACTAATTGAAATGTGAATGATCTGGCACATCAGAGGTGGGATTCTATTTAGCAAGGTAACAGATTTCTTTATGAGCCTCTTCCTCTAAGATAGTTATCAACTTAATAAGATAAATATCAAGTAAAGATAGTTATTAAATATTTTTCATATAAGATCTCATTCTCTCAATGCCACTCGAAGTTAAAAGGTAAGACACAAACATACAAATCTTCTGAAAGGATGTTGTACCAAAGCCCTATTCGTTTCATGAAATTTTCATTCATGAAAATTTTTGGTATGAAACAGACGAATAGAGTATCATTTTAAACTGCGGTTTGACTTAGAGTAGAGTTGGGACAAGGGGGGCCCAATATTTTAGCTTAAACTTGAGGATACGCATAGAGGAATACGTTGGAACCCTTGATATGTTATCATATACTCTCGAAATTGTATTGTTCAAAATTCTAGCTTACCTGAGTCCAAAGTTATGTATATATGACAAAGTAGTATTGAAATAAGTGTTGATTTGAAAATTTCACTCGAACAGATTTGAATTATTGCTCGTATTTGGGATCTACAGTTTCTGCATTTTTCGGGCAGTTTGTCAAAATTTATTGCTGAGGTGTCTTGATATGAAGACATGCTGAGGAAATGCAGGAAATGCTAAGTTTTTCTCCGGAGCAAGTGTGTTTTTCCATCATAAATGTACTATGTAAATCACATTCAAAGTATAAGATTTCAACCTGAAGGTGATCCGTATTTCTGCCTGTAAGTTGCTACTGTCATTTTGATTATTAATTCCAAAGCTACAGCTGATAAAGCAAGCTATTTGAGCTGTTCACTTTCCCTGAGATTATGTGATAACTTAAAACCAAATGAATGGTGGGATCATCGCGATTTACTGAATCATTTCTTGATGATTTTGCCTCTTTTACTGATGGTTCTTCAGCTCTGTGGGGTCTTGTACAACTTCAAACAAAAAGGTATATTTGTCCGAGAAGAAGAGCAATCAATTTCATGAAACTTCGAACTTACATATACATTCTTCAATATGGAATGGGAGTGTTTGAATATTTATATGCATTAAATGAAAAGAAAAGTCAATGGAGTTCTCAAAAAATTCGATAAAGTATGAGGAGAAATAAGGAAGCTAGATTTCTACCAGAGAAAAGTACTCTCAATATATATTGTATGGCATACACAAGCAGTGTAGCAGGCGGATCTTAACTGAATTAATGTACTCGTTGATGTCATCAGCTTTGCAAGGCTATAGATTTCCAGGAGTCACAAACCGCACTCAGATTATCTGAGAGAGTCTTACGAGCTGCCTTTCACCTCTGAATTCCTTATGAATTTTTCACCTCTTTGCTTAGAAAAAATGAAAATTTAAAGACCATCAAGTAGGAAAATACTCTTGAGAAAAAGTAGTTGACAAAAATTGTTTCGATTTTGCGACCTTTTCGGAAACCACAGTCTTGTAATATATAAGAAGTCTCCTACAAAATCTTAGTGATATATAGTACTCAAATCTCCCCAGAGAAGCATTCGCGCAATTATTATCAATTTTTCTTCATAAGGTACTCCCGTTTAACCTATCTGCATTTCCAATCTGCTTCTACCCCTTTTCCATTTAAATTCCCAATTTAGTTTGCAACCTCATTAGGCAAGCGGGCTGTTAATTTCAACTGATATATTAACCGTTTTTTTTTCAACGTTTTGCATAATTACAACCACCTAATAAGCGACGGATGGCCGCAGAAACGTTTAATTGCACGGGGTTATTTGTAGCTCGCTTTTCGAATTTCAATTTTTCCTGCAGTTAACTTATGCTTCATTCAGATATAGAGCAATATTAAATATTTATACTGAAGTCAGCAGTAATCGGTTTTCAGGGCAGAAAAAAAACATATAAATATAAGGGTAGAAATGACGAAACTTAGAGTAAATCGACAACAAACAACAAAACAAATAATTAAAACTGTCTAACTTGACTATAGCAGCCTTTTCGGTGTATATATTTCTTGGTAATTAGAGGGACTATGCGCCCTCTGAACTGAGTTTTGAAGAATGATACGTATACAACTACTGCTCCGATATACACAAACAACGAAGAAAACTGCACTTTCAGTGAAAGCTGGCATTGAATCCCCCTCAAAATTGTTTATATATATTGAAATTTCAGCTCATATAATTGAGATCTATGAAAATGAATCTCTTTCCAGTTTCATGAAAAAAAATCAACTTAGTCTGATTCAAAAGGATCACATGACCCTGAGCGTATAAATACCTATATTTCGCTATATTTTAGATCGAATTTGGTATTTCAAATTCACATGGACCTGAATTCATCGATGAATTGGAAATACAAGATTTTTTCTGCTTGCAATATTTCACTAGAGCTTTGGTACCCTTTATTCCTCATTGCACCTTATGCTCAATTATTATACTTACAAATTTACATACTGATAATTAATCTGTAATTTTGGATGTCACTGAGAGAGACATACTATGAATACTGTTGTGACAACGGTTCCTATGTCTTCTTCGATTTCATCACAGCTACGAAATATTGTAACCAAAATATTACGGAAATATTACAGAATTTAACGATTCTGTTCTCTATCAGTCTAGTAAATTGCAAATTATTATCTGTGGTTTTGAGGTGAATTTTTAGATCATTGAGCCAATATGTACCTGTTCATCTTTACATATTTTAGCCAGCTTCCATGGGGTTTCCGAAGATGATTTTTCTTGCATATAGCATATTGTATGTGAGCAAATTCATATTCCATGTAACCAACCTTTTTTTGAGTTTGTACTATTAATGTCGCCAATTGCTACACCCAGTAGAGTTTTAGATTCTCATATTTCCCTAGATTTATCTTTCATTTTCGTTTTTTACGATCCTATAATTATAATTATCTCCAAGTTTATGCTTAGGCGTCATATTCAAATTGTTCTATGCCAAAAATATTATTTCGCTCAAGATCCCTCATTTTATTGTGACCCACATTGAAACTATTATGACTAGAGGAGATTTTGGCTTTTCCTCCGTATCATTGAAATCAAAAAACCTGCAACACTAAGTAATATATCTAGTTTGTAAGTTTGTTCGTCGTTTATACGAAGATGTAGGTCAGTCGAGCTAATACAAAACTCCGAAGTTTTTTTAAGACATTGCAGAGTGTTTCCAAAACTCTTTCTGGTATACAGACACAGTTCCTAGCCTCTATATCATGAATAATTCAAAAATTGGTTAATCAAATTCCAAGAGACTGCCAGAAACTTCACTCAATAATTACTGAAGACCCAGCTCTCAGAAATTGAAGATATAAACTGAAATAAAAGTGTCAGGGGTGTGGGTACCTCACCCTACGCTCCAGCGGCATCTTCCATCTGGAATATATGCGGATAAAAATTAATTTTCATCCAGGATAGCGGGCTATTAATTCTATCGGAGAATGCTCGCGAAATGTACGTAGCTGGCTTTGTCTCGCCTGTCTGCCTGAAATACAAAACGCTGCATTAAATTCAGAGAAATGCGGTCGAAGATATTAAATCAAAAATCGAAGAGTTAATGACATCCAAAGATCATCGACATGGCTATTACTTTATTTTAGGTAGCGAAAAATTATTCGCTGACTATTATTATTATTGTTGTTCTTAGTGCAAAGGTCAGATACCTAATAAACCCTCAAAGATCTACAGTTTAATGTAGACTCCAACGGCCAAAGAACGCGGTTAGAATCGAATACACCAGCACCAGTAAGCCTATTATTAGGTTTCTTTTGATGACTACTTACATTCCAACCTGAGAATATATTCCTACATATAATTCATTCCGTTAAATGCCAAGTCGGCTAATAAAGTTCATTGTTACTACTGTTGTTAGTACATTATATTATACCTCACTATCCATAATAGAGCGAGTGTATTATACGATTTTGTAGAATGTATCCAAGTGGTTTCAATGATACAATATATTGAAGTACTTACAAAACATTAGGTTTTGTATTCATAAAATTCCAAATAGCTGTCTCAATCTGAATCAACTATGGTTCCAAAGAATACCTTAATACTATCAAAACTCTCGAATATGCTAGTGTTTTTTGAAATCAAGGATACGTGTTTTATACGAGTATGAAGCCGCGTATACACTGGAGAAATCGCCTCGCATGAGCATGCTACCCAAGCAGAAAGGGCCACACGATGAGCACCGCACGAGCCCTGAGCCACTGTGCTCGACCCCCTGCATCCCGAACAAGGAGCTCAGTTTGTTTCGAGTTGTTGAAGTGGAAACATGGTCAATTTTCTTCCGACATTCCTCCTTCGGAATGTTCGTGGTGGCAGAGATTTCATCTCATTAGTATTTTTTTTTCAAATTATTGAAATAATGTTCAAACTTTCTGCGCCAAAGGATAGGATAAGAACGGTAGCACTCGATAAGGGCCAGGGAACTGTCGAACAAAATTTGAATAATACCTTCTCTACAAAGTTAACTTCAATACTGTGATTCAAAGGATCGGGGGGGGGGAGGTGGCAACTGGAGGTGATAGAAAAAGAAGAGGGACAGTCTGCTCGGCTCCGCTCATACTGCTCGGTTCGAATGCAGACAAAATTCCGTACCCACTGAGCAAAATCAGCACGTGCTCACGCGTGGTGAATGCTCAAGTGTATACGCGGCTTAGGAAACCTTGAACCTTTTCCAAGCGTACCTTGAAATATTCATGGTTTGAGTTTGGTGCTATTCAACCAGAACAAGGTACATCTCATGAGTTACTACAAGATTTAGTGTGCCTCCCGCTAGTACTGTTCTGCCCTTTCCATCACTACATAGAATTCCTGATGACTTTAAACCTTTCCATGATATCATTAACATTTAGATAAAACTTTTTTAGATAGATACTTCAGATTTTCGTTATTTGTTTTCAGATA
Source organism: Henosepilachna vigintioctopunctata (assembly GCA_030704895.1). Taxonomy (NCBI): domain Eukaryota; kingdom Metazoa; phylum Arthropoda; class Insecta; order Coleoptera; family Coccinellidae; genus Henosepilachna; species Henosepilachna vigintioctopunctata. Next base: position 4,794,619 of record JARQZJ010000095.1, on the reverse strand, counting down.
AGCTTTCATTCCCTATTTCCCTTTTTTCCCTACACAGTTGGCTTGAGTTGTTGAGTGGTGTATTTCTGAATAAACAAACAACTAACTAAAATGAACAAATAAATAACATTATTCAAATAGTGGAATTTGATTCAAACTCTTATTGATATGATGAATACATAATTGAGATTTATTCTTCGCATTAGCAATTCTTTCCCTATCGTATTATACGAAAAGAAGAAAAACTATCAACAATTTCATAAGGTCAAGTGTCATAATATAGAAGTGGTATCAGTAGATACACAGAAAGATTTCAGATTATGATTTTGGAAGATTTGTTCTGGTCTCATGGAAGTAGGATATGCAGCAAAGCAATATCATCTTTGTATCATGAGCTCAGTAGCCGGACGTTTTAGGGACTTTCGGGGCTACTGATGCTGGTATCTATACCTCCTTCAGAAGAATTCCTAATTGAGTCATCATCCACTCTAATCCTTCAAATAATATCTTTCATATGCGTTATTAAACTTGATATTTCTTGATCTAGACTATATTTTCCGCATCGTGTCAATTTGATTTAACAGTACAATATATTCGGTATATTTCTCATCATTATAGACATTTTATCTCGACCAAAATTGATAATTTCAGATGATTATCAAAAGCATTCGAAGATATTCATAAGCACTGAAACTCCAAAACAACCAACTCAAATAATTGAAGAATAATTCAGCTAGTCAATAACATTTTATTTTCAAAAGTTTCCGCCCTTTGTGCAATACCAGAAGAATAACTGAGCCATTCTTACTGCAATCTAAATGAAACTGTTCCAAAAATTCCTACTATATCAAAATTGTGTCTAATATTCCGTCCTGGGACAATCCTTGCCATATCTAGTACATCCTTGTCGCGAAAAATATGACAGGGATTAGATCCCGAGGCTTTTTAAGCGAAGAGGAAAACCACTTATGAGCTGAGATAAACGCGATCAATATCTAGCCACCTTGGAAAATAATGCATATATAATTCTTCTCGCGCAACCTGCTTACGTTCGTCTGAGACCCACTTTTAATCTGGCAATTTTTTACTAGCATTTTCGCCGAGGTTGACTTTGGCCACAAATCAGGTACACATACTTAATAAACTTCTCTGCAAGTCGAGTTTTAAAACTCGTAGAAGCGCAGGGAGAAACCTCATAATACGGGAAAACGTTTAAGCTTTTACTTTGGAAGTTTTCCGACACGTGTGGTGGTGTTTGGAAATTTTCAACGAATACCAGCTTTACTTCCTTTGTTCACGCCAAACTGTTTGCTTGGAACCTCTGTTCGGAATAATATCGAGAGATTGGAGAAAAATGTAGGGAAAATGACTGGGTAGACACAGAATAAAATGAGTTAATAACATCAATCAACTTTTTTTTTTATTCAATAGTGTTGGCGGCGTTTACTTGATGTAAATCCATTATAATTGAATATAAACTTAAATTCAAACACCTGAACTTATGATTTACACTTTATTGGCTACACAGCATGACGCGTTTCGTCGTTACAAACTACTTCTTCAGATGCTTACAGAATAATCATAATAATCATTATTCTGTAAGCATCTGAAGAAGTCGTTTGTAACGACGAAACGCGTCATGCGATGTAGCCAATAAAGTGTAAATCATAAGTTCAAGTGTTTGAATTTAAGTTTATATTCAATCAATCACCTTGCTGTTATTCCACAGAAATATGTTTCTTTTACATACAGATTAAGACAGTTTTTTTATTTGTCTGAAAACATGTTCAATAATTTGTTAATATACATCAATATCAACACACATATTAATACACAGACAAGACCTACCTTCAGGTTGATCCAGAATGGTAAATCACAGAATGGTCAGAATTTTTGTTGTTTTAAATTCCATAACCAGTTACGTTTTCATCTAAGGGGCCGTCCATTTATCACGTTGTTTTTTTTTAGCATTTTTAACAAGCCCCCCCCCTCCCATTTGGTGATACATGGTGAGGTTCAAGACGAACCCTCCTCCCTATATCACTTGTTTTTTTAGTGCTTACAGAGAATCTTAATTTTTTAAAAATATTCGTTATGAAATACATGTTTAAGTTTCATCAAATTTCATTAGAGAAAATTAAAAAAACTACAATAATAACCTTGAGAGGTAGACAGAAAGTTTGCAAGTTGTTTTGGACTTGTTATAAAAATAGTGAAAGAAATGCGAAAAACTTTTCTGTTGTAATACATGAACATAATTTAATTTACAATGAAAAAATATCCTTATTTTTTATCCAATTCTTTGAATGAATGCTCAGAATCTTTCAATGCTCATGCATTGAAATCTTCAAATTTAAGATAAGATTTAAAGTTATATGAATGCGCCCCTTGCGATCGAAATAAAAAAGGGGTGTAGAATTTAATTCAGAAAATCACCCTTAAGCATTGCCATTGATATTTCAAAATAAAATAAAATTCAGTAGGGCGAATAAACATTAAAGGGTTGAATTGTAGTGGAGGATTTGAGAACGCAGGAAAATCGAGATGGAGATTTCACGCATTTAAACCCTTTTATGAGTTCGAAGAATTTAGGTTTTTTTTATTCGAGGGTTGCAAGTGGAGTGCTATCTAATTGTTTTTTGAATTGCTTGAACGACTTAGGGTAACATTTCAAAGATAGCAACGGCAATTTAGATTTAAATTGTTTCAAACATATCATCGATCAATTTTCCATTCACGTTTTATGTAGAGAGGATGTTTTAATTGTTTATTCATTATATATAATTTGTATAAATTTATAATTTATACAAATTATTATTATTAATTTATATTGTGATTTGCATCCCCATCGATATCTAAACTACGACACAAGTTGATTTCTTAATGGTCAATTTTTGCAGAAAAAGTTGAAAAGGACTGAAATCACAAGAAATGATAGAAAATTATAAAATTTATAAAAGGATGAAACTCATTGTGGTCAGGAAGTGAAAGGAGGTGATGAAAAGGAGAATTGTTAAGGAGGTTATGAGGGTAAGAAAGGGTTTACCTCGATTTCCGGAAGAACTAGAATGTCTAAGGCAATGATAAAATTTTAGGTAATGAAAAGATCTACAAGTTTTATATTCACACTTTTTTCACACCACTTCTTAGTTTGTGAAAAATTCAAAAACCAAGTTTCTCGTTCTTTATCTTTTCTAAAACTGTTTTTTTTTTGGAAAATTTGATGAAAACTTACCTTTCGATGTTTTACACACACTTCAGTTTTGTGATTCAATAGTTATTTTTTATATGGTCATTTTTACACTTTATTTCGACTTAATATCGTAAAAGCACCCTACTATTCATGTGAAAATTCTCATATCAAATTAATATCTGCTCTTTCAGAAAAATTGGTGGGCTTTATTCATTGAAATCTGTATCTTTTTACCTGATTTTTTCAGCGTAAAAAATTTGCTATAGTTTATATACTATGGCATCACTATGGTAAATCAGTACCTTTCATTTCGCAGAAACTGTAAGAACTTTTAGGCAATATTCCAGGTCTGAGCAGTGAGAATCGTTCATAAAAATATACCTGAAGGCCTAGTTAATTCAAGCGAATAGTGACAAATTCTTTGCATTGTCTGAGAAAATTTACTACAGTAATGTATAATTTTTTTACACCGTCAGAAAGTAGAGATTTCAATGACAGAAACCACCTTTTTTCAAAAAACAGATATTTTGATGTGGGAATTTCAGATTGAAAATTAGGGTGGTTTTAACAGGAGGTTAAATGAGGGTGACATATCCAGGTAAGTTTTCACAAAATTACGTGAAATTTTTCATAAAAGATAAAAATGGAAAATCGAAAAATTTTTGACATTTGGCGTTTTTGACACTAGAATTTTTGACACAGACTTTCAGGTTATGTGAAAAACGTGTGAATATAAAAGTTGTAGATCTTTTGAGAACAAGTTTGTCATTCAGCTTCTTTCCGTTAGACCTAATAGAGATAAACAGTTTTTACTCTCAAAAACTCACCCTCTGCTACTTCCCGATCTCAGATTTCCCGTGATTTACTTAACCTCTCATTTTTGATATATTATCTTCCTTTTAAAATGGATTCTATACCACCAACATTTTTTCTTTTTTCAAAAATTATTGACCCTGGTCTAAATCCGGAAACGTTCATTTAGAGGCCACAGATTGTCGTTTTCTTTACGTGAATTTTGTCAGCCTCTTCTCCCAAAAGCGGACTATATCGTCATTTGCTATTTTTGATCAATAAGATTTCAATCAGACTAAATCACCACGATGAATACTTCAGTCCAATTGTTTTTAGTATTATTTTTTGGTAAATCAATAAATTCCCCACATAGATTGAAGAGCATTCATATAATGTTTGAGCTATACTTTCATTAATCAATTGATGAATCTCTAGTTATTTTAAAGCTTATAAAATCTGTTGGATTTTTTTTTGTTAAACTGAAGAGCTAAGTAACCTATATGCGTACTTAAGTAACCACAGTTTTTTCGGTGAAATATTCGAATAATTTTAGACGACTGGCACTTTTTCGAATACCGAAATCAACTACAGCCCTGACTTCCCTTTGAACTCAGTAAAATAAATATATAACCTTCAAAATGAAAGTCTCGTCAATTTTTCCACATACACAGTATCCATCGAGATTTATTTACTTGGAAATAACTTCATCGCCCTCGGCAAGTTGTAGCAACGGCAACATCACACAGTAACTCTTAAGAAGAATAATTATAAATTCAGAGTGCACCCCCACATACGAGCGGAGCGCGAGAGAGACGCCAAATCTTAAGATCTCATTTGAAATTTTCCGTACGTCGGACGATCATATAAGGCATAAGTAAAACAAGAAAGAATGCAAATGAAGTAAAAACCCGAGTCTTTGCTTAATTCGCGCACTCTTCCAATTCTTCCCCTGCCCCTTTGGGTTACTTAGTTTTCACTTCGTCCCTACCCCGCGATCGTCTTGAAGACAGAGCCGAATTAGTTCAATGTGATTTTGGGGTGCATGTATATTCATTTCACAAATCGTTTTAATATATCAATCCAGCTATAAACTTTGAAATTGGAATTAACAAATTAAAATAACACTTTGCTTCCATCACTGTCGCCATTTTTTATTGTTGAATTATAGATTCCCTCTGGACTTTCATTCATCATCAGCAAAGTGAACAGTCATATTGAATAAGACATAAATATTCAACGAAAACTTCGACATCCTTCTGAAAGCCAGCTAACTCCAAAAAACGTTTTTTTCAATATATTTTATTTATAGTATAAAACATGTTGACTAATCAATCTATTCAGGTACATATGAAAGCACATATATGAAATTACTTGAAAAAATTTTTTTTTTTGAAAATGGCGATCCTGAAAATTGCTGCTGAAACTCATTTGAATCGGAGATGAATGACATCATTTCTTGGAAAAGAATTATCTGAAAGCAAAAAACAAAACGGTTTCATGCTCTGTATCAAATTGGCTATGACCTCAAGTAGAATGAAACATTTTCAATGAAAAAAAAACAAAATGGCGGACTTTTGAATTTTTTTCACCTTTTTTTCACTTTTAATTGTTTATAACTTTTTTAAATAATAATGAATATTTCTGGTTCTGTTTGAGGCCATAGCCAGACATCTAAAGACTAAAATATCGATAAGTGCAATAGTTTTGAAATGAGAGTGAAATTCATGCGAAAAACGTGGTTCGAAGAAAAATCAGTTCAAAGTTTTTATTCGTGAAAAATCGTAAAAAAAGTGAATTTAACTCACATATCCATTCCAGCTTCATACACAACTCCTTCCTGGTCTTCGTAAGCATCATTCTGAAGAATTCTTGCATTTCTCAAAGCAGTTCAACAAAATAACAAGACAATAACAATAAAACAAAGAACAAAACAATAAGACGCCTCAAGGCATGCAGCAGCTGCCGCTACCGAAGGCGTTCGAGCGGCCGGATTTACTGCAGCGCTCCCTAATATTTTATACCTGCTTCTCGGTCTTGCTGACTTTCGGGACTAATTCTTCACAATTTCTACGAAGAAGTGTTTGGAGTAAGCTGGCCTGAAGCAGAGAAAACATCGAGCTCCTCTTCATGGCATAGAGCAAGGCAACATCATAGGCAAATCGACTATACAACTAACATCGAAGTAGGCGTTTCAAATATTCTGGAGAAATACTATTGAAACACGTCACGTAGTAAGTTGAAGGATGAAGCCTTGTTAATCGCTAAACTTTCCGAATAATTTGTTCCTGATGATTATTCTGCAGACATAAGTAATTTTTAAAGATTTGGTTTGGTGATTGATAATTTCCGTATGAACAAGGGTAGAAAAACCAGTAGTAAAATCCATCAGTTAGATAGTACTAGTAGTAGTAATCTTTATTGTAGAGAAAAGAAATCTCATTTTTTCGAATTGTAGGCGTTCGACGAATCATTATTCCACTCCTCCAAAATAAAATTAACATAAATTAGAGAATCATATACAATAGTAGGTAAAGATACACTTAATCCTAGGTAAAACTAATTATTGAAATCTAATAAGTATAAATTTAGTAAACTTAAGTAATTAATTCACTATAAAAGTGAAAAAAGAATACATATAATGCACAACAAATAACACATATAAAGTAACACATAAAAAGATATGGTGAGCATGTTAAAGACTTTGCCTTGAAGTGAATTCATTGTCTCATTTTAACGTGACTCAAAATGAAAATACACAAATCGGAAAATTTTAGAAATATTGATGAGATATTGTCTCATTTTAATGTGACTCGAAATATAACGATATAAAGATCGGGAAATTCTTAGAAATATTGTTGAGATTTGCCTCATTTTAGCGCGACTCAAAATATAAATTCTTAGAAATGTTGTTGAGATATTGTCTCATTTTAACATGACTCAAAATATGAGAATATAAAGATCGGAAAATTCTTAGAAATATTGTTGAGATATTGTTTCATTTTCATGTGACTCAAAATATGAAATTATAAAAATCGAAAAATTCTCAGAGATATTGTTGAGATATTGTCTCATTTCAACGTGACTCAAAACTCAATAATTTCGAATATTATAAGAACGTACACTTGAAAATTTTCAATAAGCTTCTCCAGTACTCATTCACTGAGATACTAATTTACGTACAGTCGAAAGATTCAAAACAGAGAGAAACAATTTCCACGGAAAACCTCTCCTGCAAAGAGTTGAACACAAATTATCAACGCTCAAATACACATGCCGATACGAAAGACAGATACGTAATTATTCATCTAGATATCGCGGGAATGGAAAGAACGGAGAAACGAGACCCCCAACGCCCACTCGGCCCCCGCGTCACTCCTCTTTTCCACGAGAAGAAAGAGCCGATCCGTAGAGAAAAGGAAGCGAAAAGTGTGGACCAGATTAATTAAAATTCAAAAACGTGAAAAATGCCTTTACACACTCGGTCTGCTGTACACGTACGAGCGCAGTCAACTTTCTTACATCCCAACCCTTAAATATTCCCCTCCGCCCTTCGTCTTCCATCCCCGACCCCCCTGCCATTAATACTTCTTCTTCGCATTTTAATCGATTTCATTTGCGCATGTGAGTCTGTGGCGGCAAAAACTCTGGCAGAACCGAACTTTATTTCTTTATCTTTGCCGATGGGGATGCTCGGGTTAATGACGTTGTTGAACGTGAGATCACTTTCGAATATCACTGATTTTAGGTTTTTCAATAGGGACGACGTACTCGCCTCTCGAATTACAGTGTATCCGGAAAATATTTGAGACCATCTCGAAAACATCGTAGAGAAAAATTTCCTAGCTTTATCATATAGCAAATATCACAACTGTTAAGAATTTTCTATGTAAATAACAATATATTTTAGGCAGCATCATTTTGATGAATGCCAGGCATCAACTGTCTGGTATGTGTTCGAAATTTCGAAAAACTTAAAAATAAATTCAAAGAATAATGAACACAGTAGTTTCAACAAAAAACAAGTTGAAAAATTTTAATGTTGAGCCTGATACAATAACTAAAAATTGAACAGATAATTAGATGTACATAACTAGGAAAGTAAATTTATCGGTGCAATACAACATGAATAACGGTTGTAACACAAATCTCAGTATAAAATACGATAATAAAAAAACAAATTTCTATGTACTCAAATCAACAGAAAAAAAAAAGTTTGATCGTATACTGGGTGCAGATTTTTCAAGCAAAAGCAAGAAAAATCACCAATAATTCGATGTAATGTTTGACTTACACAATCTGGTAGTTTCAATTCAATCAAATATCAGATTTACATTATGGTAGTGAATATTACCACCCTTAATTCTAGAGTCTCGGGTTCTGTGGACGTATAATAAACAATCAAAAACGTATAAAGCTGGGTATTATCTGAATATGGTCTACTTAGCTACACAATAATGGCCCCACACCAAATTGAAGCACAGACTCAAACCCCCAGCCATATCGAAGCACAGGCTCAAACAAGGAGAAATATGGCAAGTTAAGCACTCCATCCGACACAGATCTAACCAAACTACCAACCACAAATATACTTCTGGTCAAATAAGCAACAATGGATTCACTGTGGGGCCTCCACGTAATGAGAGGGTTAACATGTATACCAAGTAACTTGGTGTCATCAGTCATATCACTATAGTTCGAGCTGAAAACATAGCACTTTCTCTATCATCATTCCTACTCAGTGCGTTGCCAGTAAACCTACATTCAAATATGAGAATGAATGAATGAGATTACAATGAAATTATTATTTCTACTGCTAGTATATCAGAATTTAATTAAGTTGTTTCAGTTGATGTATAAAATATAAAAAGAATCTTTAACCGTTTTTCTCAAGTATAAAAACGGTTACAGATATATTATCAACAAAATCGTCATGTGAATTGGAGTCACTAAAAACAAGCGGTAAGAATCTATCATTTTATTGCGTGCTCAAAGAGTCGGTGGTCAGTTTCTGTCTTGTTCTGATAGGGTCAGAGATTTTGGTATCTTCGACAAAAACTTTCCTTCATTCCACATATTAGCCAAATTATGTCATCTGCCTTAAAAATATATAGATTCGTTATACGCAATGGCAAATATTTCAAGAATTCCTCAAATAGTAGGGCATTAAGCCCTAATTGGTAGCAAGTTGGAGTAAGGCAATATGATCTGCTTTCCTATTTATTCATGCCATCAGTACCATCTTGAGGCCATTCAGAGAAGTTTATCCACGGAGAAGAGTCAATCACGACTAATTATTGTATCGATTTAGTTTGATCTCACTGTTGTGCAGGTGAGAAACTATATCACTCAAATTTTTGTACAAATTACTGCAAAACAGCATTGATTGTCCTCCTCTCTTCTTCACTTTGAAATTTCGTGTTCTAGGCAAAATTCTTCCATCTAGAGACTGTGTCTACATTTTATATTCAATACAGTTGCTAACTGTAGTAGAGCTGGCACCAATTTTTAGGTAGATATTTGAGGCAAGTTGAAAACTTGTTACATACCTCTCCTGATATACCGCAATACGGAATAGCAGACCTGGCTGGTGAGTAGCGGGGCTAAATCAACCCCTACATTTTTAGGGGTTGGTAGCTGAATAGTCTACCGAAATGATCTGTCTTTTTGGAAATCTAATCTTTCAGTTATAAGTAATACTCCATTAAAATTTCAAGCTGCCTCAAATACATCATTTACAATTTTTTGCAGAATATTTTTGCACGCGTCTGGCTGAGTTAAAACCCCGATGATATCGTTTGGCTTATTTTTTTCGTATTCATTGATTTTCGTATACACTGCAACATATAGAAATTGCGTTTTGCCTCAAATATATTTTTGTGAAAAAAATAATATTTTTAATATGTTAGGGGTTGATTCAGTCGCTACTCACCAGTCAGGTTTGCAATTCCGTACTGGGGTATATCAGGAGAGGTATTCACTTCGACTCCATAGAAATTATTATTAGGAGATGTGTGAGCAAGGTAATTGACTAAATTTATTGAATTAGTTTGAGTTCTTTGTAATATTTCATTTAATTTTATTATTTAGTTATTAGTTAGTTTTTCAGTTTTTTATTTAAGATCAGATTGAGCACTTTGTTATATTTTTTTTCATTTTTATTTATTTAGTTATTTAGTTATTATTCAATATCACTGTATTATATTCTGTAATTGGATGTTACACCTGTTGGGGAAAAAGAACTTATCATTATTATTATTATTTTATTATCATTATTTCTTTTATTCATTTTCAACATATTGCTTTGTTCACTTTTTGATTTGATGCCTTTACTTCGAAGTAAAAATTTCATAGAATTGTTGAAACCACTGTTTTCATTTCACTATTTTAGTTCAGTTTATCTATGAAAAATTGTAAACAATAGTATTACAAAAATCGTTTCAATGAAGGGTTCAAATGGAAGTCTAAGGCTGTTTCCGAATGACAAAAAGCACTGAAAATTGTCCAAGAACTTGATGTTGCTTCAAAAAAACCTACAGAATGTATACTGTAATATGAACGCCTCTGTTTTACCGCTTAAATGGATGCTCTATTCTACAAAATCAAAGCCTCAACATTTTTTTCTCAAATTGTTAAACATTCAAACTCTACCTAAATGAAGAGTTTCCAGAAGTTTCCAATTTTCATCCTCCTCTTACTTATGCATAGTAAGTACACAGATATCTTTCGTTTGTCAAACATTGGTTTCATAATTAGTTTTTGTTTGTGTTATTTATTTTTCCGCGAAGATATTATGGTTTTAGTCGCTACATTTACTGCGAAAATTCCCTGCTGCCCTAACGTTTCTCTTTGGTTCATTAATTCCCTATTAGATGATATCTCTTTTCACTTCTCATCGGTGAGTTTCTGCAAGATTTAATTCGTTTAAGTTTAGGTAAACTCGTTTACACGTTTCTTGTATTTAAATTATGAAGTGCGAACCGAGATTACTGCTTAGCTAAACGGTGGAATTCGAAAAATTCTGAGTTTAAACATGAGTTTGGTTTGTGGGAAGTCCTACAGGATTGTACTCCATGATCTAAAAAAAATTGAAAAATTATGTTGCCTATGTTTACTTTTCTTGCATTTCATCACAAGGGTTTTTTGGTGGATTGTTTCATGAATTTTTGTTTGAATGTAAACAATATTGTTTCTTCCTTAATTTGCCAGATTTCATCGTCGACATTTAAATTAAAATTTCTGAAACAAAAATTGTGATGTGATTGGAAATTTCAAACAATATTGCTTTATTTGTGCTTTGTTTTTGAATTTATTTGAAAATGAAATTCTTATTGCTCGACTTTTCAGTAACAACTTTCATTGTTCTAATTTTTTTCAATCAACATTCTCGTTGAACAAGATTTTCTAATTATTTGCATTATTTAAAATACTCTGAATGAAAGATACCATGTATCAATTCATCTACTTTTTCATTCAATCAATTTTCGTTCCTATGAGATTACTGAGCTGTTTTTTTATCAATTATTATATTTTTGAACATAAAACTATAACAGCGGTTCCCAGGGGGGTCCATCCAAAATGTGTTTCCAAATGCCGCTCATAAAGCCTGCAAATACTGACCGCGATAGCCATAGAATATACTATATTTTTATTGAAAAATAAACAAGTAAATACACATACAAAAAATAAATATTGGAAATATAATACAATAAAATATTTCAATATTCATTCAATTTTAACCTTAACCAGAACTTTCCTTAAGGTTTTTTACTAATTGTAATATTGTTTAGTAGATATGATCAGAATTATTGCATTATGTCTAGTCTAGTTATCACACATTTGAACAGAAATATAAATAGTGGTCTCAAAAAGTCAGATACATTTGGTTCAATGAATTTGGTTCAAGACACGGCATTCTAAACAGCATAATTTGAAGTAATCATAAGAACTCTATCTTTCTATCAAATTGGCCCACCTGAGAAGATTTTGAAAAACCCTGAATCAGATTCAAGCCATAAATTTGTTCTTTTCTGATCTTAAGTTTTCCTATAAACTCATTTTATGCTATGAATACTTTTTTACATATATTTTTTATCCACGATTTCCACACATATAGATTCATTCATAAATTTTGTAAACTAAATCAAAGTAAACTCTCTCGAATGTTTGTTTATTTTCTGTATCCCACTTAATGAAAATAAATTTACAATAATAGTCAATTATTTTCCAAATATACCTGTAAATTAATATATATCAATTTGCAATGAATTTGGACCAAGATACGCCATTCTAAACAGCATAATTAGAAGTGAAACATAAGAGCCCTATCTGATGGCTAACGGAACATGAATAGTTTGTATTCGAAACTTCTAATTGAAGTTGTAACTGTAATGAAACTTATATTGTAACGAAAATGGCCTTCGATATATATTGAAACTATCCAGCTACAGTTACTCAGGTAAGCACAGCTGAAACCAACTCCTCATTTTCGACCGATTGGATAGGGATAGTACTTTAAAGTTGGCTGCATTGTTTAGCGACGTTGACCGCAGCTTCAAGAATAATGGCGGGACGGGAGTCGAGCATGGGGTGCAAGTCAAACCAAGACAAATGGCATTCGCGTCCAGGTTAATTCCTCTAGTTGTGGAACTATACGATAGCCCGGATTCCTTAAAGTTCCTGCCACCTCTTCCGGCCTTACGGTAGGGGCCTGTCCATTCGATACAAATCCAGTTTGATTGGGTAACAGCGACGGATTCAATCGCTTTTTCTATGGCCATGTAAGCACCGAAAACGCATATACACAACATGGATCTTCTTAAATATGGAGCTACTTCAATTCCTGCTGACAAACATGTTATCACTTTTCATAAAAAAAAACAACTTGTCCATATTTAAATTATACAGGTATGCGAATATCTCTATTCAATCACCCTTCAATATAGGGTGATTTTTTGAGCGTAGTTTTTTTTAATTCAAATAAAACACTCAATTTGCATCATATATTCAAAATTTTTATTGAAATTGATAACTTGGTCTTTGCCATTTACATTTTAAAGATAACTTCATGTAAATGTTGTCCGAGGCTCCGTATCAAATGGTCCATTCGGAAAGTCTAATTTGACACATGTCCAATTGCTGGGAACAGCGACGAATCGACATTTCACGATCCTCATTAACACTGTACGCTTCGGCTGCAATATTCTCATCAGTACGCACTGTGCGCACCCGAGACAATGGTTTAATGTCCAACAAAGTAAAGTTGGTGCAAAATTTGGTAATAACAGTGCGAATTATTGATTCATCAGGTCGAATATGGTCGATATGGTCGAACAAACGATACACAATTTTCACAGAACACGAATTTTGATAGCAAATTGCAGTAAGTAAGTAAGTATTTTGATAGCAGTTTGTGAGTCCTTCCAAGATAAAATGACAGAGTATACTGAAAACTTTTCACTTTAACAGATAACGTTTGGATGCCATTACCAACCAGTGTCGCCAATCTGAAAAACTTAACTCTTAAAAAATCACCCAATATTCAAAAATTACTAAATACTCAGACAAATCTGTTAAAACTGTGCATATCTCAGATTACAACAATTTTCTCTCTAGAAAATGAAAAGAAGTTATAATTTAAATAAAACTAAGCAGTTTTCTGATTTTCACTATAATTAAGTTGAAACATAATACGAGTTTTTTTTCGCCAACACAGCGGCTTCATCAGAGGTAGATGATAAACTGGTGGAGAATAAATATTGTTATGTTTTAACTTAATTATAGTGAAAATCAGAAAACTACTTGGTTTTATTCGAATTATATATTTAGATATTGAACAAGTATCCACCCAATCGATTGATGATTGAAAAAGAAGTCGCTTGTTAAGTTTTTGAGTAGAACGTTTTTTAATATTCAGCATTCAATCTAGAAAACACCTTAAAATCTACACTATCGTTCATTAACGTGTATGGTTTTCATCGCAATAAGTATACTCACTAATATCTACAATAACTATTCTTTTGACCTGTGTCTCGTACGATGTCAAAAACATAGGCATTTGGAATTAACTTCAATAATATTTTAAATTACTCTTCTCGATTTGAAATGAAACGAATTAATTCAATGGTATTTTATTTTGAAGTCTAATTCAGAAGAGAAACGCTAGATGGCACGACAAACTGTGTCGTCAAGGTTAAAAAATCATTATTATTATGATTAAAAACATGATTAGAGTGGAGGATAAACATCCTATGACTCAATTAGAAAACTTCTGAAGGGAGTGTACATCATACTATGAACATATAAAATCAAACAGTATCAAATCTAAAATTACAACTAAACAAATTACATCTAATAAAGCTAATAAATAAAAAAACGTTCGAAACAAAACTTCAATGTTTTCACTTTTTCAATGGAGTCACAATATGTAAGTAAGACAACTTTTGTAGTTCCTCTAAGTGACGTTAAAAACAGATACATCTATTCCATTTTTGAAGGAGTTTATTGATGCGGCACGATCAACCGAAGAGTCTAAAAAAGGGGTTATCAAACTTTTTTTTACTAAGCCCCCTCCTGTTAAATGGAAACCATCCACGCCCCCCTTCACAGTAAATTTTAAGGGTATGTGAGAAAAACCAAGAATTACATTGAAAACAAAATATGTATTTTTGATAATACAAAGAACAACATCTGAAGAGTCAATTTAAAGACATACTGTTAGAGAAAAACATAGACAAAAAAAACTTGTCCATTTTGTCAACGTCGTACTCGGCAGAGGAATAATGTTTTATCTCCAAACCTTCTTCTTGCAGTGCTTCTGGCCGAGAGTTGATATTGATATTGAATGGGTCTGTTGACAGTCTCTAAATACCCTCGTCACAAAACAGAGAAATGTATTGATTTTATTTATTTAGAAATTTTTATTTTTAACTGGTCATGTGCTCACGCCTCCCCCCCCCTGAGGTATCTTCACGCCTCTAAGGGGGGCGCGCCCCCAAGTTTGGGAATCCCTGGTCTAGAGAGTTCAACAAATCAAAAACTCGATTACTTAAAAGCGACTGTCTGATGGTAGTTTTGAAGCATTCGCACTATAGTTTCAGCGAATGACCTCATAAACGATTGTCCACACTTGAAGTGAATATAGCACTGAAATCAATTGAACAGTTCATTTAAGACTTTAAAGTTTTAAATACGCTTCGGTCTGACCATTTCGGTGATGAGGCCAAAGAATACTAAACGCTGCTCGTAATTAGGTCTATTGATGCCATAAGGCATTCTAGTAGCCCTTTTCTGTACACTTTCGATAAGATTTTGGTCACGCACTAACACTGGGCACCAAATAGAGGAACCAAATTCCAGAATGGTGAAATAAATGTCTTATAAATTGTAGATGCAGTCCGAACCAAAGACCTTTTGAAAACTTTTCCTGATAGGTACAGAGATGAGTTTGCTTTTTTGCACATATATGAGGGGACCACGACAAATCTTTCGAAATCACAACACCAAATATTTTCTGTGTAACACTACACTTGCTGATTTTCAGAGGATTAAGCCATGCTTCGTCCATTGGTAGATTATTAATATATCACCCTGTATCATCGTGATACTTTGTTGGGTCCACATATATCATCACAATATTGTGAGCACTTACAGTTAAGCAGTTTCGGAATGACAGAGGTGTAAATAAGGATGATACGCCTCAAATAACGGTCACTCTTTTTATGAATACAAAGTAACGTTTTCATACATCCTAGAGATTGTTTGTTAGAGATTGATTGTATTTCAAATCGACATCCAATATTCTCAAATATAAGCAAATTCGGTCCTGATAGTTCTCAAAATTGAATGTCCGGTTATCTATAACAGAAATGCGTCTTCAGATTTAAGTTGGCGATTATGAAATTCCTTATAGTGACCACAAAGGTTACCAGAAGTCCGTTATTGGGTATGTCCGTTAGACGTATCTATGAGCCTTTGATTTATGTCTAATCTACCCTGCTCTTCTCTTAATCGTAGACCGAAAACTTGTCTTCCCTGTCCATTTGCGTAAGAGGGTGCTTGCAATATCAATTTCGCTATTTCGAGAAGAAACAAGAGACATTTATTGATGTCAGCTTCTCAGTTTGATAGGAATGAGATTATTTTACGAAACTTCATTAATAATGTAAAATTTAATGAGTTACAGCGCCCTTACCTATGCCCTTTTCTTTTGTATCTTTGTATTTTGTATCAAAATATAATCGAATGCGATTGTTTTTTACTTTTCATCTTCTTTATATATAACAAAAATTCAACTTTTGACACTGAGGTAACGCCACGAAACAATTGTCAAACAATTGATATATTTCTGTGAAACTAAGACCAATTTTTTTTTTTAGAATTGAATATCCAGGCTTGATTACAACCAAAACATTCAATCTTATTTCACCAATAAATTTATTATAATTATAGGATTATTAAAGACAAAATTTATAGTGAAATGTAGCAAACTCATTCACTATTTTAGATCAGAAAATTTTTCTATGAAGAATTTCACGTACATAATGAAATTAATTGAAAATTTATAATAGCCAGTGAAATATTGGAAATTATTGACTATTGAAAATTCAAAATGAAAAACTTGTCATACACCTAAACATTATACAGAGAATATACTTCTCTTTCCTTATTATTCTTTACTATCTGATATATCGACTGCTAAATTATCTTTCCGTTTTGAAGTAGACTCTTCATTATATATTACTGTTATTTGTAGCATGTCTTCTGATTTAAAAATAATCTAATGCTCGATAAAGCATTACAGTAATGCCTACAGTATTGCCGTCTCCTCTTCTTTACTTCTAACATTGTTTTGTTTTGAGAAATACATAACTAAGTGTTGAACTTAAGTACTGCTTATCTATTACCAGCGAAACCGCAAATGAAAATAATATGAATATTAGGTTGTTTATATGGGATTGCATAAGCAGCACGCACCGACAGGAATAACACACACATGCATAAACTCGTTTATTTCATTCGACGCTCAATCGTATTCAACAAGTAAGAACAAGTATTCTATGAACAAGCTGATTGATACAGGAATGGACAAATTGAGTTATTCAACAAAAACATGTTAAAACATGATTGTCCGCAGTCTATTATCTAGGAAAATCTGACTCGACTTCAGGAGGTTAAGGATCTCGGCTAAGTATTTGATCAAAAACTCTCATTCATACCTCATATCAATCAATTAATTTTATCATGTAGCAAAGTTTATGGTTTTATCGTCCGCAATGCTAGATTGTTTTCGAGTTCGTCAACACTGGTCCATTTATTTAATGCCCTAGTGAGAAGCAAACTTGAGTATGGTTGTCTTGTTTGGCGACCAATATATAATTGTCACATAAACCGCCTGGAGGCACTGCAGAGGAAGTTCTTGAAATGGCTCGCATTTCGAGAGGATGGTGTATATCCACCTAGGGGTTGTGATCACGCCTATTTGCTATCGAGGTTTGACACTAGAAGCCTTCACACCAGGAGAAGTTTAAATGCACTGAAATTTTTATTCAATTTGCTCAATGATAATCTCGACTGTCCTGAGCTACTGGGTAAACTTAATTTCTTCGTACCTCTTAGGTGTACTAGAATAAGCCAGACTTTTTACTCAAAAACCCACAGAACCAATCTTCTCTCGCAATCGCCGCTTAGCTTTGTATGTTCTACTGCAAACCAGAAATCAAGCTGCTGTGATTTGCACTGGGACTCACTTGTTTCTATCGTAAATATTTACTTAAATCTTAACAGTGAGGTATCTTGATTTCTTCCAATGGAGTTCTGAGTGATTTGTTTCCTATATTATTATTATAATTGAACATTTAGATATTGACATTTTAGATTTAGATCAATATATTTGATAATGTTTTTTTATTATTATAATTATTTCATAATGTTGTATATCTATGTTGTTATTGATATTTTTAGTAACCATATTTATTCATTATGTATTTTCCTATAATTGGGTAGTTACCTGTTGGAAATATACGCTTATTATTATTATTATTATTATTAAAATCGAGGAATACTAATATCTATTAAAATGCGAAAGTGTGTCTATTGCCTTTTTATTTGTTCGTTTGTGTCTACTTTCGTTTCGAAACGGAGCAACCGATTGACACGATTTTTCTTTTATTTATTGAATTAAACTCGATATAATACATGAACTAAGCGGAGAGAAATATCGAACCGAATTTGAGCAATCTCTTAATTAATATTAGTTGATGTTCACAATTTGTAGTCGAGAATCGAGAGCTCAGTCGGTGTCTGAGAGTCTTCCTAGCTAGATGAAATTACAATTCGCCCCCCAAGACTCTACACAACGCCCCCATTTTTTTCTGGGTCTCTTACCTCCCCCCTTTAAGCCTGCAGCGCCCACAAGGGTGCGTTATCGCCCACTTTAGAAAAGGTTGATCTAGACTGAAACATTAAGCCAAGAAATAAATTCATATATTTATTTAATCATGTTTCACCATGAGGTAAGTGAGAATTCAATCTCATTTAATAAGAATGGATACTCAATTGAATGAATGAATGAATCAATAAATGAATGAATAAATGAATGAATGAATGAAAGAATAAATGAATAGTTTATGAAAGCACAAACTTCAATAGTTTGATAAATTCAAAGGTCAGACGAGTTGATTTGGAGGAGAGATGTTGATTTCGATGGAAACATGGTGCAGAAAAGGGGTAAAAATTAACTTCTCAATGAAAAATCACAGGTTTTCACACAATCAGAAAATTGTTAATACGCTTGTAACCCAATTGTAAACATCGCATCAACTTTTAACTTAAAATATGATGCATTAGTTTTTCAAACTTTTGCATTTATTTTAATTCACTTTTGTATATCGGTGACATCATTTAGATCGTAGGTGAAGATCGAGGGTACATCTTAAGAGGAGCAGGAAAAATCGATTATTCCATTTTCCAATTGATTGATGGGTATTATTATGACTTCAAATAGAAAAATTTCTAATTCTTCGTTGAATATTTTAGGTAATACAGTTTCATGTACAGTAGGTACTCATTTCATTATGAATTCATGTGAGATCTTACTGAAGTAATTCATTTCCTTCTACCGGAAGAACTGATGATTAATGTTCTTTCGCTTTTCAAATACGTATATTTAGCGAATTACTCGTTAAGATGCCTGCATTATCTAAGGACGAACTGATTCAGATATGACGCCTTAAATTACCAAACGAACTAAATAAATGAATTGAAAAGCAAAGTGCCTGCAATATAAGTCTGTTTTAATGGTGTCCCGGATTTTCTAGAGGCGATGTGTTCCTTCTTATCTTTGTTTATCACCATTCGTTTAACGTCTATATCTCAGTGATTGAAGTTCCATTTTATAATTACTTTAATTAAGAAAAAGCACTTCCTGATGAAATTTTCAATGTGGACTGAAGAAAATATATCTAGATTTTATTACCTAGAATTATATAATTAGAAGATCCATATAAATGTCGAGGAAATTCTCCTCAGGCAAGTTCCAGCGAAAAATTGAATCAATATTACATCCCTAGCCATCTTGCATTTCAAATATTGCTACAATTCGTCAAAAAAATTTGTAAGGTAAATGGCAACGGAAACACCGTTCTCTAGGTTTGAAACTTTTTATTTTACAATTTTGAGATAAGTTTCATCATTTCGATGACTTATTCGATTCTTCGGACTGAAGAAGACATCGAAATGACTTAACATGCGTCAAAATTGTCAACTAAAAATTTGAAAACCTTTTTATTGTCGCAATGCAAGTTTAGTGTGTTCAAATTAATGAACATTAATTAATGTTTGAAACACTGTTCACACAGAGCTATTCATTTATAAAAATTAGTACTTCAAATAAATATGGGCGCACTTCAAGAAATATGGGCTTACCTGTCGCACTTCCATATATTACAAGAAATCGAATATGACGTCATATGTTATTGAAAAAAGCAGTAAATACCATAACCAATATTCTGCATTAAAACGTGAGTCCTAAGATTTATAACGGTACATACCCCATAGTATAGGTAAAAAACGAATAAATTAGAGATATCTGTAAAGGATTTCAAATTCTGTGAGTTAGCTAATAGCAAGAAGATGATCATGTAAATCTCAGATAGAAACAATATCAGATTACCGACTGGCAATAATGACAAGAATCTAGAAACTCAATGCGTCATAGATTTTCTGGAAGACCACAAAAACGATGATAGGAAATCATATGCAGAGATGATACAATCAAACCCTTCACAGTTCAAAATGAAGATACAATTTCATTATGAAAATTTACGAACTTACCCCACGTTACACTCGTTATTCGTGTTAAATCTATCACTTGAATTTTTATGGACAAACTGTAAGCGAAAACATTTTCAAGGCAAGCAGAAAGAACAAATACTAGTTTCGAACAGATTATATTTCATCAGCGTTGTAAACTGAAAATTAGTGATTTTTTTCTCTCTCAATCAAATGTTTGTGATATTCATAAATTCAATTAGTGCAGTACCGTGAATACCGTAAATTGTATATTAAAGTGATCCAATGACGCATTGAATAATATTCGAATTATTTGCTTCATTTGTTAATCTCTTACGCTAAATCCACAGAGTCAGATCCAATTACTTGAAGAACCGATAATCAACAATTTAATGCATCTCTAATTATAAGATTAGTACATAATATCTCTCCGATAGAGATTCAGCTCTATCAAAATGCATCTACGAGTTCAATATCATCCATTAGTGATCAATTTGATTCATTCTGATTGTATTCCTCATTTTGTACTAGGATTTTAACGAAGTAAATATATATATATATATATATATATATATATATATATATATATATATATATATATATATATATATATATATATATATATATATATATATATATATATATATATGTATATACATATATATATATATATATATATATATATATATATATATATATATATATATATATATATATATATATATATATATATATATATATATATATATATATATATATATATATATATATATATATATATATATATATATATATATATATATATATATATATATATATATATATATATATATATATATATATATATATATATATATATATAAGCAAATGAACACTAGAACATTCATTCGAAAAATTGAAATTAATCAAGAGAATGTCATAGTAGAGCTAGATATGTGAACGTGTACGACGTGATGTCTCCATTATCCTTCAAGGGATAAATGTTAGAGAAATATTGAAATCGATGCCACACCTGATGGAAGTGCGAGACATAAATGTTTCGTTCTGCAAGGAACTCGTCACTCGCACCACGTCCATCGAAGTGAGGCAACGATTTCAACCTCCAAGCATCTTCTTGTGACTTCAAGCGGAAGATCGTAGAGTAATGAATACTCTAAAATTTCATCTATAGAAATCAGTAGAAAACACCTCTCTCAGATTACAGGCACACCAAGCATCGAAATTTCACATATCTTCTATACCCGTAGGTATCTACTAAATTGCAATGTCTATTTGACAAATATCGAACGATGTTTTTAAATGTCAATAGGTTGCGTTAGTAGTACGCTCGCGTTTATTCCCGTATTTCAGGGGCCTATTCGGCGATATTTTTAAGAAAATGAAATTTTTTCGTGCTTATGGCACTGAATGAAATATTTAAGCAAATGAACACTAGAACATTAGAATACTAGAATTCGAAAAATTGAAATTAATCAAGAGAAGGTCATAGTAGAGCTAGATATGTGAACGTGTACGATGTGATGTCTCCATTATCCTTCAAGGGATAAATGTTAGAGAAATATTGAAATCGATGCCACACCTGATGGAAGTGCGAGACATATATGTTTCGTTCTGCAAGGAACTCGTCAGTCGCACCACGTGTTTATTTAAGTCTAGTGTTCATTTGCTTAAATATTTCATTCAGTGCCATAAGCACAAAAAAATTTCATTTTCTAATATATATATATATATATATATATATATATATATATATATATATATATATATATATATATATATATATATATAATATATATATATATATATATATATATATATATATATATATATATATATATATATATATATATATATATATATATATATATATATATATATATATATATATATATATATATATATATAAGCGCTACAAGGTGAGATCCTTTGTATACAAATTCTGTACAAGTCGAGATCCGTTTGGTAAGGTGAGATCCGATTTCGGATCTCACCTTGTTTAACGTGTATATCGTCGTGGGTGTGGATAATTTGGCCGAATTAGCCGATTTCCAGATTTTCGGTCGGATCTCGTCTTTCAGCCAAATATCACATTATATACAACTTTAGTTCACCAACCTTCCTATAGGGGGCCGATCTGCCATTGTATAAAAGTTTGTTAAATAACGCAAAGTAGAGATCCAAAGGTTTGGCAACATGCACGTCTTGGACTTCTTGTCGTTATCTGTAATATGAAACTATCGCGTTGTACTATATCTCGGCGTTACGTTTGAATTCGGTGTTTAGGTATGAAAACAAATGGATTTTGATGGTTTATCGAAAGTAATATATTATAATGTAAATATTATCGATTCATGAAGAGGAATATCTACTCGTTAGAGTTTCAGAACTTATTCATTTAGAATACATTTGTTTGGACAGAATTGAAGTTCATTTTTATTTGAATTACTTTTCGATTTAATTTTTTTCTATGACTCCGTAAAATATGAACGAGGGGTCACTGGATTCGGAAGAGTATGTATATTATTACTGTCATTAGATTATTTTAGAAAAGAATCAAAAGGAAATAAAAATTTATCTCGAAACAACTCATTTCACGAAACTGTTGGAACGAAATTCATTATTTTTCTATTGAGATGAGAATAAGTTAGTGATAGTTAATACAACTAGTTAATACAAATATATTCAATAAAAAATATTACGTCAACTTCTATAAGATAATAAAAATCCGGTAAGTAATTAGTGTAAATAATCTACTAATAGAATAAAATAATATTATATACTCTTCCGAATCCATGGTCCCCTCGTCATAAATGAATGAACAAATAATTAATGGTGTAGTGACTCTAAAACGCTTTCGGCTCTTTGGTGCTGGTGGGTTCTATTCCCATCATGATCTTGGGCCATTTGGAAACGGCGTTAAACTGCAGGTGCAACTTTCGCACAAGCACAGAGTGCCTCTGTGTATAATAATAACTAACATTCTTCAAAATTAAGTGAAATTGTTTTCATTGGTTTTGCATAAGTTTCCTAACTATTTTTCTTACATGAGCATGAGTATTACTAGTGCAAAAATGTTGAATGAAACATCTACGCTTTTTTTACTTTTTGGAGCTATTTTTGAAAGGTTTCCGAAAAAACTCTTGTTGGAAAAATTCTTCCGATCACTTCGTTATGAATGATTTTCTTGGGTTGAATTCTAGATTGAATTTTTGATATTCAACCTGAGTAAATTATTCATCACAAGTGATAAATAACAATTTTCACATATCCTAAATCTCTTTTGAAAACCTTCAATCATAGATACAGAAAAAGGGAAAAATTTCAATTTCCTTCATGTTCAATTAGGAGAAAGCTGTTAATCTACTGATGCAGAATCGATAGAAAAATAGCGATAAAAATTTTTGACTTCGGAATATTGTCCGCTCATCTTTTCATAAGATGCCTGAATATTTTCAAGTTTAATTTTTCTAAGTTGAAGTAGTTTAACTACTTGATATTCAATTATAGCAGGTGCAGAGATAGCCAACCTTGCGCAATCCATAGATCCTATATTCATCTGTATTTTTAACTCAAAGGGAAAAAATTGGACGAAAGCCTTAAAGTTTATAGAGGCCCGGAAATATGTCTTTTTAAGTTTCATATGGAACAGTCCAAACTCCATATGTGGTGAACATTGAGAAATATATTGTTGTTTGGATAAAATATTCCTTTATTGTATACATTGCTAAGCCATTATAGACTAAATACTTTAAATTGGCGGGTATGAGTATTACGTTGAAATATGAAATGCCTAGACGAGCTTCATCGAAATGCTAAAAATGTAGCGTTCTGCTTATGTTGCAGAACAAGAAGATCTAATCAATTTCAAATTGAAGTAATTTATGTCTTGACATGTTAGAAGGTTAATATGTTTTCATGAATAAACGTTGAATTGGAATGCCTATCCGAATATAACATATATGTCGAATTCCTCATTCGACAACAGATTATACCGCCATATCGCGGTTTTTACATATTTATGAGGTGTGTTATAGTAGAAAAAAACCTCTTCAATATTTTACTTTTACTATATTGATAATGATGAGCACATGTGAGTGATCGCAAACGTATCCCCCAATACTGCAGTGTGTAGTTATTGAATTGGAGGGAATGAACCCCGAACAAAATAGAAAAGAGTACCATTTATAAACAAGGTGATTCAGTAAAGTATTCAGATCAATACAATTTAAATCTTTAATAGTTTATCATAAAATATAAGTCGAAATGTGAATATTTTTGTATTCATTTTTCAGAGAATCTTTTGCTCATGGAAGTTCTTGATGTTATACGCGAGAAATGACATTAATGCCGAAATTTAGAGCGCTCATTTCAAATATACATACCTATTCAGAACATATTTAGAATAAACGGCATTTCGAATATTCACGCTGAAACTGATTCATATTTCGCGAAACAATTACATACATAAGGAATTAGGTACTTATATAATTTTACACAATTTATTTCAATGAGTGCAATAGTTGACATTGACCTCAGAAATAATGCAGAACAACGGTTCAAGTATTTCTTATTTGAACAGACAGAAGACACCCATTTGAAATATAGTTTTTTGTCGAATAGATGACTAGTTGTAGTAGTTCCTGTTGTCTCTGATGTGGGAAGAAAAACATTTCGTGAAATGGCAAAGATATTATAGAATGCAAGATTTCCATATTCACGAAAAAATTTGCAGGTATCTGATGAACTGCTCTTTTCTTAAGATCAAGTGTGAGCACACATCATTAGATTAATCAGAATCTAAATGTTTACTCTACTAAAATGCAACACCATAATACGGTAGGTCAATCGATATTTGTGAATCCATATCAAGTAATGCTAATATTTCAGAAAAGTATTTATATATCAGATATCAGTTTAATTATCAGATCTGATAATACAACTTTCAGCTGACTAAGATTCTCTTACAGTGCGAGTCGAAAGATCAATATTCTTGTATTCATTTTTCAGAGCATTTTATTACTCATGAAATGAAATAGCGTAAATTTCTGTAATTATCAATGTTATAGAGAGGATATGATGTAAGTATCAAACTTTTTTGTCCTTATTTCAAAAATACTTTCATAACATATTTCGAAAAATTTTACATTTCGAATATTCACGCTCAAATGAAAATTGATCTGTCACAAAACACCTACATATATGAGGAATTATATCATATTCGACAATATAATATGATATAATTATTCATTCATATTTTCATTGATTTGTCTGTCTAGGTGGATCTACATTTTTATTGATCTGTCTGTTTAGGTGAATATATGTTTTTATTGATCTACTGACTAGCTGGATGTATATTTCTATTGATCTGGCAATAAATGACGATAAAATAAGTGCAATAGTTGACCTCAAAAATAATACAGAACAACGTGTGAATTATTTCTTATATTGAAAACGTCTTCAAGACATACAGGTCTCTGTTAGCAAATGTTTGAAATGTGGTTTTCTGTAGAAAGGATGATAAAAATTTCACCTATATGGTGCAGAAACTTCTGATAAGTACCAAAGCACGAAAGAAATATAGTTACCAATTTCAAATGTTTTTCATTTCCTGGCGCCCCTGATGTGGCAAGAAACAAACGTTTCGTAAAATGACTATAGATTAAAGAATGCGTTGTTTTCAATAACTATTAAGTTTCGTGTACTTGCTGAAATTGTGTAAACTGTTTGTCTTTGAATGACGATAAGGTACTATGATAAATAGGTTCATGCATAATTTCACCGCTCAAATTTTGGAATTTCAAATACACTGAAATGATATCTCCCTGGAATCAATTTTCCGCTCAGATCGATTTCGAACCATTCTCAAAATGCCGTGAATTTTAAAAGACGAACAAAAAAAAATTATCGCATAGAAGCACTACAAAAACTCATTTGTTTCACAACAGGTAGGTATTCGGCTCAAATTGAAGCCTTCATCTATATTAGCAATAGTAATTGATACATAAGTAATTCATAATGATATATGTACATATAATATATTGCTCATTAATAAATTTTTGATATTAAAGAATTGTTCCAATTATTTATTTTCCAGATTGTTGAATGGAATCAACAGGATTCTTTTTTCTTCAGGATTATTATTTTTAATCGGTACAAGCAGAATGTTATAAATATAAAGACAAACTGTCGCAGCAAGTCCAAACAATTCTATCACACACAAATTAGCACTGTAGAGTATGACACACTTCGTATTTTATATTTATTCATTTATAATCATGACCATTATCATAATTTCACATTATTATATATTTGAATATAAACTTAAATTCGAACACGTGAACTTATAATTTACACTTTATTGACTACATAGCATGATGCGTTTCGTCGTTACAAAGGACAAAATAATGATTATTCTATTAGTATCTGAATAAGTCGTTTGTGACGACGAAACTTGTCATGCTATGTAGTCAATAAAGTAAATCATAAGCTCAAGTGTTTGAATTTGAGTTTATATTCAATTATGATGGATTTACATCAGGCAAAGACAATACTATTAAATAATATTATATATAATGTCCACTACATTATTGTAGTGAACAATATAATTATAATTATAATTATGTTATTTTTTTACATGAAATGTGTTCAAATCTTGAGTGATTCCATTCAACAATCTGGAAAATAAATAATTGGAACAATTCTTTAATATCAAAAATTTATTAATGAGCAATATATTATATATACATATATCATTATGAATTACTTATGTATCAATTACTATTGCTAATATAGATGAAGGCTTCAATTTGAGCCGAATACCTACCTGTTGTGAAACAAATGAGTTTTTGTTGAGCTTCTATGCGATAATTTTTTTTTGTTCGTCTTTTAAAATTCACCGCATTTTGAGAATGTTCATTTTCACTTCTATTCCAAACCTCTCGATCGATTAAGTTCATTCAAATGCTTCATCCGCTCACATATTATTGATGTTTGTTTCGTTTTCTTATGTTGATTAACTACCGCTGACTGTTCCGAGGCTATGTTCATGTGTTGTATTCCTCGGAGTTTACTAAACATACGATATCTTTTCAGGTTGATCATTTACCAAATCTCGTAATTAAATATTGAACCTCTCAAGAATTTTTCCTTATTCCTCCAGCGTAATTTCTATTTCTATATTCATGAGTAGCCTGATAAATTATTGATACCTACTTTTTTTTAGCATAAAATTAACATTCACGAAGATTATATCAATGTTATTTCCAACATTATTTCCTTTTATGAATTAATTTCACTACCACTAGTTGTAATTTCTTCAGTTTATATCAATTTGTTTCAAATTTGCATTATGATATATTATATAGTATGGCCAAATAAATTTCATTCATAAAAAAAAATGATAATACTTGATAAGATAAAAATTATAAAACTAATAATACTTTCTTCACATACATTACAAAATGCATGAATGCACGATTTGTAGCATATGACTTCAAAATATGAACCAAGCATACAATATAAAATATAATATGAAACTTTCCCGAAACTGTAAAATCCGGTTTAACAATCGATACTTGTCAACGATACATAATGCAAATATTTCTGGGTAACATTTATGAACCAGGTGATTCAGTGAAGTATTCAGATCAATACAACTTGAATCTTTAGTACCAGAGAATATGACTTCAAAATATGAACCAAGCGTACTATATAAAATATAATATTAAAATTTCCCGAAACAGTAGAATCCGGTTCAACAATGGATATTTGTCAACGATACATAATACAAATATTTCTGAGTAGCATTTATAAGCCAGGTGATTCAGAAGAGTATTCAGATCAATACAACTCAAATCTTCAATATCAGAGAATATAATTTCAAAATATGAACCAAGCATTCAATATAATATATAATATGAAACTTTCCCGAAACAGTATAATCCTGTTTAACAATCGATATTTGTCAACGATACATAATGCAAGTATTTCTGAGCAGCAAATGATGTAAATGATTATTTAAATGTTTATAAACATAAACCAGGTGATTCAGTAAAGTATTCAGATCAATACAACTTAAATCTTCAATAGATTCTCATACAGTGTAAGTCGAAATGTCAATATTTTTGATTTTCATTTTTCAAACAATGTTGTTGCTCATGGAAGGTCTTGATGTTATACACGAGAAATGATGTTAAATCGAAATTTAGAGCCCCCATTTCGAAAATATTTTCAGAACATATTTGGAATAATTGTGTAATTCGAATATTCACGCTGAAATTGATTCATATTTCGCGAAATGTGCAATAATTGACATTGAATTCAGAAATAATGTAGTACAACGGGTCAAGTATTTCTTATTTGAACAGAGACAGAAAACACTTATTTGAAATATAGTTTTCTGTAGAATAATGACAAAAATTTTAACCATAAGGTGCATGAAATTCTCACAAGTATCGATAGCTAAAAGAAATATATTTTTTGTTAAGCCTGTTTTATATTATACTTAAATTTCGATTGTCTTTCAATTCCTGTTGTCCCTGATGTGGTAACTAACATTTCGTGAAATGTCTAGAGATTATAGAATGCAAGATTTCCATATTTACGAAACAATTTGTAGGTATAATATAAACTGCTCTTTTCTTAGGATGAAGGCTGAGCAGACAAAATATCATTTTATTAGTCAGAATCTAAATGTTTACTCTACTAAAATGAAACAGCATAATACGGTAGGTCAATCGATATTTGTGAATCCATATCAAGTAATGCAAATATTTCGGAATAGTATTTATATATCATGTGATATCAGTTAAATGATCCGATCTGATAATACAACTTTCAGCTGACCAAGATTCTCTTAGAGTTCGAGTTGAAAGATCAATATTCATTTTTAATAGATTTTTATTGCTCATGAAATGAAAGAGCTTAAATTTCTGAAATTCTCAATGTTATACAGGGTATATGCTAATAGTATCAAACTTTTGTGTCCTTATTTCAAAAATACATTCATAACATATTTCGAAAAATTTTACATTCTCAATATTCACGCTCAAATGAAATTCGATTCATCTGCCACAAAACTCCTACATAGGTATACCTATGAGGAATTGTATCATATTCGATAATATAATATAATCATTTATTAATATTTTCATTGATCTCATGGCGCCCCTGATGTGTCAAGAAACAAACGTTTCGTGAAATGGCTATAGATTAAAGAATGCGTTGTTTTCAATAACTATTCAGTTTCGTGTATTTGCTGAAATTGTATAAACAAATGTCTTCAAATGACGATAAGGTACCATGATGAATAGGTTCATGCATAATTTCAACGCTCAAATTGTAGAATTTCAAATACCCTGAAATGATATCTAGATATTCTCCCTGGAATTAATTTTTCGCTCAGATCGATAGGATCGATTTCGAACCATTGAAATAATCACGCAGTTTATTTTTTTTTCTAAGAAAGAAATAACATTCTGCGGTACACGCGCAGAATGTTATTTTATTAATATAAAGAGAAACTGTCGCTGTCCAAACAATTCTATCATACACAAATTAGCACTGTAGAGGAATATGAGACACTCCGTATTTTGTATTTATTCAACTATAATCATGACTCTGATCATAATTTCACATTATTAAATATTTGAATATGAACTTAATTTCAAACACTTGAACTTATGGTTTATACTTTATTGACTACATAGCATGATGCGTTTCGTCTTTACAAACGACTTCTTCAGATCTGAAAAGCAAACGAAGTGTTATCAGATCTTATAAAGTGCACTAGTCACATGAAGGAAACGTACGTCTCCTTAGAAAAACTGAACTAAACGCTCACTTAATATTTATTACCAATTCTTGCGAAATATTTTGATCGCGTTGTATCTATATGGATCCTGAAAAAAATTCCTAAAGTATAATAGGGGGGTAGGTTATTAATCACGAACAAAAAATGAAAAAAATCATTTTCTGGTTGTTCTAACCTGAGAAATTATTTTATATAATATAATATATACTGTAATATAAATGTTATTTGTTATATTCATAACAAATAACATTTGTTCATTCATTCAAATTATCTATATTATAACAGTCATCAGATCATTTCAATTATTATAGCAGAAAAGAACTTCATTTTCATCATAATAAATCATTCATTTGCTTTTCATCATTATAGATTATTTATTTGCAGTCAACTATAATTTCGTAAAACGAATGCATTTTCAAGTGAACATTTAATTAAGAAGAGAGATACGTGTTGAAATTCCATGTCAAAACTATGAATGAATTAGACACATTTCAAGAATTTCACATTATTATATATAATGTCCACTACATTATTCCAGTGGACAATATACTTATAATTATGCAATTTTTTTAAATTCCTGAAATGCGTTCAAATGTCGAGTGACTCCATTCAACAATCTGGAAAATAATTGGAACAATTCTTTAATATCAAAAATTTATTAATTAGCATTATATATAGGTATATATCATTATGAATTACTTCTGATCAATTAAAATGGCCTATACACATGAAGGCTTCAATTTGATTCGAATACCTATTCTGAAATTAATGAGAGTGTTTTTGTTGAACTACTATGCGATAATTTGTTTTTGTTCC
This sequence comes from Henosepilachna vigintioctopunctata, assembly GCA_030704895.1. Classification (NCBI taxonomy): domain Eukaryota; kingdom Metazoa; phylum Arthropoda; class Insecta; order Coleoptera; family Coccinellidae; genus Henosepilachna; species Henosepilachna vigintioctopunctata. The sequence continues at coordinate 4,763,741 of JARQZJ010000095.1, read as the reverse complement.
TCTTCTAAAATTCAACCCATTTTCAGAAATTTCATTCTCACTTCTATTTCAAAACTCTGGATAGATAAAGTTCATTCAAATGCTTCATCTGCTCATATATTGTTGATTTTTGTTTCGTTTCCTTATCTCCAACTTGATTATTTACCGATGACTGTACGGTTTTATGTTTTTACGCCGACTTTATGTTTATATGTTCTATTCCTCCAAGTTAACTAAACATACGATATCTTTTCAGATTGATCATTTACCAAATCTCGTAATTGAATATTGAACTGGTCAAGAATTTTTCCTCGTTCTTTCAACCTAATTCCTGTTCATATATTTATGAGTAGCCTGATAAAATATTGATACCTTCTCATAGGTAAATAGGTATATAAAATGTGGTTTTCACTTTCATTTCAGCTGTTATAATAGAATGGTACTATTGAAGCGAATAATTCATACATATTGATGAATTATATTATCCACTTCGAATGAAAGCTTCAGTGTAAAGGAACTTCCTCCGAAATTTGTTAGTGAATGAACTTTTTCATCTTGTTCAGTTTCTTCAGTAAAAATATCATCATTTCTATGTTAATCTATCTTGTGTATTTCTATACTTTTGTATTTATGTAAATCTGAATTATTTTCATTGGAGCCATTCCCCTCATTATTCTGTTTCTAAACCTTCATCAGGATAGTACATATTCTTCACAATGATCTCACTCGAAAATTTTATTTCATACCCAAATTTTTTCTTCCTTTATTATTTTTTCGTTTAAATCGTCAAGCTGATTATGAAATTTCAGATAGTATTTGAAAAAAAATTATACAAGAGGTATGCCTTCTACTGAAAACTCAAAGCAATTCTATGACTAAGAAGTAGGGTATTCCACAGAGTGTTTCTCATTTCAAAGTATTCTGTAGAGTACTCTACTCTGTAAATTAGCCTATAAGAGCCCCGTTTAAAACAAATTCTCAGCTACAGGATAGAATTGGACATTTCCGGATAACGTTAATAGCACCAAATTTGAGGCTTATATTCCTCACATTGTTATCTGTAATTTCTTGAAAAATTTTGAGCTAAGCTACATTTATTTTAGCGTAGAATTCACATTCAAGAAGATTATATTAATGTAATTTCCAACATTAATTTTTTGTATGATCTAATACCACCTACCACTTGTCTTATTTTGTTATATTTCCTCAGTTTTCATTAATTTTTCTCAAATTTGCATTATGATGCCTTTTGTATTGTGAAGTTACTCTCACGTACAAGTTTTGAACTTCAGTGAGTTAATCAGTTTATTTGAAGTTATTCATTGTAAGAAATAATGTAATCCATATAATATGGCCAAATAAACTTCATTCATATAAAAAAAAATGAAACACTAATAATACTTTTTTCACACGCATTACAAAATGCATGAATGCACGAATTGTAGCATTTTCCTTTCATCAATAAAATCTTGAAAGTCATACAAAAGCCATGTATCCAAACAAATCAATATGTTATCGAAAGAACTAAGTTACCTTCAAAAGTCGAACAAAATTTTTCTTTCAACGACATATAACGAAAAATAGCACAATGCTCAACGTAATATATGAGAAACTTCAATGAATGAATATTCTCAATTTGCATATCCTGCAGAAATATTCGAAATATTTTTCAGTTTTTTTCGATTTATAAACGAAATTCTGCATGAAGTGACAAGTTCGCTGTATTTCATTTTGTATGATATATGCCATCAAGAAAAGAACTTGTGAGAAAAACGATCATCACAATGCACATCTTCTACCGAAAAAAATTTGTGAAATCCACGTTGTGCAAGATGAACAACGCGAAATGTCAAATACTTAAATGACTAAATCATTCACGTTTTGATTTTCCATCAGAAATAATCACAGTAATTATATATCATCTTGTTTTGAGTTGTAAACGAAATTCTGTATAAAGTGGCAACATCGCTGGATTTCGTCTTGTACAGCGTATCTATACAAATAGTATATCGGATCTCGTCTTACTTACATTTATCATGGATCTCTACTTACCTTCATACTTGGTGTATGAAAAAAATTTTAATTTTTCTTACCCCTCGGTTGATATTATTGACCAGTACGCATCTTTAGACTAATTTGTGAAAACAATTCGAAGCTAAAGTGATTTCTACTAGTGGATCTCAGGTTGTCTATCATATGTACGGATCTCACCTTGTACTGAATACATGTATATATATATATATATATATATATATATATATATATATATATATATATAGTTTCAAGATTCACAAATCATTCGTACTAGTAAATACTGAGACTCTTAATCGAAATAAAGAATTATTTCAAATAAAACTCTCAGGGAGCTGTCTACACAATTTGATTGATAGATTAAATATGGACTGATGATTCACAATAATAATGAAACAATTGTATCCCATTATCATTCAACAAAATCGATGAATTTTTTGAAACGCACTTAATAAAACAGATAGCTGGTGCTATCTGTTCTTAGTTTGATGTATTTGGGGAACACTTCTTTCTTCAGACATGTTGTTAAAAACCATATATTCTGCGTCTTAATAGCACTTTAAGTAACAGCTTAAAGTACCATCGTGCCAAAAGGCTGTTATTAGCTTCTTTTAAATAATTAATAGTGTTGACGTTTGCTTAATGTAAATCCATTTTAATTGAATATAAACTTAAATTCAAACACTTGAATTTACGATTTACACTTCGCTGAAACGCGTCATGCTGTGTAGTCAATAAAGTGTAAATCATAAGTTCAAGTGTTTGAATTTAAGTTTATATTCACCTGAAACATTTACTATCTCCACATTTCAGGGAATGCGACGTTGCCAAAATGAACCCTATTGAGAAAAATTAAATATGGAAGTAAGAAATGGATCTCCTCCATTTTAGTAATTTCAATCAGCGAAAGGTATTTTCCTTAATCGGATTAGAATCCGAATGTGCCTGTAATTTTTGCATGTCTCGGCTTGTACCATTGATTTCCGCCATTGAAAATAAAATATCGAAATGGACGAGTTGCTCTTGAATCATGATGCTAATTGGAATTAATTAATTATCTTCTTGTTTCTCGAAATTCTAAATTGTTTTCGCATTCATTGCGCTAGAAAATATATTGAAGATTGATTGAATTGGATCTTCGTCGAGCGCATCAGGAAAGCTTTGGAACGAAGGAAACAAATGAAGCAAATAAAATTGTATGTAAGGTGGGCTTAATTATAAAGCAGTTCAGTAGTATAAAAAAGCTCTTAAAGGTTTCAACATTTCTGGTATTGATATTTATGAGAATTCTATGCTGCGGAATTTTCACGAAATTATTGAAAACACGACCCCCCTTTGTACAAACATCATTCATGATTTCCTTGCTTTATATCTCAACACAGAAGAAACTCTTGATGATCTTGCCAATGATATATTTCTAAGACTTGTTGCATTGAAACTATTTGATAATTTCATAGAAATTATTGAAGTATTTTGTTCTGTGTTCCACTTCATAAATGATATTTTGTGTGCAAAATGACAAATCTGAAAATCTGAGAGGCTGTCACACGAATTGCCCTAGTGCAAATCCAATTTCTAGAGGTAAGACAGTTACACTTACGGTTCAAAGAAAGTAGGGAGAACTTGAAAACCATTTTATATAATCTAACCATTAAATCTTGTAATATATAATAAATTTAATATTTCGATTGAATAAAAGTGGAAATTTTCAGGAGTGACTTGAAAACAAACCAATACACTCTTTTCATATGTAACACCAAGTACTTCCAAAATTATTCCATTTCTACGAACAAAGGCTGTAATATAGTATTAACTCTAACCAATTTCTGTTTTTAGCACTTTAAGTAAGTTAGTCAGAATCGTAAATATATTGCAACCTTTCAACTTCAATCAATTATTCGAATATTTGAAGAAAATCTGTTGTGCACAGAAAAATTAGAGGCTATTTCATAACAATTTTTTTTTCAAAAAAATCGAAATAAAAAGTGAAGCTGTCATAGAAACTGTGAATATTGTTTCAGCGTCATTGCTTTAGGAAACTGTTCATTGAAACAACTTAAAAGGTATTCAAAAATATATCAATGTTCTTAATTCTTCCCTACCAAGACTGATGGGAAACCTCCTCATAATGAAACATGTGTTCAATATGTGTGTAGAAGTGGAAACTGTTTTCACTTGATAACGGTTAGGAATACATTACTGACCGAAACGTCGTGTGAATTGGATTTCTGATTCAATTTTCAATTTGAACTAGTGTTGTCCTGGTTCGGGTCTAAAGGCCGTCGTCGGATGGAATTTCTTCCAAACTTTTCGCTAGCACGAGTGGCGAGCTTTTTCAGAAGTCGTTCTGAAGTCTTCAGAGACCTCTGAAGAAGCTCGCCAGTCGTGCTAGCGAAACGTTAGGAAGAAATTCCAACCGACGACGGCCCTGGAAGTCGACTTCCAGATTCAGAAATGAAACGACCTCTGAAGAAGCTCGCCACTCGTGCTAGCGAAACGTTAGGAAGATATTCCAACCGATGACGGCCCTTAGACCAGAACGAGGACAACACTAGTTGTCCTGGTTCGACAAAAGCCTCAATCAACTCTCAATTTGTTCATCAGCGGAAAAAATATATTTATTTTATTTTCACTTCTATTTCATTTGCAATATATTTCATTTCATTTTATTATCATTTTTATTTTATATTTTTGTTTCAGCTCTCAGGATATTAATTATTATTAATTTTTTTCCAGTTCACTCCGATTAATTTATCATTGAATTATTTTTTTAATCATTACTTTGATTCAAAATATGAGCTTGTGTTCATAAGAAACGAAATTCCGACAAAATATTGAAAAATCTACATATTTACTAAAAACATTCTCAAACATGAAGCATTCCTATTTTTATCGATGTACCTACTTTATTTCTTACTTTTATAATTCTAATTCATTCATTCGGCTATATACGCGTATTAGATATTTAATTATAATAAATGAAAGGAAAAATAATTTACGGGCGATCTGTGGTCGGGAAGTGGAAGGGGGTGGTTTTTTGAATTTAAAAAACGTGTACCTCGATTTCCGGCAGAACTACAAGTCCTATGGAAGAAAATTAAATGACAAATTTATAGGTTATAAAGAGATAAAAAATAATTTTTTGCATAGGATAAAAATAAAAATCCAATCATGATTATTTGAATTTTTCACATAAATTTTGAGGTTATGTAAAAAAGTATGATCACAAAAGTTGTAGGTCTCTTTATTACCTACAACTTTGTCATTCAATTTTTTTCCATAGGGCTTGTAGTTTTGCCCAAAATTGAGGTACACTGTTTTTTAACCTTAAAAACTCACCCCCTTCAACTTCCCTACCTCAGATCGACCGTAAATTTTTCCTTTCATTTTTGTTATATTCTCGTCCGTTTTTAACGCGCTTTATCCTACTGTTATTTTTTTCCACCTTTTATCATTTTCATCATTATCGACCTTGGTTTAAATAATAAAATCCTCTATTTCCACTCAAATAAATGTTAAAATCTGACAACAACGCATTGTCATTTTAATACAAACGGTGAACTCAAGTCACCAAGTGGTCTTGACAGGGCTCATTCACGAACATTTTTCCGATGAACTTTTGGAAATTTTACTTAAAAAATCCTCATAAAATATCAAGAGAGCACGCTGAAAACCCCATAGAGATCATTAACTATGCTCAGATTCAAATACGCTGAAAGTGGCTAATTTCAAAAACGTAAATGAAAGAATATCATAATCCAATTACAACGTCTGAAGTATGTATAATTATTTTTTCATTAAGTAAAGGGACAGGCATGGGTAAATTAGAAATAAAAATAAAAACATTATAATCCGTCTCAAAAATCTTATTACGAATTCATGGCAGCTTGGAAAGAAGCAAAGAATGAGCGAAATGAAAAAAAGTCGCTAGACAAGAAGAAAATGTGAAGTACATTAAAAATTAATTAATACTCCGGGATGATTCTCAGATTTTTACATCTCCGGCAGTTGATTCGTGTTCCTTAAGATATTGCCAGACTCGTTTCTACATGAGAAACTCGAATTACGACTCGGGGGTTGGTTTGCGTTTTTTCACTGCTTTTTGTGCTTAATGAGGTTTTCTAAATTAGAAGTGGAAGGAATATTGATGCGCCGAGTTTCCACCTACATTTTCAGTTTTACAGTTTGAGAAACAAGCTCCATGAATTTCGTTCATATTCTATTTAATGAAATATCAATCGGGACACATTTTGTTTCAATTGTTATTTCATCAATTCATATTGTTTCTTCATATACATGAACAATTATCAAAAATAATGATTATGAAAGGTTTCACTTTATGAAAAAAGTTATTCCGATACCGGGAATCGAACCCGAGCCTCCTGGGTGAAAGCCAGGTATCCTAGCCACTAGACCATATCGGACTATAGAAATGTGTGTAAATACCTAGATATTCAGTCGGAATAGAGCAATAATAACATATTGGTAATAACTTCCAATTACCACTTCAGAATTGCATTCATGATAATGCGCATAGAAAGAGAGAATCAGCATGAAATGTTTAAGGTATATATTCAAAACAGTTTTCAACAGCATAAAACTAATACTAAATACTATCAGTACTCATTAAAAAAATTAAAAATTATATTGTCTTACAACTTATTTCATAAACTAAGTTTTTAGACAATTATAAATTTAGAGAAAACTAAAAATTTAACACCAATTTTCATATTGGTGTTTTGTCTAAATAATTGAATGAAATTTCTGACTACAAACTACAAATATTATACAGGAAATATCATTTGATACGGAGCAGCGACAAATAAGATGACTTCAGCACAATTAATTAAGTACATATCTATGAAACGTTGAAAGTCTACTGTCATCATCAAATTAGTCGATAGTCGATATACATTATCGGACACATAAAAAAAAATAATTAACCTTTCATCTAATGAAATATCTGTCATAAGAATCAAAATTCCTACCTTCGAATTAATTTTAATATTAATCTTCAAAGCAATATCTTTCTTTTTTCTCGATAGTTTGAAACACATTATTCAAATGAATTTGGATCTAATGAAATAACATTTTCAAAAACTCATATATAATTTTTTTGCTTCGTGCTACCTATATTGAAACTTTCAATGATGTAGAATAAATATGAGAAATCTGAAATAGGAAAAATTAAATGAGACAGTGCTTCATATGGCGCCACCTCTTAATGTTCCGTTGCAACTGTTGAAAGAAATCACTAGACCAGCGACATTGGTGCAGAAAACTACAACTGTCGAAGATTCAATTGTAGTTTTCTATAGATACAATATTATGTTTTATGTATCATAAATTTTTTCAAGAATAATCAACACTATTGAAATTAGTCATAAAAAAATCTTTTAGCATAATATCTTTTGTCTACTCTAAGTTGTTCAAACAGATTCAGTCATGAGCAGAAAAAAGAATTACTCGTATGTGGGTATAATTTTGTAGCCCCATCTCTTATTTTTTTCAAGTCAAGAGAAATCCTTAAGTTGTGCAGTCCCAATAAAGAAAACTTCACCTGCAGGAATTCAACTGTAGGTTTTTGTAGGTAATATTTTATTGGTTATAAAATGTTTCTTTATTTAATGTACACAAGGTGTTGAAATGTATTGAAGGGTCCATAGCTTCATATTTATTATCTACTTCAAGTTCGTTCAGTTTCACTTTGAATCAAAAAAAGAAATTTTATGTTTATTGGTATTATAATTTCTTTCTGTGGAATAATACTTTCATCTATGAATATATATTTGCATATTAAAGATGTTATATTTATTAATGCTAATCGATATTATGAACAACGGTGGTATGTTTTTAGATGTATGTTTGAAAACAATTGAAAACATTAGTCTAAATTGCACAAAAATATTTTTGGGAAATGAGCTTAGTGTTTTTGATTACGCAGGACACATTAATAAATTACTAGGTATCTATTACCTTACAATCATATTCATTTAAGTTTCGAAAACAATAAATTTGAACCATAAATTATATCCATATGATATTAGTATTATCAAAAAGGCTTGAATTGAGGAGAGAATCAACTTCATTGACTATGGTCTATAAATCTATGAGATCAGATGAAATTTTACTCATAACTTCACATATTTTAAAATTATTTCTTTTCACGAGTGTATTTGAAATATATATAGCAATTTATAAGTTTGGAACTGGTCATAATTTTAGTGTAATTTATTATTACAATTCTCAATGCGTACAGCAAAATATCAACCAGTTTTAACATTTTATGCAGGGTGAATGAAACTAATCCTTCTGTTTTGCAGCAGAACCAAATCCCTCTATATTTATCCAGAAACAAGCAACTTTATTTTATTTAAATGAAAATTGCTACGTTTCAAATATTATTGTACTATAAATGAAATAAATTGTATTGTTGCTAGGAAAGTATTACAAAAATTTAAGGTGTGAAAGTATTTTCACACCCCTTTTAAGGGGATGTGAAACAGAAACCTGTTTCAGTCGTCGGCTGTCGCTAAACAGCGACAGCCGACAATTGTTGCTACACAAATCTTTTCCGATCCAAATATTTAACTATTAATAACCGAAATTTGTCGATAAGCGGCAAAAGAATTCGGTACCATTTGGGTGATGAAATATAAAACGAAATGCTTCTTTTAATATAGGAAAAAGAAATTAAATACATTAAATTATAAAAAATCGGCGCTGTAAATTGTGAGATACATTCAGTAAAAATCCTAGATCAAGTATTATGATCTATGGTAAAAATACTAAATAGACGATGTTTTCTGAAAATTTTCTGCAATATTATTTTATTCGGCTAGATATTTATCCACCGTAATTAATCATATTCAGATTGGGTAACTTCTGTAATAGAGCGACATTTTCTCTTTTGTGTTTAAATTTTATTCTTACATTTATACGTTTCTCTCATAATTTGTTTTATCAATTCTGTAGTAACTATATTTCTTAGTAAAAGAAATGGTTTTTTGATATATATTTACATGTTATCTTTGTTAATATATTTTGAATTTATAACCAATTAATTTTCGCAATATGGACATATCTCATGAAAGGGGAGAATGATATAAATAAATTAATTGATAAAATGAAAAGTGTTTAATAACTTTAATTTTTTTCTATCACTAACCACGCACACTAGAAATAATCGATTTTTATATGATTTGCGTTTAGCCTATCCAAAGATTTAATATGATTAGTATCAAAAATTTTCTTTTTGAGGAGCACAGAAATAAAACCCCTATTATCAGCTGATATAATGACAACTAGACTATGATTTATCCACGACAACTACATGTAAGCTATCTCGTTTTACTGCGTTTACATTTGAAAGGCGAAGTTATCCAAGAAGGAGGGACAGATTAACCAAATCTCGTTAAGTAATCTTCTGTTTATTTTGTATTATTTACCTGCCACGATGGCTTCGCCCCCGTCACCTAAAGAAAAAATTTTGAAAAACCTAAGTAATGCATTAGAGAGCACTAAAATAACAAACATGTTTCCGGAAAAAGAGGTAAGTCCAATTATAATTGTTTTATGCGAAATATTCGTATACGTTGTCAAATTTCAGCAAAATAACGTCGGCGAATTAGCTATAGAAGCATCGGAAATAGTGAGTAGACTGGAACAAATAGCGGAAGGAGTTCCAATACCTGAAAGTGCATATAGTCAACCAACAGTTTTTCTTGGTTTGGAATGTAAGAATATTAACGAAATTTTGGATATAATATATGGACTTATGAGTGTGGATGAAGATGGTGAACAGGTTCAATTCCCCCCTTTGGATACAGTTACCAAACTTGTCATTGTTTCTCATAGTTTAGCTGCTTATTGTGGTGGCTTGGAAAGAGGCATTTTACAAAAATTGAGTACTAGGTTCACAACCGATACTACTAGGTGGTTAAGTCATATGTGTGGGTGAGTTTTATTGTATTATTTCTTGCATGTTTATTGTTTGAATTATTATGATTCATAAGTTTTCATATTGTAATTATTATTTCCCATACTATCATCATTCATAATGTAGAAAATGTTCATAAAGGTTAACTTCAGTTTATCAAACATTATTCAAAATAAAATTTTATATTTTCTGTAAATCTCTTACATATCCGATGTTTGATATATTTTTCATTAAATGTACTATAAATAATAGTATATGATAACATAGATCTTATTATTATGACACTTGATTTTATTTAATTATTACTATCATAATATATAAATATGAAAAAAAAGTTGGCATATTTATCACACATAATATATCACTTAACTTTCAGTTCTTTATAAAGATATGTTATTATATTAAAATTCATATATATAAAATAGAATATTTTATATATTGTAATATTTTTATTCTAGATTTATATGAATTGTTTTTTGAGCAACTTGATATATTCTATCTAAGTATTTTGCTATGAACTTCTAAACTTTCTTCTTCAAATGAATATTCAGTCAAATATTATAGTATAGAAATATATTCATATTCGAAAATATGCTTCAAATATAGATTTCTGGATTCCTCAACGTTTTATCATGAGGATCAACTGGAAGGACTTGTTAGAGTCACTAAAATGATGCTTCATTATAAATATCCTAGATATTTAGAAGACGGAGCCTTAGCACTTACAAATTCCCTTCCAACAATATATAGTAGTGTTTCAAGTCCCTTGGGAGTAGTACAGCACCTTTGTCGTCAACTAGGATTACCATTAGCCTGTGTTAGACCTGTACCTAATAATACTCTTTTTGGTAAGAACTCTATCGCATTCTGCAATATCAATAATATTTTGGAGATATTCATTTTTAGGTTCACAATATACCATGGATGTAGCAGCTCTACAAAAAATGCTTCAAGAAGATGTAGCAGTAGGTAGAACACCTTTGATTGTTATTGCAGATGCTGGAACATTCATAACAGGACACGTTGATAATATTTCAAGAATTCAAGAGCTGTGTAAAGCTCATGATGTTTGGCTGCATCTCAGGGGACATAGTTTAGCTACTTTATTTTTACCAAACTTATCAAATAGGAATAACCAGGTTGGAAATATCTCATATACTATACATAAGATTTTGTGTTATATTTGACAAAATTCAATCACTACCTAACCTTAATGATAAAAAAAAGATGATGTGAATCAATGAGTTATAAAGAAAATAAAATACCATGGTACTGTGGAGTAATATTAGTTGATTTTAATATAAATTCTTATGAAAATAACTAATTTTGTCATATTTCATTTTGCCTGAATAGGATACATTTATGTTTTCAAGAATTGGTGTCTAATTTTCAATATTAAAAATTGATAATACGTCTAGTTCATTCAATAATTAACACATTATTGGACATAACATAATGTCAGCAATTTATTTTTCTCTTTTCTTATGATTACCTGAAAATATGCTGATATATTGAAACTTGTATTTTGTTATTTGTCTAAATCTGACGTTATTTAGATTTTACAATGTTTTTTTATTTAATTAAAGTTCCTAACCTGATTGAATTGAAATTGATTTTATAAATATACACATTTATGCAAATTTGAATTATTATCTCTATACTTTAAAGCGTTTTTATAAGTAATTATAACAATCAATTATATCAGTGTCTGTTGACAAACAATGATATATGTTATGGTCACCAAATCTACATATAATATTGCCACAATTAGGTAGAAGTCAAACAATGTTTTCTTCATATAACACATACAAGTTTTTGTATTTTGTCTGCAAAATTGTTGATATTAATTTGTATAGACTAATTAGAAGACTTACTTTAAGGAATGTAAAATCAGCATATCAATGGTGGATACAGACATAAAAGTTCTTTGTCCTTCTATTCTATCTTGTATTAAGATTAGTACATATTTGCTTCTCTTTTAGATGCAACCGATAGCAGATAGTTTTACTTTAACATTTGGCAGTTGGTTTGGAATACCTGGACTCCCAATGGTTGTATCCTTTTCAACGTGAACAGTTCAAATTACAGCTAACTCCAATTTTTGTATAAAAATTTTTCTTATTCCAATGTTAGACATTGTACAGGATGAAAGACCCTTCAGTGTCACATAGAAGTAGGCAAGTTGGTGCAAACAGGGAGAGTACACTACCACTTTTAGCAGGTTTGAACACTGACCATCAAGGAAGGAGGATTATTTCACTACCTCTCTGGACATGCCTGCAACGATTGGGACAGGATGGTGTACAGCTGAGAATTAGAGACAATTTTATAGCCAGTGAGCATCTGTGGATGGCTTTGAATGTTTTCAGGAATATCAGAATACTGGTAAGTTTTTCAGTAATTCAGTGATTAATGTGGTAAGTGAAGTACTTGGCGAAAATAATTATATAATTCTATAAACTTCTCACTATATGTGAATATAGTTATATATTATGTGAATATGTGTGTTATATTATATGTGAATGTCCTCCTAAAAATAGGAGTGTGCTCAGGAGTGTTATTTAAATCATTGCCATAATGGTTATCTATTTGGATTTTTAATATAAATGTCTATTTTATAAGAAAAGTGAGATCTCAATACTGAAAGAATATCAAACCTCGATTGTTGGGATGCATGCTACTCATGTTTCCCATTATGAGATGAAACAGCGCTATATCGTACTTACAACGTGTTCGATATCCACCCAAATGCACAACATTTGTGTAGGCAGCTTCAATAGAGTTTTATTTGAAATATTTCGATATTTCGATTGAAAATCTCAGTATAGACTATGTATATGTATATAGGGTGTGTTTTACCAATCCACAACACCCAAATATTTCCTCTAATATAAGGAATTTCTAAAATTTTCTTGTTAACTTTCATTGGTGAAAATTCTTCTGCTTTAACACTTCTTTTGGTTAGCCAAAGTAGTCCAACAATCATTATGAACTATAAGGTATTTTTTCGTCAAAAGTACTGTATTTGGATTGCACTCATTTCAGCATTCACTACACCTAAATCAAAATTTTAATTTCATACAGGGCTCGGTATCAACTTATCAGTTTTCGATTAATAATATTTTGACTCGGTCATACTCACCAATTTGATAAATTAAATTTTAATAGGTACATTCTTCTAATTCACCAATTTTTCTGTTCTTATATGCAAAAACAAAACACATTAAGCTAAGGTATATTCAATAGCGTATTGGGGAGAACGTGTACCAGAAGAAATTGAAACTTTATTTAAAATCTGTCATTTCGAAATTTCGGAAACGTCAATTCGAAATGGGCTGTTTAAAATGGCACACTCGCTTCCCTTCATTAAACTCTTCAGTGAGTGATACCGTAAAGAATATTTTTGACTATGAGTTTTCTCGAAGTCAATATTATTAGTGTTTCAAGATTGCAGGTCAGAGATCTATAAGCTCCGTTGGAGCGACAGTTTAACGTCGATTCTGAACATCCCAAGATTACGATGGGTATCGAGCTACGACCAGCAGTAAGCCGTGAGCGCATAGGGTCGCTTGCTGCTTGTCTACTGAGCTTTAAACAAAACTCTATTGTGTCAGGTATGGGGTTCGAACCCAGAGCTTAAATCTGGCGCCTCATACCGCTCGGCCAACCTGACTTGGAAGTTATAGAACTTTGAGATTCAATTTTCGTTATTAGTGCTGGTTGTCTAATGTAGTGTCGTCATTTGCGTGATTTATTTTTATGGAGTTAATTATTACCAAAAAACGGCGAACAATTATGCTGAATAAAATACATAATGTGTTTTTACAAATTTTACAATAGCTTTCTTTTATTCTTCATTTTATTGTTCTTTATTTTCAAGAAATAAATGAAAGAATTTTTGGCAGCTACCACGGCTTTCTTGGGCACTGGAGTAATATTTGAAACTTTTTAAGAAGATGAAAACTACGTGTTAGAAAGTGATGTCTGAATTCATTATTCGAAGTTATTATGTTTCTTCTCAATTGATTTTTGAACCGTTTCAATTGATACACTACTTATATTCCAGCAATAAGTGTGAATATAACAAATTAATTTATTTGTTCACTGTTTTTTAGAGAGTTTTTTATTGTCATATTTTCAGAGTCCAAGACCAGGGGGCGATGGTGGCAATTACACAATTTCCGAATTGCTAGCTAGACCAACATCTATTTCGGTAAGAGTTTCACCTCTTCTTTTAAATTTATCATTCAAATATTGGACTGATCTATAATATATTTTTTTTTTTATAATAATGAGTTTCTTGAACTTATACATGAAGAAATGTTATATTCCATACAGACCATATATAAATTGTTCCTTACAGGTCTTGTTGGAGTCAACGGCTTCTTGTGTCGTCTTCCAATTTACCCCTGAATGGTCCGAGGGGGAAATAATAACAAAAGTGCCTCCGTATTATGATAAGTTGAATTCATGGCTTGGCCAGATCTTGCACCAAGACGCACCACAGGTACGTTATGATTTCTCGTTTATCAGGAATTCTATTTTTTTTGCAAAAATATACTCAATTAAAATATTAATGAATAATGTGAAATATGGAAAAATCCATATTTCACAAGCCTTCCCATACGGATACCATAATCCATAACTCCTCATGCCACCCATATCCACATAAAATGGCAGCGTTTCGAAGTATGATACACAGATTAACCAATATACTATTATCGGCAGAAAATTTCAATAAAGAATTGAATATCATTAAACAGATTGCGGTTAATAATAATTATGAAAGCGAACTCGTGTCAAAAATTCTGGACAAAAAACTCTATCGGAAAGCTCTACGATTAGTATTTCCTTATCAGCCGGATAGAAATCGTAAATATAACAGTTCAACATACTTTGGAAACGTCAGTCAAAAAGTCAGAACCTTTTTAAATAAACATAATTTTAATATTTCATTTAAAACGAACAACAATTTATCGAGACACATTAAGAACAATAAAAACAAAATTAAAAGAGAAGACAAATCAGGTGTTTACCAATTGAATTGTGGAACATGTCCCGGTATATATATATAGGTAAAACTAGTAGAAATTTCGGTACTAGAATACAGGAACATAAATATAGCTTCGCCCATAATAAAAGTAATTCGAATTATGCTAACCATTTATTAACAGAAAACCATACTTTTGATACGAATTTCAAAATTCTACACAATATAGAGAGAAGTAGTCAATTAGATTATTGGGAAGTAGTTGAAATAAATCAGCTTAAAAATTCAGGAAACTTGCTCAATGAACAGATAGAATTAAACAATTCACCCTTGTTAAACCTTTTCAGGTAATAGAAATTATTTCTCAGAATGGAATATCT
Organism: Henosepilachna vigintioctopunctata; assembly: GCA_030704895.1. Classification (NCBI taxonomy): domain Eukaryota; kingdom Metazoa; phylum Arthropoda; class Insecta; order Coleoptera; family Coccinellidae; genus Henosepilachna; species Henosepilachna vigintioctopunctata. Next base: position 4,748,422 of record JARQZJ010000095.1, on the reverse strand, counting down.
TAGTTAAAACCAAAACCATAGAACACCAAAATTCCCTGATATATATACCTGTATTTTTCAAAATGTTGTTATTATTCTGTGAGCATCTGAAGAAGTCGTTTGTAACGACGAAACGCATCATGCTATGTAGTCAATAAAGTGAAAATCATAAGTTCAAGTGTTTGAATTTAAGTTATATTCAACAAGGAATTATGTTTGAATGGAGATTTAATTCTATTTTTTGCTAATGAAAATAACTATTACTGAATTTATTTCAATGTTACTTTTCAGATTTGGTGCTAAACTATAACTTCCTTAGAAGTTTTCATTTGAAATCGTTTGGAATAATAAATTAGCCTTCAATTTCATCAAAATCTATTCTAAATCCATATTATCCAAATTTTTCATTGAGAGTTAAACAATTTAGAATTTCTCTATTCAATTCTTTCATAATATGAAATGTTGTGAAAAGAAATTTTATCGCTTAATTTTTATCAAACCGTTATCATGGTGGTCACGCATTTATTTTTTGATAACTAATATCACTACTTTCAGATTACTGTTTTAATTGTTAAAAAGATAAGAAGTTCAACTCATGCTTTTATTCAATATGGGTATCCTCAACTATTGTTTAATTTCATTAATGTTATTTGATGATATTACACTCAGCAAATTATAATATTATGTCAAACTATATTAATATACTATGCATGATTCTGCAAAACATGCGAATTTTTCTCCAAATGTGTGATTCAAATTTTTAACCCGTTCTCAAGAGTTGCACTACTCAATAATGTGTTGAGAGTCAAACCTTTTTATACAGAGTACAGCTATTAAAAACCAAGACTAATTTTGCTCGTACCCATAGCCTTCTACAGCGAAGCTTTGTATTCGATATGGAATACCTGTCACTTCTATAAAAAATTACGTATAACGACAACATTCGTTTAAGTTGTTTTTTATTACCCAGAAAAATAATGAAACCAAATTTAACAAGTACTATGAAATTTCAGATGCATCTCGTAAAAATAGCTACTGAAACTTAAAATTTATTAAAAGTAGAATAAAGCATTCAACATGCCAGAACCTTTAGCAAAAATCCAAAACTCAAAGAACTTTATTTCAAATTCATGGAATTACATATATAGATATTGCTTGACTGAGTTTCTGAAGATCAAAAATTGATAATATTAATAACGTTACATTCTACCGCGTTGGCATAAGAATGGAACAATAAAAAATTTTATGTTTGTAGTTGACCAATGAAGAGTGTATTGCAGTTACTAATAAGTAAATCTATAATCAAAATGAAATGTTTTACATTTTTAATAAAATGCGTTATATAATTTACTAGTCATAATCACTAACTTGAACAACACTTGGTGGAAAATGCTAATATGTATCGTATAATTAAAACCACTTTACTAAACTCCACACTTTGAGGAAATTGTTCGAGTGATTTAAATAATACCATACATATTTGCCTTACAATATTTGCTTTTTCTGACGTATTATGACAGGTTACATTTTATATCTAGTCTCTAGTAACTTATAGTCCATGATTTCAGATTCCCTTGGATATCTGTGAATTGGAAAACGTGGGTGTGGTATTGAGATTTTGCCCTCTAGAAAGTTCGACTGGTAAACAACCAACTGAAGAAGAGATCAGTTCTTTTGTTCAATGTTTAGAACAGCAGCTGGTTATTTTGAAAGCTACAATTCAGCACAAAGAAACTTTTATCGATTTAGTGGATCAGTCACCTGTACTAAGCTTGGTTGAGTTACCAGAATGGGCCGGTAGGTATTTTTTTAAACATTCGATCTCCATGAACATAATAATGATGAAAATAATTATAAATATAGTTAATATAAATAATTATTGCTGATATTCAAATTTGATATATACCTTAATTTTTATTTAGTTATTATATTAATTATTGGCGAGTTATCAAATATCTGAGTTATCAAATAGTCACAATAGTTGTTTGAAACTACTTATCCTAAATAAGTTGCAAATGATATCCTCTGGATTCCCATTCCTCTGATCCTTACATTTTTCGTTTCTATGTAAACCTAAAAATCTCATAATAGCTTCATCTAAGAGTATGCATCAAGTATGATATCTTTCTTATCCTTATGGTTTCAAATAATTCAGAAACGATATTTGTTCTATTTAGCACTGCTTTGTGCAGGCGACGGCTCCATTCCTCAATTCGAACAAAATAAATATTCACCCTGTAGAGAAGAGATGGCTAAGTTATGAAAATCTTTATAAAATAACTAACGTGCCACTATAAAATTATCATGATTTTTTTCTTCATTTTGTTTTGTACGTTTCTCATTGTTTTCACTATTCAAAAGTAAAGGGCTAAACGATACAATTTCTCTTCAAGGTGGAGAGTAAAAACCTAAAATTGTTAGAAGACTAGTTTCTTCATAAATTTGTTCTTTAGTCAAAATGTGTAATGGAAATCAATATAGGTGTAATTCATGAGTAATGGAAGGCAATTTTTTAAAACATTGTTTTAATATGATTTCAAGATTGACATTTTTTTTATAAAAAGACAATAAACTGTCCAAATGAAAATCTTATGGAGATTTCTATCTATGGTGGATGTTTTCATACTTTGAATGAATGCAACGATATTTCTCTAGTAAAATGAACATTTGCAAGCAATTGCAGTTAAAACATTCACTCAGTAAAGCATCTATTTGAATTTCACTAATTATTTTTAACTGTACTTAACCTCTAGCATCTTACCCAAGAGAATTAATTATTGAAACCGATTTTTTTCAGTAGTTATGTTCTTTAAAATTTCGTTAATGTGCTTTAAATAAATGAAAGTATTTTATGTTAGTTGTTTATCTTCAGTAACAATTTCGATGTTTTCAGGCTTAGGAGGCGTTAGATACGTCCCCGAAGGTTGGGAACAATTACTGACGGATCAGGCGAAAAATGAACTAAACAATTTGAACATAGCCCTGGTAGAAGCTCTCCGGACTACTGACTCCGCCTTTTCCTTAGGCGAAGGAGGTGACGGTTTGATGTGTATTCGGTTTGGTATGTTAACCCCACAATCTGATGTCGAGGAACTTCTCAGTATGGTAATCAAAGTTGGACAGTCGGTAGAAGAGAACTCGAAGTTGTTAGATTCAATGGCGGAGATAGTTAAGAAAGGTTAGAAACATGTTTTATCCTAAAGTTTTAATATAGATATTCATACAATGTTATTTTATATATTGAAATTGTTGGTTTATGCATATATTTGGCGAACAGAATTTTCATAAAATTTGCGACAGAAATTTAAAGGAATATTTGCTGCATTTCTCAACCGACTTGTTTTGGTTGCCTACATTATTTCCAATGAAATCATGCTTGATATTTTTCAAAATAATTTAGGTGACTCAGTTTTCGTAAGACTTTAATATCGTCGCTAATTGGAAATATAGGGTTTGTACTACTAAAATAAAGTAAAATATGTAGTATGTCAATATAAAAATGTACCACTTAAATTAACTGAACAAGGTTTGAGTGCCAGAACAAAGGTATCGTTTGTATATCATCTAAACTTCGCTCTAAGATTGTTTTTACCTTATTTTATGGTGCTTCGCAGGTTAATGAATTTGTTTTATTTCTGTTACTTTTTTGCTGTAGTGAAAGTGAATTTCAATAAATCCTTATTATAATTATCATTATTATTATTATTACATAATTTATGAACTATGATGCATTTTACTTTGGTTGGTAATTATTTGTAATTGCAATTTATTAATATTGTTGTATTGGTCGAAGTGGAACTCAGTTATGGAATTAAACCCAAAACTGAAATGTTCTTTATTATTTTATGGGGCTATTTACGAGTGTTTAGTCCAGTATTTCAAAGTTGTATTTGCTGTTTGTATGTCCATAACAAACTACTCTGGTGTGTCTAAGAGAAGTCAACAGTCAATAATTAAAAGATTAACTTAGTGTTTTCAACCATGCAGGACTTTTCATTTTTGAACATTGTGTATCATTTAAAAACCATTGGTAAAAAATGGTATTGTTTCTCTGTAGCTAGAAACAAAAGGCAGACACCCAACATATGTAGAGTTGTTAACATATTTTGTGAAACTTAAGCCAAGTGTTTTAATTTGCTATTATGAAGAACATGTTGTTTTAATAATGTTTTACTTTTCAAATAGGCATAGAAACTGCAACATTAGATTTACAAAAAGAAAACGAAGAACTGTTGTGGCAAGATGGTATTCTGAGACATGTTCCAGTTGTTGGTACCTTTGTTAACTGGTGGTCCCCCAAATCTAAGGAAACAGGAGTTAAAGGGAGAAGTCTAAACCTCACACAGGGGGTTGTAGAATCTACCGAAAATATATACAAATATCACATGCAAATTCAAACAGGTAAAAGATCATCATCCTTTGATAGTTTCTGTACCAATGTACTGTTTGTTTGGAATGTCATATATTATAATCCTTTTTTTATATGATATAAAGCTCTAAAGTATTTCATTAAAAAATTTTTTTATCACATTTCTTTTTTAGTCTAATATTTTACTAGTTATGAAGTATCAACATGTTGCAGGCAAACTCTCCAATAAAATATTTATAATTTTTTTCATAGGTAAAGGACCTCAAGGTTCTAAAAGTCCGCCCACTCCTCTTATTCAAACACCGGTGGGAGCGAGTCATTCAAGGTCAAGTAGCCACACTAGTCACGCCTCCAGTCAAGGAATCGTTAATCATCAAACAGTCGAAGTGGAAGTTGGCGAAAAAAATATTCAGGATAACTTTATATCAGACAAAGATAATCAGAGTCCGGTGGTCAATTCAAATAACGTTAATGTCAGTATTGTAAGTAGAACAGAGACTGAAGAGTAGGGCCTTAAAAGATAACTTTTTGTCAAATCGGATAAAATGAAAATATGATTTTTTAATTTTTCTCTGTTCCAGTGTTCTGATCCTATTATTGTGCGCACTAAAATAATTTGCGCCTTTGACATTACTTTGTTTCGCAATTTGAAGTTGTTTTGTATATAATGCAATTTTAACATTTAAATTTATTTATTTTGTTATCAATAATTATTTGTTTTGAAAGAGAATTATTTTTGTTTTTAGTTATTCACGCTAATAATAAAAGTAATTGCATATTCTTACAAGTGATATTTCAATAAGAATAAAAATAAAAAGTTATATATCTGCTTTAATTTATTTGGAGTACCCAAAGAAGACTATCATAGTGAAGAAATTTATTCAATATTTATCACTAATTTTAAATTATTATGAAATTCAATATTCAAAGGTTGAAAGGTTGAATTCGCTGTGTATGCATTTTTGTCCAAAAGACCAATGTACAAAATATTAAGAAATAAAGAAAAACCAATTAGACATATTGTGAATTTCAAATTGAATTTTTTTTAAATACACAAAATATAATTATAGAATTTATTGAATGAATATGAAACAACTTTTATCTGTTTTTGTGTTTAGAATGATCAATTTCATTTCAATTATTTACTTCTCAATGCTGAATATCAAATTGCAAAACCAACAGATGCGCTTGATGAAGTTGAAGTATACTATTGATTACTTTTTTATTCAGGCATGAATTCGAAATTTTGTACGACTCTTATTCAAAATACTCATGCTAGTCACAATTACTACAATCACAGTTTCTTTAATTACATTCACATTTTATTCTATAGCGCAATATCTGAATCAACGAAAAAGGTGTTGATGAAGTCTAAGGATACTAACACTACCCATCCGCAACCCCAAATGAACTCGGGACTTCTCTGCTGAACGTCGTCATAAATGTCGTACTTGCAACATTCGCAATCAATGCTCTGTTTCACCCAACGACGAATAAACTCTCTGGCGAAATCTTGAGATTCTGTATCACCAGAATTGTACAAAGCCATGGCAACCATGTGCTTAAACGGCATAAACATCTTCATCAAATCATGTCTTGGTTTGGGTTGCTCGACTGAACTTCCACGAAATGGCATCATGTTAATCTTCTTGAAGTAACCTAGAGCAAAAACTTTTTAATCCTAATACTGAAGAAATAGAAAAGTTTCAGTTTATTCATTAGTACTAAATAGTTATTTATTCAGATTAGTGTATGAGACCAGTCGTATTTAATCTTGAAGTCCTACAAACATTGAAATTAATTAAATTCAAAATATATACAGTGTAAACTCCATGTAACGTAGCTCGATTTAACGACAAACTCCCTAAAGAGTTGAAATCACTCGTTTTTGTTTGGTTTAGCTTGTTTTCAATACAGTGATACACTTCATATAGCGTTACACTCACTCTCAATAACGACATTAAGTAATAAAAAGTACCTCTTAACTTGTTAAAATTAGAGAAATCTGTGCAGCTGTGTACGTTCTTTTGTCGCTTTATCATCTTAGCCCGTAATAAACTCGACTTTCGAAGAAATTCGTTCTTTTGTTCATAAATTCGGATTGCACATGTAGACTGGTGTTGACCATTACTAATAAGTAGTCATGGATTTAATACGTCATTACATACTTAGTTGCTCAGAAACTTTCAAACTGTAAACATGGCTAGTAAAAGAAAATCCATTTGTATTGAAAAGTTTTAGTGATATTGATGCGAAAAGTACGTCCTTTATTACCAAGATGCCTCAAAATCGCTAAGACGTGAATAGAATAATTTAAAAAATACAGGAAAATTACTGGTACAGCAAAAGACGTCAAACAAAAATAACAGAATGTAGGCAATATCGTTCAAATAAGATTATTTTTTTATATAGGTAACTACCTGAAATGAACTTTTTATTTTCATAATTCTGATTTCTCTCCATTTAACGACAACGCATGTGCAATCCCTTCAGTGTCGTTATATAGAGTTTGCACTGTATATTTGAAAACTTAAAACTAGTGTTTGTCGTTTTTTAAATATATTATACAATTCCGTAGTCTTTCTTTGAGAAAATTGCTTTTATTGGATTTGGTTTCCAATTGATCTGCCTAGTACATTAATGTATTAAGGAAACGATTTTAGAGTCGCGAGAAGTACCCTGGGATTTGGGTTAGTCTTTCTGATTCATTAACAAAATTGAACAGGGTGTGTTACTATTGCAGAAGTAGCTCACCTTTTTGGGTAAACAATTATTTGAAGTTCACATAATTGAACTTCTGTCTTGTACTGTTCTAATTCATTTTAAGACCAAATGCGTATGTATTAGACAATATGTATTAAAGAACCTGGACTGTTTGGAGTAATTTAAGTGCTATTTACTCTGAAGCATATGAATAGTTATAGGCACATAGATCAAATACATTCAGACCCCATTTTTGTAATACATATATCCGTAATGTTAATTCCAAAGCTAGCAATAAAATATAAATTGGAAGTTCCAGAGGAAAAGAGGTATGTTGCATAAACAAATGCAAGTTTATTTAGTGCTTACGCTTCCTTTTTTAAATTTCATTTCCAGCATTAGAATAAACATGCATGTAAATATTATACAAAGAGTAAATTTCAAATGTAAAGAAATGATGAGTATTTTATTTCATTGCGACTAAGTTAAAAATAGATGAATATAACTTAAATTCAAACACTTGAACTTATGATTTACACTTTATTGACTACATTGCATGACGCGTTTCGTCGTTACAAACGACTTCTTCAGATGCTTACAGAAGAAGTCGTTCTGAAGAAGTCGTTTGTAACGACGAAACGCGTCATGCAATGTAGTCAATAAAGTGTAAATCATAAGTTCAAGTGTTTGAATTTAAGTTATATTCAATTATAATGGATTTACATCAAGTAAACGCCAACACTATTAAATATTTAAAAATAGATTATACTCGTATCAAAAAAAATTCCCATTTCAAATTGCAATAGGCATTTTATAACTTTTTTTTAAATTCAGTGTACCTAGAGTTTAACGAAGGTTCTGAACGGCCATTGGGCTTGTAATCGATGTACATTAACCTGCATATATTATTATTTGAATTACTTAAATCAGGACAAACACAAATCCCCATGCCTTTAGAGGGACTCGAACCCGAGTTCTACAGAACCATAGTCGGGTGTTCTCCCGACTACTCCACGGAGACCGGCATTTTATAATTTAATGATAAAGGGTGTTTTTTTTAGAGGTATAGAACTTTAAATTGCAATAAAACAACGATGGATCATTCGATTGACAAGAATTTTTTTTTATTCGAAAGATAATCTTGTGGCATTACATTTTAAATATGATTTCTGGTATATGACCGCCACGGCTGGCTCGGATGTAGTCCAATCTGAACGTCCAATTTTCGATGACTTTTCCAACATTTGTGGTCGTATATCGGCAATAACACGGCGAATATTGTCTTCCAAATAGTCAAGCGTTTGTGGCTTATCCGCATAGACCAATGACTTTACATAGACCCACAGAAAGTAGTCTAGCGGTGTTAAATCACAAGATCTTGGAGGCCAATTAACATGCCCAAAACGTGAAATTAGGCGGTCACCAAACGTGTCTTTCAATAAATCGATTGTGGCACGAGCTGTGTGACATGTTGCGCCATCTTGTTGAAACCACAGCTCCTGGACATCATGGTTGTTCAATTCAGGAATTAAAAAGTTAGTATTCATGGCTCTATACTGATCCCCATTGACTGTAACGTTCTGGCCATCATCGTTTTTGAAGAAGTACAGACCAATGATTCCACCAGCCCATAAAGCGCACCAAACAGTCAGTTTTTCTGGATGTAACGGAGTTTTGACATACACTTGAGGGTTTTCTTCACTCCAAATGAGGCAGTTTTGTTTGTTGACGTAGCCATTCAACCAGAAGTGCGCTTCATCGCTAAACAAAATTCGCTTATGAAAATCGGGATCAACGGCAATCTCGTTTTGGGCCCATTCGACGAATCTACGCCTTGCTTGATGATTGTTTGGCTTCAATTCTTGGACGAGTTGGATTTTTTAAGCACGCAAACCAAGATTCTTCCGCAAAATCTTCCATAAAGTGGATGGACACAGATCCAATTCCTGTGCTCGATGGCGGATAGACTCATTCGGGTCTTCCTCAATGCTACGCTCTACAGTAGCAATAGCTTCTTCTGTACGCACCGTACGCCGCCTCTGGGGATGCGAGTTAGCAATAAGAGTAAACGTGGTGCGAAAACATTCCATGGTTAATCGAATAAACTGCTCTGATGGACGATTTTGTCGACGATAAAATGGACGTAGTGCGCGATACGTATTCCGCACAGAACCATAATTTCCAAAATAAAATTGCATTATTTGCAAGCGTTGTTCAGGCGTGAGCCTATTCATGATGAATTGCGAAACCAAACTGGGAATAGATCACTTCTCAGCTGTTAAATCGGTCGCCATCTTTAACAGTAATGCCAACTTAAATTTCTATACCTCTAAAAAAACCCCTTTATCAAATACCGAAAATTAAAATTCAAAATTCATTAAATAGAAAAAATGTATGTAAAAATTCAGTTTGACATTCAGAATTAGATTTTTTCTTTACCGAGAGCTTTTTTCCCATAATGTCGCACATGATCTGTGTCGAATATTTCGGCCCATAAGGGTGCAAAATTTGTAGGGAAGCAGCTCGCCCGATGTGCGTGTGTAGCGATGTCATAATCGTACCAAATGCCATCTGTTGGAGAGTAGAGAATTTTCTGTATGCTTTCCACCCAGTGTTCATACTTATTTCTGTAATAAGTTGCGTTTTCATGGTCGTTAATTTCCTCATAAAATTTGGACATCAACTGGAAGCCTATAGAAAATATATCCTATAAATTATATCAAATATGCTGTTGTTTTAGATCATCACTTTTTGAAGGTGATCTTAAACAACATTTCTTACCATTTCTGGTGGTGTGTTCCAAAGATTGCCACTTCTCAATTTTAATAAAAGGTTATGATTGAAAAATATGTAATTTAAAATTATAATTTGGTAATAGATTGTAACTTGTTTGATCACCTTTACATAAATAAACGTTCAGATCCACTGGCAACACTCTTCTAGGGTTTGTATATGCAGTAGATGCATTAGTGCCGCCTTTTTCATCAAAAATAAAACGTTCAGGATAATACCATCCAGCCCCTCCAGGTGCTTTAATATTTGAATAGCATTCTTCAATTTTAGCTGTGACATTGAATATGGAGCAATGTTTCAGATCAGAGTAGTATTTCTCAGGTCTAGGATTTTTATTTTCGTTTATATACATTGCCAAATGATATACTTTACCACCTGCAGTCATTTCCAAACACCTATAATGCAGCCAGTGTCTAAGCTCGTGGTCTATGACCTCTATGTTCTTCCTTAGCCAGTACAGGTCATTTGTGTGCTGCATATATAGATCTACCAGAAGAGGAAGAACCGGTAGCTGGCGATTGTTGCAGTAATAAATTCTAGTCCCTCTTGGTATGTATCCGTACTTTTTTTCCATCAGTATGAAATTATCCAAAATCCCTTTGACAGTGGTGGTCATACCAGTAACAAGAAGTCCTTTGACTATCCAGTAACTGTCGAGATAATAAGATTCTTTATTTGCGGAACCAGGAATCAAAATACCGTTCGGTACAGCTATGAAGGAGTAATGGATAGGATGGTCTCTAACGTTTTGTCTTACCTTCATTGTCATCTTCGGTATAACCTGTAGCAAATCATGTGCAAATTTTTTTATCAAAGTGTTATTTATCCTTTGCAACCAAGAAGGGTTACTTATAAAATCTGAAGGAATCCAAGAATCTAATTCATCACCCTCACCAAAATTTTCTCTTAAGAATTTGCGTACACTAGAAGTGCTTGGTTTATGATTATTTTTAAACATGAAAATATCGAAGTTTTGTATAATTACGTCTGGGGTATTCAACATCTTGAGATCCACGAATGATTTCGAAGTTTCGAAGATGTTCATCATTTGTACAGTGTGAAGAATTTTACCTTGGCAAAATATGCGGTCGTCGCATTGGTAATGTGCCTGAAGTGACGGATCTAAATTAGCGAAAATGAGGAGGAAAAACAGACACATCCGAAACATATTAGTCTTTTGGTACCAGTGCAATTTAGAAAAACCTATTTTCAGTTTACGTATAATTTTTAAACTTGACAGATATCTTTCAATCGTGACACAAAGTGTCATTAAAATTAATTTTCCTGAATAACAATCAAAATTAATTAATTTTTTGAAAAAAATTGTTATGTGTTTGTCTTTTTTATAGAAGCAAAAAGAAAATTCCAGTTTCAGTTAACTTCTTATTATGATTTAGATATTATTTCACATAAATTATTATGGATAAATTAATCCTGCATATTTTGATAATACTATGTTACATTCAAAGAGGAAGAACGTTAACATTAGGATGTAACAATAGTATATTTTGTACTGGCCCTGTGCTTCATTTAATTCAGATGTCGAAAATATTTGCCGATTCCAAAACGTTTGTTGATATGAAAATGCTTCATTCCCCTGAAGAAGTCTTAGAAAATTGGGATAACTTTATGGAAGAAAACGACCAACATCCTAGTAAATACAACATAAAAAAATTCATTACACAAAACTTCAATGATGGTGATGAATTAGATTATTGGATGGGTTCTGACTACACACCAACCCCAAGAATTTTGAGGAAGATTGAAGATCTTATCGTGCGGAATTTCACATCAAGTATAGTTCAGATTTGGAATAAGTTGGGTAGAAAAGTGAAACCTGAAGTGTTTGAGTACTCCGAAAGGTATTCTTTTATACCTATACCCAATGGTTTCATCATACCAGGGGGAAGATTTACAGAACTATACTATTGGGATTCGTACTGGATAGTGAGAGGGTTGATTATTAGTGAAATGATAACTACTGTAAGGGGTATGCTGGAAAACTTTTTATGCATTATAGATAAATACGGTTTTGTTCCAAATGGATCTAGGATATATTATTTAAGTAGATCCCAGCCACCAGTTACAACGATAATTGCTGGTGAATACATTGAAGCCAGTAAAGATATTTTGTGGTTAAAGAAAAACATCAAATACCTTGACCTTGAACTGAGATATTGGCTTGATTATAAGACAGTGAAAATAAGTAAAGGCCTACACACTTATACTTTAGCCAGGTACATCTCCGAATGTACTCTACCAAGACCTGAATCCTATTCTGAAGATATCGAAAGTTGTGAAATATTCGATACTGAAATGTTGAAACACAAATGTTATCAGGATCTGAAATCGACTGTGGAAACGGGATGGGATTTTTCTTCAAGATGGATTTTCGACGAACAAGGGGGTTGTAATGCAAATGTATCATTTTCAAATGGTAAGAGAGTAATACCGGTAGATCTGAATTCGTTTCTCTGTAGGAGTTTCAAACTTATGTATCAGTTTTATAGTATAATTAACGATGATATAAACGCCACATTTTGGAAAAATAAATATCAGTACTGGAAGAAAGGAATAGATGAGATTATGTATAATAAAAAAGATGGCATTTGGTATGATTATGATTACTTTGAAGCAAGACAACGGAGATATTTCTGGCCAAGTAATCTTACTCCATTATGGGCAGAAATATACGATCAGCCAAAGTTTGCCGCACTTGGTAAAGCTGCTGCCTCGTATGTCAAAAGGCAAGATTTGCTTCAATACAAAGGAGGAGTACCTGCTTCTCTTTTTCATACGGGGGAACAATGGGACTTTCCACATGTGTGGGCTCCCGTGCAATCCATCGTAATTTTAGGTTTGTATAATTCAGGAAACAACGATGCTAAACAACTTGCTTATACGTTTGGTAAAAGATATGTCGAAGCGTGTATAAAGGGATTTTTGGTGAGCGGCGATATGTATGAAAAGTATGACTGCAGAGAGCCTGGAAAGGTTGAAGGCGGTGGAGAATACATAGCTCAAATCGGTTTCGGTTGGACGAATGGCGCGGTTTTAGAGATGATTAATACTTTTTATAAGAGAAACTGAGAAGCATAGGATTGATTTCTACATGTGTATATTGTATCTTTGATGTAAATTTATGAGTTGAAATATATATTTGAAGTCTTCAGTCATATTGAAATGAATTATCAAGAAATTGCTAGATTTCTCCTAGCAATTTAAGTGACTTAAGTGTTTTTAAGTGTAAGTCACAATTTAAGAGTTTAAGAGTTACAATTGATGTTGTCTACACAACAGAGCAGTTTGTGTAGACAGCTCCCTGAGAGTTTTATTTGAAATATTTCGATTAAGAGTCTCAGTATTTACTAGTATTGAATGACTTGTGAATCTTGAAACTAGCTACACTTATGCCCGCCTGGGCGTGATCTGGAGCGATTAGGCATGGGATTATTCGGAAGCATTGCGGACAATTTTCTGTGGTGTTCGGATGAAATATCTACAAAGCCTTCCACTCTTACTCTATAGAGGGAGCCTACGTGAATATTCCACTAGGTAAAATTGTCCTCAATTTGGTATAGGACCTATGTTCGTTTTGAAAGTCATCGATTCTTGATTGATAGATTAAATATAGACTGATGATCCATAATAATGATGAAACGATTGTTTCCTATTATCATTCAACAAGATCGATGAACTTTTCGAAACGCTCTTAATATTCACTCTCGAAAGTGATAGGTTCGTTCTCGTTGACAACATTCGTGTAGACAAGCTCCCTGAGAGTTTTATTTGAAATATTTCGATTAGGAGTCTCAGTATTTACTATATATATATATATATAAATATATATATATATATATATATATATATATATATATATATATATATATATATATATATATATATATATATATATATATATATATATATTAATGGTTTCATTGCCTGATTGATATGAATATTTATATTTTTAGCAATAACAAACTCTTTTAAATGAAGAAATTCATTTTCGTTAACGTTTCGTTGCTCACAACTTCGTCAAACTATTGAACAATTGAATTTCATGAATTGCTATGAATATAAAACGACAATTGCAATTTTTTTTTTTGAAAAAATTAAGTTTGCTCTTTTGTCTCTTTAGTATTCAGAGGAATATTTCTGGCTTAGTATTCACTTCGGAAGTTTAGATTATATTATCTTTTTAGAGAAGTAGTAAAATTCACTTTAGGCACAACTTTTTTTCAACATGAAAATAAGTGTTATCAAGTTGACGGTATATCCATGGTCAGTCCTTTATCGAGTGTTATTTCTCAATTAGCTATGGAGTTTTCGAAAGAAAATGTAATGAATGATTAGAAGAATATATTTTATTATATAAAAGATATATTGATGATTGTTCAATCATAGCAGCTAAGGATCACACTCATATTACACTAAAAAGTTTCAATAATTTTCACAATAAATTTATGTGTCAAAAGTTACTCTAACTTTTAATATCCACACATATTTATCATTTAATTAAAACATATAATGCATAGAATATTGATCATTTGAATATATAGGTTGCTCTCTAGTATTAACCCTTTTGTATAGGTGACATTTGTCACATAAACTTCAGAATGATGGAATAAGGGTAGAGTTCTCAATAATGTTTATGTTGATCCAGATCATTTTTATGTTTTATTTTAGTAAAAGCTCATCTACTACAGATATTCCTACATGTTCAAGTCCATTGTATTGTCAAGGTCACATACTACATCTGTTACAAAAAGGCCAACCTTTCTCAGATTCGAAGCACTATGTAGACATGACTATGAAGTTCGAAGAACGTATAATTGTTGATAAGTTCAACGAATTACATCGTCTTTTTAATGGCCATGTGGGAACTAAAGACGCCAAAAAATTTATCATAGAAAATTTCGCAATGGAAGACGAATTAGATGAATGGAAGGCCCCGGATTACTCGCCGGAACCACCTTTTTTGAAAAGGATCCTGGAACCCAATTATGAAGTATTCGCAAGAAAACTGATACCAATTTGGAATAACCTCGGAAGAAAAGTAAAACCACAAGTAGCACATTCCTCAAATATTTCAAGACACAGTATCATACCAGTTCCAAATCCTTTCATAATACCAGGAGGTAGATTTAGGGAATTTTATTACTGGGATTCCTATTGGATAGCAGTAGGTCTTCTTTACAGCGGCATGGGTAATACCGTCAGAGGAATGCTAGATAATTTTTCATGGTTGGTGAAAACTTATGGATTCATCCCTAATGGCGGTAGAATTTACTACCTGAACCGATCCCAACCTCCAGTTTTCACTATGATGGTACTTGATTATTTGAAAAAAAATGTGGATGCTGATAATGAATGGCTGAAGAAGAATATAGGTTTTATAGAGATGGAATTGAATTTTTGGTTAAAACGAAAAACAGTCACGTTCAAAATGAACAACGTTGAATACACTCTGGCAAGATATATCGTCAATAGTACCGACCCTCGTCCAGAATCGTACTACGAAGATTTTGTTACGTGTGAGTACCCTCCAAAAGCTGAGGCGAAATCTAAATGCTTCAGGGAATTGAAGGCGGGGGCTGAAAGCGGATGGGATTTCAGCTCCCGCTGGATGACAACCAGTGAGAGTTTATTCGACATAAATACTTCACATATTGCTCCTGTAGACCTCAACGCTTTCTTGGTACGTTCGTTTTACATATTGGCTATGTTATTCAATAAAATCGGAAACAAAGATAAATCTGATCACTGGTTCAATATTTATAAGAAATGGAGTACCACTTTACACAAAGTGATGTACAATGAACAGGATGGTATTTGGTACGACTACGATGTTGTCAAGTCGAGGCAAAATAAGCAGTTTTTTTGCAGTAATTTTGCGCCGCTATGGGCACAGATATATAGCAAAAGCAAGTTGAGGGATAGGCTTGGCTTCAGAGCCGTTAATTATTTATTGAAACATAATGTCATGGTTTACAAAGGAGGTATTCCAGCCACTTTTAAACATTCTGGGGAACAATGGGACTATCCGAATGCTTGGCCAAATTTGCAATCTATAGTGATATTAGGATTGAAGAGATCGAAGAACCAAAAGGCTGAAAAAATAGCCAAGCTCTTAGCAGAGCGTTGGATTAACACAAATTTAGCGTTGTTCAACAAGACAAATCAGATGTACGAAAAGTATAATGCCGAATCCACTGGGGAAGCAGGAGGTGGGGGCGATTACTCAACACCTACTGGGTTTGGTTGGAGCAATGGTGTTGTATTGGAGTTGATTGCAGAATTTTTCGCTAAGAAAGACAACACGTTTGAACTAGATATAGAAGGAGAATTTGAAAAATCTTCAAGTTCGTGTTGTGAAAGTACGATTCGCATATTATATTTAATTGTAATATCGACAAGGCTAATATTATAAGATATATCAAAGAAACATAAGAGATTTAAATAAATACAGTCATTTTAAAACTGAAACAGATTTTTCGTATAACTAGTTGGGTTATTATTACATTATTATGATAATAATAATATTATTTCCCAACAGATATACAACCAATTACAGAGAAAAAATAACAAATTGTACACTAATAATAATTAATAAATAAAAAAAATTAACGAAAAAAAGTATGAGCGAATATATACAATAAAAAATTAAATTATAATAAATTGAAATAGTATTGAATAATAAACAGATGGAACAAAATAAAAATAAAATATTTGTCTATCTCAAAGTTAGATAAGTCAGCAGAAGTTGATCATATAGTAACGAAATATATTCGGTGAATAAAAATAAAAATAAGATTTAAATCGATTGCAGTAGTAATACCTATATAGTAAAGAAATGGAACAAACTAAAATTAAAATGATATTCAACTATAGGAATAGTAACATGGCATTTCAATGTACATGGCAAATCGTAAATTTCATAGCAGTTCATTTATTTATTGAATTGATCGATATGTATATGACCAATTACAAACGAAGAGAAACAAAACCAACGCCAAATAGTTTTACGAATTTGTAAAACAATAAAATTCCTAAACTGGAACGAATTATTCATTTAGCTAATCCATTCATTTATTAAAAATGTAGGTTATTTTTCCATGTCGAATTTCGTGAGTTCAGTGACATAATATCCACTACCCTCAAAAACTCAGTAGTCCTTTTTCCAATTGGGAAATATGTTGTTCTACTTTACACTCTAAACACTTTTTAAGTCATTTTAAGCAGAATTCGAGCCCCTGAACATGAATTGAGGAACACCGGCAACATTTTTGGTTCCCACTTCCTATCCGTAGAATTTTTGGGTGTTCCTGATTTTTTGTTCAATATTTATTGAGTTATAAGGCCTGCTTTTTGGTGTGTGAAAATTGAAAACTCAAATTTCGAAAAATTTGATATATCATTTGAACAAAATAATAGAATATAATTAATTTACTGTCACTAAAAGTAGTCGCTACAACGAAATGCAAGATGAACAAAAATTGAGGAACACTATCAAAATAAGCGGATGGTAACCAAACGTGTTGCAGGTGTTCCTCAATATTTGTTCAATATTTATTGAGTTAAAACGACTACTTTTCGGTGTGAGTGAATTAAATACATAAATTTCGAGAAATATATTATATCATTTGTAAAGTCTAATATAATACAATATATCCCACCAAAAGTAGTCCCTATAACTCAATAAATAATGAATAGAAATTGAGAAACACCCACACATTGTGCGAATTCAGAACAAATGTTGCTGGTGTTCCACAATTTTTGTTCATTATTTATTGAGTTATAGCAACTATTTTTTGGTGTGAGTAAATTGAAGACTTAAATTTCGAAACATGTGATATATAATTTAAAAATTCTAATATAATATAATATACTCCACCAAAAGAAGCCCCTATAATTCAATAAATAATGAACAGAAATTGAGAAACACCCGCCCTATGTGCCAATGGCCCAATGTTTGTACCAAAAGTTGGGGGCCTCAATTTCCTTAATTTTTGTTTATAATTTATGAGTTATAGGGATTACTTTTGGTGATTGGTGTTGGTCCAATGATAAATCAAATTTCGAAAATTTTGATTTATAGTTTGATAAAAAAACATGTTGACATTATTTAAACAAAAATATACCTTGGTGTAGCTCTATTAGAGAAAAAACCAATGTCAAATGTCACCTACAAGGCAAAGTACCTATGGTATAACTTATTATGAATATTAAGTGTTTATTGGCCGATAAGACAATTAGATTTGATCATTCATAATATGACTGATATATCTGTGATGAAATATTGAATCCATCCAAGTGAAGTGTGTTTATTTGAACAGAGTGTTTCTAGATGATAAGGTCAGGTAAGTTCCCCAAATATTATATACCTAGTTGATTACTTCTAGGTATTACAATTTAATTTACTCTTTCATTTTCTTCATAATCATTATTAACTACTGTAAATACGAGTACAACCATGTGAATCATATTGTACAACCATATTGTTTGTCAAAACATCATTTTCTTATCAATTCAAATATTTTGAAATTGCTTTAGCAATGAAGAAATGTTTTTGAATTTGGAATGAGTGCCATTAAATTTTCGTCAGATCTCCCGGACAACATTTTTCACATGAATAATCAATTAGTCTGTGTGTTGCCTCTCTTTCATTCTCTTTGTCTCCATATATATACATATATATATATATATATATATATATATATATATATATATATATATATATATATATATATATATATATATATATATATTTAAAAATTCATTTATTGCCTGTTTAAGATATTTTATTTTGAATGTTTTTAGCAATAACAGGCTCCTTTTAATATGAAAAACTTTATTTTTGTTGACGTTTGGTTGTATATCACAACTTTGTCAAAACTAATGAATAATTGAATTTCTATAGATATCGAAATGTCAAACTTATTTTTCAGAATAATAATTTTTTTTTTGTATTTTCACTTATTGATTTTCATTATAATGGGAATATTTCTGGCTCAGCATTCGCTTCGGCAGTTTTAGTCTTGTTCATCATGAGGAAACCTCTGAAAAACTCATGGTAAGCCAGGTGATTCTAATAAAGGTGATTTATATATACGTATATATAATTACATATAGTTGAGTTTTATACTTATCCAGAATATGTGTATTAATAGCTTTGCAAAGCCTTGAAAT
Organism: Henosepilachna vigintioctopunctata; assembly: GCA_030704895.1. Taxonomy (NCBI): domain Eukaryota; kingdom Metazoa; phylum Arthropoda; class Insecta; order Coleoptera; family Coccinellidae; genus Henosepilachna; species Henosepilachna vigintioctopunctata. The sequence goes on along the minus strand of JARQZJ010000095.1, from coordinate 4,729,386 downwards.
AAATAATTTCCACTAGTATTTTCCAGTATTAATGATGGAAACAAATTCTTCAACAGATGATTCAAATCATCTAAATTTGGCTGTGAAGTTTTCAGTCAAAAGTTCTGAAAGAAGTTATTATTTATTTATTCATCCGAATCATGCATTTAAATGTAACAATACAACAAAACTTTCAGCACCTGAAAATGTAGAGAAATTTAGAAATGGTTTACAGACGTAAATCTGTAGAAAATACGATCAATTACAGAAAAGATATGAAAAAAATCAGCTTCAATTCAAAATTTTTAAATAATTCGCACAATCTAACAATACTAATAAATAATATATAAATATTAATGATGTATCATGAAACGAATAGAAAAATTGAAAACATATGAATTTCATGGATTCTCACATAAAAATACATTCATATGAATAAGAATTTCCATAAGTTTCATTGAACATGAGTGTTACTTAACACGCTTAACACGAGTGTTTGGGAGAAAAACATTTTGTCATAATAAAATCAGTTGCTACACAATGTTTTTTTTTTGGCTTCCTAATATTCATAATATGTTATTAATATATAATAATACCAAATATTCGGGTGTTGATACTTGGAAATTTTCCATCATTCGATTCATAATCTTTCAGAGATAAAATAACATGAATCTTAAAACTTAATACCATAGTGGAATTTGGATAGATTCGAATTCGATGTACGTATAAAACTATTGACAAATATTGACAATTTTATCGTATGAAACTGACACAATTCGAAATGATTGTTCGAATTTCATGACAAATGAAAGAATTGTTTTCAATCAATATAAATTACTGAGGATAGTGAACTCTTGTGAATTGAATCAAAATCTCATAACATATCAACAAAATAAGAACTTTTTTTAATTCAGTGGACCTACAGTTTAACGCCAGTTCCGAGAGGCCAATGGGCTTGTGATCATTATACATTACCCAGCAATTATCAGCATTAAACTACGCAAATCATAGACCAACACTTGCACCAGGGCCTTCACCGGTGCTAGAACCCGAGTTCTACCGCACCATAGTCAGGTTTTCTCGACTGAACCACGGAGGCGGGCACATAAGACACCTGACTTTCATAGTTAAATATTGCTAACACTAAATAATTATTTACTTGGCTCATAAAGAATTCCATGAGAATGACAAACATTTGATGTACAAGCAAACATTTTTTTTCTTCGCTTGAGTTACTGTAGTAAGTATGTGAGTACTAGGGTGGCCCAAACGCTCTCCCACCTGTTTGTTTACTACCTGCGGTGACGTGAGGGTTCGACCTTGAACATCATTCACATTCTGACCGGTTTTATCTCGGCAGCAATTCAGTTGTAAGCCTACCGGTGCGACAGTTGGTGGTTTCAATTTTGATACGTGCTGTATTGTCTTGTCTAAAAAAAGCGTTCCAAAATTTTTGCGATCTATGAACACAAATCAATGACTGTAAGAGATAGACCTGAAGCTGTTAGTGTGGAAAAGTCCAGAGTTTCAAGAATTTTAAAAACATTTGACGAAAGTAGCTTATCGTCTCCAAAAAGAAAAGAAAACTGTGCTCGCAAACGCAAAAGCACTCCAAGAACAGACAAATTGTTGATAATAAATAGCAAAATTAATACGAGAAAGACAAGCACTGATCTTCGAAGGGATTTAATGGTTTCTGGTGTGGGGGTGAGCACCTCAACTGTGCGAAAACAACTGCTGGAGGTTGGCCGTAAGGCAAGAAGACCAAGACGAAAGCTTACCCAGAAAATAATGAAGAAACGTTTGGCATGGACCGAAAAGTACCGTGCGTGGACTGTGGACGAATGGAAGAAGGTGATTTTTAGCGATGAGACACATTTGTTTGTTCAAGGGTACAAATCAACTGTTGTTAGAAGAAGTGATGGGGAAACTTTGCCAAAATTTACCAGTATATACCTTAATTTTTCATAAATTTTAAAGTTTACAATTTTCACAATTCATCAAAACACCATCTTGAAAGCAAGAAAATGATACAATACAGACCAAGAAGTCTGAATTGAGGAGCTAATTTTGTATTATTCAAGATTTGTGCCAAGTGCCTGTTACAATTTTTAAATAAAATCTAATAAAGTAAATAAATAAAGTCTAATTTTGCTTGCTTGTCGTATCTTACTTTTCTGGTGTAATAGCTAGATTACTCAAAACTCTTATCAACAGATTTTTTCATTGCTCACTCGAAATTAATTGGTGAATTTATTTTACATTTATTTGAAATTTGCCGTGTTTTAGTACACGCAGTATTTCGAAAGAATTACATTATTAGCCTGGCGTGCAAACGCGAATGAAGGAGGCAGTTTACTCTACAGATATTGCTTGATGGTGGTCTTTAGCTGAGTATAGTGAAAACACGAGATATAACAAAGATTATGATGGATGTTATTTATTATCTATTACATAATTTTGATCCTGTGTTAACACCATCAATTCTGTCGTTTCCGTAGTTTCATGTGTGCTCACAAGTTTAGTAGTTACAGAAAAGTAGGCCAAAAACAGAATTAAATAAAAAAACATTAATTATTTATGTGGAGTTTACTATTCTTTATTTTATGAATTTTTACGTGAGCTCTCTTGGATGCTTATCCACACACAAATTATAGCTGCTTTGAGTGGCGTAGATATACAATCATTATATATGGATATATTTATAAACAGAACATAATTTTTGGCGAAATTATCTCGAAAACAACGTATCACATGAATAGGAGTTAGGTAAACACAAACATTGAGCGTACAAGTGCGAACGGATAATGTGGATGTGGGTGTCCCGATTTCAAAAAGAAGTAAACATATTCATCATTTCTTGAAATGAAAATTAATTGGTGAAAATATTTTTTTTACTTCGAAATAAGCTATAGTAAATTATTATAGTAAAATTATTATTAACAAGTGAAACCCTTTTGTGAAATTTAATGTTCATTGAATTAATGGTGAAAGGAACAGTAAAAATTGGTTTTCATACATCGTACCTTCATCAGTAAATATTATTCTAAACAACACTTTTCTCATTGCAGTTGTGCTACAATGGATTTCAGAATCAAGATCTTAATTCTCATTATTGGTCTTGCGCATACAAACTTAGCAAAATCTTCTCCAGATTTACCCTCTTGTGACAGTCGAATATATTGTCAAGGAAAATTATTGGAAGTTGTCCAAGAAGCTGACATTTTCGCAGATTCGAAGTCGTTCGTCGATCAACGAATGCTATTCGACCAAGATGTCATTTTAGAGAATTTCGAAAAATTCTTGGAAACGACTAATGAAAATCCAACAAAAAATGATGTCCTATCCTTTGTCAAACAAAATTTCGCAGAAGGAAACGAGTTAGAAAACTGGAGCTTGCCAGATTACCATGATGATCCTTCATTTCTCCAAAAAATTCACAATGAGAGTTTGCGAAACTTCGCATCAAAACTTGTCAAAATATGGCCAACTTTGGCAAGAAAGATCAAACCAGAAGTGTTTCAGAATAACGATCGTTATTCCATCATTCCTATTCCTAACGGGTTCGTTGTGCCAGGAGGTCGTTTTAAAGAAACTTACTACTGGGACAGCTACTGGATAATTAAAGGGTTACTCATATCAGAAATGCCAGAAAGTGCCAAAAGTATGATTGATAACTTCTTGTACCTTGTTGAACATTTTGGATTTGTTCCTAATGGCGCAAGGGTATATTACCTCAACAGATCCCAACCTCCTTTACTAACAGGAATGGCCCGTCTCCTAGTAGATGCAACTAATGATCTGAGTTGGCTAAAACAACACATCTCTTTGTTAGAAAAAGAATTAAATTTTTTCCTTGAGAATCGACTGATAGAATTGCAAGTAGATGGGAAAATTTATAAAATGGCTCATTATGCTACAGGAAGTGGGAGTCCTCGACCAGAATCTTTCAATCAAGATGTTCAAACATGCGCACCATTAATGGATACTGATAGGATTAAAACGTGTTATGCTTCACTAAAAAGTGCGGCAGAAAGTGGATGGGACTTTAGTTATCGATGGGTCTTTGATGAAAATGGTGGAAACAATGCAAATCGAACGTTTATACAAACAGAAAGGGTAGTTCCGGTAGACCTAAATTCTATCTTAGCATCAGCATTTAAGAATCTTGCATATTTCCATGAGAAATTAGGAAATGTAGAGGAAAATAATTATTGGTTGTTGAAATTCTTGGAAATGAGAGAAGCTATTCACAAGGTTCTGTTCAATGAAGATAGAGGAGTGTGGTTTGATTATGATGTGAAGTTGGGCAAGCCCAGACAGTTATTCTATCCAACGAATATAGCACCACTTTGGGCGGAAATTTACGATCCAGCGTCAGCTCAAATACTTGGAAGAAGGGCTGCAGAGTACTTGTTGGAGGAAGGTATAATGGAATTCTATGGAGGTACACCTTCGTCTCTCAATAATACAGGAGAACAGTGGGACTATCCAAGTGCTTGGGCTCCACCACAGTCTTTTGTAATCCAAGGTTTGAGAAAATCTGGAGATGATAAAGCGCAAGAATTTTCGAGAATTCTGGCAAAAAGATGGATATACGCTAACATGGTGGGATTTGAAGAAACTGGGGAGATGTTCGAGAAATATGATGCTGAACATCCAGGCAAGAATGGAGGTGGTGGGGAGTATATCGTTCAAACTGGTTTTGGTTGGACCAATGGTGTGGCCTTGGAAACAATCGTTGATTTTTTCAGTTGTTAGTTTATATCATGTTTATTCGAGACGCTAAGTTGATTTATTATTTATTTGCCATAAGTATAAACATAAAAGGAAAAACAACTTATTAAAATGTTAGATATTATTAGGAAATAGAAATCAGAAAATTTATTTTGGTCTAGTACTACAGTACTCTCATTCATTTGTGATTTGCTTCGTTGTGACTTGAAGCAATTACAATATTAAATGAACGTAATGAATAACAGTGCCTTCTTTCGACCAAAATGTTCGTTATAGTATCTTATGAGTCAGATTTAGCTAATCATTTTGCATCAACAGTCTCGAGTGTTAACAGCTATCTAGTATTTCTTTTATCTTTCGTCGGTAAAATGGAAGAAATCATGTGTTTTTCAATTCATGATGTATGTTATGGCTGATTCAAAAGCCTTTATATATCTGTTCGAGCACTTTTCATCTTTTTTTATCAATGTCTTCATTTTAATTCGACTATTGTACCTCCTATTGAACTATCAATTTAATTTGAAAATCATTAAACACATTTTCGTTATTCATTTTATACTTTGTATTAACGAATGTTATATATTTTTCTACACATTAGTCTTTATGAGAATCATAAACATATATTTTTGTAGAAAATATTATAGATAAGACGCTTAAACCTTCGTCAAGGCATATATATTCATTGCCTATTCTAAAGATGTATACCACATGTATTTATTCAATTGATTATCAATTCAAATTAAAAAAGCATTTTATCAATTATGATGATTTTATTTTCGACTCAATGAATGTTTTCTGTGAAAGAAACAATACATAATATACATAATATATCATCGCTATTACACAGTATAATATCTGCCGCTTTAGTTATAGGGCACCTTTTCGTCAGTGTTCTGAAAAATTCCTATCACAAATAGGAGTCTCTGCTGAAAAATTCTTCCAAAAGTTCGAAAATGAGACCATTCGTCCATCCAAATCCTGTCTGAACTGAATATTCCCCACCGCCTCCAACAACACCTACAAGTTCTGCGTTATACTTCTCAAACATAAATCCAGTTCGTTTATAGATCAATAAGTTATTGTCTATCCAAGATTCAGCCAACTGCTTGGCTACTGTCATTGCAGCAGTACTTCCCGACCTTTTAAGACCAAGAATAACTATGGATTGTAGAGGAGGCCAAGCATTGGGCAAATCCCACTGCTCTCCAGTGGATAACAAGGAAGTTGGAGTACCTCCTGGAAATTTAGATATTCCAAAATTATTCAGTATACCTACTCGTTCCAAGTAACGAACAGCAAGGTCACCATACATTCTAGAAGGTGCAAGGTTACACCAGAGAGGAGCAAGATTACTTGGGTAGAATCCTGTTCGGTGTTTCTTCAATTTAAGATCCATATCATACCAAATCCCATCAGTTTTATTATAAAAAACCTCTTGTATACTCCTCGTCCAAATTTCACTTTTTCGTTGCCAATAATTACTTTCTTCGATATAGCCAACAGATCGAGCGAAGCTCGAGAAAATGTTGAATGCTTGAGCCAAAATAGCATTTAGATCAACTGGGAGAACCCTTCTGGTTTCAATGTCGGATAAGTTACCTCCATAACTTCCATTTTTAGTGAAAATCCACCTAGAGCTGAAATCCCATCCGGTTTCCGCACCACTCTTCAGATCTTTGTAGCAGTTTTTGATATCTTTCTTATCCTTCCTAGGAGAACAGGTGTTAACATCTTCTCTGTAGGACTCAGGTCGTGGTGACGGACTATCAACAGCATAATGGGCGAGGGTATGTATAAAACCTTGATAGCGGAATGTTGTTGTTTGTGTCTTCAGCCAATATTCTAACTCCCTTTGAAGGAGATGGATATTTCTTCTCAACCATGGAAGATCGTTTGTTGCTTCGAGATACTCTAATACCATCAGGCTGAGAAGAGGGGGTTGCGATCTGTTCAGGTAGTAAACTCTACCACCATTAGGCACAAAACCGTATTTGTCCACCATTTGTAAGAAGTTTTCTATCATCCCTCTGACTGTGTCGTGCATGCCACTCGCTAAAAGTCCTTTCATAATCCAGTAGGAGTCCCAGTAATAAAATTCCCTAAATCTGCCACCGGGGACAACAAATCCATTAGTTACAGGTATGATAGAGTACCTATCGGGTTCAATGAAGACATCTGGCTTCAATTTTCTACTAAACTTTGGCCATAATTGGACCAAATCTCTAGCGAATTCGCGGTACTGTGGTACTGTAACGGTGTACAAGAATGGTGGGTTAGGATTGAAATCTGAAGGTTTCCAGTTCTCCAACTCATTTCCAGGTTGGAAATTGTCTTTAACAAACTGCTTGATTTGTTGCCTACTGGCATTATGTTTGGTTTCGTGCATTAAATCCTTGAAATTCTTTAGAACTTCTTTGGGGCGGTACTGCATTTTCATATCAACGAACGTTTTTGAATCTGGAAATATTCTTGCCATTTGTACTGTTTTCAGTAAATCTCCTCTACAATAGATATCGCTTTTACAAGATGGTATGCCTGCGTGGACATCTATGAATACTGTTATCCATACCAGAAATAAATGAATGTAGCTTTCTAACCACATTTTATTCTTGAGAAAATCTGAAAGTTTAGATAAATAAATAGTTTTATTAGAATGAAACTATTTTTTTTCTTACTTCAAACATTTTTAGATAGTTTGAATGAAATAAAATATTCACTGAAATGCAGTTACTTCTAAATTAAATGCAGGAATCCTGAGAACGTTATACTTATTTGCATTTATATCGCGCTATACTGGAATAATTGCGAGGAAAAAGAATTTGCATGCACCTACTAATTAGTGATTTCCTTATGATTGATAGTCATTCTACAAATTGACCTGTAGAACTTCAAATAGAAGTAATTAGTAAAAAGAAGAATCATAAACCAGTTGTTTAAAGTGATGAAGTTGTTTAAAGAACTTTAAAAAACGTTTGGATAGTTTTCTTCAGGTTTCAGAAGATTGAATACGTTTATATAATGTTTGTAATGGATTAGCAACAGAAAAAATTCCAGTAAGAAGACTCAGAAAGTCAAATTTGCTCTTTAGCTCATTTTCTCAATTTAAATTCTGTGAATAGAACTGAAGCGGTTAACTAAATGGTGCAGTAATAATGCAGTAAGTGAATATAATTATGCAATATTGGTATTATACCTCATTTGGACGAAGGAAAATTATTATTGCAAACAATTGACAGAACTAGCGAAGATAAGAAAAACAATATATTGTGCTAAAATCATGAAAAATGGCTAATTTCATTTTCCAGTAACTACGGAATAAGTTTTTGACATTGTTTTAATGATGTAACTTTTATCTTTATGTACTCTTATCAAACCCTTCAAAAATTTGAAGGGTTCGAAAAGTTTTCCTCTAAACTGGCAAACAGACATAAAAGCACAAAAATATTACTTACGTCAACTAAACTTCAATATTTCAAGTTATTTTACTTTAGTAATGAAATTATATTACCTTCTTACAAAAAACTATTCATACAGAGCTCTATATTGAACAGTGTGTTGAAAGTGAGTGAAACGACTGAAACAATACACTTATATAGAAGTTTCATGTTAAAAAACATTTTCTATGAATTTTTCCTTTTCGTTTTCCAGTATCTAAAGAGGAAAATATTTATTTAAGTATTGATAAAATATGAAATTTTTGCAGTTTATATTCGAAACAAGGATAACATATACATTCAACACTGAGTTACACATCCTCAATAGTATCTTAGCATCCTCCTAATGTTGCAAAAATAGAAAAGCTTATCGATCATAGAAAAAATCGTCGCATCAGTTCATCTAAAGGTAACCATACGCACCATGATCCACTTGGCATTATACTTTCATTATATATTCACTTTCATTATTTAAATCGATAATTGCATTATTTCCTTGGCAAGAATTTGATGATGACAGCTTTTCGACATCTTCGCCTTGAGTTCAATGAGGAAGGTAATTTGAATTTATGATGTCTTTTATATGTTTCAAAACTTAAAACACTGTAATATCAAATACCATATTTGTTTTGACTTATCTAAAATTATACTTTCGAACTTTACGTCATAATAATTGTTAAATGTGATGATCTTCTTGAAATTGGTAGCTATGATTTAATGTGTGAAGAATAAAACACAAGTGTTTATTCCCAGTAAAGCGTAAATTATTTATTTATTTTATTTTGAATGCAATTTTTTCACAGGAAAAACTTTAAAGAAAGAACTCATGGAAATTTCGTCGTTTATTCATCTCATAGAGATGATAATAATAAATACATTAGGAAACATGTGTCTAATGACACTTTCGAATATAAGCTGAGGTGTAGGATCATTCTGTCAACTGTTGTGGTATAAATGGAAATGCAGAAATGTTGGCTTTTGTGATTAGTGAGTGAAGACATTTTTCTTTTATTTTTATATCACTTCTTATGTTAAGTTGAAAAAGTCAGAGAGAAGGTCAAAGTTCGAAGGGCTCTGTGAAGACAATGAAGACATGAACAACAAATCCTTCACATAAAACATTGTAAGTGTGAAACACACTTAGATACACTGAAGATACACATTGAACAAGGAAGTACATTATAATACTCAATATAAGTCTGAAAGGCGTAAGTAAAACCTTCGTTAAAGTATTATTAATAAATATTACCTAATGATTAACACGTAACATTAAATTATAAGCAAGTAAGTTGATATTAAATTCCCTCTAAAACACTGAAAGTTGAGATTAAATGACAATATCATTGATATGTCGTTTTTAAAGGAGGCAGGAAACAACATTTTTTCTGAAATGATTCTTCAGTTTTTTTGAGGCATTTTATTGAGTATAATTGTTTCGTTGAATGAAAATTTACTGAACAATCAGACAAGCTTAATAACAGCGCAACACCGAAAAATTACAGTTTTCAAGTAAAAGTTCTGAAGAAAATATATCAGAATTTTAAACGTATAAATTTTTCTACAAATAGAGTGATCGAGTATAATTTCGCAGGAAGAGTTCATAAAATTTCGAGTCATGAATTTATGACAAATGTCAAACTCTTCTTTTCAATAATAATAAATGAATTAAGGTGCCGATTAAAATATTGTAGATGTGAAAGTTGCAGATAACTTTTGTGGATGTAAATAAGTGGCAATTGAACTGAATTGAATTGTCGCATAGGTACGTGATATTTGATACATGAATAATATCGTCATACGAGGGTGGGGTGAAAAGTTTCCGTTCTGACCAAGGAAAACATCGTTTTTCTTGACTACATTTCTCATAACGGTGTTCTGATTTTGTTATACCAGTTTTAAACGTAGGTTCGTCAAGCTCCTTAAAATACTGATTTATAGTTTTGATAATATCTTCGTTGCTCTTAAATCTTTTACCGCCAAGCCATTGTTGAGGTTAGGAAACAGGTAATACTAGCTGAGAGCTAAGTCTGGAGAGTAGGGAGGATGCGGTATCAATTCAAACTTGAATTCGTTGATTTTGGACATGGCAACAATCGACGAATGCGCTACTGAGTTGTCGTGATGAAACGAAAATTTTTTCTTCGACTAATGAGGTCGTTTAATTTGAACCTCGTCCCTAAAACGTTGCAATACGTCTGCGTAGTATTGAGCAGTGATAATTTTACCATTTTCAAGATAATCACTGTATAAAATTCCTCTCGCATCCCAAAAAACAATAGCCATAACCTTGACGATAAAATTGTTATTGCCTTCTTTGGAGTTGTTTCCCCGTTTCCAACCCACTGTTTTGACTGTTCTTTATTTTCAGGAGGGTGGTGAACCCAAGTCTCAGTAACAATTATGAATCGACGCAAAAATTCGTTTGGATTACCCTTATACAGCGCCAAATTTCGGTAGAATCATATGTGATAGTCAGACTGCATAGAATATTTTTTCGAATCTAATTAGAAATGTCAAGTAATATACTTGTCGTATTCACTGAATACGAGGAGTATTCTGTGAATAGTAAACAGAAGTAGCTTTTTGATTAATTTCGATTCAATTAAAAGAAGATTATGAAAACTATCCATAGTTTACTAATGAGGCTGCAGTTAATAAATGCTATCTTGGATTTTAACGTAACCTCAAGTCAAAAATAACATAAATATTCATAGAATTATGAAGTATAAATTCACGCTACCTACTTTTTATTGAATATTCAATATTTTTTTTGAATAATTTTCATTTATGTACAATAGTACATAAATGTGTCAAATTTGACACATAAAAGTATATGGACAAAAGTGCATAATACTATTGTCAATAGGATTACGTTGAATTACGATCGAATTTTGAACGCTAGGCGACGACTAGTGTGTATATGGAAATGAAGACAACGTTGTGAGAAGTCAAGTAGTATTTGTTCAATACTGAGAAAATTCACACATAAACCAACCCCAAAGTTTATTTTCAAACAGATGTACCTAATATATGGAAGAGATGAAAAATACAGACCCAATATTGAACATTGAGAACACCAGACGACGCTCTTTTTCAGTTACTATATAATTATTAATAATATATCAACAATATAGTAGATTTCTCCATCAATACTAGTGAAATTCTTTGAAAATAATAGAGTTCAATGGATGAAATAGTTTTGGAAAATACATCATAGTTTGATAATTCAATAATATGCGGGTACATTTTTAATGAGATCTATATCTTGAAATATAATCATGATTTGGGAAGATACTAATTACTACAATTTTTTCAACTAAAATGCATATTTCTATGATTAGTGATACTTATAATATATAAGAGATATTTATGATCCGGATAATGAAACAATGGTAGTATTTAACAGACATAAAAATTTAACGATATATCATATTATATATCAGATATTCCTGGATGATACCTTTGTTCAGTAATTACTGATCATTAAAAATGATCACTTTTCTAATAATTTGACAAGGATGTTAGAACATTGCAAAATTCTCGATTTTGAAATTCCTGATGCTTTTGTATTCTGCCTAATGTGAAACAAAGTAAATGTTTGAACTCTATATTTCCAATGATAAATTGAAAGAATGAAATTCGTTCTTTTGTTAGTTATTATTTGTGTTTCTGAAACTAAGGTGAAGTGAAATTACAATTACATTACTTCATAGGTGGTGTAGTAACGTGTGCAAATTATAAAGAGAACAGTTTTTCAAAAATTTCAAATCTCCAAAAAGGATCACTCTTGGAGAAAGTTGTTGAAAGATTGGCTACAAAAAGCAAAAAACTAGTTATGGAAGTTTGAATGGAAAATTTTCACAATTGACAGATCGTTAATAACATTCCAAAAAAATTTTTATGATAGTGAACTTAACATTTTTGCCAATTTTCAACGTTCAGGGAATTTTTAAACCTTGACAATGTTAGCATATACCATTTGACCAAAGCTTATACTTGAATATTTTTGATATAAAAGGTTATATAAAAATCATATTAAACTATGAAAGAGATTATTGATTGTTTGCTGATCTATTGATGAAATATTGTTGAAAAACACTTGACTTGGTTTCAACCGAACACCCCGATACTATTGTCAATAATTGAATGGATCCGCCGAAAAACGTTATATGTTTCAATACTACAATTTTGAGTAATCAGTGAAAGAAAATCATAATCTGAACTTTTTGTCGTTTTTTTTTTAGATTTTAGTTTCACTTGTAGCTAAGTATATTTACGCGTATAATGACGTAATGGAATACACTATCGTACTATGGCGTACTATTATACCTTTTTAAATCTATTATATCTTTTTTCAGGTGGAAAAACGTTCTAATGACGGGCGTTTGAAACATTTATCCACTCTATTATGTTAATCAGGAAAGTGGAAATGCAAAGTATAAACGTAATATACACATGGAGTATATTTATACTGTATTTACAATATTGTACAAAATTTAATTTAATTTTTATGAAAACAAACTTTAAACATTTCTTTTCTAGAAAAACTTCAAAGAAACTTTGAAATTAACTTTAAGAAACGTAAAAACGTTATACTCTTTAAACCGGTTTCAGTTAATAACTAATTTTATATACATTATTATATCATTTATTTATTTACAGAAGGCTCACTTCCACCTTCCACTTTGATGCTTTCGTAGAAGTCTTTGAACTCCGCTATAAACCGGCACATATCCTCCAAGTCCTTCTTTTCAGCAGGTTTCATTCCTACGCGAGTTGTATACTAACTGGGAAATTCCAATACTTTTACCGGAGGGTGAAACTTTTTGGTATGCTTGATTTTCTTCGCTAAGTAGTGAGACATCCAAGGCTGCAAGATATTATGGGAAGTTCTTGCACGTAGAGTGATAGGCTCGTCTTCTGCAATTTGGTACCATTCGTAGTCTGTTAGCATTGGCGATTATTTCAACAAAATGAAGGGAATGTACACTTTTTCCCCCTTTCTGCTCTTTTAAAACGTTATTCTACTTACCTCTCTTGGTGGTAATTTTCCTGGGAATGGCCTTTTGTTTTTCGATATATAAGACTCTCCAGCATTCCTGAACTGTTTCCTCTTCTTATCCTTTCACTTGTTGATATTGATCTTTCTTCTTTCGCCGTAATTTAAATGTTTTTGGTCTCCGGGTGACAACGAAACGGTGGTCGCGGATCCATAACTGGCGAATAGAACGTTGTTATCCCAAAGAACACTTGGGCCGGTAAAATAGCGCGCTTTTTGAGAGACGGAACAAGTGGTACAAACACGAAAGTTTTAAACGACATAATATACCCCGTGTAGGGAATGGTCTTCAAAACGTTATTCTCCCAAAATCTCATCATCTGAAATTTTGTCGCTTAGAACGTTTTTCGACGAATCCATTCAATTCAATGATAAAAGTTTTGAGAAACAAAGTTGGTTTCGTGCGTTTAGTTTTCTTCGTCTATACATATTTACTCGAACTCATTTGAAACTCCAAAATTTTCAGAAATACCTAGTGTTTGAAAAATTACAATTGGTGAAAATGGATCCAGATTATGGAACAATGAGTATGTCTGCGAGGAGATACAACCGGACGAGTTTCTTGTTGAATGTAGACATTAGTGTGACGAAAAGCTTTCCTAGTGACACATATGTGAGTCTTTTACGATGTTGAGCTGCAACACTTCTTGAGGGTTTCTGTAATTTCTACTTGATTTCAGATCAAACTAGATGTATATAAACTATCTGAAAATGTTTATAAGAAAACAGCACTATCCTATGACAAGAAGTTTTGTGACTACATAGGTCCAAACCAGAAGAAATATTTCTTCGAAAATGAAGTTGTAAAGAAAAAAATGCACTTTATGGATCGTTGTCCAGTAAAACCGGTAAGAGCGAGTATATATCATTGATAGAAGCTTTCAATGTCATTGTGGCTGACATCAGAATGTACTGATAAATGACACAAAATATGAACATGAAATATTAGATGATAGATGTCTACTATAGTGACAAATGTCGCTATGTCATTCTTGTCACAGCTTCTGCAATGTCATTTTCAAATAACGCTGCTATTCAATTGAATATATTTTGATCATAGAAATTTTACTTGAAGCGTTCTTGAGCGCTCGTAAAGTGCGTTCTTGACGGTTCACAACGATCAAACTACTTCTAGATACAGGGTAAATTATCTTTGTGAACGCGCCTTGATTCTCTATGATGAATTTGATTCTTTGATGATTTCTCGTGGAAATGACATACCCTATGTCACTGAAACGACCTTTACTAATCTTTACTAGAATCATTCAAACATGCAAAATGATCCATGCAAATGATGAACATGTAAAACATTTATACGAGGGTGGGGTGAAAAGTTTCCGGCCTGACCAAGAGATGGTCTTATTTTGGTTTTTTGAGATTGGTTGAAGAGGTTTTATTTTGGAGCAGCGTCCTACAGTATCATTCTTACTGAGCTTGTGTGCAAAGTTTCGGTCCAAGGGCTACGATAATTTGCGTTTGAGAGCACATTGCGCGAGACGCTGCCGTTGTTTTCGTGAAAATGGAAAAATTGGAGAAACGTGCGGTCAACAAATACTTTTATTTAAAAGGTTTTACACCAAAACAAATGAAAGAAGAGATGGCTTCAACACAAGAAGACTCCTCCGCCTCATATTCAAGTATTAAGTAGTGGGTTTTTGAATTCAAAATGGGTCGTGTGAGAACCTCTGACGAGCCTCGCTCAGAACGTCCCGTTGAGGCCACAACTTCAGAAATGATTGAGAAAATCCATGAAATAGCATTGAAAGACCGCAAATTGAAAGTGCATGGGATAGCTGAGACTTGTGTGCAAAATGGGTGTCGCGTTTGCTAACGCTCGACCAAAACCTGACTCGAAAAAACATTTCTACCGAAAATTTGGTGCTGTATAGGCGTAATACAAACAAATTTTTGCGTCGATTCATATCTGTGGATGAGACTTAGGTTCACTACTACACTCCTGAAAATCAAGAGCAGTCAAAACAGTGGTTTGGAGAGGACAACCAACTCCAAAGAAGACGAAAACAATTTTATCGGCAAACAAAAAGGTTATGGCTACTGTTTTTTGGAATGTGGGAAGAATTATATATATTGATTATCTTGAAAAGGGTAAGACTATCACCGGTCAATACTACGCAGACTTATTGCAACGTTTGAAGTACGAGGTGCAAATTAAACGACCTCATTTTGCGAAGAAAAAAAATTTTGTTTCATCACGATAACGCATCAGCGCATTCGTCGATTGTTGCCATATCCAAAATCCACGAATTGAAGTTTGAATTGATACCGCATCCTCCCACCTCTAACGACCACTACATCCTTCCTAACCTCAAAAATTGGCTTGGCGGTATCAATTTGAGATCAAGAAGTTATCGAAACTATAAATCAGTATTTTGAGGAGCTTGACGAATCTTCGTTTGAAACTGGCTTAACTAAGTTAGAAGACCGTTATGAGAAATGTATCAGTGTTAATGAATATAATGTTGAAAAATAGCAAAAAAAATACTAAAACATCGTTATTTCATTTTAGGCATCAAACTTTTCACCCCACCCTCGTATATATATATCGAAAAACCTATAGAAAAAATATTCAAAGAATAATTTACATGAGTGATCTACCGGATTAATTTTTTTCCTGGTAGCCACTGATAACGCAGCAAAAACTTCAAACTAGGTTTGTGAACTTACATATAGAAGCCGAACGTAACTAGACATCAAACTAGATTACAACACTTTTTCAGAAGAAAATATCCTGAAGAGCCCACACAGGCGTAGTGCATATATAAGTAAGCTTCCTCTACCTCATTTTCGAAGTCCAATAGGCTCCACGACCCCCCCATAAACTCCCATTTCGAACCTTTGCAGCTAAATAAGGTTTTTGACTCTATAATACTCCAACGAAAAAAACTCATGTAGAATTCTTATTATTTTCAGGATTATTACTGGATGAGAGACCTCGATCCAATTGCACTAATGAACGTCCAATTTTTTTCCTTTCTTCCTTTATGGCAAGCCAAAATAGTGGCGAATATTGGGCCTAAAATGAAACCCATTTTGATAGCTGAAATTTACTTTGAGATTATGGATACTCCCTGAGCAGTGGCAGTTGAATTTATGAACTAAATAAACTTTTTTGCATTTTATAATTAATTTTTTTGACTGTTTACAATGAAATATCTATATAAATGAAACTGTATCGAAGATACAGTTATTATTATTATTATTATTATTGGCACCACCCTAGAACTTAATGGAAGCCAAATCGAACGTGTCTCTAAGTTCAAATACCTTGGTAGTATTATTACAGCAGATCTGAACCCGGACTGCGAGATTAAGTGCCGAATAGAGATTGCTAGGGCAACTTTTAATAATATGAGATCCTTCCTTTGCAATAACAACTTGAATCTGAAGTTAAGACAACGTATGGTTGAATGCTATGTATGGTCGGTATTGCTATACGGAGTAGAGACGTGGACTCTGAAGGTCAGGACAATGAACCAACTGGAGGCATTTGAAATGTGGCTTCACAGAAGAATGCTTCGTATTCCGTGGACACAACATGTTACAAACGAGAATGTATTACGAAGAGCAAACATCCAAAGGCAACTCTTGGCGATCGTAAAATGCCGAAAGACATCATATCTGGGACATATTTTGAGAGGTGATAAATATCGTCTACTACAGCTCATATTAAAGGGCAAGATTGAGGGGCGCCGTGGACCTGGAAGAAGGAAACAGTCGTGGCTCCGAAATATTCGGAATTGGACCGGCATTGGAAGGGCTGGTGAACTTTTCCGCTTGGCGAAGGACCGTACAGCTTTTGCCATGGTGATCGCCAACGTCAGGGAGACCGGACAAGGCACATGAAAGAAGAAGTATCGAAGGGCGCGATGTAGCTTCAACGTACATAACTTCCGATGGACTACACTAAATTGGATAGACCTTCTTTGTGTTTGTTATTATCAGGACAAGGTTCATAAAAAAGCAAGTTTTTGAAATATGAACAGCAATACTCGAAAATCTCAAGATATGTGAAGTGAGTGAGTAAAATTTTAATTCATTGACGAAACTTCGACACATTGGCGTTGATGACTTCAAGTATGTTGATAGTATGGATAGACTGACTTTATTTCATATTTAATTACTTTTTTTGCAACAGAAAATCGGTATTTTCCGTGTGTTGATGTGTCTTTGAAGGTTAAAAACACTAGGTTAAAGAGGTTATTGATAACACTGGGGAACAGCAATTTTGTTGTCTTAGATCTGCGACTTGTTTTCGACTAAATTTTGGTCTCTGAATTCAAAAATGTTATCAATTTTTCTCTAACGCGTCAAGTATTTAAACTACAGGATAACCTCTCTTTACCATGAAAGTCATACAAAATGGGCATACAGAGGAAAATTATGTGGATATACCAACCAAGCATATAAATTTTATTCATACAAAGGTTATTATAATATTAAAAGTTAAATTGTGTTTATACAAAAAATAAAAAACTTTTCTTAGAATCTTCAAGCTGGGGACATTCTCGTTTGATGCTCCAATAGTAGTCAATCATCATACTGACATCCCATCTACCTTGATATCTTGCCTCCATGACCTTCAAATATTGGTGGAATCGCTCATCCTCTTCATCACTAACAGCGCCAAGATTTTCTGGAAAGTTAGCAAGATGGCTATATAAGAAATGCAGTTTGATGTTACAGCCAAGCTTTTCGAAACTTTCTAAGGGTTGCTGAACAATTTGGACGTAATTCTGGGCTCGTGTGTTCCCAAGAAAGTCCTTGACAAAACTTTTGAATGCCAACCAAGCATTCTTGTCAAGTTCGGTCATTGTTTCTATGAAACGTTCATCTTTGATAAGTTGCCGAATCTGTGGCCCATCAAAGACACAATTTAATCTTCTCATAGGACAAGCTGGGAAATGCCGAATTGATATATTAGCAGAATTTGGAGAAATCTTCCTTTTTTCAGCTATCTGCATTTCGCTCCTTTTGATACTGTTTAACCGTAGTGCTATTTTGTATTTTTTCAGAATAAAGTTATTATTATTATATACTGAAAAGAGTCCACTTCAGTTGATAAAGTTTAATTAAATTAAACAAAGAGGTTAATTCTTGAAAAACTGGCACTGGAATTTCAGCTGAATGGGACACAGGGTGTATATCTGAGGGTACACTAGGATAATCTATTTTATATTTGTTTTTTTGTTATATACTTCAGTTGTTACTATACAAAGTAACAATCATTGGAGTGGTCTTTAGATTCTCGAAAAATTTTTGGTATACCAAAGGATAGTTTACCACGTGTTCCTTTTGTGCACATTCCCAAACACTTCAGTATAGTATGCGCAACAACTGTAGAAAAATATTGACGTGATAGAAAAATACTGATTACAGTTTTGTAATCTGCATGCCAATTTACCTCTAAAACAGCCCAAAAATCGAAGTCCACAGAAATTATTTTACAAATTGTTTCCCAGTATATATAGACTGATTTTGAATGAATGGAAGTGGTTAATTTTGTTGGTCAAATAGTAACCTAAATAGTGTAGCACAAATAGTAGAACATGTCTCTTAGGATTTTCGAAAATAAAAAAATAATTAAAAATAAGATTCACGAAAAAAATATATCTCAGGTGTACAAATTTCGCCTGGTCAGATAAAACATTTACAATGTTCATTTATGAAATTGACTCTGAAATTCTGCCAGAAAATTTTAATTTTGACGTCAGATTTGAGGGAGGTTTGAATAATTCTAAATATTTCTCTACCAAGTTTGCAGTAAATAATTTGAATATTTATAATGAGATAATTTTGAAATTATAAATCAACTATTGTTATAGGAAGTACCTTCTAAGACATTCGTTCTTATTGGGAATTTCTTTCAAGGATGTTTATTTGGCAATTAAAGCATTAGAATGCAAATAATCTAAACAAAATTGATAATTTGAAATCATATCAGTGTGAAATGAAAAAAGAGGAACACACACTTAACATGTATATTTTATATTTTTTCAACAATAACTTTTTACAAAAAAATATGCAATGGTGATTTGATTCAGTAATGATTTAATTCAATGTTTCATAATGTATATATATGTATATATATATATATATATATATATATATATATATATATATATATATATATATATATATATATATATATATATATATATATATATATATATATATATATATAAAAGAATCCAGGATAATTATTATTTGATAACTCAGTTCTGCCTTAAGGGTTGCCAGGAGGTTACAATTTATAATGTTAATTCATCCATTTGATAAGAGTAAAAAAGAACTGAAGGCTCTCATCGAAAACTAAGTGTAAAGATTCACCAACAAAATGAATGAAAAGGATGCGCCATCTGTTACCTATATATATACGAAAGGATGTAACAAGAATCTGTTCTCTTCCTATGAGTGAGAAAAATTATGTAGTCTTTCATCTTAGAGGGGGGGGTGATGTCATTAAACTCTGCTAGGTTTTAATAATAAAATATTTTGTTTGAAATCAAAATCAGAATATATATTATTGTAACTGATCCTGATATTGACACCAAGTAGATTCAATAAATAAGAGGTAAGTAATAGTGACATAATTATAACCAAATGAATAAACTAGTTCAAATTTATAAAATTAATATTTTTTTTCTGAAATCAAGATAACTTTTCTGAGTGAGTGATTGATATTTAACAGAAAATACTAAATAATAAATTAAAAACGAATAATGGAGTTAGTTATCATCAAAAAATTAGTTATCATCAAATTAATAATCTGATGATATAGTGAATTTTTCGTGAATAAGTTTGATAATTAAAGTTATTCAGAAACTGAATCGAAAATGAATTCACAATTTTTTGTTGCAAATATAATCCGATATATAAACAACTCAAGTGAACACCGTAATTAAGGAAGCAACAGATGACACTTCCATCATTAAATTCCTATCATATTGCGAAAATTCACTTTACGAAAAAAATATATATACACAATTCATCTTTTCAGTTTTAATTTTTAGTTAATTCAGAAACAGCTTTTCAATATGCTCATTCAGTGAAGTGAAAGTATGTAAACGAAGGGTTTCAATGCCGTTTAGGGCATGAAAATATAATTAAAAATATAACACAAATAAATAAATCTATAATCAGTTGTTAGCAAAATACGTTATTACACTATATACAAATTTTACATAACAATTTAATGATGTTGACAAGATGAAAATACAATCCTCAAATTTTTGATAAAACATCCACAAATTGCAGCAGAATTGATGAATAAAATGTCCACTTGACGTTGTAAATATTAAAATAGTCCATCACTAGATTTCTCATGACATTAAGTATTCAGTATTCAGTACTTCAAAACCTCTAGAAGAATTAATTGTAGTCTTTCATCTAAATTGGCATTTCACTCTGCTACGTATTTTCCGCATTATTTTCTCCAACATTTTCCTTTCCGTTCTTCTGAATACAATCTCGAATTCCTTTCAGAATTATTTCTACTCTTCGATCAAGTGCCGCTAGATGGGGCTCCCATAAGATCGGCGCTATGGGGTCTTTGGCCATACTCTGCCGCATTGCTTCACTGAGCTTCGGAGAACCATTGTGAAATCTGAAAAATTGAAGTTTCGTTAAATAAATGATGACATTGAATCTGTTACCTGGAAGAAATGGTACCTACAGTTTCAAAGGATAATTGACGAAATTAATTAATTCCTATTTTAGCGATTCTCATGTTATTTTACAATTTTCGTATTATAAATGTTTGAAAGCGTTAACAAGATTTTTATAAGTTTTCGTAAGAAGAAAGCGCAACATTTGAACACTTTCTGAAATTTATGACGTTTTCAAATGTTGAGATTTTTTCAATTATTTTCTTTGATTACTCCGGAAAAACAATGCGATATTTTCGTACATTTTTTAGACGTTTGGAAATATTTGTAAAAGCATTTATTATTATTATTATATAATTTTTGTAAAATCTTCATTCCATTTCTCCCACCTGAACGAAACTGAAGATCCAATGAAAAAACGGAACTCATTTATAATTCCTCCAATCAGACTCAACAGTTTAAATATTAACTATTATACGAATGAGCAAAGTTTATTCGTTTTATGAAAAATCTGGAAACATGACAAACTGACGTATATCGAATAAAAATCAGCAGATGCGAGGAAAATTGTATTAGTCCCATGGCTTTTAATTGAATATAAATTTTGCATCTCGTGCTGCTTCAGAGCAGGAGCGAACCTCTTGTATAATTCAACCGCTAATGGAAGAGAATTGTGACCGTTTTCGGAATTTCAAACCTAGAAAGCCATCAAGGGAGACACTCGAACAACATCGAAGCACTGAAATCTTTTTACGTTTGGAGACTTTATTAATTTTTCAGGTTTTCTCGCATTCGCCAGTGTTTTTTTTAAGGGAAATGTTTCTGGGAAAGCAAACGAAATAATCTTAAATTTGTTGTTTTTGTTTTCATGTAGTTCGACACAAAAGTTCTGATCTTTCTGTTACTCTTGACATACTAATATCATCGATTATATGCAGAATTGAGAGATACACAGAAAATATGTTTAGACATTGAAGAAAAACTATTATGTCGTATATTTGTTACGGTAACAGAATCCAAAACTTCCATATTAAAATAAAAAATTTTTGTCTATAAGTATATAAGCATCACACAGGCACAAACATATTAATATTAAGTTGTAAGTGTTTTAGCGTGCAATGCATAATAATTTCCTTTATATATATATATATATATATATATATATATATATATATATATTAAAATAAATTAAACTCTTGGCTTAATGTTTCACGATTTATTTAACAATATGTATAGTCAACATGTTCCGAGCGTTAGCTCATTTTCAAGACTTCAATCTTGTTCAAGAAATAGAGTCCAAAACAAAAGGAGGCAGAACATCGCTAACCCAGTGGAAAAGACCGGCGGACGAACAAACATCTCCAACGAACAAGAAGAGGAAGTGCTAATAAAGCACTAAGCAACGACATGTAAAAAATCACAAACCATCATAGTAGAAGAAAGGCGAAACGAAGACGAAGACGCAAAGGATCCAAATCCAGTCCTCATCAAAACTAGTGCAGACCCCCATGAAATCGTTGCCTTTCATTCGTTGAACATGGCCTGACTTATGAGTACCTTGTAGTACGAAACAGTGACTGTCTCACGCTTTCCATAAATGTAGGCATCGATTTCAAGATTCAATGCTCTTTCGAATAATTTGTTAGAAAAAATTATCGAAAGAAACTTATAGTGTATTTGATAGCGTTTATACGGAAATGAAAATTCGAGATTGAAAACGTGTTTCATTTATATCAGCTTATCATATTTTCATTGACATTAAATATTTTTACGCGCCCCCTTTATCCTCATTATCTTGAACCTGAACAAAGACTCATAATTGAACTGAAAATTATTCACCATTTTCCCATATTTCTTACCTCATTTACACTTTGTCCCTAAAATGTGCGCCCTCCCCTTTCAATTTGATCGATAAATTTCCCTCTCGATATCTTCTCTACATTTCATTAATTTTCGCACAGATCACACGTTCAGATAAACATCAAAGAACAATTTGAAGGCATTTTCTATTCGGGAAATCGGTCCGGAAAAAGGAATATTTTACGAATGGGATGAATAGATGTCACATTCGGGTGAAATGAACTGCTTCAAGTCGAATACTGGTGGAAAATCGCGGAGTTGGTGTGAATTTAGGTTTTTCGGAAGGAGAAAAACTCCCATGCGGCAGTAAATCTTTCAGATATACCCCCTCAGAACGTTTATTTCTCATTCAATAACCGAAGTTTTTTTAGATCATATCAGTGGATATAAAGAGGAAAGTGAATTGATTCGTTAAGTTTTCTTCTCTAATTTCAATTTCAATGTTCTTCATGTATTCTTCACGAATTTGCATTTCACGATCCTCATCAACACTGTACGCTACGGCTGCAATATTATCTTCAGTGCGCACTGTACGCATGCTAGACAATGGTTTAATGACCAACAAAGTAAACTTGGTGCGAAATTTGGTGATAACAGCACGAACTGTTGATTCACCAGGTCGAATATGACGACCATAATATGGTCGTAACAAACGATACACGTTTTTCACAGAGCACGAATTTTGATAGTTAATTTCAACAATTTGCAATCGTTGCTCGTTTGTAAGTCTTTTCGGGATGAAATGGCAGAGTATACTGAAAACTTTTCACTTCGACAGATGACGTTTGGATGCCATTACCAACCAGTACCGCCAACTTGAAAAACTTAGCTCTTAAAAAAATCACCCGTTATTTAGTGCCACACTAGTGACCGCTAGCTTTGTACCTTATACTATAAAATTTGTTTTTTCGCGCCGTCATTTCGTATTACATGACCAAAGAAGCTGTGACTACTATCCGTAATACGAGGCTGCAGTTATCATATTTATGCAGATAACTTACATTTTCATATCTCATGCGCTACCAGTGATATCGTTACTGCAATTCCAAAGATAAACGAGACTCGATATCTATATGGTGCAGAACAAATGGCGTTCCATAAATTCCAGTAAGTCCAGAATATTACTCGTAAGTAATTATAAATTGAGTAGTTCTGTTGATGATATTATTCATGGACATCAGGTGAAAATGAATGATAATGTCTTGGAGTATATAGATACAAACACCAAGAACTGCAAGAAGATGGACGCCAAAATTCAATGGATGACCAATTCAACTTTGAAGAATGGGTAAATGATTGTTGAAATCAATTACTTCAAACTGAAAGTACTATGTGTAAATACATTTTCCTTCTGTTGTAAAACTTAGACTGCTGCAGCTCTATATTTTATGGATTTTGGAACCAATAAAACAAATATAGGCTGCAAACATACAAAACGCTGCAACGAGACATCCATTAGTTTTGTCAGAACATTCTTCATTTCTTTAATTGGATTACGGAATAAAAATTTCATGGTCGACTCCTTCAGAGGAGGATTTTTTTCAGTGTGACTGAATACAAGTAAAGGGATAAATGACAGGAAATTGACATTTCTATAGACATTCTATCTAAATGTTAATTTCATATGGTCGAAGCTACAACGCAACGTCCAGCCATGAAGAGGTGGTCGAAACACCACGTCGTTCGATATCCACGTTTGAGGGAATGAAAGGTTCCATTTTCATCCTCAACATTTCCGTAGGTACAATATTCATGGCACACTGAGCGCGAAAAAAAGTACATCGAAAAAGCCCCATTTCCGGTAGGGATATGATATAAATTATAAACTGGAATGTAGATTAACCTGGCGTGCGGCACGCGTTCCGCATCTCCACCGCCTGACGGTCTGCTAGGCCCCCGTGCGCCTGTCATTCCTGCATATTAAAATGTCTTGTCGAAATTAAACCGGAAGGAAACTTATTAAGATTTACCGAGTTCCGAGTTTTTTATTATGTGTCTTCTCTATGAATCGGTTCAATTTGGGGTATATTCCTCATACTATCCCCGAAAGGGAAGATTAGATCTCGGCGCCTCTCTGTTCCTGGCGTGTCAGGGTTATTTGAAGAGAATTCTAACCTTATGCGATGGAGATGCAAAGCCGCAATATTATGTGACCTAGAAAATTGGAAAAGAAAAGTATTATGTATTTTGCTGGTCCTTGTTTTAACCGTAGAATGAGAAAAAGAGATTTAATGATGTTGGAGATTCATATTTATTTTTATGGGTTTCACGGAACGCTATTTTCCATTATATGTATAAACAGGGTTGCACAAACATACCTTGAAATTATGCATTGAATGTACCACATTATGTTACGATCTGCAAAAATAGGTATAGGTAAAACTTATAAGTGTAAATATAATTACCCAAATAGACACTATTATTCATCACCATTTCGATTAAGACCTTCAAAGTAGGGTTTGGCATAATTCAAAGCCTTTATGAAATTGTAAAAATTTTGCTAGATGAAATTGTCGAATAGAAAAAACGTATGGAAAAACTGTCGAAAATGATGAGTTCTGGAAGGCGTGATGGCCAGTTGCAGAGACTACAGCACTAATAAGTGTGTCTTCGAAAATGACTACAACTTATGTATAATATCTAATCTTCAAGATAATTCTAAATATTCAAAAATTCATAATATCAAATATTCATAGTACATACGTATTATTTAAGTGTTAAAAGTCAGCAGGACGAACAAATGAAATTAGAATACTAGAATAAGTTCTATAAAAATTCATAAAAAAATATAAACGATTCTCACGTTTAGTTGGAAACAGGGTAGATTTGAACTTCATTCAGAAACTAATAATACATAAACAACGAATATACTGAATTTTATTGACTGCGGTCGGAAAATTGTTTGTTGCTTAAATTTCAGCTAACAATATTGATGAACTATAAATGGAATATATTTGTTTTCAACCACAAACGAAAAAGTTATATTTCTTCGTTTTTTTATGAAAAACTTGTACACATTTTGAACTGTCACTTGAAATCCAACTTTATATTAATTGATTGTTTATTTTAATTTCACTCTGTTTTTCGAATTGAACAAAGAGAAAAATCATCAGGTACAGAAATAGCGGAATGGAAATGTGCAAACAATTTTAAAATTTAATAGATAAACTCCAATTGAAAGCATGCTAAATTGCTACTAATGTCAGTTGAACAGAGAATAGTTTATGCTACATATATATTTATATTTAAAATTAAAAGCAAATTATTCCCATATAGAGTTATAAAAATGTAACAAGTGTCAGCGATATGTACGCTTATAATACAAGAAATTACGACAGTTTCTACTTGCAAGTTTGTAAGCTTTCTAAATCTAGAAGTCTATTTTATGAAGGATTCAATGCAATCATTGAACTGCTAACGTCCACAAAAACAATTAGTGACCTACAGGTATCTAATCGTAAATTAGCTAAGTTAGTTTCAAAGAAATGAATCTTAATAAATTTGAAATGTAAATGTATAATGAGCTTCGTAATCGCTATTTCTAAATAAATATTATTTATATTTGCGTAATAATTGATAATGTGATATTATTATAATTATCACGTAACTACTTTGACGAGGTACTATGGCATAGTAGTCTTTGGGGTTCAAAATGGATCTAATAACCAAATATATTAGCTTCTGATAGGGTTGCTCCACTACAGTTTGCAATATAATTTTAAAGCATCATCGAACTTTGATCCGATTATGTTACTTCATTACACAAGTGGAACGATGTAGGAGGTAAGTTTATTCAAAATTATAAGCGTCTGTGTCTCAAAATGGTTGATACCATTAAAGGAAGTATAGATGGATGTTCGAAATTACACATAATTGATTCAGTACAATCAAATATATCGTTGGCCCTTCCTTGAGATTTCCTTGAAGACATAAAAAACTGATTTAGATTTATTTATATAAAGACATATAAAGGAATCTCGTCGGTCTTGTTATCCGTAACAACAAAATCACAAATTGAAAAGGACTTTGAACTAAGCGCTGAAAAGTCTGCGTATACTTTCAGGAAAAAATAACACTAGAACATTGCTCCGAAAAATTCGAATTATCCAAATGAATGTTATAGTAGAGCTAAATATGTGAACGTGTACGATGTGATGCCTTCATTACCCTTCAAGGGATAAATGTTAAAGAAATATTGAAATCGATGTCACACCTGACTTCATTTCCTTAAAAAATCGCCGAATAGGCACCTGAAATACGGTAACAATCACGGACATACAACTAACGCAACCTATTGACATTTGAAAACATCATATGATGACATTTGTCAAATAGATGTTGAAATTCAGTAGATACCTACGGGTATAGAAGATATGTTGAAGTTCGATGCTTGGTGTGTCCATGATTTGATAGATGTTTTCTATTGATACCTATATATCTATAGCTATAGATAGACTTGTCAAGTATTCATTACTTCACGGTATTCCACTTGGAGCCGTAAGAAGATGCTTGGTAATTGAAATCGTTGCATCACTTCGATAGATGTGGTGCGACTGATGAGTTCCTTCCAGAACGAAACAGCTGTCTCGCAATCCCATCTGGTGTGGCATGGATATTATTAACTCAATTGATATTATTTAGTGACTTGTATGCACAATAATTTAATTTAGTGGGTGTTGCAGCAGGATAGTTTAGTTATACTCTTTTTTCTATACTCAAGCTCTCGAGAACTTTATTGTCTCTTCATCAAGAGAACTACAATAAGGAGAAATATACATACAAGAGTTTATTAACCTATTTTCAGAACTTACGAAGTTGAGGATGCACTAAAGAATGCATCTATGAAAACTGGAGTGTTGTGGAAAATTATTGTCCAATCAGACGGGAGAACTTTTTCAGAATTTTAAGATTTGTTTTTGAGACTACAGTTTTCTCATTCAATAAAAATTATTATAGGCAGAAACAAGGTACACCTATGGGCTCAACACTATCACCGACAGTTGCACAATATGTTGTAGATCACATTCTGAAGAAATCCTTGAAAAAATTGCCATTTCAGGTTTCGTTCATAAAAAAGTTCATGGATGATATTATAACAGTAGTACCGGCAAACCAAGTTCAGCAATCTCTAGACATTCTCAATAATATCAATCAGAAAATACAATTCACAGTTGAAACAAAAAGTCAAGGTTCAGTACCATTCTTGGATGTTCAGGTGATCAGAGATGGTAATAGATTGCGGTCGGATTGACATAGAAAATCGATAGCATCAGGAAGATATTTGCACTGGTCCTCATATCACCCTATGAAGATGAAAATCAATGTGGTACAAAACCTCAAGACGAAAATCTCAAGGATCTCACATGATTCTCTAAAAAAAAAAAATTCGAAAATCCTGGAGAAACTTTTGGAAATGAATGGATATCTAAAAAAGTGGTTGCGAAAGATCCTGTATAACATTCCTAACAACACCAGAAAAATTCACAATCAGACACAACAAACTCCCACACAGGAAGTAACACAACACAAACAATACACAGTCCTACCTTACGAGGAAATTTTAATTAAAAGACTAAAAAACCTCATACCCAAAGATAAGTTCAAAATTGTAACAAAAAACATTATTTCCCTAAGGACACTATATACTAAAGTCAAGGATAGGGTAAATATTCTGGATAGATCGGATGTGCTCTATAGGATAAATTGTAAAGATTGTTATAAATGTTATATTGGGCAAACATCAACCAAACTCAAACAAAGAGTCACTTCACATAAAATCAACATCAGAACATATAAAGATACATGCGCATTGACCATCCATGCAAACAAGAAGAATCACCAACCCGATTTTGAAAATATAGAAATACTGGACACAGAAGGGAACACAAAGAAGAGAACATTTCTGGAAATGTTGAGAATCACACAGAATTCGAACTCGATGAATTCCAGAAAGGATATCGCGAGTTTGTGCTCCATGTATTCATATTTAATAGAATTAGATTCAATAAAACACAATCCAGACCCTAACCTAGAGAGTGGCTTATCGGTCACCACCGAATCATAACAGTAAAAGTTTATCGATGATATCATACTCTATGAATAGGTAAACAACATAAATATCAGAATTTAACTTTCAATTGTCAATATAACTTCAAATAGCTCCTTACGTGAAATATAGATTGGTATTAATATTTTAAATTAGGAATAATATCAAATTACAGATTATCATTATATTCTTTGTTCATCATTATTTTATATATGTGTATGAATTACTCAAAACATCCTCGGTTGCATCCTCAACTTCGTAAGTTCTAAAAGTAGGTTAATAAACTCTTGTATGTATATTTCTCATTATTGTAGTTCTCCTGATGAAGAGAAAATAAAGTTCTCGAAAGCTTGAGTATAGAAAAAAGAGTATAACTAAACCATCCTGCTGCAACTCCCACTAATTTGAATTATTGTATATATGTATATATATATATATATATATATATATATATATATATATATACATTAAATGAGAGAAAGGGAGAGATTTGTATTTAACTCCACCAAATAGGAAAATCGAGCAAACAATGCTCATCCTGATCCGGGCGGCAAATAGAAACTGGACGGACAAGAATGAAAAAGTTTATTTTCTGAAAGGAACGGGAAAGCCGAGAGTAAGTTCCTATATATTATTCATCAACGTTTTATACACTCAGTCCCTGATGTTATTTGAAAACATCGTAAGGAGAGCCCTTTAAGAGGTAGGACTATAAGCAGACACATATAACTGAAAGCTGAGAATTGTTATGATAAAGAACATACGCAACACTTGGAGTGGAGGTGCGAATTGCGAACAACGAACGTTTCAATCTGCCTGAGTTTTATTGCATAATAGATTGTTAAATACGGCATTGTTCATGAAAATCTACTTTGTATACAGGGGTGAAATAATTTGTTATGATGTGTAACTCTTCTGTTTGACAATTTTCTCAAATGTTGCCACGATTTCACATTTATTTGAAAACTTATGATGATTAAATACAAATGATGATGATACAAATTCTATAATAATAATAATAATGAGCATATATTTCCAACAGGTAACTAACCAATTATAGGAAAATACATAATGAGTAAATATGGTTACTAAAAATATCAATAACAACATAGATATACAATATTATGAAATAATTATAATAATAAAAGCCTTTTTTTTATTCAATAGTGTTGGCGTTCACTTGATGTAAATTCATTATAATTGAATATAAACTTAAATTCAAACACTTGGACTTATGATTTACACTTTATTTACTACATAGCGTGACGCGTTTCGTCGTTACAAACGACTTCTTCAGATGCTTACAGAATAATGCTACAGAAGATTATTCTGTAAACATCTGAAGAAGTCGTGTGTAACGACGAAACGCGTCATGCTATTTAGTGAATAAAGTGTAAATCATAAGTTCAAGTGTTCGAATTTAAGTTTATATTCAATAATAAAAGACTTTATCAAATATTGTAATCAAAATCTATAGCTATAATGTCAATATCTAAATGTTCAATTATAATAATAATAAAGAAAACTAATCACTCAGAACTCCATTGGGAAGAAATCAAGATACCTCAATCTTAAGATTTAAGTACACATTTACGATAGAAACAAGTGGTCCCAGTGCAAATCACAGCAGATTGATACCTGGTTTGCAGTAGAACATACAAAGCTAAGCGGCGCGGCGATTGCGAGAGAAGATTAGCTCTATGAGTTTTTGTACACCTAGGAGGAACGAAGGAGATAAGTTTACCCAGAAGCTCAGGACAGTCGAGATTAACATTGTGCAAATTGAAAAAAAATGTCAATGCATTCTAACTCCTCCTAGTGTCAAAACTCGATAGAAAACAGGCGTGATCACAATCGCTAGGTAGATATACATCATTCTCTCGAAATACGAGCCATTTCAAGAACTACCTCTGTGATTCCTCCAGGCGGTTTATGTGACAATTATATATTGGTTGCCAAACAAGACAACCATAATCAAGTTTGCTTCTAACTAGGGCATTAAATACATGGACCAGTGTTGACGAACCCGAAAACAATCTAGCACTGCGGACGATGAAACCATAAACTTTGCTACATTATAAAATTAATTGGTTGATATGAGTTATGAATAAGAATTTTTGATCAAATACTAGGCCGAGATCCTTAACCTCCTGAAGTCGAGTCAGACTAACACCTTCAATGTTATAATCGAAAGATATCACATTTCTCTTCCTAGTAAAATTCACCACATTACATTTCATGACATTTAAGTGTAAACAATTATTGTTACACCACCGGCTGATATCATTCAGGTCACTTTGTAGCCTCAAACAATCATGCATAGATGAAATCCTCTTATAAATTTTAATATCGTCCGCATAAGTTTCCATGCAGTTCACCATCTCTAAGAGATCGTTAACAATCAGGACAAATAGTAGGCGTCCAAGATTGGATCCCTGCGGCACTCCCGAAGTTACTTGAATTTTCTCTCGATTTGCAATTCTCTATTTGTACGAATTGACTGTGATTACTCAAGTAGGACTCAACGAGAAGTAATAAATTATTCGCAAAACCAAAAAGCTTCCTAGTTTTAACTAAGAGTAGTTTATGGTTTTTATAACCTTTTTATAACTATAAAGTAGGTTATGTTTAGTATAATTTATGGGTATTATAAACAAAAGGAATTGTTGCGTCTTGATAGATAGACGTTTGTAATGTTATTGATGTTTTCACTGAACGTTTATGTTTGATGAAAAAAAAATTCTAATGTTATTACATGAAATCTAACGGCATACAAATTTCTTCCACGTTTGTTACAGTAGCAGAAGTAATAATTGAATATGCTGATTTAATTTTCCTTCGGAGTTTATTGAATACTAACTAAATTACTGCCGGGAACTGAATTCATTTGTGATGTTTGGAAAGAGAGATATTATTGTATGAATATAATTCGGGTTTCTGGATTTATTACTAGAGGGTTGTCACATGAGAGATGAAGAGAGGCGAAGAGAGAATAAGGTCAAAGGGGTATGTAGCCCCAAAGGCAATTCTCCAACCTAACACCCTCATTCGAAAATTTATAATACAGCTTCTGAGAAACAAAAGTTAATTAGATATTTTCAATTGAATTCTTTGAGTTGAATATTTTTCAATATTTATATTATAGTATATCGTAGTATCGATACATTAATTCTTCTCAACATAATCGTTTCTTCATTCTAACAAGTAGAGTAGGTTTGCTTCAAAATTTTTCCAATAGAAAAATACTTTTTCAATAGAAAATTATCTTTTCATTTCTTGTATGAGAATGGAATTAATGTTTCATAGAACCTATTTCTACGTTTTAATTCATCGAATAAAATTTACATCAACACACACATCTCATTAAACATAATATAACATCAACATAATATTTTCAAGTTATATAGTACATGGAAAATCGACAACTAAACATTTGAAATCGGACCAACTTTAGATGAATTTATTTGGTGTATATCGAAGGATTTTATCAGAGTATACTACAATTCATCCAGTTCAACGAAACACAAACCTCACGTCTCTTTCAAATAGGCGAATAAGTTTAAGTATCCACTCCATAAAGATGAAGCATGACGTCTCTTCTTCTGATATCCGTATATGTGTACAACAGATTGCGGTCATACACCGTACAGGGGTAAAATTGGAATATTTATCGATTGGGCCGATAACTGATGCAAATCTCCAGTTTATCATCAATATCTGATGAAGCCACTGTGTTTGCGAAACAATAGTGTTAAGTTTGAAATTAATTATAGTGAAAATCCCAAAACCACTTAGTTGTATTTGAATTATGACAATTAGATTATTTAAGGAGGCATTTCGAAACACAGGATGTCACTGGAATGACACGATTTTAACTATTTTGCACTTTTTAATTGGAACTTTTTCGCAATTTTCGTGGAGGCATAAGAATTTTAAAAAGGCTAAGGTGGGTCATGGCACGAAATAGATTGCAAAATAGTGGACAACATCGAAGTTTTGTTAAAGCACAACCATATTAACGTTTTTTTTAGAGTTCGAATCGAATTTGAACCGAATTTGAGATTTTTTATATGTAGATTAATCATTAAATTCATTGATTCAATGATTTGCGGAAGACTGCTCGTTCACGTTTCGGCAGACACTTTGCACGAGCTGGCGCGGAGTATAAAGGCTGGATTTGAGCGTATATTGCTCTGGGCGAGAGAGAATGGACTGGTCCTCAACTACACAAAAACACAAATTCATTATTCACTTTAATGTGAATTTCTAATGTGAAGGAAAAGTATCAAGTACTTGTGCACTAATTTGTGGACAGGATGGTTTTATTCGGACATAATCTGCATCAAAATTTGTGGGTGTCGTTGTGGATGATAGCCTATCTTGGGAGTACCATATCCATTCTTTGTACACGTCCCTTGCCTCCAAATGCACCGCCATCAAATGACTTAGTGATCTTGTGGTTTACATTGCGTTGAGACTTTACTATCGCTCACACGTTCACTCTGTATTATACAACGGCTTTTTATGTTGGGGTAATAGTACAAATAGCATCAGATTGAATATAACTTAAATTCAAACACTTGAACTTATGATTTACACTTTATTGACTACATTGCATGACGCGTTTCGTCGTTACAAACGACTTCTTCAGATGCTTACAGAATAAAAACAACATTTTGAAAAATACAGGTATATATATCAGGGAGTTTTGGTGTTCAATGGTTTTGGTTTCACCTAAGATATTCCATTCTGAGAATAATTTCTATTACCTGAAAAGGTTTAACAAGGGTGAATTGTTTAATTCTATCTGTTCATTGAGCAAGTTTCCAGAATTTTTAAGCCGATTTATTTCCACTACCTCCCAATAATCTAATTGACTACTTCTCTCTATATTGTGTAGAATTTTGAAATTCGTATCAAAAGTATGGTTTTCTGTTAATAAATGGTTAGCATAATTCGAATTACTTTTATTATGGGCGAAGCTATATTTATGTTCCTGTATTCTAGTACCGAAATTTCTACTAGTTTTACCTATATATATACCGGGACATGTTCCACAATTTAATTGGTAAACACCTGATTTGTCTTCTCTTTTAATTTTGTTTTTATTGTTCTTAATGTGTCTCGATAAATTGTTGTTCGTTTTAAATGAAATATTAAAATTATGTTTACTTAAAAAGGTTTTGACTTTTTGACTGACGTTTCCAAAGTATGTTAAACTGTTATATTTACGATTTCTATCCGGCTGATAAGGAAATACTAATCGTAGAGCTTTCCGATAGAGTTTTTTGTCCAGAATTTTTGACACGACTTCGCTTTCATAATTATTATTAACCGCAATCTGTTTAATGATATTCAATTCTTTATTGAAATTTTCTGCCGATAAAGGTATATTGGTTAATCTGTGTATCATACTTTGAAACGCTGCCATTTTATGTGGATATGGGTGGCATGAGGAGTTATGGATTATCGTATCCGTATGGGAAGGCTTGTGAAATATGGAAAAATCAAATTTATTATTTAATCTTGTTATTGTTAAGTCTAAAAAATTGATAGAGTTATCAGATTCTATTTCAGTTGTAAATTCTATATTAGGATGAACCGCATTAATGAAATTCTCAAAATTTTTTAATGAACGATCTGTGCCAGTAAAACAAGTGATTATATCATCTACATATCTATACCAGAATACAAAGTGTTTGAAATTCGGGTTGTTTTGAATACTATTTTCCAACTTATCCATAAATATCTCGGCTAAAAGAGGACTTAACGGATTTCCCATAATTAGACCATTCTTACTACTAAAAATCTTATCATTGAACATAAAGTATTTTGGCTCAAACAAATTTCCAATAACATGATTATTTCAGATTGAACTATTATATTTAATGTTTTATATAAAAGAAATTTCGGTACTAGAATACAGGAACATAAATATAGCTTCGCCCATAATAAAAGTAATTCGAATTATGCTAACCATTTATTAACAGAAAACCATACTTTTGATACGAATTTCAAAATTCTACACAATATAGAGAGAAGTAGTCAATTAGATTATTGGGAGGTAGTGGAAATAAATCGGCTTAAAAATTCTGGAAACTTGCTCAATGAACAGATAGAATTAAACAATTCACCCTTGTTAAACCTTTTCAGGTAGTAGAAATTATTCTCAGAATGGAATATCTTAGGTAAAACCAAAACCATTGAACACCAAAACTCCCTGATATATATACCTGTATTTTTCAAAATGTTGTTTTTATTCTGTAAGCATCTGAAGAAGTCGTTTGTAACGACGAAACGCGTCATGCAATGTAGTCAATAAAGTGTAAATCATAAGTTCAAGTGTTTGAATTTAAGTTATATTCAATTATAATGGATTTACATCAAGTAAACGCCAACACTATTGAATAAATAGCATCAGAGTATTTAGAAGGAAAAAACGGATCATAAAGAGCAGTTCTAACAGTTTATTCATGAAAAAAAACCGTTCGCAAATGCGCATCTTTCGCTTTTTCACACTCATTTAACCTGGAGCTAAAATTTTCAGTCACTCGTTGGAGCATCGCTCATGGAGAAGAGTTGATTTCTTCAGGGATTCTTTGCTTCAAAACGTTCAGGTTAAATGGAGTGTAAACTTTACTTTTTAGGTAGCCCCATAGGAAAAAATCAGCAGGCGTTAAATCAGGGCTCCTCGATGGCCAGTTGATGCCTCCTCGACCGTTTATCACACTTCCAGGAAATAAATCGTGAAGAGCAACTAATGAGTCATTTGTAACATAAGAAGTGGTGCCATCTTGCTGGAAAAAGGTGTTGCGGTTGTAGCCATCCTGGTTTTGCATTTCTGTAGCAAAAAAGTCCGGATCATATGGCAATATCGATCAGAATTAACGGTCTGAGTTCGCCCTCGGTCATCCCCAAAAAAATAAGGACCGATAATTCCTTGACTTGATATGGCAGCCCAAACATTAAATTTCAAGGGATAACGTGCAAGGGCTTCTGATGCAGTTCTAGAGGATTCTTGGATCCAAGTATCTGCAATTTTGTTTATTCACGTGACCGTTGATGCGAAAATTCGATTCATCGGAGAACCAGAGTTATTGAAACTCCTAAAACGGTTTTCCATTGTCCTGCAGACTTCGACTCGTTTATCAGGATCATCAGGCCTCATTTCTTGAACAATAACAATTTTATAGGGGAGAAAATGTAAGTCTTTCGAAATGATGCGATAACTCGTAGATTTGTTCAAATCAAGAGAATCTTCGCGCAATCTGTCTGTCAAAACTAATGATTAATTAGTTTTGACAAAGTTGTGATATACAACGAAACATCAACAAAAATTAAGTTTTTCATATTAAAAGAAGCCTGTTATTGCTAAAAACATTCAAAAAAATATAAATATATATTCTGCAGAGTTTATTGTTTGTAAAGAAAAACATCTCTCAGTTACCCCAACTAGGTCAGTTATCTGTCTACAGAACTCGATCTTTCAACAACATACATGTTCCGATCTTTAGGCTGAATCTGTCTCAGGAAACGTCTTATGATCTCGCGTTGAAACCTTATAATAAACTGCCTGTTGTGCCTGATATCTCTAATACATATTTACATTTTCAAACGCAAATAAAATGAAATACTGTTGCAGGGAGCGTTTTATTCTATACATGTATATTTTGAATATTTTTAATGAAGTATACTATAAACTTGAGTATGGAAACTGTGATCAAATGCTGTGAACGACATACTGTGATACTTTAATTATCCTATTTTATGTTGTTGTCGTGATGTTTATCTATAAGGTCATGTTATGTGAGTTCTTTATTATGACAATATACTCTTATGTAAGTCTATAGGAAATAAAATTATTATTATGCCAAATGATTCAAATTGAACAATGCATCCAGAAAATGAGGTCATCCTGGGACAAAATGATAAGTATCTATACTGATAGCGTACCAAAAATGGTAAAAATATTGAAAAAATAACCATTTCGTAGCTTCACTACAGCATTTCTTATATAAAACATTGGTTTACTACCTTTGTATACAGGAAGAGCTTTGTGCAAAGTACATTAAGTCGAATGAAATAATGGATCCAGTACATTGCATAAATTATATAAGCTAAAGACTTCTTCAAAGACGTCAATTCATAGTTTTATTTGATGAAGAAATTAGTGAATATCAAGAGTGCATTGGGGTTTTCAAAGACCAATATGTTGAAACATTTTCACAATTTGAGGAAGTAGTTGTAGGAATTTTCTGAGGAAAAAGGCTTTATATTGTTTGAGGCCAGATTTCAGGACTTTGGAAATGAACAACAAGAAATGACACTTTTTGTGAATCTCTCCATGATTCCTTCGACAGAAATGGTTACATATCTGGCATACATCTAGATAGCAGAAATAAATTCTTCGAAAGCACAAACCCTACAGAAGATTTCTGAATTACTGAGAAATAGTACTATCAGAAGATTTTCTTGCAGCAATAGACCTGGCTTTGAAAAGCTCAGGTAGTTTTGGATCAACATATAGCTGTTAAAAGGTATCCTTAGATCTGAATTATATAAAAAACAAATACCACACATCACCAACTGAACAACATATTCGTTATTTAGTGCTCTTATTCACCTCTGATTGGACGCACTTTTGATTGTTCAACTACAAAAACAGTCCATGAAGTGTTAATTTAGATATATGCTTTAATATTTTCCGCTAGGATTTCTGTTTACAATCGGCAACTAAGCTTCAATAAAAATAACTTGGCAACGTTGAAATCGTAATACTGCCAGATTTAATTGAGGTTAATTCCAATTCCCGAAAGGTGTAATTTAGTGTCTGGCCAATTACTTCGTTAACTAGCCATAAGCATTCATTTGTTTTATCTAATTGGAAGATTTCTGTATGAATATATTCATTGAAATTCATTGGCACGTATATACACATTCGCAAATATCATCCATTGTAAGTCGTGTCGAATCTATCTATCCCTATAACAATCAAGATTAGGGATGTGTTATTAAAGGTAGGTCATAATATTTCATTGATTCTTCATGTTAATTTCCTGTGAAAATTTTGTATGTAGTTAGAATAGACTGAAGGAAGTCACTACAGGATATATCTTACATAAATCATCGACCTCCACACAGCGTGCATATTAGAGTGAACAATCTAAGGTTTTGAGTAACCCATCGAGCCTGTGTAAGAGGAAATTACGTTTCACGATACAAATTTCAAATCTTCCTCGTCAGGTGTAAACTACGCCTTCATAACAACCCCCCTTCCGCAACATGTTCAGCTATAAAATCTTAAAATCGGGGATAAACCGAACCAACTGAAATATTAATTCGATGGGTTTACCAAATCGCTCATCAAAAATTTGTTGAGACTTGAATTGTATATGATTTATTTCATTTTATAGCTGTCGTAAAGCACAATGAATTCACGAGACGGACGTTCTTCACAAAAAATGACATGTAACAATATTCCCAGTTTATTTTATCTCTATATTCTGTTTAGGAGCTTAAATAACTAAAACTATATCCAGTTTTTTGTTCAAAAATTCAATATACTAAGAAAAGCTAGTTAGAGATCTGCAGGATTGAATGTAGCACAAATTACATAGCTTTAGTTTTATGAAATATCTCTTCATATACTTACAAGATATCGAAGTAGTTTCATTCCGATTCTAATGGTAACATCTTATATGGTACGAATTTAATTTATTACTTTGTCATTCGCTGAAAAACCAAATATTTTGGTTGATAATTCCACATCGTAATGGTAGCTTAAAATAACAGACGGCCAGGAAGCCCATAGAAGCTTCTTTCAAATCACTAATCGATTGGGCCGATACTTGATGAAAATCTAAGTATCTACATAATTCCAATCAAACTAAGTAGCTTCCTGATTTTCACTATAATTAATTCAAAAACATGACAATATTGTTTCACCAACACAGTTGCTTCATCAGATTTTGATGATAAATTTATTATTTTGTATATTATTTTACGCAAATTGTTATTCGACTACTTGTCCTTCTCCTAAGTATCAATTTTTGTCGATCTAATACCATTCAATCAATATTTTGTGTTTCTGAGATTCTCCCACTAAGCTCTCAAAATTTATGAAATTAATCTGATTCAGTTATTTTTATAATTTAGATCATAATCAGTGATTATAAATAACGGGTGTTTTTTTCAGAGGTATAGAACTATAAGTTGGCATTACTGTTGAAGATGGCGACTGATTTAACAGATGATGAGTGATTTATTCTCAGTTTGGTTTGGCAATTCATCATGAATAGACTCACGCCTGAACAACGCTTGCAAATAGTGCAATTTTATTTCTAAAATAATTGTTCTGTGCGGAATACTTATCGCGCACTACGTCGTAAAATTTTGTTTAGCGATGAAGCGCACTTCTGGTTGAATGGCTACGTCAACAAACAAAAGTGCCGTATTTGGAGTGAAAATAATCCTCAAGTAGTCATCGAGCACAGGAATTGGATCTGTGTCCATCCACTTTATGGAAGATTTTGCGGAAGGAACTTGGTTTTCGTGCTTACAAAATCCAACTCGTGCAAGAATTGAAGCCAAACGATCATCAAGCAATGCGTAGAGGTTCGTCGAATGGGCCCGAAACGAGATTGCCGTTGTTCCCGATTTTCATAAGCCAATTTTGTTTAGCGATGAAGCGCACTTCTGGTTGAATGGCTACGTCAACAAACAGCCGCATTTGGAGTGAAGATAATCCTCAAGTGTATGTCAAAACACCGTTATGTCCAGAAACACTGACTGTTTGGTGCGCTTTATGGGCTGGTGGAATCATTGGTCCGTACTTTTTCAAAAACGATGATGGCCAGAACGTAACAGTCTATGATGATCGGTATAGCGCCATGATTACTAAGTTTTGAACAACCATGATGTCCAGGAGCTATGGTTTCAACAAGACAGCCCAACATGTCACACAGCTCGTGCCACAATCGATTTATTGAAAGACACGTTTGGTGACAGCCTAATTTCACGTTTTGGACCTGTGAATTGGCCTCCAAGATCTTGTGATTTAATACCGCTAGACTACTCTTTGTGGAGCTATGTAAAGTCATTGGTCGATGCGGATAAGCCACAAACGCTTGACCATTTGGAAAACAATATTCGCCGTGTTATTGCCGGTATACGGCCACAAATGTTGAAAAAAGTCATCGAAAATTGGACGTCCAGATTGGACTACATCCGAGCCAGCCGTGGCGGCCATATGACAGAAATCATATTCAAAATGTAATGCGACAAGATTATCTTTCGAATCGAAAAAATTCTTGTCAATCGAATGATCCATCGTTGTTTTATTGCAATTGAAAGTTTTATACCTCTAAAAAAAATCCTTTACATCAGTTTCTAGTGTTTTTATCATCTCAATTTTTCGAATTCTTTTCTATCTGCATAATGGATTATCAGTGTTTGCCTTTTTATTTATTTCAATACATTTTGTTATTTGTCAATTTGCTCTACCGTTCAGGCTCAGTTTTCATTTATTCAATTAAATTAAACTCTTGGCTTAATGTTTGACGATTATATTTAACAATATCAAATAGTCAACATGTTTCGAGCGTGAGCTCATCTTCAAAACTAAACTACAATAAGTAATGAACATAAAATTTAAATGTAAATATAAATTGATGGTTAAATTTATACAATGTAGAGTGGATATTTGAAAATCTACTTATTCATTGACGATATCTTCTTTTTTATATATAAATAGAAATATGTAGCTCTTGGAAAAAAATAAGATATCGTAAATCAACAGGTATATTTTCAGGTCCCCCCTTCTTACCTCCATTTTTTAGATTTAAATTTGTTGTTCGTTCCTTATTGTAGGTTCATCTTGAAGATGAGCTCACGCTCGAAACATGTTGACTATTTGATATTATGTTGAATATAATCATGAAATTTCAAGCCATTATTTTAATTTATCCTCAGTATATTTTTTCAGGAAGCCGAGTTTTTTTTTACCTCAGAAATCAATAGATATTAGTCCCAATACGCATTAGACCAAACCCTAGGAAAAAGTTTGAATACTTTTTGTAAGAGATGAGAATTTTGAATACACGCGACGTCTTTACTATGCATGGGAAATGTCTGATGAAAAAGGGAGGTTTTTTAATGCGTTTTCGCAAAGTTCGTAAGGAAAGACCATTATGTCTGCGCAAAACCAATAAAGTGTGCGATGTTATATACTTCATGATAACCTATAAATTTGAAATAGCTGAAAAAGTTACGAAACCTTTGCGATAAAATGGTTTCAATATCGATGGATGAAAAATCTGAAGAGAATTTCCTATGAAAAAGAAGTAAAGCTGCTTATTGATTGGAATTGGTGAGATATTTACTTAGGTAAATTTACCAGATGAGATTTCGAAATCACAATTTCGTTTTACCGACAGCTACTACTTCAAAAGTGATAAAACTGAAATATCTAATACATTTATTCGTTATTTAATAAAATAATATTGAAAAATACGAACGTAATTCAGTTTGAATGATTTATTTTGAAAATTTTTGAAACTTTGGAAATGAGAAGAAGTTTAGAGGCTTTAGCGTAAACTCTAAAACAATAGCATTGTTTGTTTCATAGACATCTTACTCCTTTTAGACTTATGTTTACCTATGCAACACCTAACTGTTGTCTGTTGAAATCAACTATGACCAGAAGTATTTTTGAAGTATTGAACTATTAACAAAATAGCTGAACCAAATAGGTTAATAGGTTAACCAAATCGCTTATCAAAATTTTTTTCAAGGTTGGAATTATCTTTTATTATTCTTTTTCATCCCTTTAGAGAAACGCAGGGTGGAGCTTCATAAAGAAACCTGCCTTTACTAAAATAACAACTTCAAATAATTCCAGGCTGCATGACCTTATATTTAGATCAACTAGATAAAGTATTACTGGGTATAGATGTATATCTAGCTTTTTCAAATTCAGTATGC
The DNA here is from genome assembly GCA_030704895.1 of Henosepilachna vigintioctopunctata. Taxonomy (NCBI): domain Eukaryota; kingdom Metazoa; phylum Arthropoda; class Insecta; order Coleoptera; family Coccinellidae; genus Henosepilachna; species Henosepilachna vigintioctopunctata. The sequence goes on along the minus strand of JARQZJ010000095.1, from coordinate 4,687,665 downwards.
GATTGAATGACGCAAGGATTCAGCGATATAAGATGACTCAGCAATTACAGAAACTTCTTCAAATATCTTTCATAGTTATAGCAAGATTTTACATATTCTGTTCCCAAGAACTTGTTGATGTTTGTGATAGCTAGTGCGAAGAGAATTGAATTGATGAGTGTGTTTTCTGTTAGAAATTATCCATATCAAAACTTCAATTCACAGGGAAATCGAGAGTTTCTGTGCAATCATTTATTCACATTATAATTTAGTTACTACAATGATGCTTGTCAATTTATTCAAGAATGTTGGCGTTTACTTGATGGAAATCCATTATAATTGACTAATTGATAAATACTAACAGAATAATGAAACATTATTTTATTAGCATCTAACAGAATAATGAAACATTATTCCATTAGTATTCGAAAAAGTCGTTCGTAACGACGAAACGCGTCATGCTATGTAGTCAAAAAAATGTAAGTTCAAGTGTTTGAATTTAAGTTTGTATTCAACTGTCAATTTAAAGTTTCAAATTTCTCTAATTCAGCAAAGCCAATTGAAAAAAAAGAAACATAGAATCTGCAGATTTAACTCGACCTGTCCAAATCTTCAGAGAAATTTTTCGAAAATATTCGTTATTTCTACAGAGTGTTATTTACCTGAAAGTGTACTTGTCAGAGTGTTTAATGAGATTGTCATATAAAAATTGAGTACGAATATAATTTTACTTGAGGTATGGGCTTATTATAAAGGGTATTTTTTTAGAGGTATAGAAATTTAAATTGCAATAGAAGAACGATGGAACATTCGATTGACAAGAATTTTTTTTATTCGAAAGATAATCTACTGACTTCAAATTGGATAGGTGATCTCAAATATAAAATTTGTTGATCAGATACTAACATATTCAAGACAGTGTGGATCAGTCTTTCACTTATTTAATCGAGAAAAGTTGTTATTTAAATAAGGCATCGATTAAAATTAGTTGTGATATTATAGGAGATTTTTCAGAAAACAGGGCTACTTGTTTTAATAACCTACGAATATCAATTGATCAAATAAAATTATTACTTCCGAAGAAGAAACGATACTCGTCTGATACAATGATTATGTCTTTCATGTTGTACACTCTTTCTCTCTGTGCGTATAATTTAATGCTATATGTTATATTATTTAATTCTATATGTTATAAATACGAATAATATTTCTTGTTCATTTGCAATATACAAAAAGAGTTGAAATATTGCTGAAATTTTGGGAACAACCGACTAGGAGAGTAGACCACTAACTCAATTTTGGCAACATCGCCGGACTACGATCTTCATGGCCTGATTAAAGTCGGCCCTGGCACTTACATTCTGTATAAAACATTAGCAATAAATTCAACATAATCTTCATCGAAGTGGAGGCGGTGTTGTCAGATCTGTTTTCCTAGTTTTTCAGGAAATATATCAGTGGGGATATTTTTATACAAATCGAATAATTTCCTTATAAGTGAAAATCCCTGACATTTATAGGATAAAATACACTGAAGTAATCACGGATTTGGGTTTTTGTTACGAACTTGTTTGTGATAAGTGCGATGAACAATCTCCTGAAGAGCTCTAATATTGAATTTAATCAACAAAGAAGTGCAGTGAAATCAATATAGTCTTCATCGAAGTGGAAGCGGTGCTGCCAGACTCGATCTGTTTTCCTAGTTTCTCGTGATAGATATCAGTAGATATTTTTGATTCAAATCGAATAATTTTCCTATAAGTGAAAATATCAAATTCAAAAAGCAAAACATTTGAATCGAATAAAATAACAAGAATATGCGTGGATACACCAGAAGTAATCATTAGAATAATCATTTATATATCTAGTTTGCCTTTTTATGATTAATATCGAATATTGGTTCAATCAAATACGATTAAAATATAATTCATTGTCAAAATCAATTAACTACTTCTATTTTATCTAACCATACGCATAATAATTCATTTTCATTTACGTTATAATGAAAATTCGTAGAATCAAACGTTGGTGCTAAGCAATTGCATTCTGTATCAAACATTACGCATAAATAATTCAATGTTTGTTGATTTAAAATACACTATTTATCAGAAGCGAAGTCAATTTCCAATTGGAATATTAAATCGAACCAGACCATGAACCGATATCATTTACAATATTAAACAAAATTAATTATTTTGCTCAGAAATTACATATGTCATTTTGGCAAATGTTTATTTATTGAAAATTAACTCTAATAACTAAAAACAGCACTTCGCAATTTATACTGAAAATGTGGGGCTGCTCTTTTGGAACAACTATTCAAAGTATTTCTGGACTTCAAGGAAGGTGTATAAGATAATTAGGAAATCCAGATTACTCTGCGAAAATGCATTTGTACAGCTAGAAATCCTCACTTTGCCTCATCTTTATATTGACGATATTGTTATGTCTACTTTATTGTCATAAACTGAAAAAAATAACAATATTGAATTGAACTTCCACTCACACGTAGATTATATAACGGGAAAATTATAGACCGCAGTAGTCTATGACAGAAATTGATGTTGTTTTTCTTTTATATTTTGGTTATTTAAATACTTTTCTATGGCTAAAATGGACGCCCTTAGTTTGTGTTCGTGCATATGTCAATTGTTATATTTTACATTTGCTTAAGACGAATATGAAGTCGAAACCAGTCTATGTAGTGAATAATATGTAAATGATAGTAATATAGTGGAGGCTAAAGAGATTAATCATCATAGTGATCAATTATTACGAAGAAGTGCCATAAAAAGTACCTACATCTTTATAGAAACTGAATTTAACCGTGCCAACAGAAGCAGTTGAAATAAGTATGAATAGAAACTGTGAAAAAGTAACTTGGAATATCTGTCAAATATTAATGATAAAACTTATATAATAGGGTATTTGACTGTTTCCACAAAAATATCCCAAATTATTCGTTATAGCTGATGCATATTTCCCATTTCCTTAATTCTCTTCACGTTTTTCTAATTTTTATGTAAATTACAGAGAAAATTTGAATGAATAAGAAACCCGACGAAACACTTCTATACAGGTTACTTAATGTGGTGACGTCACGATGCAATAGACACAGTAACAGTCACATTGTAATACGACTGTCGACTATTAAATTTAGTGATTGTTAACGATTTCATAACTTAACTGGGATAAAATGTCTTATAAATGGTGCGTAGTGCCACGAGGTACTACCACATCTATTAAAACCAAGAAGATAATGTTTGTGAACCTTCCGACAAACACTAAAATTCGGAAAAAGTGGTTAATTCTCTCGTAGAAACCCGAAAGATATAGCTGTAAAATCTTATGCTTTCATGTGTGAATATCACTTTAACGTAAGTAAATAATTCCTACCCTATATTTCATACATAAATAACGAGTTGATTTTATTACATATTCGTTATAGTCTTCTCCATACATATACTATATTTTGTAGTTATTAATTACGTACGTATTTTATTGTTGATCTTGAACGGAATAAACAGAATTTTATTCCTATTTTTGGATTTTTATACTTTGGTATAATAAAATATTCAAAATAATAAAACTTCAATACTTTATTGTATGCGAGTTCTATTTTAGCCAGCGGTGAATTAACGATAATAATTGCAGATGGAAAAAGATATGGCACACAGTATAGAAACAGTTGAACATAACCAACAGCATCGTCTCTGTAAGTTTCTCTAGACGACCTGTAAAAGCAAGGAAACCGTAGTATATTTCTTACATGTTTAATGTACTCAAGTAGTACTGCATTTGATTTATTATGATTTTGGTTCGCAAATTGGTAAATAAATAAACTCAAAAATTTAGTGGTATATTAATTTTCATGCTTCATTATCTATTTTACATTTATTTTCAACTAAAGCTTGTAAGTATTGAATGGTCATTTATCAAATAACCTAAAATGTTTGTGATATTAAGTAAACTTTTTTGAGCATTTGCTAAAACATTCATTCATTTAGAGTATAATTTATATTGTATAGAGTAATACTTACTTCGCTGTTTTTACATTCTTCAATTCTGAAGCAGGATTGTTTTTGAAAAATTGTCTAACGATAATAGCGTCTATTCTTGGGAGATTTCTGCTTTCTTCCTTATATGTATAATATATATTTATAATTATTCAAAATAATTTCCCTGTTTTGTCTCTAACAAATGAAATTAAAAAACCAGGAAATACACACTCAAACACACACGTACAAAGAGATCAGAGAAATGAACGTTAGCCTTTGTTGGCTTTGTTTCCTGCACGGCGACGTCACTCGCGATTTAGCCAATCCAGTGCGTTTTCAATCACGTGATCAAATAAGATTTTAATTATTTTAGTAGTGATTTCTTATAACAATCACATATATTTCAAAAGGATGTAATGGCTATATTGGTTTAAAATAATATTTACTATCAACCTAACAACATTTTGATCTATATTTTTATTGCAGTCAAATACCCCATTCATAGAACCATATGTTATATTACAGAGAAATTATTGGAAAACAACGAAACTTTAAGGCAAAAGAGGAACCACCTTTTTCTTAACTTGATCATTGAGCAGGAAACAAAATAGTACACATAAAGTATGTATCGTCGCATAAATACGTCAGAAAATAGAATCCAATAGGAAATTCAGTAGTTGTAGTGGTAAAAGACCACGAAGAAAATCTACACATCAAATTGAAAAGCGTAGTTTTAAATCGTCGGAATTGCCCGCAATTTGAGAGGTTTGTGTACTAGACTAGAATTCGTTCAAACTTTCCGAAACTTCTGAAAAACAAATAAAAGAAGCCCGTTCATGATAAAACAACCGCTTCAGAAATTCAATAATCGTTGAAAACGTTAGTGCTGCAGTTAGTCTAAGAGCCTAGTTGGCTATGAAAAATGTATTGCTTGGTTTTGATAATTTTTATTCAATTTAGAATGTTAAGTCAGAGCCGTAATCTCAACAGTGGAACTTTCTTGCACTTGCTAACATCTTTAATTACGTAGCCCATTCTTGAAAACAACTGAAAGTTGTTCTAATTCGGTATTAATCACTTCAAAACAATGAAAATTCATTTTCTTGTGTAACTACATATGAAATATGAGTTGAAAAGATTAAAAAACCTTTCAATTGCAATAGATTTGTAGATTTGACGTCTCTGATGATTTGTTATATTATGTGCCAGTTTAAAAGATGGCGATACACCTTAAAATATTTGATTAATATTTTGACAAGCCATTAAATGAATCACTTTCAATTATTATCAATAATATAATGAAACATAGTGAAATTTAGAGAATCATTCACCTGAAAAAGTTGATCTCAATTTAAAAATTACAAAACTGTTGTTTGTTTGTTGTCCTTGTTTTATTTCGTACCGTACAAGAGTCAGTCGACCTCTTTTCGGCTTGAAAATTAGTTCAAAACTCGAAACATGTCGATTATTCGAGCGAAAATCTTTCTTAGAAATCATAGCACTATGCTTGCAGACATTTTGGCGAACTAGGGTTGTCGTAAACAGTGAATATAAAACTTCAATTTTCGATGGAAATGATTGAAAAGAAAAAAATGACTCCAAATAACCAACGATAATAGATATAGCACCAAATTTCATACGAATAGGTTCAGCCGTTTATCCTACAGGTAATAAGATAATCAGGTTATAGGGAGGATAACCTTTCTCCTTATGACCCTACTGAAGATTGATTATATGAAAATGTAGCCTCAAATGAATCCTTATATGGTCAGCTATCTTCTAGTGAAAGTTCCGCCAAAATTGGTCTAACCGTTACGAATATTAGTCGTAATAAAAAGACATCTTGAGAGACACCAATTCAAATTTAGCGATTGTAATCCTTATCTTTATTTTATAAATATCTATGCAGTATTCATTCTATATGAGTTACAAGCAAACGCTCAAATTTTATCTATTTCTATAGATTCGACAATATTCTACACAGGGTTGTGCAAGAAATCGAAACATTACACAAACTTTTCGATTTATCGAGATTTTCGTGGTAATGAAAAAAAAAACTTCGCAGTTGTGTTGGAGCCCCACTGAAGGCATCGATGTTTGTGTTTGTCTATGATTTAAGTAGTTTAATGAATGATATACGAGTATGCTGGGCAATGTATAGGGTGATTCTTTAAGAGTTAAGTTTTTCAGGTTGGCTGCACTGGTGGGTAATGGCATCCAAACGTCATCTGTCAAAGTGAGAGAGAAGTTTTCAGTATACTCTGCCATTTCATCACGGAGAGATTTACAAACGAGCAACGATTGAAAATTGTTGAAATTTATTATCAAAATTTGTGCTCTGTGAAAAATGTGTTTTCGCTGTTTTATCGAAAAATTGTATTCAGCGATGAGGCTCATTGCTGGCTTAACGGATATGTAAATTAACAAAACTGTAGCATCTGGAGTGATAAACAGTCACATGCCATACAAGAATTACCGATGCATCCCGAAAAACACGACAGTTTGGTGTGGTTTATTGGCTGGTGGCATCATCCGTCCATTTTTCTTCAAAGACGACCGTGGAAGAAACATTACCGTCGACGGCGAACGATATCGAGCCATGATAAGCAACTTTTTTCTGCCTCAGTTAGCCGAGTTCAACTTGGTTGACACGTGGTTTCATCGAGACGGCGCCACTTGCCACACAGCTCGTGAAACAATGGACATGTTGAAGGATGAATTTGGTGAGCAGATTATTTCTCGAAATGGCCCTGTGAATTGGCCGCCAAGATCATGTTATTTGACGCCTCTGGATTATTTCTTGTGGGGTTATGTAGAGTCGTTAGTGTATTTGGACAAGCCGAACACGATTGAAGCTTTACAGGATAACATAGCACGCGTAACTCGTGGAATAAAGGCCGAAATTCTCGAAAAAGTGACGCAAAATTGGACCTTATGAATGGACCATTTGATACAGAGCCGCGAACAACATTCACATGAAGTTACGAGTTACCCGTATCTTTAAAATGTAAATGGCGAAGGCCAAGTTATCAATTTCAATGAAAATTTTGAATATATGATGCAAATTGAGTGATTTATTCAATTTAAAAAAACTACGCTTAAAAAATCACCCATTACATTGATTACAAGCCCAATCAAGCCGGAACCGGCGTTAAACTGTAGATCCACTGAATTAAAATAAAACAATACAGTACCTGTAAATTATTGAAAACTTGCATCCATCACCTACGTGAACAAATCTACTTACCTTTAAAACGTTCATTGAAGAAACGACATTTCAAGTCCTACAATTTCTTTCAAGTCTTAGCCGATGCAAGTAGCAAAATACTTTGCAAAAACCCATCACACAAGATATCATAGAAATCTCCACCATATTAATTCTCCAATGAAATTTAATTAGGTAGCCTCATTCAGCTGCTGATTTCTGATTTAATTTGTTCGAAGGATATCGATTTCAATTAAAAATACGGGCCTTCCTGGTAAACGCCGCTAAAATTTCGTTAGGTCATCATTCAACTTAAATTCAAATTAACGAAATTTGATCTAATTTCGTGAAAGGAATAGATAGTAATTGATAAACAAGAGAAATAATTCTCTTTCGAAATTGCTACACTTATCTCGGTTCGGCTCTTTTTGGAAGAGTTGGAGCAGCATGGAAATTGGATGAGTTTCTAAGAAAAGCAAATTTCGCCGGTTTGCTGCTTTGAAGAGGACATTACGGAATCAGTTATGAATTCTAACCATTGTTGTATTCTTTGGACGTCGAAATTTACGTGGTAGGTCGGACCGTCTTTCAATTCACGAAGCTGAAGGAGCTGGATAAAATTTAGGTGATTACTTTTAGGAATGAGAAACTTTTGTGATTTCTCTTAAGAAAAGAATCAGAATTGCTTATATATTCCGAAGAAATTGTCATATGGAATGAGGTGAATCAAAAATACAGATTAGAATTTTCATTATAAAATTGAAAATTAACACACTTGACTTAAGCTTCACTGAATATATTGAAAACTGTACATATGTTTCGGGTAGTTAACCCATTATCAAGAGTATATCTTTCACTTATATATCCTAAACAACAGCATTTAACACTGGTTTTGAAATCCATCTGATCATCACAAATAAGTATATACTTCTTTTTGACTATCGAAATTTCCAAGACTTCAGGGGTATCTAATCTTTTGCCTTCAGTACCTGAGTATACTATTTCGGTCTTCCTGGGATCCAAGAAATGATTATGTTTAATGCAGAGTTCAGAAAAACCCGTATTAGGTTTATTAAACCGTATTGATCTTTTATGTACATCGATTCTTTTTTATATAGATCGTCCAGTTTGACCTTGTAAAAACTTTCACATTCACTGCAAAATATTTTATTAACGCCACTTCTCGACAAAAGTCAAGTTTGTCCTTGTTATTTACCAACAATAAATCCAAATTCTTTTTGTTGGTGCATATTGTATTCAGGTTATTTTAATGTAATCTTCTACAAATTTTATTGCTCAAGTTAGGCATATAATTAACTAAATGAAATATTTTTTGTTTTTTTACGTGAATAGGAAAAATTTTTGGGATTAGGTTTAGGATATATAAATGAAAGCTGTTCATTTTGAAATTCAGTAATATTGTACACTCTTGATAATGGGTTAACCACCCGAAACATATGTAGAATTTTTAATATATTCAGTGAAACTTAAGTTAAGTCTGTTAATTTTTAATTTTATATTTTTTAACATAATGTTTCACCAACAGATACGCGAAACCTCCGTGTCATTTGTTTTTAGAAACAAATATATATAGAATTATTAGAATATAGAATTTTCATTTTATATCCCATTATTCATTTGAAATTGAGTATCTTGAAACAAATATGCATTAAAAAATTCAATGGACGATGAATCTACTCTGTGATAGTTCATATTTAAATGAGAGGTAATAAAAAAAACTTGTCTAAAAATCACTGACTGAACAATTCTTTATTCGACTAGTTTCGCCTTTTACAGCATTATCAAGAATGAATACATATTACAAAGACAACCTATAAATATTTTGCAAATCTGTTCGGACCACCTTGAATTTCGTCATAGAGGTGGGGGTTTCCAACTTATCAGAGATTTAACAGTGGGGAATGGTTTAGGTCTAACTGGTCATTAAGAAGATCGTATTTATCGGATTTTTGAAGTTTATTTATTTCCATGGCTTCCAGGTAGTTCATTTTAATTCCTTTTTCACAGTAATGAAGTATCTTAGGTTTAAAACAACTTGAGAACATCTAGAGTCGACAGGTCATAAGATCTCAAGTTGTTTTAAACCTAAGATGCTTCATTACTGTGAAAAAGGAATTAAAATGAACTACCTGGAAGCCATGGAAATAAATAAACTTCAAAAATCCGATAAATACGATCTTCTTAATGACCAGTTAGACCTAAACCATTCCCCACTGTTAAATCTCTGATAAGTTGGAAACCCCCACCTCTATGACGAAATTCAAGGTGGTCCGAACAGATCTGCAAAATATTTATAGGTTGTCTTTGTAATATGTATTCATTCTTGATAATGCTGTAAAAGGCGAAACTAGTCAAATAAAGAATTGTTCAGTCAGTGATTTTCAGACAAGTTTTTATTATTACCTCTCCTTTAAATATGCATTACTTGGAAAATTCGAAGCACCTTTAAAATCTTTATGGGTTCTCATCCTAAGGGGTTGCCTATACCAGACGTAGCGATAAAGGGATAAAGGAACAAAAGACGAAACCAATGTAAACATACAATTTGGTATATAAAAACCAGATCATGTGAGAAAGTACACATCTAAGCATATTCAGATAATTGGATTATGCCGTAAATTTCGAAATACTAGAATCTCTATAATATTTCCTCTATCATAGGACATTTTTAAACTGTCTGTTGAGTGAGCCCTTATATGTAAAAAAAATCGAATCAGTATATGAAGCAACCTTATGAATCTGCTGTTCTTAATATTTCAAAACGTCATCACATAAAAGAGGTAAGTTGGTATAGAATTACTTACCTTCAAGAAACCCATTTGTTGAGATATAATTTTATTTTTTCTAAACCAGAATAAGTGATGGTAAATCTCTCGGTCTTAAATCGTACTCAGACAACAAATTTTTGACGTTGGTAAATAATTTTGAACATATGTTTTATAACTATGTATAAGTGTGCAGTACTGATAATTTTGAGGAAAAATTAAATAAGTGTATATTGTTTAAAGTTGCGTAATAATACAACTTGTCTGTATTGTATCTATCTCAATTTATAGCACTAAAACATTTCTATAGCAAAGGGGATGGCCCAGGAGAAAATTTGATAGCCAATAAATTTTTTATGGAGTTTCCTCAAAAAAAAAACCCGCAGAACATTTTTCGATTTATTTTCGTAGAGATGTCATTCAACAATTTAAAAACACCGCTTGACTTTTGCTACAAAATCTTCCTAAAAATTGTTTGCAGCTTTGAGAGTTTTCAAACTATGATTTGAAAATTCATCTTTCATTTGAAAAAGGTGCATCTATAGCAGCTATGACCAACCAACTTACCTTTTATATGATGACGATTTGAAATATTAAGAACGGCCAATTCATATGGTTGCTTCAAATACAGATTCAATATTTTTTTACATATGAAGGCTCAAAAGACAGTTTAAAAATGTTCTATGATAGAGGAAATATTAGGGAGATTCTAGTATTTCGAAATTTATGGAATAATCCAATTATCTGAATATGCTTAGATGTGGATTTTCTCACATAATCTGGTTTTTATATATCAAATTGTATGTTTACATTGGTTTCGACTCTTGTTCCTTTGTCCCTTCATCGCTACGCCTGGTATAGGCAACCCCTTAGGATGGGAACCCCAAGGTTCCCATCTGGGGCGATGTCTTTTTTCCACTATATTATAATTGTATCTATATTGATATCTCTCACACAACTCCTCATTAATAGATTCTGTATCTATGAAATATAATTATTCACGAATTTCAACTTTTGCCATATTAGAAATAAACTTAACAGTAAGTAAACATTAAGTCACGTGATTAAAATTTGTCGGATCCATGAATTACGTGGTATATTTTGCGAAATGTGCTATATCAGTTAATGCATTCGTTGTGGTATTTTCGATTTTTCAAATGGCAATTGTTTATAATGTATCTCGAATTTTCCAGAAAAGTCCACCAATCCACCAAAAAATTAAATTCAAACACTTGAACTTATGATTTAGGGGGAGTCCGGGAGAGTTTAGCAGGGGGGAGACAATAGCCACTGATCATAGAATCTCTGTATAACTAGATATTGCTACTTTGTCATACTTCTTAGAACTCACAGGCGCCTCCAACTTTGCTCACGCGGCGATGTTGCTATCGGAAAATTCGTTTTGGAGTTACAAGTGAAAACACGTTTTTGTGCCCGGTAAGTGATTTTTTTCAATTTTCGATATTTGATTGCTGCTGCTTACTGTTTATAGATTCCAGCATGTCATGAATACATATCCTTAGTGTAATTATCCTTATAACCTTTAGGACAGGCAGTTTTCACTTAAATATTATAGTTTTTTTTTAAATTGAATAACGGACAACTTGGCGTGGGGTGGGAGACATTACCATGGCGACGGGAGGAGACTTTACCCAGGGTAATCTCTCCCTCTGTTTCTCTTTCAATAATATTTTTTGTTTTATTTTAGATACACACAATGTCTTTTAAATATAAAAAAAGAAACGACAAGAAACAGAAGCAATTTAGATCTGTCAGTATTAAGAAATGCTGTAAATGACATTGACAATGGCTGTAAATGGCAAGTCTATTAGAGCTACTGTTTTGGAGTATGGAATAGATCGAAACACTTTACGAAATTATTTAAGAAACAGGACTGAATTGTCAACAATAAGTGAACAGTGAAGTCAGTTTAAGGCAGGTTTGTAATTTATGATAGAGTATGAGACTGTTCTAACTTGCAGCAAAATTAATTAGAGCCTAACCAGACAGGCGGTTATGAAGCAGGCGTATGAATATGCAACTATTAATTCCAAAAAGGTTCCAGATTCATGGACTTCTAACAACTGCGCAGGGAAAGATTTGTTCAGAGTATTTATGAAAAGAAACCCTGAACTGAGTTTGAGAACCCCAAAAGCAACCACTTTATACAGATCCACCAGTTTCAACAGAAAAAATGTTACCTATTGATTTCTTCGAAAACCACACGGTAGTTGGAGAAAATATCAATTTGAAGCTCATATTATGTACAATTGTGATGAAATAGGGTGTACTACGGACCAAGAGTAGTACAAGATAGCGAGAAAGCATGTGCGTCAAGTAGGTCAAGTTACTCCACCTGAACGTGGCAGTCTTGTGACCGGCTGTTGCGCAAGCAAAGAAAAAGACAGTAAAAAGATATGTTTTACAGTCAAGTGACAGTGAGACAGACCATGAAGACAAACCCACGTATGATGATAGCTCCGATAGTCCATGGAATGAAGAACCAGATGTTATTGATAATTGGTAGTGTTTCATCTGTGGATAAAACAAAGTTATGGAAGTTATCTCATTTGCTACTTATTATTATGTGTCATGTTTTTTCGATTAAATTCCTTTATTCAATTATAATTTGTTATATTTTCGCCTAGTTTAAAACTCGGGTAAAGTCTCCCTTCTTGGGGGGTCAACTCTCCCACCCAGGCAGGAGATATTAGCCAAATCTCACTTCGGCAGAAATCGTCAATTACTCATAAAGGATGAATGATTTATAAAATTTTCCTAAGGAAAAATAAAGTTTAATAATGCATCTTAGGGTTCAATTTGTAGAAAATAGGTTTTTGTAAATATAAAGCGATTTATAAGCATTTTAGTCGAAGGCGGGTAAACTCTCCCGGATTCCCCCTACTCTTCATTGACTACATAGTATGACGCGTTTCGTCGCTAGGAACGACCTCTTCAGATGCTTACAGAATAATGAGATGCTTACAGATTATTCTGTAAGCATCTGCAGGAGTCGTTTGTATTAACAAAACGCGTCATGCTATGTAAATCATATACGATTAAGTTCAAGTGGTCCAATTTGAGTTTATATCGAATTGAATAAGTTTGAGTTCTTTGTATTATTTAATTTAATTTGATTCAATTCTTTAGTTATCAGTTAGTTTGTTAGTCTGTTTAGATTAGATTAAGCTCTTTGTTATATTTCTTATCTATTAATTCACTCAAGTAGTTATTATTCAACATAATGTTATTATTTTCTATAATTGGGTATTAATATTAAAGAACTCATTATTATTACTACTATCAAACAACACCGAAATAGCAAATGTATCCTTGTATCACTGAAATTCTCCATAGATAATAATGAACCTGTTTTGAACTTAAAATGATTGTCCCCAGGCTGAAGTATCGATAAAGGAAGAAAGAACGAGAAACATTAAGGAAATTTGGCAACATCACATACCAACGCTTTTACGAGAAAATTCGTTCCATCCTAATAACCCAGAAAATATATACTGGACCGATTGGAACATATGGGGCTTCCGACGACTCCGATGGGATTCGGGTTCCGGAGTAGAGGACGACTCTACGCCATTCTGAATGAGGTGGAGGTGGATAACTAACTTTACGATCAGATGTCTGTATCAATATTACGTTTCAATACTCTAACTGCTATTAATTAAAAGTAGATCTCAATTTACCGGAATTTCGATGTAACTGTGACCCACTTATCGTTTTCGTCGTGGCCTCCGTTCCAAAAAATATTATACAGTGTGTTTTATGTAGATGCGGCAACACTGCGAATATTTCCCGGAGGAGATCAGATATATATTTGAAATTATAGATTATGAGGAATATATTGAAGAGATAAATGTCGATCGATCTATCATGTAATCTGCCTTGAGATAACTAACCTAAATATCTTGAGGGGCCGTGGGGGTATTGATGCTTCAAAATGCGCCAAAATATTTAAGATACATATACATAGCATTCAAAAAATAACAGCAACTTAAGATTATTCCTCAGCATTACCACTATCCATTTACAATACTCAATTGAATAAGTTTCACAACAGAAACTGCCAAACAACATCGAACTAAAGGTTCTTAAAGAAAAAATTTGAAGTGAACAAAGACATTAGAAAAAATAACACTGAAAGTAACATTGAGGAAAAAACTGTTTGAGAAACACCTTGATTTGAAATTTTTTCATGAATTTTTGAAAATTTCATACCAATTATAGAGCCGAGCTAATAAAACAAAAAATAGAAGGTCAATAATCAATAAAAAACCCGAAGATATCACGAACAATTTTTGTTTTTGTGCCCTACTTCAGCATAAAACAAATTTCCAACCCTCTTTGAAGTATTTTCAAGGATCTTTGATGGTATTGAAATTTCGAAAATAGGTTCATTTAAAATGATAATTTCTTTTACATAACAATTATTTGAGAGGTGAAGATGGTGGAGAAAGTGTGAGACGACGAAGAACTTTGTTGCAGTTTATAAATAAATTGTCAACCTGTAATGTCAGTTTGGACAACCTGTAGATGTTATCGAAGCTTTCAAACGTCAAAATGGCGACATAAAACATTCAAAAGACATTATGAAGAAAGTATGATTCTTAGTGAAGAGTTTTTCGGCACCAACTAAACTAAGGAATTAATTTTTTATTTCTTAAGAAATTTCGAAAGGGCTACAAATCTAACAAACACTTCAATCAAACAAAATCAGAAAACTGTCGACAAATAATATGAAGAAGTATCGCGAAACTACAAAATCGGTCTTAAAAAGCATATTTGAGGTACGTTCTACTAGCTTTGAAAACGATCAAAGTCCTATCTAGACACGTTGAGCATTATGTCCGCATATTGGAACGCGGTTGTATTTTCTATATTCGATGGTTGGCATTATTGTTTGGGAATCCGTCGTATTGTGTGAGGTGTGCGTTTATTAGATTAATTGTTGCGTAGGTTATTGAATTTTATTTAAGTTCTTACTGACATGAGATGATTTTTGTAAAATTCATGGATTTTAAAAATATAAAATATATCTAGAAAACGATATGAAGTTATCGATTGAAAATTCATTTCTTATATAAAAATTTTTAATGTATATGTCTTATATATTTATCGTTTGTTCTCAATATGTATAGTATATATTCTGAGATATATTCTGTATTTTATTTAATAGTGTTGGCGTTCACTTGATGTAAATCTATTATAATTGAATATAAATTGAAATTCAAACACTTGAACTTTTGACAGTATTCTGTTAGCATCTGAAGAAGCCCTTTTTAACGACGAAACACGTCATGCTATGTTGTCAATGAAGTGTAAATCAAAAGTTCAAGTGTTTGAATTTTAGTTTATATTCAATTATGTATTTTATTTTCATAGGGGTACTTTTTCGCTGTTATAGTTTCAGAAAAATATATAATACTTTATATATAATTTCTTTCCTGATGGGGTTGAAAATGCACCCCCTGCCACTCGCAAACCTGCCGGCGTCATGGTTGGGCTATTCAAGTAAACCTTCACAAAGGAATTTTCCTTTAGGTTTATAATCTGTATATTCTACATAATGAGAACGAAAATTTAGATGTAAAATTAAAATTTGTTTAATTCCACAGAATCTGAACGAGCATCTTGGCACAGTGTATCCCTGATGTTCTTACGGAGATTTTGAAAGCATTTCTTCACTGTTTCGCTGAAGAACAGTGGGGGATTTATACAGAACCTTTATACAGTTACTCGAGGAAAAATATGAGCAAAACTTGTAACTTAAAGGGTGCTATTTCGGTAGCAACTCTTTTTAATGGGATCCTTCTAATGCACCCCAAATATTTCCATTGAACGAAACGGAGCCAAAATACAGCGATGAAATTGAATTATTAGCACCCCTCTATGTGTGAAAATTTCATGGAGGCGTAATTAGAGGAATTGGATTGTACCCTGCCGAACTGAAATTCGATTGACATTCTCATTTGATAGCTGAGTAATTTTCTCCGTGTTGGGGATTCAAGCTGTACATTAATGTTTGATAAAGACATTAACGATGTTGAGATCGTGGCAATTAGTGTGACATAGCAGGGGGACTTTGTTGCTACCTTTTAACGCCATCTGTCGGTGAAAGTGAAAACTGATAACACGCGTTAACAACATGAAGGAAGGCGCTATAAATTAATGTATATTTATTATTGAATTTGTGTACTAAATGATGTACCATTTGGTGTACTATTGAAAGCAATGTAGGAAAAACTCCTTCTAATTTGTGAAAAGACTTCCAAATGATATTCACAGAGCTTATCAGAAGCTTGAGGTACTACATTCATTCATTTGGCACCTTTCTAAACCTACTTGAAGCTTACGTCTGTAATAAAATTCCAGACCAACTAAAACCCCTTGAAATACTTCAAACAGTCAGAAGTTTTCTATGAAATATGTGGCGCATATTGGGTACTTGGGTAATTGTTATGGACAGCAACTTAGAATCGGATCTATAAATGTAACATATAATGAAAAAAATTCAGTATGTGTTGTGAAAATTCAAATACTGGCAGAAATGTATATCATTACCCTACGTCATTTATTACCTCACTTTACACTTGTCGTCAACTTGTCATTTTCGTAGTGGCATTTTACGATGGGGTAGTACTTTAAGAAGTTATTGAAACCATTGGAGATTATATAAAAACTTTTCCTTAAACTAATCTTTTCTAGACGATGTACCTATCCACCAGATTAGTTATAGATAATGAAAATCTTAGAATTGATACTAATATTCAAAAGAAATGGGTATACTTACACCTCATAGTTATGGTACTAGACAGAGAGAGTAGAGCAATCTTTATAGAATATTTGAATCAATCTGTCGATTTCTGTTTGCATTTTTGGGCTCCAGGGTTCATAATTAACCGAACCGAACAATAATGAAGAAATAAAAAATACCAAGATGTTCTAAATGAGACCGAAAGCGTTTCTGTTGAGACAGAAAAGGGAATTCTGCTATGTTAGAACACATAGGAGTGCAAGATCAATTTTGTGTGTTGTATGGTGCTTTAGTTTTTGTAGTTTTGATATTATGTAGTTTTGAAATGTTATTGTCTGACTTATTAAAAGTTTCGAAAAGGGTGCAACACACCTACATCATTTCAGTTTGGAAATTTTGTGAGTTACAGCTAAATTTATTCTACATCAGTGGGGATACTGAAAAATCGATGGTGCATGAGCATATTTCAATTAAAATTCATGATGTAGGCCTAAATCCAAAGAGTTCAACTAAAAATCTTGGAATTATTATGGATAATAAATTGCGCTTTCATGATCATATGCTTCATATAGTGAAAAAATGCTACATGGCCTTAAGGCTTTGTATATGAATGTAGATATCCTTGAATTCAAATTACGTAAAAAACTCGTAGAAATGATGGATTGGCCAATATTGCATTATGGTTTGATTCTTATTTAACCTTGTTTGGATCAATGCTCCAAGAATAGAATTCAACGCATTCAAAATTCATGTTCTAGGTCTGTTTTCAGAAAACTTCACCTCTCATTATTGTAACACAATTTGTGTATAAATGTGAATAAAGTTCTTATTAATATCTTACCGAAACATAGTATATTAAACAGTAGACTCTGTTTATGAAAGAAAATATGACAAGGTCCTTAATTATATCGCTTAGGAGCAGAATACCTTGAAGATGTACACGATTACTTGAAACAAAATGATTTTTATATTGATAAGTGCAGTACATTTAAATGCATAAACAGTTTATGTGCGAAAGAAACGATTTTGTTTAATAGTCTAAAACTGCAACAAAAATTGTGTGAGAATTATAATGATTTTGAAAAGTTATTGTATCCTTTCGTAAAGAATAATATTTAAGGCTGAAACATGTTTTTTGGTGTTTGTATACAAAAGTTTTTTTTGTTTAATGCAAATTTGTTAGTTTATTAGCTGTGCTAAATAAAGTAGCAAACAATTGCGCTGAACCTATCAGTTAACTTTGGGTTCATCCATTCATTTACTCTTTCGAAGTGAACTTTAGTATATTCAGAGGAGAAAACGTAAATAATTTTCATTAATTATTATTATTAAAGACTTTATTTATTATTGATAACGACTTCATTTATTATGTATCTATTTATTTATTAACGACTTTATTATTTATAACGACGAAACGCGTCATGCTACTACGTAGTCAATAAAGTGTGAATCATAAGTTCAAGTGTTTGAATTAAAGTTTATATTCTATTTATTATATTCCGATATCGAACCACAATTTCAGTATTGATTGAATTTTAACCATCTTTCATTTCCTCTCTAAGCGATATTCGATACTTTAAAGTTTCAATTTTTTTCGATCTCATTGATGAGAAAAAATGGAAGTTTAGCAATTTCTTCCACGTCTGAGACTGATTCTTCTTCAGAGAAAGAAGGCAAAGCACTTTGGATGCATGATTGAATGTATTGAAAGCAGATGAATCTTACCTTAGCAATGTTTTTAAAGTTGATTCTCGAAGCATGCAACATTGGAGAATAGGTGCCAGAATAGAAAGCTCGTCATGAAATGGTTTGCCAAATCCACGTCCATGATCCAAATGAATGGGAAAAGTATCGTTGCCGAATATCCTGTGAAAAATTGGGAACTATAAGTTGAAAAAATCAATACAATCGATTCCTATACAAATAAAAATACATCGCCAAAATGTATATATCCACATAACCTTCGAACGACTACACAACACAAATTGAATAATACTGTTCGTTTCGTAGGTTTTTTTTTGGTTCGTCATTTTTGGACATTACCCATTCATATCATTTATTTATTCAACCGCTGAAACTCATTTAAATTCACATACGTCCCTGTCTTACCCGGGATTCGCTACAGAGACGACTGTAGAGAAAACAATTTTCAATATTGAACAGAAAATATCTGAATATCCCCAAATTTTCAAGGGAGCGAGTAAATATAATGTCCGAACTTCAAGAGCTTAACGTCAGTTTTTCAGGTAGCAGTTGTTAACTTCAAGAGTATCAACAGTATGTATAGATGGAAGTGACGTCTTGGTGGAACATGATTAAATAAAAATTTTAATCAAACTCAAGGTTTGATAATTCACAATATATTGCGAACATTGAGCCAAGAGTATGATTTCAACTTTTGATTGATGGAAATTATATTATATTCAATTTAGCAAGAACAAAACGGTATTTCCTGTGTGTTGATGTGATTTATGTTTAGAACATCCTGTTATTTATTGTTTTCGATAAGGAAAAACTACCAATGATACTTCAAAATATTGTAGACGTTTAGTATTAGGTATATTGAGACTAAAAAAATCTATTCAAACTAAGTTTTCAATGAATTAAAAATGTTTAAATTAAATTAATGAGAAGATATGAAAAAGAAGCTCCTGCTACGACTTTACGAATCTTCAGATGAGCTACATAATTGATAGGATGATCATTTTCTGATACATCAAACATGTTAATATGTGGCTTCTAAACTTTAATCAATTTTTTTCTATCACGTCAAGTTTTTTTACAGTTGTTGAGCATACTATTACGCTTCGCGGAACTGAACGCCAATTACAGAAAGCCCAACTGCACTCCTGTCGGCGGAACTCTTTCCAGTAAGACTGGAGGGGGTAATCACGCGGCGCAATAGGTTTAGATTCGTATTGCCTAAACTAATTTGGTCAGTTACGCATGAGACAATGTAGTAAACGGATGAACTTTTCGCTCTGAAATAGTGAAGCCGGTTTCCGACGCGTAAGACAAGATTTTGTATTAACATAAGATTAGCAGTATTTCTTTCTTATGTAGATTGAACAAAAAATTTCTTTATGTCTGCCACTGGTAGTTCTTGTCGTAAGTGCTTAAGCAGCTCCGATTCGTTTTGTTATATATGTGGCAGTTTTACAATTCCCACTCAATAGACAAAGAGCAGTACTTTTATCAGCCAAGCCTATTTTGCTTACTTCAAAGTGAAAATTGGCGACCAAGATAAATCATGAGCCCCACACAAAGTCTGCAAGCAGTGTGTAGAGTGTTTGAGAATGTGGACAAAAGGAACACGTGGTGACCACTTCAATGATTGTTACTTTTGTATAAGAAAAACTGCGGGATATAACAAAATAAAAACAAATATAAAATAGATTATCCTATTTGTGTGAAACATTGGGTGCAGTCGAAGTGGCTGCCAAGATCTTACCTCAAACCTGGTGATACAAACATTCTAAATCAGCCACTTGTAGACCGAAAAAACCTTATATTTCCGAATTTGCTTATAAAACTAGGTCTCATGAAGCAATTTGTTTAAGCTTTGTCAACTGAAGTGGACTGTTTTAAGTATATTTCGGCATTTCCTAGCTTGTCATGTGAAAAGATTAAGCCGGATGTCCGAATTTGAAAAAAATGCTTGGCTGTAACATGAGTAATCATACTGCATTTCTTGCATAGCCATCTTGATAACTTTCCAGAAAATCGTGGCGCTGTTAGTAACGAACAGGGTGAACGATTTCACCAAGATTTGAAGGACATGGAGGCAAGGTATCAAGGTAGAAGACATGTCGGTATGATGGTGACTAATGTTGGAGCATCAAGCGAGAATGTCGCCAGACTGAACATTCTAAGAAAAGTTATAAGCTAAAAATTTTTCCCTAATATCTTCTTATTTTTTTTGTATAAACACAATTTAACTTTTTATATTATAATAATCTTTGTATGAATAATTTGGTTAGTACCCACTTTATTTTCCTCTGTATGCCCATTTTGTATGACTTTTAGGGTAACGAGAAGGTATCGTGTAGGCTAAAAACTTGACGCCACAGACAAAAATTGATGAAAGTTTTGAATTGAGAGACCAAAAATTAGTCAAAAACAAGCCACAGATCTAAGACAACAAACTTGCTGTTCGCCGTGTGTTATTAATAGAATAGATTTATTATTCTATTCACATGAATGATGTTAGTTTGGAATAAGAATCTATATCAATACAAATTTTAGAATAGCAAATAGATTTCATCTTCACTTTTCTTTTTCTATAATTTGTATGATTTACAAGTTGGAAATAAATATGCGCAAGGCTATTGCAGTGCTGCCAAATAGGAAAATTAGCAAGAAATAGGGGAACACAGTAACACTTTCTGGTTACATATTCTTGAAATCGAAAATGATATTCGAAATAATTAACGAAGTTTCTACGAACGCTGTACCATTTTCTGGGGTTGAAACCAGACAAGCGGTTGAAATTTGTTTGGAATTCGATTAATTTGCGTCTACCACCTCAACTTGATTTGAAATTCCATTTCATGATAATGTTACATATTTATAACTATAAATGAAATTCGGTACATTGTTATGACGGAATATTGGATTTACGGTAGATGACAAACGAAGTAGATTTTTCACATTTATATGAAATATGTTTCAATAATTTGCCTCAACGTGTGTTTTTATAAGTTATATATATTTTTTAAGGTTTTTCGCACATAAAGTGAATACTGTAGAGTAAGAGTATGAGCAGACGTTATTGACATTTCATACTGAAGACACTTATTTCACCTAATAAAAAAAAAGTGAATCTCACAAGAAAAACTGAGAGCTGCATTAGTTTTATTCAGACTGAACAACAGTAAAGTTGAGATCCTATATTTATTCCGAAAAATAACTTATTCGAGGAAAAATTGAAAATTAGCAGTAATAGAAGTGAAAATATAAATAAAAATATATGAAAAAAATACAAAATATTTTCTCTACAAGATCATGACAACATAAAAATACGATTTAATCGAAATAACAATTCATATAATGGGGTTTTTTTTTAGAGGTATAGAACTTTAAGTTGGCATTACTGTTGAAGATGGCGACCGATTTAACAGCTGAGAAATCATTTATTCTCAGTTTGGTTTGGCAATTCATCATGAATAGACTAACGCCTGAACAACGCTTGCAAATAGTGTAATTTTATTTCGAAAATAATGGTTCTGTGCGGAATACGTATCGCGAACTACATCCATTTTATCGTCGACAAAATCGTCCATCAGAACAGATAATTCTTAATTGAAAACGAGATTGCCGTTGTTCCCGATTTTCAAAAGCGAATTTTGTTTAGCGATGAAGCGCACTTCTGGTTGAATGTCTGCTACGCCAACAAACAAAACTGCTGCATTTGGAGTGAAGATAATCCACAAGTGTATGCTAAAACACCGCTACATCCAGAAAAACTGACTGTTTGGTGCGCTTTATGGGCTGGTGGAATCATTGGTCCGTACTTCTTCAAAAACGATGATGGCCAGAACGTTACAGTCAATGGTGATCGGTATAAAGCCATGATTAATAATAACTTTTTCATTCCTGAATTGAACAACCATGATATCCAGAAGCTGTGGCTTCAACAAGGCGGCGTAACATGTCACACAGTTCGTGGTACAATCGATTTATTGAAAGACACGTTAGGTGACCGCCTAATTTCACGTTTTGGACCTGTGAATTGGCCTCCAAGATTTTGTGATTCAACACTGCTAGACTACTTTCTGTGGGTCTTTGTAAAGTCATTGGTCTATGCGGATAAGCCACAAACGCTTGACTATTTGGAAGACAATATTCGCCATGTTATTGCCGATATACGGCCACAAATGTTGGAGAAAGTCATCGAAAATTGGACGTCCAGATTGGATACATCCAAGCCAGCCGTGGCGGTCATATGCCAGAAATCATATTTAAAATGTAATGCCACGAGATTATCTTTCGAATAAAAAAAAATTTTTGTCAATCGAATGATCCATCGTTGTTTTATTGCAATTTTAAGTTCTATACCTCTGTAAAAAACACGCTTTATGCTCTTCAGCATAAAATTCATCCAGATAACGAAACTCTTATAATACTTCCTAGGAACTAAAAAATTCCGTTATTAGGAGTATGGACCTTCGGTATGTACGACATAATTTTCAGTTATCAATCAGAACACAAATTCCATTCAATTGATAGAGATAAATAACCTGAATGGACGGATATAAATCTCCAACCTCACCAGTCTCCAATTTCAACTAAAACATCTCCAATTTTCTTGAAAACCCTTCCTGGATAAATCTACTGCATAACAGATCACTGCAAAACCCACCGGCTATAAAATCACCTTAAATCGTCTCCGCCTTCGTACGAGTCACTTATTTTATTTGTCGCTACCGTGAAATTCCGTTACGACAAAAAAAAACAAACTCCATAGGGTGCGATCGATTCAAACTTCCATCAAGCGGTATATTCTTCGCAGGGGTTGAAACGAAGCTACTATATCAAAGGAAATTCCAGCGGAGCTTCGATCATTTTAATTAGCTTCAGATCGGGGATATCGCGCTCTCCTTCAAAAAAAACTGCTATACTGAAATTGATTAATTTCGTACGGGTTGAAGTTGGTGAAGAAATAACAGAATATTCGAAACATTCGATGCCATATTGAAACTTCGAAATAAGCAGTGAAGGACCGTTTCAGTACCGTGGTTTCAAACAGAAACCACACTTTTGTTTAAACACATTTTATTGCTAATTTCATCACTGAATAAATCATTATCAAATCTCCTCAGTTGACTATGGTGATGAGAAGCCTTATTTGGACAGATCGCCACTCCATTGAAGTCAATGACTCATAGAACCATAATGCAATTGATACTTTGTTATCAAAACCAAGTTGAAGCCGTGCACTGTTAAATTAAAGAGAATAACCCAAGAATTTCAATTTAGATCAAATCAGGCTGAAAAGAAGGATACACCAGGAAGGTGTCTTTGGTATGAAGAGTTCTGTGCCTGTGCACCCACCTAAAGAGTTGAAAAGACATAAGGACACTTCTAATAATGAATGGGGTTACTTGGTTCTGAATTACATCCTTATTACCTCGATCATAGATTATCAAACTTATTTCTTTTAGCTCCCTCTTTAAAAATCAATTGGCTTTCAGCGCCTTTGATTTTTATACAATCCTTAAACACAAATACCACAATGTCATTAGTTAAATTAATTTAGTACTAGTGTGCTATATTAGTCGGTTCTGGTGTTTAAACTTACGGCTATCAAAACTTTTTTTCAAAGCTATGTTGAGTACTTTTAATTTTCTTACAGGGCCGAAAAATAGACTAATTATTTGATATTGAGTACAAGGTCGAACACCACCAATTTTTTATGGTCCCTTAACGCCCCCCTGTAAGTTTCCAACGCCCACAAGGATGGGTTATCGCCCACTTTGAGAAAGACTGATACTAGATGATGAAGAAGTTGATGTAAGTCTATGAAAAATCCACCATTGCACAGTGTAGAGACTATTTTGCCTAGTGAATATTATCTCATCATTTGAAAAGGTGAGTAGTTAAACAAGTAACTTCGAGAAAAACAGACCAACCAACACAAATGAACAAAGAACAATATTGAGACGAAACAAAACTGACTAATAGAGGTTCTATGAAAAACAGAGATGTCAACCGGATTTTTGTTTTGCAACTGATATAACATCTGAGTTTCTAAAAACAGAGAACGATTGGTTATGACATAACATATTCCTTCTTGGAAACCAGAAAGAATTAGTAAAAATGGATAATTCATAACAATTCGAAGTGAAAAAAAGGCTTCAAATTAAAAATATATCACGGTCGGTTACAAAACATCGAAGAGGTCATAAATATATATGCTAGAAAAACTAAAAAAATACTACCATTGGGAGCACATTTAATTTCAAAAATATATAGCCAAAAAATTTATATATATAAATTATAGGTGGATAATAAAAAATCTCATATTCGTCGACTATCCAGAACTATAATTACATCAATTGAAATCAGAATTATTAACATATTTTGAAAGATTCTAGAATTGAAGTCAAGTCCTAATTTCTCCAAGATTAATTTGGCATTGAATGAGTTTAGTCCCAAATTAACCTTGTTTTTAGCAACTTTCTTCAATTTGCCAAAATTACAAAAATATTCTCGAACATAAAGTAGCATTAACTCATTGTGACTTTAACGAATATAATGACTAAATGACGGTAAAAATAAGATTCGTTGACGAATAAAAACCGGCGCATAATCCCATTATTATATCATAAGTCACAAAAAGGCTGAAAAGACATTTAGCGAATACTGTAATCCATTCAGTAAAAATCCATCTAAGCAAATTATGGGGGCATGCTTTTCTCATAAAAAACTGGGGGGAAATTCTGAATAGGCGAAAAATAAATATTTGGACTGCATGAAAGGTATTACAACTTTATCTCAAAATAGTTAAAATTAGTCGAAAGCTTGTTGGTGATATTTGACTTATATCAAAGATTTTGATATAAGGCAAATATATAAGTTTTCGAAAGGAACATTGGAAGAAAATACAAAATTTCAAAAATATGCAAACACTTTTAAAATAAACTCGTGAATTACCGACAATTTCAAAGGGTATATTAAAATTAATTAATCGAATAAGGGTGTATATATGTCACACAAATTGAACTATTCAGTATTTTTGAGAAACTACTGAAAATATTTGGTAAAACCGAGTCAAATACAATGCTAATCATTTGTTGGAATGAACCTCTTCATGAGATTTTTTAATAGTTTTTTTAATTGCGGTGAGTTATTTTGAAGAGAAATATGACTGAAATTCAGAGTTTTACAGTCTTTGATTAAGACGATTTCAATCTCGATCAAATAAAACCTGGGGTATCTAATCGAAAATCCGGAAAATCGATTTCAAAAAAAACCACAAAATATCACAATTTTGACAGATTTTTATGATAGTTTTACTAAATCTTTTATACTTCACTTTGTGTTTCTTTGTATTTTTTACCACTATTTTCTATCTTCACTTTGTCTCCAAGGAACAACATTTTTTTTTCGATCGGACATTTTGAATTTCCAACACAAAACGTAAAATGAAATAACGGGTGTTTTTTTTTAGAAGTATAGAACTTTAAGTTGGCATTACTGTTGAAGATGGCGACCGATTTAACAGCTGAGAAGTGATTTATTCTCAGTTTGGTTTGGCAATTCATCATGAATAGACTCACGCCTCATCAAGCAAGGCGTAAATTCGTCAAATGGACCCAAAACGAGATTGCCGTTGTTCCTGATTTTCATAAGCGAATTTTGTTTAGCGATGAAGCGCACTTCTGGTTGAATGGCTACGTCAACAAACAAAACTGCCGCATTTGGAGTGAAGATAATCCTCAAGTGTATGTCAAAACACCGTTACATCCAGAAAAACTGACTGTTTGGTGCGCTTCATGGGCTGGTGGAATCATTGGTCCGTACTTCTTCAAAAACGATGGCCAGAACGTTACAGTCAATGGTGATCGGTATAGAGCCATGATTACTAACTTTCATTCCTGAATTGAACAACCATGATATCCAGGAGCTGTGGTTTCAACAAGAGGGCGTAACATGTCACACAGCTCGTGCCACAATCGATTTATTGAAAGACACGTATGGTGATCGCCTAATTCCACGTTTTGAACCTGTGAATTGGCCTCCAAGATCTTGTGATTTGACACCGCTAGACTACTTTCTGTGGGGCTATGTAAAATCATTGATCTATTCGGATAAGCCACAAACGCTTGACCATTTGGAAGACAATATTCGCCATGTTATTGCCGATATGTTGCCACAAATGTTGGAAAAAGTTATCGATAATTGCACGTCCAGATTTGACTATATCTGAGCCAGCCGTGGCGGTCATATGCCAGAAGTCATATTCAAAATGTAATGCCACAAGATTATCTTTCGAATAAAAAAAAATTCTTGTCAATCGAATGATCCATCGTTGTTTTATTGCAATTTAAAGTTCTGTACCTCTACAAAAAATACCCTTCACATCATTTCGGTTGACTGCTATCACAGAAAATGAAAGAAAATAACAAACGGTATCCCGCAAACGAATGAGAGCGAGGTAAACTTTCGGAGGCGGGAATAAAGTCGCCTTAACTTGTCATGTTCCACCGTCAAAACATTTTTAAATTGACAATTAGAGAAAAGAGGAATGAGTCCGAATAATGTTCGTATAATCGGAATTCTACTGTACGCTGAATAAACTTTAAAAATGTCTTGTATTTTTCAAAAACAATTCCGAAAAATTTGAAAAGTGGAATTCTTGTAGTAGATAACAAACTGAAATCTAATGAGAACGGAATTTTCATCTGATTGATTGATGATATTCTAAATCAAATTGAGTAAATAATGAAGTTTAGACATTTCAGAGACGCATAAAGGTTCAGTATGCGTATTGGGAAATTTTGAAATATTGAATTATTGTGATAAACCGACATCTGTTGGCAAAATGAACAACTCCCAAAATAATAAAAAAAAGACGAAAATTGAAACAAGCGTGTGAAATTCTGTGCGAATAAAAATTATTTCGTCGCGGCTGCTGCAGTTAACGCTTTGGAATATATTCATCTGGAAATTTCAGTTTTCAATTCCCAAAAGGCAACTTCAATGGGAATAAATTGCTGACTATAACGATAAATATTCATTGTCCCGGAGTTCTGTTGTACCATTCGTAGAGTGTCGAATTATCAACATGTATTATCTAGCGCAAGGGTTAATGCTGCTTGTGCATTTATTACTTCTTTGTGTTGTATAATTTGTAGACGGAAGGAACTTCGTAGGTCATTAAATTCGAATTTAATTTGATCGGACGATTAGGCACGTACGAACAAAAAATTCGATATTCAATGAAACTCGATGGAAACAGTGAATACTAAGGCCCTTCGACACGTTCGAAGTTAATTGTTGAATTCTATAAAACTTTTCACATTTTCCGACAAAACGTTAGTGTCATTTTCATGTTGAAATGCTGAATATAAGTATCTCGATCGATGAAATGATATAGAGCGTTTCACAAAAAATAATTTTTGAACCTGTATTGTAATTCAGTAGAACTGTCATTCCTTTATAACTCGAAAAATATCTGGAGCAATCATAACATTTTCTACGTGGTCAATAACAATAGAATAAAATTTATTGAGAAACATTCCTTACATTGTGAAATTACATTCATTCATTCAAGATGATGCAATAATTAAAACTAAGGAGAATACTCTCGAAAGGACTGAATTCAGTTTTGAGTCTGATCTTCAGTTCAGCCCTCGAACAAAAATATTGGTTCAAACAAAAATATTGGTTAAATTTATATTCATAATAATATACAAATTTATTTGAAAAGAAAAGAAAAAAATTACCTCAGAAATATTGAACATTTGAGACAATTTGGCATGGTGAAGGACATTTGTGGTAAAAAATATACAATCATATGATACAAAAAATTGATTAATACATTATTGCCCACATCGTCGAAGTACTCTGCAACACTATGGTATGCCTTTGTTAAGAGCAGAGATTTAACTCTGCCTTAAACAAATGAGCTTTCAGTACTTCTGTTTTATGTGTAGTAATAAGTAGCGCATCACTGTTCCTTGTTGTATACTCATGATGACTATAAAATTCAATAAACCTATCTTCATTTTCTTTAACATACAACAAACATCTA
Organism: Henosepilachna vigintioctopunctata; assembly: GCA_030704895.1. Lineage (NCBI taxonomy): Eukaryota > Metazoa > Arthropoda > Insecta > Coleoptera > Coccinellidae > Henosepilachna > Henosepilachna vigintioctopunctata. The sequence continues at coordinate 4,659,170 of JARQZJ010000095.1, read as the reverse complement.
TAAATATATAAACACGGTAAAGTGAGTATGTAATTATTAATGAAGATAGGTTTACAAGATTTTCGTTGATGAATATTGAGTATTAATCGAAATATTCGCTTCTGTGTAATAAACACCATATTTATTTCTGTAGAGCAGCCCCACAGCAGAATATTATAATTGAGATACTATATACAAGACTGTAATACACATTCCTAACACAGTATCTAGATACGATGTTCTTGATTCTAGAGATTGCAAAAAATTAGTTACTCAATTTTTTACATAAAACATCAATGTGTGATGTCCATCTCAAATTTCTGTCTACGTATACTCAAACATTGTTGATTGGGATGATGGCATAGTGTTGTCCCCATATTTAACATCCAAGGAACTAATTTCATTGCCCTTCAGACAAAAATTAACACATACAGGTTTGTCAACGTTCACCATCAGATTGTTTATTCGACACCAATTTACAAACTCTCTCACAATGCATTCACATGTCCCCAGAAGTTCTTCAGGAGTCCTGCCAGAAACAACCACCGACGAATCATCAGCACAACTTCGCAGGCAGATCGTTCATAAGCAATATGAATAGAAGAGGTCTGAGTACAGAGGCTTGCGGCACCCCAAGAGCAATTTCATGTCTCTTAGAATAACTCTCGCCTATTTTCACTACCATTAATCTTTCTTCAAGATAACTACGTAACCATTTCAGAAAAACGCCTCTTAAACCTAAATTGTAGCATTTATCAAGTATAAATTCAGAGGATAGTGAATCAAATTCCGAAGATAAATCAAAAAATAACATCGCCACAAACAAGTATTTATCCAAACACTCGTAGACGGATTCACAAAACTTAACTGAAGCTGATTGAGTTGAGTGGTCGCTTCTGAATCCATGATGCGCGGAGTCAAGTAATTTGAATATATAACTCATCATTCTGGCGAGAGGCAATAGTAATATACATCACAAGCATTTTAGGGGTACGAAGGTCAGACTCACTTGAACGTTTCGTAGTGATGGCGGTCCATGTTTCCCATCAGAAAGTCTAAAACAGACATGTCCATCAGGTCGAAAAGGCGTCTGCCATGGTCATACGGAGGTACCTCTTTAACCAGAGCACAGTAGTTACCCTCAGTCTCCCATTGAGCCTTTTTCCTCTTGTGGTAGGATCTTCTCCAGGGATGCCTCCAAACCTGTCAATCAAAAAACAAACATTTTTCAAATGTTCGGAAAAATTAAAAATTAATTCACCTTTCTACCCATAAATTCTAACGAAGGAAGATACGCCGCAAAACTACCCTCTAGTGTGTCGGGGTAACCGCAGATTGCATGGGACGTATCACAGTAGTACGTGCATTTTCCATGGAAACAAACATTATCCGAGGGGAAATGAAGAAAGTCTTCAGCAACTCACCGTCAGCCTTTTCGTATATATCTTTGGTAATGTTCAGCAATCTTCCAACTACTGGCATAGCTCTACGAAATCCTAATAACCTGAGGAAACATAGGAGAAAAAAGTTGAAATCAGATAAATACTCGTACATTCGATATTTTTTTTTCAAAGACAGAATTGACAAAAATGAAAAATGAAGTGTTAAGTTAATTGAAATTGCCAACTAATACTAACAGAAAAAAGATAATATTAAATGAAGAAATATAAAACTATTCAACCCAAAATTTGTCAAAGTATCGTTCAGGAGAAAGAAAAAGGAAACAAAATTTTTCAATTTTGTGAATGAATATGCTCACAAAAATGAACGTATAAAATGAAATAAAAAAGATTAACAACGAACAATCAGAAAGTAACAGATCAACAAGCGCTATAAATAATTGAGAAGAACTGTTAATTGAATTTAAAATCTTAAAATAACATCCGAAAATTGGGAAGCTTTCCGAAAATGACGATAAACAAAGTATAAGTAATAACTGTAAATAATGAAAATACAAATGAAGGACACAAAAAGATCAGAATTGGAAGCTAATAAATATAGGCAAAACCAGTTTTGAAAAAATTTCTTATTCCGTTTCTGAAAAGATCTAATTTAACTAAAAGAGCCATCAAGCTTGAGAAAACAGTAACGAAAATATTTAATACGAGACGATACAAATCCTCCGGACAAATCATCAAACATCTCATTTTTCATGGAATGAATGACGTATCATATTTCTCTCAAGCTTATACCGAAGACTCGTTAGGTTTTCATCAGAAAATACCAAGTAGACGACTAGAACGCCGGTATGATGGAGAAGCGGATTACACAGAAAAAAATATATTTGCAACGTTTCGCTATCATTTCTCATCTTCATCCGTCACAATGATAACTAATTTATTTTCGTTAGGGAATTCTTGTTGATGTCTGTTACCTTGTTTAGACACGATTATAATTTTTTCTGACAAAATGATTACAATTAATTGTCCGTCATAAAGAGTGATACGTTTGCGAAATTGAAGGTTTTTCACATTAAGAGATGTAACTTTTATCAGCAATGTTCATCAATAATTTTCTGATAAGAATTATAGACTCATATAGGTTCATAGACTTGTTAACCTGCCGCTTTCGAACGTTGATTTCAACAAAGAAAGAAGCTCAATTATGCAAATAGCCTCAAACAATGAATACCAACCCGAAATAATAAACAACTTAATAAACAAAAACTTTCCAAAAGAGCGGTTTCAGAAGTTTAACCTCTTATTGAAGAAAAGTCAATATATAGTGTTTAATATATATGGGGACACCTAGTTTAAATTTAAAATCACTTTTAGCAAGCTATAAGATTAATATTTCTTTTCGGACCACTAATAACATTGGTAAAATAATCAAAAATAATTAATCAAAAATTAATAAAAATCGAATGTGTGGGGTATACAAAATTAAATGTGGCAGTTGTGAAAAATTTTATATAGGAAGAACTTTCAGTAATCTCGAAATTAGATTATCGGAACATAAACGTAGTTTTGAGAAACAGAAAACAGATTCCCATTATGCTAACCATTTATGAGAAGAAAGTCATATATTTAGTTCAGAGTTTGAAATATTAAATAGAGAGAATAAAGGTTCCAAGCTAAATTTTCTAGAATCATTACATATTGATAAATTCAAAAATTCGGGACTTTTACTCAATAGCCAGTTAGAGGTTAACACTAGCCCTCCACTTAAAATGTTCAATAAGAATATTCCAGTTAGCAGATCAGATTGATTACCTAGAATTTAGTTAATTCACATTTATGTTTTATGTTCAAAAATTTTAACTTTCCTTCATTTGTTCTAAGAAATCTTGGTTGTATATTTGTATCTTTTCTACATTTAGTTGGAATACCGGACTTAAGAAATTGATTTTATGTGTTCATCTCCAGGTATACGATCCTTTTAATATAAAGTTAAAGTTAAATATCAGTGTATTCTATGGTCCTCATTGCAAGTTAGTCATAGAATATTACTGGTATGTTCTGTGAAAATAGCTATAAGTATTGACTTTGTAAAATTACACATAGCATTAATCCAGCATTTGATAAAGAAGTAGTACTTCGAAATTTCGTCATGCGTATTTATATTAAATTATGAGAAAATTCTAAATTTTGCTTTATTCTGATAAGAACACTGAAAAAACACAAATTACACACGGCTCCAGTCCGGATAGTTCAGTAAGTGAGTTTAGCGTAGTCGTGCCAGGTTCGAATTGTGGACTGGATTTTTTTCAGCCTACCAATTCGTACCACTGCAACAAGGTCATCTGTTGTCTGATGTCTAGATTTGTTATTCAACTTGCAATCACAGAAGTTACCTTCATGTTGATGAGTGAATCAGCAGTTTCCTTATAATATTCAAACATAAATGCCCTTATGTTTCACATCAGTGGATACGCAATAATAACCTTTGATTTTAATTCTTCATAACTTTTTCATGGGTTTCAAAGATTGTTTGCTTTTATATTATGGATGATATAGAAAAGATTGAGCTGATCTAATAGGACGAGACTTACAAAAGAATAGCTAAATATATCCTCTTCCATTCTCAATCTGGTCCAAATAGCGAAGGGTTGTACATAAGAGAACTGGAGAGTATTGATAAATATTGACAATTCCGTTATGTCTATAAGATCACAATAGTTCATCTCGAACACCTGACTTATCTACTCTCAACAATTTTCTGTGTTTCTTTCTGATTCAAAGAGAAATATACGTCAAACAAAAATCCCGAACATAATATCAATTTTGACAGTAAAATTGTTGTCTTAACAACCGAAATTGTTGAAAATTCAACGCAAAATACGTTAAAAAATTTAAATATTGTTTTGTTGAAATAGTAGTAGTCATTTAAATGACGTAATCGTTGCAGTCTGCTTCAATTTCAAGTTCATGAGCTATCTAAAATAAAAGTCTCTTTTTTCACCATGTACAACTATCCACAGTGAAATTGTTATCAAATCAAAGAAATTCTTGAACATTCAATGCAAAATTTGTTGAAAGACTTGAATATTGTTCTGGTGAAATATTGGCAGTCAGTTGAAGGTCGTAATACTTAGGACGTAGCCTGCTACGATTCGAAATGTGGAAGTTCATGGGCTCTCTAACATATAAGCCTTTTTTTAAACCATGTACCAATGCCCTCCGTGAAATTGTTGAGATAATAACCGAAATCATTGAAAATTTAATGCGAAATATGTTGAAAGCTTATTTTATACGAAATACGTTAAGCTTATGAGCTATCTAATATGAAAGCTTTTTTTTCACCATGTATACCTTCTATAAATGAGTCAAGGATGTTAAATCAACACTAAACATACTATGAGTAGGTATATTATAGCTACTATGTTTTAAGTAAACTGGAGTATAAATGTGAAGCTTTCTATTTATGTTGATTTATATATTCTTTTCACCAGATTGGTGTATTTATCTAACCTAAATATACTTTAAAGAGAAATTTTAATTAGAGTTTTCCGTTAATTCGCATATGATTTCGTATCTCTACAAACTCTGCTATTTACGGAAGAACAAACGTTCTTAATTAGAGCCGAAGGTCCTCATTACTGATTTGTTTACATCATGTTGGTAAATATGCTGCGATTATCTGACTAATAACCACGACATATAATTTATTTTCAGTATCTAAAGCATCATTCATTCGGTGTTAGATGTGCAAGCTCGGACTATTTGGTATCTAAAAATCTATTACTTTGATTAATCTAATCTAATTTCAAATCTGAAAATTTACTAGAATTGATTTTCTAATTATAGACAAGGATCTGGAGGGAGTTGAGTATGCAAAACATGAGGACCGTATTCTGTGAACTGTTTTAGGTTCAAAAAAGCTTGCAGATTACGAATCTGGATGCGGCCGGAAACATTTGTGGTCCAATTTCATCACCCCAACTATTTAAATTTTTTATCACCCCCACCTCTAAGATATCGAGTCAATGGACTGAACGAACGATTTAGAGATATTTTGATGATTTTTTTTAGCGATAATATACAATTTTTTCTAATGATATTCGATATACAGCATGTCGAGGTTAATTGAACCCGGGGGACCAAATGGGCTCCCCCCAAGAAAAATTAATTTGGTTGCTAGAAGATCAAGTTGAAGTGATGAAACAAAATGGAATATGTAATCTTTCTTCACATTGATTTCTTCAAGAAGTTCGTTCAATCCCCACAACCCCCCACCATAGCTCGGAAGCTAATGCAAAAAAAGTTAGGGATGATACTAATTACTCATAGAAAAAATAGTTTCCATAATCAAACGAATTTTAATATGTCATTGTTACTACATTTCTGTAGAGATATTATTGACATTTAATATGCAATTTGCACAATTAAATGTAATTAAATTGTGATTTTCTGCAAGCACAGGTTTTTTCCGGCAAGGTATCAAGGTAGATGGGATGTTAGTATGATAGCTGACTACTATTGGAGCATCCTTGGGAGAATGTCCTCAGATGGAACATTCTACGAAAAGTTATGAGCGAAAATTTTTACCACAATAACTGCTTTTATTTATTGTGTAAACACAATTTAACTTTTAATATTATAAAAACCTTTGTGTGAATAAAATATTCTGATATGTTTGGTTAATACCCACTTTATTTTCCTGTATGCCCATTTTGTATGACCTTTAGGGTATTGGGTAAGAAAGGGTATCCTGTGGTTTAAAAACTTGACTTGAGAAAAATTGAGAATATTTTTTAATTCAGACACCAAAATTCAGTCAGAAACAAGTCACAGATCTAAGGTAACAAAATTGTTTTTCTCCAGTGTTATTATTGGCGATTTCCACTCATAGTTTGAAGTATCGAATTTCGTCGTTAATGGTCGCCTCAATTATCAAAAATTTTGCTGCAATTTTGCTATTGAATTTATTTATTCTTCCTTGAGTTTAGATACAATCTTGATTACTTTTTAATTTTTTTCCTATTAGTTGTTTATATCCCTTGACTATAATAATAAATTTTCTCAAATCTTCTTTGATTTAGTTTAGTTAGTACTTTTCTTATTTCTTTGTTTCAGAACATGTACCAATATTCATTTATATCTTCTACTTTCAGAGATAATATAATAAAATCTGTACACAATAATTGTAAAGAACTATTTTAAAATAAATAAAATACTTTCATAGATAACATAAAATATCTACCTACCGTAAATGAAAGCCTCACAAAATTATTGAATATATTTAAAGAACTGAAGGTCAATATCGCAAATCAAGTTGTATTTTTTCATGCATAAGATTATTTCTGTTGCTTCATTTTCATTACGACGGTTACTTTTCCAATCTAGTTGCATCAATCTTTTAGATGTATTTCTATTCCAATTATGGAGAAATGAAAAACTTGCAACTGATATGAATACTGAACATATATTATACCAGTAGGCTGTTACTTTAAGTAGTTACTTAACTCAATTCAAGTAGTATCAGTTACTTTTTACATATTAATATAAATAACTCACTAGGTTACAAATGCCAAACAATCTAGTTTTGGCTGCTTAAACACGACCAAAGTCAGAAATATGGCTCCTATTCGCGCTTTGGCTGCATTGAGTTGACTAGACTGAGCATATACTTTTAGAATTTAACCATTTTAGATTCATTTGACTAATTAGAGAACAAAATAATATTTGCAAATCATGGCCACCTTGTTATCTTTCTCCTGTCGTACAGATCCATGTACAGGAAAGCACAATTGGCGGAAATTCTTACGAAATCAAAAGGAGACAATTACCTGGCCCACTTGCCGCGTAAAAATCTCCGAACTCTCTAATCGAATTCTTACCTATCCAAGTGGAAGGCGGCAATCTCCGCGTTGTGACGCTCGTAGTCGGTGAAGTAGAAGTGATTGGGAAGGGTCTGCTGTTCCCGCGGGAACCTGCAACCAAAACACACCAATTCAAACGTGACGCATTTAAAACCGTTTCGTGCACGGTCGGAAAGCCACAAGTGAATAAATAAAACTGCCACAACAGGCCGGACAGACTGACGCGGTCCAGGAGAGCCCGCTATCTGAGAATTTATGGAAGCGGGTACGTTTCTGCTGAACAGATATTAAACCTATTTGGAAACGGATGGAAAAAAAAATGGTAAAATTATATATTCATGTTGTTTTTTGATAAAAATTATACGTATACAAGGTTTTATGAATAAGCATTCAGAATTTATTATTCGGGAAACAGAGTTACAAAAGTATCAGTCAAATAATGGAAAATATTCGAGAATATAATACTACTCTGTACCTTACCTCTCCCTGCAAAAACTTATCAAAATTAAATCAACAACAGCAATTCTTTTCGAGAACGCCCACCGACAAATACGCCAATTTGGTTCGACTAGAAATATGAAAGGATATATTGAATTTGAATACCTGATAATGCAATAATAGTCGGAACTTGTTGTATTTATAATAACTACATTCAGTAGTTTCAAGGTCAGCTTACTCCAAAAAACCTAATTTTCTTCAATATATTTTATTTTCAGTACGGAACAAGTTGAGTAAACAATTTATTTACATCTGAAAGCACATATAATAATAATAATGTATTTATTTAGCAGAATTGCTACATCATACATAAAAATTAAAATAATGAAAAGTAAAATACTCTGAATTAAGTAAAGTACCAATATATGTGAATAATATTATATAGTAAAAAAAACAAAAACGTTATACTCAGCACCTAACCAATATTACATGATAAACATCAAATAGAGTACTAGCAGAAACAAAGCCCAATAGAATTAGAGTGACTTTAAACTGTATTTCATTTGGTTGAGATGAACGTTCTCAAAAGTCTTTTAAATACTTTCAAACTTCCACAGTTTTTTTATATGTGCAGGAAGTCCATTAAATTCAATTAAACCTTTATACAAAATAGATTTGAGCTTTTGTGTGGTGTTACATTTGCCAAAAAAAAGTCTGTTTTGAATCTAGTATTATAAGTATGTACATCTTCAAATATTCGAACTCTATCACTAACATAGGTTGGTTACATATTTATCTTCAGTTTCAAAAATGTAAAACATTTGTACATTAAACACAACTCTTTGGCTAACAGATAACATATTTAACACATTAAGCATGGATTTGACATGTGTATATCTATTACATTTTAATAAAGTTCTATTTTGTATTTTTTTAATCGACTTATTTGATATTGAGGACAATTAAACAATAAGGAACAACAACATTGTAAATGAGGAAGTGCAATGGCTTTATAGAGTGACAACTTTGTACTCATAGACAAAGATTTTCCGATTCGTGATAAGAATCTTACTTTTTTCTGAAATTTTCTCGTTATATATTCTGCGTGTGCATGAAAGTTTAAATTCGAATGCAAAATTGTACCCAAGTATTTGATATGTTCATCGTGAACAATGGCTTCTCCGTTCACAGAAACATATTATCAACCTGCACATTTATCATTCGTGATTTATGAAATATATTGAATATATTCATATATCATGATAAACGAAATTACTTGAAAAAAAATTTTTCTTTCAAAATGGCGGTCCTGAAAATGGCTGCTGAAACTCATCTGAATCCACTTTTTTCTTCATCTAACAATCTTTACAAAACTTCTCTAATTTATGCGACATATGTTTCGTGCAACTAACACATTGTTGAGAATCAATATAAATCTATAAAATAATCTGAGACGCAGTTCCATAAACTCTTAAAATTGAGTTTATAGTGTGAACCATATGACGAAAACAAAAACACATCCGGAGACACAAGAGATTCATATGCAGCGGGATAAAATACGTAGCACCAACTCAAGAGAAACAATTTATTTACAATACTTCTTCGATTGGTATCGGGATTGTAACATGTTTCGATGTTATGCACATGCGACTTGCACACACAATCTTGAAACTATAAGGTTATGTAGATCACTCATAATTACACGATATAAAATTCTTTTTCTATTATTGGAATAATTTCTAATTTTGAACCGCATAGAGCTTATTAATTCTCAACACAACACATTACAATGACACATGTAAATTAAGTCGTTATAGAATGATTAGGAAGAACAGAACCAACGAGAAAAGAAGATATTAAAAGTAAAAATTGATACTGATTTTTTGAGGAAGTATTTACAACAATAACAATAATGTTTCTGAAAAAACAAAGAAAATCTGAATAGGTATAAGACGCCATAAAAAAACATATTATGTTGACGAATCTCTCCCTCTAACAACACCCCTCGAATATCTAAGTCTTCCACCCACATACAGAAACTTGAGGTATAAAATGAACATTCGTAATCCGGATTGCAAAACTTAAAAACAGGAAAAACTTAATAAGTACGTGATCGTTGCGACAGTAAGAGATTTAGCGATAAAATTTCACAGATCCTTATTTCGGGTAATTCTCAGATTTAACGAAATAAAAAGTTTGCAGGTTATTCCCGCGATGAGAAAACTTTGGCTGACAGATGTTAGCTCCGGAAAATACATTTCTATAGTGGAGTCTTGCTTTTAGTCAACAGTGTCGAAATGAACTTTTAAGGTGGGAAATTCATAGAAATTTTCAGTATATATATATATATATATATATATATATATATATATATATATATATATATATATATATATATATATATATATATATATATATATATATATATATATATATATATATATATATATATATATATATATGCTTTATTAAATGAAAAATTTAATTTTCGTTGACATTCCGTTGTAGCCTACAACTTTCTCGAAACTTTTTTTACAATATTTTATATTTTCTTTTTATATATAATATAAATATATTTTATTTATGATGAAGAAATTTTCTTCATTATATTTTCAATTCAATCAGTTTAAATAAAATAACCTACACATTTTTGTAGGAAAACCTTATTAATCTGATTTCAACAAACTATATTAAATTAAATTAAACTCTTGAATCAATGTTTCACGATTTATTTAACAATATGAAATAGTCAACATATTTCGAGCGTTAACTCATTTCCAAGACTCTTAAGTCTTGACTTAAGTAACTCTTCAGTCTTGAAAATGAGCTAACGCTCGAAACATATTGACTATTTCATATTGTTGAATAAATCGTGAAACATTAAGCTAAGAGTTTAATTTAATTTATTATTCAATCATGTTTCACCAAGAGTTAAGCGAGAATTCAATCCCAGTTATCAACAAACTATATCATGGAAATAGATTCTGAATATTAACAGGTGAAGATCTCCAATTATTCAAGGATTTCCAAAGAAAGACGAGATAGAGATGGAGAAGACGAGATGGAGCTCCTGCTCCATCTCGTCAGTAATCTAAGGCAGTTCTTACTGGTTAGGATTCATGCTATATAGGCCGATCATGGTTGGGTCAAACGTTTTGTGATTGGCCGATAGCTATGATGATTTTAGTGCTTATAATTCATTAGTGAAGAACTCTACTGGCATACTATGGCAAGTGTGCTGAGCCTGTAGCAAGGAGCACCAATTTCTATAGTTACCTGAGATTTTCGCCGAGTCCTAGTTCTCAGATTCTGATAAGTATCTAAGATCTTTTAGGGGTCACCCTAAGATAATTGGAACAGTATTGACGACGATGATGTGCCACTATCTATGTACTTATATTTTAATATCCCTATATTTAGAGATTTTATCGCAATTTTTCACAACTCGCATTTGGAAAGGCTTCTTCGATAAAAGTAGTTTCCCTAATTCTTTAGTCAATCAGGAAGCTCAGGGCAATTGTGGGGAACTGTTGGACCAGTCAAGATAGTGGTAGAGTCTAAACTGGTCATCCTCTAAAATTGACTTCGGAATAAATTTGTAGTGAGACACCTTTTCCTACTGTAGAAGATGTTAATTTACCTCTTATGTATTAAATATATTATTATTTAAGAGTGGAGGTCACAGACTTGTATAACTTCGATGTTTGGAGCTACAGTTGAAGGCCGATTTCGAGAGGCTCAACAACACGCAGGAAATCGAACGCACCAGCAAGCAGAAAACGTTACAGGGTTACTAAAACAGTTCGGATACTGATCCACTGTGTAAATAATAGTATTTTTTGGAAATTTTCCCCTCAATAACTCAAATTATTTATACAACAATATTCTAAATGAACTCTTGTCGAAGTTTCAGATGGTTTCTGAGTTTCCAAAAAAGTTAAGGCCGCAAGGGTGCCAAATTCGGGCACAATCGCTGCCACTTAGGATATAAATGCTGCCGATATATCGAAACGTGTTATCCCACATCTGAATAGATAAAGAGCCTTTTCGAAACCCATATCCGCAGTTCACATTGTGAAAGAGACGACGACAACGGAAACATGTGTGGAAAAATCCATAATCCAATTTCTATTGTATCGAACTTTTCACGGTGTTCCGAATCTAATAATTTATCCGTTGACTGCCACATGTCAGGCCATTCTCTACCCGGAGAAAATGAGAACGATTGCCATAAAGCACTGTCATGAATATGTGATGAAAATGGTTTGGACACGTCGATCTACTGCGAGGTAAAAATGATGTATCAAAAATGATTGGAAAAAAAGGGAATTGAATGCGGACTAATGGAATGATCACTTATTGTGACATTCTCTGCAAACATATATTCAATTTCATATTTCCAACGTTTGTAGTAAAAATTGACACGTAATTTCGAACCGACATAAATGTCGATCAGACTTATTCATCAAATATGTCGAAAAAATATATCGCTTAATTTTAATGAAAATGTTACAGCCTATCACCACATTTCAAAAACGGACACAATGAATTAGCTTCAGCCGAAAGTAGTTATATGAACCAAAATCTTCTATTGACTAACAGAAATTCGATGAGATTTGAGTATGATCAAGCACCAACACTTCTCAGTGCACACACTTGAGATATATACAGTATAGTGCACACACTGATGTATCTACAACATTTACAGACGTTTCGATGCGCTTTTGACACCTAAAAATGGTCTTGTCGGTCGCCCGAGTTAAATCATTTACATTATTTCATATAAGACTATTGAAAATAATTTTTTCAGTGTTAAATGTGATTAGGGGACTCTAAACTGTGTCCAAGTAAATAGAGCGCTATTAGGAAATTCTTACTTTATTCTTAAATTCTTAGAATACAGCTTTATTAGGAATTCTGAAAGGATCGAAATTTACTGAAATGAAAAAAACCTGATTGAAATGTTCTGTATTACCGGCTAGCTCAACTCAATTTATTTTAGGCGTCACCTTCTTCGTTAACACGTTAATGTGACACAGACATTGTTGAAGTGTTAGAAAAGAAGAAGAAAAAACGATCACTATAATCCGATATTTATCGTTTACTAAATTTAAAAATATCTATCGGATGAAAAGGATTATCTTTGCTTCCAGAAAAATATCATTATCGCTACTAAACTTCAATGAATGAACTGAATCGAAAGAAACATTAACGAAATATTGAGAAACTATTGATATAAAAAATTAACTCACGTTCTGAATTCAAAATACAAATGGAGCTTACAGATGTCTGTTCATAAGGAAGATTTCTTGAATTGTATATCTGAAATTAGTGAAATATTGTATTATATAAATCTTACGGTTTCGATGTTAATCCTCAACTTTCAAACTCATATTGATCGTTTATAAAGTTCAGCGGTATAGAGTTTTAAATGTTAAATTATTAATTTACTATTTACTAATACCCCTGATTTCTTGACCAAAGAATTTCATATTCTCTCCTATTTTTCTTTTTCTTCCTTACAGCTTAGTTTCATGCAATGCCTCCTTTATGTTTTGCCAAGCTTCTCGATCTCTGGCTATTATCTCCTCTGGTGTATTAATAATTGCTGTCCCAAAAAATCGTGGGATCTATCTTATGATAAAGTAGTAACTTGTTTCCATTTCCTAATGATTTAAGAAGATAAAGATAACCAAATACATATATCCCAATGATGACAAGAAAAAATTAACAGTAGGTAAAATCAAGAGTAAAAAACCTAGAGATAGTGCCTAGAAGGCAAAATAGTGCCTTTATAAACCGCCAAAGTGGCTTTTAAATTCACTACAATTTCATCCATATGCATACAAATGCATATGGAAGATATAATCCAACGAAAAATACATAATTCCTAAGAATTCATGGTTAGTTGACTCAAGGTGAAGGCTAACACGAGTCAATGTTAAAATTCTAGTCTCATCTCTTTTTAAGTCTTCATTGTCATTCAGTACAACTCAGTAAATGATGCCAATGAGAAAATTAAATTCCTTCATCTAAATGTTGCTGCTCTGGATAAATTATGCGAGAGCTTGATTAAATTCGGCAATTGAAGGCGTGATTGTGTTAAACTTTTTTGGAATTGTGTTTAATAGAAAAACCTTTACAAATTGATGATCCTTCGCTCCTTCGGAAGCTATGTATACCAAAGAACTATGATAACAACGAAACCAGCACACTGCACGATTTTAAAACACCGTACGAATACCACAAAGCTATATACATTTCAGTTTGTGAAAGGATGCAGTCTTTCATTAATGAGCGGTTGGTATCAACTGGACTCCCACAAGTCATCGCAGTACTCCCTTCTGGTGGTAGAGTTTTCGGGGTTCTAATGTTGACCATATGACTCTAAAATGCTCAAAGAAAACTTCGAAACACACTATTTTTGATCTTAAGTTGGGAAAACTTTCTAGACAAGACCACTGATTTGGCAACCCAAATATTCTTTATGATTCGACGCAATTGTTTGCACCACTAGCTCTGAAATCGTATAACAATTCCATTTCACAAGCTTCAAAAGCTTTGAATTGAACAGGACATAGTTATTTTGAATAATTATCACAAGAAAGATTTATCTGTGGATAATTTGAAGTTTATTATGGCACTAGCTATGTTCGTTCTCTATTTAACATCAAAGGCTCTTGTCAAAATTCATTAAATGATATAAAATTGAAGAAATACTTCACGAATAAACCTAATAAATCTTTGAAGACTTGTAAATCACACACCAGACCATCAGCAATGTTTGGTATTGTCAAATCCCAAAAACATTTGTATTTGAAAGTCTCAATTGAACATTTGTGTAAAAATTCAAAAACTTCAATATCTTGAAGTTCACATTTCCGCCATTCCAAACGCTCAAGGTCGAAATATTTACGAAATTCCGGCACGATTTTAACGCGAGTTTTGACGTCGGAGTTGAACAAGCTTTTACGGCTTACTCAGGGAGATGCCTCATCCAAATTGAGTCATATAACACGTCAATCCTTGTTTAAATTTGATCTATATTACCGGCATATGAGATTGGCGACGAGCAGGCAAAGTGAGGGGTTGTCTAGTTTCATCATGCTTTCTTGTTGAAAGGATTACAAAATCTACAAACTATATGACATATCAAAGTGATCAAATTGTACGAGATCATAATACGGGAGATAAAGCGTGCGAGGATAATAACGTTGGATGAGTTTGCTGAAACGTAACACAAAATTCATGAATAATTTAAGACGCATTACGGAACGAGTTTGTTACTGTACTTTGAAAATTGTGCTCATAAGGAACGGTTATACGGAAAAGTGTATCCATATTATTTATCATCTATGCTATATGGATAATGCAAACTTTGGATGATCGTCAACTGGATGGAGGCCCTTAGCTAGGTGTTTTGAATTTATTCAACGCAATCCTTCAAGAAAGAAAATATGAAATAATGAAAATATTGAATTAATAATCCATTATTGTATGAGTTAAAGAGAGGAATATAAATATGAATAGAAATAATGACGTCTTTCATGATATAGGTTTTTACGTAGTTCAGACTAGATATAGATCACAGAATAATCTGCTCTATGATTTTCGTTGTGGTGTTCCAAATGTAAAAGAAGACTGAAACGAATTTTCCAAATGTCTTGAGTAACAGTTAAAAAATTTGTCTGGGTTAAAATTAGTTCTGCTTAGTTGTGCAAAAAATACTATTTATAATTATTATATGTCAACCAAAAATTCACAGAAATGCATTGCTTACGGCGAATTAGAAATTAATCACTGTTATTGAAGTTCAGGGTTTAATTTAATATTGATTCAAGGATATTGAGAAAATTAATAATGAGTTGAGAAAATTAATAATAAAGAGAGGGTATCCTGTAATTTGAAAACTTGGCGTGATAGAGAAGAATTGATAACATTTTTCAATTCAGAGACCAGAATTTAGTCAAAAAGAAGTCACAGATCTAAGACAACAAAATTGCAGTTCCCGAATGTTATTGATCTTCACAATATTATTCAAATACGTAAATCAGCCCAGATAATTTCAAAAGTGGGTTACTATTTTACTAACATTAAGCAACATAGTTTCTGTGAATCGCTTCAAGCTGGTAGTTACTCAAACGCTGCGGGTACATAATAACAATATTGTGTGCCGTGGGTGCCCTGAGATATTGAAATACGGTAAAGTATATAATAATATCATTTACCTCGATTAGTCCTATTCAAGTAAAGATAGAACGGCTATTATAAAGGGTGTTTTTTTAGAGGTATAAAACTTTAAATTGCAATTAAACAACGATGGATCATTCCATTGAAGATCCATAAATTTTTTTATTCGAACGATAATCTTGTAGCATTACATTTTAAATATGATTTCTGGCATATGACCGCCACGGCTGGCTCGGACGTAGTCCAATCTGGACGCCCAATTTTCGATGACTTTTTCCAACATTTGTGGCCGTATATCGGCAATAACACGGCGAATATTGTCTTGCAAATGGTCAAGCGTTTGTGGCTTATACGCATAGACCAATGACTTTACATAGCTCCACAGAAAGTAGTATAGCGGTGTTAAATCACAAGATCTTGGAGGCCAATTCACAGGTCCAAAACGTGAAATTAGGCAGTCACCAAACGTGTCAATAAATCGATTGTGGCACGAGCTGTGTGACATTTTGCGCCGTCTTGTGGAAAGCACAGCTCCTGGACATCATGGTTGTTCAATTCAGGAATGAAAAAACTAGTAATCATGGCTCTATACCGATCAACATTGACTGTAACATTCTGGCCATCATCGTTTTTGAAGAAGTATGGACCAATGATTCCACCAGCCCATAAAACGCACCAAACAGTCAGTTTTTCTGGATGTAACAGTGTTTTGACATACACTTGACGATTATCTTTACTCCAATGCGGGAGTTTGGGAACAACGGAAATCTCGTTTTGGGCCCATTCGACAAATCTACGCCTTGCTTGATGATCGTTTGGCTTCAATTTTTGCACGAGTTGGATTTTGTAAGCACGCAAACCAAGATCCTTCCGCAAAATCTTCCATAAAGTGGATGGACACAGATCCAATTCCTGTGTTCGATGGCGGATGAACTCATTCGGTTCTTCCTCAATGCTACGCTCTACAGTAGCAATAGCTTCTTCTGTACGCACCGTACAGCGTCTCTGGGGATGCGGGTTATCAATAAGAGTAAACATGGTGCGAAAACGTTCCATGGTTAATCGAATTAACTGCTCTGATGGACGATTTTGTCGAAGATAAAATGGACGTAGTGCGCGATACGTATTCCGCACAGAACACAGAATTGCCAAACAAAACTGAGAATAAATCACCTCTCAGCTTTCAAATCGGTCGCCATCTTCAACAGTAATAGCAACTTAAAGATCTCTACCTCTAAAAAAACACTCGTTATATTCGTTACTCTGAGGAAGAGTAACGAATCTTAACGCCACAAATAAAGTTCATGTTACAGTAAAATTTGGTACTCTCATTACTTTGAATACATACGTATGATTCGTTACTAACGTCACTTCGATTACTTTGGAATAAATATTCTACTTACTGTGAATAATTTAATTACATTCTTATGACTCGATACTACTGATACTTTTATTACATTTCGAATTTATTACGTACATTATTTCCAAGATGACTGTTGATTTCTCATCAAATATCGTGACTGCACTATGAATTGGGACTTTTCAAATAAAAGATTTCAAAGCGATCGGTTTTCGAGTGAAAATATTCGCACAGTATAGTTTTTGTAATTTTACAAATACGTTGATATTGTAAAATTCATTCATTCCACCCTCAAGAAATGAAATTCATATAATTGATAAAACCAAAGCAATACTTTTCGGAAATTTCAACCGACACCTTCAGTGAAAATGTCTCTACAATTAACCATTACCCTAAATACCAACATGAGATATGTGGTTCAACCTCCATGAGGGCGGGTTGCAACTGTAATGAACCTGTTTTGCAAATCTATGCAAAAAAAAATGGAAAATAACTGAAATCATTTTTAAAATAACGAATTGTCACTTCAAGTAAAATAATGTTTTCGTACACAGTAACAAATACATACATTTCGCTACCCTCCAATTTTCAGTAACTTTTTAATTTAATTTTTCATTATATGATAATATTTCACAAATTTGTTTATATTCAATTTCTAAAGTTGGCAGCCATCATTTCTTCTGCTACTGAATATAGCATAGTTATTTTATACAACACGTACCAAGATAATGACCTATAAAAGTAACCTCTAAGTTTTCTTATCGAGAAATGCGAACAGTAATTCGATGTTTTCATGTAGGTATCGAAAGAGGTAGGGTGTTTTTCTTTCATCGGATATATTAAGGGTAATGAAATTTACATCCCGCTATATTTTCTCATTAATGCACCCGCTTTCAAGACAATATGTTTGAATAAGGAACATCTGGCTTGGCGGCTAAAATCTAATGATTTATATTGATCGTTGTTTTTACTCATGTAGTATATAAATATTCCGACCCTTTTTTCATTACGGGAAAAGCATAAGATAATAAAATAAGCAATTTGTTAACGTTCAGAAAATATTGATGGTGATTGCTCTAATAAACTGTTATACGAGGTGATTAAATCAGGCAAACGTCGTGACCAGATGGACAGTTTTGCAAACGATGATGGCAGATCATGTGACAAAGGCATATTTTTCTTGCAATAGGAGTTAAATACTCTCATTAAATTGAAACATTTGCTAAGCGAATTTTGTCTCATCTTTTGATTATACAAATGATTGCTGATTTCTTCAGAATATATGGCATATATTTTCATGATAATGTGAGCCACTAAGATCTACCTGGTGCAAATGTAATTGATGACTAATAGTTGTATATTTTGGCGTTTCATATTGCTAACTGAGTAAATGTGTGAAAATGGTATTAATACCAGATTGAAGGTATGCTTTGGTTTTAATTGTTTACCAAGTGTATATGTTGCAAGATATAAACTTTTTGTACAAACCGAAAAATTGTGAGAATATGTAAGGGAAAATACATAACAGGGGGATGTCAAGTATTTGGACCTACCAATTACAAAACAAACAGTTCCCCACAATGCGCTTTATCATGTCCTGGTTGCAAAAGAACAACTTTTTTGGAAGAGGCCACTTAAAATGCAAACAACCTGGCTGAAAATAATGCCGATTGAATCTCTTAATATCGAGAACTTGAAGCCGAAGTGCAGAGACTGTGGTACATGAACATCGTCAAAACTGTTAACAGTTGTTATCATCTTATGGTTCGATGGTATATTACCAAATATCTCCACCAATTGTCAAAGAACAATGACTCGGGAAACATCTCTATAAGGAATTATAGAAATCAAAGGACTGTCAAGAAGTGTCTTGGAGATAACGAAAATCAACGTCACGAGGGCTGTCGCTGTTAAGATCGCCTTGTGTGGGTACCGCCGCTATAATTAGAAAATTAGACCTGATAATTAGAAAAGCCGCTCATTAGGACTTACTCCTATCCGACGTATAATACCTGGAATACTTGAAGGTCCTGTTACGCTGAGAGGATGTATTTTTCTTGTTGAATCAGAGATAAGTCATCATGAAGAAAAAATACTTGAAATTTTCTTTGAAACACGTAGCAAAATAGCAATATGTTTGTGGGGTAAAAAAGTATCACTATCTTGGGAAGCTGATCTCAGAACTCTGTGAAATAATAGAATCATTGGAAATTTTAAATATTCTGAAGAAATATGACCGGTTCAAAATGACGCCTGATAATATTGTGACATAAATAATTTAAAAATCATTACGGCCTCAAATGCTGTCCAATTTTTTTTAATATGAAATTCAAATTTATTCAAAAAATATATGACACTAAATCAAATTACATGAGAAAACCCAAGACAAAACACCCTTGTCACAAGTTACAAGGGTATATTATCAGAATTTATATCTTAACCTAAACTAAATCTTATATGAGGCATATGATTTTCTTAAAAATTTCACAACTATTTACTATTACATAGTTTTTCACCTAAACTAGAAGTTTGTGTGTGAACAAACCTCCAGATTCAAGTAACTTATGTAATACACACCAACTGCTGGTGACTGATAGTCGGTCTCATAGCTTAGTAGGTAGAACACCCGACTATGGTGCGGCAGAACTCGGGTTCGAGCCCCACTGAAGGCACGGGTGTGAGTATTTGTCTTTAATTTGAGAAATATAAATAATGATAAAAGCTTGGTAATGTACATTGATTACAATCCCAATGGCCGTTGGGAACTGGCATTAAACTGTAGGTCCACTGAATTAAAAAAAAAGTAATATTCAACAGAACACCCAATCAAGGACAACACAACAATTATAAGGGTTGAGTTGAAGCAAAACTCCGATGCAGAAGGGAACAGAGACTAAGGGAGAAACACACAAATAACCACGAATGCTCATTAATACTCAAGTTCGTTAAAATAATTTTAAAAAATCGTCACATGTGTTGATTTATTATTTCACATCAAGTTTGAACTGTTTCTGAGATGTCAATTCAATGAACTTCTTAGGTAATAAATCTTACAGTTTTGGAACATAGTGAAATGTACTTTTTTGTGTAAAATCCAATTTTGTTTGTCCAATGAGGCGTCCTCTTGAATATTCAGACTGTTACGTCTACGCACACGTAGGAGTACATTACATTCGGAACTCTTCGTCATACATTTCATTACTGAAGAAGATATTCATACTAGAAGTCACAATGTTAATTTCCGATTTGAAAATCAATATTTCAGTCATAATCACCACCATATGTTCAGATCTAGTTAACCCGAAGCAGCCGTACCGAACTCGGCATGAAGTGATAAGAAATTAATGTGGGGGAAATGGCATTTTCCGCCTTTGTAGAACAATATCCAGCTCTAACTCTTTATCAAGTTTCGAAACTAGATGCCGTCCGGCTTAAATGGGAATATCAAGAATTTATGCCAGCCCAATTACACGGTAGGTACGTGTGTACCTCTAAACTTTAACGTATAAACCATCAAGGAACAATACATGAACAACTGCATTCAAACTCGAATTGAACTAATCTCGACAGCAATCTAGATACAACCTGTATCTGCGCTAAATCAGCCACGTATGCAAGGCAAGCCGGGAGGATTTCACGCCAGAACGAGCTAACATATTTAAATCTCTGATGAAACCTGACGAGAGTTAAGGTTTGTAGGAAAGCTCGGTAGGCGGAAGAGCGTCGGAATTCGAAAGGTCAAAAGCGGTAGAGAATAGATGACTTTATACCAGTGTATTGTATGTTTTGGTCGACGCAAAAATGCAAATAGAATCTAAGCGTTACACTTCAATAATAACTAATGGCCACAATTATATTCAAATATAGCATTATTTGATATTATGAATATGCTATTGCAAATAATGTTTTCCTCTTTCAACTTTTCATTTTATATGAGTCTTACAAAAAAGTCCTAACACTGAAGCATTTAAACAAAATGTGCAATTTAAATCAATAGTATGCAACTATTTGTTCAGGTACATTTGACCTACTCTCATTGTGGTCTAGTAAAATTTAACTCAGTGAAAGTTGAAGACGAATATGACCTAATAGCTCCGGTGAGAGCTATAATGAAAACCCATGAAAATGGATAGGTTATCCCATCCTATCTTGGGCAAAGTAATAAAATCGGTGAACTGAGGTGTTTGTGTTCATTAAATGAAACTGAACATACAGGATTTTCATGAAAAGTCAACAAAAAATAAACTATTAAACATAGTGGTTAAAAAATAAACAGTTTGAAATGTAATTTTCCACTGGTACGATTAATTTTTGATCTGTTCCGATCTTCTCTATGTCATACCTCGACAATCGCTGATATTCCTCCGGATTTTTGCCTGCGATCTTGTCTTTTGTCACTTGCACTTTCGTTGAAAATGAATAATACTACTCATCCGGAGAGAATAACAAGTGTTTCTCCGCTTCGTTAATTTTAACTTCTTCCTTGAAACGTCATTTCATATCCATCATATCCACGGATGCCGCCATTTTCCGAGATACACGTACTCAATGCACTAACGTGTTCTCGCTTCGAAGTATTACTGCTAATTACCACGTCGCTGCGTGCACGTGAGACCCCCCCCCCGCCAGCACGTACGCGCCCCTCGCCAACGGCCGCGGTCATTGTTCGGCTACAAGTAGAGAATTATTCATACTGCCCGGTCCAAGTGATAAATTCAAGCTATCTCTAACACTGACTTATTACATGGACC
This sequence comes from Henosepilachna vigintioctopunctata, assembly GCA_030704895.1. NCBI lineage: Eukaryota > Metazoa > Arthropoda > Insecta > Coleoptera > Coccinellidae > Henosepilachna > Henosepilachna vigintioctopunctata. The sequence continues at coordinate 4,637,191 of JARQZJ010000095.1, read as the reverse complement.
ACGGGCCGTTGGGCCTTATTATTAATAATGGCCGATCAAAGTGATAAATTAATCACTTTGCCCATCAGTCTTGGGCACTCTTATTATTGGCCGGTCTTTATTAATAATGCTCAGTTAATCACGTTTCCCGAAACATATATTTGAAGAAGACTTCTTCACAATGCATTGAAAATTACACGAAAAAATTATGATCTGAGGGAGAAGACTTAGTTAGTGAGGAAAATATTTATTTGTTCCACTGAACTTCAAGATGAACATTGTGAACATAATCTTTGGAGACTCCTGAAGAATGAACAAAATAGATGCTCGATATTCAGAGAAACACAAATGAGACACAAAGTCATGATGTGTCCAGCCCATTTAATTTGTATTGTCTTGAAAATGACTGATCTTATGCTCAAATAAAAAGTGACCCTGTTGAAATCTCATTTCCCAGTGATAAAAGCAGAAGATTCTGTGGATCAGATAGTTGAACAAGAGTATATCTTTTTCTTCTCAGGCAGGAAACTCGCTGATGAAATAGCAAACCAACAGAATAAAATCTAATACGATTGCTGGTAACTACAGATTAACTTCAACAAGACAGAGAAAATATTCAACACCCGTAAATTCTCAAACTACAAAATGCTGACTCCACCCAATATAACCTTCATAAAATAATTCCTCTATTGTGACTCTTTTTTTTATTTTTATATTTTTTTAAAAACACACTGCAGAAACATTGCTGTGCATTGAAAAAATTCTACCTATTGCTCAATAAAAGTAGGGATAGAACCAAAAGTTACTATACATAACAATCATTAGACCTATTCATTACCTAATTATTTTATCTATCATCAAGTTTATCATCAACATCCGATGAAGCCACTGTGTTGGCGAAACACTATTCTCATGTTTTTGAATTAATTTAATTTTGAATTTAATTTAGTTTTATTTTGAATTATTAGACCAATTATTACGTATTCAGCTCATGTGTGATCTGGAGTAAGTGGTCAAACTTTACAACCATTACAAGTTTTTGAAATTAAATCTTGCGACTGGTAACGAACTTCGTCGAGAGTTAAAGCTGCAAGAATCAAAAAGCTACACAAGAATTATATAGACAAGATATTGACAAGATAACTGTCAAGCATATGAAATAATCATCCATCTTGCAGTGAAACCCGAAGGTAGGAGTTGCAAAATGAATATTAAGAAATGAAGATGCAAAGGGTGGGCATTGGAACTTAGTTAGTTCTCATGTTCAGAGCATATTTTATGAAATTGAGAACTAAATATAATAGTGAACTAATATTTTAAGGGTTTGTAATCTCCAGCTAGATATGAATGTTTATGCTTGTCCATGAGTTTGATATTAAAAATAAGCATTTGATAGATAGGTTATGAACTAATATATAAATCTAAAGGGTCTTCAGAAGATAAGTTGAAATAAAGATAGAAATTTTATGTGCATTTGGAAAATGTATGCAAATGAAAAGACATACAACCTGATGAAAAAAAATTCATAGAACAGAGAAAATCATGAGCCTCATCTTGTAATAAAGGGTGTTTTTTAGAGGTATAGAACTTTAAATTACAATAAAACAACGATGATTATTCGATTGACAAGAATTTTTTTTTTGTTCGAAAGATAATCTTGTGGCATTACATTTTGAATATGATTTCTGGCATATGACCGCCACGGCTGGCTCGGATGTAGTCCAATTTTCGATGACTTTTTCCAAAATTTGTGGCCGTATATCGGCAATAACACGGCGAATATTGTGTTTCAAATGGTCAAGCGTTTGAGGCTCATTCGCATAGACCAATGACTTTACATAGCACCACAGAAAGTAGTCTAGCGGTGTTAAATCACAAGATCTTGGAGGCCGATTCAAAGGTCCAAAACGTGAAATTAGGCGGTCACCAAACGTGTCTTTCAATAAATTGATTGTGGCACGAGCTGTGTGACATGTTGCGCCGTCTTGTTGAAACCACAGCTCCTGGACATCATGGTTTTTCAATTCAGGAATGAAAAAGTTAGTAATCAAGACTCTATACCGATCACCATTGACTGTAACGTTCAGGCCATCATCGTTTTTGAAGAAGTACGGACCAATGATTCCACCAGCCCATAAAGCTCACGAAACAGTCAGTTTTTCTGGATGTAACGGTGTTTTGACATACACATAAGGATTACTTTGACTCCAAATGCGGCAGTTTTGTTTGTTGGCGCAGCCATTCCACCAGAAGTGCGCTTCATCGCTAAACAAAATTCACTTATGAAAATCGGGAACAACGGCAATCTCAAAAAAATAACTATTGCACTATTTGCAAGCATTGTTCTGGCGTGAGTCTATTCATGATGAATTGCCAAACCAAACTATAAATAAATCACTTCTCAGCTGTTAAATCGGTCGCCATCTTCGACAGTAATGCCAACTTAAAGTTCTATACCTTTAAAAAAACACCCGTTACAAGCAAATTGAGAGAGCATTGACTGTTTTCATGAAACACGACAAACAATTTGCACAAAATATTCGACAGAAGCTTGTGTCAAACATTAAACACATGCGCATTTTCAATTCGACTCGACAAATCGCCAAGTGTAAAAAGTTGAAGCGTTCAAGTCACATCGTTTGCAACTGACTTTTCTAAATCCAGTTTCGATTGTTTTCCAACATAATACACTGAAAAAGATTGCGGTCTATTTTCTAATGCGTCGCAAAAATTTTCCTTATGTTCCAATATTCCGCAATCACATTCCCCAACGTACCTTCTTCATCCCCGACAAATTCGTGAATTATTCTAATCCTCCACTTTTGCGGATGCCGCAAAAATCCGTTGAGATATTCCCCCGAGCAATTTAGAATGTGTCTTCCCTATAAAAGAAGAGAAAAATGGCAAAACGTCGATGGTCTGAAGAATGACGTGCGCCAGTGGATCAGCGACGGGATAACGAATCAGACCCGATGGCACGTGACTTGCGTGAGCGATAGGGGATGAATTATCATAACGCACCACCTTATTGCCGTAACCTGTAACTTTTTTCGATGGAACAACGAAAATGAAAATCGAAGTTGAATCAGTTTTTTCTATTGATATTGTGAATTATATACGAATAGATTATTATGATGGGATGAACTTCAACTACCAGAGTTGTATATTGTCACTGTCAACATAAACATGGATACAGATTTATCTATAATAAAGGTATCCGACTCTTAAACCATTATCAAGATTTATCTATATTCTTTAAATACTCAAAAATCTTTTTTTGTTTTAGTGTTTTCATGTCTTAAAACATCCTAAACTTCAACTGTTCATTTGTAGAGGTTACATTTTTAAAAATAACAAAGGCATCTCTCCGAATTCTTCTAGAGCCATTCATATGTTTAATAAGTCAAATATTCCCGTACAATTTCTGAATTCTCTCATAAGCAGTAGTTATTCAAAGAGTTTCTCATTCATTATTCATCGAAAACAAGAACTATCAGCTTTCGAGAATAAATGTTCAGTGCATTCAGTGGAACATCTGAATCGTTAGGAATAGTATACAGCCCTGTTATCCCATGGTGGGAATCATCAGTGGCATGCATCTAAACAATCGAGTTCGATGTTCTTCCTTAACCTATCATGGTCCTAGCACTTCAAAAGGCGTGACAACGCCAGTGACATACATAGTGTGTTCACGAGAAGTTCCAGTGCGTCCTCCCATACAAAGATGGCAGGCTTTGTAGACATTTCATTAGAACACCTCGAAGATTCCTCTTGTGTATACAAACGGTCCCTTGACGATGAATTATGCACTGTAATTTGTCACGAACGCACTCTTCCACATAAAGAGATTTTAGCCCGTTTCTTCGGCGGTGGGAGCTCAGATGAGTATGTTACAAGCTACATCTTGCATTAAAAATATAGTTCCTTAATAAAGTTGATTGTTTGGAAGCTTGATGGATTCCTTAATAGAATGAAACAGCACTAAGTGGTATTTCCAACGAGTTCGATATTCTTCGGAATGCTCTAAATATTCAATCCGCGAAGTTGGAATTTTGTGTTCTGGTTGATAACATTTGTGCAGACACCTGCCTGGAAGTTTAACGTTGTTTCAAGTTTTTGTGGAAGTTTTAAGTTTCACTCACAGGTCCAGTTGCCTGAGAGAAACCTAAATGATATGGTGAAACATCATTCTAGTTCAGAGAAAAAAATTCTTACCTTATGCAATTTCAATTTTATTACTCTATGTTCAATCACAGAATCAAAGTCTATTGACGTCCATCTTGCTTGTCAACTTCCATTTTATAGAGTTTAATGATAACAAAGTTGAAAATATAATTACAAATTGAAAGTTTCGTAAATATTATTTTGCCTACATTTATTGAAAACGTGAGACAGTCACTGCTTCGTACTACAAGGTACTCATCAGTTACGCCACGTTTTTTTATATCGATTTCAAGATTCTCACTAATTTATCCCTAGAAATGTTCTTTTGAATAATCTGTCGAAAACATTATCGACAGAAAGTTGATATAAACGAATATCTACAAGTGCGATAATATAGCACGAGAACTACAGAATTTTTTTTCTTGTTGTGCATTATATATATATATATATATATATATATATATATATATATATATATATATATATATATATATATATATATATATCTTTACGTCATTTAGACATTCAATCCTGTTTTCTGAACCGTCAAAACACTTTCAACGTTCTCGTATAAAAAAATCATTTTTATGCATGAATACTTATTTGAACATTGGCTAAACGAGTAGTAGCAAGAAAAGCTCTTTCCGCATGTGTATATTTGAGATAACCCATCTTTTCCGGGACAAAAAACACGAAACGTGATCAATCTGTTCCACATCAGAGTGGAGTAGTGGTTGTCGTATAGGATCGGAAAGAGGATCCCGATTGGCGGCTTCCACGTATGAACTTCTGCTGCGAAATAAGTATATTACGAATTCTAAGTTGACAGCTTGGAGTATATTGAGACATTTTTTTTTAGAATTTTCCAGAAATGTGTATATATATATATATATATATATATATATATATATATATATATATATATATATTTCCAGATTCATGAATCATTTACTAGTGAATACTGAGACTCTTAATCGAAATATCGAAATATTTCAAATAAAACTCTCAGGGAGCTGTCCACACAAATGTTGTCAACGAGAACGAACCCATTACTTTCGAGAGTGAATATTAAGTGCGCTTCGAAAAATTCATCGATCTTGTTAAATGATAATAGGATACAATTGTTTCATCATTATTATGAATCATTAATCTGTATTTAATCAATCAATCAAGAATCGATGACTTTCAAAACGAACATGGGTGGTATACCAAATTGAGGGGAATTTTACCTAGTGAAATATTCACGTGAGCTCCCTCTATCGAAGAAAACACGTATAAACTCTCCCTAGCGTTCTAGAATCCGACTCATGGCAACATTAGTGCGAGTACGTGAGGCTTTGTGGACATTTCATTTGAACTCCTGAGAAATCTGTCTGCAATGTGTAAGAATGGTCCCATGCTAATCGTTCCAGATCAGGCTCCAGCGGGCAGAAGTATAGCTAGTTTCAAGATTAACGAATCATTCATACTAGTAAATACTGAGACTTTTAATCGAAATATTGAAATATTTCGAATAAAACTCTCAGAGAAACTGTCTACTTTCGAGAGTGAATATTAAGTGCGATTCGAAGAAATAATCGAACTTGTTGAATACTGATAGGATAAAATTGTTTCATCATTATTATGAATCATCAGTCCATATTCAATCTATCAATCAAGAATCGATGACTTTCAAAACGTCCACAGGTTCGAGATTCAAATGAGGGGAATAACAATGCATTTACTCAGAACACTCATTTTTTAAAGTTTTAGTTCATGAAATAAATTTTTCATGAACTAAAACTCAAACTTAAACTAAAACATGAAATGTTTCTCAATCATGTGAGCTCGAAGAAAATTTTCTAGTCAATAAAATAACAGCTATGAAATTAATTGAAACCGAAGTAGTCTAGTCAATTAATCTGCAAAAATTCGTTTGGATTACGCCTATACAGTGCAAAATTTTTGGTAGAAATGTTTTTTCGAATCAGTTTTTGGTCGAGCGTTAGCAAACGCTGCACCCATCTTGCACACCTCTTTTCCATGCCCAAATGGTGGTTCAAAATATTTCTCACACGTTCAGCTGATATCCTACAGGTCGCAGCTATCTCGTGTACTTTCAATCTGCGGTCTTCCAATGCTATTTGATGGATTTTCTCAATCATTTCTGTAGTTGTGACCTCAACTGGCTGTCCTGAGCGGGACTCGTCAGAGGTGGTCACACGACCCATTTTGAATTCAGAAACAAAATGCTTAATAGTTGAATATGATGGGGAGGAGTCTCCTCGTGTTGAATCCATCTCTTCTTTTACTTGTTTTGGTGTTTAACCTTTCAAATAGAACAGTAAAAAATAGTTGACAGCAATTTTTTCATTTTCACGAAAACAACGGAAGCGTCTCGCGCAATGTGCTCTCAAACGCCAACTAACGTAGCGATTGGGCTGGAACTTTACAAACAAGCTCAGAAGGAATGATACTGTAGGACGCTGCTCCAAAAGTAGACCTAGTGGCGCCATCTCTTGGTCAAGCCGAAAACTTTTCACCCCACCCTTGTAGAAAGGAATCGATCTCTGGAGTGTGTTCACGTTGAACATGCTCCTATACATGTTGTCTAACCGAAACAGGCCCTATCAATTGTAGGCCTAGGGTCTGTGAGAACCAACAGATGTACCTACTCAAGGAATAGATAAATATTTCTAGTTTCGACAGCATAATGTTCATTATCACATATACGTTCTTCATAATGAAAAAGTTCGAACAATCTTACACTTAAATCTGAAAAATATACAAATATACACAAAAACTTACCTCATTGGTTTGAAGAGCGCCTGAAGTTGACCAGGATAATTGATGATCAATTTTATCTGAGTTCCTCCCGTTTTTTGTGCTGAAATAAAAATTCAAATTAGTAAAAGGGTATCTTTATGATAACATGCTGTAATTATTGGTATGAATTCCCACAAAAGCATTTCATTCAACAATTTCAGTGAAAATTTGAGATATTTTATAGCTTAATGATATTTGAGAAAATTTTCTGTGTGCATGTTGATTAGCTATACCGGAATACTGTGAGCTAATCATTTCAGTTTCATGAAATTTCATCAAAATTTTCTTTTACTATATTTCATCTATATCCTGAAGCAAATGAACGGAAATTGTTAAACATACACTTGAAAATAGATTTTTCTGAGTGACTTCAAGTGAATAGAGCTCAGCTTTTTCCTTAAAAGCACAAGTCATATAAAACGCAGTAAATATACATAGAAAATCGCATTCGAGAAAAGTCATTTTTTCTCGAACAAAAACCTAATGATGTTGAAACACCGAACCATAAAAATTTTCATAAACAGATATTTCCTTTTATTTTCCATCCATTAGACATTGGATCTATGGATTATAATTCACAAATTTCCTTAATTTCAATCGGTTGAATTCACTTGGTCAATGCAAATGATGGTTTTAACGCAATATTTTTCAACAATCATTGATAACATTCAATCTTCCAAACAGTTTATTGACACTTTTTCACTGATAACTACAATTTGCTTCAAATTTTGCAACAATGTACACGCAGTATTTCAATGAGTTTATCAACGGATTGAATAAACGGTAATAAATAAGTAGAGACCTATTGTTGTGACACCACAATATCTCTAATGTGTCGTTTTGGGACAATGGTTTTTGAGTTTTATTTTTTTATTTCAAAAAATTTTTTTATTTTTGTTCAAAACCATTTTTGAGGTTATACACCACATTTCCAGAAAATAAATGCAGATACCATTCACTGCTAACATGCAAATATTTCCTTATTTGAATCTGGATTGTCTTAATTCGAATAATTTCTTGGATAGAGTAAACAATATCATATAATATGGTATCTTATCAGTTTACTGTTAGTTTTGTGTCTCAATTTCATTGCTAAATTCACTAGAGAAACCTTTCTTCCATAATAATAAATAGAAATTTCAATAGATTTTCTCAATATGGTGTTTTTTCCTAAACTCCCACAAAATTCCTGAGAAATACAGAAATTGAAATAGTAGAATTACAATTATCAAAGGAAAAAAATTTCTATTGTTACAAACAAACTTTATGAATTAGATAGAAAATTTTAATTCTGATGCAATTTGTATAGGAAAATTTGCCAAAAGCGTAGGTACAAAAACAGAAGAATCCATCCTACAAAAAAATATCTGATACCTCATGAAAAATACCAGTTTATGTTTCTTGAAAAACCATTTATTGAACCAAAGAAAATGCATAGACCTGTAAGACCTATTCAAGTAAATACGTAAGAATTCAATGATCACTAAGTCTACTAGAAAAATTAATACATATATATTTACATAAACATATCCAATATCTTTATTATTATCGTACTTGGAGGATTGCTTTCAGGTTTCACCTCTCACTTATAACACCAAAGACTGAGTGATATATTTTTGTTGTATGGTTGTTCATGTGGAAGTCTTTGTTTGTTCTTTCCTTCAGTAAGTGTATCTTACGAATCTGATCAGCCAATGCTGCCATATCATCATAAACCAATTCCACTGCACTTTTCTTTAATATTTCAAAATTTATATTTGGGAAGTTTTTCTATTTTCTTCCCATCTAGTGATTCTTGTAAGTGTTTGGTTGATGTGGATCAATCGACTTAAGTATGCTTTCGTTCTCAATATTTGCAGTTGTCTCTGAAGAGAAATAGAGCAAACTGGACCAATTGTGTGAATGAAGGATCAACGCCTTATGGAGAATTATTCTCAGGATTGAATTGATGATTGGCATCCAATTCCTAAAATTGCACAGCAAACAAATCGCTGAAGATTGCTTGTTAAGATGAAGAAGTGTCATAAATTGATATAATATTTTTTTCAACCTGTGGAAGTCTTGACGAAGAAGTGAAGTCCGAAATATGAATGAAGAGTTGAATAAGTGATCCCAATAAAACGAACAAAAAATATTTCTTGTAGAAAACAGTAGTAAGGTAATTTCTAGAGCAATATACGAAAACGCTGTTAACGCCCGAGAAAAATTGTTACAAGTTTTGAGATAATACGGGTCATAGATTTGGAAAACAACGTCGGCACCTAGCGAACACTGTAATTTTAACAAACAGGTGCTCATTCCGTAAATCCACCCAGTGCCGTTCATTCCCATAATTGAAATGTCACGAAAGCAATAAACAGGTTATTATGAAGTGTGAAACACTGAAAGAGGAATAATTTATGTTTACCCATTGTGGTTAACTCTTCCATATTCAAATTGAATTTTCGCCCGGTGACTACGCGTTATTAAAGTTTGATAAGGAGGAGGGTGGGTTCGAATATAATAACATGAAACATGCTTGCACTTTCCGTATAAATCTCCCCTACATGAGATTCCCTATAAGTTTCCTGGATACTTTTTCCGATCTGAATATAACATGGAGCTCAGGGGGGAGGTAGTGAGTCGATAATTCGGCAGCGAAGTAGGCATAAATAGAAGGATCAGGTAAAATTGCTTACTAAAGACACTTACTGCTGACCTGGTGTTGTTCTGGTTCGAGTCTAAGGGCTGTCGTTGGTTGGAATTTCTTCCTAACATTTCGCTAGCACGAGTGGCGAGCTTCTTCAGAGGTCGTTTCATTTCTGATCCTGGAAGTGGACTGGCGAAAACTCGTACGCAGGTTGTATTTATATCGCGGCATAGGGGGCGGGTTTGTGTCGGTTGAGGCCGGGAGGGGGGGGCTCGTTCTGCTTCGGCTGGCGTCTTGACATCCAATGGTATCAACGCGTGTATGCCTTATGATAGAATTTTATCCAATCCTATCATAAGGCATACACAGAAGAACGAGCAGAACGAGCCCCCTTCTCGACCTCAAACGAAACAAACCACGCCCCCTATGCCGCGATATAAAAACAACCTGCGTACGAGAATTCACAAGTACAGACAAGGCGAAATACCTGGGAGTCATCATATACCGAAGGCTAACATGGAAGTCCCACATAGACCACTGCACAGCCAGAGCCAAAGCAGCGCAGAGCCAGATCTACCCACTTATTAACAGGCGCAGTAAGCTCAGTGCTGCTACGAAGATACGTCTGTATAAGACGATAATCCGACCAACGATGACCTCGACAGTATGGGGCTATGCAGCCAAAGGACACATCAACAAGCTTCAAGTTGTGCAGAACAAGTCTCTACGGATGGCCATCGACGCACCTTGGCATGAGAGAATTTCCCAGATTCACAGAGACCTCAGAATGCCGAGTGTTATGGAGACAATCAGGGCGACTGTGGCGAGAATGTTAGCCGCACTTCCAGGCAACCCGAACCCCCTGGTAGCAACACTAGGAAATTACGAAGAAGATGCCACTTGGAAACACAAGGGGCCCAGATTAGTGCTTCGAAAAGACCAGGACTAAATTTATACCAAACTGTACACAAGACGAATAATTTTCACATGTAGATATCTTAAACCTAGACTGTAAAGTCTCATCAAGACTTAGGACACCTTCAGTGTCACTTAACTCTATTTATTTTCCATTTTCACTTAGACGTAGAGGTATATAATGTATTATTGGTACTCAAATAAAGAATATGTCAAAATCAAAAAATTCACAAGTCCACTCCCAGAATCAGAAATGGAATAACCTCTGAAGAAGCTCGCCACTCGTGCTAGCGAAAATGTTAGGAAGAAATTCCAACCGACAGCCCTTAAACCCGAACAGGGACAACACTAGTTCAACAACTGGCCGCGAAAGCCTCAAGGAATTCGACTTACTGTTGACGTTCTCAATCCACGGGATATCGTGAGCAGCAATAAAAGAGAACATTTCATATAAGCCTTCTACTGAGTATTCGTGATGATTTTTCAAGATCTTGACTCTATTCTTTAAAATAGAACTAAGTGGTTTTCTGATTTTCATTACAATTAAATTTAAACATAACAATATTATTTCGCCAACACAGTGGCTCCATCATATGTTGATGATAAACTGAGCTATTACATTGTGGACTACAAGCATTTATCCTGAAGTGTGTGAAAATGACCATACAACACTTTTCTTCGATTGCCTTTTACTGGAATAAATTTAATAAAGAGAATTATTGATTTAAGGTTGACGATTTAATAAACTATTCAATTTATTCCTTTTATTAATTTCCATGACTTCTAACAGGGTTAGTTCATAACCTTTTAGTTCAGTATGCAATAATTCGAAGTTGTTTACGAAGACATGGTTCTCTTTTTATAAGATGTGTTGCATATGTAGAATGAGTTTTATCTTTTTAAGAGCATCTTTAGCTTTATAAACTTCTTGAATAAATATGCCTTCATCAGTAGATAACTACAATAAATAATTGAATATCAATAAACAGATCGCACAAAACAATGGATATAAACATCTTGGATAAAGATGCCTTTATTAGCAGATAATTACAATAAATAATTGAATATCATCAAACAGATCGCACAAAACAATGAATATCATCACTGTTTCATCGATAACATTTTAAGGAAAAGATTATATAATAAGGCCATTTCTCAAGTATATCCTAAAGTTAACAGGTAGTCATAAAAATTTCAGAACATTAAAGTATTTGGGCAACTCTGTATCAAAAATATCGAAGTTTTTCTCTGATATTAATTTAACGATAGTTTTCAAAACCCCGAATACCGTGGGTAGGCACATCAGAAATGCGAAAGATAAAATTTCGTCTGATGATGAATCGGGTATCTATGAGTTGAGTTGCGGTACTTGTCCCAAAGTATATGTTGGTCAAACTGTCAGGAATTTCAGACTTGAAATATCCGAACACCAAAGATACTTTGAAAAAGATAAAACCGCTTCTACGTATTCAACACATCTTATAGAAGAGAACCATGTCTTCAACAACAACTTCAAAATATTGCATACGGAACGAAAAGGTTATAAACTAACTCTGTTAGAAGCCATGGCAATTGATAATGAGGAGAAATCGAATAGTTTATTAAATCGTCAACTTTCAATCAATAATTCTCCTTTATTAAATTCATTTCAGTAAAAGGCAATCGAAGGAAAGTATTCTATGGTCATTCCCCACATTTCAGAAGAAATATGTTATGTAGTCATTCCCCTACTTCTAAAGAAAAGTATTCTGTGATCAATTGGACACACTTCAGGATAAATGCAGGCAGTTCACAATGTAATTTTCATCAAAATCTGACGAAGTCACTTTTGGCGAAACAATATTGTTATGTTATAACTTAAATATAGTGAATATCAGAGAAATAATTAATTTTATTCAAATTATGTATTTAGATTTTCATCAAGTATCGGTTCAATCGATTAATGAATCTATTCTTTGATTAAAATCTTTGGAGTACGTTTTCCTCGGAAGCTTTCCGGAACTACCACTCCCTGCTTCGAACTGGTTTCATCCGTTTGTTTCTTGGTTTTATTCCGATGTCACTCCAAGAAATTCATATATCTGCTCTTCCAAAAATCCAGGAAATGCTTTCAAATGCATTCTTGCGTTTTGGCGCTGTCCAAAGATTCAATTGCTGTACTTACCCCTACTTTTTAATCGAAGCGAGGAATTCTTCAATTGACAATGATTTAATCATAACTCTAGATTTGAACTATTAACAAGTACTGATACCTGGTGGACCTAGTGAAAGACCAAAGTGAATACCAAGTAGTCGGAAGTATATTTACTCATTAGTACATGGAAACCATGTAAAATAATCTAAGACATATTTGCGCTACCTACACTTCGTGAAATTATCGCTTTGAAATGTATCTATGTAATGAATAATTTACACAACTTCAAGAGTGACGAAACAAGAAAGTCTTGACATACGTTACTTCAAAGAAAAAGTGAGAATGCTCTTTCATTTATAAGTCATAATAGTAGAGCTATGGGATGCTCGACTTCAACAAGACGACGTAACGACAATGAAGCATCAGAATGAAATAGATTAACTACTTCACGTAATTAGGTTAATTCAAATAAATGTAATTGAAAGATAGCCGTTACAATTATTGTTAGTGAAACATCATGTTAAAATTTCACAGGACATTGAACGCAATACTACATAAAATTCGTTACCACAAAATTGAAGGCTTCATGATTCTATAAACAAGGAGATGTTGAAAATTGATGGTTGATGAGGCCGATACTTATCCATAATGAAACAATATTTAGAATTTTCCTTTTTTCTTTCTTTTTTTCGGAGTACTACTTCTTTATCAAATGCTGGATTAATACCACTAATTATTCGTATAAATCCAGCATTTGATAAAGAAGCAGTAGTTCGAAACGACGTCATGCGTATTTGTATCAAAATTATGAGAGAATTCTAAATATTGTTTCATTACAGATGTTCGAAATTTGAACAATAAATCATTGTCAAATCTACTGGAATTATATGGAATGAAAATCTCTGAATGAAATATTACGCAAAATATTCAAGGGTTTAATACAGAAAAACAAATTCTGGAATACAAATATAAAAAAATTTAAACAACGATATTAAGGCAAAAATAGACTATAAGTACAACTCCAAGAAAATAGATGTCGATGCGAACAGAATCGAAAATACGAGGAGAAAAATGAAATTCTAATAACCTTGAAGGACACTTTTGTTGTCACAGGAGTAACAAATAGAAAATTATTGAAGTTTGGTATGTTCGCTGCAAAGAATGAATTTTGATTGAGGAAGAAGAAAAAGACAAATTCTATATCTCTCTAATATGTCATAGTTCTATTTCACTAATTGAATAAAAATACTTGATTTAGGTTCACAGAAATATATTAATTGCTTGACGATTATTTTGGGATGTTAACCCATTTTCAGAAGTTAAACTAAACAGCTAATCTCAAGACTAATATTTATGTATTTGTCGTAATCTGTTATGAAAACAGACGCGGTGCGATAGAGGGTTGAGAGGGGAGTAATGTACATAATATTGATATTAAATTGAATTAAACATTTGACTTTAAGTTTCAGTATCATACTCAACAATAAAATTAAATGGAAGTCAACATGTTTCGAGCGTGAGCTCATTTTCAAGACTCTTGAAAAATGACAGTCTTGAAAATGAGATTCATGAACGTTCGAAACATGTTGACCATTTAATTTCATTGTTAAATATAATCCTGCAACTTTGAGCAAAGTGTTTAATTCGATATTTAATTATGTTTCATCCAGAGTTAAGCGAGAATTCAATCTCAGTTAATAACATTGATATGTAGATTCGAAATAGTATATGAAGGTGAGAATTTAGGAAAAGAGGGTATCAACTTCTTCAGTCGAACGTTTCGAATCAAAATACATTTCAGTTGAGAAATAGAAAAAGAAAGTGATAAAATAATGATATATGTATTCAGCTGAACTTAACAAAAAACTCACATATATTGAAATGACAATTTCGAATTATATAACGGGTGTTTTTTTAGAGGTATAGAACTTTAAGTTGGCATTACTGTTGAAGATGGCGACCGATTCAACAGCTGAGAAGTGATTTATTCCCAGTTTGGTTTGGCAATTCATCACGAATAGAGTCACGCCTGAAGAACGCTTGCAAATAGTGTCGAATGGGCCCAAAACGAGATTGCCATTTTTCCAGATTTTCATAAGCGAATTTTGTTTAGCGATGAAGCGCACTTCTGGTTGAATGGCTACGTCAACAAACAAAACTGCTGCATTTGGAGTGAAGATAATCCTCAAGTGTATGTCAAAACACCGTTACATCCAGAAAAACTGACTGTTTGGTGCGCTTTATGGGATGGTGGAATCATTGGTCCGTACTTCTTCAAAAACGATGATGGCCAGAACGTTACAGTCAACGGTGATCGGTATAGAGCCATGATTACTAACTTTTTCATTCCTGAATTGAACAACCATGATCATGTTTCAACAAGATGTCCCACAGCTCATGCCACAATCGATTTATTGAAAGACACGTGTGGTGACCGCCTAATTTCACGTTTTGGACCTGTGAATTGGCCTCCAAGATCTTGTGATTCAACACCGCTAGACTACTTTATGTGAGGCTATGTAAAGTCATTCGTCTATGCGGATAAGCCACAAACGCTTGACCATTCCGAAGACAATATTCGCCGTGTTATTGCCGATATACGGCCACAAATGTTGGAAAAGTCATCGAAAATTGGAGATCCAGATTGGACTACATCCGAGCCAGCCGTGGCGGCCATATGCCAGAAGTCATATTTTAAATGTAATGCTACAAGATTATCTTTCGAATAAAAAAATATTCTCGTCAATCAAATGATCCGTCGTTGTTTTATTGCAATTTAAAATTCTTTACCTCTGAAAAAACACCCTTTACCTATCCTATGATTTTAAATATATTTTCTTAGTTCAGGCTGAAATATCTTGATACTAGTACTAATTTTCGATACAATTGGTAAATTATTAAAAGCATCGAATCTGTCATAGTAAATACTATTTTTGGATTTAGACAGCTTACAACTTTATATATAAAAACTATTTGAATTTTTGGTATCATATACCCATGTACATCACACACATATGTTACACTTTTGATGACATTAGAATCAATCAACTTATATTTTAATTTTACTATGAATAAATATAAAGCAAACAGTATTATGTGTTCAACAGACATAAGTTACAAAGTGTCCATCATAATTTCAAGTGGGGTATTCATATTGCAATTCATATTGCACTCTAAAATTGTTGGCATGACCCCATACTGTAACTTTTGTAATTGTTGAATTTTTTCCTTAGTCAAATCGAATAAGAAAGTGGATCAATATTCAAAATGTGGCATTACTTTTGATCTGAAAAACAACGTATTCACTAATGCGACAGATTTTGTCCTATTCTTCTCGAAAAAATTGATATTCTTAGAGATTTTGGATGATATAATGAAAATAATAATAATAATAGTAATAATAACAATGAAAATAATAATAAGTACTTTATTTTCAACAAGTATAACAACCAATCACTTAATCTTATCTAAAAAAATAGTAACTTATAACTACATTATAGCATTCAATGAAATATTATAAAGAACTCAATCGAATTCGATTCATTTTAGTCAGTTTTTTTGTTCACATAACTCCTAATAATAACCTCTATGGAGTCGAAGTGAATATCACAATTATTGGCAACTCTATTGAATGTAGACTCCATAAACCAAATAGGGGATTGTATTACGGAGTTGGTCCTAGGGGTCTCGAGGTGGAACAATTCTGTATTACGAGAATTTTGTATTGGAACACGAAATTTCAAAGCGGACAAGAGAGGAGGACAATCAATACTATCGTGAAGTAATTTGTACAAAAATTTGAGTGATAAAGTTTCTCTTCTGCTCTGCAATGATATTAAACTAAATCGATTCAATAATTCGTTATGATTGACTCCTCTCTGTGGATAAACTTTGTCCTTCCTCCAAACTAAGAATTTCAAGAATCTTCTCTGAATAACCTCAAGATGGCGTTGATGACGAGTGTGAATGGGATGCCATATCATGCTGCCATACTCCAACTTGCTACGGATTAGGGTATTAAATAGTCCTATGCATGTTAAGGAATTATTGAAATATTTGCCATTACTTATAACGAATCCATATATTTTCGCTGTAGATGAAATAAGTTGGGTGATGTGTGGTACAAAAGAAAGCTTCTGGTCGAAGTACACCAAGATCTCTCACCTTATCAAATATATGATAACTATGAAATGAACACGATCATTGAAACTCAATTTTTCGTCTAAAATAATGACTGAATATATCACTGTTTCTACTTTCACAATTTTGAGTTCAGTACACTCCATAGTTATATCCTCATTTTTATTAATCTTAAACGTCTTCTTGTACAAAAACTATGAAGTTTTGTTACATAACCATTCATGAATTGCAGAAAGGTCACTATAGATCCACTCTGTCATATTCTTAATATCTTTGTCACACATGTATATAGAGCATACTACCATCAGCGAATGAATGTGTACAGCATTTTTCCAAATGAGAAACAATATCGTATATATATATATATATATATATATATATATATATATATATATATATATATATAAGGAGAACAACAACCGACCTGAGACCTTTCTAACGGACCATTCTAAGTTTTTTGAGGTATGCCTACATAATTGTAATAAGCTGAACATTAGTTAAATATTCTTGGTTTTTCTGGAAACCTTCGATTCAAGAAATTACGTTCTTTCCGTAAATTTTTACTTCTTTATTATCTTTCGCTTGCCTCGATCCTAAGTAAGTTTATCCTTTTTCAACTCTATATTTGCCTCACTACGTTTTTATGACAGATGAGGATATGTAATACATAAATGTAAGGCTGGAGAATAGTTGTTCAGGTTAACCTTTGAGATAGTAGCACAGAACAATTGTCAATGATTAGCAGAATATTCATTAGAAGACTACTTCATGCTAATATTCAACAATTTAAGCTAACTAATTTTTTCCAGAGCTATGTAGTAAGCAACTATAGTTCACAATGTCTTCATCATTCAATCAACTCATTTTAATTGACGCATTACTTCTTGAAACTCTAGAAATCCCAAGGAGAAAAATAATTCCTTTCTTCCTATAAAAAAGATACAAATGACAACATTGTTTGAGTAGCACTGTATCGTATAACGTTCTACGAGTACGTAATCGTGATCACTTTTCACAGAAAATGAATGCGAATGCGTGTTTTTGTCTACCAGAATACGCGATTTATTTTAACAAATATTTATGCTGTTTCAGTCATTACTCAAAACGCCTTTTGACAGTTTTCACGTGCTACGCAATGATTAATGACAAGCGCGAAAGAATCGAGCGTCGGAATGAAGTGGGTCCCGAATTTTCGATAAATAAATACATGTGTATTTTCAGCGAATCTAAACTCATTTATCATTTCGACACCAATGTTCGAACTTTCGAAACATCCATTAGGAAGCAATCGCCCGAGTTGTATTTTCACGAATACGTTCTATTTTGTCTTCCACTTCGGTCGTTTTGTCCGATTATCAATAACATGAGGACTATCAGAACAGAACTGTCATCACTCGAGGACATTTACAGTACGTATCGCTGTCGAATTCAATTAAGGACAGCCTCATCGAATCCATATCGATTCAATTCTTTGGAATGAGGTTTTTGTATTTTTAATACTGTACTCTATTCGTACCTAATGTACCATATAATTATATGCAGTTAACTTTCGCATCCACCATTTTACAAACTTTTATGTAACATCACCTTAATATTTGTTAGGTTCTTATTTGAAAGAAAAACGATATCGTATCTTCCATCAAAATAATGAAAACTCCACTCTGAATTTAATGTTACGTCTAATAAATTGACAGCTATGAGAAAGTGGTCTCTGATATATAAAAATTTAATAATTTTGCACGAAGACTTAAGCTTAAATGATGAAACATAGTTGTATTTGTGTACTGAAATTATAATAATTTTATTTGAAAGTTCATACCGTACCAATAAGACTTTGTCGCAGTAGATTGGACAAAAGTTTCCATCAGTGTTAAACCATTAATTCACATTATACCAAGAAACAAAGTGTATATAGATATCGAATTGCTTGTAATCCGGTCAATCAAAACAAGACTTTATTAAGACTTGAAGCAAGGACTCAAAGCTAAGAACAATTTTACATATTAGTAAGAAAAATCCAAAATTAAAACTTCACAAGTAATATACATAACTTCAACCCCCGCAGTAAAAGAGAATTTGCATGTAACTACTTATTTTATGAAGGAAAGTCTTTGTGTGTGTTACATATTCCATAAGAATTAAGTACCATCATAATATCATTGATTTCATAATTATTATTAGTTTACAATGATCTCCCGCATTTTTTAGGATTTAGCTATATTCGATATAAAATTTTCATATCAAATTTGACAATAGACGAAGTATTTAGAATGAAAAGGATAAAGAGAACTCATGTTTCCGATTCAATCACTTTTCTTCAAAGATTGATGACCACCGCAAATAAAAGCATTGTTTTCTTTCGTATTTAACACTGCGAAAAAGTATTAACTAAGATTCAGAAACTTTCTTTATTATCCTAAATTAATGTTTTCAATTGGGCCTATGTCAATTTGTTGTTGCGTTGCTCTAAAATTATTTGTTGAGGTCGAAATATTTCATAATTTATTTTTAATTTCTACTTGTTTCGTTTGAAATTTATTCATCTTCCTTTATTAGTTGTCTCAATGAATGTACTATGCATTGAATTGTATCTCTCGATAGTTTTTTTTTATATTCATTGATCATTTTTCAGTTTGAAGTTACAATTATTCAACTCATTCCTCCTCCAACTATTATAACTTTCCCAACTTATTTTTCGGATTTCTTTGGAATTTCATTAATTCCAGTCTCAATTATTTAATTCACGAGAAAAAAATGAACTATATCGGTCTCCAACACCGCGCCAAATAATGTTTTCAGAACAGATTGTGTTGATGTACTAGCAGAATTTCATTACGTAGCAAATGTATAGTCATAATTATGCCAGTATAAGGCGGAATACGTGGCCTTATTACATTTTCCTGAAGGAAAGCTTTAAATAAATTGCTTCAATTTACTTGGCGGAATGTTTTACCCAGAATTTTGCGAAGACGTGGATTTAATGGGAAAAATTCGTATATAGTAAAAAATGTAATACTCTTTCTATATTTAAATATATGCATTCATTCTATCTGCAGAACAATGAGATTTGTAATATTATGTATATATATATATATATATATATATATATATATATATATATATATATATATATATATATAAATATATATATATATATATATATATATATATATATATATATATATTTTGAAAGTTTTTAGCATTAACAGGCTTTTTTAATATGAAAAAGTTTATTTCTGTTGACGTTTCGTTGTTATATTACAACTTTGTCTTTAATTTTAATTTTATTTTTCTTTGTATTTAAATCAATTTCAAGATATATATATATATATATATATATATATATATATATATATATATATATATATATATATATATATATATATATAAATATATATATAGTTTTGACATAGTTGTAATATAACAACGAAACGTTAACAAAAATAAACTTTTTCATAACTAAAAAGCCTGAAATTGCTGAAAACTTCTAAAATAAAATATCTTAAACAGGCAATAAATAAATTTCAAGAAATATATATATTTATATATATATATATATATATATATATATATATATATATTATATATATATATATATATATATAAATATATATATATATATATATATATAAATATATATATTTCTTGAAATTTATTTATTGCCTGTTTAAGATTATTTTATTTTAGAAGTTTTCAGCAATTTCAGGCTTTTTAGTTATGAAAAAGTTTATTTTTGTTAACGTTTCGTTGTTATATTACAACTATGTCAAAACTAATTTTTTGACAAAGTTGTAATATAACAACGAAACGTCAACAAAAATAAACTTTTTCATATCAAAAAAAGCCTGTTATTGCTAAAAACTTTCGAAATAAAATATATATATATATATATATATATATATATATATATATATATATATATATATATATATATATTATTCATTATTTTATTACACATAATATAGTTTTCTTGTCTGTTTATATTTCAACTAAAAATTAATCTTCTCAGCAATAACGGATTCAAAATGAAAGAAATTCATTCTAAGTTGACGTTTCGCTCCAAATTAAGTAACAATTTGTGGCAAATGTCAATTAGACAGAGGTCTTTTCCATTTTAAAATCCGTTATTGCTAATAATATTAATTTTCAGTTTATATATAATAATTAAAAGAGGTTATTTCATATAACAACCTGCTTAAGAATAATAAATTGATATTGTATCAATTGAATCAATTGATATTGAATTGATTAAATCTTTTTGTATTATTATAATAAATTGCCTTCATTGCTAATTTTGGATCAATCAAACGTTTATGACGTCCTTGTTAGACAGTTAACTCATCATAGCAAATAGAAGGTCAACAGAGAGTTGAGGAGAATTTCGAAGGCATTTCACAGAAGAATTTCAATAAGAATACTACGACCCAATTATGGTGTACCTCAGGTCGGCGTGCTAGGACCGATTCTGTTCATTACTGGAGTCGCAGATACAAATATGAGCATCGGTGGAAACCATTTTCAACAGAAGAAAATAAATACACAAGTTTCGTTTCAAACAGATTAAATCATGGTTTGATATCAGTAGATGAAGTTAATAACGACAAAACATCGACTGTAATATATATAACGAATAACTATTGTGAAAAAGAGATGAAACTCATCAACTGAGATGATATTTAAGTGAAATTAGAAGATTCAACCAAATTTTTTGGGGTTTAATTATGCATTTTTTGAATAGTGTTTTCATGCCATGAAGATGATCTAGTGAAAATAATAGCCGAAAAAAACTCTTGCAAATTATAAAATCAGGATTATATAAAACTCTATATTCTAGGGAATGAAATAAATTGAAACATCGTAAAGCAATTAAATGGGAAAAAATACAACAAAAATTTTAATTGTTCTCTTTCGAAGAAACTCTTTGTTATAAAAATCAAAACACAATTGAATAATTATAATTGGACACGACTAAATACAGATGAAAATAAATTATTACTCTTTCGTCTGTCTCGTCAGAAATTCCATTTATCTAGTATGCTATGTCTCTGTTCCTGAGAGACTAAGAGTTTCGTAATGAAAAAGATTTCAGTCTATATCCACCCCAAAGGACATAAATGGACATAAAGGTTTTCAATTGCCATGAACCATAAATAATTTTCACTGAATAGAATATTTTACTACAAACTAATAATTCTCTCTAATAATAAATGTGGAGATTATCACCTTCTTCCCAATATCATTATTCATTCCCAATATATTATTTAACGCCCTTTCCAAATACACCGGGTGAGCAAAATCCTGTATAAATAGGAAAATAAATCGCAACACCCGAATATTTCCTAAAACATATGGAATTCTGGGATGATATGAGAGTCATTTATACGGTGTTTTTTTAGAGGTATAGAACTTTAAATTGCAATAAAACAACGATGGATCATTCGATTGACAAGAGTTCTTTTCTATTCGAAAGGTAATCTTGTGGTATTACATTTTAAATATGATTTCTGGCATATGACCGTCACGGCTGGCTCGCATGTCGTCCACTCTGGACGTCCAATTTTCGATGACTTTTTCCAACATTTGTGGCCGTATATCGACAATAACACGGCGAATATTGTCTTCCAATGGTCAAGCGTTTGTGGCTTATCCGCATAGACCAATGACTTTACATAGTCCCACAGGAAGTAGTCTAGCAGTGTTGAATCACAAGATCTTGGAGGCCAATTCACAGGTCCAAAACGTGAAATAAGGCGGTCACCAAACGCGTCTTTCAATAAATCCATTGCGACACGAGCTGTGTGACATGTTACGCCGTCTTGTTGAAACCATAGCTCCTGGGCATCATGGTTGTTCAATTCAAGAATGAAAAAGCTAGTAATCATGGCTCTATACCGATTACCATTGACTGTAACGTTCTGGCCATCATCGTTTTCGAAGAAGTAGGAACAAATGATTCCACCAGCCCATAAAGCGCACCAAACAGTCAGTTTTTCTGGATGTAACGGTGTTTTGACATACACTTGAGGATTATCTTCACTCCAAATGCGACAGTTTTGTTTGTTGACGTAGCCATTCAACCAGAAGTGCGCTTCATCGCTAAACAAAATTCGCTTATGAAAATCGGGAACAACGGCAATCTCGTTTTGGACCCATTCGACGAATCTACGCCTTGCCTTATCTATTCATGATGAATTGCCAAACTAAACTGAGAATAAATCACTTCTCAGCTGTTAAATCGGTTGCCATCTTCAACAGTATTGCCAACTCAGAGTTCTATACCTCTAAAAAAACACCCGTTATATGTTCGAGGATTTATTTGTGGAGAAGTGGAAGAATGATTCGTCAAACTCCTACCATTTGTAGGAAATTTCTTTTCTCTACAATGAAGATTACACATGTGTCTGCTCCTTATTACGTAAACAATGGTAAAAGTTCTTCAGTCTCAAGACATTTTTTGAATTCTGGATGTGATACAATTTTTATTATCCACTTTGGGCCTTTTCTGGTGAATTCAATAGTGCATTCGAATAAGGTCCATATTAACATACTGCACCAATTTTAATTCAATTCAGGCTTTCAGTATATACTGGAAAATCTTCGATTTATAGATGTTTCGATTCGTTTCTACTGTCCAATTTTGTAGATAAAATCGAAACAATTCATAGCATATTCCTGTTCTTTCAATCTAATGACACAATAAGGCAGGTGTATACAAAAACGAGTTCCAATGATGATGTAGGGAGGCAAAAACTTTCCTTTCTGGAAACACACTCAGTACAAAATATCGATGAATCGAAGATTGAAATTGGGTACAAAGTAAGCTGAAATGAGCCTAATTTGAACACTCAGTTTGATTTAACAAAAAAAAAACCTTATGGTTTCTATGGAAATTTGACCCCACAACTCACCCTGTATATTATATGTAATCATTTTTATAATTTATAATATCTTCGAACGACATGTATGATGATGTAAATACATGTTCAACTGAAAAGTCCTTCTCTGCGTATATAATAATTGATTAAAACTCGATAGAATTAATATCTTGATTAGAGTTCGATAAAAATTTCAATGAATACAAGATGTGATGATCATAAAAAGTTTATATGTTATACAAAATGAGCAAGAACGTTGATTCGAAAGAAAAAGGGATGAAATATCTGTATAACAATTATTGAAACATGAAACACATAGACATTTCGAAGGAATCAACTCATCAAAATCACCAAACAAAATTCAGTTATCACTTTTCCAAAACTTTTGCGTAATACAAAAAACCAAAAACAAAACAAAATCAATGAAAAATATTCCACCTAGTTCACCAATAGCGAGCTATTATCAATATTTATTCGTTAATATTTTAAACAAATTTATCAAAACTGGTGTGAATCAATGAAGATAACACTTGACACATTCCAAAGCCATTTCCAGTTGTTCAATGAAAAACACAGGTTCGTATTTATTTTTACACGCTGACATCTGTTAAACTCTAATTAGATTTCCAACGTATCACTCTGTGATATCTCCACCTATTCCACAAAGGCATTGCCGAAATAATGTAACCGTTTGGACTTACAACTTTGCTAAATTCCTGAATTTTAAAATCAGAGTTTAACATTATTACTTTAAATTACTGCGACATGAAATCAAGTTACGACTTCAATAAGGCACATACGAAATGACTACCCTATTTCGACAAATGAAAATTGTTGGTGATAACAATATTTCAATTCAGAGGAATCATTCGAGGGTCGTTTCATAAAAAACGGCCTGACGTAGAAACTGCAAGCCGTTTGCATGAAGAAATATTCAAGTAGCCAAAATATTGATCCCCAGTATTCGAATGTGAAACACAAGAAATTAGTAGCAACTTCATTTGATTTATTAATGCATACAGATCAACATATTTTACATGAAGGAACAGCTGCAGGGGGAAAGAATTGTCTTGAAAGAAGCCGATAAATATCATTTTTGCAAATTACAAAAAATTTTCAACCTAATGGCTTTTATGCGAGGTAAAATCGATCAAATCGGTCATGAAAATTGTTGAAACAATCAGACGTAGCACGATTCTCAGAAAAAAAAATTAAAATAAAGACTAGGATAATTTAAACATTTGAATTTGATTGACACATTTATTGACTTTTTCAGGCGTTAACAGAATATGATTTAACAACAAATTTGACCATACAAGTATTTATAAACAACAAAAGAATTTATAACAACATCCACCATAGAGTCATTAACAAAGACCTTCTATACTGACCTAAGTTCCTTACCTGAAAAAAGTCAACAATGTTGATTTATTTAAATCTTATTCCTCATCAAGCAAATTCTTGGAAGTTTTTTGTCAATTGATTTCTACTATTGTCCATAAATTTTGACTACTTTAACTCAAATGAAACTAAGTAGTTTTCTGATATTTAATATAATTCATTCAAAAACATGACAATTCCGTTTCGCCAACACAGTGGCTTCATCAGATGTTGACGATTGCTGTTTCATGAATCCACTGTGTTGGCGAAACAATATTGTCTGTTTTATAATGAATTATAGTGAAAATCAGAAAACTTCTTAGTTTTATTTATATGTATTATGTATTTAGATTTTCATCAAGTATCGGCCCAATCGATTAATGACATAACTACTTTTATTAATATTGTGTAAAATTTACAAATTCGAATCTAAAGAATGATTTCCATTTAAGAAATGATAATAATAATAATATATTTTATTGTGAGAAAAAACCACAAGGTTTCTAACAAAAAGTAAACAAGTATCAAACTGAAATTATTTCATTCACAATAAGTAAGATCGTATTCAGTTAAAACTGATCTTCCATACGACCATTTCACCATAATATTAATCAGAAAAAACGAGGAATTCTACTGATCCAATACTCTATCATAACGCAACAAAAATGAAAAACCAAAACAGAAAATCAAGAAAAAATATAATTGCCACCGTGTTCTATGCGCTAGTCTTATTAGCTATCAGACAAATGGCTCCTCAATTCCTCAGCAAATCTTACTACAGATGAGTTCATTTTAAATGTTTGCTACAAAACATTCATAGTCCTGCAAATGTCGTATGTAAAGCATTTCAGAAATATGGTAGTACGGTGTTGAGGGGGACTGAGCAGTCCTCTGCTTCTTACATTCGACGTATGTACATCCGAACGAAATCTTATCTTATTATGAAGATATGGCGGTGTATTGTACTTCAAAATTTTAAAATACAACGTCGTTGAATGTAGCATACGCCGATTCTCCAAGGTGAGCCATCAAGATAACCGAAATTTATACGTCGCTCTATCAAATTTGCGCATCCCCGAAATGAACCTCAGAAAACTACGCTGCAACTTCTCCACACGTTTAGCATCAAACTTTGTCAAAAATCGACCATAGACAACGTCACAGTAGTTAAAATAAGACAGAACTCATGCATCACAAATAGTTTGCTTCAAACTCTGTGGCAATATGTGTCTATGTGGAAAGAACATTTTTAATTCTACAAATGCCGCCTTCAAACATTTATTTATGTGCTCGCTAAACATGAGTTTATCATCCATCAACAAGCCCAAATTGTTAATGCTTCTCACCGGTATTAAAACATCACTAGCTATACTGATCTGCAGCTGTGTTTGACACGTCTTATCATTGAAAATCATCAATTGGGTTTTACCAGCATTTTTATGTAATCCATGTTTCCTCGAATTCGATAAAATGATTTTGTATCAGAAATTATTCTTCGTGAAGCCAATTCAGACTCTTTAATTGAACAAGAATGACACAGCTGCACATCGTCAGCATACATGTGACATCTAAATGTTGTAACACTCTCTGTTAGACAGCTTGCGTATATACTGAAGAGAGGTGGTCCCAATATAGAGCCTTGAGGAACACCATGTTTCAACTCCTTCACTTGGGAACATCGCATTGTAGTCTGCATATATTGTCTTCAAACTGTTTGAAAGGTGTCCCAAACAAATGTCTCAAATGGTTTGAACAGTTTTACGAATAATAAAAGTAGGTAATTCTTATTATTCAAACCACTTGTTAAAAGATAATCATACTTTCGATTCAAATCTCAAAATTTTACACAAATTTCATGAAACTTGACAAATGGATTTATGAGAAACAGTAGAAATGAATAGACACAAAACTTCTGAGAATTTATTTAATGAGCAATTGGATTTTTTTAGCCTTTAGGCATAACTGTACGGTTGCTCTTCTTCTTATAGAGTCTATTGTTGTTTATAAATCTTTGTATAGATCTCTTGTTGAATCATATTCGGTTAACAATAACAATAATGACACAATGACAATAATAGTGTAAATCAAATTCAAGTGTTTGAGTTATCCTATACTCAAATGGATTTGCACCAATTGAATGAAAATAATATTCCATATTTGAAAGAATAAAGAATCGAATTTTTAATCCACAGCACATCGACTTCAACTAAAAGATACTATTTTCGTGTATTATCTTCACCTATTTTGAAATAGAATCTTTAATCCCTTGTTGAATTATAATTTTGCATTCAAATAATTCGGAGAATCTAAATAACAAACCACCTTAAACTACTCGTAAAAAAATAATGTCTTGTGACAACAACTCAAATTAGTAGAACTAGAAATGTCAAATGTTACTGAACGAATTTTATAGAAAATTAGTATAAATATGAAGAATATATCCTACGTCAAGTCAGCAATTTACAATGAATGTAGATACCGATTTCAAAGTTATCTAACATTCATTCCTTGAAGGATAAAGAAGACATAACATTGTTCGTGTTTCACATAAATAGCTCTGCAATAATATTCTTTTGAATAATTCGTAAAAAATTATCGAGAGAATGTTATAGTATACTTTGAGTATTGAATAATTACAAACGCTTTGATATGAACACGATAACTATAGAATTCAATTTCTTATAGTAGATTTCCATGTTTTTAGTGGCTATTGATAGTTAAGGGAAGGTAAAACTCTTGGTCATGAACTAGAGTTGTAAATTGTAGTGTCTGAACTGATAATGAATTTATCAATTTAGATACATTAAAAAAAAACTTCCAGATTATTTTTTACGTTTAATCAGCATATTGAAAGTCATACTAGATAGAAAACTATGAAGCTACTCAAGAAACTATGTAGCTACTATTTCATTGATAAAGGGTTTCTTTTAGAGGCATAGAACTTTAAATTGCAATAAAACAACGATGGATCCTTCGATTGACAAGATATTTTTTTATTCGAAAGATAATCTTGTGGTATTATATTATAAATATGATTTCTGGCATATGAACGCCACGGCTGGCTCGGATGTAGTCCAATCTGGACGTCCAATTTACGATGACTTTTTCCAACATTTGTGGCCGTATATCGGCAATAACACGGCGAATATCATCTTCCAAATGTTCAAGCGTTTGCGACTTATCCGCATAACCAATGACTTCATATAGCCCCACAGAAAGTAGTCTAGCGGCGTTAAATCACTAGATCTTGGAGGCCAAAAACGTGGTATTAGGCGGTCTCCAAACGCGTCTTTCAATAAATCGAATATGGCACGAGTTGTGTGACATGTTGCGCCGTCTTGTTGGAACCACAGCTCTTGGACATCATGGTTTTTCAATTCAGGAATGAAAAAAGTAGTAATCATGGCTCTTTACCGATAACCACTGACTGCAACATTTTGGACATCATCGTTTTTGAAGAAGTACGGACCAATGATTTCACCAACCCATAAAGCGCACCAAACAGTCAGTTTTTCTGGATGTTACGGTGTTTTGACATACACTTGAGGATTATCTTCAATCCAAATGCTGCAGTTTTGTTTGTTGACGTAGCCATTCAACCAGAAGTGCGCTTCGTCGCTAAACAAAATTCGCTCATGAAAATCGGGAACAAAGACAATCTCGTTTTAGGCCCATTCGACGAATCTACGCCTTGCTTGATGATCGTTTGGCTTCTGATGATGAATTGCCAAACCAAACTGAGAATAAATAATTTCTCAGCTGTTAAATCGGTCGCCACCTTCAACAGTAATGCCAACTTAAAGTTCTATACCTCTAAAAAAAAACAACCGTTATTACAAATTATTGCTGCATCGATATTTTCGAATTTTTCGAACACAACGCGACCGCGTACTGTACCGAATATTCGTATAACATGCAGCTTATAACTATATGATTAAATTTTAAATGGTTTTATGATTTATATAACTCATACTCTAGAAGTTATGAAAAGCCTTAAACTGACCGATATATTTTTACTTACTAACATGCTCGATAGTTTCCAAAGCCATCTGGGATACCAACTTTTCCACCAATTTGCTGTTTTCTGGGTAGAGCTCGTGCTGGGAAATCTCGTAAACGAAAGAGTAGATTGTAGAATTCGCACTGAAAAAAAAAACGATTTATAGTCAAATATTTTAGTGTGAGACTTTCAATGTTAGATGTATTCATGTGCTTTCTATTGATTCCTAAGATTTTAGATGTACAGTATTATATATGCTTACGATTTAACAGTATATTTCTGTATAAGATCGTTAGGAGTGTATTTGAGGATTGAAGTCGTTGCCTGTCGTTTGTTGTTGGACGTGGCGTAACTGTTGAGTACCTTGTAGTACGAAACAGTCAACTGCCATACGCTTTCAATGAATGAAGGCATCGATTTCAATACTATCTAACATTTATCCCTAGAAGGATAATGTAGAC
The DNA here is from genome assembly GCA_030704895.1 of Henosepilachna vigintioctopunctata. Classification (NCBI taxonomy): domain Eukaryota; kingdom Metazoa; phylum Arthropoda; class Insecta; order Coleoptera; family Coccinellidae; genus Henosepilachna; species Henosepilachna vigintioctopunctata. Next base: position 4,607,709 of record JARQZJ010000095.1, on the reverse strand, counting down.
ATCACATTGGCATGTTTCACATAGCTAACTCTACTATAATATTCTTTTGAATAATTTGACAAAAAATTATGGAAAGAGAGTTATAATACTTTAATTTTATACATATTATTATTATACATAGCGATGCGGTACGAAAATGCACTGAGTTTTCTTTATTGCTTTTCTACACTCCTGAAATATGGCAGATATTGCTACAATATCGGAAACTTCGTTAATTCAACACCAATATCAGGGCGAGGTTCATTTCATTGAAGTTTTAGATTGGTTCAGATTCGACCTGTACCCTTGTCAAGAGCCATGCCAACCTGGTATGAGTTAACATTTTATTTCACATCCGTCAGTTTCAGCAACAAAAGTTTTGAGTGTTGCCTATTATTGAAAATGAAGTTTGTACCCATTGTTAGATCGAGTCGAATTATGTTTTCGATGTGTGAACACACGGACCTTTTAATTAGTTTTGTTCAATTTTAATCGTTCCACGAATTATACCGAACTTTGAAAACAAATTTTAAAACAATTGAACAATATTTTCTGGAGGTGTAATGAACTTGGATGAAAATTTAGTATTGTCTTTCGTGTTCTTCTTTCTCAATTTCATTTTATTCATATTTATTCTCACTTTGGAAATTTCCTGCATTTTCTATAGAAAAAGATTGATATTTTGAAGAGTACACCAGGAAAAATAAACGGATAAATGATTGAAAATGGAAGGAAATACCGTTATGTTCATGTGCTTCAAAGTAAACTTTTTTCAAGTAGAAATTAACAAGTGTACTGTTGAGAGGGTATATGAATTGAGATACCTAGAGATTACTTTGGACCAATTCTTGAATCTCAGACAGCATGTGGATTTCATTTGTAGAAAACTGGGTAATATGATTGGATTTTTGAGTAGACTGTCCCATAAATTGACAGGATTGACCATATGCTTGGTAAGTAATAGTAACCTATCCCCAATTTACATATTGTGAGTCCCCTTTATTTTATTGTAATAAGAAAGATATAAATTCCAAGTCTTGAAGAATAAATTTATGAGAATATCATTAAATTGTAATAGATACACTGCAGTTCAAGATATGTTAAAAAGACTTTTTTCAGTGTTAACGTATGATTTATGATTCCAACTTAATATTCATATCTCAGTATTCAGTATTCTCAGTATATAATTATTCCACCTAGAGTCTCCAAGGACCAACTCGCTAACACAATGCCCCATTTCTACATTCAATAGAGTTGCCAATAATTGTGACATTCACTTTGACTTCATAGAAGTTATTATTAGGAGTTATGTGAACAAAGAAAATTGACTAAAATGAATTGATTTAGATTGAGTTCTTTCTAATATTTCTTTAAGTTCTATTAGTTATTTATTATTAGTTATCAGTAATTAATTACTATTTTCGTTTTTTAGATGGAGCTTCTTTTTATATCTCTTTCATTTTATTTGTTCAGTTATTATTCAACATTATGTTATTATTTTCTGTACATGGGTATTTTACTTGTTCAGAATAAAGAACTTATTATTATTATTAAGTCAAGTTGTGGAGACAGAAGAAGTTACTTTAGAAATATATTCTTTTAATTCATCAAATTTGCCCTCTAACATAAAAGTTCTTACTCTTTATAAACGAAAAACAATTACATCACGGACTATTAGAAAAGAGAAAAAAAATTTGCGATTACCAACATTATCAAGGGCCTCTAGATAAATTGAATTTTCGACGAATGGTATTGTTTATCGCCCTCTTCTCACACAGTGACGTTTGTAGCAGAGATTTACAAACGAAATATTGATCCACAGTACAATATGTAAATTGGGCTATACGTATTATTCTCAATTGTCGACTGTCGTTGACCCTCAGTGAGCCTGATTAATTTTATGAGCGTTTTTACACCTTCTCTATGCGAACGATTCGGTATAAAACTCGCCGGAATGAGCAATTTGAATTGTAACCGTAATGCAAAATATGTACGACGGTAAGTATTATTTTGGGTCAATTCAAATTATAATTTCGTTAGTTATAATAGGATAAAATACACGGTGCTTGGATATGTGCAATGAAAACCGGCGGAATATAATTAATAAATATATGCGCCATAAATAATTTATAACTGAATTATAATGAACATTGGTAACGGTGGTTTAGCGAATTTCCGAACAGAAATTGTTTTTGAAAAAATGTGGGGATGGTTCCTATGATTTTTGTGTTCCTTCGATGACAAGACGTAAAGAAAAAGTGGCAAGGACTCGATGTGTGAAACTGTGCGGCATTTTAGTAACGGGTGTTTTTTGATAGGTATAGAATTTTAAGTTGGCATTACTGTTGAAGATCGCGACCGATTTATCAGCTAAGAAGTGATTTATTTTCAGTTTGGTTTGGCAACTCATCATGAATAGACTCACGTCTGGACAACGTCAAAGAGATTCGTCGAATGGGTCCAAAACCAGATTGCCGTTGTTCCCGATTTTCTCAAGCGAATTTTGTTTAGCGATGGAGTGCACTCCTGGTTGAATGGCTACGTCAACAAACAAAACTGCTGCATTTGGAGTAAAGATAATCGTCAAGTGTATGTCAAAACACCGTTACATCCAGAAAAACTGACTGTTTGGTGCGCTTTATGGGCTGGTGGAATCATTGGTCCGTACTTCTTCAAAAACGATGATGCCCAGAACGTTACAGTCAATGGTGATCGGTATAGAGCCATTATTACAATTTTTTTCATTCCTGAATTGAACAACCATGATGTCCAGGAGCTGTGGTTTCAACAAGACGGCGCAACATGTCACACAGCTCGTGCCGCATTCGATTTATTGTGACCGGCTAATTTCACGTTTTGGACCTGTGAATTGGCCTCCAAGATTGTGTGATTTAACACCGCTAGACTACTTTCTGTGGGGCTATGTGAAGTCATTGGTCTATGCGGATAAGCCACAAACGCTTAACCATTTGGAAGACAATATTCGCCGTGTTATTGCCGATATTTGGCCACAAATTTTGGAGAAATTCATCGAAAATTGGACGTCCAGATTGGACTACATTCGAGCCAGCCGTGGGGGTCATATGCCAGAAATCATATTTAAAATGTAATGCCACAAATAAAAAACAATTCTTGTCAATCGAATGATCCATCGTTGTTTTATTGCAATTTAGAGTTCTATATCTCTAAAAAAAAACACCCTTTAGTTCTGAATTCAAACTTTTGCTCTCCGAGAGAATGATAACTGAATTGTTATACCCATTACGATAATTCTGAGAAATATTATTCATATTGGCACTTCTCGTTTCGAAGATACGAAGCAAATAACATTGCTAAAATTATAAACCATTTCTGTCAGGACTTCGAAGAATACAAAGCGGTAAACATAATTGAGAAATACTTTGAAAAAATTGAAATGTTAGAAAAAAACTTCTTTCAAATAGACACTTTCATTGAGGAGTTGTGACATACGTTTCACCATTAACATGGTCTTTTAGGAATGACATGATATTGGTAAGTAACTTCTAAGCTAATTGGCTAAGTAAGTTCTTATTATGGTCGCATAGTTATGATCGAGCAAAACTACGTCGTCACTGAGAATACATGCTGGAAATGTTAACTGTCTTGCTGCGAACTGAAAAACTGCACTGAAGAGCATTGTCAATGTTTTTGAGTGGCTCATCGCGTAGAGTTGTTGAAACGGTTGCTGAGTACAGGAGGCCAATTCTTGAGGCACAAACACTTCATGTTGTAATCTCTGTAAAGTACTGGAATTTTATGACATATTCTATCTGGGTTTGTCGACTAAAGTTGAAAAAATTAATTGAAGATATACTTCGAGACTGTTGGGAACAATACGTCTGATTTTCTCTTTGTCTCACTGAGTTTGGACATATATGTCAGTGAAAGGAAATTTTCTTGAGCATTAGTGATGAAGAGACAGGGTTTTTAATGAGTTCTTCATCAACTTCTTCGCATTTTCCAAATGTTTCCTCTGTTGTTCGAAGCACTTCGAAGTTATCGTGCTGACCGTCAGTAGTTTTTTGTAGCAAGTTTTGTAGTTGTTTGTTGCAGGCTACTTCTCTGATAATCACCTCTTGAATTACTTCCTAGTTGGGCACTACTGTCGTGAAACATGTTGTTCGTCTTCGTCTCTTAGTAAAAAAAGTATGTGAGATGTTGATCTTTAACATTTCCACTAACAATCACGTTAGACGTCACCAATTTATAGCGGATTGCTACATATTCTATGGGTGAAAATTTCAAACGACATTTGTATTGATAATTGATATTTATGATTATTTACAAGGAACGAACTATTGAACACGTGGTTGTTATTGTTGTTGCTCGATGAAAGCGACAGTGACAGATTGTTTAACATAAAAATGACAGTCAGGGAAGAGCTCTGAGAGAAGAGAGATTGTATGTTGGTAGCCCTTTTATATGTTGACAGTTGCTGGTGGGGCGTGCTAATGTGATCACAGAATAGAATGACAATGACAATTCCCTACACTATCATATTAGGTAATTATCCATGAAAATCTAACTTATAATGGGTATACCACCCATAAAATCTGATATACATACGAGTACATTATACCTAAACACTTTTTCTGAACTGCCTTCAAGTTGACGATAGAATTATTGTACAGAGGAGACCAAATGATAGTAGAATGTTTCTATCGTGCAAAGATTAACAAAGCAGTTCCAATTTCTGACCAAATAACCCATCGTTTTAGAAGCAGAAGCCGTGATATAAGTTATGTGATCTGAAAAGGACTACTTATAATCAAAAACAACCACAAGATCCATTGAACTCAACACATCTACCTAGATTTTGACCTCCAAATGTATAGATGTGGTGAATTGAAGTCACGTTTCGAGAATATAATAAAATTCTACATTTGCCTATGTTCAGTTCAGTCCGTTGGGTGTACATCAGAAATTAAAAGTATCTAAGGAAATCTGTAATTCACGCATTCAAGATGATCATTTATAGCAAAAATTTTAAATGCAGCAGGTTATAAAATCCGCATACAACTGGTTATAAAAATTCGATTTTATACCTGCAGACACAGAGTCAAGCCCATACTAAATTTCCCTCTAGGAATATCTTCATTTATGCGCATATGGCCATAGTATTCGGGTTGGGGTTGTTACTCAACTTATTGATAGTGGAATATACTTTTTAAAAATGCTGTTAAACATTGAAATGTTTTCAGACAATGCATTGAATGGAGTAATATGTTAATTTTTCCATAAAGCCAACACTGGGTAGCCAACGTTATTAACTTTTATTACTTGCAGATCGGGCTTCAAACCTTTTTATTTTCGAATATATCTTCGACTTCATCGTCATATTAACGACCCACATTTCGTATCAATTGCACGCCATAAAAAATTAGCCGTCGAAAAGGACAAAGCGATTGCACTTAAACTCCACGCATATAAAGTTAATCAGGTAATGGTTTTACTCATGTGGATATGAACATTACGGCGCACTTTCTTTCCTTTCCACTTTCCTGCTTTCGTTCATAAAGTTTTATTACTTCGCAATCGATAAACAAATTTGCACGTTTTTATTGCAATCATTGGAAATTTTCATTGCAAGTATCAACTTCTGATGTTAGATGACGCATTTCATGACGCATACATGAAAAAACTGGGATGTTAAATTTTGAAGTCAGTTTTAAAATTATCTGTCATCATTTCTTCAGGCACAATGAGTTTCTGTCTGACTATATCTCATCAGAACTCCTTCCAAAGGATAACTATGCAAGCAATTTGTCGGTTCTAGGAAAAACATTAAAAACATGTCACCTTTTTTGTTTCGCCACAAAAAAAAATTAAATATAAAAATTAAAATGAAAAGAATGAAATGGCTTCTTGCGAAAACATACTACTGAAGCTTTGCTAGATAAACTTCATTCGAACTTTGCAGCAGTAAAATCAATTGTTAAAAAGTGATTTGGTAATTTTCAACGAGTCAAAATCAGCACCAAGGACAGTGCACGCAGTGGGCGCCCTAAGGAAGCTGGTATCAACGAAAACATCACAAAAAACCAAGAAATCTATTCGGATAACCCTAAAGTGCAGTCGATTGAGATAGCTCAGAGCCTGCAGATATCGAAGCAACGTGTTGGACATATCCTGAACGGATATTTGAGTATGCGCAAGCTAGGTTTAAAGTGGGTGCTGTAGGAGTTCAAAATCAATCAAAAACAACAACGAATTGATGATTCTGAGCAGTGCCTTCGACTGTTCAATCGTATGGACAAAACATAAACACAATGCATGAAACATGGCCCCATCTTTTAACACCGGAGTCTAATCGACAGTCAGCCGAGTGGACTACACTTGATGAACCGACTCCAAAGCGGGGAAAGAAGTGAAGGTCTGCTTGCAAGGCTATGGTATCAGCATTTTTGGGATGAGCATGGTACAATATTCATGGGCTATCTCTGTAGGAGAATTAGATTTATCGAAATTACTTAAAATTTCGAATTTCAAACAGATGCAACAAAAGTCGAAACCAACAGGTAGACTTTGAATAGTTTCTTGAAAAACCCTTTTTAAAAGACCTTTGAGTAGTTCATCATTTGAAACCACACAATACGCCTACGAATTTTCACTGCAAAATAATTCAATTTAAAACATGAAAATATTGTTTCGCCAACATAGTAGCTTCATATGTTGATGATAAACTTAGCTATTACATTGTGGACTGCTTGTATTTATCCCGAACTGTGTGGAAATGAACATAGAACACTGTTCTTTTGAAGTATGGGGATGACTAAAGAACATATTTCTTGTGAAGTGTGGATGATGACCATAGAATGCTTTTCTTCGTTTGCCTTTTACTGGAATCAATTTAATAAAGGAGAATTATTGATTCAAACTTGATCATTTAGTGAACTATTTCATTTTTTCCTGTTGTTAATTTTCAAGGGAAACTAAAAAGCTTGGTTTATAACCTTTTCGTTCAGTACACAATATTTTGAAGTTCTTGAAGACATGGTTCTTTTCTTTTAGATGTGTTGCATCCGTAGAATCGGTTTTATTTGTTGTAGAGCATGAGCAGGTGTTCAGATATTCTAAGGCTGAAATTCCTGTCAGTTTGACCAACATATACTTTGGGACAATTACCGCAACTCAACTAACCCGATTTATCATCAGGCGAAATTTCATCTTTCGCATTTCTGATGTGCCTACTCACAGTATTCGGGGTTATGAAAAATTTCGTAGCTTTTATCAGATAGAAATTTAACGATAGCTTTCAAACCCCCGAATGCCGTGGGTAGGCACATCAGCAAAAGATAAAATTTCGCCTTATGATAAATCGGGTATGTATGAGTTGAGTTGCGGTACTTGTCCCAAAATATATGTTGGTCAAACTGGCAGGAATTTCAAACTTAGAATATCTGTGCACCAAAGATGCTTTATAAAAAATAAAACCGATTCCACGTATTGAACACACCTTATAGAAGAAAACCATGTCTTCAACAACAACTTCAAAATATTGCATACGGAAGGAAAAGGTTATAATTTAACCCTGTTAGAAGTCATGGGAATTAATAAGAAGAATAAATCAAATAGTCTACTAAATGATCAAGTTTCAATCAATAATTCTACTTTATTAAATTTATTCCAGCAAAAGGCAATCGAAGATAAGTATTTTATGGTCATCCCTACAGTTCAGCAGAAATATGTTCTATACTCATCCCCCTACTTCAAAAGAACAGTGTTCTATGGCCATTTCCACACACCTCAGGATAAATACAAACAGTTCACAATGTAATAGCTCAATTTATCATCAACATCTGATGAAGTCACTGTGTTGGCGAAACAATATAGACTTTTTTTGGTGGACTTTTCAAGAACCACACTGTATATCAATATGTGATATATATATATATATATATATATATATTGCAGCACGTGTAAGGGATAAATGTTGTCGGCGGAATGGCATGTATAATACAGGAATAATTTTCATCTCTCAATTTTCCTTGATCGAGATATCACTGTCATTGTAGCAATATCGTCAACGCGTATATAACCGGGGAAATATTTGAGACAGTCGCCGTTTGTGTCGTCGTCGTTTTGTTGTGATTTATTACCAGATCGCGTTATGGTGTCAAATATACTTTGGGGTACCTGGAAAACAAGAAAAACCCCGGTTATTTGCATATTCGCCATGCAATTTGTGCCGCTTTTGCGGGTAATGATTGGAATATATTAGTGAGATTTCAGAGGTAAATGAAGTTATTGCGGTGGAAATATTTCCAGCTCAACAGTAACTGTTGAACGTTTCGTAAACGATTATTGACAAATCATTTCACATTTTCGTGAAAAATTACCAAAATAATCACACCATTTACAAAAAATATAAATCGACAAATCGAACTGTCCAAGCTTTGCCGACCTTATATTCAGTATAAAGCAATAATTTGGCTGATTAGAAAGGAAAACCGAAAAATGGAACTTATTGTTTGCTATAAATATGAACTTAAATTCATTGAATTATTTATTATTTTTCGCTATAAAATATCATAGTATATTCCTATTCTAATTTTAATTCTTCTTTTGTTCCAATTCCTCTATTATACTAGAAATTTCTGAACAATTATTCGATAATTGATGAGGCCGATACTTGGAGAAAATTAATATCCATAATACAACAATATTTAAAATTTTCATAATTTAATATAAAATACGCATGACGACGTTTCGAAGTACTACTTCTTTATCAAATGCTGGATTTATATTGTTTTATACTAATTGTATTCATCCAGCATTTGATGAAGAAGTAGTACTTCGAAACGTCGTCATGCGTTTTTTATATTAAATTATGAGAAAATTTTAAATATTGTTGTATTATAACAATTATTTATAGATCATTCTACATTTTCCGGAAAAATAACAAAGATAATAAATGGAAAGATTTGAACTATCCGACCTTACCCATTGAAATTATATTCACTAAAAATCAATGAATAACTCGCAGATAACCCAAAAATGAAACTACTAGTACTTATTTGCTCTGGATGTTAATTGAAGGTCATTCAATCAAGTTTACAAATCGGCAAATTCAAACTGTTCGATCTTGGTCATTGAAAATAAACTAAACTAAATAACTAAAACAGTTATTAATTGAATGACATAAATCATTTTTGTTTCCTTACTATGAAATTATCATTATAACTACCTGAAGAGGAAAAATCTATTTCGAAATCATTTCAATTCTAAGTTTTAACTTCAATTGTTATTGTGCACCAAATGCACAACATACCACATATATCTCTCCTCAAAGGAATTCAAAGCATATAATAATAATAATAATCATAATAATAATAATAATAAGTTCTTTATTCTCAACAGGTATGATACCCAATTACAGATAATAATAACACAATGTCACAATACTTACTAAATAATTAGAATGAAAAAGATATAACATAGTGCTCAATCTAATCCAAAAAAATAGTAACTGATAACTACTTTATAGCATTCAATGAAGTATTACAAAGAACTCAATCTAGATCTAGATCATTTTAGTCACTTTGCTTTGTCCACATATATCCTAATAATAACTTCTATGAAGTCAAAGCGAATGTCACAATTCTTGGCAACTCAATTGAATGTAAACTCCATAAACCAAGAATGGGATTGTATTAGAGAGTTGTTCCTCGTAGTCTCTAGGTGGAATAATTCTGTTTTACGAGAATTTCGCCTAGGAACACGAAATTTCAAAGTGGACAAGAGAGTAAGTGGGTAATGTGTGGGTCAAAGGAAAGCTTCTAGTCGAAGACTACACCAATATCTCTCACCTTATCAGAACGAGGAAGAACCTCACCACCGACGCTATAATCACATTCAATTCCGTCTCTTTTCCTTGTGAAAGAGACAACATCACATTTTGACATATTCAAACTCAAATAATTGTCCTCACACCAACTAGCAACATGGTCCAGCGCGATCTGAAGTTGAACACCGTTGTCCTGTGATCTAATTTCATAGTATAGTTTCAAATCGTCTGCGAACATCAAACGTCGAGAGTGCATATCATCCATCAGATCATTTACGAACAGAATAAATAACATTGGTTCAAGATTAGACCCTTGAGGTATTCCAGAACTAGGTATGAACTCAGACGACTGTATACCCTCCAACTGTACGAATTGACGTCGGTCAACCAGGTAACAAACAAAAAAGGTCGTTGAAACTATCAGAGAATCCAAATTTGTTGCGTAATTTTTGTACCAGGAGCGCATGAGCAATTTTATCAAATGCTTTCTGAAAATCTGAAAGCATTTGATAACTTGACAGGTGGGGTCGAGTACTTCAGAAACGTACTAGGAAAACAGCATTATTTATGGAGAGAAAACAGCTGATATTTAGAAACCATAGTTCTACAGATTTCACTATCGATTCACGATATTTTCACATGTTAATTTTCAAAGCGGCAATGAATAAAGTCTTCTAGAATTATCTTCCACTTAACTCAAATCACCTACGAAAATTCAGGATCAGGAATAATCTTAAACTCTTTACCGCAAATAGGAGCCATTAGAAAGAGACGATAAACTCGATCCTCCAAAAGAAAGAGGTGTTTTCATCGCAAAATCAGGATCTGGTGATAAGTTATAAATTGGAATCGTCAGTACTTTATCGCATGTTGATAAGCGATATTATCGCATTATTTCAACGGCTTTTCCATAGAACCTCTTTGGAATATTTCACCTCGACGGTGAGAATTAGGTGAAACGTCTTCATTGGAAAATTACGACATGCGATAACGAAGACCTAAATTTCTTTTAGCGTACGAAGGAAATTCCAAAGCGGGCACGAATTTTCCGGGCCGCATAATATAAGATGACCATTTTTCAGTTTATAGCTGAGAGAAATGAGCCTGAAAACTGTCTCTAATTAGCGTTTACCGCGTTTCCCTACTTTTCGAATGAAGAATATGAAGAAGCCGAATATAAGGTCTATTAATTTTCAGTTTCCAGGCATGAAAAGGGTAGTAATCGGAGTGAAATATATAGCGAAACCTAATAATTTTACGGTTTTGAATTGATAAATACTTCATAATATCCAAGTGAAACACAGGAGGAAAGGTGGTAAATTTGGGGTTGAAACAAATTTTAAATTTTAAATGTTAGAATTGGGTTGATTGAATATTCGCTGATCTCTTGGGGAACAATTGTTCAATATACGGAAAAAAACACAGGGCTTTTATTGAGAATATATTGAGAAAAACACTTGTTAATTGCTTGACATTTGTTTCGGTTGTTACCTTACTTTCAAAAGCTAACTGTCCAGATTTTCAGTATATTAATTGATGTACAATGGTTTTGGGGTATTACCCCATTTTCTAAAGGTAACAGAGAGGTCAACAGTTCAGCTTTTAAAAATGGGTTAACACCACGAGACAATGGCGATGTTGACACTGATCACAAATTAATGTTTCGTGTTGATTTTATCAAAGCTCATATCATCAGAATCTCGCAAAACTCCTTTAAGAAATTGATTTATCATATTGAATTTGATAAAATTTATATTAAAACTTGTATTTATTGCTTACTGTCACGTGACTGCAAACGCCAATCAGAGCACTTGATCTCATTAACCTGCAAAGGAGCGGCAAATGATATTTGTTTACCTCTCCATTTGTTGGTTTGAGTTCATTGCGACAAAATAACTGTGAATTACTGAATATTGATACCACCATGGAGTCTAGGTTCAGCAAAGCAAATTATTGCAAGTTGCCAAAGATTCATTCATGGTAGCAATCTTTTTTGTAACAAATGATTACTTTTGTGTTTCGGAATTTAGAAACGTCAAAATATCTTTGAGAGTACAGTTTTACGTTTAATCCTACATAACTGTCAACTAATACTTAAATGACAGTCAAGAAATAGATAATAGTTCATGCAAAGAACCAGAACAGCTTGGGGTACAGTTGGCCGACTGAAAAACACCTTCAAATCAGATATGCCACTATCCTCAAAGAGCAAAGTGTTTGACCAATGCGTCAAACAACAAGAAGCTTCGAACAACCCAACCGAGTATAGAAAGATACATGATGGGCCTAACCATGCGAGATAGAATACGCTGCAGCTGGATAAGAGGTCAAACAAAGATGAAGGATGTCGTGGAGTGTGTAAAAAGGTCAAAGAGGAGCTGGGCAGGCCATCTAGCTGGAACAAGAGTTGAGCGTTGGTCAGCTGTGGTTGGTGATTGGGAGCCCAGAGACAGGGTAAGACCAAGAAAGCGCTCTCGTAATCGATGGGATAAGGAGCTTGTGGATTGGCTGGGCGTTGCATGGAAGAGAGAGACTGCTGATGAGAGGGAGTCTTGGCAAAGACAGGGGGAGACTTTCGTTCTGTAGTGGACGGACAGAGGTTGACAATGATGAAGATGACGATATATATTAATGTGTTCAGAACACCGTTTAAGTTTGCAAGTTAGGTTATATGCAGAAAACAATAGTGAATTTGTATAGTTTTTTTGGTTGGTTCTTTCAGATCTTCAAGAAAATATCATGGCAATGATGCTGTTGGATACGTTCAAATCAAAAAAGATCTAGGTTTGTGTACCATTAAATGTTGACGACAAAATGGAGCTGTTGCCAGATCACAATGCCATAATTGGGCCACATCGAAGTGATCTACACAAAAATAGGCGGTATCTTTCGTTGCTAATGTTGTTATATCTCTTGTAGCAAGTTTTAACCATTTTCCTTATTTTTTAGAATATGAAAATAAACAATTTTTTCAGTGCAGTAATTGTTGTACACATGGGCACAGCACTTTTGTAAAACGTTCCTTTTGTTTGTTCGTATTCACTTTCTTATGTAAAACCTCATGAATTTAACACACATCTCATGAATAGTGGACGATGTTTAGGGCTTGCTGACGTCACTCGGCAGCTTCGACAGCTGTGGAGTATTTTGGTGGGAAATTTTAATTTTTTTTATTTTACTGATCTTCTTCATCCAATTCAGTTACATTTTCGAATAAAATATAGTTTCTCATGATAAACAAGAGTCAATCTTTAAAATAAAAGCGCTTCCGAAAAATTGTCAAGATCAGCATTGTGAAGAACTCAATACACTGGAAAACTGAACAGTTTAGCTTTTGGAAATGATTATGTGATGATGAAAAGTGATGGGAAAGCACCCCGAAAAATTGTCAAGCAATCAATATAATTTTGTGAACCTAAGCAAATTGTTTTATGTTAAATATGTTAGAATTATGTATATATTACTTCAATTTCTAAGCTGCTGTATTCAAACTGAACTTTCCGAAAAAAATTCCAAATTGAATGTTGAATAATTGATTTGTAGGTGTATTCGAATATGAATTTACTCTCATTATGAATTTAACAACTTCATTGACTAATTTATTTTTTTTTTGCAATAAAATATCAAAGTAAATTCCTATTCTAATTTCAATTCTTCTTTTGTTCCAATCATCTATTATACTAGAAATTCGAGAACAATTAGTGATAAATCATTCTAAATTTCCGGGAAAAATGACGAAGATAATTTCACAATTAACAACAATAAATAAATCGAAATTTTAACTGTTCGACCTTTGTCATTGAAAATGAAAGAAATCCAGTAAAGATCAATGAATAACTTGGAGATAAACCAAGAAAACAACTAGTATTTGCTCTCAATATTAATTGAAGGTCATTCAATTATTCATTTTTTACTGCGATAAGAATATTTTTTAAGTATTTGTGAAACATAAATTTCAATTTCAATTGTTCTTGTGTTATAATTCTCCTATTACAATAGTCGTCCTTATCGTTGACAAATCATTTCACACTTTGAGAAAAATAAAGAAAATAATTTAACCATTCCAAAACCCACAAATCGACAAATTCAAACTGTTCGATTATTGCCATTGAAAATAAAATAAATTTTATAAGAATTCAACTGAAAGAGAAACGGAAAAATTTACAATAAACTGCTGTATTCAAACTGAACTTTCCAATACTTCGACATCGCAATAAAACAACTCTAAAAACCACAGTCGAAAGAAATTTCAGAATTGATTGCTGAAAATTCGATATGTATATTCGCATTTTGTGTAATCAGATATAATAATAATAATAAAAATTATTGAGAAACATACATTGTAAAATTCCATTCATTCAATTGATACAATAATTACAACTAACAAGAGTGCTCTCAAAAGGACCGAATCCAGTCAGTCCTCGAACTAAAGTATTGGTTGAATTTATACTCAAAATAATATACAACTTTATTTGAAAATAAAAGAAAAAAAATTACCTCAGAAATATTAAACATTTGAGACAATTTGACATGGTGAGGGACATTCGTGCTAACAAAATAAATAAACATATGATACAATAATTGATTCATACATTTTTGTCTACATTTCAATCATCGAAGTACTCTGCCATACCATAGTATGCCTTTGTTAACATCAATGACTTAACCCTCTCCTTAAAGAAATGAGCTTTCAGTAATTTGAAATTCGAAGGTAAATAGTATAATAATAGTACCTAATATAATAGTAATAGATTTTTTAAGCGTAGTTTTTTTCTAAATCGAATAAAACACTCAATTTGCATAATATATTCACAACTTTCATTGAAATTTATAAATTGGACCTTGCCATTTACACTTAAAAGATAACTTTATGTCAATACTGTCCGCGGCTCCGTATCAAATGGTTCATTTGGAAGGTCCAATTTTGGTTTGGAAGTTCAAATTTTGCGTCACTTTTTCGAGCATTTCGGCCTTCATCTCACGAATTACACGTGTTATATTATCCTGTGAGGCTTCGATCGGCTTGTCCACATACACTTACGACTTTACATAACCCCACAAGAAATAATCCAGAGGCCTCAAATCGCATGATCTTGGCGGCCATTTCACAGGGCCATTTCGAGAGATAAGCTGCTCACCAAATTCAACCTTCAACACTTCCATTGTTTCACGAGCTGTGTGGCATGTGGCACCGTCTGGATGAATCCACATGTCAACCAAGTTCAACTCGGCCAACTAAGGCAAAAAAAAAGTTGCGTATCATGGCTCGATATCGTTCGCCGTTGATGGTAAGGTTTCTTCCACGGTCGTCTTTGAAGAAAAATGGACCGATGATTCCAACAGCCCATAAACCACACCAAATTGTGGTTTTTTCGGGATGCATCGGTAATTCTTGTATGGCATGTGGCTGTTCATCACTCCAGATGCGACAGTTTTGTTTATTTACATATCCGTCAGGCCAGAAATGAGCCTCATCGCTGAACACAATTTTTCTATAAAACAGCGGATTTTCATTATCTTATCTGAAATCTTCTCACTTTGACAGATGACAGATGTTTGGATGCCATTATCAACCAGTGCCGCCAATCTAAAAAACTTAACTCTTAAAATATCACCCGTTATATTATCTATTTCATTTTGAACCTGGTTGGTGGAGGAATTTACATTCTCAGAGAAGCAGGTAGGTATAATGCATATGAAAACCGAAAAACACTCAATTTCTATTGACCAAATTCATTGAAAACGAATTCCAATCAAACCCAATGAATATTTTCCAACGCAGCTGCAAAACCGCTGTCAAAATAAAAAGATGATGAATCTTTTTAAGTGTCAATATACCAAGAAAAAAACGACTGTCGTATTTTAATCTACCAACTTTATTTCTCCCGTCAAGCATCCAGTGGATCCCTTTTACTGTACATCATAAAAACTTCCTACCCTCAATTTCACCTTGTTTATTCGAAATTCCCTGAAATATTTACGTCATTGTCCGCTTGAGTTTTATGTGACCTCTCTCCTGTGCCTGACACTACGTCCATTTTGTAGAAGCACTTCGAGCCTACAGATCCCCCTTTTCTACCCCCATCGACCTTTAGACGTGAAGAAGAAGAGCCGGACTGTCGAACGCGAGTAATAGATTTCCAAGAAGGGAATTTATATGGACGCCGTTTGTCGCTAAACTGTAAAGGACTGGCGATAGTCGAAAAATGAAATCGGGAATCGAAAATTAAAACAGTGGGCGGTTGAAGATTTATTTGAGGAATCTGAACTTGGCACACCTTCGCAAGTGAAGAATTCAACAAATTAATTACCAACTCAAGAATGTTATCTGTCAGATGTAAAGGCAATATTCTTATGTCGTCGACATATTCACCTCACTTATCTAGGTCATGCAGTAAATTTTTATTGTGTATATCAGAAAACAATACCTAGTAATTTAGTCAACCAAACGACGACATTTAACTTCCACATAAAACTATCATTGATACAGATTAATTTTCCTTTCAGGTGTGAATTTCATACTAGATCGTTGATGGAATTCTGAAATAATTTCACCTCATTTTGAGCCACGTTCGGATGTCAAATTTGAATATTTCAAGCAATTTCCATGTGGAGATATGTGAGATCTTAAAAATTCAATTTTTTTTGACGTTATGTCATGATTCCAATAATTCCTTGGAATATCATCCAAAATAACTGGTTGTGTTGAGAATATCAGGGAATTGAAGAAGCAAATGAACTACTGAAGACTGACCTATCTTTAGGAACTGACATTTCATATGACAAGTCCAGCAATTTTAAAAAAATCCATTTGAGGCTCATAATAGTATGTTTTTAACATTTGCATAAGTGAACAGTCACGGCCCTATGCTTGTTAGCCCAAAGCAAGACGAAAAACTACCCGGTTCCTTTAAGATGAATAAAATCCAGAAAGAATTAACACAGAAAAGATAGAAGCACAGATAACATATGTATCACAATGAATAGTCGTTAAATTATCTCATAAATAAAGATACCATGGGGTCATTCTTCTTTTTCGGGGTCAATCGAGATTTTGCACCACAGTTTCGGGGGACATTCTCGCTTGATGCTCCAATAGTATTCAGCCTATCTACCATCATATCCTGCCTCCACGACCTTCAAATCTTGGTGGAATCACTCACCCTGCTCATCACTAACTGGGCCAAGATTTACTGGGAAGTAAGCAAGATGACTATGTAAGAAATACAGTTTGATACTCATGTGACCACCAAGCTTTTTAAAGCTTTCTTAGAATTGTTGAGCAATTTCGATGTGATTCTAGGCTCGTGTGTTTCCAAAAAAGTCGTTAACAATACTTTTAGATGCCATCTAAGTATCCTTTTCAAGTTCGATCAATGCCTTCGGACACCAGCCTTTATTTTCTCATATGACAAGCTAGAAAATGCCGAAACGATATACTTAAAACAGTACCCTTCAGTTGACAAGTCTTTAACAAATTGCTTCACGAGACCTACTTTTATATGCAAAAGCGGAAATATAATGTTTAAGCAGCCATGATGTTGAAGTCATCAGAAATTATGTTACAAATTCTTCCCCTGTGTTATCAACAAGTTAAGACATTTTTAATACATTATTACTGGATATCGCTCTTCATTCTAAATATTTGGCATAAAAGGCCCAATTAATAGGAAACGGTAGTAAAAGACTAACATAACCAAAAAACAAAATTTCAACTGCTGGTGACATCTGTAGGAAAGTGAGGTCGGAAATTCATCACATCACCCTCGTGTATGAGACATAAAGGCGTGACTTTCGCCTTTGGTAATTCATATTCGATTATCCTTCACACGATATTTGATCCATGTGCTTGAATATCGCGTTGACATTTAATTCCCGTAAACAATATCAGGGGTTAAGTTGTTTTCGAAGAGAGCGGTTAGCCAGAGATAATTAGAAGTGGTTGTGGTGAGAAACGAGACGTGGTATTTGAGCTAGATGAAATGGAAAGAGCCGAGAGATTAAATTCAAACGAAAATCTCAAGATATGTAAAATAATCAAAGGGAAATAACAAACACACCCTTCAGGGTCTTTCAATGAGAAAATTATATCTTCAATTTGAAAATTATATTGATGTGACGAAACAAAAACTTTTCGATTATTAGTTCATTATTAGTAGAGTTCTTAGTCTGTTAAGCAGTTCCGAGATTGTCTGTGACATTTAGCTTTCATTATCAAATGCATAATGTCCTATTGAAAGCATCAGAATGAAAATTCCAACAGACATTATAACAATTGTAAACAGACATTACATTAACTGTTTACATTTTTGAAATTCAACAATCTTAAAATACTTAGTTGAATCGGGGGATTTTTCTAATTGAAATGAATATATCAGTCGACTAAAAACACTTGACTTGTTTTCATAGAATTATATCAATTGCTTGGTTATTTTTTCGGGGTGTTTCTCCATTTTGAGAAGTTAAACTAAACAACTTCCTTTTCATTCAGTTTCGGTCTATGTTTCGGAAATGGGGAAACACCCCGAAACAATTATCGTCAGTCATTTATTATAATTTATTGAAATTAGCTTAAATATTTTTCATTCAATTAACATTAAACCACGTCTCATCAAAACATAAGTAAATCTTCAATCAATAGAATATATTTACAATAAAAGTCATTAGTTCATTAGACTGAAGAACTGAAGACATAAATGCAAATGAGATGCAGTGAAATTGAATGACAATAATGGTTTTCATAGTCACAGCAGTTGATCAGACATTTTTACAACAAAAAATTTATATTGAGATAATCTAAAAAATAGTGAGTTAACTGTTAGGTTTAATAGAATTTCTTTCATCTACTAAAATTTTCATTCGAAAAATTCGAATTCAAATGAAATCCAGGTAGCAATATGCATAAATCGTGTCAATGTTTTTTATAAAAATCTCAGAACTGACCAACTATATATAAAGCATAACATGCCTCAACTACGAAACTAATCACATTGTAGCCATTATAAGTAGTATCGAAAGAAGGGTAGAAAACAAGGGAGGCGTGTGAACATCAACTGAAACTCAGTTGATTCCGCCTTTTGAAGAGATAGAGCATTGCTGCGTTTGAAAACAGCATCGAATTTGAATTGTTTAAATATATAACACTGATGATTTCCGGAATTGGATGTAATAGCGCTGTATGGTAAGGTATGCTGAATTTTTGAAGACTTCGATGTTCTTCAGAATTAACTCAATATTCACTACAGAATGTTTTGATAGTTTGTATTTTCGTTGACAACAACTATACAGACAGTTCCTCGAGCATTTCATTCGAATTATTTGGATCTTTCGAGATATAAACAATTATGATATATTAACAACTATGCCAGTAAGACTATTATTTATTTATGATAAAATTTTCTATAATATTTATTCATTTATTTACATATTGAAAAGCCCATTCACAAAAAATAAGAAAATACATATAATACCCAAATTTAGTTAAGTACGTCCTTAATTACACATCGAAACTGCCTAAGTGATGTACAAAAACATAGGTCAGCATTTACATAGCGATTACCATAGTATAACATTCTATTAATTGGTGCATTGGTCAAATAATTAGTACGACAGCTGGAGAACGCAAATACATTTTCACTTCTAGTTCTTGTGAAAGGAACGTGAAAGCCAATTTGACCAATCAATTCAATAGAATCTATAAAATTATTCAAACATTTGAACAGAAAGACCAAATCAAATAAAATTCTTCTTGAAGTCAATGTATACCTAATATTGAGGACATTACAATTAATATTGATGAGGCCGATACTTGATGTAAATCGATAAACATAATAAAACAATTGTTAAACAAAGATTTATACATATATTAAAAAGAATACTGCATGACGTACGTTTTGATGAGATTCACCTTTTTCAAATGCTACGTGCAGACTAATGACATTTCTCGAATACATACAATTTATATATAGGTACTTACATACATAGGTACTTAAATTATGAATACAGAGAAAACAGGTTTAGATAACAGGTAGAAGGGATCAATTCATACTGAACTACTATATAGTAAACTAAGTAATTTTGAAAAGATTGAGAAGGGGGCTTGAGGTATGATCGATTCGACTGTTCAAAAGGTTGTCAGAATATTTGTATTTATTAATTTGAAGTGATTCTAACAAATTAAGCTTCATTCTCTTGTTTGCGGTATTCAAAATTTCAAAATAGGAATTGAATATGTGATTTTCATTAATCAAATGATTTGCATAATTTGAATCTGTCTTCTGATTATCCAAGCTGCATTTATGTTCAGAAATTCTTATTTGAAAACTTCTAATCGTTCTACCAATATAAAACTTATCACAACTACCACAGTTAATTTTATATACTCCTGATTTTTTATTTTTGTTGACCTCAGATTTGTTATTTTTGATATGTTTTCCTAAGTTATTTCCAGTACGGTAAACAATGTTGATGTTATTATTGTATGTATTCGAGATATTGTATGTATTGTTATTATTATATGTATGATGTTTATTGTATGTATTCGAGAAATGTCATTAGTCTGCACGTAGCATTTGAAAAAGGTGAATCTCATCGAAACGTACGTGATGCGGTATTCTTTTTAATATATGTGTAAATCTTTGTTCAACAATTGTTTTATTACATTACAATTATTTGAATAATTATCTACTAATACTAGATAAGTTTTTATTTCGGACGAATACTGAAGAATCAAGGGATTTTTTAAGCTCTTTTACTAGACTTTTATGTCTAATAAATTTTCATTATTCAGATGACCGATGGTTAATTTCAAAGTTGTTTCACATTTCCTGCCGAATAAAGTCAACAAATAAAATCCATTCCATCATTATATCCAAAATCGAAAACGAACCTCATATTCCATGATTTTAATTTGAATTTATATTCAGATCAATGATAGACTAGTTATAATTCTTCTTGAAGTCAACATTTGTATACCTAATATTGAGGATATTACAATTATTTGAATAATTATCTACTAATACTAGCTAAGTTTTTATTTCGGACGAAAACTGAAGAATCAGGGGATTTTTAGGCTTTTTTACTAGACTTTTATGTCTAATTAATTATCATTATTCGGATGACCGATGGTTAATTGGAAGATGTTTCACATTTCCTGCTAAATAAACTCAACAAATAAAATCCATTCCATCATAATATCCAAAATCGAAAACGAACCTCATATTCCATGATTTTAATTCGAATTTATATTCAGATCAATGATAGAATAGCATTTGTTGATATATTTTGAATTACTCGAAATGCAATCCCGGAGGATAATATTCCATGGTTGGTATTATTTCATCAAATTTTTATGTTTATGCCAAACATGCATGTGATTGTTTGGTGTAATTCACTAGAAACGAGTTTGAATTCAAATTATTCTCGACGTTTCCTGTACGTGATTGTTTTCAGAACTATTTTTTCTATTCAAAGGCTTTTATTCAATTTATAGGTAGTACCTAACTGTTCAGACAGGAAGTGCAGTGATGTTAAAAAATTACTAATTATAATTTGTGAACGATTATTCTGTTCGGTGAACCTAGAACATCTGTTATATATTTTTTCCAATTTCTGGTATGTTTGTTCATTATTCAATCATTTTCAGAATTGTTATCTTTCATTTTGAGTAGTTCCTGTAGTTAACACGTTTCGAAAAATCAACACATTTCGAATGCAATTATGAATTCATCTTCATAATTGTAGTAATATTATATAGTACTTAAGTTGATTAAGTACTATATAATATTACTACAATTTTTTTACTGCTTCGACCTAAATACTTTCTCTAATGGATCAGGGATTGTGAGTACTCTTATGAACAGTACCTTAATATTATAAAAATTTTTGAAAAATGAAGAACGTAACACAATAAAATAGTCATCATTTTTTGATATTCTTTCGAATGTTTTTGACTGCTTTCACATTTGAGAAACAGTAGTAGTAGTAAAAGTAATCTTTATTTTAGAGAAAAGAAATTTCTTACAAATGGTAGGAGTTTGACGAATCATTCTTCCACTCCTCCACTAATAAAATGAACATAAATTGGAGAATAATACAAAAATAGTAGTTGAAGATACAAAATTGAACCAAGATAAAACTCATGATTGAAGTCTAATAAGTGTTAACTTCGTAAACTTAGTGATTAATTCACCATAAGACTGAAAAAAACAGGTTTATATAATGCACAAAAATGAGTCATAAAAAGTAACACATAAAAAGATGTGGTAAGTATGTTCATATTAAAGACTTTGCCTTGAAATGCTCCGAATACTCGTTGACATAATAGAAGCAAAATCCTCAGAAGATATTTCTTAATGTTTATTTTGAATTTATTGAAAGAAAGCTCTTTGAAATGGAAAGGTAAGATTGTGTATAAATTAAAATCTATCGAATTTTTTATTGGCTCATTTAGTCGATATTTAGTTTTTCGGATATTATTTGCGCATTGTGTATTATAATTATGTAGATCAGACTGTTTTATCAATGTATCTGCATCCTTATGTATTTCTAGAAGAACGTTATATATCCACAATGTAGGCAAAGGCATTATTTTATATTTTATAAATAATGGTCTGCATGAATCCAAGAAACCAACCCTGCCGTTATTCGAATTGCCTTTTTCTGCAACCTGAAAACTACCATCACAGCAGTAAATCGTTTGTGATTAAAAATGTGAGTGAATGATATCGAGATAGCAGTAAACTGCCTAGTTGAGAAACATAGAAAAGAAAACGAGCTGAAATTCATTGGTTCTTCATTTATTATCAAATTTTCAACGTGATGGTCAAATTGAATTTATCGATAACCATATGTACTGCTTCAACTTAAAAATTAAGATCGTCCTCATGATTATAAATCTCTATGAAATTCTCAACTGAATTTTTTAAAATAATTAGCTTCACCTAATAAATTTGAATTGAAACAAAATTTCAAATTATTATTGACAATGAAACAACATTTTTTACGTTTTTACAACAAAAAATTCACTCATCAATTCGTTATAATTGAGAGATGAACCATTCGGTCAAGTTTAAAGTGGTTTATCCACAAATATGATTCATAACATTTTGATTTCCTTTGTCAACAACATACGGAGATCGTATAGATGAACCTCAATTGCAAGCCTCTTCGATTCCCGGGCTTAAACCAAGTAGATTATTTCTTTTATTAGTCATCAATTGTAAATACGTTTATGAAACACCCTGCAGAAGACATTAGTAAACGTTTCGAAGGAAGGGTGAGATTAAAATTAAAATTATTGTGGTGGGTGAAAGAAAATAACCGAACAAATATTCTATAATGAGAACTTTCTTCGTTTTTGCTATTACTACACAAAAAACATTGTTGTATGTGCAATAATGGTACCTAAACGTTAATCGAAACCATATCGCAGGCCAGATTTTATTAGCTCAAGGGACGTACTTCTCTGCTTGTGTGCCTATCACTGTTTTTGTGTTTTCATTGCTCAATATTTTGATTTACGACAAACTAGGTGTTTTGGGTCCCTGCTTAATCGATGCCAGCTCGGTTTAGCATAACAAAATTACTCATATTTTCTGATGCATAAAAATAGATGACCAGTGAATTGATCCTGGGTGCTGAGAAAATGTCATAGGATACATTATTTTTGTAAACGAGATTTCCCTGGTAAGTATATGGCAACGTATCTACGACGTTCTAACGCCCACTATCACCGAATAGAAAATAGATCTTTGAAATATACACCAATATTTTGAACACAGCGCTCTCGGTTGAGTTATTTTTGAAAATAGGAATTTATCTCACCGCGAGTAGTGTTCAACTCCATTCATTTGATTCTTTGGAAAATAATGGTTGATATATTATATTACACGTTTGAAGAAACACAGTAATACTGAACGAAACAACATATATAGTAAAATCAAGCTCGAAGCATAATCTTCATATACACAGTGATTTATCGTCGAGATTGAGTATGATTTCAAAACAATTGTGATAATAATTCTTATATCGCCAATTATGATGAAATTGTGAGTACTTGCAGATATCAAGTAATATATCGAATATATTGGTGAATTAGCTATTGCTCTCTGAATATTTGTATTCAATACTTTCATTTACTTATCTATAATACTTGTAAAGTTATGAGACGCAAATCTTAATTGAAATCTCGTTTGTTTGGAATTCTTCGTTATAAGAAACTAATTAGGTACATCATTTTTCCGTTCAACATGCTTCTTTCTACTCGAAGACAATTATAATTACAATTATAATTATTCCAAGAACCTCACTTACTCTCTTTATTGATATTTCTCACGCACCCTGTTTCTATAGCAAGTAAAAATGAAAAATATAAAAATCTTTGTCTTTGAAAAACGTGTATAGTTTAAGTTCTGAAAATGGACCTCTAACTATTTTGAGAACCTAAACCATATTTCAATAGAAGATCAGCATATAATTTGTATATTATTGAATACTTTGAAAAAAAATTAAAACTTTTCAACTGATTTTCAATACTGAATATGTGAAATGTTGAGAACTCTGTATATTTCACAGCCTATAAAAAAATAAACACAAAACTATCTACTTGCATACTACTCACAAAAGGTCTCAGTAAAATGAATTGATAACATTCGTGTACAACATTTTTGTATATTTTTCATCAATTACTCCGATTAGTATAATCACGATTTAGATTATAATAATTGATAAAGTATCAAATATGAGAGTAATCCACCTCTAATTGAAAATATATACAAGAAATATATATTCTCATGGAGGAATAAAAAGAGAAAAATAAATACGGAAAGCAACAACTCAACTGAAACGTAATAATATATATATACTCAAAAAGCATTCATATCCTTTGATACTGACCTATTTCCTCAATAACAATGATTACTTCAGTTCAATGATGAGAACTACTGTCGATGAAATTCGTAGAAGAGGAAGTCAAGCCTCTTCCGTAAAATGACATCGCCTCCAAAAACAGTAAAACCAGAGAGCCAGAGCAACACAATCACCACAACGGCAAAATAGCCTGGATAATCGCAAATATGTGCAAAATTGCGACTGAATTAAGGTTGGTAAGAAAGTTCGATAACCAGTAGCGAAATTGCCGAAGATTCGGTAAATGTACCAGAGCATAAATGTCGCCATAGCGGCAATTACGGCGGCGAAATCATGGTTGTCATAAAATCATCAAAGATACCGATGGCGTGAAAACGTCGTTCCGGTAAAATAACTACAATAACACAAATCACAACAGCAATACTACAACGTCAGTACCATAAAAAACTCCAGGGCAACACAATCACTACAGCGGTGAAATCGCCATAGTGCAAAATTGCGACTAAAGTAAAGTCGGCAAGAAGGTTCAATAACCACTGGCAAAACTGCCGAAGATTCGGTAAATGCGCCAGAGCGTAAATGTCGCCAGAGCAGCAATTACAGCGACGAAATCATAATCATCATCATCATCATCATCGTTTAGCGCTACAACACTGGGTGGGTCTTGGCTGAATGTACGACCTTTTTCCAGAAGACCCTGTCTTTCATCAACCTGTAATCAAAAGGGATGTTAATTTTTCGGAGGGTTCAAACATATTCAAACGCATTCTGGGGCGTCCGAGTGGTCTTTTGCCTGTCGGGGTCTCTTCCCATGCCAGTTTCACCAGTCTTTCGTCACTCATCCTTTGCACGTGTCCTGCCCACCTTAATCGCTGGGATTTGATCTCTTGCAAAATGTCGCTATCGTTGTACAGCTCTAGGATTTCTGTGTTAGTTTTAATGCGGTATCGGTTGGTCGTCGGATCATGGTGAGGTCCAAATATCTTTCTCAGGAGTTTTCGCTCGAAGCATCTGAGATTATCTTCATTTGCTTTGGTCATTGTCCACGTTTCGCTTCCATAAGTTGACGATGGTTTTATACACTTTGATTTTTGAGGTCCTTGTTAGATTTTTTGACTTCATAAGGCTATTGAGTGCGAATAGGCAGCGATTTGCAGACTGGATTCTCCCTTTGATTTCTCCAGTAACGTCGTTGTCAGATGTAATTGTGGCGCTCAGGTACTTGAAGCGTTCTACTCTTTCGAAATAGAAGTTCTTCACTGTTACGTTTTGTCCCAATCTATCTCTTCGTGCCGTTCTATTTATGCACTTGTACTTCGTCTTCTCTTCGTTGACCTTTAGTCTTACTTCACTTGTTGTTTTCTCGATCTTGTTGAAAATGTCCTTTACCGTTACAACCGAGTCCCCGATGAGGTCGATATCATCTGTGTATTCTAAAAGTAACTTGGGACCTTTCGCTGTTAGTAATTCAGTTTTTATCTCGGCTGCTCTCACGGCTTTCTCTAGGACGAAATCATGGATGTCATAAAATCATCAAAGATACCGATGGCGTGAAAACGCCGTTGCGGTAAAATAACTACAAAAACACAAATCACAACAGCAATAATACAACGTCAGTACCATAAAAAACTTCAGGGCAACACAATCACTACACCGGTAAAATCGCCATAGTGCAAAATTGTTACTGAAGTAAAGTCGGCAAGAAGGTTCAATAACCACTGGCAAAACAGCCGAAGATTCGGTAAATGCACCAGAGCGTAAATGTAGCCAGAGCAGCAATTACAGCGACGAAATCATGGCTGTCATAAAATCATCAAAGATTCCAAAGACGAGAAAAACACCGCCGCCGTTGCGGTAAAATAACTACAGGAGAAATCACAACAGCAAAACTACAACGTCAGCACCATAAAAACCTCCAGGGCAACACAATCACTACAGCTGCAAAATCGCCATATTGTAAAATTGTAACTGAAGTAAAATCGGCAATAAGGTTCAATAACCAGGGGCAAAATTGCCGAAAATTAGGTAAATACGCTTTAGCGTCAATGTCGCCAAAGCGTCAACACTACGGAGACGAAATCATCGCTGTCATAAAATCACGAAAGATGCAACATAATCGCAGAAGCAAAATAATAATGACTAATTTATTTAAGAGGCAATCTCGCTATCTCATCTAAAACTGAATATAAACTCCGCCGAATCAATCAGACAATTGAAACCTCAACTTCGTTTACTGTATTGTTAACTTTTAATTAATTGTTTCCTATTTAATAAATATTGAAAATATACGAAAAATCAATCTCAGAAATAGAGTTCCCACTTCGTCGCCAGAACTGAATGAACATTTTTTCCTGCATTTCATAAAAAATAAATGCTAAATTTCAAAAAGGAAGAAAGGTGAAATTATACAATCGATCTGAAGAGCCAAAAAACGAACTCGACATAAAACTCGCCAAGTTCGAATGGAAGTTAAAATTGATATATCATGCGAATCGCAAAAAATCAACCCCTTAACTCGCAAAGACCGGATCTGCCTTCCATTCAATCTTCCATTCTTCTTCGTCCTAACTGATTAACATTTACATTCAAGCGGTCATGGTCTGAAATGAGTGTTTTTTCATGTTTTGTTCTGAGTGGTTTAGGTATGATTATTTCGTTCATTATTCGAACCTTTCGCATTTATTCAGGTGGAATAATTTGAAAAACTCGGAGCGGTTAGATGAATCAATTTAATTTGAGGCCGGGAAGCACAAGATCGGACTTCTATACAGATCATGAAAAAATATTAATTAATCTGGCATACGTTTCGAATAGGGAGTAAGCATCAAGTTTGAAAAAACTGGACAAGTAATTCAATATTTGTCTACAATTAGAGGATTAAAACTATGCAAAGTCGTTAGTTGCTCTACTAATTAAGTTAGGTTATATTCAAATTGAATGTATATTTTATATGATCAAGTTTCAGAATATTCCCTTCAAATTATCATATACCTATTAATATACAAATTCTGAAAGCAAATAGGTTGAGCTTCACCACTTGAGAGTTATTTCGTTTATGTGTATACAATTTCTGCAGAATTTCATGTTAGGCAAACTGAGGTTGACTTTGACTGAAGATGTGTGACATATGTCACTTCATCAAGCTTCCTTTTAAATAGATCACAAAGAGTTGAGTTGCATCGTAAAAATTAAATTGAATATTCACATATTGCCAATGTGATAAGGGGTATCCCACATGGCACCATTCTAGGTCCGATAATGTACCTTATATACACCTTCGATTTTCCATGCTTGCCTCTTGAAGGAATTATGCACTGTTACGCAGATAAAACACAGTTAATTCACAGATTATGTCCCAATCCAAACATAAGCAAAGTGAAATCGTGTAGGCTTTCACGGCCGGTGTCCATTGTGAAACATGGTGAAATGATTTTCCGGGCTGATTGGCCGTGGTCAACTGGAACTCCTCCTCTTCCAGACGTTTCGTCCCTAACTGCGAGAGACATCTTCAGTGGCGGCGAGTGCTTCGACGTAGTGGCGTACTGGGCGACGACTCTGGAGCAACTGATGACCTGTTGACTAGAGTGCCGATATTTATAGGTCTTCGTGGCTCGGAAATATGTCCGCTTCGCTCTGATTGGTCCACCCCAACGCGTTCGTTGTCTGCTGTTGGACCAATCAGCTTCCGTTTCAGTGCAGGGTGCCAAATGTTCCTTATTCTCATGGTTTCTTCTTTCCGATTGAAATTGTTGCGATGCTTGTGTATCTCGATAGCCTCTCGTTGAGCCTGGCGTGGTAATTTCGATCCGTGGAGAGAACCTCAGCGTCGTCGTATTTGATATTATGCTCCAAGTTGTTATAGGCATGCTCTGCTACAGCTGACTTCTCAGGCTGAACTCGGCGACAATGACCTTCATGTTCCTTGAGGCGTGTCTTGATGCTACGTTTAGTTGTACCAATATAAACCGAACCACATGAGCAAGGGATTTTGTAAACACCAGCTGAAGATAGTTTATCCCGTGGATCCTTCGCTGACCGCAACAAATTCCGAACTTGATGGGTTGGCTTGAAAATAGCCCTCACTTCGTGGCGCTGAAGTAATCTCCCGATTCGATCCGTTACTCCTCTGATGAAAGGCATTATTGCCACTCCTTGTTTGGGTTCCTCCGTTGGTGGTACTCCGGTTTCCTTTCTGGGCCTCAGTGCTCTGGTGACTTCTTGGAAAGAATATCCGTTGGCCTGAAAAGCTTGATGGAGATGACTCTCTTCATTTTTGAGTGATTGTGGTTCACAAATCCTACTTGCTCTTTGTGAAAGACAACGAAGAACAGCACGCTTCTGTTTGGGATGATGGTTGGACATTTTGTGAAGGTAGCGATCCGTGTGAGTCGGTTTTCTGTAAACAGTATGTCCTAGCGATCCGTCTTCTCTTCTTTTTACTAGAACATCCAAAAAAGCTAGTTGGCCATTTTCTTCCTTTTCCATAGTGAACTGGATTTGCGGGTGTATACTATTCAGATGATTCAGGAACTCAAGTAACTTTTCTTGTCCGTGGCTCCAAACGACGAAGGTATCATCAACGTATCGGTACCAATGTGTTGGTTTGAGAGGCGAGTTCCTGATGGCAACTTCCTCGAATTCCTCCATGTAGGAATTTGCGATGACCGGACTAAGTGGACTTCCCATGGCGACACCATCTTTTTGTTCATAAAACACGTTGTTATACTGAAAATAAGTAGTGGTTAGAACGTGGCGGAATAGTGTACTGATGTCCCGTGGAAAAATCCTGTCGATCTTGAGTAACGCATCCGTGACTGGAACTTTTGTGAAGAGTGATACCACATCAAAACTCACTAATATATCAGTATCTCGAACAGTGATTAACTTCAGTTTCTCGATGAAATGCGAAGAATCCTTAATGAAGGTAACACTCTGTCCCACATGTGGTTGAAGTAGCCTCGTGAGATGTTTGGCCAGGTTGTAAGTTGGAGATCCTATTGCACTGACTATGGGTCTTAGTGGCACATCTGGCTTGTGAATTTTCGGTAATCCATATAACCTCGGGGACAGGGCTTCGGATACTTTTATCTTCTTTTGAAGTTCTTCTGGGATGGACGAGTTCTTGATGAGGTCGTTTGTTTTACGTAGAATTGATGCTGTGGGATCTCTTTTCAACATCTTGTAGTTTTCCGGTTTCAGTAGGTCTTGCACTTTCTGGTGATAATCTACAGTGTTTAACACAGTGGTGGCATTCCCTTTATCTGCAGGTAGAATTATTATGTCCTTGTTGTTGCGAAGGTCCTTCAACGCTCTCCTTTCGGTGTACGGAATGTTTGACTTTGGTGGCCTGGCGTGTTGTAATATTTTTGAACAATCTCGGCGGATTTCTTCTGCTGAATCTTGTGGTAGATTTCTTATTCCTGCTTCGATATTGGCAATGATCTCTTCAACTGGAACATTCCTAGGTGTGACGGCAAAATTCCCTCCCTTAGCAAGAATTGATTCTTCATGATCTGAGAGCTGATGGCTTGAGATGTTGACGACTGTCTTATTTACGTCCAGAATGGGCCGTGGTTTAGTATTGGTATCACACTGTTCAAACTTTCTCTTCTGTCGTTCCGTGCTTTTCTTCATTTCCGAGGACATGGTGTTGTAAATAATTCTATCCACACGCTCCCAGTCCCAGTTGTTCATCTTTTGACTAATCAGGAGATGGACGGACAAAAGCTCGGAATCCAACTTGGCCAGTTCTCGACGAGTTTCATGAATCCGTTCACGTAGTAGTGCTCTCTCTAACCTGTTGTAGATCCTGTGGGATGCTGCTGTATTGAAATGACGTTTCGCACGAAGAAACTTTGGAATCACATTGTTGTCCCTGCAACGAAGTAGAAAAATTAGCGAACTTACCTGGTGGGCTTTTTCTTCCTCAATACTTCAAATCGTCGAACCTGCTTGTAGACTTCCTCCCCGTAGAGGCGGTTAATGAAATCGTGTAGGCTTTCACGGCCGGTGTCCATTGTGAAACATGGTGAAATGATTTTCCGGGCTGATTGGCCGTGGTCAACTGGAACTCCTCCTCTTCCAGACGTTTCGTCCCTAACTGCGAGAGACATCTTCAGTGGCGGCGAGTGCTTCGACGTAGTGGCGTACTGGGCGACGACTCTGGAGCAACTGATGACCTGTTGACTAGAGTGCCGATATTTATAGGTCTTCGTGGCTCGGCAATATGTCCGCTTCGCTCTGATTGGTCCACCCCAACGCGTTCGTTGTCTGCTGTTGGACCAATCAGCTTCCGTTTCAGTGCAGGGTGCCAAATGTTCCTTATTCTCATGGTTTCTTCTTTCCGATTGAAATTGTTGCGATGCTTGTGTATCTCGATAGCCTCTCGTTGGAGCCTGGCGTGGTAATTTCGATCCGTGATCGAAATTACCACGCCAGGCTCCAACGAGAGGCTATCGAGATATCGAGATACACAAGCATCGCAACAATTTCAATCGGAAAGAAGAAACCATGAGAATAAGGAACATTTGGCACCCTGCACTGAAACGGAAGCTGATTGGTCCAACAGCAGACAACGAACGCGTTGGGGTGGACCAATCAGAGCGAAGCGGACATATTGCCGAGCCACGAAGACCTATAAATATCGGCACTCTAGTCAACAGGTCATCAGTTGCTCCAGAGTCGTCGCCCAGTACGCCACTACGTCGAAGCACTCGCCGCCACTGAAGATGTCTCTCGCAGTTAGGGACGAAACGTCTGGAAGAGGAGGAGTTCCAGTTGACCACGGCCAATCAGCCCGGAAAATCATTTCACCATGTTTCACAATGGACACCGGCCGTGAAAGCCTACACGATTTCATTAACCGCCTCTACGGGGAGGAAGTCTACAAGCAGGTTCGACGATTTGAAGTATTGAGGAAGAAAAAGCCCACCAGGTAAGTTCGCTAATTTTTCTACTTCGTTGCAGGGACAACAATGTGATTCCAAAGTTTCTTCGTGCGAAACGTCATTTCAATACAGCAGCATCCCACAGGATCTACAACAGGTTAGAGAGAGCACTACTACGTGAACGGATTCATGAAACTCGTCGAGAACTGGCCAAGTTGGATTCCGAGCTTTTGTCCGTCCATCTCCTGATTAGTCAAAAGATGAACAACTGGGACTGGGAGCGTGTGGATAGAATTATTTACAACACCATGTCCTCGGAAATGAAGAAAAGCACGGAACGACAGAAGAGAAAGTTTGAACAGTGTGATACCAATACTAAACCACGGCCCATTCTGGACGTAAATAAGACAGTCGTCAACATCTCAAGCCATCAGCTCTCAGATCATGAAGAATCAATTCTTGCTAAGGGAGGGAATTTTGCCGTCACACCTAGGAATGTTCCAGTTGAAGAGATCATTGCCAATATCGAAGCAGGAATAAGAAATCTACCACAAGATTCAGCAGAAGAAATCCGCCGAGATTGTTCAAAAATATTACAACACGCCAGGCCACCAAAGTCAAACATTCCGTACACCGAAAGGAGAGCGTTGAAGGACCTTCGCAACAACAAGGACATAATAATTCTACCTGCAGATAAAGGGAATGCCACCACTGTGTTAAACACTGTAGATTATCACCAGAAAGTGCAAGACCTACTGAAACCGGAAAACTACAAGATGTTGAAAAGAGATCCCACAGCATCAATTCTACGTAAAACAAACGACCTCATCAAGAACTCGTCCATCCCAGAAGAACTTCAAAAGAAGATAAAAGTATCCGAAGCCGTCCCCGAGGTTATATGGATTACCGAAAATTCACAAGCCAGA
Source organism: Henosepilachna vigintioctopunctata (assembly GCA_030704895.1). Lineage (NCBI taxonomy): Eukaryota > Metazoa > Arthropoda > Insecta > Coleoptera > Coccinellidae > Henosepilachna > Henosepilachna vigintioctopunctata. The sequence goes on along the minus strand of JARQZJ010000095.1, from coordinate 4,575,241 downwards.
TGTGCCACTAAGACCCATAGTCAGTGCAATAGGATCTCCAACTTACAACCTGGCCAAACATCTCACGAGGCTACTTCAACCACATGTGGGACAGAGTGTTACCTTCATTAAGGATTCTTCGCATTTCATCGAGAAACTGAAGTTAATCACTGTTCGAGATACTGATATATTAGTGAGTTTTGATGTGGTATCACTCTTCACAAAAGTTCCAGTCACGGATGCGTTACTCAAGATCGACAGGATTTTTCCACGGGACATCAGTACACTATTCCGCCACGTTCTAACCACTACTTATTTTCAGTATAACAACGTGTTTTATGAACAAAAAGATGGTGTCGCCATGGGAAGTCCACTTAGTCCGGTCATCGCAAATTCCTACATGGAGGAATTCGAGGAAGTTGCCATCAGGAACTCGCCTCTCAAACCAACACATTGGTACCGATATGTTTGGAGCCACGGACAAGAAAAGTTACTTGAGTTCCTGAATCATCTGAATAGTATACACCCGCAAATCCAGTTCACTATGGAAAAGGAAGAAAATGGCCAACTAGCTTTTTTGGATGTTCTAGTAAAGAGAAGAGAAGACGGATCGCTAGGACATACTGTTTACAGAAAACCGACTCACACGGATCGCTACCTTCACAAAATGTCCAACCATCATCCCAAACAGAAGCGTGCTGTTCTTCGATGTCTTTCACAAAGAGCAAGTAGGATTTGTGAACCACAATCACTCAAAAATGAAGAGAGTCATCTCCATCAAGCTTTTCAGGCCAACGGATATTCTTTCCAAGAAGTCACCAGAGCACTGAGGCCCAGAAAGGGAACCGGAGTACCACCAACGGAGGAACCCAAACAAGGAGTGGCAATAATGCCTTTCATCAGAGGAGTAACGGATCGAATCGGGAGATTACTTCAGCGCCACGAAGTGAGGGCTATTTTCAAGCCAACCCATCAAGTTCGGAATTTGTTGCGGTCAGCGAAGGATCCACGGGATAAACTATCTTCAGCTGGTGTTTACAAAATCCCTTGCTCATGTGGTTCGGTTTATATTGGTACAACTAAACGTAGCATCAAGACACGCCTCAAGGAACATGAAGGTCATTGTCGCCGAGTTCAGCCTGAGAAGTCAGCTGTAGCAGAGCATGCCTATAACAACTTGGAGCATAATATCAAATACGACGACGCTGAGGTTCTCTCCACGGATCGAAATTACCACGCCAGGCTCCAACGAGAGGCTATCGAGATACACAAGCATCGCAACAATTTCAATCGGAAAGAAGAAACCATGAGAATAAGGAACATTTGGCACCCTGCACTGAAACGGAAGCTGATTGGTCCAACAGCAGACAACGAACGCGTTGGGGTGGACCAATCAGAGCGAAGCGGACATATTGCCGAGCCACGAAGACCTATAAATATCGGCACTCTAGTCAACAGGTCATCAGTTGCTCCAGAGTCGTCGCCCAGTACGCCACTACGTCGAAGCACTCGCCGCCACTGAAGATGTCTCTCGCAGTTAGGGACGAAACGTCTGGAAGAGGAGGAGTTCCAGTTGACCACGGCCAATCAGCCCGGAAAATCATTTCACCATGTTTCACAATGGACACCGGCCGTGAAAGCCTACACGATTTCATTAACCGCCTCTACGGGGAGGAAGTCTACAAGCAGGTTCGACGATTTGAAGTATTGAGGAAGAAAAAAGCCCACCAGGTAAGTTCGCTAATTTTTCTACTTCGTTGCAGGGACAACAATGTGATTCCAAAGTTTCTTCGTGCGAAACGTCATTTCAATACAGCAGCATCCCACAGGATCTACAACAGGTTAGAGAGAGCACTACTACGTGAACGGATTCATGAAACTCGTCGAGAACTGGCCAAGTTGGATTCCGAGCTTTTGTCCGTCCATCTCCTGATTAGTCAAAAGATGAACAACTGGGACTGGGAGCGTGTGGATAGAATTATTTACAACACCATGTCCTCGGAAATGAAGAAAAGCACGGAACGACAGAAGAGAAAGTTTGAACAGTGTGATACCAATACTAAACCACGGCCCATTCTGGACGTAAATAAGACAGTCGTCAACATCTCAAGCCATCAGCTCTCAGATCATGAAGAATCAATTCTTGCTAAGGGAGGGAATTTTGCCGTCACACCTAGGAATGTTCCAGTTGAAGAGATCATTGCCAATATCGAAGCAGGAATAAGAAATCTACCACAAGATTCAGCAGAAGAAATCCGCCGAGATTGTTCAAAAATATTACAACACGCCAGGCCACCAAAGTCAAACATTCCGTACACCGAAAGGAGAGCGTTGAAGGACCTTCGCAACAACAAGGACATAATAATTCTACCTGCAGATAAAGGGAATGCCACCACTGTGTTAAACACTGTAGATTATCACCAGAAAGTGCAAGACCTACTGAAACCGGAAAACTACAAGATGTTGAAAAGAGATCCCACAGCATCAATTCTACGTAAAACAAACGACCTCATCAAGAACTCGTCCATCCCAGAAGAACTTCAAAAGAAGATAAAAGTATCCGAAGCCCTGTCCCCGAGGTTATATGGATTACCGAAAATTCACAAGCCAGATGTGCCACTAAGACCCATAGTCAGTGCAATAGGATCTCCAACTTACAACCTGGCCAAACATCTCACGAGGCTACTTCAACCACATGTGGGACAGAGTGTTACCTTCATTAAGGATTCTTCGCATTTCATCGAGAAACTGAAGTTAATCACTGTTCGAGATACTGATATATTAGTGAGTTTTGATGTGGTATCACTCTTCACAAAAGTTCCAGTCACGGATGCGTTACTCAAGATCGACAGGATTTTTCCACGGGACATCAGTACACTATTCCGCCACGTTCTAACCACTACTTATTTTCAGTATAACAACGTGTTTTATGAACAAAAAGATGGTGTCGCCATGGGAAGTCCACTTAGTCCGGTCATCGCAAATTCCTACATGGAGGAATTCGAGGAAGTTGCCATCAGGAACTCGCCTCTCAAACCAACACATTGGTACCGATACGTTGATGATACCTTCGTCGTTTGGAGCCACGGACAAGAAAAGTTACTTGAGTTCCTGAATCATCTGAATAGTATACACCCGCAAATCCAGTTCACTATGGAAAAGGAAGAAAATGGCCAACTAGCTTTTTTGGATGTTCTAGTAAAAAGAAGAGAAGACGGATCGCTAGGACATACTGTTTACAGAAAACCGACTCACACGGATCGCTACCTTCACAAAATGTCCAACCATCATCCCAAACAGAAGCGTGCTGTTCTTCGTTGTCTTTCACAAAGAGCAAGTAGGATTTGTGAACCACAATCACTCAAAAATGAAGAGAGTCATCTCCATCAAGCTTTTCAGGCCAACGGATATTCTTTCCAAGAAGTCACCAGAGCACTGAGGCCCAGAAAGGAACCGGAGTACCACCAACGGAGGAACCCAAACAAGGAGTGGCAATAATGCCTTTCATCAGAGGAGTAACGGATCGAATCGGGAGATTACTTCAGCGCCACGAAGTGAGGGCTATTTTCAAGCCAACCCATCAAGTTCGGAATTTGTTGCGGTCAGCGAAGGATCCACGGGATAAACTATCTTCAGCTGGTGTTTACAAAATCCCTTGCTCATGTGGTTCGGTTTATATTGGTACAACTAAACGTAGCATCAAGACACGCCTCAAGGAACATGAAGGTCATTGTCGCCGAGTTCAGCCTGAGAAGTCAGCTGTAGCAGAGCATGCCTATAACAACTTGGAGCATAATATCAAATACGACGACGCTGAGGTTCTCTCCACGGATCGAAATTACCACGCCAGGCTCCAACGAGAGGCTATCGAGATACACAAGCATCGCAACAATTTCAATCGGAAAGAAGAAACCATGAGAATAAGGAACATTTGGCACCCTGCACTGAAACGGAAGCTGATTGGTCCAACAGCAGACAACGAACGCGTTGGGGTGGACCAATCAGAGCGAAGCGGACATATTGCCGAGCCACGAAGACCTATAAATATCGGCACTCTAGTCAACAGGTCATCAGTTGCTCCAGAGTCGTCGCCCAGTACGCCACTACGTCGAAGCACTCGCCGCCACTGAAGATGTCTCTCGCAGTTAGGGACGAAACGTCTGGAAGAGGAGGAGTTCCAGTTGACCACGGCCAATCAGCCCGGAAAATCATTTCACCATGTTTCACAATGGACACCGGCCGTGAAAGCCTACACGATTTCATTAACCGCCTCTACGGGGAGGAAGTCTACAAGCAGGTTCGACGATTTGAAGTATTGAGGAAGAAAAAAGCCCACCAGGTAAGTTCGCTAATTTTTCTACTTCGTTGCAGGGACAACAATGTGATTCCAAAGTTTCTTCGTGCGAAACGTCATTTCAATACAGCAGCATCCCACAGGATCTACAACAGGTTAGAGAGAGCACTACTACGTGAACGGATTCATGAAACTCGTCGAGAACTGGCCAAGTTGGATTCCGAGCTTTTGTCCGTCCATCTCCTGATTAGTCAAAAGATGAACAACTGGGACTGGGAGCGTGTGGATAGAATTATTTACAACACCATGTCCTCGGAAATGAAGAAAAGCACGGAACGACAGAAGAGAAAGTTTGAACAGTGTGATACCAATACTAAACCACGGCCCATTCTGGACGTAAATAAGACAGTCGTCAACATCTCAAGCCATCAGCTCTCAGATCATGAAGAATCAATTCTTGCTAAGGGAGGGAATTTTGCCGTCACACCTAGGAATGTTCCAGTTGAAGAGATCATTGCCAATATCGAAGCAGGAATAAGAAATCTACCACAAGATTCAGCAGAAGAAATCCGCCGAGATTGTTCAAAAATATTACAACACGCCAGGCCACCAAAGTCAAACATTCCGTACACCGAAAGGAGAGCGTTGAAGGACCTTCGCAACAACAAGGACATAATAATTCTACCTGCAGATAAAGGGAATGCCACCACTGTGTTAAACACTGTAGATTATCACCAGAAAGTGCAAGACCTACTGAAACCGGAAAACTACAAGATGTTGAAAAGAGATCCCACAGCATCAATTCTACGTAAAACAAACGACCTCATCAAGAACTCGTCCATCCCAGAAGAACTTCAAAGAAGATAAAAGTATCCGAAGCCCTGTCCCCGAGGTTATATGGATTACCGAAAATTCACAAGCCAGATGTGCCACTAAGACCCATAGTCAGTGCAATAGGATCTCCAACTTACAACCTGGCCAAACATCTCACGAGGCTACTTCAACCACATGTGGGACAGAGTGTTACCTTCATTAAGGATTCTTCGCATTTCATCGAGAAACTGAAGTTAATCACTGTTCGAGATACTGATATATTAGTGAGTTTTGATGTGGTATCACTCTTCACAAAAGTTCCAGTCACGGATGCGTTACTCAAGATCGACAGGATTTTTCCACGGGACATCAGTACACTATTCCGCCACGTTCTAACCACTACTTATTTTCAGTATAACAACGTGTTTTATGAACAAAAAGATGGTGTCGCCATGGGAAGTCCACTTAGTCCGGTCATCGCAAATTCCTACATGGAGGAATTCGAGGAAGTTGCCATCAGGAACTCGCCTCTCAAACCAACACATTGGTACCGATACGTTGATGATACCTTCGTCGTTTGGAGCCACGGACAAGAAAAGTTACTTGAGTTCCTGAATCATCTGAATAGTATACACCCGCAAATCCAGTTCACTATGGAAAAGGAAGAAAATGGCCAACTAGCTTTTTTGGATGTTCTAGTAAAGAAGAGAAGACGGATCGCTAGGACATACTGTTTACAGAAAACCGACTCACACGGATCGCTACCTTCACAAAATGTCCAACCATCATCCCAAACAGAAGCGTGCTGTTCTTCGATGTCTTTCACAAAGAGCAAGTAGGATTTGTGAACCACAATCACTCAAAAATGAAGAGAGTCATCTCCATCAAGCTTTTCAGGCCAACGGATATTCTTTCCAAGAAGTCACCAGAGCACTGAGGCCCAGAAAGGGAACCGGAGTACCACCAACGGAGGAACCCAAACAAGGAGTGGCAATAATGCCTTTCATCAGAGGAGTAACGGATCGAATCGGGAGATTACTTCAGCGCCACGAAGTGAGGGCTATTTTCAAGCCAACCCATCAAGTTCGGAATTTGTTGCGGTCAGCGAAGGATCCACGGGATAAACTATCTTCAGCTGGTGTTTACAAAATCCCTTGCTCATGTGGTTCGGTTTATATTGGTACAACTAAACGTAGCATCAAGACACGCCTCAAGGAACATGAAGGTCATTGTCGCCGAGTTCAGCCTGAGAAGTCAGCTGTAGCAGAGCATGCCTATAACAACTTGGAGCATAATATCAAATACGACGACGCTGAGGTTCTCTCCACGGATCGAAATTACCACGCCAGGCTCCAACGAGAGGCTATCGAGATACACAAGCATCGCAACAATTTCAATCGGAAAGAAGAAACCATGAGAATAAGGAACATTTGGCACCCTGCACTGAAACGGAAGCTGATTGGTCCAACAGCAGACAACGAACGCGTTGGGGTGGACCAATCAGAGCGAAGCGGACATATTGCCGAGCCACGAAGACCTATAAATATCGGCACTCTAGTCAACAGGTCATCAGTTGCTCCAGAGTCGTCGCCCAGTACGCCACTACGTCGAAGCACTCGCCGCCACTGAAGATGTCTCTCGCAGTTAGGGACGAAACGTCTGGAAGAGGAGGAGTTCCAGTTGACCACGGCCAATCAGCCCGGAAAATCATTTCACCATGTTTCACAATGGACACCGGCCGTGAAAGCCTACACGATTTCATTAATTTTTCTACTTCGTTGCAGGGACAACAATGTGATTCCAAAGTTTCTTCGTGCGAAACGTCATTTCAATACAGCAGCATCCCACAGGATCTACAACAGGTTAGAGAGAGCACTACTACGTGAACGGATTCATGAAACTCGTCGAGAACTGGCCAAGTTGGATTCCGAGCTTTTGTCCGTCCATCTCCTGATTAGTCAAAAGATGAACAACTGGGACTGGGAGCGTGTGGATAGAATTATTTACAACACCATGTCCTCGGAAATGAAGAAAAGCACGGAACGACAGAAGAGAAAGTTTGAACAGTGTGATACCAATACTAAACCACGGCCCATTCTGGACGTAAATAAGACAGTCGTCAACATCTCAAGCCATCAGCTCTCAGATCATGAAGAATCAATTCTTGCTAAGGGAGGGAATTTTGCCGTCACACCTAGGAATGTTCCAGTTGAAGAGATCATTGCCAATATCGAAGCAGGAATAAGAAATCTACCACAAGATTCAGCAGAAGAAATCCGCCGAGATTGTTCAAAAATATTACAACACGCCAGGCCACCAAAGTCAAACATTCCGTACACCGAAAGGAGAGCGTTGAAGGACCTTCGCAACAACAAGGACATAATAATTCTACCTGCAGATAAAGGGAATGCCACCACTGTGTTAAACACTGTAGATTATCACCAGAAAGTGCAAGACCTACTGAAACCGGAAAACTACAAGATGTTGAAAAGAGATCCCACAGCATCAATTCTACGTAAAACAAACGACCTCATCAAGAACTCGTCCATCCCAGAAGAACTTCAAAAGAAGATAAAAGTATCCGAAGCCCTGTCCCCGAGGTTATATGGATTACCGAAAATTCACAAGCCAGATGTGCCACTAAGACCCATAGTCAGTGCAATAGGATCTCCAACTTACAACCTGGCCAAACATCTCACGAGGCTACTTCAACCACATGTGGGACAGAGTGTTACCTTCATTAAGGATTCTTCGCATTTCATCGAGAAACTGAAGTTAATCACTGTTCGAGATACTGATATATTAGTGAGTTTTGATGTGGTATCACTCTTCACAAAAGTTCCAGTCACGGATGCGTTACTCAAGATCGACAGGATTTTTCCACGGGACATCAGTACACTATTCCGCCACGTTCTAACCACTACTTATTTTCAGTATAACAACGTGTTTTATGAACAAAAAGATGGTGTCGCCATGGGAAGTCCACTTAGTCCGGTCATCGCAAATTCCTACATGGAGGAATTCGAGGAAGTTGCCATCAGGAACTCGCCTCTCAAACCAACACATTGGTACCGATACGTTGATGATACCTTCGTCGTTTGGAGCCACGGACAAGAAAAGTTACTTGAGTTCCTGAATCATCTGAATAGTATACACCCGCAAATCCAGTTCACTATGGAAAAGGAAGAAAATGGCCAACTAGCTTTTTTGGATGTTCTAGTAAAAAGAAGAGAAGACGGATCGCTAGGACATACTGTTTACAGAAAACCGACTCACACGGATCGCTACCTTCACAAAATGTCCAACCATCATCCCAAACAGAAGCGTGCTGTTCTTCGTTGTCTTTCACAAAGAGCAAGTAGGATTTGTGAACCACAATCACTCAAAAATGAAGAGAGTCATCTCCATCAAGCTTTTCAGGCCAACGGATATTCTTTCCAAGAAGTCACCAGAGCACTGAGGCCCAGAAAGGAAACCGGAGTACCACCAACGGAGGAACCCAAACAAGGAGTGGCAATAATGCCTTTCATCAGAGGAGTAACGGATCGAATCGGGAGATTACTTCAGCGCCACGAAGTGAGGGCTATTTTCAAGCCAACCCATCAAGTTCGGAATTTGTTGCGGTCAGCGAAGGATCCACGGGATAAACTATCTTCAGCTGGTGTTTACAAAATCCCTTGCTCATGTGGTTCGGTTTATATTGGTACAACTAAACGTAGCATCAAGACACGCCTCAAGGAACATGAAGGTCATTGTCGCCGAGTTCAGCCTGAGAAGTCAGCTGTAGCAGAGCATGCCTATAACAACTTGGAGCATAATATCAAATACGACGACGCTGAGGTTCTCTCCACGGATCGAAATTACCACGCCAGGCTCCAACGAGAGGCTATCGAGATACACAAGCATCGCAACAATTTCAATCGGAAAGAAGAAACCATGAGAATAAGGAACATTTGGCACCCTGCACTGAAACGGAAGCTGATTGGTCCAACAGCAGACAACGAACGCGTTGGGGTGGACCAATCAGAGCGAAGCGGACATATTTCCGAGCCACGAAGACCTATAAATATCGGCACTCTAGTCAACAGGTCATCAGTTGCTCCAGAGTCGTCGCCCAGTACGCCACTACGTCGAAGCACTCGCCGCCACTGAAGATGTCTCTCGCAGTTAGGGACGAAACGTCTGGAAGAGGAGGAGTTCCAGTTGACCACGGCCAATCAGCCCGGAAAATCATTTCACCATGTTTCACAATAAGCAAAGTATTGAATAAAGATCTGAAACGTATAAATGTTTATGCTGAAAAACATGGTCTGAAATTAAACGTAGACAAAACACAACTCATCTTCATTGGTTCCACCTCAATACACAAAAAATTGTCCCTTATAAACAATGTTGTTCTAAACGGACAAATAATTAAACCTATAACTACAGTTAAAAATATCGGTCTGTTAATGGATCAACAATTAACATTCGAAAAACATATACAACTGAATTTGAAGACAACATATCTTAAACATAGAACTCTTTCACCGCTCAAATATATCTTAGACAATAAATCAAAATTAAATCTGATAAATTCCTTAATTCTGTCACGGTGTGATTATGCTAATGCCGCATATTTTCCCTGTTTAACTGTACAACTCAAAAACGAATTACAACTTTTACAAAATACCTGCATACGTTCTTGCTACAATATAAGACGTTTTGATCATATAAGTCATATATATAGTTCCAATGAAATTCTAAAAATGGATTTCAGGTCTCAATCACAATTTTATGTATTCATATATAAAATTTTATCAACATCTTGCCCCAAGTATCTGCCGAAAATTTGTTAATTAATTGTTTTTAAAAATAAATTACATTCTCAGAAATAGGTACATATTAAGTTCATTTCAGTGAAAACATTATTATATTCGATATTCTTCATGAATTTCATAATTTGATCTCTTGAAAATTATTATAGGTGATCATTTTTGAAACCAGAAGAAAACATAGTCGGATGAAACCTATTGGAAAATTAATAGAAAATAACAAAAATTAAATGAAAAATTATTTATGGACAATATGAGGACAATGTGAGTTTTTGAGAGTATAAAACGATTTATCCGGATTTACGATAAATCTACAAGTCTAAGGAAAAAAGTTCCATGGAAAAGTTGTAGGTACTAGAAAGATCTACAACTTTGGTATTTTTACTTTATTCACATAACCTAGAAATTCATGTTAAAAACTAAGACAACCAGATTTCTGGATTTCATTTTTCACAAAAAAATATTTTTCGAGACAATTCGGTAGAAACTGACCTTTTTTGTCTGAAACGCACTGTAATTTTTTCAATTGAAAATAGGTATTTTTTTCACTCTATTTTGTCGCAAAAATGATAAAGCACCATAATTTTCAATCGAAAATTCCCATGTCAAAATATCTACTTTTTCAAAAGAGTTAGTGGACTCTAGGTTCGGTGAATTATCTACTTTCTGGTAGTATAAAAAAATAAACATTACTATGTCTATCCATAAGTTTCTTTGAAAACATTGCGACCATAAATAAAGACCTCGAAATAAAGCAGTTTTCAAAAAATCTCAGCGACAATATACTCAGCGGCACAATTAGGGAAACACAAAAAAAGGTTGATTTTTTTTACCATTGTCGGGTATTTTGATGAGTGGTTTTTGTTTAAGTGTCAATAACTTCACGACAGATTGTATCAAGTACACTCAACTTTTATTTTCAGTGTATTGACAAGAATTGATGGTTGTTTAAGAATCCGCTCATTTAGCGTTTTTTACTTATTCTGATAAGAACTTAGGGGATGCTGCGAATGGAAACTATGGGTCATTTAACTGGTTAAATTTGAATAATGTACATTGTTCTGATACAAAATGAGAGATTTACCAGCAATTTCTGTGGCTAGGACTGTAGCAATGATCGAAGAAGGGCACATCTATCGCTCAGTCAGTCGCACCCTGTCGCAGGACAAGGCAGAAATCGAACAACTAGCGCCTTAGATGACCGTTTCATGGTCATGCAGACGAAATCGTCATCAAACAGCTGTTCAGGCCCGAAATCGTTTAGCAGAAGTCCGTAACGTCAACGTCAGTGAAATGGCTACTAGAAAACGGTTGAATGAAGTTGGCTTCAACTCTTACGTGCCAACAAAGGCCCCCAAAACTCGAGGTAGCTCATCATGTAGTAAGATTATCATTCTCTCGAGAGCATGGAGATTGGACAAATGAGTGAGGCCGTATTTTGTTCACTGACGAGAGCCGTTTTTGTGTGAATTTCGTGGATGAGAGGAAAATAATGTCGAGACATCGAGAGGAACGTTATCGCCAAGCAAATTTTACTGAATCTGTGTCGTATGGTGAAGGATCAGTGATGTTATGGGGTGGCATATGTTTGGTAACCCGCACGGAGCTAGTGATCAGCAGTAATGGATCGCTAGCTCCACAGCGGTACGACACAGAGATCTTAGAACCTAATGTCATGCCTTTTGCCCCACTCATAGGCGAAAATTCAATTTTCATGCACACACGCCCTCACACTGCACGCACAGTGAGTGACTATCTTGAAGAAGGCATCATTCAAATGAACTGGACAGCCAATCACCGGATATGAACCCAATAGAACATGTCTGGTACTGCCTGGGAAGATGGGTTCGACAAAGAAATCCAGCCCATAATAATGTGGAAGAACTTGGCGTTAGTGGAGGAGTGGAACAACAAACTGTAATTTGAAGCTGTGGTGGCAATACCCGTTGGAAACCCTTTTTTGTAAAATTTGCAAATTTTAAAAGATTTAAGTTTTAAGGAAAAAAAGTTCAATTTCCATTCATTGTAATTTTTGGTTAATTATTCAAGAAGAAATATTGTATAAGTTACTTTAGCATTTATTTTAGCTAGTTTGAGTGCAACTAATTAAGATGTAACTGAAAAAAATATGTACGACATAAATTTGTTGAGAAAATCGACCTTTTTTTTGTGTTCTCCTATTTGTGCCGGTGAGTGTACTTTCTGAAAACTGAGAGAATAATAAATAAGTCTCGAATGTTCATTGGATAAAAAAATTCGAAAACCAAATATTGAAAAACAAGAGAAAATATACCATAAATAATAAACTACGTGATATTTTTTCAATGAATTGTGGAATAGTCAAAATATTGAATCAGATTGTCACAACAAAGTTCCAATCGTGAGGAATTCACTTGGAATTGAAAGACAAATACTAAATGAACCGTAGAATTATAGGCATGAAGTGAAATTCAATCCGTACAGTGCCTAATGGATTGTAAAAACAATTTAATGGAGGGTGAATAATTAAATTACCATATATCGATGCCGAAGTTCGACCATATCATAGCTAAATGAGAAATCATTCAGCAAAACCACGAACAAAACCTTCGATCCCTTGAGATAGGCTTTGCCTGAGAATCGACATTTCGATGATAAAAAACGTTATAACATTAAATGGGGAGTATCAGCAGAAGAAGAAAATTAATCAACGCCACCACTGATTTATATGGTAGGTAACCCAGCAAAAAATCACATTTGGTTAAAATATTCTTGGGCTTATAATATAGGGTTCTTTTTTTAGAAGTATAGAACTTTAAATTGCAATAAAACAACGATGGATCATTCGATTGACAAGAATTTTTTTTTATTCGAAAGATAATCTTGTGGCATTACATTTTAAATATTTTTTCTGGCATATGACCGCCACGGTTGGCTCGGATGTAGTCCAATCTGGACGTCCAATTCTCGAATACTTTTTGTAACATTTGTGGCCATATATCGGCAATAACACTCGAGTTTTATACTCAAAATATGTGAGCAGAAAATATGATTTTATTTTTCAAATGGATATTTTTCAAACCATAATAAAATTTTTCCAGCTCTCCAAATGTATAAATGCCCCTGGCTAGTATAAATTCCAAAATATTTCACTATTTGAAGCCCTATTACAGAACCAACCTAAAGCACTAAAATTCTTCGGCACATATCCAAATTAATTCACGTTTTAAGAACATCAGATTGATAGTATCATTAAGATAAAACGGTCGCAAATTCCTTCGAATTATGGCTAAGTAATAGCAAGAGATGGAGACATGGTATCGGGTTACCAGAGACACTATATGATGCTATGCATACCAAGTGAGTCACATAGAGTATATTTTCGCCATTTCACTGATAAGAAGTTATATGCATCAGATTTGGGGATTGCAGGATTTCCATTCATTGAATTATCTCAACCTTATCCCAGCGCTCTGACTCAATTTATCTTATATAATTGGAGTGATTAGTTATAGAGTGCACGTGCAAGAATTTTAGCACAGGTATGGCAATTTAGTTCTAATTGAATATAAACTAAAATTCAAACTGGATTTGAAAAAATAACTACATTTGAAAAAATAAATAAGTTACTATTTAAGTTGTTCCTAAATTTAAAGTCCTACATTGATGGAAAAGAACTCTTTTCGAAAAGATTGAGTTCGCATTAATCAGTCCAGGAAAACCTCAGTTATAGGCGTAATGTTAAGGTTCCATTTTTCTCCTTCCTCTTATTTGAAACGATAGACTGAAGCTTATATAACCAAATATACGCAGAATTTCTTGAGGAATGTGATCATCGTAAATTAAATGCATCTGAATTAGGCAAAATTTGTAAAAACGCGTTTTTCAATTTTTGGTATTGAATTGCGCTCCCTAGCAGTGAACCTACAGCTTTGTAAATAATTTATAGGTTTTTCGCGAGGTCATTTTTGTTATAAGTTCCTTTTACCTCAGATGTAATATAAACAGTTCTCGAGATACGGCCGGGAGCCATTCTTATTGGGACACCCAGTAAATACAAACTCATAATGGGAAATGCAATTACACTAAACAAATACTTGGCGAAAAGACACTGCGAAATTAACCATAATCTAAAGATCATTAATCTAGAATTGAAAAACTTCACACCATAAAGAATCTTTTTACACAACACCCTCCTCTAATAGAGGTCTATAAAGGAAAGAGTGTAGAATGGATTCCTTCTCTGCCGCAACGCACAAAAGAAAGAAAGAGAACTCAGCATCCAATGTTATTGTGTGGAGATTTAAAAGAAACAATGCTGCGTTATTCAGATACATTTAAAACATAACAATCGACAAGTGAGAAAATTGAATAATCTCATATAAAAACTCTATTATGGAATTGGATGTAAAAATGGATAAGAAAACAGTATCCAGGTAAAATCGGCTGTGTAGAAACCAATTTTGAATGTGAGAGCAAAATATTAGTACATGAAAATGTGTCTGAAGATTTAGTTTCAAGGTCATTACTAGAGACCAGATTTTATGCATTTGATTATATGCATTGCCATATTCAAGTCATTCTAAGCAGTAATAGTATATTTCACCTAAGATTCACTTTTAATGTATATAAGCAGTACATTAACAATATTTTCACGAATGCAGGGCTTTTCCCTGGGTTCCAAAATGCGATAAAATTAATAATTCGAATTAAACTAAGAATTTAATAGTGTTGGCGTTTACTTGATGTAAATCCATTATAATTGAATATAAACTTAAAATCAAACACTTGAACTTATGATTTACATTTTATTGACTACATAGCATCACGCGTTTCGTTGTTACAAACGACTTCTTCATTATTCTGTAAGCATCTGAAAAAGTCGTTTGTAACGATGAAACGCGTCATGCTGTGTAGTCAATAAAATGTAAATCATAAGTTCAAGTGTTTGAATTTAAGTTTATATTCAATTAAACTAAGAAATTTGTAATTCTCACTTCAATTCTACTTTACTAATGATTTAGATGAAATTGTTGTCGAAATTTTCAACAGCAATTTTAAAATTTTGCATACGAAACGAAAAGGTTACAAACTAACCCTGTTAGAAGCCACGGAGGTTAATAATAGGAAGAAATTGAATAGTTTTTTAAACCACTTACTTTTAATAAATAGTTATCCATTATTGAATTTATTTCAGTATTCAGCAATAAGAAAAGTACTTTATGGTCATTTCATTATACTTCAGCATAAATATGGCGATATACGTTATATTGTCATCTTTGAATTGATTAATGTGAAAATTACAAACTAGATGGTTTTATTCTAATTATTTTGTTAAATTTTCATCAAATATCGGCCCAATCGATTGGTGAAAAGTCATAATATCGCGAATCCGAACAAATTCCGTAGTAGCAAAATATAAGCGCCATTTAAAAAATGAACACTTGAACTTATTGGTTTACACTTTATTCACTACAAAGCATGACGCGTTTCGTCGTTATAAACAGCTTCTTCAGATGCTTACAGAATAACGATTATTCTGTAAGTATCTCTCACAGAATAATCTCTTACAGAATGAAGGGTTATTCTGTAAGCATCTGAAGAAGTCGTTTGTAACGACGAAACGCGTCATGCTATACAGTGAATAAAGTGTAAATCATAAGTTCTAGTGTTTGAATTTTAGTTTATATTCAATTATAATGGATTTATATCAAGTAAACGCCAACACTATTAAATATTTTAAAAAGCTTGAAACTCACGATTTGGCATTGAGTGAATCTATCCAAGCAATCAATTAAATTCGCCAAATCAACTCCACGTTATCAATGACACTGCCACATATATTAAAAGAAAACTCTGCAGCACAATGAGCAATAATCCATGTCTTTGAAGTTTGTGTCAAACTGATAATCTCATTTTAGAGACGGTAGAACAACCACAAAGCATTTGGAGCGAACCTTTTCTACTTAAAAGAATATTCTGAATGATAGAAAACACAATCATACCACTGCACATTCGGAATGATATATCGTTTACGTTTACAAAAACATAAAATAATTTTAAAGTCATGTAATGTTACTGCAATGTGCATATGCACGGTTATCCAAACATAATTCATTAATTGTATGTTGGTATTGAAAATAGAAAGTGACGACTCACTTTTCTTCTTTGTTGTATTCCTTGCACTTCACATTCTATTTCGCATATTCTGCCTATTTTCGTGCCTTGTCCATTCATATTTTCATGGATCAAACAAGTATTTTATGTTGCATATCGTCCGGTCTCTACCACTTAATTGAACGATCAACATCACGTTCTAATTATTAGCAAACTAAGTAGAAATGTTTTCGCACTTTCGGTTATATAATTAATATGTATTTACCTTCAACATAACGACAAAAAGTGATAATTATTACCATCAGTTTGTTCAAACAAAAACAGTAAACCGTGCAGAACGAGAACCCACGTATTCTCTATTCATTTTTCTCGAAAAACAGAAAATCGATGAAGAAACAGTGGAAAGCATGAACTCGGGCTTGACAGGTACCCTATCCATGCCAGCTATTTATTTTTCATGGAAAAAAGAAAATTTGATTGATGTTACTTCAAGCGATTGAGAGATTGAACTGAGGTAGATATTATTAATGATTTCTGGAGTATATACTATCCTATTTTCTGGTAGAGATCGACGAAACTGCTTCGGTATTTATGTTTCCTATCTTGAATGATTCAGTTTTAATGTGGTGAGAGGTCTGATACTTTTTTCGTGTAGATTATTGTCAGAGGAGAAATGTCAAATGAAAATGTAGGTTCAACATTAAAATCGTAGTTTTTTTTATGGAAATTCATTCTATTATTTTCCGAAATATAAACTCATATCAAATAACGATACTTTTAATTCTCGACATACGGAGGATAGTTCAGGAGTGAAATTTTCTATTTATCCCATGTGAAGGCGAGAAGGACGCCCATTAAATGAAGAAATGACACTTTTTCCTGTGAAAAGTAGACTCTATAGTTCAACTCAAGATTCAAGATTATCTTATCGTATTCTCCTCATTACAGAAATGTTGAAAATAAAAATTTTTCTTCTGAGAAATACTCAAGTCCATAATTTGAAAGAAAATCTTCATATGAATATCTTTTTTCATTCAAAACTTTCAATTCGAATAGATTTTCTGTCTTTATAACTTGTCATACGTAGCGTTCATAATATTTTCACGAATGGTTTGAGGCATTTTCTGATCAATGGCAATAAATAACACGATGATCTTAACGTCTAGATACTCTAGATGTCTAGAAACAGACAAGAAATGTTGAAAAAAGGTGAATGACATTGATTTAATGTCAATCTATTCATACTTAGTGTCAATAAGTCAATAGTGTCAAGAACTTCAATTTTCTTGAAGTTAAAGAGGAGGGGAGGCATGAAAGTCACTCTTATTGAAAGAGAATTCGAATAACCAAAAAAATTTTTGAAATTTGGAGACAACACTATTGTTGTCCAATATACTGAATGAAAACACTCGGCTTGGTTTCACAAAATTTATAATAAATACTTGACAATTGTTTCGGGTTGTTACCCCATTTTCAAAAGTCTAAAAAAACTTGGGATTTTTCTTAACTTTTGACCATGCCAAGTGTTCTAATTCAATATATTGAACTATGTTTCACCAAGAGATCAGCGAACATTTAATCAACTTTACTTTTACTGTCCTAACTACCCAAATCTAATCCTAAATATCCCAAAGTTATAGCAACTTTGATCCAAGTTCGTTCGCGGCTAATTTCATAGTTTTGTCATTTGAAACATGGTGGATTCGTACAAAGTGTTGATATTGAGATGTGTTTTGCTTCAATTGTGAGACCTTTATCGAGTGTTGCGAGTTAATTTTTCATGATGTAATCACTGTTTAAGACAGGCTGGACATTCAGAGATACGAGAAAATTGATTTAATATTGTAGATTTTGTGTTAATGTAGCAAATTTCTGTATGATATTTATAAAAGGAACACAACAAACGCTTATGAATGGGACGGACAAATAGATGATATTTTTGAAAATGAAGAAGTCACCCTATATCCATCCTGTTCCTCCCACTAAGATCTGGTATAAGGATAAATGATCACAAAGAATTTGTTAGAGTTATTTCTCGTTTAAAAAACGGACATAGTCTATGCCCGCAATATTTGTATAGGGTAGGAAAGTCAGATAATCCATTATCTAACTTTCCATAATTTTCGCAACAAAATAAGCATATTGCTCATGAAATTGAACAGAATTGTTAGATTTAGTCAACCTTTTAATCTGAGTTTTCTTTTGTCAATGAAAAAATAGAAGGTTTTGAATTAGTATAGGATTGAAATGTTAATACTAATACTAATCAATATCCATTAGTTTTTATGCTACCCTATGTTCAATTCCCAATGTGGTTTCCTATTCAATCTGTGGCTTATGTTCTGTTTGAGTATGAAGATGAAAATCGCCCTGATGAGCCCCTTGGCGTATTGTGTCCTTGTTATATCCTCCTTCAGTGGTTTGTTCTTCTTCTTTCAAATTGGTATATTTTAAAATATCCTGTTGAGATTCAATATCAGTTATTAAAATATTCAGTATCTATAGTCAAAGACATTTTACGTTTAATTAAAGAAAAACAAAGTCACCCTAAGATTAAAAAATCGCAGCATTACATCAGAAAAAACAGGACATGATGACGAATGTCCTAATGAAGTGAAATGAAATATTCAGAAAGCACCTAAGATTGGTTTGTATGTAAAATTTTCCAGAAATGAGCACAGAAAATTTTTTTACCGCTCACTATGGCACTGAAAATCCCAATATATCTAAATTTATTTATATAAGATTGTAAATCGAACTTCAAGGAGAGTGATTATAATTCTATTGAAAACGTATTAGTATCATTACTAAACGTAATAATTACTTTTCAGTTTCAGTAAAAGTCTGAAAAAAGAAGTATGACATTGTTGATTAGCCTTTAGTATTATATCTTAGGTTCATTCCTTTCAATTATGAGGAGAATGTTTATAAGTGACTCAAGAAGAGGTATAAATAATTATTAAGTTCATTAGATCTTAGGAAAACATTTTAAGTTGTTGATTTCTGTTTGAGTTACATGAAAGTTTCTAATTATATTGATCTTTATGATCAGAACGATAAAATTCAATTGCTATAATAGTTCAATTAACTTTCAAATTTAATTTTCAACATACCAAAGTGTTAATTTCACATGTAATAGATACATACGAGTATTTGTTCGAAATTAGGTACTGTACTTTTCATAAATTAGGGCGTCCCCTTTAAGGGACAAGGAACATATTCTTCAAAGATACCAAAATAAAAATTGAGACTTGATACTGACAATTATTGCATTTCAATTCAATATTTGATAATAAACGCTTCCTCCTTGACTGCAAGCTGTCCCAAATAATTTCACAATCACTTAATAGTGACCTCAAAATCAAAAATGTCTCTGTAATTGTACATATTATAAGTACATACGAGTATTTCCTCGAAATTAGGTATCTATATTAGGTCTCTTTCATAATTCACCGTGTCCCCTCCAATGAAGTCAATTTATGCCAGGGGCAAAGTACATATTTTTCAAATGTGTACATTACATTTTGCTATCCAAAATAAAGAACTGAGAATTGATTATTGACAATTATTGCACTCAATTCAAAAGTTCAATAATGAGCACTTACTTTAGTTCTCGGAGATGTCCCAAATATTGTCTCCATCACTTAGTAGGACTTCAAAATCAAAAATGTACCTATCATCCCACGGCTCCCCTAAAATTCTGACTAAAAAACTGACGCTGTCCTCTCAGTCTTTTGTCTATATTCACTCGATAATTTTGAGTCGAAATGTGAAAAAATTGTTACATGTAAAAAGTTTACTTTTTATCATTGAAAGACATCATTGTCAACATCCTTTGAAGTTATTCTGTTGGAAAAAAATTACCGATATATTCAATCAAGTTGTCATACTGAATTTATAACTGAACTAATTCAATACTGAATTGAAAGTACATAAAGAGAAATAATATGCTGTTTCCTTCCATTCAGTTTCATCAATGATTGGACAGATTACCAAGTGATCTATTGTTATGTAATCATTCATGTAATCAAAATACATAAGTGGAAGCCCAAAATTGGAAAACCATTGATTATTCCTTGATAAAGTTTATTCATTGTTCGCTGATCTTTTGATGAATTGTTTCTAAATGTAATGAATAAGTTACTCTTGGCTTGGATTCCCAAAACCAAGATTTTCATTAAATTATTGCCTGCAATTGTTTCGAGTTGTTACCAAAAACTAGAGTCCAGCTATAACTATCATAATGAATAACAATCACTTGCACTTATATAAATAAATTCATACATTTATATCAATTGAATATGTGGAGAACCTTATATATCTAGATACCAAATTAACGATGGTAAAAAACAGGTAAAAACCAGTATAACCAAATACTGAATGACATATGATTGACAGTGACAAAATTTTCACGATATGTTCCTCTATTTCCTACTAACGACATAACCTGTCATATTCTTCGATGAGTAATGGGCGATACAAACATGCAATGTCCTTCAATCAAATTTCGGGTTGCTAATAAGACAGAAATTGAATAGTACGAGTTAAATTACACACAATGAAAAGCGCTCATTTCCGTTGGCATTGATGGAAACAAGGATTTTCAATTCTGACCATTCTGTCCGACATAATATCCATTTAATTCACTGTAATGAACCACTCAATGGTTTGCCTAAAGAGGTGCGTAGTGTTAAAATGTTTTCAGACTGGAAGGAATAGTGGCAAATCAAGTATATGTGTCCCGCCAATTGTACGAATTTTTTTTGAACTGCTTCAAAAATATTCTCATTTTTTGTACCCACTATTTTCCTGTCAATCTAAAATTTATCGTAAATCTTTTTAAAGATGTATTTTCGATGAATCTAATCAATCTTCGCTTTGCATCCAATTTTATCTGAACGTATTATAGTTTAGTAAAGTATGGTATGGTTAACATCAAGTAGAGGTTTATATTTTATTCGGAAGGTATCAAGTTGATAACAAACGTCATCTTTCATAGAGATGCAAGTTTCGAGTGAGAATTAAATATATAGAACAGATGAGTGGTCTGGCTATGCTCGTTTCATTCTTGCATATCAAAGGAAATGTTCCATAAAAAAAACGGTTGTTTGTGTTAAATTGCCATCAAAAACGGCATCACCGTTTCAAAACATTGGAGCATTAGTCCCTTTAAATCGAGAACTGTATCAACTAAATAGGCATTTGATTTCGTAGCAAAAATTCAATTGGACACATTTACGTTTTTCAAATCATTCCAGAATCGTTAAATGAAATTGAAATAGCTCACGCGTTGAGGTAATGCTGAATGAATAAGCAATAAAACGATTGTTGAACGATTTAAATGGTTGCATAAATGTTAATCATACAAGAATTGTCTACTCCATTTGTGTTAAATGTTTTGTTAGTGCGATAGAATATTTTCTTCAAATTGAGGAACACTGAATACGACCAGAACAGAAATAACGTGTTAAACGTGTCTTGTTGACATCGATGATCTAACATTAAAAAGAAACAATTTTATTTTCTGATTGGCTCATTTGCCATTTTGCCGAGCTTATAGAAGTTTTTTAGAGAACATACATACAACGATGTTGCAAAAAATAGAGATAGCCTACCTTTCCGGGTCAAAATGCTTCAGCTCAGCTATGGTGGGGTTCTCGTGGTGGTACAGGTCGTCGCCTGTGCTCTTTTGAAGAACTGGGGATTCTCGTCCAACAGATTTCCTGTGAATCTCCCTGTCGTCATCGTCCATCATTACGTAGTCGAAAAGGTCTGAGAAACTGTCGTGCTCTTTGGGTGGGATTTCATTTTTCACTTTAAAGCGAGGCGAAACGAATTGTTCTGGTGATATTGTGTCCAGGGAGGAAGCTTCCTTTGACATATTGACTCCACCACTGAAATTGAGAAAAACAATTATGTCATCATGGTTCTAGAGGTTCTAGAGCGTAGGCTAAGGCTGCTAGTAAAATATAGGTCCTAATGCAGGTTAAGATGTTGAGCTTATTGTAAATTTGTGGTAATAGAGTAGGTTCTTTACTCAAATTGTCTCCAAAACTCGTTATAACAGGTGTTTTTTTTAGAGGTATAGAACTTTAAGTTGGCATTACTGTTGAAGCTGGCCACCGATTTTACAGCTGAGAAGTGATTTATTCTCAGTTTGGTTTGGCAATTCAACATGAATAGACTCACGCCTGAACAACGCTTGCAAACAGTGCAATTTTATTTCAAAACGAGATTGCCGTTGTTCCCGATTTTCATAAGCGAATTTTTTTTAGCGATGAAGCGCCCTTCTGGTTGAATGGCTACGTCAACAAACAAAACTGCCGCATTTGGAGTGAAGATAATCCTCAAGTGTATGTCAAAACACCGTTACATCCAGAAAAACTGAGTGTTTGGTGCGCTTAATGGGCTGGTGGAATCATTGGTCCGTACTTCTTCAAAAACGATGATGGCCAGAACGTTAGAGTCAATGGTGATCGGTATAGAGCCATGATCACTATCTTTTTCATTCCTGAATTGAACAACCATGATGTCCAGGAACTGTGGTTTCAACAAGATGGCGCAACATGTCACACTCGTGCTCGTGCCACTATCGATTTATTGAAAGACACGTTTGGTGGCCGCCTAATTTCTTGTTTTGAACCTGTGAATTGGCGTCCAAGATCTTGTGATTCAACACCGCTAGAGTACTTTCTGTGGGGCTATGTAAAGTCATTGGTCTATGCGGATAAGCCACAAACGCTTGACCATTTGGAAGACAATAATCGCTGTGTTATTGCCGATATACGGCCACAAATGTAGGAAAAAATCATAGAAAATTGGACGTCCAGATTTAACTACATCCGAGCCAGACGTAGCGGTCATATGCCAGAAATCACATTTAAAATGTAATGCCACAAGATTATCTTTCGAATAAAAAAAATTCTTGTCAATCGAATGATCCATCGTTGTTTTATTGCAATTTAAAGTTATATACCTCTAAAAAAAACACCCTTTAGAATCGGCATTGAAATCTAGTTTCACCGAGTGAAAAATTAAGTTAGAATGTGATGTGCGTATGTGTGATTATGAGGTCATATAAATATTACGACAGCACTATACGGGGCTGGGGTATTTACTTTCGTCATTTTTCATGACATGGGGGATAATAGTCAAAAATACTCAGTTCTTGGTTTTTGTCAATGACTTGACTTCTGAATAAGTAAATTCCCAGAACTACAATTTTCATTGAAAAACTATTTTGGACAAACAATATATCTTACTTATATCTATAATCTTAAATACTCTCTATAATATATTCCGAATTAAACTACATTGGATAAGGGATATAAAACGGTTACAACATCTGTATACGAACAATGCTTTCAACAAAGGTTTTTTAGCATTGTTTATATTTTTTATTTCGAAATATGTTATTGTTTACAAACAAATCTCTGCGTATAGAATCAATAGTTATTTGTTTCATAACGCAATTTCATGTAGTCGAAAATTAATGTTAAGTTATTAAAATATCTCGGGTAAGAAATTTGACATAGTTATTCATTTGAAATTGATTTGAATACTTTCAAATCAGATTCAGGGAATAACTTTGAATAAGATAATGAGTAAGTATTTGTAATTAAATGAAAGTAACAGAAAGTTATTAAACTATTTAAAAGTGAAAGATTTCTCTTGAGTTTCAGAGAATATACTAACAACTTTATATATGTTTCGGGCGATTTGGCCGTAATCAAGAATATTACTACAGCAGTAATATTACTGAATACTCTTAATGATGGGCTAAATATTCATTTACTATTATTCAATATTTAATATCACCAAGTGATAATCTTCGTATCATTTATTACGATATATTCCACAAAATTATTTTACACTTGACTTTTATTGTCATAACGTGACACGTTTCGTCGGTATAACCGACTTCTTCAGACGTTAACAAAGTATGATTTATCAACAAGTCTGACTGTTTATAAAGTATTTATAAACAAATAAAGAATTCATAAGAATCAGAGCAACAATTCCCGAAAGCCTTTCTTACTAAACTAAGTACTTCACGTGAAAAATGTCAAATGCGAATTATTTTAATCCAAATACTCATTCTGCAAATCTTCAGAATTTTTGTGTCAATTTATTTCTTTTATTTTCCATTAATCTGATTGTCTTTTTCGAATTGACTTTTATGAATATTGCGTAAAATTTTCAAATTTGAATCGAAAGTATGATTTTCTTTCTCTTGAGAAATGGTTTGAATAATTAGTTTAACTTTCATTATGAGTATGTGAAACTATATTTGTGGTCTTTAATTTTAGTACTTACCTTGAATCAAATTCAAGTGTTTTAG
Source organism: Henosepilachna vigintioctopunctata (assembly GCA_030704895.1). Lineage (NCBI taxonomy): Eukaryota > Metazoa > Arthropoda > Insecta > Coleoptera > Coccinellidae > Henosepilachna > Henosepilachna vigintioctopunctata. The sequence continues at coordinate 4,550,904 of JARQZJ010000095.1, read as the reverse complement.
CTATCCTATAGTTATAACCGATTTGCACAAAGTAAATGCCAATACCGTTCAATATTAATCCAAAATATAATAATGCCTTAGAACCAAAACCAATATGCTTAGAAAATATAAATACGAAACACAATTGTGTTCAATTGAACCCACCACTCCGAAGTAAATATTACATTTGAAGAAATTGATACACACGTCTACGATAAAAATGCTGTCTGGACCCAACTGATTTGTATGCATTGAAGTGTTCTGAAAATTACACAAATACTGAAAATTTTAGAACGTCAGGTTATTTTGCAAAACGACAAATTTCACTATAAAAAAGAATTTTCAGTGCGAACTTGATTTCATAATTAAATAGGTACAATGTATTTGCTCTAGGTTGCCTAATGAGTCTAAAAATAAATTTTCTTCATTGCCACCTCGACTACTTTCCGGAAAATGTAGGAGATGTGAGTGAAGAGCAAGGGAAGGATTTCACCAAAATATTGAGGAGATAGAAAAAGATACCATGAAGGATGCAGCGTTTCAATTACGACAGACTACTATTGGACGCTTTAGAGAATGCTACAAGCATGTTACAAGTTACAATGTTACAAGCGAAAATGTACGAAAACAGGTAAAAATGTGTTTAGTGCTCACTAGTGAATGAATGTATTTCAGGAGAAAAACAAAATTTGTTACACAATTATAATATTAAAAAACTGTTAAGTATTTCATCTTTTGTTTTAAGATGATAACTTGTTTATCCTAAATACATACATTTTCAGAAAACGTGACGTTCTATGGCAAAATGAAAATCGTTTTCGGATTCAGCACACCCAAAAACATAAGACATACGAAAAAAAATCGAAACTGCTCTCAATTTTTTTTCAGGCTTGATTAATTGAGTGAAACAACATAACTGATGTCTAAGTAAAAAAAAAACTGAGAAAAACCCTCGAAAACAAGTATAAAAATATCAAGCTAGTGTGATATTCGATTAAGCAATTTCCTGGCTGCCGATGAACGAAGCAATTTTCTTATTAAATTCAATTGGACCTACCGAGAACATAGAAACAAGACTTGCCTGTTTTCAACTGAATAAAAAATGAGATTGCTGTTTTATCTTTGGTTTCATTCGATTTTTAATTACATTCCTGTAGCTTTCCCTGTGTGAAAATCAACAATTTCGAAGATATTTCTCTTGATGGCTTCAAATTACTGAATTATCTATTCAGCTCATTTGTGTTGCACAGTTCAACACGACGAAGAAACTTCTCGCGAAACTTTTCTAAATTCAACTCAAGTTAAGATATTTTGATCGGCCTGTCATAAAGAATAATTCCATAGTCATATTCCGATATGAAAATTAAACCTGATGCAGAGAAAATAAGATCTCGCTGATTTAATCATTATAATGTTTTAATTCATTATGATGAAAAATAGTTATTATGATTTGCCAAATACTCAATACACAATCTAGGATATATGTTCATCTTCAGACATTCTTTTCAATTTTAAACGCATCAACCGCAGTGTTTATTAGCGAAATTGTAATAACTGTATTTGTACAGAATAAATGGATGAAATAATTACGCTAATTAGGTAATGACATTAATTTTGTAGGTTAGATCCCCGATTAATTATTTGAGTAAAGTTAAAACTCAGTTAAACAGAGAATTATTTATGCTGCACTTATATTCATATGTAGAATTTGAAATAAACTGTCCATGAAAAGTAAAAAATAAATAAATTAATTGTCTCCATTAGATCTTCCTGAATCTCTACCTTGTCTACGCCACTGATTCTTGAATCCCATTGATCTTCAAATCAATGAGATTCGATCAATGCAACATGAGCAAATGATTTAAAGGTATTGGCAATGTTCTTCACTATTTTGTCGAACATTAATTGCCTATAAATTAAATTTCAAAATCTGAAACAAACTATGATTAAATGAAAAACTGAAAATATGACAAAACATCGATATGAGCCAAAATTGATAAGTTGTTACCGCCGATTAACAGACGGATGATTTAATCAGGGATCGAATTCATACGAAGTTTCAGTTAGTACAGTAAAAGTTCTTTTTAGAGCTTCGTTCATTCGCGTTCTAACTATTCGCGGATTTGAAAAATGCGACCCAATTCCTATAACTATTCGCGGAAATAGATGTCTTTATTCGCTGATCTAATCGCTTTTTTTTAGTGAATGGTTTCGGAATTGTTTTATTTCGGAAGTTGAAATTTATAGAGAAAAAGAATTTAGACTTTGAAGCAGATTTTGTTTTGAATAAAGTACCAGGTCATCCTTGTGAACTTTGTACTAAGGGATAATCCAGGTCTAATGCTTTATGACATTAGACGAACCTTCAAAATCATATTGGATAATATGGAATGTCATCCTGATTTGAATGTTAAGAAATGCTGGACGAATTTTGACACAGCAAAATGTTAGTTAACATAAAAGAATAAAAATTAACAAACTTGGCTTAAGTTTCACAAAATATATTAAAAACTCTACTTCTACCGTCGTGTGGTTATATCCATATATATAAATATATATATATATATATATATATATATATATATATAAGATAGTATATATTGTATACTCTTGATAATATCCATTATCAAGAGTATACAATATTGCTGACCATATATTAACCATCCGAAACATATGTCGAAATATTTAAACCACTCGAAACAAATCTCGAGTTTTAAATTTACTCAGTGAAAATTAAACCAAGGGTGTTAATTTTAATTTATTGTTTTCAACATAATGTTACACCAAAAGATGACCGAAACTTCCGTGACATTTAATAAATGAATGATTAGAAGAACTGAATTTGCACATATTGAAATCATGCTGGAGGAAACTGTGGCCTAATATGACTGCAGAAAATGACGAAGATTCTATGCACATTCAAACTTTGACTGCAAATATAGCTGAAATTGCGAATCGAATAGGACGAGATGGGTTCGAACAGATAGAATCAAGTGACATTCAGATGTTGCTTCAATCGCAAGATGAAGATCTGACCGAAGCCGACTTGTAGGAAATGTTAAATTCAAAACATGTTGTGAAAGAGGCTTCAACAAAGACAACAAACGTGACATTTAGTTTGAAAATTTTTGGTGAAGGTTTAAGAGTGACAATGAGAAGAACTTGGCAATCACAACTCGATAATCGAGTATTTCATTTGCTGAAACTGAATTATTTCCCTTTTTTATATATTTCGAAGTATTGATAGTGTTGGTATATTGTACAGTGTCTTGTAATTATAATTGTAAATATTATCATCACTTTCGATGGTAAATGGTCACCTAAATGTCGCAATCGTCGTATGGAGGCGATCGAAAAAAAATTGCTGTATTTTTAAAAATGGGTTAGTTCACAAAAATTTGTTCAATGATTTGGTCTACACATTTCAATACCTTTCGATAGTGTATGGTAACTTCAATGTCACAGCAGTCACTGGCGTCGTAAAGAGGCGATAGGGGCAAAAAAGTGCTGTATTTCTCAAACAAACTTCGTTCGAAAAATTTCATGGTTGATTTTATTTACCTATTTCAATACCTTTCGATGGTATATGGTCACTTCAATATCGCAGTCGTCACTGGCGTCGTATCGGGGTGATAGTGCAAAAAAGTGCTGTATTTTTCAAACAAAGCTAGTTAACAAAAATTTCAAGATTGATTTTATTTACCTATTTCAATACCTTTCGATGGTATATGATCATATCAATGTCTCAGTCGTCATCGGGTGATAGAGGCAAAAAATTTCTAAGTTAGTTCACAAAAATTTGTTCAATCCCTTTCGAACTACATAAACTATTTACTACCGAAAGGGATTAAAATTTGTAGACAAAATCATTCAACAAATTTTTGTGAACTAACTCAGTTTAAAGAATACAGCAATTTTTGTTTCCATCGCCCCTATACGACGATTGCGACATTAAATGACAATTTTCTATCGAAAGTGATAATAATATATACAATAATAATAACACTCTACATTTTATCAACACTAGCGACAGCTTCGAAATATATAAAAAAGTGAAATAATTCAGTTTTCGCAAATGATATACTTGTTTACCGAGTTGTGATTTCCAAGTTCTTATATAGGTACATATCTTGTCGTGTGTGACACCTTTAGGTACGATTCGTTGCTGGGATTTCGTTGCTAACTTCACACCGGTGCGAATGAAAGACAGGACATTTTAATTATTAATTCTTTTTGATTTTTCCAGTTAAATCCGATTAATTTTACCATTATTCAATTTTCATTTAATCATAGTTTGTTTCAAAAGTTGAATTTATAGGCAATGCCGACAAAATAAGCATGAGCAAATTATATTATATGAGTAAGTAACTGCACCTACAGAAGAGGTCTTCACACATTTGTATTAACTACAGGTTCATAAGCATGATTGTAGTAACGATAAATATTTTTTATGGATGCTTCCGCTAACTGATATGTTATTTCCGTTAAAATTAATTTATTGAGAATATGCTTTTTCAGTACTTTCTCAGATTTGATAAGTCAGAAAATACTGCTAAGATCACTCACGTTTCAGGTGAAAAGGCAGGAAAGCATGAACAAAATCTGTTACTCATTAAGTCTAGATTCATTTTGTTGGCGAGTTTTTGGTGCCATTCGCTCATTTTTATTCTGGCGCTGCTGAAATTCAAATCAACGAAGCAATAAATTGAAAGAAAAATGTTCGAAAATGCTTTCATATTTGCAATCTTAGAACTAATTCAAAATTTTTTCGTAGTATTCAAATTGATGAAGACAAAAATATGGAGTATTTCCTTATTGCTTTTTTCGAGTGGTTTTGAGAAATCATCAGACAGGGTATAGGAAAACTTCGACCGCATTTCTCAAATTTATATTCTGAAAAAAAGCCTTTGAAACTTTTATGTGAACACATCCTCTATAACACCTAAAAAAATTGTGAATAATATTTTTTCCACTATAATTAATTTAAGCATAATACTTCTTTCTTTGAAATCAAAAATTGACGACCATGTTCCAAACCTACGTCTTCCTACTTATTAGATTGAGAAAGTTTGTACTAGACCATTTCTCCCCACTTTTCTCCTACAAAATTAATGAGTGTCCCTAATTCTGGGAAATGCTTCGCTACAGTAGAATCGCATTTATTTCCATTTGTAGGACATATGAGAGAAACTTCAGTAACGTAATACCTATATATTCCTCAAATACGAAGTAGTAAGTGGGTGAATTAACATTAACAATGATTCATTCCTATCCTTCACGAGATTCGAACCCAGGCCAGAAAGTTTTCAAAATTATTTGTTGATTTAACATTAAATAATGTAAACAATATCTACATAGTTACTAAACTATACCGTTGAACTCTTATGAGAACTGTATCCCATAAAAATTTATATTTGTTGTTCTCCGGTTTGTATTAAGCAATTATTTATTCAACTAGGTGGCCAATTATATTTTTTTATAAAAAGCAGATGAATAGTTGCAACCGAATTTTCTCATTTCGTTCCAGATAATATTTATTAGTCTCAGAGCCAGTAAATATCTGACAACGGATATTATAGGAAAGTCTAAAATTTTCTCAGTAAAACAGTTTGAAAAGAGACTTTGTTCAGCCAAGTCGCGGTAGGTTCGGTTCTGCGCAGGTGTGACAATTTTGTGAAAAAAAGACATATTTTAGGAAAGCTGCCGTTTTGATATGTTGAAATATATTATTATACGTACTCAAAAACAATTATGTACTTTATTGAGTGATGTCATGAATCGAAATGATTAATAATTATCAAAGGAACTGAATTAAAATTTGTTTTTATATGAAACATTGGTTTCAAGTTAGTTTTTGTCTTTATGTGTGTCAATTTCGGCATCAGAAAGGATTGAAAGAGAAAAAATACGACAGTATATTTTGAAGAAGAAAAACGAAAATCCCTTCATTCCGTACACTACGTATATACTTCACGCAGGTTTATTTGCAGGAGAAAAATAGTGTTTTCGGATGAAAATCTAGAAAAAATTATCTAGAGAAAATGCCTTAATTCCGTATACTACGTATACGGAATGAACGGCATATTTGCGGGTGAAAAGTTGTTTTTCGGTTGAAAATCTAGAAAAAATTATCTCCAAGACATAAAAGTTCATATAGGTTAAGTGAAATGAGAAATTATCTAGTTTATTGAGTGATGATATGAAACGAAATTTTTAATAATATATTATTATCGAATCAAATGAATTCAAATTCGTTTGAAGATAACACATTATTTTCAGTTTGGATTTTTTCTTAATGTACGTCAATTTCGCAGTCAAAAAGAATTGAAAGAAAAGGAATACGACAGTTCTATATAAGGAAAAAAAGGAGAAAATGCCTTAATTCCGTATACTACGTATACGGAATGAACGGCATATTTGCGGGTGAAAAGTTGTTTTTCGGTTGAAAATCTAGAAAAAATTATCTCCAAGACATAAAAATTCATATGGGTTATGTATAATGAGAAATTATCTAGTTTATTCAGTGACGACATGAATCAAAATTTTTAATAATATAATTATCGAATCAACTGAATTCAAATTCGTTTGAAGATAAAACATTATTTTCAGGTTGGTTTTTTTCTTAATGTATGTCAATTTCTCCGTCACAAAGAATTGAAAGAGAGAGAATACGACAGTAATATTATTAGGAAGAAGAAGGACGAAACTAAAATCCCTTCATGCCGTATATTACGTATATACTACACATAGGTATATTTGCGCGGGAAAAAGTGTTTTTGGGTCTACCGGGTCAAGGCAACCGACAGATCGGTCTGCCATTAAAGATATATGTTTTTGATACTATCAAGAATAACATATAGAAACTTCAAGTTTTCTAAAGAATGTCAAAACAAATTTTTTTTCCAACTTTCAAATGGTCTGCCACAAGGAAATAACCGCGGGAATGGCCTGTCACTTCGTTTTTTTAGAGTACGTATAAAAATATATTTCAACATATAAAAACGGCAGCTTTCCTAACATATGTCTTTTTTACACCAAATTATGACTAATTATGTCATACACACCCAGTAATGAACCTACCGCGACTTCGCTAAACTAAGTACCATTTCACGTAGTGCAGGTACAACTGTCTCACTGACAAAATTTTAGTGTTTCCTAAAATATGTGTCGTCAGATGTTTACTGGCTCTTAGACTATTATATCATTCAATTCTACAATTTATCGCTCTTCATAGAGGTCGTGACCGCGATAAGCTTTATCTGTATCATTTCTCTGATTGACAAAATTCATAAAAATTTTCACAGATAATTTGAGACGAAATATCAGAATAGTCTGATAATTCCAAAGCATTGAGAAATTCTATAAAAAGTTCAAAAATTCAATAAACTTTTATTGAAATACAAAATATTGGGAATTTCCAAAAATCCAGAAAATGCTTAAATATTTACAAGAAAATTTAAATACTTATAAAATACTAAGTGTAATTATTTTATTATATATTCATATGATATCTAAGTATAATCCATTATATCCATTGTAACTATTATTATGTTCGAGGTGTAAAAAAATTGCATAACCGCAAAAAACCGTAAAAATTGCATAACATTGTGATTTTTGAAATAGCAATTTATGAATGATACTGAAGTAAATCAGTCATTAAAAAAGACATAAACGTTACTTCAAAATTTGCAAACGAAAAATTCCACCCATATTCAAACCTTGAAAAATATTCCAGTGCAATCTTGGAACAAAAGTGACAATTATAAAGTAAAAAAAATTATCAAAGAAAATACACAAAAATAACAAACTTTTTTTGGCCTTTCTGATTTTTTTGATTCAGCTCATTCACAAACAGACTGTAACCAGAAATTTAGAATAGTTCTATATTTGTGATAACAAAAATTAATCTTTTTTTCATACCTATATTACCAACAAAGAAATGAGAATATGTAACAACTATTGCTAGTACAGATATAGGTCGTATTTCCGAAATCACTCTCACAAAGAACAGGATACAGAGAGCTAAAATTTTGCACGAAATATCAATGAACGAGATAACATTCTTATGGTTCATTCATACCAAATAAATGTTGTCTTGACATAAACATCAATATAAAATGAAGATATATTCTTACCTATTCATTCTCTGCAGAAATCTTTTTCGGAAACTATTATAAGCAGCTCCTGGCCCATCCTCCTTCTGTACGTACCTCACCCTACCGTGAGAGGGTAGCACATAAGTACCAGAATACCCATAGTCCATCTGTATGTCAATCACTAAAAGTAAAGTAAACAACACAGCCACCACACTCAAACCCAAAACGAAACGTTCCTTCAGCTTCAAACCGGCGCGCAGCATGTTGCTTGAGGTCAGATAGCCGACTAAACTGTTATCAAATTCAAAGTTCAACAGTTTCTTATTGTTTTGAACACACTCGAAATCAATCGCAGAATCAGCATTTAGAGCCGGCTCGATGTACTCGACGTCGCCAGGCGGTGGACTGTACTTAGTTTTTATCCTTTGTGCCTTAAGGTGGACGTCAGTCTTATCTTGCAAATTCAGACGATTGGAAGTTCCTGTTTTATCTTTGGTTAATCTCACTTTGGTAATTTTATCACTTATCTTATTTTGGTTAGGTACAGATTTTTCGTTTCGTCCTTTCCTATTAACAAATGTTTCTATAATATTCTTATTCTTCAGACTAGTTTTATACTCTTTCGTTTTTACGCTCTCATTAGAGCTACTTGATAACAAGTCATATCCCTTTCTATTTGTTGAGTTGTTAAAAACCCCTGAGAATCTTTGATTTGTTTGGACTTGAGTTTCGTTTCTTTCTTTGTCGGTACAAGAATCGAACGATTTTGACTTGCCGAACTTGAATCTACCTAATTTAGGGCTGTAGTGATCATGAATATAACCTTGAGGTGATTGAGATGGAAATCTTTGGCTTGGTATTTGAGTATTTGGCTCTTCTGAGATATTGGGATGGGTTAGAATTTCGGCTTGTTTTTGAGCAAAATATTTGTGCCTTCGTGGTGGCACTTTTGGTGGTAGATGGTTTGTGCCACTGAAGGAAGACTGGGTGTTTAAGGTTCCGCCATATCTCTGGTTCTTGTCTGTGTTTGCTGCGATGTTTGAACATTGCAGCTCATCGACAGAGTGATCCAGGACTTTCTTGTTTTTGTCTCACATCATAGACATCTGAAATATAGAATGTTTTAATTAATTCAGACCATCTTTAAGCTGTCTGAAAAGAATGGTCATTAAGAAAGTACAGAAACAGGTTTCTGGTCTTGTTCATCATCAGCAAAAATTAAGGTATATTGTACATATCAATAGTAATAGAAAAATATGCAGTTCTTCCATAAGATGAAGTAGAAATCACCGAATAGAGCAGACCCAGATCACAAAGTAGTAAGTGCTGAATATGAGTGAAAAACATTCGCTTTCATCCTGCTTGTTCACAGAATAATCTAACGAACGCTGATGTCCTCTGTGAAAAGTTTTCCATATTTATTCGTATATTTTTCATTGTATTAATTTTGCTGATGATGAACTCAAGACAAAAATCATCATATTGTTTTTCTTTCAATAAAAATTTCCAATATTTCATTACTTAATTTGAACAAATATCTTCAATTCCTCAAACTGAAAATTTTTTAAATTTATAATCACATTGAAAGTAAATAAAAAATTCAGGTAATAGATATATGAAAATGATTGTTGAATGACACATGTGAATAAAACTTATAGTATCTTTCTTATTCTGATATATTTTAGAAAAGATTCAATTTGCATACTTCAAAAAAAACCGAAACGTATTTACAGTTTATCAATAATCAATCAATGATGTTTTAATCTGTATAGCATTTCTAGGACAAAATTACACGCGTTTTAACAGAAAGAAAGTGAAAATGATGGCTTGGTTCATGGAGCGAAACAAAACACAAACAATCTCGGACAGAAATTCAAGAACAATTTAATAAGTCACGCAATGGAAAGAATCATTACTAAGTTTTATAGATCACGTACTGGGTTGGAACATTTTTATCGGCTGAATGATGAATTTCACTCACAATTACGGACTAACTATCTGTTTACTTTCATATCTTAGAGTTTTAATCTTTTCATAAGTATGACATTTTTATTTAATTTATGTATACTTATTTTTTTATGGATTACTTTGTTATACAGAGAACGGATCATTTAGAAATGATATACTTATTATACACTAATATATAAAATACTAAATAATAAAAATAATATACCTAATCTCATTTTTATAGAATTATCAATACAAGTGATAAAGACAAACGAAACTTACTACGTGGTAAAATTATTTTTCGTTTCAAAGAATTGAAGCTATCAAATTGTTACCTCGGTCTTCTGAAATTTAAATATTTCGAACTCGTCAATATTGATTAGGTCCAAAACTGTGTAACACTTAATTGTAGGTTGTATTTTGAATTCAAAAAATTTGTAAATAAATCTATTATATTGAGCAATTCGATTGAAATAAGAAAGGACCCAGCCAACTTCAATTATAAATATTTGAAAATATATTATATTAAATTAAACTCTTGGTTTAATGTTTCACGATTATATTTAACAACATGACAACATGAATTAGTCAACTCGTTGACTAATTCATGTTGTCATAATCGTGAAACATTAAGCCAAGAGTTCAATTCAATTTAATATTTAATTATGTTTCACCAGGAATTAAGTGAGAATTCAATCTCAGTCATTTGAAAATATTAATTCATAATTTTATTAACTTTCCGATATCAATTTCTAAAATTTCATTAAAACATCTTCAATTAATGTTTTTATCATTATCACCTCATATATAATTCCAGAAAATGTAATATGCTTCTTTAAGTGTTTTGGAAATTTATGACATAATTTCAAAATAAAAAGGACCGCCTGTTCATACATAAGGATTATTGTTACTTTATTTTTAAGTTATTATCAGCTTGAAGTTATTTCTTTGAAGAAATATTTGACAACTTCGAAGGTGAGCATAGGCCTTTTATGTTAGAAACTATGGGTTATTTATGTTAAGGTATTTGTGTTGAAAAAATGTAGACTTCGAATTTTATTGTCATTTTCAAGTAGCCTACAATTCAAACGCATTCAGTTAAGGCTATTATAATTCAATAAACGAAAATTATATTAAGATTCAGCTGAAAATCCAAAATCTGTGTTTTTTAGCATAACCTATAAAAATATAATCGCATTCTTTCCAGGCTCAGTGAAGGATCATTTTGTGAACAGGTCAGAAGGTTCTTCAACAATATTTTTTTCGACGCATTGTCGTATTGCTGCAATCTTCATCTGTCTAATCATTCCAATAATTGAAAGAAACACTGAGGAGTAATTCTTGACGTCAGAGAAAGAGTAGCAGACATTACTGCCTTTAATCGAGAGAGTTTATAAATTATAAAGAATTTTTCAATTATGTATTTTATTTTATTTAATGAGACTTCTCCTTTATATATTTTGATTTGAACTGTATGATTTAAAGAAAACGTTTTTAAGTCGACTTATTCAATTGAACAAACTTCGATCACCTCACAAAGGTAAAAATATGATTTGCTTAAAATGCAGGCCCATTGAACAAAATACACGAAATGAAGTTCTTTTTTTATCGCCAAAAACGAAGAAAACTCTGAATGAAAATATTCTTATACGATTTTACACTGATAATAAAGTTATCTATTTGGAATAAGCATAGCACTTCACATTTTGCAGTGACGCCAACCTTGGGCAGTACATTGAAAGAAAAAATTACAACTTGCGCAGTACATTCTTAATGTTTATAATTAGGCGGCTGATGGTCCAATATTAAATGAGAAAAAAAATAGATAAAAATGTCTACTCTGGGGGAAAACAGAAGGTTTCCATGGCAACTATATCATTATTCGTACGTCATGACTGCTACCCAACTAATAAAGTTAATTCACTTGGAAGTTTCAGAGCGACATACTCGGTAAAATCGTTTCTTTCTCTGAGTGAGTTACAAGCGGTTTACCCTTCTGGGTTCCCAAACTCTGCGTATTGTCCGTAAGGCACTGCGGACTTTGAATGGCAATTAAGAAAGTTTGACAGGGGTTCCAGGTTTCATCATTCAGTATGTGGGAATCTAAGATAATCTTAAACGAAACCTCCTCATGTACGTAGAGGGGATTTATTTCCGAACACTGCTGCAGTCCAAGTACTTAGTCAAACAAAATGCTGAAAGAAAAAATAGTGACATACAGAGATTTATGTGTTTATTCTTTCATTTTAAATACACTGCTGCACAAGATAAATCCCAATAATAAAACAGGAAAGACTGCTACTGAATTCAAGCCCCTATAATAAAATGAAAAGTACGAGAAGTTAATTAGAAAAGAGACGAAAATACAAACAATAATACAAAAATACAAACATATTGAATAATTATACCTTGAAATTTTATAACGGGTGTTTTTTTAGAGGTATATAACTTTTAATTGGCATTACTGTTGAAGATGGCGACCGATTTAACAGCTGAGAAGTGATTTATTCTCAGTTTGGTCAATTCATCATGAATAAACTCACGCCTGAACAACGCTTGCAAATAGTGCAATTTTATTTCGAAAATAATGGTTCTGTGCGGAATACGTATCGCGCAATACGTTTATTTTATCGTCGACAAAATCGTCCATCAGAGCAGTTAATTCGATCAACCATGGAACGTTTTCGCACCATGTTTACTCTTATTGATAACTCGCATCCCCAGTGGTGCCGTACGGTGCGTACAGAAGAAGCTATTGCTACTGTAGAGCTTAGCAATGAGTCCATCCGCCATCGAGCACAGGAATTAGATCTGTGTCCATCCACTTTATGAAAGATTTTGCGGAAGGATCTTGCTTTGCGTGCTTACAAAATCCAACTCGTGCAAGAATAGAAGCCTAACGATCATCAAGCAAGGCGTAGATTCGAGATTCGTAGATTCGGGCCCAAAACGAGATTGCCGTTCTTCCCGATTTTCATAAGCGAATGGCTACGTCAACAAACAAAACTGCCGCATTTGGAGTGAAGATAATCCTAAAGTGTATGTCAAACCACCGTTACAATAAGAAAAACTGATTGTTTGGTGCTCTTTATGGGCTGGTGGAATCATTGGTACGTACTTCTTCAAAAACGATTATGGCGAGAACGTTACAGTCCATGGTTATCGTTATAGAGCCATGATTACTAACTTTTTCATTCCTGAATTGAACAACCATGATATCCAGGAGCTGTGGTTTCAACAAGACAGCGCAACATGTCACACAGCTCGTGCCACAATCGATCCATTGAAAGACATGTTTGGTGACCGCCTAATTTCACGTTTTGGACCTATGAATTGGCCTCCAAGGTCTTGTAATTTAACACCGCTAGACTACTTTCTGTGGGGCTATGTAAAGTCATTGGTCTATTCGGATAAGCCACAAACGCTTGACCATGTGGAAGACAATATTCGCCGTGTTATTGCCGATATACGGCCACAAATGTTGGAAAAAGTCGTCGAAAATTGGACATCTAGATTGGACTACATGATCCATCGTTGTTTTATTGTTTTCCATCATTTTTTTAAGTTTTATTTGAAATATTTCGATATTTCGATTAAGAGTCTCAGTATTTACTATATAGTTATATATATGAAATAATCTTCAAATAACATTATTCCACCGATGAAATAATTCTAAGGCCAGAAAAATAAGCAAAACATATATGAATACCTTCAATATCAGGCGTAATAATAATCTAAATGACTACATATCTATTCTAAGCAAGTTGAATTATTTGTACATTCGTTGAAATAAGCTAGATCTCAATTTGATATAATGATAATTAAACCAAAATTATTCCGAATAATTAGATAAGTTCACCTCATAAAGCACCAGAATGGGTTTAATTTTTATAACTATCATGTATATCTGTACGGAAAGTACTAGAATAACGGTAACGTATAATTGATGATTCAATAATTGAACACATATAATACTCACTTTACTCCAAATATTTTAAATCTGGCAAAGCCGTCGGTTTCAATACAATAATAATTTAAGATGATTGAATTTTAACAAATACAACTCAGTAATATTGTTTTATACTCTTGATAATGGGATAACCACCCGAAACATATGTTGAGTTGTTGACATATTCAGTGAAACTTAAGCCAAGCGTTTCAATTTCAATTTAATATCAAAGACAACACAATGATGGTCGTTCGGAACACCTTCATTGATTTAAAATTTATTGAGAATGAAATTATGAACACTAAATTACACTTTTTTGGTTTGTCTTCCGAATAGAATTTTCTCTAGTCTAGTAAACTTGTAAGATTTCAAAGGTGTGAAGAACATCTCTGTTATAGATTTTTTGTGATTCTTTATGCTTGTCAGTGAAGATTATTATAATAACAATAAGAATTCTTTATTTCCAGTAGGCTTACAGAGATGTATAGAATATTTACTCAATAAAGAGAACACGTAAAAACTTCATCTCAAAATAAGCATCACCACTACGAACAGTAACAATAGCAAAATACTATCACAGTTCGCCTAAGCCTACCATCATTTAATATCTATTCTAAATCAATTTTTAATTAATACACATATTTGATCAGAATATAGAACGGTTCAAATTATTCAACATAGTAAAAATCAATATCAATAGAATAACTTAAACCAATAAGTTGACAGTTCTAGAGCAGTGTTTCCCAACGTCGGGCCCACGCCCCACAAGGGGGCAATTTCTTTGTTGAGGGGGGCAATCCAAAAATTTTATTCCTTCCGCACTACTTAATTTCAACTTTTTTATCCTTTTCGGAAGCATAAGAATTTTAGAAAGACTAAGGTGGGTCAAGACATGTAAAAGATTTGGAAACAATGTTCTAAAGCTTCAAGCCAAAAAATCAAAAAGAGAGTTGTTTGACTATCGTTGGTTTTCGGTAGACCGCATCAAAGAAATGATAGTCATTGATGTTGAACCACTTGTTACTATGTGTGGAAGGATTGCCATATAAACAGTCGTGATTTATTTTCAGTTTATTCAATGAAAGACGTTGCTATTATGAAGTGGACAGAAAAATATACTATTTATTGCAAGAAAAATTACCGCAATAAAAGGCATTTTGGGCATATGGTGCGCAACAAAATCCACTGTTCTGATTAAGAGATATCTTTTGGATAGAGACTGCTCAAGTTCGCTGATTGTTCTGCTCAAAATTCACGAAGAAAATCATCATTAAAAAAAATTTTGTTAGAATTGAAAAATTTTCTTCGGTTTTCCCAGTACAATGTTCTATGGATACGTTTCCCAAATAGATGATTCAAATATCCCAAATATTAGAATGAAATAAAGAAGCATGATACTCAGAAAGAACTTGCTGTATAGTTTAGGACAATAGAAGATGAATACAAAAACATTTATGTCCTCTGTCAACCGTTAGGTTAGAAAAAGAAAAAATCAACAATCAAAAATACCCAACTTCTAAATAATACCAGATTATCCAAGAATCAAATGACTGCTACAACTTGTTTTGGAGTAAGTTATTTCCGTTTTTTCCACATCGATGATGTTCGATACTAAATCATTGAAATTATAAATGAGAAGTCATTTCAATTCGAAGAAATACAATTCCATAAAATTGATTAAAAACTGGATCTAGATTATGAATTTCTGAAGGTTACTAATAATAAAAAACAGAAATAAAATTTTACTCAGTTCTAAAGTTAATATAAGTAACCAACTGAAGAAGGACCATAGAAAATAAAGCAGTGTAAGGAGTGTAGTCTTCTCAATCTTTCTATATTTATCATGATTCTGGCCACACAAATACCAAAGTACTGGAAAATATTCGTATAAAAAAGCTGTACATCTGTACAGCTCTACTAAAACAGTACTATCCAAAAATATATCTGAATATCTTTAGTATGACAATACAATGGTCTTGAAAGAATAACTATTGAGAAAACACCGGCTGACAAGAATCCAGCACGATATACCAGATATATACGAAGATACCTCATCCATTAATTCTATTAACATTTCTTGAGAATGCAATAAACTAAAATAGAAATCATATTACATGACTGAAATAAATAAACTGAATAAATAATTCATTGAAAGGTACCTCAAAGGATATGAACAAACATCACATAAGTATTGTTGGGGTTCGTTGGGAGATGTGTACCCAGCTCTATTCAGTATGAACAACTTTATTTAACATAACTATTTTTTTTTACAACTGAATACATTTAAGTGCACTAATAATGTTTGTAGATAACAGTTATGTTTACTGTTTGGCGGCTAGTGCCGAAGTCGACGAGATCTTGTTGTCTTCTCCTGAGGTTGCGTCCCGAGCATGCGCAGTCATATTTTCTTCTTCTTCCTTGCTGTGACTAGTCTATCGGTTGGTGCATCCAGTGGCAGGTTGTGACTAGTCACCGCAGTATTTATGCCAATTGATTTGAGTTTACCTGATTCATCATTAATATTAACATTTATTCGAAAATAAGGAATTCTAGTTACAATACTTAAGAATAAAAGAACATAAAATAAAAACCATGACACTAGGTTACATGACAGTAAAGTGAATAAATAATTCGTTGAAAAAGTACCTCAAAGGATATGAACAAACATCACATACGTTTCACGCCAATTGATTTGAGTTTACCTCATCCATTATTGGTATTAACATTTATTCGAAAATAAGGAATACCTACTACAATACTTGAGAATACAATAACCTGAAATGAAAACCTTGAAACTCAGTTACATGACAGTAAAGTGAAAGAATAATTCAATGAAAGAGTACCTCAAAGGATATGAACAAACATCACATACGTATTTATGCCAATTAATTTGAGTGTACCTCATCCATTATTGGTATTAACATTTATTCGAAAATAAGGAATACCTACTACAATACTTGAGAAAACAATAACCTGAAATGAAAACCTTGAAACTCGGTTACATGGCAGTAAAGTGAATGAATAATTCAATGAAAAAGTACCTCAAAGGATATGAACAAACATCACATACGTATTTATGCCAATTGATTTGAGTGTACCATATCCATTATTAGTATCAACATTTATTCGAAAATAGGGAACACTACAATACTTGAGAATACAATAACCTGAAATAAAAACCTTGAAACTCCGTTACATGACAGTAAACTTAATAAATAATTCTTTGAAAAAGTACCTCAAAGGATATGAACAAATATCACATACGTCTTTATGCCAATTGATTTTCTTGAATGAGGATTGATCTATGGAATGTTCAATGAAGATATCAAATTACTGAAAGAATTATGCACATGTGATAAGGAGTTTTTAAGGGCGCAATTCTTGAATACAAGTGTGAGACCGAAAAACAGATTTCAAAATGAATTTACTGAACACCAAATAGTGTTCGACAAATTGGAGTAGTTGTACTAATGAACTGGAGGATCCTAACTGTCCTATCGGACAGTTGCTCGAATTTCAGCTGACACAAGAACTCAAAAACAAAAAAGACATCCACTAGGTGTACAGAACTCATTAAGATTATCCTCATGATCTCTAGATCTTGTGGTTACGTTACGTTTTCTCAACACGGTTACTCCATATGGTACTAAATTAAAATCTCCTATTTTCTACTATTAATATTACAATAATTGAACACACAAATTGACGGCATGCATTGTATTTCATAATTATCTCATTAATTGATTCCTAGTGATTTTCTTAGAGATAAAATGGAAAAAATTGCATCTTCTCACGCAATCTAATACTTTCCACTATAGTAATCCAATATAATTCACTTGTTCATCTGAATATAATCAGTGCATTAGAGATTCTGCATTGTTATTCAGCCATCTAAGATCCTTTCAAGTATTTAGTTCATCCAAGTCAACTTTTTTACATCTAATGACTTTCTTATGTAAATAAGAGATAATCAACGGAGTTTTCAACGTCACAGCTTGCAACTTGAAAAAGACTGCAAATAGACGTAAAGCTTGCCCATTTAATCAATTATTATGTTTAGGATTCAGAATGCAAACCGGCGATCCACTCAATGCCAACATGCTTGACACAGATGCATAAAACATGATAATTTCTTATTAAATTAATTGAAAAATACCTCATGCGTCTACGTTCAATTTACTGATACAATGATTAAATCTTAATATACTTTCGGATTTATTAAATATTCTATTCTTATCGACTTCGTTATAAATTAATTGAGTACCTTGCAGTAATGAAGTAAAATCATTCGATTCGAATTGATGACAATGAGGGTGTTATCTATCAATGTTACCTGCATATCATTAAAATTTCACCATTGATATATTAGTACTCAGTAATACTCAGTAAAATAGTACTCAGATAATACGTATATTCGGTTTCATTGTTGAATAAGGGTTTACGAAATTTAACAGCTTTCTATAATTTCGAAATAATTTAATATGTCGAGATATATTCAATAGGCTTCATGGTTTCGTAAATTCAATGGACGATGAATCCACTCTGTGATAGTTCATATTTAAATGAGAAGTAATAGGTAATAAATAACTTGTCTAAAAATCACTGACTGAACAATTCTTTATTCGACTAGTTTCGCCTTTTACAGCATCATTAAGAATGAAGCATTATAGCATTATCAAGAATTATCATTCTTGATAATGCTGTAAAAGGCGAAACTAGTCGAATAAAGAATTGTTCAGTCAGTGATTTTTAGACAAGTTATTTATTATTACCTCTCATTCATGGTTTCGAATTCCGATAGTAGTAGTAATAGTAGTAGTAGTAGTAGTAGTAGTGATAGTAGTAGTAGTAGTAGTAGTAGTAGTAGTAAACTTCATTGTAGAGAAAAGAAATTTCTAACAAATGGTGGAGTTTGACGAATCATTCTTCCACTCCTCCACAAATAAAATGAACATAAATTAGAGAAATATACAAAAATAGTGGATAAAGATACAAAATTAAACCAAGATGAAACTAATGATTGAAATCTAATATGTGTAAACTTCGTAAACTTAGTGATTAATTCACCATAAGACTGAAGAAAAAATGCACATAAAAATAAGTCATAAGAAGTACCACATAAAAAGATGTGGTGAGCATGTTCATATTAACGACTTTGCCTTAAAGTAATCCGAATACTCACTGACAGAATAGAAGCAAAATCTCAGAAGATATTTCTTGATGTTTATTTTTAATTTATTGAAAGAAAGCTCTTTGAAATGGAAAGGTAAGATATTGTATAAATTACAATCTATTGAGTTTTTTTTTTGACTTATTTAGACGACATTTTGTTGTTCGGATATTATTTGCGCCTCTTGTATTATAATTATGTAGAAAAGACTGTTTTATCCGATAGTAGAGTCATTCATTGAGAAACAGGCATTCTATACCGTCTCCTCAATGAGTGACACCCCAAGTACTTTAATTTTAAAAATTTAAATCAAATTTGAGATTAAAGTTAGTTTCAATCTGTCACTCTTTCATTACATTTTCGTAAGTATCGTGCAAATCCGAGGATAAGTCCTAACGTGTATGTGGTACATAAGACTGTATAAATTACTGTGTAAATAATAGTACTGCCTAAGTCGGATGTGCATAGAGCCGAGAAGGAAAGGTTCAAGGCTCTAGTTCATTGTAGATACAGCAAGCGTACGTGTTTATATGAATGCTGTTTAGGCATTCAAACATGACCATGTTCAATGCAGTCTGAAACTGGATGGAAAATTTGTATTATTTCAACTGTAAATTTTTTTTATCGCCATGGCGCATTATGAGTTTACACCCCAAGTACTTTAATTTTAAAAATTTAAATCAAATTTGAGATTAAAGTTAGTTTCAATCTGTCACTCTTTCATTACATTTTCGTAAGTATCGTGCAAATCCGAGGATAAGTCCTAACGTGTATGTGGTACATAAGACTGTATAAATTACTGTGTAAATAATAGTACTGCCTAAGTCGGATGTGCATAGAGCCGAGAAGGAAAGGTTCAAGGCTCTAGTTCATTGTAGATACAGCAAGCGTACGTGTTTATATGAATGCTGTTTAGGCATTCAAACATGACCATGTTCAATGCAGTCTGAAACTGGATGGAAAATTTGTATTATTTCAACTGTAAATTTTTTTTATCGCCATGGCGCATTATGAGTTTCGATATTTTTTGAGTATTTTATGGTATTTCCAATTTTACGAATTTTTTGAAGAAACTCGAGTACCTATTCTCCAATTTTGTTCAACTGAAAAACTATTGAAAGAGCCGAAACATTCCAATATATTCAAAAATGTTTCAGCTCAAATTTCGAAGAGAGCTGCAAAATATTTCAGGAATTGAAGCAAATTAACTAAATAAACAAAGTATTTTTTTAAAACTGAAAACCATTCATAAAATTCTTGTGTTTAGAAGGACAAATTCTGTCGCATTACTAAAAAACAAGAATTTAGAGATAATTATTTTTAAAATGACCGAAGTAATTTCAGGAATTTCGATATATATAAAAAGTGTCCTGAAATTTCCTTCAATTTTATATTTTAGTTGAAATTTCGAAAATATTCAGTAAGAAAAATATCTAATCTGGACTAATCAAAATGATTCATCAAAATTTTCAAAAACATTCCAGAAATTCTCAAAGCACAGAAATTCCATCGAAGTCAATTGAGCGGTTAAAAAATATTCTTTAAAGTACATCAAGTCGAAGAAGTCATTATTCAAAAATAAGGAAAACATTTAGTGTAATAAAAAAATCAACAAATTTTGTTCACGAGTTCAAAAAATATTCTCAGAAGTTCAGAAGAAACTTGAGTTTTCTGAATATTCTCGAATATTTCTATTCTAAATATAAAATTAAGGCAACTTGTTCAGTTGTCAACAAGAGAAGTTTACCAGAATGCAGAGGAATTCAAAGAAACTTATTTAGATAAACTCAGATCAGCCTCGAAATAGGTCAAGTCTAATTACATTATTCGGTTCGTAAACATGAGCTTTCACTTTTTCATTATTTCCACGGGGCTCAAATTGATTGCGGAACTATAAAAGCAAATTATATGAAAAGTGACACAATAAAGAATAATTATTTTAAGTGCGTCACGTTTTACTACGCTTTGGTTTCAAACATGAAATAAAAAAACACTAAAAGAGCCTTATCTTATCAATTATTGAGAAAATGAGATTGATCCACGATACAATAAAAATCATTTATAAGCAGTGAAATGTTCAAGTAATGCAGTAGGTTTGAAAACACTTTGCAAAATCGATAAATTTCAAATTACCATATTCCCTATAAATAAGTTTGTTATTCGCCAAGAATATGAATATGAATTGATACTGTAACAAATGTGAAAATATAAAAACTTACAATACGAATTGCAATATCGTAGTTTCGTCCAAACTACATAAATAATACAGTTTCATTTTTTATATTAATTTTTTCATAGTTTTTATTTTTTTTAAAGCATAAATTATTTCCGTTAAGATTTGAATGATTTTTTCAGAGATGAAGAAACTGATTCATTGCAAATTCTAGTAGGCTGATGTCAAAATTATCGCGTCATTTTCTATTTGTTGATTTTGACATTATGATATTGGAATTGAATAGTTGTTGTGTCAGAATAATTTTCACACGGTCAGAAATGAACAACATTCATTTAATCGGTGAAGATCTCTGAAATATTTCGTTTAGCAATAGAATCTATCATTAAAAATATCTGGATGTTAGATTACCAAAAAGGTTATTTCGTTCTAGTAATTAAGAGATAGATTTGTAGCCACTGGTAACGTACTTTACTAGTAGAAAAAACTAATTGGATAGAGATGCGTTGGGAAACGCGATTTGAAAGTTCTTTTGATGCTGCAGGGAAATCCTCCCTCGAGTATCCGGGATATTGCAATCGAAACTTCACAAAGTTTTCAAAAAAAGACATTTCACAAAGTAGTGTTAATCATAGGAATAAGATAGTGTGAAGCATAAGTTGCATCCATATCACATGAAACTTCACCAAGAACAATATCGTGATGATTTTTATATAAATAAGGTGAATGATTTATCATAAGCAAACTTTATCCTTCGCTACTCTAACATATAGACTTGAAAAGAAGATTGAATATATGGTTATAACGTTATAATTTTGTTTACTCCTCATATCTTTCCTTCAGAAAGGATGAGAGGAGTGGTTTTAGTTGTTTTGAGAGGTTAGGTTGGTACTCCTTCGTCCTACTGTTAAGTAGGTCTGATTGTCTGTTGTGTTGTTTGGAACCTGAAAGTTTTTTTTTTCATTATCATAAACTAGTTATCATTAAGACAGGAGACATGTTGAGAACTTCACCAAATTATATACTTTTTCTTTTGTAGAATTTAGCTTTGTTTGAAAAGAATAACTATCCAGTATTGGGATAATTTGATGGCCGTTAAATTATTTTGGCATTGTTAGTTATAAGGAAATTGTGAACAGAAGAAGTACCCTTCAGGGGATCAAAGCACGTGTTCTTGATACACAGTAAACCGCACACTACATATTTGCGGTTTTTACATTTTATTTTCATTTTTACTTTTTATTTTCATTTTTACTTATCCTGCCTTTGGATTTCGACGTTTTTTGTGTACTGGAATTATTGAGAATCACTATTTTGAGAAGTTTTGGCAGAAATTCTTTGAGCCTTAAGCTGAAAGTTTGAGTAGGCTTGTTGTGGTGAAAGTATTTCAGTACCTTGAGTTTACTTTAATTTCATAACTGTTCAATTTATTTGCTGAAGATTCCTTTTTATTTAAACATTCATTATATATATTTTTTGTTGTGACAATTAAGTCCTCTTAGCTAAGAGAGAATAAATTTATCTGTTATTTGTTTCAATTTCTTTTATTAGTATTTCAAATTATTAATTTTTTTTATGCATAATATATCTATATATATAATCATTTCATCATTTATTGAACCAAGTGGATATTACTGTAAGGGAGAACTAAGATTAAGAACTGTTAGATCTGGTGGAGTTGTTGCTTGATGCACCAGAAAACCAATTGAATTGTACCGAGAACTTTCAAACCTCTGGCGACTGGTATCAAATTTTTCTAAAACTCAATTCTCCACTTCTCTCACCTTATCTTCACTGTAGCTAACTGTGGTGTGTTACAATTCATTAACTTTCAGTCACTCAGGTTTTGAACAAGGGGTTAATCGCAGGTATACATCTTGTGTGTGTGAGATCGAAGATGTATACAAATCTACAACATAGTAGTATCACCGATCACCATATGTTTCAGTAGTTCTCGTCCAAGTATACACCAATAAATGGCTGTAAAGATTAGGAACCAATATGGCCAGCCGGTTCTCCATACCTAACCCCTCTTGATTTTGTCCTCAGTGGATTTGTACCAAGATCGAACATCTACTGTTGAGGATATGGAAGAGAATCCAATTCTCAATCTTCACATCAAATTACGGACATGAAGTTGAACATTCCGATTTTAATTTTACTTCAGTTTAATAATCGCCGTAAGAACGTATTCCTTCAATTACATTCAATTTCTCCATTTCATAGACCCGTTTTGGTATTGTATTTATGTTTATCTCTGTATCCATATAATTTAATACGGTAACTACATCATTACGTACAGATATTATCTATATTTCGACCTAGCAGTGCACATTTGCATGAAAAAATAGTATAACAACAAGAATTTCACAGCTATTGCACATTACACACAGGTTATTATATACTCAGTGAATTTTAGTAATTTCTAGACGTGCTTTGGCAGGGAGATACAATTAACATCTTGATGAATGCTCGATATACTTCAAATATTCCGAGAACAGTTACTTTGTTTTTATCAATTTCATTATCTTTTGGAGAATTGTTCTTCCAAGAGGAAATTATTTTTTCAGAATTTCTCTATTTCAGTGGACACGCGTTTTTTAAAATTCAGTAGACCTACAGTTTAACTGGTTACGAACGGCCATTGGGTTTGTAATCAATGGACATTACCCAGTGTATATCATTATTTAATTTTCATAAATCATAGACAAACACAAACACCCATGCCTTCAGCGGGGCTCAAACCTGAGTTCAACACCATAGTCGGGTGTCCTACCGACTTAGGTTAAGGCTATATAACTCTCATAATTTTCTTGCGGTCAACGAATTGAGAAAAAATATTAGGATCTTCACAATTTGCCTACTTGAAAATTCAAGAATAAACTTGATATTTCATCTTCGTTAGTTGCTGTGAATAAATCAAAATGGGCTAAATTTATGATAAATTAACTTCTGCATGTGATTTCATCCAAGTGTAGTTTCTACAGAACTTTAAGTCCGGTTGAGTTTAAAACTTAGAACAGAGGAAATAGGAATATTTCTGCGAAAGATGGGCCCTATAAGTTAAGTTACACCTCTAATATATCTGTGACAACTTTATTCAATTCCACAGCGTAGTTTTTGAGTTATGAATGTGCAAACATTATCAGTTCAACAATCTGTGGGGTTAGTTTAGGGTTCAAGTTAGGTAAAGGTTAGGTAAGTGTTTTTGTGCATGTTTGTGAATTTCGTGTTTATTCATTTGATAGGTATTGTACAAAATAACAAGACAGTTGCTTTTTGGAACTAGTTGAATATTTTAGGTCCCAAGTTATCGACTGTTGAATTAAGAAAGTCCCCACTTATTAGTTTATCACTTAATTTTCACACCCGTAGTACAAAAATCTATAATTTCTTTAATTGGTAGGAATTTCAAACTCTAGAAGTGTAAAATTTATACCAGAAACATTTAGTGGATCTATTAGTGACAGACAATTGTTTGAAAAATGAAGTAATATTAATCTATTTCAAAAAGGTGGCATTATTCATTGTGGTCGTGGTTTTAATATACAGGATCTAGTTTCTCATATGGATGTTACTGTAAACATGCCACAGTTCCTGAATGAAGGATGTAATCAGTGTGAACCATATCAGCTCAGAAAATCCAAAAAAATGTCATTTGAAGTTATAAATGTTCAGCGTGTTATAGACTTAAGGAAGACATTTAAGATTTTGAGTAATACATTAGGATCTAATTTGGTACATTTTACAGGGAACAATAATATTTGTGTGCTTCATGCTTGCTAATTTCAGGAATAATATTAATATGTTAATAACCATTATATACTTAAATAAGATATTTGCTGAATAAAAATTAGAAGAAATCAATAATAGTGTCTTTATTTACTAATCAACAAAATGTTGTAGATATACTTTGTTTATCCTACCATTTCAAGTAATATTTTCTGGCAATTCTGCTTTTAAAGCATTGACATTCATCAATCCGTATCTTTTATATTCACTTACGATTATTGAAACAATTCAAAAGACTGATAACTGAAAAAACTAATAAACTTGCATTAAAGCCAACAAAATGAAAATTAACAGCAGTAATATTTGATTGCTGTCATTTCTTAGACCTCTCGCTATACCAGCGCCTCTAGCGGTGAAATCATAGGAGATAGTCAGTTTGAAATCAAGAAATCTGTAAAATTCACAACTGTTATCGTTACACGGGATGTTATGAATATAATACTAAGTTATTTAACTGAATTAAACGTTCCGACTGGCTGAAAACATCTCGAGAAAACAATCATTGAAATATAATGGTACAGAAGTCAAGTTCAATGCAACTGCATTCGTTTGCACTCAAGGTGTGTTGTACATTGCCATGTTAAACCAATTACAACTGCTAATTCCAACGTGGAAACAGCTACTTATAGACAAGGTCGATGATTTTATTATATTGCTCCATTAATATCCTAGCAACTAATTTTTATACTATAAAGAAATAATACGTCCGGCGATTTGAAAATAGATTTAATCAACTATATATAACCCACGAGAAGTGGTTTATTAATGGAAACTGTTGCAAAATAAAATGAAAAGCGTTGTTGCCATATGGTCGGGATTTAAAGATGTTCAAAGACTTTGTTAACTCGATACAATATTGCATCTTAGGGTCCAACCTTTGACTAAACTATTGCGAGAAAAGAATAATATATATCACCGGAAGAGCCTGCATACAGAAGTATTCGTTGCAGAATTTACCTGTGCGATCGACGCAACCAGCAAATAACAGAATTTTAGAAGTTCCAATAGCACATGACTCCCTATAGATTATAGAAGAAAGATTTCCGAGATTTGAACTTTTGATAAAATTCTTTTTTGTGTTTTTTTTTTACCTTTCGGTAAAATACAGTGAAATTTTACAATTTTTGCTTTCTGGAATTACTAAAAACAACCATTTTGAATATTAAAATTATCATTCTCAGGAAATCTGTAAGATACGTAAGATCTGTTACCTTTAATACCTAGAAGGATTATGTTAGAGAATTACGAATTAATTCAAAACAGGATGATTCATTTTCTTCAACGAACTTTTCAGTTGATCCACGTCATTCGAGATAGAACCATCATTCTCGTAAACAAAGAATTAATCACCTAATATCCTTGAAAGAAAAATATTAATGCAGTAAACAATCGCTGAATGCATTATTGCTTTACGTGTGGCAATAAATGATATTTTTTCGTGTTCATAGACTGAGCTAGCCGTAAACTGGATGCTTTCATATTTTCAGGAGCCAACTGCTAAAACATAATGAATATACGAAATATTTATCGTCACACATTACAGGTAAAAATAACTACAGGGGTATGCAGCATATTATAGCATACGTGCGTACTGTTGAGTATTTTTTATTGCTCAAAGTGAACATATTGTACTCTTTATGAATAGCTTATCTAGTAGGGCGTTTAGCTTACCACAAAATACCTTTCTGTTATTGTATGCTAAAATTTTTAGTGAAAGGAGAGAAAAGAAGGCAGAAAAGATTCATAAAGATAATAAGAAAATAATAAAAAGTTTCATATTGAAATTCAGATTGAAATTCAACACTCATTCTGTTTTATATTGTTGTTTTTTATGGTGAAATATGAGAAGTAATAAATTTATAGTGTGAAATAATGAATGCGAGGGTACTTCAGGGAAATATGTACTGACATTTATGTCGTCCCGAGGTCCTTCATACATATATAAGACAGATTCTGTACAAGAAAAAGAATTTTGTAGTTCTCGTGCTATATTATCGCACTTGTACATATTCGCTATCAAAGTATACTAGAATTTTTTTTTGATAATATTTTTTGACAAATTATTCTAAAGAAAATTATAGCAGAGCTGGTTATGTGAAACATGAACAATGCGATGTCTCCATTTTATTCTAGGGATCAGTATCAGAGAATATTGGAATTTCCATTATACTTCTATGGATAAATGTTAGAGGAGAAGATTGAAATCGATGCCTACATTTATTGAAAACTTGAGAAAGTCACAAGTTTCGTACTACAAGGCACTCATCAGTCACGCCACGTTCAACAAATGAAAGACAACGATTTAAATTCTCACATACCCTCTCATTGATTTCAAGACAGAAATATCGAGTGAGTCGTATGCATATGTAATGCATAGATTAATGTACATCTCCAATCTTAAATTCAATGAAAAGCACATGAATACATCTACATTGAATGTTTCACACGTCCTTATCAATTAAGATGCTACATTTTAATAGCCTAGTTTCTGGAACAATTTCATCTTATTTCATGAAGTAATGCGCCATCTAGGTTGCGGTTGTAGAAACGCTCGTTGTCATTTCTCAAAACATGAAAAGAATTCACTGCAATAAAAAGAATTCTGTAGTTCCCGTGCTAAATTATCGCACTTGTAGATATTCGCTATCAAAGTATACTATCTTCAGGGGTCTATTCGGCGATTTTAGATCAATAAAATCTAATTGTCGAACGTTCAAATAGTTTTCATTCAATGAAAGTACACTATCATGATTGAAAATTCATGAATTGTATTATTATTATATAGCTAATAACTCATAACTTACGAATAATATATTCAACAAATCCAATCAATGAACTCAACTTCGCTATAAGTTTTTACGGAGATTCTGTAGGTTGTGTTAACAATTTCAGGAACAATAGGCATCACTTTAATGAAACAATCCATGGGAATATTTTTACTTGGATCCCTTTTTTACCATAGTAATAATGCTTGCGCAATGAGAGTATTGTTAAACTTCTTGGGTAGATAAAGATTAAATAATATTTCAAAACAATGAAAGTATTTGTCAGATATTAATGAAATTTTCTCAATGAAGAATAACATGTTTACGTGGGAACGTAAAATATCGAAATTTTATCAACTTATTTGTAAAACGTTCTGAATACAACAATCTTCAATAACTTGGTCATTCTTACTTTATCAAATATTCAATACGTGAAATTCACTCCTATAAAAATAAATTTTGTGAAATTTCATTATCACCTTATAAATCTGAATAAAAATTAATATCAAACTTGTTAACAATGAAATGCCAACAAAAATATCATTTTCTAGATTTACAATCTAATTATTGATTGATTGATTGATTGAATAATTATTGAAATAAAAATGCTCATTTCACAATTGTTATTCGCAATTCAATCGAAAGTAGCCACATTGCAATTGACTTAACAAATGTGTTACCTGTAATATTCTCAGAATCCAAAAAATTTCAAAAAATGATAACGTTGAAAATAAAAATGTTTTTGTTAATTTTGAATTTACAGTTTTATATTTGCTAATATCGATTGCTTACTATAATTTCGTCAGCTTCAAAACTTATTTAGCTTCATGATCTAAAAAATTTACTTATACCTCAAACACTTAATTCAAAAAACGTTTAGTTTTTTTCGGTTTGACCGTATTTCGATCATTAGGTATATTCAGTTGAATAAAAGATAAAATTCAATAACTTGAACTTTTGATTTACACTTTTATTGACAACATAGCATGACGCTTTTCGTCGTTGAAAACGGCATCTTATGCTACTAGAATATTCTATATTCTACTCAATATTGTTTGAATTTTATCTCATATTCAAATATAATGGATTTATATCAAGTAAACATAAACACTATTCAACATTATAAAGGGTGTTTTTCAGAGGTATAGAACTTTAAATTTCAATAAAACAACGATGGATCATTCGATTGACTAGAGTTTTTTTTATTCGAAAGATAATCTTGTGGGATTACATTTTGAATATAATTTCGTGCATATGACCGCCACAGCTGGCACGGATGTAGTCCGATCTGGACGTCCAATTTTCGATGACTTTTTCCAACATTTGTGGCCGTATATCGGCAATAACAAGGCGAATATAGCCCCACAGAAAGTAGTCTAGTAGTGTTAAATCACAAGATCTTGGAGGCCAATTCACAGGTCCAAAACGTGAAATTAGGCGGTCACCAAACGTGTCTATCAATAAATCGATTGTGGCACGAGCTGTGTGACATGTTGCGCCATCTTGTTGAAACCACAGCTCCTGGACATCATGGTTGTTCAATTCAGGAATGAAAAAGCTAGCAATCATGGCTCTATACCGATCACCATTGACTGTAACGTTCTGGCCATCATCATTTTTGAAGAAGTACGGACCAATGAAAGCGCACCAGCCAGTTTTTCTGGATGTAACGGTGTTTTGACATACACTTGAGGATTATCTTCACTCCATATGCGGCAGTTTTGTTTGTTCACGTAGCCATTCAACCAAATGTGCTACGTCGATAAAATGCGTAGTGCGCGATCCGTATTCCGCACAGAACCATTATTTTCGAATTAAAATTGCGATATTTTTAAGCGTTGTTCAGGCGTGAGTCTATTCATGATGAATTGCCAAACCAAACTTAGAATAAATCACTTCTCAGCTGTCAAATCGGTCGCCATCTTCAACAGTTATGCCTACTTAAAGTTCTATACCTCTAAAAAACACCCGTTATTTAGATAAAAAAGCGGGTATCTACAAGGTTTCACAATTTTCTATTCATCTTTAACGATAGATAAAGAAGAAAAAGTGTGATTAATTCTATCAGGGAATAACCGATGTGACCCTATTTATTGTTTATAAGTTAATTATGTGCCATTCCGACGAATATCAGATTTTCGACATTTAATGGTTAAGGAAACCACAGAAAACTTTACCCTTTTTCTACCACAGTACCTATTGGTACTTTATGAAGTTAAATTAAGCCATCATTAGAATATCTCTCTTGTGCCCGGAGTTCAGAACCAGTTTCCTATATTTATTACAAATAAACAGCCAGGAACAGAAAGCCCAAAACAATATGATTTTTCGCACAACTTAACATATAATACATCCAAAAGAAATTCATGTGTAATATTATGAACTTTTGTATTGCGGTTTATATATGGTCATGTTGGCTGCAAACCAGTGCCGACTAAGTATCTGAAATTGAATATTCTACAGTAAAAAAACTCAATTATTTGAGTGAACATCAGTTACTCTTAAAATTGTGTATTTAAATTAATATTAAGGTAAGCAGTATCTCTTCCACAAACTTTTAATCACCTCATTATTTTCATCTTTGAAGAAATGGCAAATACTCTCTCATATTCTAACATGTAATTTCATGAAAGCATTTTTTGGAGATGTTTCTGAATGAGTTTAGTAGTTGAAGTATTACACATTACTGCACATTGAAATAGATAGAAACCAATTTATCTCTTGAGAAATATTAAATTGAATGACTCATGTTTAATCAAACAATTTTTCATTTACCGTACTCCCTTGCATATTCAGATCTTTCATGTAACCCTCCATATGTTTTTTTGGGCACATGTAATCTATTTAATTCTTTCAATAACATTAATGCACATTATATGATTCTATTATAGTAATCATCCTGATATTCACATTTGTCTAAGAATATTAGTGACCCTCAAGATTCCAAGGTGGAGTACCCCAGGTTACTGTTCTCAAATATGTTAAATACCTAGTAGCTACTATTATTTTGGATTATGGTTATGTTATTATATATGAAAACATGTACTACATTTATCAACTTGAGCTATCTTGACACTAGATTCTAGATTCATATTGATATCTTCTCCAGGTTCTCTTTGCCTCAGAAGGAAGTTATGGCTGGGTCATATGAAAAAGTACTTCTTCCTAAGTCTTTGTAAGCAAGACTTTGGGCGTCTGTCTACTGGGTGCTCATACATAATTGAACACAGTAATGGCTAGATGATAAGAAAAAGGTTTTTGTCTCCTTCGTTTTCATCTGATTGCCCAAGCAATATTGCTTGATAATAAGCTTTCTCGTGGTCATCTACTATGCTGTTCGAATTAATTGGGACAAATATTTTTTTTCGTTTGAGTTACTATAGTAAGTATGTGAGTACCAGGTTGGTCCAAACACCCTCACACCTGCTTGTTTACTACATGAGGGGACGTGGGGGTTCGACCTTTACCACCATTTATATTCTGAGCTGTTTTACCTCGCTAGCAATTCAGTTGTGAGCCTACCGGTGCGACAGTTAGTGGTTTCAATTTTGATACCTGCTGTATTTTCTTGTCCAAATATGGATATCACTCCGAAGAAGCGTTCCAAAATTATCGCGCTTAATGAACACACATCAAGGACTGTATGAGATATAGCTGAAGCTGTTGGTGTGGGAAAGACCAGCGTTTCCAGAATTTTGAAAACATTTGAAGAAAGTGACTCATCGTCTCCAAAAAGAAAAGGAAACTGTGGGCGCAAACGCAAAACTACTCCAAGAACAGACAAATTGTTGATAAGAAATAGCAAAATAAATCCAAGAAAGACAAGCACTGACCTTCGAAGGGATTTAATGGTTTCTGGTGTGGAGGTGACCACCTCAACTGTGCGATAACGACTGCTGGAGGATGGCCGTAAGGCAAGAAGACCAAGAAGAAAGCAACTGCTCACCCAGAAAATGATTAAGAAACGTTTGGTATGGGCCAAAAAGTACCGTGCGTGGACTGTGGACGACTGGAAGAAGGTGGTTTTTAGTGATGAGACACACTTGATTGTTCTAGGGTACGAATCAAGTGTTGTTGGACGAAGTGATTGGGAAACTTTGCGGCCGGATCACATCCAGCAAACAGTAAAATATCCTTCGAAACAAATGTTTTGGGGTTTTTTCACAACCACAAGACGATTAGCTCCTATAACAGGGATGATGAATTCAGTGAAATATATGGAAATATTGCGCACCAGGATTGTCCTATTCATGGAAACGATTGATGGAACATTTCAGCACGAACTGGCTTCCTGCCACAATTCCAAACAACTGCAGGCCTTTATGCGTCGGAATGAAATAAAAGTACTCGATTGGCCGGGAAATTCACCTGATTTCAATCCCATTGAGAACTTATATCATTACTAATTGTTTGCTTCTAAGATGTCTTCAAGGCTCAGTAGGTTGGAGGAATGATGATATTCTGAGGAAATAAGTTTACCACTTTCTGCAAAAAAGTAAAATTAGATGAAACAGCACCCTTCAATTTTTCATCATTCTTCAGAAACTTCTATCAAATCCGTAAACTTTCAAAGTCTTCTGGTATTCTAAATTTAGTGATGTCTTCGATTCCACTGGTGGTGTTGTTCATTCAATGATACAGATACTTCGTATATACAGCGCGGCAATACCGACCTGTCAAATAGATCACTTTACGTTGTCCCTCGTTTGGCGTCGGAAGGCGCAAAAATAGCCCCGATGGAAATTCAAGCGCCATCCTTCCAATAAATCTGATCGAATTGAGATATCGTCCAATGGCGAATGAAGATTTATCGAACCATTTCCCGGTGTTGTCGGGGCTGTGTAGCGTGTTTCGACACCTCTGTATAACGTTCCGTGAAAGGAAACACTTAATTAAAATACGGCGAATCTGAAACGGGGAACATCGCTACCTAGATTAACATTCTAGATTTTTGGTTCCGACAAGAGAGCATCGAAAATGTTATTCAGATTTCAGACTGATAAGTTAATTCTTATCGGAGGTTCATTTTTCGCAGTTTTACGATGTTTGGGGTGACTGCGAACACTTGAGGTTTATAGGTATGATTCTACAGACTTGATTGAATGCATACACTCAATAAGAATGACTTGCGAAAAACAATAACAGATACTCGCACATGTATATATTGAAAAATATGCATAATTTGAATCATTAGATAAGTTTCTGGGATGAAAAGTGAACATGCAGAAAAAGTTCAGAGGATTCTAAAAATATTGTGAGTTATAATGATTTTGAAAAGGTCCTTTGTTTCAAAGATACAGAGCTTTTTGAAAATCAATTCGATATTTATCGGAACTGATATTGTTCTCCTGTCACTGTACACATAGTAGTATACATTTGGAGGATCAGTATCCGAAGGGTTTATTCGCCCTATAACGCTTTTGGCTTACTGGTGCTGGGGGATTCGTTTCCCTCCGAGTTATTGGGCCGTTCGGAATCGATGTCAAACTGTAGATCCAATTTTGGAAGAAGTGCATATTGGTTCTGAAAAAATAACTTGTGTTCACTAGAATGCTTCGAAATTGTACTAAGCATACTATGCTGTTCGAGTTAATTGAGACAAAGGATAAGAACAATTCGTAAAATCTTACCTTTTAATGAAGTAAATACATACAAAATAGCGTAAATTCTTCATATTAATATGAAGTATGTCCTCCTTTCGCAGAAATAACTTCTTGGACTCGTCTAGGCATCAATTCCACTAGCGTAGCGCAGATATTCTTCAATTCGTCATCATGAAACCACACCTGAATTGCACTTATAATGATTTTTTCTTTCGTCGTGCAATCCACTTTTGCCAGTCGTTTCTTTGGAATATTTCATAAATTCTCAATGGGATTGAGAGATCAGGTGAATTCCCCGGCCAATCGAGTACTTTTATTTCATTCTCACGCATAAAGGCCTGCACTTGTTTGGAATTGTAGCTGGGAGCCAAGTCGTGATGAAATGTTCCATCAAACGTTTCCATGAATGGGACAATCCTGGTGGGGAATATTTCCATATATTTCACTGAATTCATCATCCCTGTTATAGGAGCTAATCGTCCAGTGCCATTGGTTGTGAAAAAAAGCCAAAACATTTGTTTCGAAGGATGTTTTACTGTTTGCTGGATGTGATCCGACCGCAAAGTTTCCCCATCACTTCGTCTAACAATACTTGATTTGTACCCTTGAACGAACAAATGTGTCTCATCACTAAAAACCACCTTTTTCCAGTCGTCCACAGTCCACGCACGGTACTTTTTGGCCCATGCCAAACGTTTATTCATCATTTTCTGGGTAAGCAGTTGCTTTCTTATTGGTCTTCTTGCCTTACGGCCAACCTCCAGCAGTCGTTTTCGCACAGTTGAGGTGTTCGCCTCCACACCAGAAACCATTAAATTCCTTCGAAGATCAGTGCTGGTCTTTCTCGGATTAATTTTCCTATTTCTTATCAACAATTTGTCTGTTCTTATAGTTTTGCGTTTGCGTCCACAGTTTCCTTTTTTTTGAGACGATGAGCCACTTTCTTCAAATGTTTTCAGAATTCTCGAAACGCTGGACTTTTCCACACCAAAAGCTTCAGCTATATCTTTTACAGTCATTAATGTGTGTTCATTGTTCATGTATATTCATATTTGGACAAGACAATACAGCACGTATCAAAATTGAAACCACCAACTGTCCCACCGGTAGGCTCACAACTGAATTGCTGGCGAGGTAAAACTGGTTATGGTTTTACCTCGTAAATGATGGTTATGAATGTGAATGATGGTCAAGGTCGAACCTTCTCGTCGCTCCATGTGAGATGTGAGGGTGTATGGGCCACCCTGGTACTCACATACTTTGTACAGAAAAAAGTGTTTGTCCCAATTAATTCGAACAGCATAGTAGATCAAAATGATATATTTTTCCACATTAGTTCTTGTTGAATGTTTTTGTTGCAGGTGCCTATCTTATTGGGCTGGTATTTCTTCCACAAAGATTTCCTCAAGAAGTGTAAATATTGCAACTTCCCGGAAATAACGCTGACTGTTAAGTTTTAAAGGATGTTTCATTGATACGCCAAAACAATGTTGTTTGACACCACGTTTCAGTTTTATTGCTTGTGATTTTTCAACATTGGAGATTGGTCTATATTGGACGTCAGCCGCAACCATGGCCATCTCGATACTCAAACTTACAACTCAGAGATAATTCGTTCTTGGGATCTCAAAGTCATTGTTTCACACTATTCTGGGAAATAATTTGGACAATTGGCGAAATTGGATAATTGCTGGGATTAACTCAATTATTGTCGACCCTAGTGTGATTCAAAAGGCTTGACAGCGAATGAAGAGAAAGCTGAACGTTTTATGTAGACGAAACGAAGTAATTTCGAACATTTATTTTAGTTCGAGCTCGTCTTTACATGTATTTTTCGATTATGAAGTCTTGTTACTGTCGCAAATTATGCTCGACTTCTACATATATTCAAAACGAAGAGGTTTTTTCGTGAATCTTAATAGGACAAAATAGTTTGAGAACAAATAAACGCAGAACTTTCGAATTTAGGACTATTAATCTAACATCCTGTATATCAGAAATTTCTGGTTTCAGTACTACCGAAAGGAGTGCTATGAAGAACGGGAAGTAGTACCCACCATCTTGAGAGAAAACTACAGTAGGTATTTAGGACACGTAAGGAAATTGGTACGTTTTCGGTATTTACTAAAAATACGTACAGAAAAATAAGAAGCACAAGAAATGCTGTGGATGACGTTCCTGTGAATTCAATAGCTCCAATGTAAGTAACTCTCTATTAGAAGTGGTAATAAGAGTAGAAATACATAAATAGAAACCATTAGAGTGTAATAATCTTATTTGAACAATTTTTCAATTTCAGCTTTTTGTTTTTCAATGTGAGCTCAACATTAGCAATGACTCATTGGTAATTGCTCCACAACGTGAATTCAATCACAATATTTCAGGAGCTGTTAGTACGTCGGTTTAGTTTCGTATGTATTACCACTAGTCTCCCTTGAAAACTGGTACGCAAACCCATCAATATTTCCGTATATATTTTTTGTTGAAATGTTTTTAGGTCATATTTACATTTGTTGAAGTTCTGCCATAGAGAGTTTTGCAGAAGCACATTGCGAATGCGCTTTCAGGTCATAGATTTTCTGTTGGGGAAACCATGTCGATTCTACACTAATTTTAGGAAGGGCTGTGGCACGGCAAACTTTAGTACAGGCCATGAAATGAATATCTGCCACAGAATCGAAGTGGTCTAAAAATCCCGCCATTAGTTGAGCTGGTATATTAATGCAAATAGGACGCTTCCCAAAACTTTCGCAGTTTGGAGTTAAATAATTTTAGCTTTTGGTATATATTCCATATTTTTCAATTGTGTACAGTGTAATACAAGTGTTGATGTTGATAATTTGTTGAAATCTCAACATCAAACTTTAATAAACCAAGTGTTTAGTTTGTTTACAAATTTCAGTGAAACGAAATCAATTTTGTGTTGTTTAAGACTTTCGTAGTTTGAAGGTGAATATTGGACGTTTTCAGTTCTAATCCTCTATTCATCAATTTTCTATAGTGTAATGTAGGTGCTAGTGATAATAGTTTGTGGATAACACAACATCAAATTATAAAAACGAAGTGTTTTGTGTGAACCGATTTAATCTAATCGAATTCGAATTTGTGTTGTGTTTTGAGTACGGATTATTTACAAATAATTTTTTTGTGAAATATAGTGTAGAAGATAGGTATTCCGTAGATGATTCAGTAAGTTTTAACTTTGGGATAAAAAGTATTTTTCCAACCTAAATATAACCGATAACCATCGAATAAACAGATCGCTATTCACAAACCTAACTAAAAATAACACATTCTTTCAAAATCCAAACTTTCCTCAAAACAAAATATTTGTAAGTTATGATTTTATTTATAATATACCAATTATTTGCAACAGGGAGGACAATATACCTACAAGTTTAATGAAAAATATCTTATTTCACATGTGTGGCATATTTGAAAAAATTATTAATGACATTTCTCTCGAACGGGCCTTTTTGAATAATATACACCAGAAAGCAATTTTTTGTAATCTCACTATTTTAAGCGTGTCATTGAATGAATCCTTGAAAGATTTTTATTGTTGCTGTTTATGTGGTGAAGAAAATAAAAATATTCTGAACATGCTGCTGTGTTCCATTTTTTCTAATATCTTATTGAATGACTACGCAAAAAAAATGAAGCCGGACACGAGAAAACTAAATCAAAAAATAAATGAAGAAAGCTCAATACGTTCATAAAGTAGTTTGTTGGTTCCGCTAATCAGAAATATAATATTTATTTATATACTTAGGTAAATAATTCAATTTGAGTAATTTCTACAGCGTTACCGTCAAGGTTCCTTTTCTCTCAAATAATTAAATGAATTTGGTTAGTCAACTTTTCATGTAAATAAATTCCACTGCCTAATAGAAGTAATTTTTACGCAGTGGGGCTTTATCAAAAACATCGTTGTTTTCTTGCAATAATAAATGTTTTACATTTTTTTTTACAGAAATATATGCCCACAATACCCAATATAATTAATATAATTCTATATGTTATAAATGCTAATAATATTTCTTGTTTGTTCGAAATATACAAAAAAGAGTTGAAATAATGATTGAAAGTTGGAACAACCGACTAGGAGAGTATACCACTCAAGTCAATTTGACAACACCGCCCGACTACGCTCTTCATGGGCTATAATAGTCAAAGTTGGCCGTGGCTATGGTATTGTTTTCATATTTCTGAGATTTACGTACACAATGACAGTTTCATCAAACATTAATAGAAGAGGTCTTAAATGCTAAGATTAATGCGATTATATTTCCAAAGGTTACTTCAACTGGATATTCAATTTTATCTCCCATATTATACATCAGCAATTCTTTGATTTCAATACAACTCGCACTTTTGAATACCTACAATAGTTACTCCACTAATTTCATAGGTTTTCTTTCTTGTCCTGTAGGTACTATATCTAGCCTAGATTCTATTTAAACACTGAGTCCTGTATTCACTTCCACATTTTTTTCGAACATCATGAGCAATAGTGGATAACAACAAAATAAATTTTTTAGTCTACTGATTCAAACGCACGCATATGTTACCAGGCAATAAATAAACCATAAATCCAAGCTTTGAAATTAATCAATTATCAGAGTTTTTCCTTAAATTCTCAACGAAAAATTCTGATACCATTAAAATACTCGTAATATTCAAATTTCTGACCACGTCAATTAGAATGAATCAATAAATAATTGTCAAGACCAGATCACAACCGACAAAAATTCAATTTAAATATATATTTTCAGTATATATTAAAACCACAAATCAATAGAAACAAATTCAATTCAATCAAAACCCAGCACGTTCGATTCTACCTGACATGACCTTTTAATGAAATTTCATTGTAATTCTATAATAACCGAATAAATTTCATTCATTCCTTGCAACAATGTAAATTACACCTGCAGATCAGCGATTGTACTAATAACAATATCCCCAGTCTTATTCATTATTTATTAGAAGAAATCATAGAAATTATGAATTATACTCATGCAATGCATTGAACACAATCCTTTCTATATCATTACAAGAATTACATAGAGATATTTTTAACAGAACCTTCGTGATTTTTTTGTATTATTTTCTACAATAATAGTTACATCAGAATAATAATTCATATTCGTGTCAGTAGTATGTGTGTCGTAACAAAATGCTCTGGACAAGCACAATTCGATACGCCCTTCATAATTACTGCTGTGGTCGTTGGATTTCTAGAATTCACCCGTGACCTTTTTACATGGAAAAAGTGCCTTTCCATGGCGTGAAACCACGTTCTGCAACAGCAAACAGCATATAGAAAATTTGAAAATGAAAGAATGCATAGAGAATCAGTAGTAACGTGCGGTATGTGACCATAACGCTTACAACTTACTGGTGATTGTACGAGTAGGTTCGATTCCCGCCGTGTTCTTGGACCGTTAGGAATGTGCGTTAAATTAAGCACAAACAAATAATGTATCTAATAGAATAACTAGCATGCTTTACTTTACAATGCTTTGAAATGATGAAAAAAATAATAGAAATGGGCAGATAACTTTCAATAAACCAATGATACCTTGTATATAAAATTATGTCAACATCTAGTCCTTCATATCTCCATGGATAGATTATTTCAAGGATTCGGTACATGGTATGTCTGCTCGTCACAACTCGCTATTAACTATGCCTGTTCATCGGTGTGCAATATTCAATCGATCATTCACTTATAACGCGGTGAAGTTATACAATAATCTGAATAATGAACTCACGAATGTGTCTTTACCCTCATGAAGAAGTGGTTTGAAATCGTTGTTATTGGAAGAAGAGATGAAGTGATATATAATTGCCTTGGTGTAATACATTGTACCTTTCATTTTTAGTATTTTGCTAGTGCCACTTGATTTTTCGAGTTTTTTTGTATATTTCTTTTTTGTAATTTTTTTTATTTACATACTTAATGGGTGTAATCTTATTTTAATGTTACATATATTTGTTTCCTTTTTATGATTGAAATTCCATGTATAATTTTGTATTGGTTGCTTCAATTTGTAAAGGGTTAGTTGTAAGTGTAGCTGATACTAAATCTCGCCCCATTCGATAAATTGTATGAAAATATGATTTGAATAAAGGCATATTATTATTATTATTACATGATGATGTTGAAACAGGTCATTCAAAACTACAAAACTATGAATTACTGACGTATTAACGTTTGCGAAATGAAGAAATGTTCTCAAAGCGCATTTGTTTTAGAGATGAGATGAAGATCAAGCATATTCATGTAAGAAGTATCCTCAAATGAAGCTCTTTAAATGTCACTAATCGATTAGGCCGATACTTGATGAAAACATCATTATTCGAACAGAACTAAGAAGTTTGTAATTTTCAATCTAATTCATACATCAGAATTCAGAAAATTCCACTTCCACTTCCTGTTCCACTTCCAGAATCAGAAATGGAACGACCTCTGAAGAAGCTCGCCACCCGTGCTAGCGAAACGTTAGGAAGAAATTCCAACCGACGACAGCCCTTTGACCCGATCCAGGACAACACTAGTTCAATATCCATCTTGTCCTCATCAAAGCAATCCCCCTCAGATATAATGCAGTTATGTTTCTTCCAATCCTCGAAGTACTTCAGAAATGCGCTTTTTGGTATGGCCATCAGCTCGTTCATCGATTCCGACTTTATCTCATCAATTGTGGCAAAACGCTGTCTTTTCATGACCTCTTCAGTTTTGGAAATAGGAAAAAGTCACAGGGAGCCAAATGTGGTGAATACGGTGATTAAGGAATGATTACGGTGTTGTTTTTAGCCAAATAATCACGAACAAGCATTGATGTGTGAGGTGGTGCATTATCGTGATGCAGAATCCATGATTTGTTTTTCCACAATTCCAATCGTTTTAGCCGTATTGCTGCACGCAAATGTTGCATAAGTTCTTTGTTCACGACCTGTTGGCAAGAGATCATGGTGCAGCACACCGTTTTAATCGAAGAAAACAGTGAGCAAAACCTTCACATTTGATAGAACTTGACGTGCTTTTTTCAGTCTTGGCTCTTCTGCTCGCATCCATTAGGATGATTGGGACTAAATTGGAGGATTGGCAAAACTAGGCGATATGATTGCGACGTTGCTTCTACTCAAAATTAGGCAATTTCGGAACCAACTTCGCTACCACACGTTTCATGCCCAAAACATCCGAGAAAATTGCATGGCATGGGTCGATTGATATGCCAACATCCTGTGCAACTTCCCTAATAGTGCTTCGTTGATTTTGCAATACCATTTTCTTCTTTGTTTCGATGTTTTCTTTGTTTTTTGACGTGGTTGCAACTCCAGGATGCTCATCGTCATCAGCATCCCTTGGCCTTCTGTAAAGCGCTTGTATCACTTATAAACACTTTGTGACAAAGGAAACTCTAATGCTACAGTCAACATTTGAAGTGTCTTGGATCACTTTATTCCATTTTTAACGCAAACTTTGATACAAATTCTTTGGCCATTTTTTCAAAAGTGAAAAATCGAAGAAATCACAAAAAAGTGCTAACCTTTTCAGTTGTCGAAAACAAAATACTAAGTAATCCAAAATGGCTAATAATATCAACATATGAACATATAAGAAACGTATGTATACCAACATAACAAAAAAATTTCGATATCGAACGTGTACAGCCCGCGAAAATTCGAAATTCACCTTTTCTTTTGAACAGACCTCGTATTCATCACCCATCATTTTTCGACCATCACCTTGACATACCCACTTAATTGAAAGACATAATAAACGTCCGAAGCACGCTTGGACTTGAACCCAGCACATCTGCTTTATAGAAAGTAATTTATATAATCTACTATCTTGAAATTTATGTTGTCCAATTTTTTTATATCGATAAAAAACATAAGAGACATAACTATTGTTCGAACAAGTGAGCAATACAATTATAATGTTATAAAATGAATGATGTAGGTAGCAATATTCAAATTCTGAAATATCAAACAAACAAGTTTAACAAAGATAGATAAGATTAGATTGGTATATATTAATTTTTTCCAAGAGTGACCTTACTTGCAACTTGTAGCCAAGGAGAAAAACAAGTAGGTACTTACGTATTTTAATGGTCAGAATTAATTACTTATAGAAACATTGCGAATTGTAATACATACAATTGAATCAATTCTCAAACCTATTCAAATATATTTCAACGAATATTTCCATGATATTTATTTGAATAATGAATGGTTTTTTAAACACCGTGAATTTTTGTCGATCGATGGGGTCGAATCCCCCTAAATATTCTATTTTATTTTTAAGAACTCAAATTTTATGGTGATAATATTTTTCCGGTGCTTTTTCCTTTCACGGAACATTTTTTCAACAATAAGTAATTGTTGTAAAGTATTTTATAAAGTGGGTATATTCCTCAAATCTATCGATGAAATCGATTGATTGATCTATTAATGGTTATTGGTGAAATGACCGAAGTCGTGGGTTGATAAAAAACAAATAAAGTTGATCGAATGTTCGCTGATCTATTGGTGAAAGATCGTTTAATATATTGAATAAAAAACATTTAGCTTGGTTTCACAAAAATTATACGAGTTCAGCTTTTGAAATGGGCTAAAACATTTATCAAGAAATTAATATAATTTTTGTGAAACCAAGTCAAGTGTCCATATAAATTCAATATATTAAATAAATACCAACCAAAGTTTTGTAGTTAAATTTGCTGAGAAATCTTATAAAATAACCTCATTTAACTTCATCTTAGTTACTAAAGTTTGTTCAGCTGCAGTTTCAGTTAAAAGTAAACCAAACCGTCCATTTCAAGATAACAATCAAATGTTACTTCAAAGGATATCTAAATCTAGATTTAAACATCTAACACAGCACAGCATTTTGTTTTGCATCCCCATATTTCCTTATATAACTCGGAGTATCAAATCAGAGGACATCAATTGCAGCCGGCTAGAGACCCCATACTCAACACCCCTGGACTATTTCGTATAAGAACTCGGTCGAAAAGAAGCCCTTTGGAAGGTGTAATTAGCGAAAAATTTCAAAATTTTTCTACAATAAAGAATGGCAAAACACATCTTGGAAATGTCTAGGAACACCAGTAAACCTTTTATGTTTGTAAACCACTCTGCTTAATTAACAAGGACAAAGAGAAAAAATGAAACTAAATAATTAAAGCAAGTGTTTAAAGTTTTCAAATATATTTCAATTTGCTGCCTTCATAAAACAATTTGAAAAATAAAATCTATTTGACATTAAATGTATGTAATTATTTCCCTGTCAGATATTTATCTGGGAGGTATAGAAACAAATAAGATAACACATTTTAAATACTGAATAAGGAATCAGATAATAAATCTCTAAAAATTTCCGTAACTTAGGTTTAGATCAGATAAATTACCAACAGTTTCATTTATTTTTAGCTGCTGTAAAACGGAAACACCCTAACTCAAAATAAAAACAAATTATGGAACAAACCTAACATAAAATTACAAAAGATTGAAGCATTTTCAATAATTTCCTAGAAATGTTTTTATGAACTGTATAAATTTCGAATAAGTCAACTGCCATCGTTAAAAGATTACTGTTGAGCGCGTTTTTAAAGAGTCGCGTTCGTGATTATACCTTTAGTTGTAACCAGAGCAATTATTAACATCGCTATAATTGCACTTGCCACATCTAGAATGTTCGATGTTTGTTTAGCCCTAAGTACAGCTGAACACACCAGTTTCGATTGTTGTCATCCACAAATCGGGATGTAGTATTAACACAAACAAATACAGATCACCCGCAACAACCTACCTGAAACAGTAAGTCCAACGAACCTAAATATGAAAAAATTCAGGCTAATTCTGTCACCACACACGACCTGAATAAATGTCAGAAACAATAGGTCCACCCAGATGTCAACAATGGAACGTCGCAACAACACGTGCCTGTTTACCGCGTAAACGCACAGATGAGCACAGAATACGGCAACGCGTCTAACCTAACACAAACGGCGGGCGCATACTACTGAACATTTTAGCGTCGAGCGCGGTTGACATACCCGCATTTCTACCGTATCACAGCGGATGCACTGTAACTCACCGTCTTCGTATCAATAAAAATGATGTTTAAATAAAAGATAATTGAGATAAGGTGATATAACAAAAGATACAGAACAATAGAAAATGGTTACTTAGTATGATCGAGGGATTAAATAATTACTCAGAAGTCATGATAGTTATGATAGAACTTGTTTGTTTCATAAATATTATTTTGAAATTGACATCTACTTTCCAAATTATTGAAATACTATTTTTCGTAATAAGCACACAACAAAATCAAACTGAACAATTTTATACAAAAATCAAAACAATTACTCCAAAACAACTCGTACTGTTTATAATATTCAACGTAATAAGTTTAGTAAAAGCTATACTTATATGTACAATATCACAAAATTTAGAGGAACGAATAAAATAATACTAAAATATTAATCAAATATCTAATCAAACTGCCCTACATAGACACAAAAAAAAACAGAAAAATATGAATTCAAGTATAACAGTAAAAATATTTAAGCAACGAAAAAGGTTGAAAAAAAAATAGGGAAATTTTAGAAATAATTACTTGAATATGTGTAAAAATTTGGAAAGTATATTAATGACATAAAAGATATAAAAGCTCAATTTATAATGATTTAATAAATTGATCGAATAATATTAGATAGGTACTAAAAGCAACACGACACAATTGACAAATAAGGATACGAATAGAAAATTGAAAGTATATCATGTATATTTTATGGATCAAAATCAAAATCAAACAGAACAGGTTTATACAAATATCAAAACAATTACTCCAAAACAACTCGTACTGTTTATAATATCCAACGTAATAATTATAGTAAAAGCTATATACGAGTATGTAAAATATCACAAAATTTAGAGGTACGAATAAAAT
Source organism: Henosepilachna vigintioctopunctata (assembly GCA_030704895.1). Taxonomy (NCBI): domain Eukaryota; kingdom Metazoa; phylum Arthropoda; class Insecta; order Coleoptera; family Coccinellidae; genus Henosepilachna; species Henosepilachna vigintioctopunctata. The sequence goes on along the minus strand of JARQZJ010000095.1, from coordinate 4,506,458 downwards.
GATACTAAAATAATAAATAATGATCAAATACCTAAACGAACTGCCCTACATAAACACAAAAATACAGAAAAATATGAATTCGAGTATAACAGTAAAAATATTCAAGCAACGAAAAAGGTAAAAACTGTAGGGAAATTTTAGAACTATGTACTTGAATATATGTAAAACTTTGGGAATTATAATAATGACATAAAAGATATAAAAGTACTAAGTTCAATTTATAATGATTTAATAAATTTATCGAATAATATTACTAAAAGCAACACGACACAATTAACAAATAATAATACCAATGATATGAATAGAATACGAATTGAAAATTAAAAGATATGTTATGTATATTTTATGGATTGACACATTAAAACAGGAATTGTTTATCTACACCACTTTATATATTTCATTGTCTGACTAACCATGAGTTTTCCAGAGATTTTCTCGCAACGAAAGAAGATTCGGAAACGAATTCTGAGCCAGTAGGTATTTTCCTGTTATATATAAAAATAAGATGGCCAAATGTTAATAATTTTTTTACTTCAGTACTGCCAGTCGGTAAAAATCATTCATTTCAAAGATTTTGACATAGCTACAATTTCTAGTGAAACCTTCACAAAAATAAATATTTATGCTTTCACAGTTTATTATTTCAAAGGACGTCAATTTCAAATTAAAATATCGACAGACCAGAAAACTTTCAAGAAAAATGTACTCGTATATATCATCGCATAATCAAAGCATCTAACCATAAATCTAAATGGCCGTCCATTAAACACGTGAGGTTAGGGGGAGTCCGGGAGAGTTTACCCGCCTTTGACTAAAATGCTCATAAATCGCTTTATATTTACAAAAAACTATTTTCTACAAATTGAACCCTAAGATGCATTATTAAACTTTATTTTTTCTTAGTAAAGTTTTATAAATCATTCATCATTTATGAGTAATAGACGATTTCTGCCGAAGTGAGATTTGGCTAATATCTCCCGCCTGGGTGGGAGAGTTTACCCCCCAAGAAGGGAGACTTTACCCGAGTTTTAAACTAGGCGAAAAAATAACAAATTATAATTAAATAAAGAAATTTAATCAAGAAAACATGGCTCATAATAATAAGTAGTAAATGAGATAACGTCCATAACTTTGTTTTCTCCAGAGATGAAAAATTATAATTTTTCATCTCTGGAGAAAACTCTCTGGATATTGGTAATTATCAATAACATCTGGTTCTTCATTCGATGGACTATCAGAGCTATCATCATACTTGGGTTTGTCTTCAGGGTCTGTCTCACTGTCACTTGACTGTAAAAATTGTCTTTTTACTGTCTTTTTCTTTGCCTGCGCAACAGCCGGTCACAAGACTGCCACGTTCAGGTGAAGTAACTTGACCTACTTGATGCACATGCTTGCTCGCTAAAACTTTAGGACATTCTTGGACCGTCGTACACGCTGTTTCATCACAATTGTAGATATTATGAGCTTCAAATTGATATTTTCTCTAACTACCTTGAGGTTTTCGAAGAAATCAGTAGGTAACGTTTTTTCTGTTGAAGCTGGTGAATCTGTATAAAGTGGTTGCTTTTGGGTTTCTCAATCTCAGTTCAGGGTTTCTTTTCATAAATACTCTGAACAAATCTTTCCCTGCGTAGTTGTTAGAAGTCCATGAATCTGGAACCTTTTTGGAATTAATAGTTGCATATTCATACGCCTGCTTCTTAGCCGCTTGTCTGGCAAGGCTCTAATTCATTCTGTTGCAAGTTAGAACATATTCAGCTTTCTCATCCTCTATCATAAATAACAAAGCTGTCTTAAACTGACTTCACTGTTCACTTATTGTTGACAATTCAGTCCTGTTTCTTAAATAATTTCGTAAAATGTTTCGATCTATTCCATACTCCAAAACAGTAACTCTAATAGACTTGCCGTTATCAATGTCATTTACAGCATTTCTTATTACTGACAGATCTAAATTGCTTCTGTTTCTTGTCGTTTCTTTTTTTTACATTTGAAGGACATTATTTGTATCTGAAATAAAACAAAAAATATTATTGGAAGAGAAACAGAGGAAGAGATTACCCTGGGTAAAGTCTCCTCCCGTCGCCATGGTAATGTCTCCCACCCCACGCCAAGCAGTCCGTTATTCAATTTACAAAAAAAACTATAATCTTTAAGTGAAAACTGCCTGTCCTAAAGGTTGTAAGGATAATTACACTGAGGATATGTATTCATGACATGCTGGAATCTATAAACAGTAAGCAACAGCAATCAAATATCGCCAATTGAAAAAAATCACTTACCGGGCACAAAAACGTGTTTTCACTTGTAACTCCAAAACGAATTTTCCGATAGCAACATCGCCGCGCGAGCAAAGTGGGAGGCGCCTGTGAGTTGTGAGAAGTATGACAAAGTAGCAATATCTAGTTATACAGAGATTCTATGATCAGTGGCTATTGTCTCCCCCCTGCTAAACTCTCCCGGACTCCCCCTAATTGATAAAATATCACAAGGGGGATGGAGTCTTGTAAAAAGAATCACGTGTTTCTAATTTTTCGTAAGACCCACCGGGGGTTACCCCCCCTGGTTATCTAACCACGTGGGCTTAAAGAGTTGTTTAAAAACCTCACGTGATTAATGATAAAAGGCATGTACCTATTTGAAATTTCTTGTCAACATGAAAGATTGAAAATTTGGTCAATTTTCACAAAGTTGCAAGGAAGATTTAAACCATAAAAAATTGTATGTATGTTTTTGTAAAAAATAATATTTTTGGCTTAAATACGTTTATTGCTGTTCGTATATATAATTTCTTTTCTGTAAAGTTTATTCGCTGTGCTAAATAAAGTTAATTATTTACAAAATCATAGGTATTAAATACACATAGCACAGATATATTACTAATCATAATTTCCATTATGAAATAACAGAATGTTCAAAAATTAATAAGTATCAAAAATATGGGAGAATTCTAGAAATAAGTTTATAAAATTTATATAAATAGACTTCAATTTTTTATTTACGTTCTATATGAAAAACTGAAAATGATATATATAAATTTTATTCAAGGAACGCAAACTGAAGATCAAAACAAACCTTCTAAATAAAATTTTCAATCCACAGCACCATCTACTTCTTTTAACAAAAATGTACCAAATAATTTATATAAATAGACTTCAATTTTTCATTTACGTTCTATATGAAAAACTGAAAATTACTTTATATAAATTTAATTCAATAAACGCAATCTGAAGATCAAAATAAACCTTCTATATAGAATTTTCAATCTACAGCACCATCTACTTCTTTTAACAAAAATTTACCAAATAATATCTATTGTTAAGTATTAGTCAAAGATATGATATTAAATAATTTCAGAAATATGTACCTATAATAAATGATATTCAAAACCATTTTTTGTAAAATATATTTTTTCATTATATTTAGTTTTCATCAGATATTTGTAAACTTTTAAAAACATGGATTAACTAGTAGTCTATATTCCAGAAAATTCCAATCTTAAACCAAAATGAAAGCTGCAGTAGTGGTATTAAAGATAAATGAATTGGGAGATATCTTCAGCAACATTCATGTGCATAACTTACAAACTTCTCTATGTAACTAGACCATTTGAGAACGTTTTTACATCCTCATTTACATTTCTATCCAGAATCCCAGACGAACGGTCCTGGTTTCATTGGACAGAACATCTTGCAGCATCATTACGATAAGGGTAAGTAACATTATTTTCTACTTTCATTATCTCCAAATGCAGTCGACTCCTGCTACAGGAAGTTCGAAATGAATGCCTCTAAATGTTCAGTTTGGGAAAAGCATGATAATAGTTGAAGATAAATAAGTCAATTCATCACTTGATGGCAGATAAGTTTGAAGCTAATATACACATTATTTCCATTCTCAAAAAAAAAAAACATAAGTGGACTTCCTTCTACTTAAATTTGAATCTACTGTGATTTTTTAGTTTTAGTAGTTCAGATCAATGTTTTGAAAACTACTTAATATTTTTTCTCGTATATAGCTTTTACCAAACGATTAGGTAAATAAGCCTTATAGACTCAGACACATAAGTATTTAACACTGCTATTCCACCTGTTTTTGGCTTATAATCGTTTTCAAGATTTCGATACTGCTTAAAATATTATTTCTTGGATTTTAATCACATTAATACATATATGTGTTAAATTTTTTTTAGAAAAATTATAATTTATTACAAAATATTTTGAATAAAAATTAATTAATTGGAAGTTTCCCTTAGATTTACAATTTTTCTCATCTATCATCACACACCTAGGTGTTTAATAGGTGTAATAGAGCAATAGTGCAATAGTTTTTGATTAATTATGATTGCTTTCTCGATATACCTATCTCAAATTCTAAGTCACTATTCTTCAAAAAATATGTATTGGTTTTCATAAATTGGAAATATACATATCTACTAATAAATGATCTTCATGTTTTCAATTCATGGTATTCAGTTCGTTTGTTTATTTAAATGTTAATGGTTATAAATAAATATATTTATAACCTTTTATTATCATCTGTCATTTTCGTTTTTATGTTGGACAAGCTTCATCCTTGGAGACCAAAACTAATCCCAAATATTTATTGGAGAAGTTTTGGAAAAACGATTTCTATGTCAGTACTAGTTTTTCTTATAAGCTGTTTTTATGGGGCTTAACTACTTCAAAACTCATAAAAACCTCGAAAATAAAGTAATTACTTCTATTCATTCGATTTTTGTAGGTAACCGAACAAAATTCTTGTGTCGTATTTTTTGTCTTCTTCCACACTAAAATTTGATTTTGAGAGAATATATTGAATTGCCTTTGCTACTTCGACTGACTTTTCTTGCAACATTTCAATTTAAAATCAAGTAAAATTTATATCAAAAATAATAAATTACGATGTAGAACCATCCACGTAACAAGCAGGGGTCCCATCTATGCAAATAATTGGGTAATAACTCTATCACTATTACAGAGTTCTATCTATTTGCAAATAACATCCGGAAAGGGCAAGAGATAGTAGATACATATACAACATATGATATTGACATTTGTAATCCTTTAATGCCATTGAAAAATATGGCTATTGGCCAAATCAAATAACCTATTTGTGTACAAATATAAAATGTTTAAAATTATAAATATGCCTTCTTATAATTTCGTATTACATCACGTCGTTTTAATTAAATTTCTTCAATTCAATGTATGGCACAGAAAAATTTATTTTTATAACTATGTCGAGCACTTGTAAATAATCAATACTTTGAGTGTCAATACAAATACAACTAGACACAAACAAATTATGGAGCAAGGTGCGAATAACACAGAAGATTTTTCTGATACAAATGATATTCACAAATCATTGAAACCAAAAATTAAAGTTACTTCATGTTTGTTGCCAAACAAAATACCAAACAAGGTAGGTGTATTGAACAGCCCAATTCATAGGACTCAAAGTGCCAGAGAAACTGGCACTAGGGATCATAGTCCATTTAGAACAAATAGGCAGCTAAATATTTCGAAGAGACCCTTGAGTCTTCACAGATCTTACCGAAGCCCAAGGATTTTGACTGCTGATGAACTTAGTGTGAGTTGAAAATATGCTTAATAACTAGGAAGAATTATTTTAATTATGTTTTTTCAGTCGAAGCGACATATTGCCTTAGCAAGATGTAGCAGTCAATCTGAAAATGATATATGCAAGGAATCATTAAGATCTCCTGAAGAGGATATTGAAGAAGAACTTATTGAGAAAAGTATTTCGCACGAAAGCATCCTTAGAGAAGGTGAATATATATATTTAAATAAATATTCGAATGTTTTTGCTATCTGTACTTATTTTCAGCCCATGCCTTCCAGTTGATTCCTACAACTAAAGTTAGGCAGAGAAATTATCTACAGGGTAAAGTTGGAGCAAATTCTTTATTAGGTACAAATGAACTGTATAGAATGTGTCCGAATAGAGAAATAACAATATTTGTGGGAACATGGAATATGAACGGACAATCTCCACCAAAGTGGGTACCTCTGTACTACTATTGAATATTATAATAATGTTCTATTAATACTAATATTGTGTAATATTTATTATATATAAAGTTTATAATATATAAATAATTGCAAATTATATTTATCTTTTAGGGAATTGAATGATTTTCTTTTACCAATTGATGTGGAGCATGTTCCTGATATACTTGTGATAGGAACACAAGAATCTTGTTCCGAAAAATTCGAATGGGAAGTTACTTTGCAAGAAACTTTGGGACCAACCCATATTTTATATCATTCGAATTCCTTAGGTATGTGTTAACCACATTTCTGTCATCAAAATAAATAATAATTTTTTAGGTACACTTCATGTCTGTGTATTTTTGAGAAGAGATCTCATATGGTATATTTCAATGCCGGAGGATGCCAGTCTATCTGTTCGACCTGGTACAGCATTCAGAACAAAAGGAGCAATAGCTACAGGGTTTATGCTTTTTGGCACATCATTTCTGTTTGTTATAGCACATTTGACAGCACATCAAGAAAAAGTTAAAGAGAGAGTTTCAGACGTAAAGAAGATTGTCAATTCTCTAGATTTACCCAAATCTCTACCTTGTAAGAATAAAAGTAAAGGTAAGAAGGGAAAATATGTATGACTTCATCTATTCCTAGCACAGTTTCAAAGAGTTGGTTGAATTTATTGATTTCCAAATCAATTTTGTGTATTTATTTATGAAGTCCAAGTAAATTGGGTTCCTAGTTTTCAATTTGTGAGTAATGTTAACTTAGATATGTTAAATAATCAATGTATAGTTTGATAAGCATATTGTTGATTTTTACATATTCAAAGTGAATGTATTGTTCGAAAATAAATGTCATATTGTAAATTAACTACAAATTGTAACAAGCTTGAATTATAACATAACAAGGAATAAATAGGTTTTCTATTTAATTAGGAGGATTACTAAATTTTGCTAATTATTCGTTTATAACTTTCAGATGTTACACAAAATTTTGACTACGTTTTTTGGTGCGGAGATCTGAATTTCCGCTTAGCAACTCCAAGAAGCAAAGTCCTTGAATGGCTAGAAAAAACAAATTTTCCTTTGCCACCTCATATGCCACACGGATATATGCACCATGACCAGTTGTGTTCAGTGCTTGCTGATGGTGCAGCATTTAGAGGATTTACTGAAGCCAAAATTACTTTCCCACCGACATATAAAGTATTTAATTACTGCTGAAGTTGATGATTACACATTTATGTGATGTTTTTTTTCAGTACGACCCAGGCACCCAAAACTTCGATACTTCTTCCAAGCAAAGAGCTCCAGCCTACACTGATCGTATACTTTACAAGCAAAGAACTACACGTCGGCTCAGCAGTGCTGTGCATATACCACCATTGCAATGTTTAGCCTATAATTCTGTACCATCAATAACTACTTCGGACCATAAGCCAGTATGGGCTCTTTTTAAGGCTTATGTTCGACCTGGATTGGATACGTAAGTAACAGTTGGATGTCAATAATAATAATAATAATAATCTTTATTTGATCCTTTCTGACAATAAATAATGTATAGGAAAAGTCACAATAAAAATATAAGAATACAAAAAATATATAAGAATACAAATAAAAATATAAGAATACAAATAAAAATATAAGAATACAAATAAAAATATAAGAATACACGCAATTAAAAATCACACAAACTACTACATAAAATACCGACTTCAAATATCAAACCTATCCCCAAGGAACTCACAAAAGCTGTAGTACCCTTTACGCAATAGTTGCTTTCTTATCTTATTTTTGAAGAGAGGATATGGAAGAGCTCTAACCTCAGGTGGAAGGTGGTTATACAGTTTCATACCTTTATAAAGAGGCGAGGACTCGAATCTGGAGGACCTATGTTTGGGCAACGCTATTAAATCACCATACCTAGTTAGATAACGATGACTGTCTGCAAGCCTAGGAAGTGAACACCCATTTTCCCTAATATACAGCAGGCATCAGAATATGTATAAACTAGGAGCTGTTAGCATATTTTTATCCACAAACCATTTCTTACAAGACTGCCTAGGTCCCAAGTTAAACATCAATCTCACTACACGTTTTTGCGATAAGAAAACTCTGCCGACATCCACTGAATTACCCCACAATATAATATTATAGTCCATGTGGGCATATAATAGTACATAGTAAATACTAAGCAAGGTGTCCTCTGGTAAACTTTTTTTAATTCTACATATAGCATAGTATGCACTATGCTATATAGTGCATACTATGCACTATATACAACTGTACAACTGTATACATAGTGCATAGTGCACTATGCACTACCTCAAATAGTTCAAGGTCAAATATTTATTCATATTCTCAAATTATATTGATAAATGTCTTCAATTTAACGTTAACATTTTTAAAACAACCTACATGAAACTCAACATGATGTGATGGTATATTTAGTGGTTAAGTTTCATTATAACTCTTCAACATACAATTTATAATATCGTAAAGGTAAAGTGTGAAGGCTTTTTCAATAAACAAATCTTATTCCATTTCAAACATGCTTTATAGTGGGATATGTATATCATGTTGCAACACGGTTGGGAATAGGGAATAAACTAATCAAACAATATTTAAATTTTTCTAATATATTAAGTATACGCATGACGCGAGTTTCGAAGTACAACTTCTTCTTGATAAATGACACGGAGGTTTCGCTTATCTCTTGGTTAAACATTATGTTAAAAACAACAAATTAAAATTAACACACTTGGCTCTAGTTTCACAAAATATATTAAAAACTCTACATATGTTTTGGGTGGTTAACCCTTTATCAAGATCATATACTCTGGTATATCTAAGACTTAACAGTGTATACTCTTTATAATGGGTTAACCACTCGAAACATATGTGGAAGTTTTAATATATTTAGTAAACTCAAGCCATGTGTGTTAATTATAATTTATTGTTTACAACTTCTTCTTCTGATGCTAAATTAACACTCAGTTAAATTAACATTCGTCATGCATATTATCATTTAATGTATGAGAAAAATTTAAATATTGTTTCATTATGGATAAGTCATCAAATAAACTAATTCCATTTTTTGTTTTAGTAATTATCATTTAATAGAACGTCAAGCCATTATCACTCCACATTAAATATCAAGATTGTATTAAAATATTAGAAATTTTTTTCAGTATTCCTTTGGCTGCAGGTCTCTTCCATAGAGATGTATACATAGAAGGATTAGCAAGAAGGGCTACATTCTTGAAAGAGCACAAAGGTGCCACCACAGTATGTTCTATACAATAACTAGTCTTGCATTCTCAGTCTTATAGAGTAAGCAAAGAAAATATTTTGCTATGTCCTTTAATCATTTTCTTCGTATAATTGTTTATAAAATGAGGTCCATAGTTTATCTAGGTGTTATATAATTAATGAGGAAATCTACTATTTTTGAATAGTTAAGTACAAACAGTTCTAAATTTAAACCAAAGGAATTTAGAGTTATAAGGTAAAACAAGTAGATCAGACTCAAACTAGGTCCCTTTACAACCATAGAAGTGAGCTGAACAATTTTTTTTATTGATCAAGAGATATATCATCTGAATTATTTGTTTTAATGTTTTATTTATCCTTTTTGAGGACTCACACTTAAATTTAGTCTATATTCTAGTCATTTTGTTTAAATTATTTTGATTTTAGACAAATATTGTTGGATGTATAATAATGAGGTAATGTTTTTCATTGTGTTAAAGGCTATTAGTTGAATTAAGACAGAACTTTGAATAACTGAAAATTTTTGAAAAGATAATGTTATAATAATTTGAATTGGTGCGATTAGTTTCTAGCTGAAAATCAATATTGTCCTTAACTTTTCCAATGCCTTCTAATGAATCCTTTAGGACCACTCTAGTAATATATGAGAGATAATCACAAATAATTTATCTAATGTTATTATGTGTAATGTTTTATGTGTTAGATAATATGTACTGGATATTGCAGAAAGTGTTGAATCATATTCATAATTTGGATACCTATATCATATAAATGTAAAATATGAAGTGACTCCTGCATAATATTGGAAAGAGGAATGAACTCAATTGAATATATTATTGATTATATATAGTTGAAACTTGTCTTCTAATGAATACTATTGCAACTAATATAGTAGTGAGTAGTTCAGAGTTTTTTTCCAACAGAAGGAAAACTGAAATGTGTAAAATATTGCAAGAATGAAAGACAAAGAACCATAGGAATTACATGAAATATAATGTTTGAATCGTATATAATTGTTTCCGCTTCTTGCTGTAATGTTTGTAATTTGAATATTTTTTTATTGGCTTGAGTATTAATCTCTTATTAACTAAAATCTTTATTTTTTATATTCAACATACAAAAATTGAACTCTATTACCTGAAGCAATTCCTTTCTTCAAAAAGATCTTGCAGGAGTCCCCATCATTAGTGAAAGTGAAATATTTTTACTAGCTTGTAATTATTCAACGTAGTTAATTTATCAACGTAGATATCTCTCCAGCCATATTCCACCAATTCCAAGAAAACACTCTACAAAATGAATATTAGTTTGTTATAGAATAATTAGTAATTTTATAAAACGTTTCTGTTTTCATACAACCACTAATTTTTGTATAACAATTATAAATAGGTTTCATCTAAAGAATCTAAAAATAAGTATATGAACTAATACCTACTTTAGATTTCTCCTTGACTGTTCAATTAATTATCTTCTAAGTTGAATTTTTGATTTGGATGCAGAATACAAAGAGCTATATATATATATATATATATATATATATATATATATATATATATATATATATATATATATATATATATATATATATATACATTTATAGCTCAGAGTCGAAATACTAATTTATTGATTCAATTTTTTTTACATTAAGAGGTAATGTAATAATGATGTTTATTTTGTGTGTTACATACCTTCTTATGGCCTTCCATTTAGCAATAAGTCTAAGTTAAGATCAAGAAATAAATATTTGTTAGATGTCTAGTTGATTTTTATTATACCTTTATTTATAAGAAAGAGGAACAATCCGATTAACATATAATCTTTCCTAAATTGAACGGAAAGTTTCGTACATAGTATAACGTTTTCAGTCTCTAACAGCCGTCATGTTTTTACCGTATGTGAATATGTATTTTGCATCTTTTCATTTATCCGGATTCAATTTTGTTAAAAATCAAATAAATCCCGGTTTTAAATTAATGTAACATTATTAATTAAAATGATGATTCCATGAAGGATTAAGTTATAAATAAGAGAGAATTTTAAATGTTTGTCAAAGATATTTGATGATTATTGTAGCCCTGCTTTTTAAGGCTACATTGTAAGTTCAGTGACCATTGACGATAAAAAACGGCCACGAAATTCTAACGTCTAACCGCTCATCTGTCAAAATCGATTTCTGACGTTGACGTTTTTAGAATATGGCGTCATAGGTATTTTATTTTCAAAGTTCGATGTTTATTGACAATTTTAAATTAAAATTTCACGAAAATAAGGGCGCTCCTTATTGAAAAAGTGATGAACATAATACGTCCCACAATGTAATGTTTATGTAATGTGTGAAACGGAAATGGGAACCAGTGTGCAAACGTTAGATTCGTTCAATGTTTCTGGTAGGTCGAGAATATGTTACCCCAATTTTTTTATATTTTTATGTATAGGTATATATTATATTCATTTGATTACAAAGTGTTCTCCAAAAATTTTATATAAATTAAATTGGTTACTCTTGATTTTGATGAAATTTGTTGTTGCAGATTAAGTGACATTTCAGATAATATAACTGTACTGTTGATTTCCTTTTGAGGTTTCATCTTTTAATACTTCGTTTTTGGTTTTAGATTTGTCCCCTGAGCAACAAAAGGCATTAATAGACATCAGAAGAAAGAAAACTCAGTTGTTACTTGAAATACAGGTAGGATTTATGGGCTATTTGCTCTGCAATTTGTGACAAATTTCAATAAATATAAGAGATTATAATGGGTGATATTTAACCAAATAGCATATCTAATATTTCAGCTCAAATGCTGATATGTAGTAACTATAGGTTTAGAATATTATCTACAAGCTAGATTAGGGTATAACTATCATCACATGATTAATGGTAGTGAATGCTGAATTTATATGAATCAGCTTATAAATTCTAAGAACTTCCTTTTATAATTAGAATTGATACTGTACTATAGATTTCGTTCTCCGGAAGCATAAAAGTGAATGAATTTCTGAAACATTTTGGAGCATATCTAATAAATTTTTGAGGAATATAAATGATTAGATATCATATACAATATTTGTTTACATTCTTAGTGATGTTTCTGATGAGTTTTATTAATCTATGTTGAAATTTTTTTGCAACAATACAGTCTATTTTGAAACAATACAGTCTATTTTGAAATTCCGAAGATAATATCTGAACTTAATAGGAAAATTTTATATTTGATATGTAGTTCTAAAATGGATTGGAAAATGATTTAGGTAGTTCAATATAGCACCTAAAAATATGTAATAACAGAATCTCATAGAATATGCTACCATTTTAATGCAATTATAAGAGAAATTATTCATCTGATATTGCTTCATCACTGTATATACTTAAGTTTAAGCTCTCAGTGGCATTCTATAGTTCTTAGTGTTGATATAATAAGATATTAACTATAATTACAAACAGGAATACTGTATTTTTTGTGACATGAAATATTATTTAACGTCAGATCAATTGATTTCTAACTTTTTGACGTTCTAAATTTGGTGGATGCGCTTTGTACTCGTTTGGAAATAATGAGGTGGTGAAGTATCCTTAATCATTTTTCTGAGAATGTAATGTATTATATTAGGGTTAATTTACTTGTAGTCTTGTTTTACATTTACTAATTAATTTTCCTCAAGATTGGGCTCATTTCATTGATACCTATATTAATGCTCCAAAGAAGAAATATTTATGTAAACATAATTATATTTAGTCGTGGTATATGAGTAGATTTTTATTGAAATTTTTGATGAATTGTGTTATTGTGCTAAGTCTAAAGGGAATGACGAATGGTCCTCTTATTCTTCTTGCGGATAATCGGTAACATTGTAGTAATCGAATCAATGAGTTATAGCAGAGATAAGTAATATTCATGGTATACTTAGATATCCAAAGGAAAACACCAAACAAACTTGTAGAGTGTGTACTAATATAAGAATTATGAAAAACTAGCAGTGATGAATAGTGTAATATTTTTAATTTCTTCAAAATGATTTGATTGCAAATTTACATTCTACTTAATTTGTAATAAGTACATTTTTATTAGCAATTCAATTTGAGACAGCTGCCATCTGTGGGGGGACAAATGAGTTTTATCTATGTAGATCTTCTGGGCATGTACTCTTGAATTTTCTTGTGTATGTGGTGTTGTAAGCGAGATGTCGTGTTCAGTTTTCACTTGAGAATTGTTTTTGATTTGAAAATATTTGCAATTGATTCTTTTTTAATGAAAAATTCGGCAAGACTACTGTTGGGGAGGAGTAAGTCAAAATTGCACACGTGCTTATTTTTTTATACGAGTTTTCGAAATACTTCTTTTATAGGGAGCATATGGCAATCTTGAGTTTCTCGCACTGCCCACCTTCCTGTCTAATTCTAAGCTCACTGCTGCGGAAATGTGCTGTGTGTAACGAAGAAAAATTGTCGAAAAATAGGCAACTGTATGTGTATATATTCAATTGTAGTGAGGAGGGAGCGGCTGTATTGCCGTTTCCGCATGCACGACAGCCATAGATAATAGCGAAATAATCTGCCTGGAATTAATATGCATCCTGTGTTCGCAGATTAGATATCTACTCGTTCGTTACGTCGCGACACTCGCGTTCGTTCATCCCTACAGACGGGATCGTGTGGCGCCGTATTTTACGCGACGCACGTCCCTATTTTATACGGAATAATGATGGACGCTCGTGATATTGTGTGTACGCACCTACACTACCTTCACTCGTGAAAGCATTCGAGGTATATATATTATATATACATATAATATATACTAGTTGACCTGGCGAACTTCGTAACGCCTAATAGTCTTGTGAATAGATGTAAATAACACGCCTCTGTTCTATATATTTATATATAATTCGAAGGAGAAAAGATCGCCGCTCTCACCCTGTCACCGAGTGTCAGTGATGAGTCATCACTCCACTTTCATCTCCAGTCAAAACAGTTTTTCATTTTCGCGTCGGTCGACTTCTTTAGCAAATTCATACATATTTTTGTTACTTCACCGTTGCATGTCAAAACTTCGTTTAACAAAATAATTTCAACTGTTCTGTTCATGAATATATTTCAATATTCAATAGCCGATTCCATAATACAAAAATCATAAAAATTAGTCCAACCGTTCTTGGTATAGCCCTCGCTCGGAGCACATCCAACAAACTCGTTGATACTTGTTTCGAGTTTGTTGGCTGTCATCAGAACGGCGCAGCCAAATTTCAGATTTTCGAACTTGGAGATTAAAAAGACAAAGACTACTGAAAAAAAAGTAATTATTGGTGGCTGCAGAATACCTCAGATTCGGAATTATGAATTTCTGATTCAATTAATAGAACGGCTTGTTAGTTTGTTTTTACTTCTTTTGTTATAATTTCGGTGAAGCTGGAAAGTTCTTCCATGAGTTTTCGTTTGTTCTTTTCATATCCGTACATTTTCAAGTTCGTACATTTGCAACTTGAATAATCCGTTCTAATGATCGACAATAAATTCGAAATACTATGGCGAATTGTTATACTGGAATCTTTTTATCTTCACACCTTTTTGAAATTCTGTTGTTGATTGTAGGTATTTTCGAACAAGTAGTATATATTCGGTACCACCTCCAACGAGATGCAGCAACTTCTTCAATTAAGTTAATTTACAGAATAAAAAAGCGTACTGTTGGCATTGAGCTTTTGGGATATTCTGTATTCCAATTTCGTATGTGTATGGAAAATTCAATAAACTTACATCCGGGTGTATTCGAGGTCGGTTCTTCATATCGTTGCCACCACGTCGATCGTCAGCTGCCCCGGTACGAGTTGGACCGTCCCCGTGGCACGCGATGGATTGTTGCATCTGCGAACGCTTTTTGCATTAACGCAATTGCAATTCAGTTTTTCATTTAATTGGCGTAACGAATCGCTAGTTGCTTCGCAAAAATAAATACCTGACGGATGCGGGCAGGTACGGCGGCATCAAGATGGTCGTAATATTTCAGATTATCGATCGCTATACGAGCGTATATTTGTACAAGGGGGCATTGATATATTGAACTCGATATGGTATATTAATTAATATGCGGTCGCTCATTTATGAGTATCAAAATGAAAACGAACCTCTTTAGCGACGAAATCATCTTTGTAGCGGAAAAAACTCTTTTGGCGGAAAAACCTCCTTTGTAGAGGAAATTAACCGTTGTAGCAGCAAAATCACCTTTGTAGCGAAAAAATCACCTTTGTAGAGGAAAATCGACTTTATAGCGGAAAAATCACCTTTTTAACGGAAAAATCTACTTTGTAGCGGAAAAATCTACTTTGTAGCGAAAGAAATCACCTTTGTATAGAAAAAAATCACCATCGTAGTGACAAAATTCACCTTTGTATCGACAAAAATCATCTTCGTAGCGGAAAAACCGCGTTTGTACCAGAAAAATAAACGTTTACCAGCAAAATCACCTTTGTATCGGAAACATCATCTTTAAAATTACCTTTGTAGCGGAATATTGACTTTGTAGCGGAAAATTGACTTTGTAGCGGAAAATTGACTTTGTAGCGGAAAATTGACTCTGTAGCGGAAAAATCACCTTTGTAGCGGAAAAATCTACTTTGTAGCGAAAGAAATCACCTTTGTATAGGGAAAAATCACAGTCGTGGCGACAAAATTCACCTTTGTAGCGGCAAAAATCATCTTTGTAGCGGAAAAATCGCTTTTGACAAGGAAAATAACCGTTGTAGCAGCAAAATTACTTTTGTATCTAAAAAACCACCTTTGTATCGGAAAAAATCATCTTTAAAATCACCTTTGTAGCGGAAAATATCGCCTTCGTAGCGGCAAAATCACCTTGTAGCGGAAAAATCTACTTTGTTGCGATAAAAATCATATTTGTATAGGAAAAAATCACCGTCGTAGCGGAAAAATTATCTTGGTAGCGGAAAAATTCAACTTTGTAGCGGTAAAATCACCGTCGTAGCAGCAAAAATCATCTTTGTAGCGGAAAAACCGCTTTTGACAAGGAAAATAACCGTTGTAGCAGCAAAATGACTTTTTTATCTAAAAAATCACCTTTGTATCGGAAAAAATCATCTTTAAAATCACCTTTGTAGCGGAAAATATCGCCTTTGTAGCAGCAAAATCACCTTGTAGCGGAAAAATCTCCTTTGTTGCGATAAAAATCATATTTGTATAGGAAAAAATCATCGTCGTAGCGGAAAAATTATCTGGGTAGCGGAAAAATTCATCTTTGTAGCGGTAAAATCACCGTCGTAGCAACAAAATCATCTTTGTACGAGAGAATTCAACTTTGTTGCGGAAAAATCGTCTTTTTAGCGGGAAAAATCACATTTGTAGAGGAAAATCTCCTTTATAGCGTAAAAATAATTTTTGTGACGGCAAAAATCGCTACTATGGTGAAACTTTTTTCGGTGGTAGTAAAATTCCTTTGTTTAGCAAAATCACAGACAGCAGATTTAATTTTTTCTTAATATTTCATCCTGTTATTTAATTTTTTTTCAATTTTTCACCAATTATTTTCAATTCTTTCATTATTCACTCACAAATTTTCAATTTCATTCTTGTCAATGTCCATATCCAATTAGTAAATATATTCAATCCATTATTTCAATTTTTTCAGCTTTCTCTGTATATTCATTCGATGTTAATTTGTTTTCCAGATGCGAAATATGTATGTTGTACGAAAACCTTTCATGTACAGTTAGTTAGTTCTCTGTTCGCGAAAATTATTCCGATATCATTTCATATAAGTACTACGTTCACCCCTGCATTTCGCATTTTATTTTCTGCAATAAAGCGATGAATTTGCAGTCGTCGCACATGTCCCCGATGCGGAGCCCACAGTTTTAAAAATGCATCCAACGAGCGACAGATGCGGAATAACGTGTTCTTTGAGCGTTCGTCTTACCGCGGAACGAAGCTAACGACGGTCAAGGTGGAACTTATTATATTAAATTACGACATGCGGGACACTGGTACTGATGGTGGTCAAGTGGAAAGAAATCCGAGTTCCTTTTGTAACCGATAAGGCAAGATGATCGTGTATGAAGGTGACTCGTTACCTTCACCTTACCAGTAGTATTTTTGAGAAACTTTTAATCGTTAATATTTGTGGACCCGTATGTGTTAAACTGGATTTATGAAGCCCTATTAGCCAAATTGTGTGAATTTATTATGCAATTGACGAAGAAGTCTAGGACTGAGCCCATAGTTTGATATTATAAAGGCATGGGGTGTCTGGTAATAAGATGAACTTGAGGAAAAATGAGATTAATTATATATTTCCTGAGGCGGTCGACCTATTAAACGTTTCTTTGATAACAAAGAATGTCATTCTGAAATATGGTATTTTGCGGTTATCGAATATATAATACGTAATTTCCAAAAATATTACGAACTCGATAATGCTACTGGTTGTACTGGAAGTTGGTTGAGTCTAACTTAGTTATTTCGAATAGTACACCATTTATTCATCAACCCACCATTCCTGTAGGGTGAAATTTATCGTTTGATGAGATTTAATATCGATTATTGATTAGGCCGATACTTGGAGAAAATTAATATCCATAATGAAACAATATTTAGTATTTTAATATCAATAATGAAACAATATTTAGAATTCTCTCATTTAATAGTAATATGCATGACGCGTTTCGAAGTACTAATTCTTTATCAAATGCTAAATAATAATAGGTGTAATTTTACAAACTCAATACTTATAGCTACTCTCACAGAATATACCAGGTATGTTCTATGACTAACTTAAGGTGAGGACCATAGAATACACTGAAGTTATACAAAGAAAGAATCGTGTAACTGAAATTGAACAAAGGAAAATCAGTTTCTTGAGTCAGGTATACCAACTGAAAATGTGGGAAAAAATATAAAATAATTATACAAAATAAGATTTCTAAACAGATAAAGGAAAATTAAAATTTTTTAACATCGAAAAATATGAAATTGAAACTAAATTAACTAAAAATAGGTAATCAATCTAATCTGCTATCTGGAATATTGTAATTGAACAAATTAAGTAAAGGGCAAGTATTAACCTCTAATTGGAAAAGTCTCGAATTTTTTAATTTAGTGATATTGACTTTTACTCAATAGCCAATTAGAGGTTAATAGTATCCCTTTACTTAATTTGTTCAATTGCACTATTCCAGGTAGCAGATTAGATTGATTACCTATTTTTAGTTAATTTACTTTCAATGTTTTTCGCTGTTCAAAAATTTTAATTTTCCTTTATCTGTTTAGAAATCTTATTTTGTACCTTTTTCGACATTTTTAGTTGGTATACCTGACTCAAGAAACTGATTTTCCTTGTTCAATTCTAGGTATACGATTCTTTCTTTCTTCGTATAACTTCAATGTATTCTATTCACTCTAGGTTAGTCATAGAACATACCTGGTAGGTATATTCTTTGGGAGTAGCTATAAGTATTAAGTTTGTAAAATTACACCTATTGTTTAGCATTTGATAAAGAAGAATGTACTTCGAAGTACATGCGTATTTTCATTCAATTATGAGAAAATTCTAAATAGTGTTTCATTATGATTTTTAATAATAACTTGAGTGCTTTTCACTCTGTAATATTTAAAAAATGTAGTTCGTATTTCATATGATAGTTATTCATTTTTCACAGTGAAATTCTCTCTGATCAGAAGACATCTAACATGCTATTTATTTTGGGACACCATATATGTGTATATATATATATATATATATATATATATATATATATATATATATATATATATATATATATATATATATATATATATATGTAAGCAGGAAATATTGAGATTTTTGTTGGAAATATAGAAAAATTTGGAATTGGGATCGTCTGCATAAATGTTGTTGACGAAAACACAATCTTTCGAGAGAAAATCACTTTCGAGAGTGAATATTGAGTGCGATCTGCCATGCTTGAGAGAGTTTACCTCCTTTCTACCGAAAGATGAAGTTCACGTGATTAGATCACGAATAAATGTTTGCCTCATTTTGAATATAGGACCTAACTGCGCTTGGAAAACCATCGAAACTCAATTGTTTGGATGCATGCCACTGAAGATTCCCATAATAGGTTGAAACATTCGTATGATATTACTATTTGACACAGTTAGTATTTACTCTCGAAAGTGATAATTTGTGCTTTCGTTGACAATGTTTGTGTACAGCCCTGAGAGTTTTATTCGAAATGTCTCAAATAAAACTCTTAGGGAGATGTATACATAAATAATGTCAACGAAAACATAACCCATAATTTTTGTAAGGGAATATTTATCACGTTTGTAGGCGCCTCGAATTTGGTGGAAATACCATACAGCGCTGTTTCATCTTGTTATGAAAATCATCACTGGCATTCATACAAAAAATCAATTTTAGATGTTCTTTCCAAATGCACCAAGGTCCTGTCTTATCAAAATGACGAAAGCGTCTAGTGAACTATTCCTGTGAGCTCCCTCTATCGAAGAAACAAGATTAACTCTCTCGAGTATGGGAGAGTGGGTTCGTAACAAGATCAATGCGTACTTCCTTAAAAAGATGGCAAGCATCGAAGACATTTTTCCCAAACACCTCCTCAGAGACTTCTTGTGTAAGAATGATCCCATGCGTTTGTGTAGACATCTCTCTGATTATTTTATTTCAAATACCACGATTAAAAATCTAACTATAGACTGTGTATATTCTCTCACTATATATCTTTGAAAGATACATGAATCTCTACGCTAGTTAGCGCATTGCCTGCTGGAGTCTGAACAGATGCGATAAAACATGGGACAATTCTTATATACATACTCCACAGCAACCTCTAATTTGATTGGTTAAAATATCTACGAAGCATCCCATCTTTGTGTAGGCACTGATTGTCACGAAGCGTTTTCTTCAATAGAGGGAGCTTAAGCGAATAGTTCACTGGACTTTTAACTGAACTGTTAACTGGAAAAAACAAAGAAATTAATTCTTCAATTCTCGAAAATCATTCCAACATCAATGTAATTATCATTATATGGATAATTTGATTGAATATCGACTTTTCTGATTACTATAAAATTGACGACAAAATTCCTAGAACTAATGAAGGTCTCAA
This sequence comes from Henosepilachna vigintioctopunctata, assembly GCA_030704895.1. Classification (NCBI taxonomy): domain Eukaryota; kingdom Metazoa; phylum Arthropoda; class Insecta; order Coleoptera; family Coccinellidae; genus Henosepilachna; species Henosepilachna vigintioctopunctata. The sequence continues at coordinate 4,486,063 of JARQZJ010000095.1, read as the reverse complement.
AGTTCCCTAGTACGGCGCTTGGAATGCGACAGGAAAACTTTTGCACTACACTGTCGCAAATATTGTGTCACATACATAACCTCGACTAGTGTGTCGTATAAGCGGAACAACCGAAGTTGACTTTTCGTTCTCGTCGTTGGAATTTCAACGATTTTGGTCATTTTTCCTTGCGAAACATTGCACACCATTAGTTAGATTCTTCTGCAAATTCAATTGCAACACTGGAAATAACGATCAAGCGTATTCACCACGACCACTAACAAAGACTAACAAATGTTTCTTCAACCAGAACTGTTTTGAATTTAACGTAGTTTGTTTCTATTTTGATGGCATTAATTTGAGAATATGTGAGATATGAATTAGTATAAGATCAAATTTGTTATTTCTACGAGTATATTTGGAAGTAAATTTCTATTTTTCGATTGACAACATTCTCTAACAATTAAATTAATTTCATTTTGATATTTGTTGTTTAAAAACTTGAAATGAAGAATTTCACGATATTTCTTCATGTATAAATTTTAAGCAATAGCTACTTATTTCAAACATTTCAAGTTGTTCTAGAAAAATGAATTTTTTGAATATAGAAAGTATTTAGGAAATTTTTAACCCATATAAAAATTAAAATTAATGTTTTTCTTCCGTGAAAATATTTGTTAACGAAGTTTAGTATAATTAATTTGTTATATAATTCATGTTGGCTTCAAAAAGTGTGATTATACGTATATTGTGTAATTCAGGTTTCAAATAGGGGGTGTGTTATTCTCAAGGGAAACATGATACGGTCACCCCGTTCCTTTCGAGATCCCGCGATGTATTTTACCCCTGTAAAATATTTCTACGGAAAAATATTTGATGTGTAAGAACGATAAGCGCCTTATAGAAAGGCAGATGTGCGTTATAATGAAATAATAGCTTCTGGTGGCATGAAAGGGAAACATATTCATATGACTGGGTATTCAGTGAACGTTTTCTTTCACAATTTCTGCAATTAGATTCAATAAAGAAATTAACTGGATCTAAATGTTATTTTTCTTGTAGGGAAGTGTATTATAACACTAGTTGAACTCGCATTAAAATTACAAAATTAGGAAACCTTAAAATCGGTGTGTTTTTAAAAAATTGTGTAGACAAGTAGAATTAAACGATTTTTAGTGTAATAGGGTATTTAACTGCAATAAAAATATAGATAAAAATGTTTTTAGGTTGATAGTAAATATTATTTTAAACCAATACAGCCATTACATCCTTTTGAAATATATATGATTTTTAAAAGAAATCAATAATAAAATAATTAAAATTTGATTTAATTTTTTGATTTAATATTTGATCACGTGATTGAAAACGCACTGGATTGGCTAAATCGTGAGTGACGTCACTGCGCAGGAAACAAAGCCAACTGCCAACAAAGGCTAACGTTCATTTCTCTGACGTCTTTGTACTTGTGTGTTTGAGTGTTTATTTCCTGGTTTTATCAGCTATTTTATATTATATTATATGCATTTACTACTGCATGTTCCTTCAACATGTGAAACTTTCTAATACGTCTTATCACCCTTTCTACATTTGATATTGTGGATAGTTTGCCATATCTTTGTCCATCTGCAATAACAATTTTATCAGCGATAATTGACCTCTGGCTAAAATATAAGTATTGAAGTTTTATTGTTTTAAATTTTTTATTATACCGAAGTATAAAAATACAAAGATAGGAATAAAATCCAGTTAATTCCGTTCAAAATCAACAATAAAATACGTACGTAATCAATAACCCCAAAATATAGTAGAATGTATAGAGAAGACTATAGCGAATATGTAATAAAATCAACTCGTTATTTACGTATGAAATATAGGGTAGGAATTATTTACTCACGTTAAAGTGATCTTCTCACATGAAATTGTGATATTTATACAGCTCGGGTTTCTACGAGAGAGAATTAACCACTTCTTTCGAATTTTGGTGTTTGTCGGAAGGTTCACAAATATTTTCTACGGAGTTTTAATAGATGTGTTAGTACATTGTGGCACAACGCACCATTTATAAAACATTTTATCGCAGTAAAGTTATGAAATCTTCAACAATCACTAAATTTAATAGACGATAGTCGTATTACAATGTGACGGTTACTGTGTTTATTGCATCGTGACGTCACCACATTAGCAATGTGGTGACCTGTATAGCAGTGTTTTGGAGGGTTTCTTATTCATTCAAACTTTCTCTGTCATTTTCAGAAAAATTTAACAAGAATCAATCAAATGGGAAATATGCATCAGCTATAACGAATAATTTGAGATATTTTCGTGGAAACAGTCAAATACCCTATTCAATATGTACACATTTTATATACTTTAATTGAACGAATTGTCGGTCAAAACTAGATCAAAAGTAATAGATATTATATGTTAATATATTTATGTAATGGTTACAAATTGGTGGGTCATTTGTAACAACCAAAAAAAGTAGAATCATCTCTATTTAATACTTTTAAGTTAAAAAGTACGGGAATTTCATTAATAATAATTAAAATCAAATTGTTTATATAATGACATAATTCCGTTTTATTTACGGAAACCATTTTATGTTTGTTTGCGAATTCGGAAATTTGAAAAAGATGTAATAGCTCAAAATTCATTACAGCAGTACATCATTTAATTTTGTACTGTCGCTGTTTTTTCCTGTTTTATATTCAATTATTACGCTCAATATTTTGTCTACTATTATTATTACCGGTCGAAATGGAAGCATAATATTGTAGTAATTTCAATAATTATTATCTCTGTAATAGGAAATCGCGATCGGGCTACTGTCCGTCCAACACTCCAACATTCCGTGTTATCGTCGTTATAACGAAATCCATGTGAACGTTATCATTTCTCACGTTAAGTACGCGTAAAGTCGTGCATCTAATCGTTCGTTTTGCGGTCGAACGACAAGGTCGAACTCTGTATCATCCGTCATCTTGCCGAACAATATGAGCGACATACGACAACGGTAGTTTACTTAACTTACGACGTTCGATCCGTCGCTCGACTCGTCTTACTCAGTACGTACGTAGCTTCTCGAAGCGATAGACAAACCGGCCCCTGATTATACGCGCTTGTCCGATCGCACCAGTTCCTAACGTAATCCGGAGTGCTGTGGACGGCACAGTCGTCTACGCTACCCGCCGTTTGTTTTTATCGCGAAAAACTTGGGACTTTTAGGTTTTGTACGGCATAGTGAATTGACGAGGTTTTACTTGATCCTGTGTTGTGATTTATTTTCGGAGTTAATTAAATTTATTTTGTAAGCGGCATTGTAGTGCAACGTGTCGAAAGTTACAGTTTTCCTGAAAAGTTTTGGCCCAACTTGGAAGTAGCGAGGATAATTAACATCTAGGAAGTCTAGGTAAATTTTTCACTTGTATGTTTTGATCTATTTTTGAGATCGAACAAGGTAATCGCGGATCACAAGATAAGATGAGTGGATATTTCTTTCTAATCTTTTGTTTAACTCGATAAGGAAATTTTGAGATAACTGAGTCGTTTTTGAAAATAACCAATTTTTATTGAATATTTATTCATTTTAGGAGTTTTTCGTATCGTTTCCGTGTTATCGTCAGAGGTTGTATTCTAGCGGTTAGATGACTCAAAATTGATGAGTAAATTGTTTTTGCGGCTTCTGATGAAGTTTGTAAATTAGGCTTCGTGAATAAATTGACGGAATTCCAAGTGAAATTCGGAAGTTGTGAATAATAGGGGTCATATCTTATAGTTACACAATGTGGTATTCATATACCTCATGTTCTTTGGGTGATTTGACGTATCTACGAAAATATAAGTAGTTGTCTAGGTATATAAATTTTTTATTCACCCTTCAAAAGAGTGAAAAATGAATAATTAAATGAAATGAGCTCAAAATGAATAATTTGTTTGTTAGGTTTTAGTATTATTGTCACCGCCTACCCTATCAAATTGAAACACATGGTAATTACGAATGGTAATAAGGCCTGCGTCACGTTTTCTTAGTTATATTTAGAAAATATGATGGTTTTATGATTAGACGTATGAAATCGGAACTTCTTTACATGAAATTGACTGAAAAAAATTAATTGTCTTTCCTGAAATTTATTGTTGTGATCATTATTCTTAAAATCTATTCAAGTATTTTATCAACTGACAATAACCAACCATATTGATTTAGATTCTACTTGAATTAAATATGGATTGCTAAATAATTCTACACGAAATATATTCGTCTAATAAATTATATCACGTACCTGTCAAATTATCTGTTTTTAACGCGATAAGCGAATCGGGCTCAAAGTTCATTTAACACATGGGTTTCAAGCATTATTTCGCTTGTTGTGCTCTAAATGCAGGGAAAAGCGTAAATTTTTTTTAGACTACTCGTGACGATAAAAGCGTGATGGTTACGTCACCGATCATCTTATTCCATTCCCACTTTTAATACTCTCCGACTCTCAACATAAGTTTCAGGTTACTAACCCATCATCAAGAGTCTTATACTAATACAATAACATAAATAAATATATTACAATAATATATATGTTCAATTTTTGTGACTTTCAGAAGAGAACTTTTCTTTAAAAAATGTATTTGAAAATGTTTCACTAAGTCTGGTGCGAAGAGAGAAAGAAAATATATATCAATCTTTTAGAGATTTGAAATCTGGTAAATCAGTAAAATACTATTGAAAACGTCCTTCTAAAAGGACGTTTTGTAGGTAAAGGAAGAAGAAAAGGAAAACTCCTGAAAAGAACGATCTGCATCAGAAGTACCTTTTTATCAAATGATTCGAAGAAATTTAAAAAATAGATTAGATTACTTTCATTCTATCGTTGCTGAAATAATAATAATGAAACAGGTTGCTAGATTTGATCTCGTTTATCAGAAAATTTCGAGCTTATTGTTCATTTTCAGACGATTGAAGAAAAGACAGCTTACTGTGGGGATGAACGAATGAAGTTCAAGCTTAAGTTGCGCAAAATATGTTTGTGTTTAAACCTTTATTCGAAAATGTCGCACTAATCTTGTGCGAGAAACAAAACAAATAAATTAAAACAACCTTTTAGAGCTTTGAATTCTAGTAAATCTGTGAAATACTTCTAAAACTAAAAATTCTTTCTCTAATGGGTAAAACTCCTTCTAAAATGACGATTCGTAGAGGAAGAGGAAAAGAAAAGGAAAACTTCTAAAAAGAACAATCTGTATCGAAAAAACAGATGTACTTTTTTTATTAAATTATTCAGAGAAATTAAAAAATAGATTAGATTACTTTCATTCAGTGATTCTATCGTTGCTGATTGATAGTTTATCGTAATGAAACAGGTTGCTATATTTGATCTCGTTATAACTATTAGATAATTTAGTTGAAATAAACTTCTGTTCATTTTTAAACCATTGAAGAAGGCACCTTGGTTTGAAGATCAACGAATAAAGTTCAAAGCTAAAGCTATTTAACAAAAAAAAGTTTTTTTGTTAAATACTTGCATAATGTAAATAAAAGTAAGTAGTTCGTTGATTTTCACTATAACTAATTCAGTTTAACATAACAATATTGTTTCGCCAACACAGTGGCTTCATCAGATGTAGATGATAAACTACATCCATAATAAATATACTATATAATAATGAAATAATATTTACAATTTTCTCTTAATTCAATACGAATACGCACGACGACGTTTCGAAGTACGACTTCTTTATCAAACGCTGAATTAATACTTCATTTCTCCAAGTATCGGCTTCATCAATCATCAATTTATACTATATAACTCTGCCTAAATCAGAAAATTCTATGTTCAGTTGTAAAATTGGAGGCGCCTCCAAGAAATTTCAAAATTAGTCACTTTTATATTTTGTCGATGACGAACGCATTTGTTATTCTGTCGAGTAGCAATAATATGCTAATTTATTCTTTTGTGATGTGAGCATCAGTTATTTGCGTTCAATTAAACTGAATATCCGATTTCGATAACATGGCGTTATCGTGTTGAGAAGGTCGCAATTGTGGGAAACTTTCGGCAAATTTTTCAATGTCTAGATATCGCAAAAACGTTGAAAATTAATCGAGAAATGAAAATATAGAACGGGTAGTTATCTAAAACTAATGAACTAGAAAAAAATATTTTTTGTGGTATTCAAATTTATCCATTATTATACATAAATACATATCATAAAATTAAATTATCAATGATTTTTAAAGGAAATGACTCATATCAATGAATGTCATATTTATCGATCGTCATCGGTTAGTCAATGTTTTTTCTTTTTTTTTATCTGACACCGTGTAGTGTGTTCCTCATGACCTACTTTAACTTTCCATACCATACATTTCATGTTCAATAAATTATATCTACCGAATAATACGAATTATGTTTCTTTCATAGATTTACAGAGTTTAATTCTCAAACTCTTCCGATGAAAAAAACTATTAGATATTGTCCATTTTCGAAAAATTCTGTCATTGAATTTATGACCGTATGTTCAATCGTGAAGAATTTTCTTTTAAAGGTACGTAGGTATGTAATATTTCGTTCAGTTTTTTATTGAATGAACCACGTACTTTTATAGATTTATTAAACTGGAGTAACTGAAGTTGAAAATATAACAATCAACTGAAAAGAAAAGTATTTTCTTGACAAATTTCAACCACACGTAAGTTATATATCATTTGGTGCTATAAATTATCAGTTGTTGGCACGAATTCTGCCAGTAATAAATAATGTGTCTGTTGAACGTTGTTCTATTTATTTATTTATTACTTACTTTCGTGGTGCAACAAGAATGCAATTTAGAAAAGCAGGAACTGCAATTGTAATTGGTGTACTTCCTTCTCCTACTTACGACATTTTGGCTCCTCGTCGGCTATTAAATCCATAATACCTATTCGTTTTTTCTATACCGTTAAACGTTTCTAATGAAACAAATATCATGAAACTCTGACTAAATATTTGAAGAGGAATATTTGCCACAGAGAGGACTCTCAACGAATTGTTGACCTGATAAATTCCGTTAGGACTGAAACGTCGTTGTTCTTTAGAAGGGCGATATGGCGCTGTTGTGTGTTATTTTTATCGTTTTGTAGACTCCTACTCAATTGGAATACTGTATTATAACTTCCCTCAATTAAGATGTCCTTCGTGGAAAGTATTAAATATGATTTAAGACAATCAGGTACAACACTTTTAACCTTCACAGAATTAATTATTTTGAGCATGCTGTCGAGTAATATAAGGCTACCCTTTCGCTTTTATTGTTGTTGTTAAAGTCTAGTTTATATTTACATTTATCGTTTGTTCATTTAGTTTTCTAAGCATTGCCCAAAGTTCTTGCTTAGTAATTGAACAATACCTGGTAGGGTCATATCATAATTTTTACACAATTGTGCATTACCTACAAGTTTGAATAGAAGGGCATTTTTCAAAGCTACTTGAGTACCTGTTATCCATAAACAAGGGTAACTATGATCACAATAATCTGCGGGATATTTATTTTTATTATTGCTTATTGCTCAAGTCGTGACAATAAGCCATCCCTTAGAACCAAATCAAGCGAGCTCAGGTAATAAAAACGAACAAATTCAGGGTAGAAATTATGCCAAGCCTTTGAACACCTGTAACGAGCAGGTAGATCCTTCCACTTTATCTTTTGAATTGAACCTGTTTGTTATACTGTGTTAAAAATCTGAGCGTTTTCATCTTCTCGATTGATGATGTCGTAATCTTCTTCAGAACAGTTGAGAAACTGTGGGAATTTGAAGAAGACAGGTGTTTCGAGTTTGATAAGTTTTTTATAGTAAAAAATACACTTCGGCTTTTATCACTTTATTTATTATTTTTATTAAAAAGTAACGGACAAATTTATCCAATATTTGATATATCGGTTTTTTCTCCTCATTTTTTCATATTCAACGCCGGTTCCGAACGTCCATTGGGGTTGTAATCAATGTGCATTGCCCAGCATATATCATTATTTAAACTGCTTAAATCATAGACAAACACAACACCCATACCTTCAGCGGGGCTCGAACTGAGTTCTACCGCATCATAGTCGGGTGTTCCCTCGACTAAGCCACGATCTCCCCAAGTTCGTATTTCAGTTCGAAATGTAGTTTATTCAGTTTCTATTTTGACATGAGTCATATATTGATTGCCATTTCCGGTTTTCCGTCATTTCCGCCACCCTCATCAATTTGTACGGTTTCGTTTCCTTCGAGAATCTTTGTTGGTAAGTTTGTATCCATTTTTCATTTTTTTCTAGTTCTTCTCATATTGTTGGTGTCTATGTCCAAACTGTTTAGTGGTTTTAGTAACAAAATACCTTACAAAATAGGTTCAGTTTTCATAGGTTTATTACGAAAATCGATTTATGTCGACTTAGAATCGAATCTGGATACGATTCTATACATCCGGTATATCGGTTTATGCAAATAGGTTGCAGTTAAATTTAATCTGCACCTTGTACGACGAAAGTACGTTGCCAAAATTATTTCCACTCTCAATTATGCGGCTTATGCTTTTGGGTCATTGTTCGAATGGAGACCTTATTCTTATTTTCGATATCATTTCAATAAATTTCACAGTATCAGATACGATTTATGAACAATGCCTCGATATCGAGGTTAATATTATACAGTTCCTAGTGCGGATTTTTTTCAATTCTCTGTTCGTTCTCATCACATAGAGAGAGAGAGTTTTGATGGATATTAAGTACTGTAGATAATGTTGAAAATATTTTGTCTAAATGAAAGGTAATGAATGAAATTGTTTCATTTTTATTTTTATCGTTTCTCTCTTCGGGATGTTACTGAATTTTCTGTTTAAGTTTGAAATTAGATAATGTTGAAAATATTTCGTCAAAATAAAAGGTAATGAATGAAATTGTTTCATTTTTATTATTATCGTTTCTCTCTTCGGGATGTTACCGAATTTTCTGTGTAAGTTTGAAATAAGATAATGTTGAAAATGTTTCGTCAAAATAAAAGGCAATGAATGGAATTGTTTCATTTTTATTTTTATCGTTTCTCTCTTCGGGATGTTACTGAATTTTCTGTTTAAGTTTGAAATTCAAGTTGTGTTTTCCTGAAGTGTGGGGTTGTATATACTCGATTCTCACATAATATTTTATGTTTATATTTGAGAGCTACGCCATTGCCGACTTTAAACGTTTAGAGTCGGTCGTGGCTAAGCGCTATAGAAAATTATTGAGATGAGTTTTCTCTTGTTTAATATAGAATTTTTCTTATCCGTATCATTCTGATAAGTGTTAGAAAATTATGTTATTACATAGGATTGTTGGTTATTCTTGTATATATTTTAAAGCCCTTTAGTGATCAAATTATTTTTTAATAAACTGTGCTGCATATTCACTGAACACCCATTCCATTGTATGTCAGAATGTACATTCTTGATAATGCTGTAAAAGGCGAAACTAGTCGAATAAAGAATTGTTCAGTCAGTGATTTTTAGACAAGTTTTTATTATTACCTCTCATTTAAATAATAACTATCACAGAGTAGATTCATCGTCTATTGAATTTTATAAAAATAAGTAGTTTTTTGATTTTCACTATAATTTAGTTGAACATAACAATATTGTTTCGGCAACACAGTGGCTTCATGAGATGTAGATGATAAAACGATATTTAACAGATAAATAACATAATAATATGATAAACAGTTTATCTTGAAACCACTGTGTAGGCGAAGCAATATTGTTATGTTTAACTGAATTACAGTGAAAATCAAAAAACTATTTAGTTTTCGACGCATAATTATAAATATTTCAACAATAGCGACGTTGCCTTTTGTATATTAATAGACTCAGCAAAAGCGTTCGACATTGTTGAGCATACAATTTTTCTGACCCTTCTAGAAGAGATTGGATATAATGGTGTCCATCTGAGATTATTTAAAAGACACTTATCAAATCGAAACCAAACAGTGAAGGTGAACAATACATTCGGTAATATAGGGATGATAGAATATGGGATACCTCAGGGAACAATATAAGGGCTAATACTATTCAAAATATATATGAATAAACTTTTGTTGTCTGAGAGTGAAGGTAAAATAATCAGTTTTGCAGACGATACTGGGATAGTTTACTCTGGAGCAAAATGGAGCGATAGCAAAGCTAAAGCTGAATCTGATTTTGTGATTATCTACAATTGGTTAAAGCATCACCTCTTAACTATTAATATAGATAAAACGAAATACATTCCTTTTGCTGTCGATAATCGCTTACTTTCACACAGTAAACCACTGATAATTAAAATAACTGAAAATACATTTAACATTCCTTGCACATACGAATGTAAATACTTAGGAATTATACTGGATTCGCACCTTAAATGGGATTCCCACATTAGAAGTTCAATTGTTAAGCCTAGAGGATTAATATCCAAATTTAAAGAACTGTCAATTATTCTAGACGTAAAACATCTAACAATCATTTACAAAGCTCTGGCGGAGTCTCTGGTACGATATGGTATTGTTGCGTGGGGTGGTGCCTATGATACCGTAATAAAAAAGCTCGAAATTCAACAAAAATGTCTGCTGAAAATCTTTCATACAAAAGATATCAGATACCCTATTGACTTTCTGTATAAAGAAGCTGACATACTGGATATGCGCCAGCTGTATGTTCATTTGCTGCTACGCAAGAAAAAAGATTTGTTGAAGAGAATTGTTGCTTTATTGAACATAGCGTGAATACCAGATATATGTAGCATGTAGTCTTTATGAATTCCGCAATACGGAATCTATTGCGGGTAAATTCTGGCACCAAGAATTTATAATGAATTGCTATTTGAATTATAAACTATTGTTAATATTAAAAAATTCAAGTCTGCCATAAAGAACTGGATGATAACAAAGAACAGATATATGATTCATCAACTGGTGAACATTTAGAAGCTAAAATAGTCATAAAACAATATTTGATAGTGTTATACATTTTTATAATATTTATATTCGCTTCTCCCCAATATTGTTATCCAATTTATATATTGGTAAGTTTTTTCTCAAATTATCAAAATATATGTCTTGATATGTGTATGTAAGTATTAAATAATTGCAGAATATTCTTCGTACTCACCACAGGTTACGGTCTTTGTGAGAAAATGTATTATCTTTGTTTAGGCAACAAAATTGACAAGATATATTTGAAAATAAGAATCGCCCATATAATTGTAACATTAAATAAAGATTTATTATCTTCATCAAGTATAGGCCCAATCGATCAATCGGTTATAATAAATAGTGTCAGTTGCATGTGTTTTTCGAAACAATTGAAATGTCTCCATTCGGTATTTGTCAAATTGTATTATCACAATTTCAACACTGGAGCCAGAGTCACACAAACACCGTTTTTTTCCCAAGATGTTGAAGTGCCTGAAATATTCGTCGAAACTTTTATCTGCTCGAGCACCTTCTGGAGTACCTCTTGTGAAATGAATACGTCTATTAGCGCAGCAATTTTCAACGCCATTCTCCTGCTTTATTTAAAAAAACGACCTGTTGAATTTGTTATTCTACAAACATTCCGCTAGGATGGATGTATCCCATATGGCGAGTGACGATCTCATATGACTTGTTTCTCTCCGTTCTACCGACTTCATCGTCCCAACAAGAAAAGAAGCCGTGGGCAAGACCTCTGGGATGGTAACCGGGGCAATTTTATACGACCTTGGGTCGCAACTCTACACCAACGACGAATGGTTTGTGTAATAATAAGGGTAGAATCTTGACAGACGATTTATTTATCCCATATGCAGGTTCATAAGAAATCCAATACTTTTGCGTAGATATTCCAAAACAATTCTGTTTCTGTGTGAATGGAAACAATCACAAGGAAATCGTAGAAGTCTACACATACGTGTTTTTCGAAGAAAAACACGTATGTGTTCTACAGTTCCTACATTACATTTGTTTCTTGTTACGCAAATTGGCTCTTAATTGAACACAATTGTTGATAGACATAAAAAGAATATAATTTATTTTTTAGAAGCCGGAGGTGTATAAATTAAAATGAGTGGATTAGAATAGAGCTACGCTTTGCTTATAGATAATAAACTTTAGACGCATCGGTATATAGTGAAAAACACACTTCAGAGACAAAATGTTTTACATGCTTTAAACGCAACGAATTACGAATATAAAGAAGATGGAACCATAGAGCACATACGCGTTTTTCGGGGAAATATCGCATGATGAACAACGGCAATTCACGTATTTGAAGTAGTAATAATTCACTTTTCAGTTCCTACATTACTTTTGTTCCTTGTTACGCAAATTGAGCTAATGATTGATCATCATTGTTGATAGAGATCAAAACAATATTATTTATTTTTCAGAAGACGGAAATGTATAAATTGTAAATGTAAATGAGTGGATTAGAATACGCATCGGAAAATATTAAAAAACAGAAACTTTAATTGAGAGGTAATAAGAAAGGGTCTGAAAGTCACTGACTAAATAATTCTTTATTCGACTAGTTTCTCCTTTTACTGCATTATTAAGAATGATAGTGTTCTTAAACTATCACAGACTTAATTCATCCTCCATTGAATTTATTAAACAGCAATTTCCTTTAAAAAATGTCTGTAGAATTTTGAAGATTTGTATACATATATAAAAAAATTTCATAGATATTAATAAAATGAAATATTACATTTCATGAACAAAATAAGCAAATTTGAAATAATGGCGTCTATTTAAAAAATACTGAAAAGAAGAAAGATATTGAGATGACCAACTTCATTACCGAATTTAAGATGTTCCATGAGCTGATAGAGTCAAAAGATTTTACTTGCTTGACACGCAACGAATAACGGATAAAAAGAAGATGGAATCATAGAATTTTGTAGTCTATATTATGGATATTTATATTGCTACTTTTCGAATTGTTTGTTTCGAACTCTGAATAATCGGTTAGTATTACGAGATATATCTTGAGTACAACAAACAATTTTTGTGGAATATAGTCAGATGTTTTCAATTATACGAAAAACACAGGTATAAATACATTACTGAAATTCACTTAATTTTCCATTATATGGCTTATCTGACAATGATCATTCTGGAATTCTAATGAAACCTTCACATAATTATATCTACTATTACGCTGGTGTTATTCGGTCATAACTTCAATTATTTACTGGACTCATTAGATCGAAGAATTTTTATAAGAAAAAAAAATTGTTACCAAAAAAAAAATGAATTTCAAATAAGGAAAAGTTCATCTTTGACTTTGACTATACTTAATTGTATATTCGGGCATATATAAATACTTGACTTATGTTTCAAATTACAATACGATTGTTCATATACGTATATAATCAAATATAAACAAAGACGAACGAATCTATTTGTAGATATAATTAATCTGAATACGACTACACCTCGTCCCATATCGCACAGTTAATAGTAGTCTATAACTGTTTTTCGTTACGTGGCAATCTGTCTGAATGGCGAATATTTTTTAAATTAAAATTTTATAACATATCCTATATATATAAAGTTTTTCGATTTTTTCTCAGACTCCGTCGATTTCCGAATTGAGATGTTCGCATTCGTATTGACGTAGTTACGTTTTAAACAACTCGAATCGTATAAAAGCCGTTTTGCGAACACGTACGATGAAATTAATTCTTACGTTCCGTCCCGCCTGGAAACGGCTACCAAAAAGACCATATCGACTCGGTCTAGACTCTCTGGATGAATTGAGTTTATCGCGGCGGATACGCGGAGAGCAAATAAAGGGGCATTATAAGCGAAGCATGTGGCGGTAACTTCACGTATAACAACTCGGCCGGATTAAAGCAGCAGGTAGCTGCTCTATTCGAAGAGACGGCGGTTCGTTAAGTTGATTGATTCCATTAGGAAGTCTATTCATTAAAGAATTGAGTGTTATTGAAGGAGTTTTTTCGGAAATTGGCCATTGCTAGCGAACGTAATAGTTAGTAGGTACGTAGTGTAGTTCAAATATTCCAGATCAAGGGTGTCCAACTTGAAATGCCAGAAGAGCCATCAATGTGGCGGTCAGGTACCTATTGTTCGATTAAAAAATTAGAAATGATTTAAGCTAAAAGATTAATTGATAGGCGATGCCCTATCGCCACTATTATTCAACTTCGTCCTAGAGAAAGCCGTGAGAGCAGCCGAGATAAAAACTGAATTACTAACAGCGAAAGGCCCCAAGTTACTTTTGGCATACGCAGATGATATCGACCTCATCGGGGACTCGGTTGTAACGGTAAAGGACATTTTCAACAAGATCGAGAGAACAACAAGGGAAGTAGGACTAAAGGTCAACGAAGAGAAGACGAAGTACATGTGCATAAATAGAACGGCACGAAGAGATAGATTTGGACAAAACATAACAGTGAACAACCTCAATTTCGAAAGAGTAGAACGCTTCAAGTACCTTGGCGCCACAAGTACAGCCGACAAGGACGTTACTGAGGAAATCAAAGGAAGAATCCAGTCTGCAAACCGCTGTCTCTTCGCACTCAATGAAGTCGAAAAATCTAACAAGGACCTCAAAAATCAAAGTGTATAAAACCATCGTCAGACCCATCATTACTTATGGAAGCGAAACGTGTAGAATGAGCAAAGCAAATGAAGATATGAAAGATATTTGGACCCCAGAATGCGTTGGAGGGGCAACATAAGATCAGACCTCTGAAAAATGAACATCCCTTTTGATTACAGGTTGATGGAAGACAGGGTCTTCTGTAAAAAGGTTGTACAGTCAGCCAAGACCCACCCAGGGTTGTAGCGCTATACGATGATGACGATGATTAATTGAAACAATAAAGTATTTCGTTTCGTCCCGCTAATATTTGTTTTACATATACGGAAAATAAAAGCTAAGAATTAGAACAAATATTGCAATGGGAGCGTTTGATGTTAACACTGTGGTCGATCGCCTGCTTCCACCAATGAAGGAATGCCTATCTCCAGTTCAGTTGTGGACAATCTCATGAGATGAAGTAACGAAAAAGCTTTGAAGTTGCTTCTTATGTAGTTGTTTTTTCCTAAATTCTATGGTGGAAATCAGCTTGAAGATCAAAATGCTGAGGCTGTAGACCAGATGGTTGATCTTCAACGGTAGCCTCTAAAAGAGTATAAGTCATTACACTGCTTTTGACACTTTAAATTTCTTAAAATATTTGTTCATAACTTGTTCAATTTGTGAGCATTTTGAAAATTCATTAGAACTTTTTCACAATGATGGTGTAGAACATTTTCGATTTTATGTCTAATAATCTTCCGTGGACTACAATATATCATCATCTAGACCTTTGGCCTTCAGTTGGACAGCCCTGTTCTAGATGATATTGGGAATTGGCATTTACGACAAAAGTTTGAGTTATAAAAAGTGTACATGGTCGAAATTATTAAATGAACGACGAATGGTTAATTAATTTGTTTACTATTATTTCTAACAGCAATTATGTAATCGTCGGTTTTAGATATCAAATGACAATGTTTATTGCCCCTATCTGTGATCTAACTCCTGATAATGTCAATTTCTATGACGAAACGTAGTTTATTGTAGTAAAATGGAAATTTCAAGTAGTTGCATAAGGTATATTTTCATTCGATTTGTTAACGATAAATTCTCGCTACCGGTTTCACCTTCAACGGACTCATATGGAAACCGATTAAAAAATACTTTTTGAATGGCATCACTGCATTACCTGCTAGAACGGTGTAGTGCCTCTTCCTTGCGACCTCGATAGATATAATTAATTCGGCATAAAGCAAATTGTTCCACATATTTATTTAAACGATAAACATTAAGTAATTGACGCCGTATAATTCTTGGTATCTCTCAAGCGATAAATACGTAATTAAGCGTTTCTAGCCCGGAGGCGAGTTCTTTACGAAAAAATTCAACTTTTAATGTGACTCATAAATCACAATTTGATTCTGCGTAATTTTCAATTATTAGAATATTCTTGGTTATCCAATCGCGAATTCTTCATGTTGAGTTTTGTGTTGATGAAATTGATTGATGGAAATATCTTTCCCTACCATTCACAATTGCTAATTTTTGGACTCAAGACGATTTGCCATTTTGACCAGTAAGAGTCTGGTTGATTCACAATGATCACCTCCAGGTCTGCTTGAGTATCGTTCAGAATTTGTTCCTATTCCTTCTGCTTTTCCTGACTATATTCTGCATGCGCTTCTTTATATATTCTATCTGTCCTGGAGATTCATACAGGTCTTCTATATTGCCTACTATTTAGATAATAAATCAGCACCTATTACAGTTATTTAACCTGGAGTTGAGGTCCAGTTCTGGGTCGTAGTAATTTTGCATTTGTACCTTTTGCCATTTCTGCCCTATCCAGCATGTGGTCTTCAATGTATGTCCTGAATATTCTGCACATGTACTTCTTTTTGTGTCGTGCAGTTGCCCTTTTTTGTTTCGCAAATCTTACGTCTGAAGGTAAAGGTACCTATTCACTTTGATATACCTTCCATATAGGTCTTCCTTCTTAACTTGCAGGTCTTCTTTGGTGTCCTACAAATTCTAATGCCTTCACATCTTCTCGCATGACCTGCACTTTCTTATTGGGTTCTGCAAATAATTTTAAGTGCCTACTCCAGGTCATGTCTACTCCTTGGTGCAGTTTTGTCCCACCTTATTTTCCCTTTTTTGTATTATGCAGATTCTGTGCCTGTATCTAGTGACTGCAGATCCTGCATTTGTCTTGTGTAGGTTGTTTTTCGTTATTAGTATATACGAAGCAACATATCTTGTGAATGATGTATGCTTTCAAAAATTGTATGCTACAATAAGTACTTTTCCACAAATAATTAAGTGATTATTTTTTGGACTATTTTGTTCTTCATTCATTCACTTGCATAACCATTTTCTAGAAAAGGACGTTAGGGTTGAAGGATTTTGTGTAAGTAACTACTGAATATATTGGTAATATATCGTATCTGTAATATACCAACATGTTATTCACAAATAAGTGAACTTTCTCAAAATTTTCCATCAAGAGGAATCAATTTATTTGAGTTAAACTTCGAATTATAAAGTAGGTCCAATTCTTTCAATATCTAATACTTCAATGAATATTGCTAATACAAAATAATTGCAGTTCATAATTATACTGAGTTCCGTAGGTATTCTTTGGAGACGCACATGTATAGGCAATCGACCTTGGACATGAACTCTTTGAATTCCTGGAAGTAAGTGTGGGTGTTTTAATGAGAAGGAATGATAAATTTGAAGATTTTGCAAAATTACTTATGTGATTTTCAGAAACACAAACAAATGAATATTAAATTAAATTAAACTCTTGGCTTAATGTTTCACGATTATATTTAACAACATGTATTAGTCTACATGTTTCGAGCTCGAAACATGTTGACTAATTCATGTTGTTAAATACAGTACAATCGCGATAACGTGAACAGAAAAAAACCAGCGTTGTTCACAGAATAGAGGTTGTTCATATTACCGGAGGTCACTAAAATACAAACTCTACACCATATTACTATACTCATTTATTAATTTTTGAAACTAAAATATACTTTAATCGAACTTTAGTAATTTATAACGGTTGAAAAAATTGTGATATCTTAGTTTGCACTTTTTTGGTAGAAACACTGGCCAAGATAGCCTTCTCTTGAATAGATTTCAATACCAGAATGTCGCTGATATTTACATTTTGGGTAGCCCACTCAATGGAAATTTTAAGGGCTTGAATAGCTTCATGGTGGCTTATATCATCTGATCGTTCTGCACCAATAATTTCAACATCATCTGATGTGCTATCTTCATCCTCTTCATCACCGTCTTGGAGGTGGTTGCATGTGTCCATATTCCATGATTCAATTTCTTGGGAAGAAATTGCTATCTAAAATTGAGTGTTTTAGTAGACAAAAAGTTGAACGTCAGAACAAAAAAACTTACAGGTCCTATGGCTTCCAATAAAGTCATAGTATCCTCCACAATATCATGGCTCTTATTGCCCCATCTTTGTTTCAAAACACTTAGAGGCAGGTCATCTTCATTTGCATTTGGTTCGGCCATTAAGTTATGCCAGCACTTGGATATCATATCTGCATCTAGTTTCTGCCATGCTGCTGCTAAATTTAGCATTACATCCCTTAATGACAGTTTCTTCAGAGCAATTCCAATAGGCTCATTGGTATTGAGTATAGAGCTCAGTAAACTATTACGATAATGTAGTTTCATAAGTCTTAGAATATTCTGATCCATTGGCTGAATCAGGGGGGTGACATTTGGCGGCATAAACATCACAAAAATTTTTCCATTGTTAGCTTTCAATTCTTCGGCAGGTGGATGACAAGGAGCATTGTCTAGAAGCAAAACTGCCTTTTCTTCTAGTCCTTGTCCTTTTAAGAATGATCGAACCTAAATTTGAATGAAGGCGCCAAAATCATGCATAGAACAAAATGTTATGAAGTACATATGTACTCACCTCAGGAACAAACTGTTTAAAGAACCAGTTTTTAAATATTTCCCCCGTCATCCAGGCATTCTTTGAGTGCCTGTAGATTAGAGGATTTACAAAGTTTTTGAAACATCTAGGACTCTTAGCTTTGCCTATTACCAATGGAGTCAACTTATGGAGACCTGAAGCGTTTGTGCATCCTAAAATGGTAACTCTTTGCTTGGCTGTCTTCATACCTGGCGCGGTTTTCTCGGACATAGAAACATATGTTTTTTCAGGTAGCAGTTGCCAGAAAAGGCCAGTTTCATCCGCATTATACAGTTGATTTTCATTCAAATTAAGCTCCTGAATTAACTGCATCAACCTTTGTTTGAAAGGATCGACAAGCTCGGGCTGAGATGATAACTTTTCGCCTGTTATTTTCAAGAATCGAATTCCAAATCGAGTTTTAAAACGTTGCAACCAGCCATCACTCGCATTGAAATTTGCAATGTTCATAGCACTTTTCAAATTCAATGCTTTTTGTTTAATAATTTCTCCAGATACAGGCATATTTCTTTCTCTTTGGACTAAGAACCATTTATAAAGTTTTTGCTCCATTTCGGGATACTCCGCACTTTTTAACGTGCATTGTTTTGTCGGTTTTAACGCATTTGAAACTCTATTCAAAATCAGTGTTCTTTTCTTTTTTATGGCACAAATTGTCGATTTTGCTACTCCATATTTCTTTGATAGGAACGTTACACTCATACCGTTATTACACTCTTCAATCACTTTTGCCTTATCATATAATGACAAACATTTACTTTTTATTTTAGACATACTCCTATTGTAGGTACAAATATCACGTTAGTATTTCAGTACTCTCTCTAAAAAACAACCAAACTAATCTCAGCCACCTTCGAAATACGTAAGACGAAATCTCGGACAAGTTTGGACTTGAAAATTTCAGTTTACGCCTTCACAACAGTCAATAAAATCAGTTGCCAATAGTGTTCACATTATCGGGGGTTGCAGCTGTTCACGTTATAGAGATGTCAATGTAAGAAAAATGTTGTTCACGCTATTGAGCTGTTCGAACGAGCGCGTGTTCATATTATCGCGATTGTACTGTATAACCGTGAAACATTAAGCCAAGAGTTTAATTTAATTTAATATTTAATTATGTTTCACCAAAAGTTAAGCGAGAATTCAATTTCAGTCGAACAAATGAAGTTTTTCATTCAAGAAAAATTGGAAAATTTCGTTTTTAGTCTTCTTCTGTTCCGATATGTCTTAACAATCAAATCTCATGTAACAACCAGATGCAGTTTCTGTACATATTCTTCCTTATATCACTCGCAACTATATTTGAAAGCATTTATCATCATTCTCGAGGAAGACTGTCAGTTTTAACGTCCGACGTGAGTTGATATCGGTAAAGATCCTAGGCCTGTCTACGAAATAACGCCGGGAAGGACTTACCCCTTGAAAGGCAAGCCGACCGCACCCTTCGCGTAAGGGTGCAATTCTAGAGGCGCAAATATTGTGACGGCCTTGTTGGAGAAAGATGATAGATAAATTAATAATTGTGACTATGCAAAAGAGCAACCCTCGCCATCTTCGAATTCGTTTTCGAATCGTTAAATGAACCCTTATAGTAGACTGAAAATTGACAGCGATTGAGGGTTAATTTATCGGAAGAATTGAAGAACTGAGGGGTGATATTGGTGAGGGTTATGGATATTATTAGATTAGGCGGAGGAACAGTTCAGGCCAGAAAAACGATTTTCATTTATTTACTGGATGTGTATGAAAAACAATTTCTTCATTTAAAAACAAATTTCATTTATAAGAGAAGATCTATAACGGTTTAATGGTTCTTCATGCGGCTATTGAATTTTGGTTGACTAGCTCTGCAAGTGACTTTGGTCGCCAGAACCAAGTAAATGACTGCAAAAATAAACAGGCTTATCTAGTTATATATTTGGGAAGACTGTGAGATATCAAACTGGAATTTATACAGAAACAAAAGTTTAAACTCTTGTTTTGAAGTTGAGAGTTTCATTGAAATTCGTTGAATTGTTTAGCAGTTTTTCTGACAAGAACATTCAGTTATAATATCTGAAAATTCTAAAAGGGTTTTTTATATTAAACAATATAGATATAATAGTTTTCGTAAAATTCTTTTTATGTCCCACAATATATGGGATATGATGATCATCAACAAATCATTATCTTGAATATTCAATATCTTGGAAAATATTTTGTATTATAGAAAATATTTGCTTCTATAGGACAACAAAAAACAAATGAACATAACGAAAAACGAAAAAAACGTCGGAAACATAAAATTAACATTTATTTGGGTTTAATTTTTGTTTTCATTCGGTTTTAAATATGCCTATTAAACGAATACTATTTGTATATTTACAATTCATAATTATTAGTAATGTAGATTTTAATTTTCTGTTTTATTAAGTGGATGCATTTTTCGTTTCGCTCTCATTGCTTTATTTCCTTCCGGATATATACTTAAGTGCTTATTTAATTGATATCGCAGAATTCTTAATTACTTTAAGTGGCGAATTATGATTAATTACCTCCTTTATTGACCGTTCTTATTTTCAAACATAACCTCGTTTTTATTTTGAAGAATGTTGATCTGTCGCGAAATTGTACAGATGACGAGAGACATTCAATGAATTTTTGTATCTTAGTTTTCGGAAGTGAAATTATATTGGCTCGAATTTATCAAAAAAAATTATTCAGTCATCGGTACCTAGTAATAATTCCATATTATTATCTCCCACAATTAACGAAAATATCGAGGTTAAACTTGGAGAAATTTAACTTGTAAAACAATGTTATTGCATTTTTTTAATTTCACATACAAGAGTTCATTTAGATATATATTTTTGTTTCAGAATAAAATATTCTTATTAGTTTATATTTCATTCTATGCTAATAGCGGATTTTTATCGAAAAAGTATTTTGTAAAATATTGCAACAGAATAAGTTGAGTAGATGAAATTATTTGGTAAATTCAAGAGGAAAGTCGAATAATTATTTGCAATCTTTCTGTTTGATATAAAAATAATTTCTCAGTACTCCTGAGTTTCCTAATGAAGACTTCTTTATTTATTAATAAATCCTCCCTTTTTTCTGTTTCGAGATCTTTTATATTTATCCTTTCAAGGAGAGAAAATTAATTAAAAGAACTTTGTTCAATTTTGCTACTTCTCAAGAACGTCTATTTTATCAAATATTTGCGAGGAGTTTCAGTGGATACAAAAAGACTTTGGAGGAATTTCCTCCTTTGATGTAAGTACTCAGAAATATGGGAAATTTTATTTTCTTCACAATTCGGATGCACATACTCTTTCAGTTGGTGTATGATAAGGAAAATGATGTTCGTTGAGATTTCTTTCAATTTATACTTTATGATGTCTAATTCAAGATTCTTATAATTGTTTCCACATTTTTTCTAATTGAAATTCTTTGCCTGTTTGTTCAGGACGTGTACAGCTTTTTTTTTCAAATTCATAGTGAAAGAAGAAATTCTCACCTTCTAACAGATACTTCAATGTAATCGAGATACAATGGCTGCAACTTTTGGATTGTCAATTTCACTGGTCCAGTTTCTATTCGAAAATATAAGTAAGCATTGCCACAGCCACCTTCTATACAGGCCATGAAGTGAACATCTGTTAAAAGTAGATAGTGGTCCAACAACCCCGCCATTAGTTGAGCTGGTATACTAATGCAAATATTAAAGTATTAAAGATGGTCGTGGCATTGCTCTAAACTTTTGACAAATAGGTATCGACAGAACACCCTAAAATAAGCCGGTTACTGAATTAGGGAATTTTTATGTGTAATAAAGTACCTACTTACTTCGTCTTTTGGGGATATTATTTTTATTTCAGTAGTTTTCATCAATCGGTTTTCAAATTGTATAAAACTTCATCAAGCATGCGTTTTAATGGGACATTGATGTAACTTCGTATGTATTTATGAGAGGAATTATGAACTTAAAGAAGCTAATTGTCCGTCGTTTAGTTCATTCAAATTTTAATGGTGATTTCAATCGTTCTGTACATTTCTGTAAGTTAAATTATCTATTTCCGCCCGAATTTTTGCGCATTAAACGATAATAACCCGCGTTGGGCGCCATTTAATATGCTACGTAGATAGGTAGGTTTTCAATTTTGGCAGTAGGGTGCGTTGAGTGTGAACGAGGGAAAATTGTAATAAGGTAGTTTCGAACAGTGGAAACCACTGAACGGCAGTTAAGGAAACCGCTTTATGAGATAAATATGCTAAAATGCACCGTTACGTTCCCCTTCTCCACATATTTTCCGAAATATTATGTTTATTATGCGTGTTATCTTTCGCGATGAAAGAGCAAAAACTAAAATGCGTTGTTTTTGTAACGGGCTAATGGTACTTGGAAGTGTCTTCTGGATATTTTTCAGTAAAATGAAGAAATTTGAATTTCAAATTTGAACTTTGAAATTTGTTTTTGGGTCTTTGGGAGCATTTACGGTTGTGTTGTGAAAATTTATGTGTATCGAAAAATTATTTCTCGAATTTTTTCAGTAACTTAGAATTGAAGAAATTTTTTCGTAAACACTTATCTCTTCATCTGATTTTTTTCTACAAAGCAGGTTTAATTTAGTTGCGATGCTAATTTTGTAAAAATTTATTCTACTTGGTTTCCAGTGCCTTTCCTGATTATTCCATGCTTATTTTTCGTAATTCGAAAGTGAAATTTCATGGACTCAAAGAAATTTGAATTTCAGATTTGGACAACCGTTTTTGAATCTTTGGGAACATTTACGATTGTATTGTAAAAATTTATGTGTATTCGAAAGTGAAATTTCATGGACTCATTTTCTAGGAACGAGTCTTTCACTTATTCCTCTATTCTTTTGTTCCAAAGTGGCCGCGACATTTAGCTATCGACTGTACAATTAATTTCGAGTTTGCCCAACATTCCGAACAATCTAAAGTAAGGTTATATCGACATTTCGCTTGATTCTATATTGAATAATGCAGCACGACGTCTCGTAGAAAGGAATGTCAATAATCTGAGATAATACGCTGAATTGTTCGATTTATTACACCCCGCGAACTTTACTTACGGCCGTACCCAATCAAAGCCATTGTCGCAATCTGTCTCGAACGACAAACTGCACAAAGTATTTCAATTCGCGCAATCTAATCTACCGTCCGACCTAAACCGATACGCCCGAATTAACAACGTTAGCTCGGAATCGTAATCGCTTAACGTGACGCGTAAACGAAGTCGAATTGATTGTTTCGCTCAATGCTCACGCGCTGTTTGGATTATTTTGTCAACGCATTGGTTCAATTCGAGTGACGATGTTGCATTCGCGTTGAGTGTCTCTTTAGTGGAGATAGGAGAATCGAAAAAAAGGTATAATAATAACGTTGATAGGAAGTTTGATAATTGTCTATAGTTACATAATTGTAATTCTACACCTTTTTGGCTACGAAACTGTATGCTGCACTTAATGAAAAAAACAGTATAAAGTTTTAACTAAAGATTGATTTATTACAAAATTGACAGTACCCCAATATGATAGCATCTAACCACAAAGTCGGTGGCATAAGCTTTTGTCCTTGCAAGTATTTTTTGTTCAAGAGCCGTCCTCTTCCACAACTGCAAGTAAGCTTCTTGAACCGTTGATGTTTCCCATATTTTCGTTCAATTTTTCAACCTACCTTGTTCGTTGTATGAGTTTATACAGGTTCTCATTTGTTCTGTTGTTTTACCAGAAAGCAGTTTTTTATAATTCTCTACTGATCTGCGAGTTACGAGTAGATGTTGTGTCGACATTGCTAAGGGAAGTTTCTTATCGGCATTGCCCGCAGAAAAGATTTCTTTTAAAAAGTACCACCGTCACGTATAAGAGTGACGGTGGTGACGGTGTACTCTTATAGAATTTTGTCTGGTTTGAACTGATATAGTACGAAATTGAATTTTGCTTGATTGTATAGCTCATCAGTTCTTGTATGTTACGAATTGATCTCCATTGTGTGACATAGACACTCTGCTTTGTCGTCTGGAGACCACAGCTACGAAGTTTGGTCTCGCTATTAACCGCGATAAGACGGAACTTATGATCGTGGTCCGCCCTAATAAAAACCAGATGAACCTTGAAAACATTGCGGGATGTGAAGTAGCCAACAGCTACGTATATCTGGGCTCCAAGATCTCAAACGCTGGCAGCTGCGAGAACGAAATCCGGAGGCGTTGCACCATAGCAAGGTCTTCAGTGGAAAAGCTCACAAAGATTTGGAGGGACCGCAGAATCACCAAAAACACAAAGGTCCGACTAATGAAATGCCTATTCTTTCCAATCTTCTTGTACGGAGCTGAGACATGGACATTGAGGATGCAAGATCGTCGCAAAATTGATGCGTTAGAAATGTGGTACTGGAGACGCTTGCTCAGAATCCCGTGGACTGCACATCGAACCAACGTCTCGATTCTGAAGGAGCTAAACATCAAAGGGAAGTTATCGTCGACTGTGCAGCTGCGAATCCTCAAATTCTTTGGACATATAACCCGAAACGAAGATTCTATCGAACGATTGGTGGTCCAAAGGAAAGTAGAGGCCACAAGGTGGACAGATCTAATAAAATCTGTGACGCATTCCAGCATCAATAAAAACTCTAGAGCTGCTAAGCCTAGAACAGTGTTTGCGCCGTAGCGCGCGGGACGCAGTGGCACAAGACCGAGACGCGACCACGACCACTCTGTCAAGAGTGAACGACTGAGAAGAAGAAGAAGAATCTTAAGGGCCGTTGAAGTATTATACATAGCAGTTTTATTATAATTATTTAAGCTCCTCCGTCCAAAGTGTCTGCAAAAGTAACAAAGTTCTTACCCCCTTCCATATTTACGTTTTTTAGCCATATAATAAAAAATCATGGCGATATGTCTTTAAAACTGAGCAAAGCAAAACCATTCGTTCCTTATAGTACTAACGTAATACTTGACGGATCTTTATGGTGTTTATTGCACCATTATGAAAATATGCCCATGTATACTTACCTTAGGTATTCAAGTTCGTTCAAATAGCAAGGAATTGTGTACCTCTTTTAGGCAGTTCTTCATACTTTTCTTCACTTTCTACCCATATTGTGCTGGGTCAATAATGTTGAGGTTTTGATGACTAACAACTTTCCTAATCTTTAACATTGCAGTTATTGAAATACTCTGTATATTTCCGTGATAGGCTTTTCTGTGTTCTTATAGCTTTGTATATAAAGAAATGATGAAGTATTTTGTATGTTTGTGTTTGAGCAATATATTATTGAGAAAAGTTGCTAACAACGATATGCTGTAAGCCATATTGCACTTAATGTATCAACAACGTCTTTTGCTTTAATTAATTCTGAAGAGTAGTAGGAAACGATTTTGAATAGTGTTGATAATTCGGCGCCGGATGTCGAGTTCGTTCGTTGACCTGTCGACTTCAAGTATCTCCATGACTGACGATGCAGTCAAGAAAATCGGTCCTCAATAGAATTGCACAAGTTAATGGCAGCTACTCTTAGGTTAATCGCTCCTATTGTTCGATTCAGGCGACCGACATATTTCTGCCTCGAACTCTGGGAACGCGAAAGAATGGACGCGAAAAAGCTATGTGGGAAAATCGGAAACTGATTCACCTACAAAAAGACCCTAAGCGGTGTGATGGTTCTTGTGCTACTTTCGCGGCACTTGCGTGAATATGCATTTTTCCACTATCGAGTTGTTGTGATGTCGATTGCATGTAAAAAAAGAATTTCGTTCTTTGTTGAGCAATCTTCGATTTTGGATAGTTTCTTGTTAAGCTGAAAGATTCTGATTACTTGTTTTGGTGATTTTTTTTCATTTATATTTCAGGGTAACTCGACTTCGGGATATTACCAGTAACAAGTACAACCAATTATTTGGTACTATATTTTCATTAAATTTTATTCAGGAAAAAATGAAAGACAGTGAATAATAATTCTGTATTTCCTTCTCTCAACTGAAAGTACTACTAAATAATTATACTTATGCCAATGAAAAATCTTATGTAGTACTTCAATTAAGATCAAACTCAAGAGATTGAGGTTCGGATATTGTAATGAGATGTGTTGTCAGGAAATTTTTGATCATATAGAACCTTTTGCAAGAGTTGTCGAATTTCAGAGAGTGTTTTTCACATGCTTGGAAATATATGAATTTGAATACCATATTTTGGTTTGCGATGATTCAAATTTTGAATATTCTAATTGTGTTTAGGTGGTCTTAGCTGGAATTGGCTGCTAATAATATCTTAATGTAAGACATCAACTTGCTAGAGACTACTATGTTAACTAATAGAAATGAATGAAAATTTTCGGTGTTGCTATATATGTCGTATATTTGTGAGACATGTCGGTTAGAGAAGAGGTACAGGATTGTGGGAGTCAGTTCGCGAAATTTATTTATTTTTCTTTAAGAAAAAGACGTTGCTCCGAGTACATGTAACACTGTTACCGCAGAACTTGCCGGAAATATTAAACGAGCAACGTGTTTAACAGATGTTTAAAAAACCACTGAACTTGAATATGTTGGCTCCGCGGGTGGTGGAGTCTTTCGAATTATTCATTGTCTTCGTATTATTGCTATTTTTATTTTACGTAACTGTTGTTAAGCACTTCAGTTTGGCTTAAAGCAGGTGGAATTGTATGAATTTGTGGTATTAGTTACATCTTTAAGATTGAAAACATGAATCTATATTCTACTATGAAATTCATTTTTATTTCTTATTTCATTGATAGTTCTTAGCTCACCTGAATTGTATAGCCTTGTTTTCAGTGATTTAATCGTTCTTGAAAATTCATTACGTACATACATCAAATGAACTACATTATTACAGCTTTCTGGTGCTCTAAATAATCTGCAAGGCGCGTTATCTAAGTTACTTTCATAGGAATTCATTTGTGCAGGTAAATGATAACAGGAAAGTCTGTGGTTTTTTATTGACTGAGTTGGATGTGTTATCACAGTGTTTATTTTCGTATTATACGTCTCTTATTTACTCTGTCGGTTATCATTCAGCATGGCGTCTTTGCCCAAGCCGCCATTTTTTGCTCAGGTGGTGATAAGTATCAATAGAGAGGTAAATACGTAATATCATTTCATGATGTTTTTCTTAAAAAGTGTATCACTTACACTTCGAATTAAAAATGCTGTCGTAACTGGTGTGTCCAATTTCTGCTTATTTTAACACTAAGATGTCCGTCTGATAAAGGAGGGTCACTTTTATTAGGGGCATTTTGGCTCTAGCATAGCTACTGGGGGTGTTTCGGTTTATAAACCCGGGACTCAATATCCTGGAAAGTAGTTGCAAAAAGTATGATTTCATTTTTCTCAAAAAGTGTACCACATACACATTGAATTAAAAATGCTGCTGTAGTTTAGTGTGTCCAATTTTCGCTTATTTTAACACTAAAATGTTTGTCTGATAAAGCAGGGCCACTTTTATTTGGGGCATTTTGGCTCTAGCATAGCTAAGGGGTTGTTTCGGTTTATAAACCAGGAACTCGATCTCCTGGATAATAGATGTAAATAGTATGATTTAATTTTTTTCAAAAAGTGTATCACAAACACATTGAATTGAAAATGCTGCTATAGTTTGTTGGGTCCAATTTCCGCTTATTTCAACACTAAAATGTTTATCTGATAAATCAGGGCCACTTTTATTTCATTTTAGCACCAACATGGGGTGTTTTGGTTTATAAACTGGGAACCCAAACTCCACCCTCCCGAGCCTGCTAAAGGGCGCAAAAAATGAACTTGTCCTCTCTAAATGAATCGGATATATCGGTTACTAAACTGCGAGTAAAAACTTTATGCGAGAAGAAAATGATGTTTTTCTTTTAATTCATTAGACCTACAGTTCAACGCCGATTCCGAACGAACATTAGGCTAGTAATCAATGCACAGTACCCAGAATATATCATCAGCGGCTTGGTAGAAGTATCCACATTGTAAGAGTGACCAACGGTGTATGATTCAATGCTATTTTTTGGTTCCGATTTAGTCAGTTAAGTTGCAAGTTTTTACTAACTCTTCAAAGTGTTATTTGATCGAAGAACAGGAATAATGTTTTTTTTTTCGAAATATTTAGCGAGTAGGTGAAACTGCAAAATCTTACTGACTCTTCAAACTGAGTGCTATTTGATCTGAGAACAACTGTATCATCCAGGAAATCTAGATAGTTCTCATCGAAATATTGATAACCATTAAATATTTTCCTGTTGCCTCAAAAAATCATAAATAACTTGATAAATGAAAATCTGTAAGTAGCCTATAGCATGGTCTCGTTCAGAAATATTGAAGGAATTTAAGTGGATACGTAACATATTTTACGTCATGCGTCTAGAACTTTTTTATTAGCAGCTCACTTCAATATATTCATTTTTCATTATTTTACCCGAGTTTAGCTTTTAGCCTTTGTTCTTAATCAATTTAATTGTTTAACTTATTATTACGAATACAATTTCAAGGTACTCATACAGTTATGACGACATTTCAAATTAATGATAAATATAAACAAAGCCTGACGTCTAACCTTCAGAGACCTATTTTTGCTATTCAACTTGTGTTGTGTTTTCGTTTATATGCAAAATAACGATCGTAAATCAAGACACTTACTTTGTTTACTTATAACCTTTCATAGTATATTTGTGTATTCAATTTATACATTGAATTATAAATTCGAAAATTACTTTTAGCTAATTAATAACTATGGAATTCATGAAGATTGAGATATATAAACTTAATGTTTGTACTTTGAAATTTGGTTTCTACTTGTCAAACTAGAATGAGATAAAGATGAATTTATGTAATTGGTTATCAGATAAATTTTCATCTCAAGTGACAGCATGAGTCACATCTCCAAATATATTGCTATGATTTGGAACCCTTAGGATCCTAGTGGTGGATTAATTTATTTTCATTATTTTCCTCAACGTTTCATTGCTCTCCAATTCGTCCAATTTTCCTAGTCGATATGTTAGTTTTTCTTTTATCAGTATTTCGTTGATTGTTGTCGACGTTTTTATTATAACTTTGATGGTTTTATGCGTTCTATCCTTTGATATCTAACTCTCTAAAATGCTTTATGAAACAATATTATCGACCAAATCAAGAAACAACAGTTTTATATAAGTCTAAAACTAGGAAAAACGTCCACTACCAGACTAGCACTACAAAATTTTCACATCTATAGCAGTATAGGCATATATACCTACCCCTTTTGCTAAGCATCTGAAATGCTTGTAATAATGGAAAATTCATTCTTTAAATATATGATCAGTAAGAGAACAACATATAAATTAGTTTTTGTTTATTAAGGGTTTCCTCAAATTTGTTCGCTCAAAAGATTTCCTTTACTGAGGCAGTTTCAGAACCCCTGGTTCTCAAAGTCGAGCCTCTATTAAGAAGATTTAATTTTTTCATTATTATTCCATACGTTTTCTTCATTGTTGGTCTTATTCATTGTTAAGTTATTCGAATTAACACTATGTAAGTACTAATAGTAATTTCTTTCTATTAACAATTATAGGGTCAGAATGTGAGATTCCTTTCTTATTTTATAATTATTGAAAACTAAGAATATGCTAATGAACTTAAACCATAAAAATATCTATAAGTATGCGCATATTGTAGAATTCTCGTAATGCTTCTTGCTTCTTTAGTTCAGCTTTCAAAGAACAAACAAATGACATCATCGTAAAAAGCCCGAGGAATTTGCAGGAGGTCGACATACAGTGGAATTTCCGCTTCATCGACGATTTGTTTACCATTTCTTCGATCTTTCCAATGTGTTTCTCTACCGTCGATTTTTTTTACCAATTCCGCGCGACCTCCAATGCCCTCATCGGCCTTGCCTCTAGGAAAGCAAAACTAGTTTCACCGTATGCGTCTCGTTGTCTCTCTCCGGTCTCTCTCTCGTCTGCGTCTTGTAGCGGACACAAAGTGCGAGTGACGATCTTCATTCTTCAATGGATATAACGGGTCCTGGGAACATCGAGTATACCTGCTGCTTATACCTACCTGCCTTAATATCGTCCTAACCTGTCGTAGACTTTGATTTCTTCTTGCTGGCTACCGTGCATGTTAGTTTTTATGTTGATTGATGATGGATCCATTTTTTTATCTTACGATGTTGCCTTGTAGTTTGTGTCGCAACTATGAGAGTCAGGATGAAACATAGAGCAACTATGAAAGCCACATCTTTTCGAATTGCTCAAATACGAAATACTTAAATTAGATAATTGGACATAATGAAATCAGTTATCTTCCTCCAAGTAATTATCAAAAAATGAATATTAATGTTAACAAATGACGAGGAGAATTCGCTCGTCTCTTGGTAAAACATTATGTTAAAAACATTAAATTAGAATTAACGCACTTGGCTTAAGTTTCACTGAATATATTAAAAAAATCAACATATATTTCGGGTAGTTAACCCATTATCAAGAGTATACAATGTTCCTCATGTACAATGTACAATAATATAATGTTAGTCAAACTTAAGCCAAGTGTGTTGATTCTAATTTATTGTTTTTATTAATGTTAACGTTTGAACATTAAAAGGCAGAAAGTGACAGGAGCGTACAAAAAGTGGAGCATCAAATATTGGTTTTTGTTTCCATTTTTTGAGAATATTCAATTTCTACGTGGCAATGTAGTTGAAAAGTAGGGATACATATTCGATGTTTTCGGAATTCATAGTTATATCGTAAATATTTTTATGGTATATTGACATAGGTAGGTATAATAATAACTATATAACTCTAATGTTATAAAAATATTTCTGTTTTACATATGCTTGTCTACTTATCATTTGAAGTCAACAGGGTTTTTTGAATAAAATATAAGATAGATCAAACACCTGTAGTACCTTATTTGAAGTTTTCGTGGAAGACATTTTGAATTCATCTGTTTATAATAACGAAATTTTCTGAAATTTCTGATTTTTTGAAATTCTGATTTTAGAATAATTTGGAATACTTGAAAAATTTGAAATTCTGGCAAAGTTGCAAATGTTACAGGTTTTTGTAGAATTCCCTCTATTTTAATAAATTCCTGGAATTTCAGGCAAATTTTCTTTGTATTATATATGCTTAACAAATTCTGATTTCAATTTAGAGAAGTAGAACTTCTTTATTCAATTTATCAAAATAGTTATTATTCCATTCTATAGATATGAATAAAAATTAGTTTTCATTCTGCCAGGTTTGCCAGGTTGCGTTTCAATCAGAATATAATAATAATGTTTACAACAATGCATCGAACAAAGTCCGACTTTATTGTAAGATAAGTTGAAATTTGCGGTATGATGAAAAATCTCTTTTCGGACTTGACCGAACAGATGTTATTGAGATCATTACAAATTAGAAGACGTAAATCAATCACGTTAATTGTTAACAAATTGACGAACTCAATGGTTATCGCCGCCATAATTATTATAATGGAACTGTACGATAGATACACAATGAGTTTATAGAGCAGTAAGCTTGTTTGCTATTTATAACAGTCAAATATTGATGATGCTTTGTCTCTAAGTATACTCACTAATAAATTTAATTGAAATGTATGCCGTAGATTTAAAAATGAGTTAGTTACTAAATTTGAGTGAAAACTTATTCGATGCCTTGTTGTAAATGTTAGGTTCTTGATTGGTTTTTGACAGTCTTTTCGAATGCTTTTTTCGAATTTCACAACTCGCCTCATTTAAAATTGTATTAACTATATGAAAAAGAAGCTTCAGTTTGAGTTTTTGTCACCTTTATTACACCTCGATATTTTGTACTATTTAGGATATAAGAAAATGAATAAGCGTATTGTTATGAGGCCGTTAAAGTTTTAAGTTTTGCCTAAGCAGATTTATTACAATTATTTACACCCCTTCCTCCGATGTTTACGTAAACATTGGTATATACATTTTTGTTGTATTTTTTTAATTTCTTCATTGCAGCAGTTATAATTTCGGGAATAAGAAAATTAAGAATAATGGCAAGATTTCTCAGAACAAAAACAGCCCCATCTCCAAAGTGCTTACGTAATTTATCTTAATTAATATATTAATTTATTGTTCATTACGTGCGCTCGTTATCTTTTATTATGTCTTCATCGCAGTATGAAAAGAAAAGAAATCATTGAAGTGAATTTATTTGGTTGGTATATATGAATCTTATTTTCTTTAAAAATGTAACAATATGATTCAAAAAGGTACCACAAGATAATACAGGGCGATATACTCTCTCTCAACGGGGCGATACATGGCTTATTCCTCTGAATATCAGCAAGTGAGTGTGCTTCATATCGGCAAGAATATCTCAAAGCTGCCATACTTTATCAGGGTGTTATCGGGGTGTTTGACTCAGTCTAACTTTTAGACTCTAGAAAACTTTAGACTTTAGAAAAGTTAGACTCAGTCTAACTTTTGAAAATGGAGTAACACCCCGAAACTATCGTGAAGTATTTATTTATCATAAATTTTCTGAAACCTAGCCAAGTGTTTTTATTTAATATATCAAACAATCTTCCACCAAGAGATCAGCGAACACTCTGTCAACTTTTCATATTGAGTCATAGGATGTTAACCATCCACTCCAATCATGTTTTCAATAATAATAATAATAATATGGAAGATCAATTCTATGCGACATGAAAAATAACCATTTCCGTAGTTCTTCAAGCACAGTTTCTTCCCCCTAGTAAAAAGAAAATATTGAGCAAAATCTAATTAACAGTGTAAACGCGAGTTTAGACGGCGCCCACCAACCTCTCCTCCGACTTGCCTTCAACTCACTCGGCAATAAACTCATCCTCGCCTGTATAGACGACAGGCATCCACTCGAGCACCAAAAGTTACAGACCGAGTGTCCTTTGATGCGTAGCCAAAAACCGACTGACGACGGCTCACCCCGAGTTGGCCTCACTGTGACTGTTCTCGAGGGGAAGGAGGTGTTTACATTGTGCGAGGGACTGGAAGTGAGGCTGGTGCGCGAGTGAGAGCGTGACGTCTAAACCCGTCTTAATGATATGATTTTTCTTCCATCCAAAGGATTTTGAAGAAACCTATCTCATCAATCTACCAATAGATACATCCAATGTTTCAATGTTCATATTCACTTAATCTCTTTTTCGTTTGAATATTTTGACTTGACGGTATTCCGACGCCATTCCATTGAAAAAACTCGAAAGATTCAGATCATCCTTTTTCGAAGATTTTTGCTCGTACATTAATAAAACTAACTTCGTCGAATTCTCTGATGACCGATAGGCGTGAGATGAATGAAGTTCTCGGTAGTGGCACAGAGGTCTGAATCATCTGTCTGGTAACGTTCCAACTTGTTCCTTTATCCGAGCATCCTTTTCTCATATCTACATACAATTAAAACGTGTACATTCCGTAATATGCATGTTTGTGCGATGAGTCACACATCTATGTATATTCGAGATGTGGATTATAATTATAAATGTGATATCGTCAATTATAACGACGGTTAATTGTTGAGTACACATTCGAAGAAAGTTGTCATTTTAACACGATACGATGAAAATCACGGTTATTACGCTAGGCAAATTCTAAAAACGATGAGGGTACGTTGTTAAAACGTTCAGTGTGTAAATGTAAACTACTACCTGTCGTGTTTGGCTTCTTTCTAATTGATTTCCTAGAAATGAACCGTTAACATATTTTTGGCATAACTTTGACTGTAATTTCGTGGACTTCTCAATTGTGGCGTCTCTATCTTTTCAATCTTTTTTTATGCGGATATTTCAATGAGTAGGTATTCGCTTACGGATTCTATTCGGTGGGGTCATCTGTCAGCCGAATATGAAATTAAGCGGCATAATTACATTCAAGATTAATATTACATTAATCTTGATAGTTATATCCTCATTTTTATTGGTTTTAAGGATCTATGCACGCATCTAATGTTTATTCGAGATGTAGTGTATAATTATAAATGTGATATCGTCAATTATTACGACGGTTAATTGTTGAGTACACATTCGAAGAAAGTTGTCATTTTAACACGCTTCGATGAAAATCACGTTTATTACGTAAGGCAAATTCTAAAAACGATGGGAGTACGTTGTTAAAACGTTCAGTGTGTAAATGTAAACTACTACCTGTCGTGTTTGGCTCCTTTCTAATTGATTTCGTAGAAATGAACCGTTAACATATTTTTGGCATAACTTTGACTGTAATTTCGTGGACTTCTCAATTGTGGCGTTTCTATCTTTTCAATATTTTATATGCGGATATTTCAATGAGTAGGTATTCGTTTACGGATTCTATTCGGTGGGGTCATCTGTCAGCCAAATATGAAATTAAGCGGCATAATTACATCCAAGATTAATATTACATTAATTTTGATAGTTATATCCTCATTTTTATTGGTTTTAAGGATCTATGCACGCATCTAATGTTTATTCGAGATGTAGTGTATAATTATAAATGTGATATCGTCAATTATTACGACGGTTAATTGTTGACCACACATTCAAAGAAAGTTGTCATTTTAACACGATACGATGAAAATCACGGTTATTACGCTAGGCAAATTCTAAAAACGATGAGGGTACGTTGTTGAAACGTTCAGTGTGTAAATGTAAACTACTACCTGTCGTGTTTGGCTCCTTTCTAATTGATTTCGTAGAAATGAACCGTTAACATATTTTTGGCATAACTTTGACTGTAATTTCATGAACCTCTCAATGGCGAGGTCTCTATCTTTTTATATGCGGAGATTTTAATGAGTAGGTATTCGTTTACGGATTCTATTCGGTGGGGTCATCTGTCGGCCGAATATGAAATTAAGCGGCTATCGATTTAAATCAGAGTTTCTCAATTATTTTTTGTATCTCTTCGAATATAAATGATGGTCTAGCCGTGATCTTAGTGTTGATTTTTGAAGTAACCACCCACCGTTCGGAATGAGCAGTCTTCAACCTATTTCCATCTGCTCTCGTTCAGCATTCAGAATGAATTTTTTTATTCCATGAAAAATGTTGAAACGTCAATTCATTTAGAACCAGCTTACTCGGGAAACTTCGTGCCGGTTAACAGACTTCTAATGAGATGCAAACATTCTATCTGATATTGAAGAGTATTGACATCTACTTGTAGGAAATCCATTATAATAAATATAGAATAATTTAAACACTTGAATTTGATTCACTCTTTTATTGTCATAATGTGACGCGTTTCGTCGGTATATTAGACTTCTTCAGACGTTGACAGAATATGATTTCGTTCAATCATTCTTAAAAGTATCATATTCTGTAAATTTTTAAAATTATAATAATAATAATAAAAATATTTATCTGAAGCTATAAAAAAATCTACCTATTTTGAATTGTCAATTTTTAATTACTACCTATCTCATTATTTAAAATATACTTTCTTAGATCACGCTTAAAAATCCTAATACTAGTACAAATTTTCAATATATTCGGTAAAATATTGAAAGTCGTTAATCCTTCATACTATATGCTATTTTTGAATTTAAAACGCTTAGAACTTTGGATATAAAAACTATCAGTATTCATCACAGTCACGTCACTGACATATGTTACATTTTTTATTACATTACATGGCAGCAACTGATTTTTTTATTTTAAATTTTCTTTGTTTAACAGACATTAGTTCCAAAGAGTTCATAATAATTTTAACAGGGTTATACCTATTGCACTTTAAAATTGTTCGTATGGCTCTATTCTGTAACTTTTGTAATTTTTGAATTTTTTTTTTAGCTGAACCAAATGACAAAGTGGAGCAATGTTCGAAATTATTGATTTGAACAATAATAATTTTACATATTTCGACAGGTTTTCTCTTATTCTTCTCAAAAAATTGATTTTTTTTTAGAGATTTTAGATAATATGAAATCAACATACATGATCATTGATACTCAATTTTTCGTCTAACATAATGCCTAAATATTTTACTGTTTCTACTCTTCTAATTTTTTGTTTACTAATATTTGTACTGATATTCGCATTTTTATTAATTTTAGGGATTTTCCTCTTACCCAAAAATTATGAAGTTAGATATTTGCTCATTTAGGGATAAGCTATCGTCACATAACCATTCGTTAATTGCAGGAAGCTCTATATTGATCCCCTGTGTTATATTGTTAATATCTTTGCCAAATATATATGGCATAGTATCATCAGCGAATAAACGTATAGAACATTTTTTCACATGAGAGACAATATCTTTTATATATAAGGAGAACAACAACGGACCTAAGGCAGTTCCTTGAGTACGCCTACATCCATTTTCGTGCTATCCGACAGCATGCCATTAAACTTAACTTTTTGTGTTTCGCGAATCCAGGTAAGATTAAAATACGAAAATCAAGAATTTCAATGACCTGCAGACAAGACATTTGCTTTTATGAACCAATGCGTTTTGCTGTATGGGTTAAATTCATAGAAATAAATAACAGAAATCATTAATTAAAAAAATAACATTTCGGGATTTATAGCTTATATACTGACAAACAGCTGTAATGAGATATTCCGAGAATTTCTCATACATTTCGAGATGCCAATTTTGTTGATTGGCATGATTCTCATAATTCTCAAATGGTTGGATTCTTCTTTGTCCCGAATAGCAAAGTAACGATTGAAATATTGAAAATATTTCAATTCAAATACTAGACAATACTAGAATTCTTAGATTCGCTAACAAAAATATCTCTTTGGACATTTATTCTCTATCTTAAAAATAGGTCTATCCGTTCTCGAGTTATAAATGATCTATATAATCCGACTTTGCGTTCTATATATAAGTAGATTTATAATACCATATCATTTTTCGAAATATATAATATCATGGACTTACGTTATTTCTGATATCACAATAACCTATAAAAAGAGCTGTGATCGTGGACTTTACAAATCCAGTATGTTTTCCTGGAGTAACTACTCTTAGATTTCATCTCGACTCGTCATATGACCGCTTATCTGACTCTGTTTATTAAGTATGTTTCTTACCCTCGTAGACTTTCAATGAATTTTTACCGGTTGTTTGATATATTACATTTTTCTGTTTATTTAAGAAAGAAGGCATCTTCTCTCAGCGAAACCTTCGCAGAGTCGATAATTATTGCTGGACTTTCTCATTTCATGTTTCCTCTTGAACATTAACGACATTTCTTCGCTTCATTTTTAGAATTAATTAGTTGATTATCGTGTACTTGCTTTTGTTACCATTAACCTCAACGCCTCTGCAATTCATGCAGTGCGCGGAAAATTACAAGTCCCATTATCAATCTCCGGTCTGTTATCGTTATTTCCTGTGATTAAACGAAATAGGAACGTATTAATTATTCTGCAGAATGTAGAAGCGACACTTTGAATATATTCGAAAATTTCGCAACCAGGAAGACCGTAACTGTAACGTTTCAAAATATTTGAGGACGCGACGAAAATTTGTGGCGATGTTCGGAATAATTACGATATTATATCACTTTCATGGCATTTTATATCGATGAAGGAAACGTCTCGGTTCGGATTGCAGTTGCATTAAGATGAGACAAAACAGGCTTTGACTTCGTTTATAAATTAGCCGCTGAGATTATAGTCGGAGTAGTAACTGTTCCGTCGATCCGTGACCTGGAACGGATCCCCAGAACGTGAGAGTTCTTTCGAGTTATAAGTGATTTTAGGTCGAAGTAAATCATTTCTTGGCCAGGGTAGCGGATTTATGAAACTGTCCCGACTTCGATTTCAACCAAAATAAGCGAATTTCAGTCGTTTGAAGTTAACAGGGAACTGAAACAACTCTAGAAGGCGTATTCGGTTGGAACGTTTTGATTATTCTATTAAGAACTACTTTTTTGAAAAATGTACCGATTAAGATAAGCACCTTATATTAATAAAACAAGAATGCTTTAGCTCCAACAATATGAAAATTATGCAGTATGCATAGCTGGAACATCCACATTTTTCGGTATATTTTATTATTCTATCTCGTTTTTGTTCTCTTTGGCTTTTATCTCTTTCCTAATTCGAGAATTTGTGCTTAAAGAAATGTTTTTCGTTAAATTATATGCTATGGTGGAATGTTTAACGAAGTGGGTTTATATATTAGAAAAACATTACACAGTATATTGATCTCAACACGAATGATATTGCAAGATAATTGCATATTGGCACAGAAACCAAATTTCATCATTAGGTAGAAAGTGGTTTACTTTGTCCTTTAATAAAGTTGATCTCTTACATTTTTAGTTTAGGCGACAAAGGCGACGAGTTTCGCCTTTTAAGGCATTATCAAGAATGGCGTAATAAGGCGAAACTAGTCGAATAAAGAATTGTTCAGTCCGTGATTTTTAGACAAGTATTTATTATTACTTCTCATTTAAACATGTTGAATCATAAATTGAATGAAATATGCTCGGCATTTTTTCACAGAATTATATTAATTGAGTGAGTAACTGTTTGAAAGGAATGCCAATGTGGCTTTATCGTTAGTATGTCGGAATTCCATTGTCTATTTATTTGAATGAAAGTTTCTAAAATGAAAAGTTATAGAACTCGAAAATTGAATTTGTATTGCAAGCATGAAATAACTGAAACTAACTGAAATTGTACTTAAGGCAATTCAAAAATTTGAGTAACACACGACGTTTCGTTTAATAACATATGAAGTTCACTTTGTTCAACCGTTTAAGTTGCATTATCGACCAAAACATCGTGTCATTCAAATGTCTGAAGTGCTTTAGTCACAATTTTATTTTGTTTGAGGTTATTTCATATTTGGAGCAGTAATCTAACAAGCATTTCCAATAAATATTGATATGAAATTTTACCAAACAACTACTAAATCAATGACGCAGAGGTTTCGCTTATCTCTTGGTGAAACATTATGTTAAAAACAATAAATTAAAATGAACACACTTGGCTTAAGTTTCACTAGATGAATTCGAAAATTCTACATCTGTTTCGGGTGGTTAACCCATTATCAAGAGTTTACAATGTTACTGTTATTGAGTAATGTTACTTAATGTTAAGTAACATTGTTTTTACTTGATAATGGGTTAGGGACTGTCCATTAATCATGTGATTTTTTTTTGGCAGTTTTAACCCCCCCATCCCCATGGTGATACATGGTGAGGTTCAAGACTACCCCCCTCTACCCAATATCACGTGTATTTTTTAGTACCTACAAAGAATCTTAATTTTTTAAAAATATTTTTTATAAAATACAGATTTAAGTATCATCAAATTTTATTATAGAAAATAAAAAAACGACAATGTAACCTTGAGAGGTAGACAGAAAGGTTGCAAGTTGTTTTACACTGACATAAAAATAATGAAAGAAATGCGAAAAACTTTTTTGTAATAATACATGAACAAAATTTAATTTACAATGTCCTCGGACCACGAATTAGCAAGACTTTCTTCAACACCAATAACTGGATAAGCATCTAGCAAGTCAGTTTCAGGCACAGTGCTTTGTTGAAGATCAACATCGGTTTCATCAAGCCACTCACAAAAATAAATACACGTAACGCTGCTTTTCGGTTCAGTATTGCGCGTTTGCGAAAAAATAAATACTCATGATATATTACAACACCCCCTCCCCTTGTGATATTTAGTGATTTTTCATGCCACCCCTCCTTCGAGCCTCGCATGATTAATGGATTGCCCACCCTGAATGTATGTAGAGTTTTTTAATATTTTCAGTGAAACTTGAGCCAAGTGTGTTAATTTTAATATGTTTTTAACAACTAAATCAATTCAACATTGGAATCCTTACGCACCGTGTATAATGTAATACGTTTTGGCAATCATTTTAAATTTTAGTGATTTATTAGATGCGCATTTGGTGGTTCTAGATATCAGTGATTCGCTACTTTGTGAATGAGTAGCGCTTTGATACCACGTGTGTTGTTTTATCATCTAAAATGTGCCAAATGTTGAGCGGAACCGCCTTATCAGCTTTGTATATTTGTGTTTTATTGTGATTAACTATCTAGTAACAACGGATGACTCATTTGAATGTCTATCGATGTTTTTGTAAATATGTACATATTATTTCAACATCTATATTATGAGTTATATACTAATAGTTATATTAGCACGTGCTTTCGTTGAACCTCGGTTTGAATTTGTTCATTTTATATTCCAATGAACTGAATGATGAGGTTAAGATGTTGCCCATGTAGAACGTCTCGAATTATTACAATTTTCTTTCAAATACGAGCTCATTATTAATTCTCAATATTTAATTATCATCTCTTGTATATATAACACCTCTTATAAATAACTATCTACTTCAAATTACCTGTATTTAATTAATTATATTAATTTAATATTGTAATTAAATAATACGTAATATGTATATATAATAATAGTGTACATTTAATTATAATTAAATTGTAATTAAATGTACACTTGCGAATTCAAGTAATTCACAACTGAACATTTTACAATAATACGAATATTAAATTGAATTGAAACACTTTGCCAGTTTCACTCAGCATATTAACAACTCTACATATAAGAGTAAATTAATAACTCTTGTTAAAGGGCTAACCACCCGAAACATGTTCGGAAGTGTTGAATACTCGGTGAAACTTACGCCAAGTGTTTTAATTCAATGTATTACTTCATATAATGTATCACCAAGTGATAAGCAAAACCTCCGTGACATTTATTAAAAATACTAATATTGTTTTTGTCTCCTCTTCAGGTATCACTTTTTATGTATGTAATGTATTTATTGGAATCATACATTTTCTCGCATAAATTGTCATTTAATCGTACGTTATCAAATAGCAGATAGTTCGATAATCTATAGTCGCTAATTATTTCCTATTTCTTATACTATTTAGGGAAGATAAATATAAATTAATATATGAGGGTAGCTTGAAACGTCACACTTGACTTCCTAAATTAATGTTGCTAAATCTGAAAATTTAGCAACATTATCGGTAAAAAACAGCATTAATTTTGTTAATACTCAATGTAATTGGCTAATTAACAGTAATTAGTTCATTATTTTCAAGAGGTTTTATTCATACAAAAAATTATTGAAGAAATGCCGAATAGAGCAGATATCAAACAACATTTTCAGAAACAAAAAACGAAAATATATAAAATAAAATGAAATGAAGTATTTATATTCTCAACTAGTATCATCAAAGTTAAACTTGAGCAATTAAAGAAAATAATTGAAGAAACGCTGATTAGAAAAGATATCAAACAACAATTTCAGAAACAAAAAAGGGAACATAAAGAACAAATCCAACAACATATTCAGAAACAGAAAAGGGAAACATATAAAATGAAATGAAGTAATTATATTCTCAATTACAGAAAATAATTGACGAAATGCTGAATAGAGAAGATATCAAACAACAATTTCACAAACGAAACAAGGAAAGATAAAATAAAATGAAAAGAAGTAATTATATTATCATCTAGTATCATCGAAGTTAAACTTGAGCTAAACAGTTATAAGACATTCATTAATCTTTGGGTCAAATTGACGAATGCTATCAAACAATTTCGTCTGTCAGTTGTTGAGATGTGTTGAGTTCGAATCCCACTTTAGGCCAGATGGCTTTTCATATGACATAATAACAAAAATATGGGAGGATTATCACAAGAAATTCTCCCTCTAATGTTTGTACAGTAAAATTTAAAAAATTTTTGTCGCGACTAACATTTTTGTAGTATTATGAAATATTTTCGATATTAAATTATTCTACAATGTTGTGGATTGCATTTTAAATAAATGCTTTTTGCTGTCGTCATTAAATCTGCGTGAGAAGAGACACTATAAGAAAAGAGGGCTAAATTAAGATGGCTGGGAAAAGTGTGGCCCGACCTGTCAACTCTGCAAATAGAAATAAATAGCTCGTAGGAAATTGCAGAAGACTGTTACAGATGGTGGCAGCTCTAACCCGATTTAAGATGCGATGCAGCAGAAGTGAGAAAGAGTCGGGGAGTTTATATCCATAAATTTTAACGAAGGATGAAAGAAGCGTTCGTAAACCAAGCGCTCGATGCAAATCACTGCAAGGCCGCTAATTATTCAGAATAAGTAATAATTTCACGCCACGTCCGAATAGATAAGTTTCACTTTCGGATTGGCTTCCCAAACTCTGTCCACTCGATAGATTTCGATTGCATATTGGAGAAAAACACCGTTTTCAGTAGTATACGACTAGGAAAGGATCGTCGTCGGTCTTGTCGTCGTCGGCACGTTGTTCAGTTTCACTTTTTCCGTTTCTTAGTACGCCCGCTTCGCGGAACGGAAGTGTAAAATGCAGCGCCGCCTGTGACGTTTCGACATTTTTGTACATCATCATTTTCGTGGATGTTTTGTGTGCGCAAAGTGTTCTGCTGGAAATGTCGACGAATCATGTGGATTTTCGTTTTCGGGACGACGAATGCGGCCGAAAAGTGGTCCGGATCACGAGGAAAATGAGCAGGATGAGTTTTTTCAAGGTAGATTTGTGGTGGTTATTGAAAGGTTAAATTTTCAAAGTTATTGTGAGTGTTGAGGTCGATTATTCGTTGTATTCAGTTATGTGTCGAAAGAGGACAGTTTCAAATTGTGGTACACAACCAGACTTGTATATAATATAAAATAAATTCCAAACTTATCATTTAAAAAATTAAATGTTCAGAAATATTGATTCCGTGTAGCATGTTTCGTAAGTGGTGGTTCTAATGCCTTAGAATATTCCCTGAACAGGATACTATCAACGGTAATTGACGTATTTTATCGAGTGTTAAAATAACTAGCACAAAGTCTGCCGTTTTGCATTTAAATTTTCGACATTCTGGTTAGAACCTGCCAAGTATTTAGCTTTTTCTGGGCGTACACAGGTTATGTTGTCCGAAATAGATTCATTACACGGTCTGTCATTCCTTCGGGAACGAATTTTCTATCGGAACGTCGCGTCGTAGTGAAATCATCAATTATTCCAGAAATTGGAGTGGTAATATTTTCTGAGTTATATATGTTTAGGTTTGTGAAAAATTCAAGTTTTACGTTTGTCATTCAGTGTGACAATAAAAAATTTCATTATTGATATTGAAAAACATACAGATTAAATGAAGTACAAACTACAAAAATTAACAAATTTTATTCCTTGATAATTATCGTTATCAAACAGATTAACTACTGTTACTATTACTTATTTAACGTTCGCATAGAAAATGTAAATATTTGCGTTATTAAAGTTTTGTATTTTGGTTTATTTGGTTCTGAGTTCACATTTAAATTAATAAGGATAAATTTTTGATTGTTGAATAGGTAAACAATATAATAGTTTTGGGTCACCGGTTTAATAATTCGGTGTATTTTTACTTATTATTGAAGAAACATTTCACATAAATGTATGTGAGAACTTTATACATACAACAAACTTCGTGGGTATGATCTGATTTGATGACATAGGTTATAAAAGTTGTCCAAAAACGAGTATTCAATCTCAAATTGAAGTTCAAACTTCAAGTTTGAAGTTTAAATGCACTTACATAATATATTTATAATTTTGTTTAATTTGTCTTTTTTGACCTCGACTCTTCTTCAGCCTTGTGTTCAGCATATGCTTTCGAATTGTTCATGCACAATTATTTGAAAATTGAAGCAAAACCTCATAAACTGTCAATGAACAATATTCCGAGAAAATTTAACTTTATAGGTACATTATATGAAGTTTTTTGATTTGAATGATAATTTTGAAAATAATATTTTTTTCTCGAATAAAATATTATCTATGTTATTAGTTGAAATGTTATCTTCCAATTAATATATCATTATGTTATATCGAATCCCGTTTACTGCTTTGGACTTGAAGGAAATTAGGAAATATTTCTTGTGGCTAAAATATTGGTAGAACGGAAATTTTTGTTAAAATTATTGATATGCTCTAAATAAAAGTGGGTAATTAAGGATATAGGAATACAGAAAAATGTTATAAAAAAAGATGTTGAAGTAAGGAACTTGAAATTCTCAACGAATTTTCAAAATGATACAATATAGAAAAATATCAATAATTAAGAAAAAGGAATGTAAAAAACAGAATTTAATTTTTTCTGCAAAAGCTGTAGAAAAACTTGTTTGCTTCCGTTTCGCACTATTGCCAGTCTCCGTGGCTTAGTCGGGAGAACACCCGACTACAGTGCGGTAGAACTCGGGTTCGAGCCCCGATGAAGGCATAGGTGTTTGTGTATGTCCTGACTTAAGTAGTATAAATAATGATATATGCTGGGTAATGTTCGGATCCGGCGTTAAACTAGAAGTCCATTGAATTAAAAAAAAACAGTTAACCCGTATTTTTGCATCCCTGTAAACTTTATTTTTTAGTTTTTTTATAGTATGATTTAATATGTATTCAGATATATACTCATTAAT
Organism: Henosepilachna vigintioctopunctata; assembly: GCA_030704895.1. NCBI lineage: Eukaryota > Metazoa > Arthropoda > Insecta > Coleoptera > Coccinellidae > Henosepilachna > Henosepilachna vigintioctopunctata. The sequence continues at coordinate 4,441,163 of JARQZJ010000095.1, read as the reverse complement.
AGAAGAATACTACGTGGTATTGTCAAATATGTTTTTTGTATCATAAATAATTGCAAAAGCTTAAGATATGTCGTATTAGGTCGCTTTTATTTGCAAAACTGAATCATTAGTTGGCGTTAGTTTGAAAAGTAAAATGTAAATTGATGCAGCCAAGATAGTTCAAAGGTAGAGCCAATGTTTACGATATCTGGAAGTTGTATACGATATCGTTGAGCCAGATGTTCGTTAAATTCGAACAAGGAACTCAGTATGCTCCGATAAAATACGTGTCGAAAATTTATCTTTCCTATAAATCTGGAAGAAACGGGTAAACTATCGAAAGATTCGACGTGTTAGTCTTAGACAGAGACCCCCAAACGTTTTCGTCCCTTGGAACCCTTTTCGATTGTTTTGGTTTCCATACACCCTTGCATGTGTAGTGTCAAAGTGTCTAAATGAAGAAGAAGTTATTTTAGAACATCACATTTTCGATAGGTCGCTTCAATTATTAGATGTACTGTAAATTTTGAAGAAATGTTTGAGATAAAGCAAATAATTTTCTGTAATTTTCTCTCATTGTGAATCATATCACTGGCGATGTCGTGCCATATTCGTTGAAATGTCTTTTATAAAGTGCACTAAATCAACAAGCTAAGAGTATTTAAATTCGGATGGTAATGTGTGCTGCATTTTGATTTGATGACCAGTAATTATTCCACTAATATTGCTTTATAATCACGAATTATTCATAAATTTTCTGACGTATAACATGACGCTTCATAGAGATGTAGCAACATTCCATATTTTTCGCTTTTTGCATGCACTCCCTGCATATTGCAATCAACCCTTTGAGATCAAGCACATTGAGGACCACTGGTCTAGTCTAGGAGATATTACTCAATAGTGAGATGGATGAATGAGCGATTAAACGATTTATTACGTCGTTTTTTGTGTGGGTTGTAAAATAATCTTTGATTTGTTTACGTCTGTCTGTTGTTAGTCGCGAAAGAAACCGTGAAATAGTAATGAAATCGGCGGTGAAAGTGGCATTAGTGGGCGGAAAAAAATGACGTCTGTTTCTAAAAGTGTTATATCAATGTTCATAATTTTCTTCAAGTAACTTACGTAATTTGGGAGCCAGAGAAAACAAATTTTCAAAAGCGCACTTATTTTTTATAGAAACTGTTTCAATAGAAATTCACTACCCTGAATGGCACACGCAACACATATCTATATGCATTTATATTTTCAGTACTGTGATTGATTTTGTGGCCTTCTTAATACTTTTCTTTGCGTTTCAAATACTTGTATTTCGAACGTTGTAGTATGCAACATGTTCAAACGACATGTCTATCGATTCTGTCGCTCCTTCGATCTGATTTCTTACTTATATTTTTGTTATATGCCTTAAGATGAATCTAGTAGAAAGGTCCATTAGAACTGCGTTTAAATCTATCAAGGTTTTTCAAGCAAGAGCTCTTGAATCAATTGAACTCTTTCCTTAAAGTGACCTTCGTAACCTTCACTCGTCGGTCGCGATTTTTGCATCTAGTTTTACGTTCGACTCTTTATTAGACTATGCCGATTGGTACGAATTCATCAAGAGATGTAATGTTTGAACTCGGATACAGAGTTTTGGAGTTGGGTTTGTTAGTATATACTTTGTGAATGGAACCGAACGTCGTCTAGACCTACGGAAGTCCGTTGTTGCAAAAAGTAATTAGCGGAGTGGTTGGCAAATTAACCCTCCTAGACTCGTCTGTTTCTGGCTTTGATTTCGTTAGTGCCACATCATGTTGGCTCTCGTAACGAGTTTCTAGTTTTTACGAACTGGAGGTAGGGTTATTTTCATTTCGATAAAAGTTAGAGATATTCTATAAAATTTGGTTGTCCATCTGTTTGGGACTTCTCCAATTTCAGCGCAATAACAATGTGCATGATACTTTTATTATACTGGATTTTATTTCGTGGTAATATTGAGGACTCTTTTTATTGGTTGGAAAATGTTAATTCTTTAGTTTTCAATAGGAACAGATTTTAAATCATTGAAATGTCTCAAAATAATAAACAGTAAGTTTTTTTTCATTTAAAGAATTTGGCCTTGACAAACATCATTAGCCAACAGGATACATGATATCTTAATTATAACCTATACACAAATATCTAAAAATATACAATGACTCAATAATTTAACAATTTCAGAACTAAAATTTGGATAGTATGCAGCTATACTAGATTCAAAATTTCATTATTATTTAATGATAAAGTGAAAATATAAATTGAAAGGTAGATAAAATTTTACAATAAGAAGTAGCTTCGTCGAGTTTGAATCAATATTATTACGACAGTTTTTACATGGTCCAGTGATCTGCAGTACCCAAGTGTGTTTTTTCTCTATTATTTTATTTAAGATGTGATCGATTTTAGTCTTCTTGTTTGTACATGAAAGGTTGTCGTTATTTATATTTCCTTGAATTTATTCATCGTAAGAAGTTTTTAGCTGGGTATGATTTTCAGTATATAAAGTAAACGGGTTCAATTCGCATTAAAAATGTGATAATTGAAAAGTTTCAGTATGTGTTTGTGATTTCTATATCTGCGATATTTTGAACGAAATACAGTTATCCCTTTGTGCATTTTTCATTTTTTGGGGGCGTTCAAGTTTTATACGGTATGAGCACTATAGTGTAATAAAAAAAAATAAAAGCTTATTTTTTATTGAGTTGATTGAAAAAGGAGATACGTGTAGAAATTCCATGTCAATTTATTGATAAATATTTAAAAATTTCAAAAATATATGTGGACGATATATGGAATATTCTTGAAATTTTCAAAAATGTGTTCAATTTATTATTTTTCATTTCTTAACTTCCGCTCATGAATCAATAAAAGAAATACAATACACTAAAAAAGGATTGAGACGGGGGGGGGTTAAGACCTTGGCCTTTGTTGCCAAGGTGGGAAAGTGGTTGAATAATTGTAATAAATATGCTTACTTTTTCAGTATATTTTCTGGAGTTTTTAACAGTGAAGTTTCGTAGTTTTTATTCGTTATCTATCTAGAAGGAACTAGTTTTCAACGAATTTGAATTGATTCGATATTATTCGTTATTTATGTAAATAGTTATCAGTTATGGAGATTTCACATTTTTATAGTTATCGCGTAACATCGTTCTTACATAAATAACGTGTTTTTTAATTATGAACTTTTCCTTGTTGGACTCGCATCGTAGTGACAAAAGCGTGTCACTTGATGGTAAACATTTTCGTTGTAGTATTCCATCATAAAATCGACACGCCAAATCAGTTGCGTAGGCATTGATTCCAATAACATCAATAAATAGATAAACAATGAAGTAATCGCTATTTTTATTGGACGTATATTAAAGGCTATTTCTTTCGATTTATGGACTATCGGGAAATTTCCGTCTTGTGACGTCCATTGGGTCAAATAATACGGGTGTTATTGGGCAATCTAAAGTGAAGAGGATTATCCGACAAAAGATTATTAAAAAGACAAATTGCGAAAATTCTTAATTGAGATCAAAAAATCTTATGTTGATTTTATATGTTCGTTGAATTGAATAAGTGGTAGTTATATTTTGGAATTATTTTCATTAATCTTACATTCGAAGATTTACCTGTATTTGTAAAAGGTTTTATCAATAAGCTACAGTTTTTAGTAGTACTCAGTTGGTTTAATTTTCTAAAATAATCTTTTGCTGTTACTTTGAACTCGGACAAAACTTAGTGAAATTATTATTCCAAATGATTTAGGTAAATTGATTGATAAATTTCTGTTTTGTAGAGATAATACAAATGACACGGCCATTTGTGACGTGTGATGTTAAATCTTAATGAGCCAATAATATTTGTGTTGAATCTGAAAAAAGTTTGTGTATTTTTCGGTGTCTTTCGGTATACTTACGGCGTATTTCTTGTTTCCTCAAAATTTTAATTTGAATACTTATAATCAGCCGCTATTGAAATATATTTCAATTTATATTATCAATCTTTTTTTCTTTTATTCTTTGTTTCTTCTATAAATGACATAATTCATTATTGAAGGGCTATAATGGTTATCTAAATATGAAAAATACTACAATGCGGGAAGCACCTCCCGAATATTCGAATTATCTATTTGTTGACTAAAAACGTCGACAGCTCATTGAAATTGCGAAGAAAATGAGGATGCCATTGAAACGATAATTGGTTACCGAATAATGAGGGACTTAAACAATGCATCAATAAGTTTGTCACTTGAAATATCGATAAACTAATAAATTTATAGGGATACCGTTGACTGGTATCAAAATTTTCCTTTCAATTCTATATCCGAGAAACTTGCATAAACAGAAATTTAATCAGGTTGAGTGGCACGTGAAGTTTGATGGAACTTGGATCAATCTACATAGAAAACAATTCACCTAATAGCCTTGTAGCGATATCGTATAATTTCAAGATAGATGATAGAACCGTGACTTTGCGAGTTGTTTTTCCTTCGTATACTTCCATGATGGACGGCACTTCAAGATTGAAAATGAGAAATCGAAAGACCTCAGCGAAATTATAAACGATGTAGTTTCAAAATTGAAGTTCGGCATTTTTCTCAACTTCCCTCGTACATATTGCAGAAATTACGTTTATATCGGAAAATCTCATAAGACGGTTGTTTTTAGTATTTGTGAGGTATCCTACATTTTATTCAATTAAATAGGAAATTGGTTTGGATGTATTATTCCTATTTATTTTGAATGTTTACCCTATTTATTTTCGGAAACATTTTGCAAGCTTTAAAGCTACTTTGTAAACACAAGAATCGTTATTTGCCAAGTATCGGTAAATAATTGTGCAAGAATAGTCACTTTATACTTCAGCCTGTGTACGTTTAAGATATATTTCTCAGTCATCGTTTCACCTGAATAATTATACAAATATTTATTCAAGAACCTGAATTGTATCACGTCGTATAAAATGACCCAATAACGAAAGTCTGACGATTGAGAGTGATGATTTTCCGTTGATAAATAAAACCTTTTTGCATCAACTCTGATTCAATTGAGATGGCTATTTCGATATTCCTGAAAATATTGAGGCCTGTGTTAATTTTCTTGACATCATTTGGGTTTACAATATTTATTTTGTTTGAAGTTTTTGATGGAATCTCTGCCAGAATTTCTGCTGAAAATGTTGAATTATTTAATTGTTGTTAAGTTATTAAAAGAAGCCGAAAGGGTGCTTGGGGAGTTACATTCTCACAGGTCCCAGTTAGCCTGGAGTTCCCAGGGTTTTGTAGCCTGGAATTTTTGAGCTCTGGAATTCAGTTAGACACTGCAGGAAAAGCTTGGTGGTCTCAAGGGGTCGTCCATTAAGCCTGATGTCTTTTAGTGACTATTTAAGGTACCCCTCCTCACACCTGGTGATACGTGGTGTGAGTTTTGAGACAAAACACCACTCCTGAACAAAATCACGTGTATTTTTAGTACAAATATATTAAAAATCAGAGCATTATCTTTAATTTAAATACAGGGTTAAAATATATCTCATTATAGTAATTTTTTCATGGGCCATGGTGGGTGACACGAAAAATAAATGCACTTGAGTACACTCAGTACACCCTCACCCCCTTGAGGTGTTTCGTGATTTTTTCCGAACCCCCTCTCCCCTAAGGACCTCAAGTAGGTATTTATGGTGCCTAAGGTGGAGTTGCTGATATCAAGAGTAAGTAATGTCCTGCCATCTCTGAAATATCGAAATCATTTACGAAACCTTGAGGTCTTACGTCCCTCTAGGGATAACATGAACATACGAAGTATTAGAGGAATATCTACATTCCTGGATTTATCCAATATATATTCTGCTTTGAGTTCTTCATGGAAAAACTACAAAAGTTTTGCTGAAAATGTTAATTCATTGTTAAGTTATTTGAGGTATATATTTAATTTATAAAAGGTATATTTTACTGTGATCTATCGACAACTTGTTCTGTGTTTTAGTTGTCGAATTATTGATTTTGTTCTTGACTAGCAAATCAAATGAAATAAGTAATGGCTATAAGTAAATAATATTAATGATGGGCAAAAATATTTTACAGTGTAAGTTAATTCATTTCAACTCTTGTATAGCCTCTTAGCCAGGGCATAATAGACGTATTTATATGATTAAATATAGCAAGATAATTTGAAAACAATTTTTATACTTTTCACCTAAGTTTGTACTGCACAATGAATTATCGCCTGCATGACAAATATTGACAAATAATTTACCCTTCTTTTTCATTGATATAACTAAAGAAAATCAGCCAAATTTGGCAACATTGTATGACATTTTGTTTCATAACCAGGAAGGTTTTGACGTAACTTCCATAAACGACGTACCTAATTATCAGGAATTATTCGTTAAGTATCGTTTCTAATTCCCTATATTGACGAAAGTAAAGAAATCTTGTAAATACGGCAACATTGCCGTTTTCTATAACTAAGTCCGGTTCAAAAAACTATTACTTTTTTGATCTAACTAAAGAAAATTAAGTTAAGTAGGGCAGCATTGCTCAGTTTTCCTAGATTCTTTTGTCGGTTCTCGTGGCTATTCCAATTTTAGATGTGGCGCGTTAGTATTTAGAGAGTTCTTCAATTTATCAGAGCAATTCGCTTATTTTTGAGTAACGTCATGTTCTCGGTAAAATTATTCGACGTTTCTTCGTAGCAAGACAATACGTTTGTACGGAGCAAAAGGAACAAGATCAATGTGGAACGTTTCAATTTTCTCCCGATGTAATACAAACTCCAGTTCCCGGAACGTCCGACCGAATTCAGACGCAAACGAATACAGTAGCTGGAATTGGTCGCGTTCGACGGCCCCATAAATCGGTACTCGACTCTTTTTACCTGTCCCGATCGTGCCAACTTCGCTTTATTTGTGTTTTATTTACCGCTGGTTGAATAAAGCGACGATTTATTTAGATTCCGTGCAATATGGTGGATTTGATATTAGAACTTATTATATTAATTATATAATGTTGAATTGTGTAATAAAAAATGTCTAAAACTACGTTTCGTTCTATTTACTGCACGTAATTCGTACTGTCGACTGGAGAGTGATTTCTAAGGATGTTTATATAATAACTGCAATTCACCATTGTGTAAATGTGACGGATTCTAATTTTTCAGCAGAAATTTGGATATAGAGGCATTTCAATTTTGACATTTCACTTAATACAATAATAATTTCAGAAATGGTGGATGCGCTGTATCAAATAAACTTTGTATTGATGGTTGCCTAAATAATGTGATATATAATGGCAAGTATGTAGTTAAATTGTATGCAAGATATTAATTGAATGGAACGTACATTATGATATAATTTTTGTTGAGTGTCATCTTACAATAATTAATTAATGAGTAATTCGACCATAAGTCCTCAGTAATTTGACCATAACATGAAAAAATATTTGAAAATTTATTATGTTCAAGCCACAGTTGTTTTCTTAAGATTTATACGAACCATTAGGAACGCTTGCATTTGAGCAGTTCTATTGAAAATTTATACTGGTATTTTTCATAAGTAGTAGTAATTCTTTGAATAATTATGTGAATTTCAAAATCCCACCTGCAAAATATTAATTCCGAGTTGAATATTGAACGAATACAAAAAGTTTGAATTATATACTTCGGTGGAAAAATTTTGAACACTAGAAGAATCTTCCGAACATTTGATAAACTGAAAATATCATAAAGTTCGGAATAATATTTCTATGATTAAATTTGCAGATATCTATTTGAAGAATTTGAACAAGCAAATATTTCTTAAATAGGTCTTTACATACTTTTCTAAATGTCGAAAAAATCATGAAAATGAACGTTGTTGATTTAACAGTTTATGAACGATGTTCTACGCTAAAAATTCATCTTTATGTGACTGGACTTTATTCAAAAATACCACGTCGTAATTACTCTGAAGCGGATATTTTGGTGTGGATAATCCTTCAAAAATGAGGTTTCAAAGTCGATTTCAAACGAGTTTTTCCTAAAAATTGTTTATGCAATGTATTCGTAATGTACTTTTAACGATAATGGATTATACTTTGTACGTATTCTAGTGATGTTAGAGGCTTGTTGGATCGCTGATTACTCGTTTGTCGTTATTGGATATGCTGTGTAGAATATCGTATTCAAAAGGTCGACAGTACGTATATTGCGAAATTGCTATTGGATATATTGATACAAGCGAAAGGTTGCCTAGCGACCATCAACACGAATTTCATCGAAGAACACGTGACTGTCGGCGATGGTTCTGAATTCAAATTACTTTGTCGTGCTGTTTGGATTCCTCAGGAAAGTTTCTTAGGATTATCGTACCTAGTTGCTAACATTTGTTTGTTCATTGTAGTATTTATCAAGCAAAATTTTTCTTGGATAGGATTCCAAGTATCTACATTCGAATGTAAAGATTTTCCAGCGTTGGAACTCATAGTGCCAGTTCCCTCTGGAGCTAATAGTGCCAGTTCCCTCTGTAGCCAATTTTTCAACATTTCGTTGTCGAAACTTTTTTCAATGTAAACTTTTCAGCCGAATAAAAAGTAGCATCAATTTAGATTGTCTTAAGTTTCAGTTTTTCCTTTTCGTATTTATGGTGTGAAAATAACCGATGTTTTGGCACTACCCATGTAGCTCAAATAATGACGCATTGGCATAGACGATAATGTGGAATAACACATTTGCAATATTATCGGAGGTCTTTAGCTTCCCCGTGATGAAATTGTACGTTTTATTGATTTGTTTATACGAGGAATGCAGAATTAATATCCGCAAACGGCGCAGTCTGCTTTGTAATATACCTTCGTGGTTGATTTATCGGCGCATATTCTATTATTCTTTCATTTCACATGCAATTCAACGGCTAACAATAATAATGGCAACATGCAACAGTTAGAAGTTCACGCCACAGTAATATCGAGATCTTAAATTGAATGATGATATTTTAGCTGCTTGAATTGCAACACCTAATCGTATATTTCAGTGGAATACTTTGTGAGATTCAATCTAGATATCTGGAAAACGTGAATTTCATTAAAGTACTTTGTGAGATTCAACTAAAGATATCTGGAAATCGTAAATTTCATTAAAGTACTTTGTCAGATTCAATCTAGATATCGGGAAATCTCAAATTTCAGTGAAGTACTTCGTGAGATTCAATCTAGTTATTTGGAAAACGTGAATTTCATTAAAGTACTTTGTGAGATTCAATCTAGATATCTGGAAATCGTAAATTTCATTAAAGTACTTTGTGAGATTCAATCTAGATATCTGGAAATCGTAAATTTCATTAAAGTACTTTGTGAGATTCAATCTAGATATCTGGAAATCGTAAATTTCATTAAAGTACTTTGTGAGATTCAATCTAGATATCAGGAAATCTTAAAATTCAGTAAAGTACCCTGTGAGATTCAATCTAGATATCTGGAAATCGTAAATTTCATTAAAGTACTTTGTGACATTCAATCTAGATATCTGGAAATCCTAAGTTTCTGTAAAGGTCTTTGCGAGATTCAATCTAGATATCTGATATTTCAATTGATACTGTTTTTGTCAATGAGCAATAGTAATCAATGATGCAATTTGAAATCGCTTATTTAAATCATTTTTTCTATTAGTCCAAACAAATTTGTTGCACTGAGTTACAGTTAGAAAATATCATGGGTGGTATCAAGATTTTCAGCATTGTGCCTCGTTTTAACTTGCGAAATACAAAATTGTATTCGTATATGGCACGGTCTTTTCACTTAGAGGTCAAGTAAGCTCTACCTGCCAGTTACTAGATTTTTGCATCTTTCCACTTCAGGTTAGAGTAAACGCCTCGTACTTAACCGACAATCAACACCATAAGTTTAATTTATTTTTCGGTCAGTTATCCAGAAGTTTAACCGCATATAAGAAGACTGGAACTTTATAACGTACGTTTGACGCAGACATTTTTGAACTTGAAATCGGCTCGTAGTTCATAAGGTTCTTATGTGTGCATTTATTCTTATAAGTGTCTTTTTTAAAGCCATTTGTATTTTCTCAAGTTTATTTCTCTCTTCAAAAGCATAAACTTTTACAGCTTGAAAAAAAGGATTCATCTCATTTTGAATTTCCTTATGACTTATCTGCTTTGACGACTTATTTTCAAAAGAATTCATTATTTTAATTTAATGGTGGTTGAATAATCAGTTGATTAAACAATTATCAATCGTTTTAGTTAACCCTGCTTTGAAGTAGGGAAGTTCAATTTCTTAATTCTTCAACATTCCGCTTTTACAATTTGAACCTCGTGTCAACTAGTGTTAGGAAAAGTCGTCGCTTTTCGCTGGTATGTATCTGTTGTGAGATTATTTATTTTAATGTATTACTGATTATGACCAGCGTATAACAACAATATGAAGATAGCTAGATTAACCTCTGAGGTTTCTGATCTGATCAGATCCAATTTTCTCAAGGAAATAGTTTTCGGAAAATAATATTTGTGAAGCTATTACTGCTGCCATCTAGCGGATTGCACGATTTAGATAACGAGTACATCTAGGAGGTAATAATTAATAAATTTGAATGAATGAGTCTCCATATCGGCGAAACGCATGCAAGGCGAGATCAATCGATGCAATTCCCAGAAGCGAGGACGAACAAATTCGTTAATCGTTTCGGCTCATTGAATTTCCTGTAACGTGGGAGTCGATTCGATTGGCCTCGTCGATTTACACCCGTTACGGTTAGTAGACGACGACTATACGAAGATCGACAAACGTCTATGGTTAACCGTATAATTTGGTGTCAGGGGTAACCACTCGCTGGTTATGATGATGCAATCGTACCAAATGTCATTACGTGTCCATAATTGGACTATTGTGACAGGTCGTCGAACGATTTTCGGTTCCATTCATAAGCTTTTGGTACGGCGGATCATGTGGGTTCGGCCATTGATAGTGAATAGAGATGGAAGAGACGAAGTTTGATTGGAATAATTATCTAGGAAATTGTGGGAACCGTGTCGTATCTTGAGATGTTGGGAGTTAAAGTCATCTACAACTCAATGAGAACGTGCAGGTTCATTGATAAAAAAGCTCCTCTAAAGGTTCCATACTTACACCTTCTTGACGTATGTCTTAGTATTTTTAATAAATATTCAGTTATTATATTGGTTATTAGTACCCAGGTTTATTTGAAATCTTGAGGAATGAGGCAATAGGAAATCGTCCAAGGTATTTACAATGTCAGGAGATTCTTTAAGTCTCTTTGGTCCTCCCATGTCGTAATTGAAATTTTCGATGTCCTATAATATAGCTTAACTTATACTTAGTGAACTCACAAATATTTGTTCGAATGGTAACCTGAAACCTCTCTTCAAATAGTTTTGTTATGGTTTTTTATGGTACGTAAATTCATGAAAAAAATATTTCCCTTTTTCAATGATAATAGCTATTCAGCGATATCTACGACGCTGTTTTTGTTGTGGAAAGAATAAAAAGCCAATAAAATATGTTTAACTGTTGAAACATTGATTGGTCATTCGAAATCGGCATTGAAGTGTCATTATATTGATTCAATGATATTATCAGAAGAGTTTTCTCCCTTACCTAAAAAGTGAATCCAATCATGTGTGATCAACTTTATTACTTAAACTTTTCGTTCAGAAAGCTGTGATAATTATGATATTATTTTTGATGTGAAAAAGCTAAAGGTCGTTGAGTTAAACTATAGGCACTTTTAGCACAATGTTTCTCAATTCGTGTCGTGAAATCTACGGTAATAGATATTTGTTACGTGTTATCTGATAATTTGAATATTATACTTTATAATCCCATAATGTTTTCACTTTATGCAATTGGTATTAGAGTGCTCTATCAAAAGATCTTGCCCAGAAAGTAGATCCAATTATGTGTGATTAACTTTATTACTCAAAATGTTTCTTTTGAAAAAATTTTAAATTATTGAAAATAAGTCTCGAGAGGTCATTTTACTATTGATAAATATTTAAATATTTCAGAACACCACAATTCTTGTTGTGAAATCTACCGTAATACCGTACCGATTGATTGTTACATGTTATCTGGTAATTTGAATATTATATTTTATAGTCGCTTAATGTTTTCACTTTATGCAATAAAATATTTTGAACCCTGAACTATACCGTTTCGTTAGGTTGATTAGCATTTCATTGATTGCCTTCTAATAGAGTGAAGGGAAATAAAATTCGACGATAACTTCTAAATCAGAAAACAGGAAGCAATTTATCCTAGTACAATTGAATTTCTAATATATGCAAATATCCGGTGGGAAAATGTTTCGATACGACGTATCCATCGCCGACAAAGTAGCGTTTTGTTGACGTTTATTCCGACCCGAGAAGTATCCCGCTAGAAGTGTACCGACGGCAGTTTTTTTGGTAGAACGTGAAGTTATTTTCTCTCTAAAGTTTACTTAAGTCGCTCGTCTTTCCCTGAATCGTTGGAGCGGTAACGAGGGTAATACGTATGCCAGTTGTATCGGGAGAACTACGGGGTGTAGTTGACAGGGATGGCCAAATTGTACCGACATTGAAAGTCGTCTTTTCGCATGTGAAAGTTGTTCTTAGCGCCACCTGTTGGTTCATTTGCGAACTAAATCGGTAATGTAAGATGTACTGAATCTTACTTCCAATCGAAAGATTATATAAATTTTGATCAGTTTTTATTTTCATTTAGAATCTCACTAGACAACTCTAGTCAATAACTATGTCGATTTGTCTAGTGCTGAATGAAGTCAGTTTAACAAAGAACGACATTGATTGACATTAATTTGTATCGTTTTTACAATTGTCGTATATCGTCTTAGACATGTTGTAAATCTTTCAGTGTCAAATCTGCACCCATATTTTTACGTTATTTCATGGTAAAAATATATTTCTGTAGGTACTCTGCTTGGTTTTTGAATGATTAAGATGTTATGACCACGTTGTTTATTGTACATTCGAACAAAAAAAGCGTTTTGTTCTCAATTGGGAACTTATGAACTGTCTTTACGTGTATGAACCATGTATATACACTAATAATACACTTATATTAATATGGTTAATTGTGTTTTTTCTTGAAGTAATAATAGCTTTGTTAATTATTTTTCTATGAAGAATGATGGGTGATCGAATATTAACCTTTTATCACTTTTAAGATATTTTGAATTACATTAGAATTAAGTGTGTTGAGGACAAAGTTGTATATAATACTTCTCTTCAGTGTAAAATGAAAAGAATTGGGCTAACAGTGACTCAGCCCTTGTTCACTAGTACCTACTTTCTTAGTTATTGCATTGTAATTACCAAGACGCATATATTGACTGTAGGTTCATGCACAGATCAATATTTCTTATCACTATGAATTTCATAAATAATGGAACGTTTTCAGTGTTTTAACTGTTCGAATTAAAAAGCAACAATGAACGACCTATTGAACAAAAAAAAAAAAAGATTGTCGATTTCTGTCGCAATAACATCCACTGGTGCAGTAAGTTATTTTATCTGTTAGAGGCTTAGTCGCTGCACGAACAAAGGCTCTATAATGCTTCGTTTTTATTTGTTTGGAGCTGGTGGGTTTGATTCCAGCCGTGGTCTTGAACCGTTCGCAATCGACGTTGAACTGTAGGTCCAACTAACCATTCTGAACGAATAACTAAAAATCATCACAACGCTTTGAAATGGAAACAAAAAAATTTGAACCTAATAAGTTCAGTTCAAATGAGAGGTGATAATAAATACTTGTCTAAAGATCACTCTAAACAATTCTTTATTCGACTAGTTTCGCCTCTTACGGCATTATCATGAGTTATCATTCTTGATAATGCCGTAAAAGGCGAAACTAGTCGAATAAAGAATTGTTCAGTCAGTGATTTTTAGACAAGTTTTTATTATTACCTCTCATTTAAATATGAAGTATTACAGAGTTGATTCATCGTCCATTGAATTTATTAATAAGTTCAACCTAAGACGAAATCGATACTTAACGCATTCCCCAACGTATTCAAGGATTGTATTTACTTTAGTTCTTATTAAATTTCATTTGAGTACACAACAATTACTTTGTTGCTAACTGCAATTTCAGAAAACTGCAGTTTCGACTAAGACGGATCTTCACAAAATACTACTAAAATAATAATTCTGGATTTCGTTGGACAACTATATGAGAAGGCCCTTTACTTTTTCAGATCCTGGAAGAAAAAATGGAGTTACTTTATAAGTAGTATGTTATAATTCATTGCCAAATCGATATCAATTGTTCGATACTAAACCGAATATCGATGCTTTTTGAAACCCCTGGTGAAACGTCCCTTCATCTACAATACTACGCCATAAGCATAATAAAATAGAGACAGGCGTCTTGTTATTTATTCAAGGTGCAGACTGCTGTTGCTACACGTGACAGGTTTCCTTCAATTTTACTAAGCAAGACATATCTTACCAAATGAATTTCTAATTTTTTTCTATCGCTTTTGATGAATTGTTAAGGTTATGTCGAGTTAATATACTAATTTTATATTTCGATAACATCTTTCGTTTCTTGAAATTTATTAGCTGTAACAATTGTAATATTCGGTATAAACTTCGTGTTGCGATAATTATTCGATAATTTGCAAGTGATCTCAAATCATACATCTTGAGACAATTCGACGTTTCGTTCTAACAAACGGAGCAAGCTATGCGACGTTTCAACTTTAAGGATTCATAAAATTTGTAAAATATTTTGGGTAATATATATTTGGCCAGCTATCGGTGTTTAGACGTACGAATTGTTATACGGTATTACTTAGGTATATCGAAACTTATTGTATGTTGATCCTTACTTCAAAATATATTCATCATATATAGAACGAATGTCCATAAGATATCGACATAATTATTAACATAACAATATCATTAGCAGTTATCTGAAACTATTTTAATTGCATTTCGAATGTAGGTACTTGACCGTATTCTTCTCAGATGAAAACAAACTGTTGCTTCGAACGACGTTAATCGATATTGATTAAGTTTTATCCGACGTTGTTGTCGAAACCAGGCCGGTTCCGGAGGAAAACACCCAAACTCGAATAAAGACTATTAGAAAATATCATATCGGCAGCCCTTCATTTGACGTCATCGCACTGACGTAAATTCATAACCTAGATCGAGATTGTAAATGTCATTCGAATTCGTCTGGATTATACGATCGCATTCAACGTTCCTATTTAGGCATACGTGGCGAGGTCCATTTTCACAGACCCTCGAATGGAAAACTATTTGCGTTCTCATCCCCTTCGCCCGGGCGGTGGTCTGATCGTCCCCGGATATGTTGCGGATATTGCCACTCTATGAGATCGATCACAATCTGCGGCTGGCGGTCATCTGATACTTGAAATATACGTCGGAAGAGGGAAACTAGAAACTGATATGAAGTGAATTTGTCAGGAAAATGGTACTCGTATTTTCATATCACCTAAGTATTATAAAGAGAATACCTGTAATTAAATATAGTCGATATTAGTGATTGCATAATACAGGCGTAGCATTATTCTTATAATTAGGGTATTTTATTCTTATAATTAGGTACTTTATTCATTTGCTTTTTGTGTGATTTGAAAATGATTCGATTTCAAATAATTTATTGCGGAAATAAAATTTAGCTCTTCACCCGTTCACCGATCTTCTAATAGTACACTGTAAAATCTATTGTGGTATAGACTACCTCGGCTAGATGGTGGTATCATCGAACTGTGACTTGTGCTGCTGGTAAGACTACACTTCGAAATTATTGTACATTACATGAGTCAAAGTTCTTATTAATTGTTAAATATCTAATAATGAGTAATGATTATTGTAAACACACACACATGGCTGAATAACCTTTTTTTTATTTATTTTTCAACTGTACCGTCTAAAATTGTAAGTTTGATGCCGTGGTAATCTTATAATGCACATTTAGTGTGGTTTGATTATCTATGTGCGTATATAGTAGTACAATATTTATTGAAGTCAGATGGCAGTACTGATAATAATCAAAATCGAGATCTTCTTAACCACCATTGGTGGGTCTGCTAAAAATTGCCTGCGTTATTTGATATAGGACCTGTAGAACTCGAAAGAGGTTCTGTAATACTTCAGTGGTTAAAGGAACAAAATCAGGAAAACACTAACAAATAATATTTCAGCTCAATACTAAACGTGTTAAATTGAAATGTATAACATAACGTATTTGACCATGTATCGAATTTATTCTTAGGTTTTCCCAAAAAGTTTCTCTGAGTTTCTTATTCTTGAGTGTTGTGTAAGCCATCCATAAGTTTCAGTAATTTTTTGGATATGTTGTCTACATTCTACATTCTCTATACTTTCAGAAAAAGTTTATTCAATGAAATTTTCCGAATTTTTAAAAAATCTAATAACTCCTAGTCGTACAATGAACTAGATTTTCACCATCTTTGGCCGTTTCTATTAGAGAGGCGCAATTTGGCGTTGCAAAGAAATAAATTCTCATTCGTCCCGGTCGGAAATATTTCGCGCACGTCGATGTCCTCTCCTGATCCCGAATGCTGAACTGGAACGGGTTCTCCGCCGTCGCGAATTCTAAATCAGCGGCGATAAGTCCCGACACAGGCAATTTTACGCCGTCGCCGGCGTCTTGATAAGCTCTTGGCGTTCGCTGGGGACGCAAAAGGGGCCCATAGAGGATGAATTTTACACCAGTGTAATTTTGTCAAATCGCCAAATTTCCAGCACCGAATTCCACCATTCGAAGCTAGGTGCTAGTCAATTGGGCATAATATTTATTATTATCTAATAGCGACCAACGAAACGGACGTCTTGTCGTAATGCACAGGATTGATCTAGTTTGCGTGAGCACATTGTTGATGATAAATTTCTTCAATTTGTTTGTACAGAATTGATTGACAATATAGAGGAAACGTGTCGAAGCCCATGAAGGGTAAGAAATATCGCATTATTTCTTAGAGATGTAGAAGAAGATCAAATCGCGCTTTGTTACTTGACCCTCAATTTTTCTGTGAGATGGGGGGTCAGTTATTCCCGCCCTTCGAAAAAATTCTTCGGGCAGATCATAGGAGATAAGGTGCAGTGGGGAATTCCACTGGGGATAATTACGATGAAAGTGACAGGATTCGGAGGAAATACTGGCCCAACATCTCCTTTATAGGCTTTCGAGCAGTGACTTATCTACTACGTAATGAGAAACCTCTGAAAGACTTACAGTCGATTCCATGGGATTTGAACTACGAACCTCTCGAGTGCTAAGTACTAGGTCCTTGCATTGAAGTTTCTCGAGTTTTTCCTGTAACGACGTATAAAAGAAAATAAAGTGGGGATATAATGTTGTAGAGATAATTCTACAGTGAAACTATCGAAAACGTTATCTTTATTTTGTAGAGCAACATTTTGATTTTTGAGGTTGACTACCGAACCTCAAAGATAATAATAATCAATTTTAAAAATTTAACCTAATGCAATTTGTATTAACTTTATGACTAAAGAACTTGCACGTCCTAAGTGAACTCATGTAGATGAGATTCACGCTACTTTCATTCAGTTTACAAGGATTTGTTGGAATTTATTCAACAATTCTACGCATATTTAGAAAAAATATTTTATACTCAAGTTAATCGGCCACTACCTATTCCTTTTTGGCTGATAGCACAAGCCAGAATGAATTTCAAAACAAGCCATGGACAAGAATTTCGCTTGCAGACGTTTCGTATCCATCTTTCAGGATACATCCCCAATTGCATTTCGCCGAAGAGTGCCTCTGAATTTATATTTTCACTATAATTGTATTGAAAATCAAATATAGAATTATAGTGAAAATCAAAAAGCAACTTAGTTTCATTCAGAGTATGTTTTTTTTTATATTTTCATCGAGTATCGTCCCAATCAATTAATGACGTAATACAACTCATTAGAGCGCATTTTCAAATTAAATAGATAGGCTTTCATCTTGGAAGATGTGTAGCTATACATTTTTTCCGATAATTTTCGTAGTTTGAATTTCTAGTATTGATTGTCAATTTGACATACGACGCTATGCGTCATTTGTCAAATTATGGATCGTCTCGATACTGCGGTATTTGAGCAGTTGCTCGACGGACTTTTCGCGTTTAATTGAATCCGTACAGATCCCGAGATTGCTGACCGCGGCGACAGTTTTCAAGACGCCAGGCACTCTCGAACGCTTGCCAAGAGCATTTAGAGCAAGAATTATGCATAGCGACCTTTCAAAGAGAGGAATTCACGGACAAACTGCAATTAAGGCGCGTTCCGACGTTCGTCGAATTCCTCTGGCGTTTTTTCCTTCTTGCTCGGGTTTCGTAATGTGACATGTATATGTGTTTTTTTTCAGCGATCGGAACGCTATAAAGGACGTTCGGTATCTAATTATTCGAGGGTCGCACGATCTAACACGGGACTGAATTGAATGTTCAAGTGCACCGGATTCATTCTTATAGAGTTTAATTGAAACTTTATTTTTATTTGTTTTTATATATATTAAGTGACTTACGGAATTGTGAAATCGTGTAGGCTTTTTTACGGAATTGTAATCGACGGTATCATTCGTATTCGTTGAATAATTTCAGTAAATTATTAAATCTTGAAATGTTACCGGTTATTACCGGTAACATGGTATGGTGGATGCGCAAAAGCGAAAAAATTTTAAAAATTTTGTATGCTCACTTATTTCTGCTACGCTTTCCATAAAGGATATAATTTATTTTATTTGCATTCCAAAGAATAGCAGCATATTTCCGGATATTGTTCTCAAGTTTTGTCAATTTTTGATAATTCTCTACTTGGGGGTTAAATCTACGTTAGAACACTTTGAAATTTTTTGAACATGGTAATATACAAGATAATTATGCAACTGTTTGTTTCCTTGGAACTAGTTTTCAGTAGTGTTGCGTATAAGTATCGTTATATAAATACACTTATTTTAGAAGACGAATAAGTTGTATTTTTGTATTTGATTTATTCTTATCTGATTCAATTTGTTACTTCAACTTCGTAGATGCTCAGGCCCAGTGAAGTGTGTTAATATGTCAATTCAATATCCAATTTCAATATGTTATTATTTCTCTAACGTTTTCATCGTGTAATACACATGTCTTTAACTATAACATTCATTGCTAAATATGTACTATAGCACAAAGGTTAGCTGCTTTTCTAACGTAAAGAAATAGAAATAAATAAATAATATCCATCAAGAAAAGAATACCATACACTCCACTTGATCGGCAATTATTCAGTACTTGTCAGTATTTTCACTGAAGTAGCTTTGCCTTTATCAGAGACTGGACCCTTTGGAGACAAAAAACGGAGTCTATACCAAATTTTCACGAAATCTTATGTGGGTACTACTACTAACTCAAATATACACTGAATTTTTCTAATTTTTGGACAAATTGGAATCACGTTTGGAAACTATTGAAATTAAGAATTTTTTCCATTTGCATGAACTCCTGGTAAACTATTGATGATATTGAATTTTTCGATAATGCAAATGACTATCAAGTTCGAATAAAATGGCGGATGCGTATACGATCAATCGAACCTTTTTCTGTTTCGTGAGGTTATTATCGATTTTCTTAGTTTTTTTCCAGATCTGGAATCCAAGTTCTGTGTATACTTTCGACGTGACATAGACGTTTATATTGTCTGTGACTATATTTGCCAGTCAAGATTTGATAATTTTCCTAATTTCTTCCACCGATCGATAGGTAAAGAGTGACTTTGATTTGATGTTTTATATTCATTGAAATTATTTTGTGATTCATCACTAGCTTTTGCTCGGACTTTGCGTTATTAGCTCTTAGGAACTATTTCTAGTAATAGGAAGCTTCTGCGCTTTTCTCACCACAGTCAACGAAAGTTTTATGATTTTTATGAAGTATTGAATGAGTGGAAAGTAGTAGCAATCTAGCAAATTCAAATCTGCATTTATATCATTTTGAATTTTTCTCCACCGAGAATTATTGCTTATTGAATAGCCAAATTTGCGTTTGGAAAATTGGCAACATTCAATTTCGTGTAATGTTCTCAAATTTTGCTTTTATGACGTAATTAATTCGACTATACACTGGAAAGCGTTGTCCATTGACATTGTCTGTACTCGTATGTTGATGCAAATTATTCCATGTCGGTCTGCCATCCGCCATAATAAACATTTTCCCCGTCTCGATCCCCAGGGCAAATAGTAGGGGAGACGAATAATAGGGGGCGCAACGAACGATCGGCGGACAGAAATGGTCAACAAACATTAATCGCGGCGAAACGTGAGACCGCCCCCACCTTGTTTGCGTACAGGCTTACTACGGTTAAGCGCAAGGGACCCGCACTTCAAATTACGTAATAACGAAATTGAATGATTAAAAGGGGGTTTTTGAGCTTTGTGAGTTGTGACCTTAATTTACTATTTAAGGTTTGCCAGAATTATAACTGCAGCCAATGTATAAATAAAGAAAGGAACACATTGAAAGAAAAAGACCGATGTTTACTTACGCATGGCAGGGATGGTAAGAGTTTTGAATATGTTTATTGACGAAATCGAGGGACGTTGAATAATTCTAATGAATTATTTTATGTAATACTTGAACCACCCCTTCGAATAGCTGAGAATACTCTCATTTCGAAAATTCCTCTTTTCTATCTTATATTTAAGTGGAAATATTCGTCGTATCTGGCGATACGACGAATATTTATAGGTAAAGAGCTATAATGATGTTAGTTTTCCAGATACTTGAGGATTACATAAATTGAAAAGGTGTTTTTATGTGTTTCTGCGAATGGAATTGTAATGTATTCAATAATTGTTAACTTCACATCTTGAATAAGAGGGTTATTGAGAATTGTAACTGGTGATGAAAGTGACACAGTTGATCAGTTCCTTGTAAAATGGAATAATGTGCCTTGTGATTTCATCGGATTCGAAGTTCTCTGTAATTATCCTCTGAAATCATTTCATACTCATTTCCGAAGTTTGGAATGGACACCATAGTATTTCTATTATATATATAATAATCTTTATTCAGTGGAAAGGTTTCACAATTACAATATTTGCTTTCCAAAATGTACAAATCACTCATCATTTTTGAGAGAAATGCTTATATGTCCAAAATATATATATATATATATATATATATATATATATATATTATTCACGATTGTTTCCAATGAGGAGAGCGATTGAAATTGAATTCGCAATTATTAGGACTTTTGCTTCATCTTTGTTGCCTCCAAAAAACGCTTCACCCTCTCTTAATGCTATTTCTTCAGTTCATCTCTCCATTTTATTCCGGATGGGTGATTTGATTTTTGCTCAAACTTCACATGTGCGATTTTATAGCGACACTCAGTGCGATCTTTAAAATTTTTTATATTAATTTGTTGTAGATCTTTTCGGACCTTTTTTAGTCATTCTGCACCGTATTTACTCTTTTTTATTATATCGAGTAGTTTCTTCGGTATTCTGGACTGTTTCATTCTGTGGACATGTGCATAGAACTTTACTCGTTGTTTTCTGATTTCTTCCGTTATAGTATTATTGTCTTTTGATAAAGTTAATTCTGAGGTCTTTTCATCCGAATGCCGTTTCTATTGATTGGTCCGAAAATCCTTCTAAGAATTTTCCGTTCTTGTTTTTCTATTGCTCTAATTCTTGAACGACCGTCAATAACCATTGTTTCAGATGCGTACATTGCTTCTGGAAGAATCGTTGCGTTATAATGCCTCAATTTGGCGCCTCTCGAAATGCTCTTTTTGTTATACTGAGCCCATGTTAGCTTGTAGGCCTTTTGGAGCTTAGTTATTCTCTGTTCATTAGCGATTCGGTTTAAACGTGAGGACTGTATAACTACTCCGAGGTATTTAAAAAGGCCGACTTGTAGAATTTCACCATGTTTCGTGATAAGAGGAGATTTATTTTTTGGATTTCTTTCGATGTATTTGGTTTTATCATAAGACGTTTGTAACCCGGTTAAGTTATCAGATGTTCAATCTTGGATGTTTGAAAATTTCACGTGAGGAATCGACATCTTATAGGTTTAAATTGAGTATCTCGAACTACGCCTTTCTGATGATAGCCAATTAGCTTGAAACATATGAAAACGGTTGTTACAAAAACAAACAACATAAATTGCAGGTAAATACCGTGAATTTCTTATTTTTATGCATATATATATATATATATATATATATATATATATATATATATATATATATATATATATATATATATATATATATATATATATATATATATATATATATATATATTTGAACGTAGAGATTCACGGATGGAAAAATATAATGGTATATTGTTCCGGGAATACATCCGTTGGTTTGTTGAGTGCCTGTTGGGACTCACCTTTCAGTCACCAGACTCCGAGTAATCGATAACCATCATTTGAAGCATTGATAATGTCAAGTGAGACCTTGACGAAACGTCTGCCTGTTCCCAACAGGCACTCAACAAACCAACGGATGTATTCCCGGAACAATATACCATTATATATATATATATATATATATTTATATATTTCAGTATTTACTAGGTTAATTACAACATATTGTCCTCGAATAGCGATTCTGGTACAAAAAATTTTGATTATCAATGGTACTTTATATCTCAATGAACTCGTAAGAATACGAACGAAATCATATCCACAATATCCTATCAACATGAAATCTTGTGATCCAAGCGCCACCTGTTCGATCGACGTCAAACCAGCGACGTCGGTCTGACCTTTTCAAAATTTGACCTTTCATTTCTAGCGTTGAATAATCAAGTCTAGTGTACGGAAACTGACTGCTGCCTATGGTCGCCGCAATAATGTGAAGGAGGCCACGACGGTTTGAAGATGCAATTTAACACGATTGGACGGGAGCGAAAGGGTTCCGTGAGCGTTGGTCACGTCACCAATTGGTTCTCGTCGCTGAAGAGGAACAAGAAGCCGAAAAATGGGATTAAACAGCCGAGCCAGTCGAAAAGCGTGTGGGATTTGTCCACGCTGTCGCGGAGGGTAGGTCGATATAGAATTTTTGAGCTTCGTCAGCTTCTGAAAATAGCGGTGCTTTCAAAAAATAGTCCTCGCTACTATAAATTTTTCTTCAATGTTGTCATTGGAGTAGAGATCTTCGATTATCATTACACTTAAAATGCTGTATTATACGCATACTTTCATCTAAGGGGGTGTACATTGAATTGAAGCGGTTATTACATCTATTAGTCCAAGAAAATATTGAGAAAAAATATGTTCTTGCTTTGACATTCTGTGTCCGTTCAGGGAAAAAACTTTTCAAATGATTTGAAAAATCATTTCAAAATGATTGACCACAAATATCAAAAATCTGAAATTTGGCGAAAAAGGTTCACTTAAAATCTACCAAAATATTGTTTCAGTTTTAATCTGGTGTTGAATTGTTTTTGCATAAATCACGTTGTGAATATCCTTCACTTGTTGCTTTGACCCATTGAGGCATCAACCTTTTCTGTGGTGGCGCTATTATCCATTCCTTCTTCAGATAACTTGAACACCATTGCGATTTTTAACTGAAGTAAAATGAGGTTTTGTTTTCATTCAATGGCACACAACTTCCTTGTCGGAACCTTTCGTTACGATTTCAAGTTGTTATAGGAAATATTCGTGTGTTTCCACTTTGTTCATTTTTTGAATTATTTTTTGAATGTTAGACTTTTATATTATTTCATTCAACATATCCTTATAAAGTTAATAGTTTTGCGAAACCTTCATTAAGCTGTCCATTATTTTGGGGTAAAATTTTGTACTGTAAATGTATCCAAATCAACCATCATCAACCAAATCTTATAGAAAATTGATATGTCTGTCGTATTGACTACCATACCGACCCCTCATCATCCATGCCATAGAAACAAGCAACTGAAATAATCCGCCTTCATTTAATGCTTATATAATGTCCATTTCAAAGCTTCACACTTCAAAAACTTTAAGGTTATCTCGAACAAAGACACCAGTTTTCTATCTTTGTATATTTTAAAATAACTTGAACGTCTAGATGACATGATTTTAGCCAATTGTTAAAACACCGACTTCCTCATTGCATTTGACGTAAATTAGTATGATTTGATGCACCACTCGGTATTTAAACTGTTTCATGTCCAAATTAGTATTTCGCCAATTTGCTTCGAAGTAGTCGCAGTAGGTACCTGTTAATTGTTCAGTGAACCCAGAAGTAAGTCGTATCGATAAATGGAACGCGGAACATTCACTTAATACGATGTAATTTCACTGCAAATACTTGCACCTGTGTAAGAATTCGAAACCATTACTTTTACAAGGGTCGCTCCAGAAGTATTCAACCTGATAGTATAAGCTGATGTTTTGATACTCAGAACCAGTTTTTATGAAGGCATTAAGACCTGCTGCCTGATGTAAATATTTACGTCACATTGGCTTTTTAAAATATGCTCTGAAAAAATGTAGCCTGTGGTATTGGGATATTTTTATAACCCCCGTATATGGTGCATTTGATGTTAACACCGCCGCCCTTCAAGCCAGTGAGTGTTTCAACGTTCCAGTACTGCATACATTTTCTCCATTATATTTTGAGAATAAATCGAGCACATTCCCGGTAGATTTATAGTACTTTTCGAGTGCCAAAATTCATTGCAATATCTAGGACGGTCATGATCGAACGTTCACGGAAGTGAGTCGTGTCAGTGCTCAAAATATCACGCGTCATCTCATCCCGTTTCGGGATGCACACATTAATTTTACATTAAATAAAGTTCCATATGTTTGAAAATTTCTCGTGTTTGGAGAAAATTTTTATTTTGCCACACTACGGTCTACAGTGAAACAAAATGAGAATTCAGCGGTTTCCTTATTATAATTGTAAGAAATGATATTTTTGTGAGAGAGTTATTCGGAAAATAAATGTCATTTCAAGAAGTGCATTTCGTGGTTTATTCTTCACATTAATTGTAATTTATCTAATTGTTTCGCAGTGAAATACCACAGACCTTCATTTATGATAATTTTATGCTCAGTTTTTATTTTTGATCGATAGAGAACGTATAAAAATATTCAATATTGAATAACAAATATTCAATAAGTATTAAAATAAATTAAACTCTTGGCTTAATGTTTCACGATTTATTTAACAATATGTATAGTCAACATGTTTCGAGCGTTAGCTCATTTTCAAGACATGTTGACTATTTATATTGGTAAATAAATCGTGGAACATTAAGCCTTGTGTTTAATTTATTTTAATATTCAATTATGTTTCACCAAGAGTTAAGCGAGAATTCATTCTCAATCATTCAATAAGTACTCCGAAGACCGCTCACGAAGTGGTATCGTTCGAGAAATCAACATAAATCGAAGACCGTAAATAAAAATTAAGTAGTTATTGTTGTGTTTAAAGACAGTGTGTGTTAACCAAATCACAATTTACGAATTGAATGATTTGCTATAATTCCAAGATCCAATGTCTAGTGGATCAACGTTGACCTTAGATCTTTAGAAACCTTTCAGCTAAAATGTTCACGAAAGTTCATAGTTTTACTTTATAATTCGAAAACCCTTTAATATTATTCTCATTTTAGGCCTACAAAGTACGAGAACTATTCATTTTTTGGGAGATAGTCAGCTTTATTCCCCAATTTTCATTTCATTCGAGCTCGTTTACAAGTACTACTTTGGACAGCTTCACAATAATTACTGTATTAACTACTTATAAGTATAACTTTCCGCTCTGGAAAGCAAGAAATAGATAAATAGCACTGAATCGACTGAATGAAAAAATAAACTTGAGAAGAACCACTTTTTTGTGCTTCATACTTATTAAGTTATTATCCGTTAAATTATGAAAGTAAATGAAATGTTAGCATTTCAAAATCTCACTTGACCTGGTTGTAGAAAACTGATATTTGTGTTCATTAAATTGCTCATTTATTTGTAGAATATCAGGGATACACACTGACGTTAGTTTAACATGTACCATAAGACATAGTTGTCAAATCGAAATTTTGTAAAATAAATTCAGCAAATTTCTTCAATAACAAAAATCTCGTCTGCAAGTCATCTAAGCTATAGAACGCGTGTCTCACCTCATTTATTTATTTTTATCATTACATATATTTATTTTTTTAAGGTTAAGGTAGCTGGTAATTCGAAGTATCTCTTTAGAAGCGATACATTTCTACTCGCTATTTGGGGGGTTGTAATATTACTCAAATAATAATATTGTATTTATTTAGCAGAATTGCTACATCATATTACAAAATATAGTAATAACAAGTTAATTAAAAATTAAAATAATGAAAACTTAATTCTGTGAATTAAGTGAAGTACCAATATATGTAAATAACATAATCTAGTAGAAAAACAAAAACGTTATACTTAGCATCTAACTAATACTCGTATTACATGATAAACGTCAATTAGAGTACTAGCAGAAACAAAGCCCAATTGAATTAGAGTGACTTTAAACTGTATTGCATTTGGTTGAGATGAACGTTCTCAAAAGTCTCTTAAATACTTTTAAACTTTCACAGTTTTTTTATATGCGCAGGAAGTCCATTACATTCAATTACACCTTTATACAAAATAGATTTTAGCTTTTGTGTAGTGTTACATTTTCCAAGGATAAAGTCTCTTTTGAATCTTGTATTATAATTATGTACATCTTTGAATAATCGAACTTTATCACTAATGTAGGTTGTTAACATATTTCTTTTCAGTTTAAAAATTAACATTTGTACATTAAACACAACTCTTTGGCTAACAGATACCATATTTAACACATTAAGCATGGATTTGACAGGTGTATATCTATTGCATTTTAATATAGATCTCATAGACCTATTTTGTGTTTTTTCTAATCGTCTTATTTCATATTGAGAACAATTAAACAATAAGGAATTGTAAATGAGGAAGTGCAATGGCTTCATAGAGTGACAACTTTGTACTCGTAGACAAAGATTTGCCGATTCGTGATAAGAATCCTACTTTTTTAAAAAATTTTCTCGTTAAATAATCTGCGTGTGTGTGAAAGTTTAAATTCGAATCCAAAATTGTACCCAAGTGTTTGATATGTTCATCATGAACAATTCTCCGTTTACAGAAATATATATATTATCAACCGGCACATTTATCACTCGTGTTTACTTGGCGAATATACTAAATTTTGATTTTCCTGAATTCAAACTTAAACTATTATCAAACAGCCACGCGAATAACTTGTTCATTTCAATGTTCATATCCGATACCATTTGATGTAAATCTTCCCCCACCATATACATCATCGAATCATCAGCAAGCAAAGTTATTTTAGATTTTCTGGCTACCTGTGCTATGTCATTAATATATATTAAAAATAGTAACGGACCCAAAACTGTTCCCTGTGGTACACCGTGATTTACACTTAATATCTCAAACACACAGTTTTTTTTTACAGTACTCTCTGTACTCTGTTGGACATATATGACCTGAACCAGTTCAGTACTTTATTTCGTAAGCCTATATTCTCTAACTTTCTCAGTAAGATTTCAATGTCTCTTGTTTCAATTTTATAAACTAAGGGACTTGTGGTATTCCTCTGTATACACCAGATATCCTTTATATTTCACACAGCAACTATTGTACGATAAACGCTGTAGGATACAAGTGAACGTTTTTAATGTCACTTATATACAGTCAACTGACAGAAGAAAAAACGAATGCGCTAATTAGCTGCGAAACAAATTTATAGACCGACTGCAAAAGATTTTTCGCGTTTTGCATTTCAAATTGTATAACCTTCAACGACATTTCTTGAGGAAACGTTCATTTTAATCTTCTTAATCAGGGGCGTACCATCAGTAATGAAAACGAAGAATTGCCCGACGAGGTTGGTACCTTAAGAAGAAGTTTCGAATGTTTTCTTTCAATGCAAAATTCCTCTTATATACATACAACTCAGTATGAGGCCCGATAGGGAATGTCTTTAATTTCGTTGAATTAAATGATTTCTGAATATAAGATAGACTTGAACTTTTGATTTACACTTTTATTGAAAACATATAATGACGCGTTTCGTCGTTACAAATATCAAACGTCGTTTCTAATAGAATACAGATTCAGTATTCTATTCTGCATAAATGAATACTGCTGTATTATTCGGAATAATCCTCTGATTTGCATAATACTTCTTCATATGCTAATAGAATATTCTTCTAACATCTGAAGAAGTCGTTTGTAACGACTTAACGCGCCATGCTATTATGTTTTCAATAAAAGTGTGAATCAAAAGTTTAAGCGTTTGAATTTTATCTTATATTCAATTATAATGGATTTACATCAAGTAAACGTCAATACTATCAAATATTTTAATTGATTTATGTCAGTAATAAATGAAATTGAGACACTTGGTGATACATAGTGCATGTTTCTAAGAACCCCTAAACTAAGACGCTGTTAATACTAAATGAAAATCAAGTAGTTATTTATTTAACTACGATGTGAAGAGGTGGGGGATGCTTATGGCTTCCCATAGTTTTCTGAAGGTAGATCTGTATCAATTTCTACTTAAATGCGCTATCCTTCCGATTTCTGATAATCTATATCAAGGTGCTGACTAGGCCTCAATCTGCCTACTCCTTGGCCTGTGTCATTGAGTTGAGTGATGGAAACTGATTTAACGAAGAATATATATGCACGAATTTGTACAATAGAATTATTTATCTTAGACAACCAGTACAAGGTACAAAGTCGCTAGTTCATCAAACTTATATGAGCACGATGAAATGATGATATTTGCAATAGTTTTGTTGACCTACTTATTGTATAATGCATTATATTATAAACTATTCTATTACTCATTTCTAACCGGGTATTTCGAATCTCTTCGAAACCTTCAAGCTTTTGAACACTCTCTCATTGCCGCCAATTGAGCAAATATCATTAAAGATACGTATATAATTTCAATTTCCCTAATTTTTATTATGTTACGTTTGTTTAGGTGTATAATTGAAAAGTGACATGAAATATATCTATCATTTTCTGCAATTGCTCGGTGATTGTTGTCGGCGTGAGATTCTTTTTTATGTAAAAAAAAATATAAACTTTATACTTTGGAGTTCGATTTTCCACCATTAATTTCGCATACGCCACTGACGGCAAACACCTGAACCGAGAAACAACTTTCAATAACATAAATACTAGTATTTTCCTCTTAATCCGTATTTGTCGTTTCTCGGTTCACATTTAACAAACGATTGTGCATTGTAATCCCGTTCAAGGTCCCCCATTTTATATCTGCCGTTTTTTTTTAATGGCGCTGCGGCTGAATGCACATACACGCTCTCCTCCGACCATAACTGGGGAAAATATTACGCGACAAGGTCCAGCAGCGCGAGCTGTTCCTTCGTTCCGGCCCGCTATATACGTTCGGTCACTCGTACTATATTCACAAGAAATAACTGCTTTGTTTCTAGTTTCTAAGGCAACAACGAAACTACACACGTAAACTTGGCAACGCACAGTCGCAGTGTGTCGACCGTACAGTTGACATCGTAACCGGTGCACCTAATAATTGCGGATTGCCACGATAATGAAATCGAAAACTCCGGAACGCGAAGCGTCGTCGGCCGTCGTTTTCAAGTCGGCGCTTTTGTTTTAGCGCAAGTAAACGAAAGAAACGCTCTCTGCTATATACTGCTAAGCGAATCTGCAGTCCACCTCGTTTTCAAATCGTGACGACGAGTCGTTTCGCGATTCGGACGTCGTCCAACTCGCGAAAGTCGATTCAGTACCGATCAGTTCGCTTCGTGGATCGACGCGTGTAGGCGTACCGTCGTCCGATGTTGGTTCAGTCGCCGTTCCCGAGGGTGATTTTCGAATGATTTTCGACCCCGCGGTACGTTTCATGTGTACCTGTGTACGCATCTGTGCCTCGTACTTGGTGTGGAATCTGTTCGCGTGTTGCACGCGACGTTGCTTCAGATCTGATACGCCGGTAAGGGACGGTGTTTGGTTTTGTTGTTGTCGCCATGTCGAGCGACTTTCCTTTGTTTTTTTGTTGCTTTTGTTTCGGGTTTGTGCGACAGATGACCAGTTTTCTTTCGAATTAACCTTCATTTCAAGATCGTATGTTTCGAAAGGAATTAAATTGTTTTAATTCAGAGGAATTATTGAATATAAACTCAAATTTAAACACTTGAACTTTTGATTTACACTTTTATTGACTACATAGCATGACGCGTTTCGTCGTTACAAACGATTTCTTCAGATGCTAACAGAATACTAACAACAAATTTGAAAAAACAGATATAAATATCAACGAAATTTTAGGATTCTCAGAAATTTCATTCTCCTAAATTTCGGAGATTATCTCCTTTTGATGCACTTTCATCAAAAAGTTTGAGTTTTTTCATGACTTTCATTGATTAAAAAACTTATTTCATCGTTATCTTCACCAAGTCCTAGTTTAAAATATCATTTGGACTAAAATGTATATTTGAATATAAACTTAAATTCAAACACTTGAACTTATGATTTACACTTTATTTGTGTATACACAATTTTATTTTACACTTTGTGTATACACAATTTATTTTACACTTTACACTAATAAAGTGTAAATCATAAGTTCAAGTGTTTGGATTTAAGTTTGTATTCAATTATAATGGAGTTACATCAAGTAAACGCCAACACTATTAAATATTTAAAATGTATATTTCGTTTAATACGACGATAACGTAATAATAATGATTAAATTCACTCATTTATTCATAAAATATTTGGTCAACAACGTTAAGGGGTAGTTTAGCGAGAATTGTCTTAAATTTTGCATTATTGTTATCTGTTTGCTGCACTTTTGCTCTTTTATGGCTTGCATAGTTTTAAAAAAATACTTCATCGTATTCTTCACCGAATCGTTTGTTGAATACTACAATAACATAATAAAAATGACTAAATTCACTCATTTCTACACAAAATATGTGGTCAACAACGAGAGGGGTAATTTAGGGGTAACTTTCTTATTCATACTTAACCCCTGAACATGAGATAAATTGAAAACAATGATAGTAGGGGTAAAATGAATAGAACACAAAATAAAAATATTAAAAATTAATTCCGCAGACCAAAAAAAAGTTTCATTTGAATTATGTATTTAGATTTTCATCAAGTATTGGCCCAATCTATTAATGAAAAGTTTTCTTTTTTCAATCTTTGGTGTTCCTTTGTATTTTTTAGATTTATAGAATGTCTTCACGAAAAATTTACGGGATCGGTTTTTCAGTGTTTGAAATTTATTTTCGTTGGTACCTCAAAAGAAGCTATGAGGGGGGTAAATCGCAAACTTAAACGCTAATGTAATAATACCTTTCAACTCGAACTTCTTTGTTATCTTACTTACCTAATCGAATTATTGGAAAGATTACGAACATAGTAGGGTAAAACACCCAGTAGTCAGCCTTTTAGTGAGTAATTCAATTTTGTTCATTTATATTTCAAATATTAAACATTATAGATAAAAACAACCACTTTTTTCTGAAAGGTTATTTACTATGTTAACTAAAAAAATTAATAAAATATTAAACTTTTGTTAGACTTATGGAAAAAATTAACGATAATCATATAATGGCACTTTTTCCCAGTGCTCAGCCTCATTTCTCCAGAAGTCAGCCATGGCTTACCCTGTAGTCAGCCTCTCACTTATTTTGCATATTTGGCCTAGAAATTTCTTATTATATATATTTTCTCACATATTCCCACCGAATTCAGTGCATTTCAAATGGTACCATGCAGGGAAATTATCACACCCTATTTCATCTTCACAATTATTACATCTCATTCTCTTTATAGTACAGGCACTATTTTTCTTTCTATTTACACTTTTTGTTTAGAATTCAGCTGCTTTTCTGCTTTAATTTTTTGTAATTCTTCTTTCTTTTATGTTCCTCTTCTTTTTTCTTTGCCATAATCTCAAGTATTTGATTTTTTATTCAATATTTCGTACTTTTCCTGTTCTTCATCTCTTCTTTTTGTCTCTCGAATTGTTTCCACTCTTTCGAAGAAATAGCACCTGTTTCATTGATCGATTTATCTTCTTTTTTGATGTACTTAGCTAGACCAGGCAATATCCATTTAAAATGACTGACATGTCTCCTGATTTTACATTAACAGTGGACATTATGTTTATATTGCTTTTAATATTTTTGGTACTGTCGTGTAGTACAGATTGTATATTTGTTGTCTCGTCTTGTTCGATATTATTTTTAATTGGATCAAGTTAACAATCTGTCTTTATGCCTTTCACATTACCCATAATTATTATTATGGGTAATATAAGTAAGTATGTATTTCTTGTCCAACATCTTCATTTTCTTTATCAATTCTTGGTTAGTATTTATTTCTAGATCAATATCTTCATTTGTCATATATTCTTCAAAAATTGGTTTTGGTGTATGATTAGTGTTTCTTAAATTTTAACATATTCGTGAATCACTTCAAAGTCGGTTATGATTTCGAATTCCTTCAAGAATATCTCTTCTTCTGTAATGGTACTTAAATTATTTTTCAATGTGTGATCACCTATTATCAGCAAGCTTATCACAAAAATTTCATTCGATTCTGATACCTATTTTGGTTGGTTTGCATCAGTATCACAAGCAGAACTACAATCTGCACTCAAAACATTAACTTAACGTTGTGAAATTTCTCAAGATTATTCTAAATACATTTTGAGTAGCCAAACCGGTCGTATTGCATGGGTTCAATTCACATTTGCTAAAACTGTTGCTGATTGTTATAGACAAATTTTCTCTCGCAACCTTGAAAACTCGAGTAGCTTCTCTAATTATCCTAATCGCCATAATAGCTTCTGTCAATTGTCCTTTTTTTTTATTGGTAAATAGGTCTCTTTGACTTGATGAAAGTTTAGAAAAAGTGATTTTCAGTCTAAAATAACTGTGCATAAACTCAACTCTGATTAAAAAGGCTTTAAGGTGCAATTTTCTGCAATAGGACTGACGGCTGGTTACTAGATTCGTAGATCCATCACAACATCCAATTACATTCGTACACGGCTGACTACTGGTAAAATACACTTCCGTGTTAAAAACTAGTAGTCAGCCGCTTATGGCTGAGCACTGGATTTACAATTCAAATTCGAAACCCAGTAGTCAGCCACCCTTATAACAATATAGTCAACAAATAAAATGCATGTAAAAGTTGATTTTATTGCAGAATAAACATTATATTGTAACACAGTAAAATTATCCACCGCATATAACAATATAGAGACACAAAAATCTACCGAAAACTTTAAGCGGTTCCTGAAGATAAAAAACAGTAACAGCAGCGAGTATAGTCGTGTCTGTGTCGGCGATGCAAATGAACGACAGTAGCTTGTCTGATTGAAATGATATTGGTTCGTATGTGTGCATATTAGACAATAGAGAGACAAAGGATTCTTTCAAACATTATTTTAGCGGTGTACACAAATTTCAACACTATTTATAGGGAAATAATGTCTGTAAAGGCTGAGTACTGGTGCAGGGCTGACTAATGGGTGTTTTACCCTATATATTAACCCTGTGGTAACTTCGAACTCGTTTTCTGGTCGTTGTTATTGTTTGAAGTATATTTACGAATTATTGACCCGAAGTAAAAAATTAATGGTACCGATGCGCCAACTCCTATTCGTTAAAAATGTATAATAATATCGTTTAAATCTTGTTGTTGTGAATTCTCAGTAGTTCATTATTGTTAATTCGTTACTTCCTCCTTCTGATTGGATTCGTTTAAATTAATGCATTAATTTCGCGAAACCTTTTACTTACGAATATATTCCTTTGTTAATGGTGTAATTTACTGATTTATTTTTACGAGTGTTAACTGGCGACGTTTATATTTATCTTTCGGGAACGTATAAGAGGCTTGAGTTTTCTCGGAGTGTATTGATAACTATTTATAATCGGACGTGTTTCTTTTCTTTCCTGACCAATACCTTTCTTCAGAAAATTAGATGGACAAAAAGACAATTGAAATGGAACGTCTGAGAGCCTCTTTTTGTATCTTTAATTTTGTGTTATTGGATGATCATTAGAAAACTCCTCTTATGTTGAAGTAGCATTTTCTTACATTGTAATCTATTATGAGTTCTTCCGAATGATTTTAGGTAAGAGCGATCGTTTATAATGCCCTTCAGCCTTCGTGTTCAGCTGAAAAGTTGGTCATCGCTGTTATGATTTATTGTTTGCATAATCCGCTATGTGGCAAGTAAGGCAGTTTCTTTCATAGAATGTTGAACTAATGGTAGAAAAGTAATACCTATCTCCATTATGTTTTTCACTTTATTCCGTAGATACTTTTTTCTATTAATGCTTCAAATCGTCCTCAATCGTCGTTGTCCTTCTGTAAACTGCAAGCCATAAGGGGTCATACGTAAATACGTCACGAGAATTTCGTGATTTTTCGACACTTCCTCTTTCCCTGGCACATCTGGTCACATATGTGAGACTACCTTGCCTAGTGTGACGTCATATTTTGCAATTTTTCGTTTAGAAATAATTGGATTGAAACAGTAGTGCCAAATTCGGTTCATTTTCATTTGAGTTATTTGAACAAAATAATTGAAATAAGAGGTAAAAATAAATATTTCTCTAAAAATCACTGATTGAACAATTCTTTATTCGACTAGTTTCGCCTTTTACGGCATTATCAAGAATCTCAGAAGAATCAGGAAGAATAGAAAAAAGTAACAGTGATTTTTAGACAAGTATTTATTATTACCTCTCATTTAAATAAGAACTATCACAGAGTTGATTCATCGTCCATTGAATTTAAAAATAATTGAATTTGTACACAACAAAAAACGATTACTCATATTAATTAAAGAAGAGTTAATCATCTTGAGTCCATAGGCTTTGAACTCTCTTTTAAATTATTTATAACCTCGAAAGCAGCCACATTCGTTTTGGGTTGTTAATGTCAGGTTCACTCGTTGTATCAATCAATTTCAGCCAACCTAGAGCATTGTCGTCATTATCCAAACGAAGAATTTCTCTGGCACGTTGTCTAGCAGCATTTCTTTGAGTACGAATCTTCCCGATAAACCGAACTTCTTGTTAACTCTTATGCGATTCCTTGTGTTGATTACTGGCCTTGTATGATGCAAAATATGCCACTAATTATGATGCATAGAAGTCTCATGATGGGTTTAACAAGTAGTTTAACACTGAAGCAATATAGAGCTGCCATATGGAACTTGCTTCAAATGTGTTCACTCTCGCAGATCCAAAGCTAGCTGAAGTAACAGTAGAGCGAATTCTAATTCGAACCTTCGCAGGCAAGGTTGCGAATGTTTTTGAGTTTTTCGTTAATAATGCAAAGTATGTGTTTCAACTTGTTGATTTCACGAAATTTAGTACCCGCCTCAACCCCATGTCACACTTCGTCGACTCCCTCCCTCTCCCTTAACTTAATTTATGGATAGCCCCTCATAGTAATAAATTCTATGTAATAGTTGATGTACTGATGTACGAAACTTTGTAACAGTGGTCTGGTATTGTCCTTGGTAAAGTCCATACTGGTGACACCAAAAGTGCAACTTTTATATCATTAATCATCGACATTTTTTGTACTGACCAAATAGTATTTGTAGCTATTTTTCACTCTGTTTTGAATTCTAACCGGAGCTACTAGTAGTTAGATATTTGTAACTCATCATTAATTTTCAGATAACGCTCTCGAGTACTTTGTAACTAATTATCTCAGATAACGCTCTCGAGTACTTTGTAACTAGTTATCTTATTACTGTTTTCTTAAATGTGCAATGATTCTGCAAAAAGTGTCTGCGGTATTGCCATCGCAAAGCTCTCTATCCTGTCGGTGAATAAGTTTTCCGTTGTCGTTATCTCTCCCAATACAAAGAACCGAACATTTTCATCCAATCTGCACGATTCCAGCCAACACAATTTTTCCCTCGTCGACAATGGCTATATAGATAAATTGAACAATGTATATATCGGTAACGAAATAAAAGAAGTATCTAATACCGAAACCGCTCGGTATTTGTTGTCGTTAGTCACACCGATATCGTTAATTTCTAACGGTATTATTCGGAGCAGAACGAGCTGATAAGAATGCAGATTGCTTTTAAGCGGATAATTTCCAAATCCGTGCCGAAATAGGTGTAAACTAGCTAATTGTTGGGCGAAAGTTTCTACTTGTTGCCGGTGAGAAAATGTAGTTATTATGGGTCGTTTCGAAAATTGAAAATCGCTTTCGGACGGTCGAAAGCGCGTGAAAACGGTCGGTAATTTTCTTCGCTTCTTCGCTATCGTTTGGTGAAACCACACGTACGGAGGCAGGATGAAAAGTTTTCGGCTTACTTGCATAAAAAGTAACGACATACAAATGCCTGCAAATTGAATATTTTAAATAAACAGTTTTGTGCATTTGGATAAAAATACGAAATCAAAAAATTAGGGAAGATGTACCGATTCAAGAACTTCCTCAATTAGACCAATCTTCTTGAAGAACCGCTTCAATTATTTCTCTTATATTAAAAACAAAGTTTTCTGAAGAGACATTTGTGGTGAATGTAATTTATGTTTTAAGATCTGCTCTTCTGAAAATCTAGTGATTATACAGATTCCATTTAGAATTAAATTATCATAATACTTTTTGTTACGAAGTTCAAAATTCATCACTTTTACGATTGTATTCTACTTTCAGCCATACATTTTCCCTAGTTTTGGTAAATTAAATAATAATTCAGTAACGAAATATTGGTATGATAAATATTTTTTAAAATAAAGTACTGATACTTTTCATTTCATCAATTATAGTATAGTGCCATAGGCCTATAATTGGTGTCCTGGCCTATCTGTTAATCGACTATCAAAAATGCAGACTAAATAATTTTGGCCGTCTGGAGATGTTTTAAATATCTAGGACAGAAGGCACAGGAAAATGTATACGGTACTTCATTTCTTGAGTAATTGATAGGGGAAAATTTTGAAAAAGGGTTTGAAATATTGATGTAACTAAAATTACTTCCTAATAATATCCTGCTTTATCAGAATAATGTTAAAACTTCGTCTGAAAATCTCGAACTCTCGAAAACCTACTTGGGGTGATTCTCCTTTTTGAAAGTTGCATCATAAATATTTCTTTTATGCTGATTTTTTACGAAACGGAAAAGAATATTATCCAGGCAATAAATTCCCAGCAGTTCCCTGAAATCAAGCGCGGATTGCTCAGTTTAAAGAAAATTCGTGGAATTCTTAAATCGAAATCGTTTCGAGAATGATCATCGGCGTTAATTGATCGTTGATTTAATTGTTGTGTTTCTTCGAAGAATCATCAAGCTTCCAGTTTTAAGGTCAGCTTACTCCAAAAAACGTAATTTTTTACAATATATTTTATTTATAAAACAAAACATGTTGAGTAATCAATTTATTTACATATGAAAGCATATATATGAAATTACTTGAAAAAAATTTTTTTAAAATGGTCCTGAAAATGGCTGCTGAATCTAAATCGGAGATAAATGACATCATTTCTTGGAGAAGAATTATCTGAAAGCAAAAAACAAAACTGTGTGTTCTGTATCGAATTGGCTATGACCTCAAGCAGAATGAAACATTTTCAATGAAAAAAAAACGAAATGGCGGACTTTTGAATTTTTTTAACCTTTTTTTCACTTTTAATTGTTTATAACTTTTTAAAATAATAATGAATATTTCTGCTTGAGGCCATAGCCAGACATCTACAGAGTAAAATGCCGTTTCATTCAGATCGATAAGTGCAATAGTTTTAAAGTGAGAGTGTAATTCATGCGAAAAAACGTGGTTCGGAAAAAAATCACTTCAAAGTTTTTATTCGTGAAAAATCGTAAAAAAAGTGCGAACGATTTTATCAAAATTGTTTGGAGTAAGCTGGCCTTAACAGTCCTACATGGTGACCTCCAATTTCAAGGTCGTATCGTCTTACTTAATACATTTTTTTGTTCCTTCAAATGCGTGAACTAATTTGTTCCGGTCGTAAACAGCGATGTTTCTTAAATTACTACCGGCCTACACATCTGCAGTTATCTTCCGAAGTGTCAACGGCGACAACGGGTCATAGATCTTGTAGTCGCGAAGGCGCGTCCTCAGGTCTTGTCCTTTGGTGGTAAAGTTCACGCCGCGACGTCAGGAAGGTTGTTCCGGGAATAGTTCCATGGCGTCTTTGGTGGCCCTGTTTTGTAATAAATCGTTTTGCCGTCTTCACGTTTGTTATTTATCGACGAAGTATAGAGATATATCAACGGATACAAGTATACGCGGTCGCGGAAGCGGGTTAATTGTGTAAAAATAAATAAAGTTAAAAGAGGAATTTGGGGTAACGACAAGGCGACAGATACGATCGATCTCCTATTTTCGTTTTTTCTTAGCAGTAAATCTCTACTTAACAGTAGAGATTTTATCAGTTTAAAATATTTTATTGGGGATTGAATTTATGACTATTTTCTTTTATCATCTGCTTCATTTCTACAATATTTTTCAATGATTATAATGGATCTTTAGTCTCGACCTTATGACCCGTAAAAGAAACTAGAGCCTGTTTTATTCAATTAGTAATTTTCGACGTCGTAACTTAATTTTTTGTCGGCTGAAAATCTAACTCATTTCAAGATATTCTTGAAGTGAAGCAAATGATTCAAAACAAAATTTCCTTGAACTCGATACCAATTCAAATCTTCAATTCGATTCTGATAACATCTAAGTAACGCATTACTTAGAATGAAATAGCAGATTTCAATTTATAGGTACAGAGTTTGTGAACATTTTTCGTCATCATTAAATCATTTGCTCTACTAAGTAGTTGGAATTTTTTAAAATGAGTTAGATTGGCCGCTTTCAAAGAAGAAACAAATTGTGGCATACAGAATTAATGATTTAATATAAAACGCTGTGGTTACTTTTGCTAGTTCTTATCGGTTGGACTGAAGACCATCTTGGCATATAGTTTTGCAGTTTGGAAACCAGATTGTGTGCTCAGGTTTTATGGGAACTCGTTGGGGGTAGTGTGGAGATCTTTGACGTTTCAGACTCGTGGAAATAAAGTGAATACGCTGCTGTTGACCACATGAACTGGAATTTTGAATTGCGTAAACTTGCTGATTCAGCCAATGCATTTCCTCTATTAGGAAAATAAGATTAGTCCCCATTTGCAAGGAGTATGGTACTAAAAAGTTTAGTTTAACTGATCATCGGACTTTTTATGTTGGGTTATTTCCCGAAGCACAGTCTCATCCACAGTTCAACAGTGTACCTTGAAATTTTTAAATGTTGTATATCTTTTTTACGAGATTCTGGAACAGTTTTTTACCTTTTCTTCTTTTAATTTTTTAAATTTTTCCGAAAACAGAAAATAAAACAATGCATATTTAGTATTCTCGATGATGCCTTCACAACGTTGAATGATTCTATTACGAATAGAATTATTCGTCCTCACAGTATGCTTTTAGACAAACAGGAAATGCTGGGGACGCATATCAGAAACCTCTGTGATAGCCTAAGTTGTGAAAACCCCAGACATTAAAGCTCTATTTGAACAGTTTAAAATGCTGCTGAAAATTTATACAAGTGCCACCAGAGAAAAAAATCTGCATTATACAGAGAACAGGAACGGATTAGGTAGTTGTACTTTTGTGTATTTGGATCAGCAAGTCATTCACGAACAAGCCTAGATAGAATTTATTTTGTTGGTTACAAAACCGGAAGGCTTTTCCTACAAGAATCAATAAAGAAAGAGACCTTATGTCCACTTTAACTCCACTCATTATTCGTCCTCGATTTCCTTTCTTGTGCTATTTGGTTTTGGTAACGGTAACTGATTGTTACCGGCCAATTCAATTGTCTATCGATTTCGTTATACGGATAGAGTAGCGAAACGTGATTCGGATGCACGTGAGTTCGCAACATTCGGGACTTCCTAATAGGATGTGACCGTGAAATCCGCTTAGGCACGCCACTGTTGCAAGGGTCGTCAAGTTCTACTCCCGGAAATTCGTCGAAATCCTTTCTCGCAGCGAATAAGAAAGTTCCGACATGATGAAACTTGAAAACTATCCTCGAACATGATTAGAGCGAGATTTCCGCTGGGATTTTCCTGGAAAATTTTCGAAGTCTCGTCTCGGTCGGTTCGCAAATGAAAAAACGAATTATATGGGAAAGGTGGTCGTAAAATTATATTGGAAAATTCAAAAGCCGTTATCTATTTCTTTATGAATATCTGAGTAGATGCTTGCTGCTGTTTAATTTTTTCGTTTTTGATCGTGCGAATCTAATTTAAGATGCGCTCTCGTTTAAGAGACATTTTATGCTGTGTTGAGTGTGCAACTTCTTAGTTCTTTGGCGTTTGAATATGAAACTGTTATATTGTGGCTAGTTTTGAGGGCCAGTTAGGACTCATCTAGAGATATCGTTATAAACCAAATGCTGTCTCTCTTAATTTTGCTTTCGTTTGATTTAATATAACGAATTTCAAGTTACGTTGATATATGTTTCAGTTTTGCGGCTTTATTTTTATTGTATCAAGGACAGAGGCACCTCTTATGAGCACTTTGAGACCTTTTCAATCGTTTAAATGCAGCATTTTGAGAACAGTTTTGTGATGAATGTCATTCATGTTCTATGAACTGCTCCTTTAGAAAATTTATTGTTGGTACAGAAACAGATTACTTATAAAATTAAATTATTACAGAACATTCTGTTACGAACTTCAAAATTCCCCACTTTTCGTCATTTTTTTCTATTTTTATTTTTAGCCATGCATTTTTTCTAGTTCAGTTTTGATCAATCAAAAAATGATGGCGTGACGAAATATTGATATTTGTCATAATTAATATTTATTGAAATGAAACACTGATGCTAGGGGTATTAGGTATGTTGTTATGGTCATAAATGGTACACCTGTCACCTGTCAAAATCATGTAGAACTCTGAGCAAACATACAGCAAAATAGTACTCTTTTTCTCAAAAATTTACCTCACCTGAGAAATCTACCATCATGCTCAAGAAGAAGACATTGGTTATATAGTTGGCAAATCCTTCAAACATAATTATTTGTTGACCTTTAATTATAGAGATGTTGACTTTTAATTATGTTCAGTTATAAAAATAACAGAAAATTAAAGTGATAAAATCGGGAAATACAACGCCTCCTTTTGTTTCAAACTGAAAATTGTCCCTTTGTTCAACATTGCTTCTTCTATATCTTGGATTTATTCATGAAACCTTCTTCCATTTGCTACTCATATAGCATAATTATTTGTTGACCTCTAATTTATGTTCAGTTATAAAAAAATAACAGGCAATTCAAGTGGTAAATTCGGGGAAAAACGCTTTCTTATGTTTCAAAATGAAAATTGTCTCTTTATTCAACATTGCTTCTTCTATAACTTGGATTTATTCATCAAATCTTCTTCCATTTGCTACATGTGACAAATGAGAAGGGTGTACCCTTTTTCGAAATCTCAAATGAAAGAATATATACACAGAGCATATAGGTATACACTTTTTCATTTTTACGTAACATACGAACATGTTCTCGATAATAATGAAAATACTCGATAATAAGAAAAAATTTGAATTTTGAGAACTCTTCGTGTAGGATTCGTGTGTACCTAGATATTTCAAAATTTTCAAAAATTCTCCTTCATCACTGTTTACAAAAGTAAAAGTGAGAGAGATCTGTAATAAATTAAAATTAACAACACTACATCTCGACTTCTTTTCGATATCCTTATTCTGAGCAGGAAACCATTCGTTAAATAAATATCAACAACAATAAATAATAAGCGCTGAAAAAAATATATCAATTTTTTCAATAATTTTTTTTAACAAATTATTCTTCGCTTTCTAATTTAACTCGAATTTTTCGAAAGCGGTTTTCGAAAATTAGTCCTCTAAAGGATCTTGAAGTTCAGACGTGTTAAGGTTTGAAGTTTTACTTTTCATAAGTATATTCTTTCTATGAAAATTCGTAGTCTCGTTGGGCCCAATAAGGGACGAAAAGAGTCGGAACATTTTTGTTCCGACATTCATGAACATTTATAAGCTACTTTCGTGAAAATGAATATTTTTATTTTTGTTTAGGTAAAAAATATGTTGAATCGCCAATTTCGCGAAAAGAAAAGACAAACGTAGTTTGTACGAAGTATTTTACGTTTTTCGAAGTACTACTACGATTCACGTAGTAGTACTTCGAAACGTCGTCATGCGTATTTATATTAAATTATGAGAAAATTCTAAATATTGTTTCATTATGGATGTTAATTTTCTCCAAGTATCGGCCTCATCAATCATCAATTTAAACGTTGTGACCTAGGCTCCTTATTATTAATACTATGAATATCTAAGTATTGGAAAAATTTCAAATACTTTTACTTCTTGAATT
Source organism: Henosepilachna vigintioctopunctata (assembly GCA_030704895.1). NCBI lineage: Eukaryota > Metazoa > Arthropoda > Insecta > Coleoptera > Coccinellidae > Henosepilachna > Henosepilachna vigintioctopunctata. The sequence continues at coordinate 4,398,720 of JARQZJ010000095.1, read as the reverse complement.
GAAATACTTCTTTGTTTAAACCTGATAATATGGTCAACATTTCTTTTCTTTTAGTTTTCCCTTTAATCGATATTTTCACTAAAAAACTTCATATTCTTGACGAAGCTACTAATTGTACTTTTCTCAAAACTTAAATGAATGTCACTGAATGAAAAATTTCGATGTTGTAGCGAAGCACAAACAAGAAATGAAGGTTTACATTTTTACAGTATCATAGTTGGGAATATCAATTTTCCTCATATTACATGATTAACCGGACAGCTGTACCTAAATCATTGCGGGATAATATGTGACTATGTTTATGAAGTCTTTTTCGGCACATCATAACGTTACTTGAGTAATGCATAGTAAATAGAAAGTTCAAATATTCTCTGTTCATGTTTTCGAAAATCTCATCTTTAAATTGCTATTTCAGAGTCTACTCACGAACTTTGACGTACTCGAATGAATGTAGAACAGAAGTTTCATCAGGCATAACAGAATTCCATTAACATGTTTTGTTATTATCGGAAATAAAGAGTATTTTGCATATCATGCTCTCCGAGAAATTTTGTCAATTTCTAATAGAAAACATCGGTACGGTATAGAATGGTTTAAGGATATCAACCTCAAACTATCGTCATCAAACACTACACCTATAGAAACTTTTAAAATCCAAGCTAGTCGAGCAATAAAAAGAGTTATGACTGTATAAATGCATCGAAATCAATATTGTACGGTCGAATGTAACAAGTATAATACTCTTATCAGATATATTTCAGCTGCCTATTTCGCACGATATCATTATACGTATACAGGCATCAATTTTTCTTTCTGTTGTAACATAATAGCTCGTTAAGGCAAACAAGACGTTTTCTCTTTTGAAAGCCAAACCTCTAAAGTCTTTGCAATTTTGCTACAATATTGTTAGCATACGACTCTTGATTTTACTTCATCTTTAGATGCTTACTAATTGGTAATACAATTGTACAAATATTTATGTACAATCCAAGATGAAAGAATAAATATGGAATATAAAAAGGAATAAAATGATCGCAACTAACAAGATTGAAAAACTAACTAGAATAACATAAACAAAGAATTAATCACAGGAAAATAGAAATTCATTTGCATTGTGCAGCGTTGTTTGAGGAATTGAATTCAAAGAGTTACCAGAAATAATCTCATTGAAAAGACTAAGTGAAGGGCCGATAGAAAATATATCGAACCCTACTTGAACTTGTTATCGGGGTTTTAGGAATGTCTTTGATACTGTGAGGCCTCGTACACAGATTGTTTCTGACTAAACAATGAGAAGGCAGAGCAAAAAAGAAACAATTTGTTCGATGAATATGGACAAATACTGCATTCCTTAATTGAGAATTATTTATAGAAGTATTTCTGAAAAAATTGTTTGGTCAATATATAAATTGAAATTTTATATTCTTTATATACTGTTTCAATAATGTTTTCCTCAATAGTTACTGAATGACGTTTTTCTATAATTTTCTACAATTTTATTCGGTCATAATTGAATGGACTGAAAAATATCAGGAAATAAATAATGATAATAGTAATGTTCTTTATTAGCAAATACATATTATACTGCTATAGTGAAATTCATTTTATTTAATCTACATAAAAATATCAAAAGGAAATCTTATATCTACATAATCAATTTAAAACTAATCATAAATATTTAACAACTATATTTCGCTCCTGTACATGTCTTTCAATTTGATCCCATCTTGAACCTTCTTATATCACCCTCATTCCGAATGGTACTGTCCAGTTCATTATATCTAATAAATCCCTTCACAAACTCTGAACTGCAACCAACTCCTTTAACAGCAGTTTTAATGTAATTAAAACTGCTGTTTTAAATTATCTCTCCTTCTTGTTTCATATCCATAAATGTCTCTACAGTACACCAAATCTCTGTCAAAATAAGACGGCATACTCCCTAAATGTATTCTGTTCACAAAAACCATTGTTTGGTACTCCAACAATTGTTTTAAACCAATTTAAACTCTCCGACATGTCCTATCCTGGTGTATGACAGATGTCACAGCGAAGAATCACTTTCATAACCCTTTTTTTTTAATTTTTAATAATCCAAACTGTTTATGATCAATATTTAAATTAGAATGATTCCGTAAATAAAGCTGATTTCGTGAATATTTGATAAAGAATGCAAAACAATATTCTGTTAATATGGAAATAATAATGTAAAACATTATTGGGTCAATGTTGGAAAAATATATTTGGTAATTATTGGCAGAATATCGTTGGGCTGTCAAATCAATTTGTCTATTTGTCTCCACTTGGACATGAATGCAGGTAGACGTCCAAACTTTAAGCGTAAACTGTGCAAAATATTGGACGCATCATTTCGTCCTAGGAAAAAATATTAACATTCGACCCAAAACCAAGATTCTGGCAATATTGCCTACACTGGAAATCAAGATTGTGCTAATATTGCGCCAAATCCTCTCTTCTAATTTTCATCTTGAGACACGATGTACGAATACATTCCAAAATTGGACACTCGTCTATTCGTATACTTGGACAGAATGCTGATATAGGTCAACGTTAGATACATACACTTTCAAAATTTTATTCGAACCTGTATAAAATATTGGGTGAATAGTGTGGAATCGATTTAACTCCAGCTTGCCATTTGGATTGTTGAGAAAATACTTCATTTGGTCCTACAAAATTTAGGGAATATGTATCTTCTGATCTTCAATTTCCAATTTGTTATCTTCAGTAGTCCAATGGTATGTACCAATGTTGGATACATGTGACGCCGGGACTGTTATTAAAAATGTTTCTGGCGGAAGAAATTTTTGCATTTCGTAAAACTTCTCAAATAGGATTACCGCGATAAATTATGCATTTTATCATAACTTGATAAAACATTATGTAATATTTCATAAGCAACATATCATAACTGAAAACATATTCGTTTGGTTGCTGAAAAGACTTGTTTTTCAAAAGAAAGGATGTGGTGTATGTAGGAACGGTTAGGCAATAGCTGACAATTTATAAGAAAATATCGTTTGTGCGTAATTTTCAATTATAATTATGAAGTTAAACGATTGTAGAGTACGTAATTAAAAGCACTGTCTATAGGAAATGAAGTGGTATAAAATGTGAGGTTTCAATATGATAATTGTCATCGTATTGTTGATTGTTTGAAGTAATTGTCATTTTTGGGTCCGTTCTGGGAAGATCTAATTGCACTAACTGGAAAATTAAGCTCAAGAATATGGTTACCTACTTATTTGTTTGCTGTTTCTTTCTACAAAAGAACTAGTTAGCACTTATTCCACTAGCTCCACTTAAAATGCAAGTAATTGGCACGTAAAACTTTTCTACTATGTACATAAAATCTTTAAGTTCTGGAAGAAACAGTACTCGTATTCATGAAATTCATAGTAATAAAATGCTTGAATAGGAAGTAATTAAACAAAAATATTTCTATTCTAATATTTAACGGTAACTCTAGATTACTTGAGCGTTTTTCGTAATATCAAATTGGGCAATCTAAACATTAAAATTATCGGTAATAATAAACAAAATGTATGTTAGCCTATTAAGGCTAAGATTCCTTATGATCTACTCTCGTTTGCGAATGTGCTTTCAGACCACCTTGTATACCTGAGCAAGTATTTACACGTGTCGTATAGTGGCATTATAATGGTTTCGTAGATTGTAGTACACAAAACAGAATATACTACACCAATGAGAATAAGTCAGTAGGCTCCACTGGACGTGAAACACACAGCGGGATACGAGGCCGTAAATCGGGCAAGTCTGGCTTCCTTTCTGACTCGGTCTCGTGAATTATACGCCCCAGAAAATTTATCCCCGGTCGTTCTGTTGTTGAAGATCACGTTTCCTTCGGCGGTTGGGTAATTTATCAAAAGACGTTCCTCGTCTTCGTTTTCGCGTCACTTACACCCAAAAAATATTATGAAATACTGCAAAGATCCGGAAAATTCGATATGTATTACTATTGTGCTCTGGAAAAGTGGCACTAACTTCCCCGTAAATTATAAATTTAGAAGCCCTTACTTGATGTAAATCCATGTCGAGAATAAAATCACAAAGGTAAAACATTCTCGCTTGGGGATTAGAAGTATCACACATAAATTAGTTTTTTTTAGATTCAAAAATCGTTGAAAGCTTAGAAGACAAATCGGTCGAATAGAAAGCTTATTGCAACAGTTCGTATTGATGAAATGCATATTATTCGAATAAATATTCATGAGTCGACTGTTAATATCAACGTTTTTCCGTTACGTGACGATTTTCACGAGGTCACACTTCCAGCAGCTGGACTGATTAAACTTTCTTTGTAACTGTGACATGTAATTAGATAGACCCAAATACACCAACAATTAATATGTATTCAGATTTAACAATTAAAAACGGCTACTTCAAACTGTTGGTAATTAGGTTCACTTATTCAGTAATATTCGCGATTCAGTTATGAATAAAAACGGTAACATAAAGCACAATTATTTCGTCGTAACACTTACTCGGCCAACTTGATCGACCACGGTTCAATAAACTATTCGGCTATGATGCTGTTATCAATTCGCTTAGCGACCACCCACGTAACCTCTCGCTCCATCAGAAGTGGGCAATTAATGCGTTTACTTTATGACAAACACACTCAGACGGAGAAAGAAATAGAATTGTGGTAAATTGTACAGAAGCCTTCACTTAAATCTTTATGAAAAACTCAATAGAGCCAATTTACGGCCGGCAGTTCGCGTCGTCGTCCCTTGTTCATAGGGAATTATACCGATTATAAACAAATTGCGAGCGTTTAGTGCGAGTCTATTCGTTTACTGACGTCATCGAGTCTATCAACAAATAGACTCGGTAAAAATAGTGCGAAGAAAAACGTTTCCATGTAAATAATCTCTAGAATTGAGAAATTATTCAATTAAATGATTGCACCAATAACATTTTGTAATATAAGAGTTAGTTTTTGTGCGATCATTGTAATTCAGTTATTTTTTTATTGATTTTTTTCGTACTTAATCTAGTTTATCAATGTGTGTTTTATATGTTGTCTTGCAACACCTGCATCAGCGGAAATCACCACTTGAGCTTCTATTCTTCTAGTACCTCTGTCGCAACGTTCTACGCGCGTTAATGCCTTCATATTTATACCATTTTTCTAAAATTTGTTGTCATTATTCTGTTTGCATCTGAAGAAGTCGTTTGTAACGACGAAACTCGTCATGCTATGTAGTGAGTAAAGTGTAAATCATAAGTTCAAGTATTTGAATTTAAGTTTATATTCAATTATAATGGATTTACATCAAGTAAACCCCAACACTATTAAATATTCTTCAAATGAATAGCATAAAAAATTAATTACAGCATTGCTACCATTTATTGGTGTTCTTACAACTGAAACGGGTGCAAAAATCACCATTTGAGCTTCTATTCTTCTCGTCAAGCTTCTATTCTTCTATTACCTCTGTCACAACGTTCCACGCACGTTAATGTTCTTTAAATGAATAGCAAAAAAAAATCAATTGCAGCATTGCTACCATTTATTAGTGTTATTACAACTGAAAGAGGTGCAAAAATCACCACTTGAGCTTATATTCTTCTATTACCTCTATCCCAACGTTCCACGCACGTTAATATTCTTCAAATGAATGGCAAAAAAAATTAATTACATCATTGCTACCATTTATTGGTGTTCTTTCATCCTTCTTGTCTTGAGAGGTCGGCGTTAACGTAATTTCCCATGTACGTTAATCTTCGTTCAAATGAATAGTGTAAAAATATTGCATTTCCACGATTTCTTGGTGCGTTCGCAACATTTCAAAATCTAGCGTGCGAAATATTTATACTCATATGTAGCTACATCTATTCGGCCATGAGGCAACACCTATTATCTTACTACTGCCAATTATAATTCACGTTCACAATCATAATATCACAGCGAAAAGTATTGTTTCGTTCTAACGTCACTGGAATGAATGAAGCTCTTATACGGACTCCAAACAAATGAATTTATTAGGGTAAAATCTCGTAAGAATATTTTAATTTTGTGTTTTCTCATTTTTGATGATGGAATAAGAACTTCAGTTTGTGTATTTTGTTTGAAGAGCCTGTCTATAAGCAAAAGATTGAGAAGATAGTTAGTCTTATTATATCGCCGAAAATGAAAAAACAACGATTGAAATATGTCTTTTGGGACTTGACCATTTTAAATTTTTTCATAAGAGCCAGTAATTTGTCTTATTGTAAACTCAAGACTTGGGCAATTTAATGCCATCTACGTACGTTCACGTGATTGATACAATGGTCCAGCACAGGCTGATCAGTGCGCATGTTTGTCACGTTCGGCCTCTGATTGGTCGAAGCGGTAGCAAGGGATTCTGCGCCTTATTTTCTTTTGATACAATCTATTCGTTCGTGGAGAAATTCATTGTATTCTAATTCAATATAAAAGCTGAGAATGTGTACTTGGATTGAATTAGCGCTTGAGAACTTTACATTAGGGTTAGAGTCCCAACTATGTTCCCATCAAATGACTTTCAAGTATTCGATTTATCAACTACTCTGAAGTTTGTGTTTAGCTCGTGCGATTTCATACTTGTTATCGATTTCTCTGTTTTCATATAATGTAACTTACCAATATCGCTAATACAGTTTCCTGATGTCCGAGTAATTTTAAGAGAAAAAGAAGCGACGTTCTCTCATTTACCAATTTTCGTCGTTTGGAAACTTTGAAACTTTCATGAAGTTTACCAAACCTGCCAACTTTCCCTACATCGCGCGTATCGGACCAAATATGACATAAACCCGATATGAAATTCCTTGGAACTTGCCAACTATATTCTGTTCAATTCACGCAACTTCCGACATCAGATTTATCGAGGATCGTTTCGTATTTTGATTTCTATTCAACGTATTTCCTGTGTACACAACGAATGATGAAATGTCACGTCCGTTCCAATATATGAGTGTATTCCGGAGTATTTCAGCTGTTTACTATCGGAGAGTTCACTGCGAAATGTTTTCTAAGGTTCTCTGTGCTTTATGCTATCGGTGCCTACTCTGAATCCTTGATTTGGCTTATAAATCTTAATTTTGTCAGTACATTAGGATATCAAACGAGATGATTTTCTCATACCTCCTGTAATTCCTGGAGTTGGTATAGAGTAATATTTCTCAATTCGTTCAGTATATTAAGATATTAACACCAAGTGATTTTTTCGATATTCTTGTTGTACAGATAAGGAGGACGATTTTATATAGCTTTTCGTCTCGACGGATGTCTTCAAAGTTACATTTGATAACAGGCGTTGAACTGATATTAACTTTTTTCTAAAACTTGTCTAGCACACCAATGCTATCTGCACGTTAGACATTTCGGTGGATACCTATTTGGTATTACACAGAGAAATTGTTCCTTATTTTTATCTGTTTCTATTTGGATCCATTCGTGTTATTATGAACATGTACAGTTGAACATTCACAAGAATATCTGTCAAAAGTTGATGATAATGAACTTTAATTGATAATAATTGTTATATCTCAAGGGTGAATATAGAAAATTAGGAAAATTGTCTTGAATTACGGCAGGTACTGTGGCGCAACTCATTTCGTTCAATTTTTGAGTAACTATACTCAAAATACAAACGTAAAACGGACGATCTGATTGAGATATACAATGAAATTATCTGATGATCGATAGTTTATGTTTTGTAATGTATATATATGCTGAAGCTAGAGTTTGAAAGCTTGATTGATGAATCTTCAACTTGAAAACAAAGAAATGTTCTCCCTCTGACCTTGTCATTTATGGATGATGTATTGTTCCATCAAAGACAAAGTTAGAAAACACGGTACTTTACTCTGTTCAGAGAAGCTTTAGGTCTAGTTAATTATAATATTAAGTCTGCAGATAATTTTTTCCCTATAATAATAGAATGGTAATTATGAAAAATTTCCTCGACGTTCCACTGTCGACGTTAGAATTTCATGCTATGCTGGTAACACTGAATGGAGGTGAAAACTTTTGACTGAATCGCCATTTGTTTTTTGAATTATTAAAATTTTTTCACTTCCGGTTCATTTCTTCATTAATGTATAATAATCATCTTCAATAATGTAATTATATTTTACAATCCTGTTTGCTAGATGTTGGAATAACATTACTCATTTCCTTTTTCTTTTTTTAGCAACTTAAAGATGAACTCTGCGAAGTGGTCTCGGAGATGGAATCCCTGGACTCTGGGGAGGACGGGAAAAATAGCAACAAGGCCAAGATGATGTCTATCGGGCGCAAGAAGTTCAACATGGACCCCAAAAAGGGCATCGAGTTCCTCATAGAGAAAGGGTTGCTTCAGTGTACCCCAGAGAGCGTTGCGCAGTTCTTGCACAAAGGCGAAGGTCTCAACAAGACGGCCATCGGCGACTATCTGGGGGAAAAGAACGACTTCAACGAGAACGTTTTACAGGCCTTCGTTAATTTACACGATTTTACGGATCTTATATTGGTTCAGGCCTTAAGGTTGGTAATTTTTTCATTAGTACTAGATTTGCTATTTAACTACTGATCTAACTTCTTCACTAAAAATCTTTTTCAAATTTTGGAAATGAAAGACAATTGATTTTGCCTATAGCTTCTTTCAAAATTCTCGATTTTCCATTTATCTTTAAAAAAACAATCGTTTTTTCAAGTACAGTGCCTTCTTAGAATGAATTTGAAGTTTTAAATTTTCACTTTCCCATGAAATAACCTGAAATAAAAATAGCTAAAAATTGCAAATTTGGCTTTGTCGTATATCAATGAACGTATTACGTAATTTCAAGTATACAATATTACTGTTGTAAGTAATATTGTATACTCTTGATAATGAGTCAACCACCCGAAACATATGTAGAGTTTTTAATATATTCAGTGAAACTTAAGTCAAGTGTGTTAATTTTTAATGTTATAATTCTTTTTTGTGTTTACTTTATTGTTTCAGTTTCGATAACGTTAGTCTGCTGCTGATTTTATGCAAAGTTGACCTCGTTATGAATGTTATTTTCGACGAGTCTCAATATATATTCTGGTTTTTTAGGCTATTGTGAATTTTGAATGCTATTTTGAATTTCGATGTGAGAAATAGCTGTATTGTACTTCATTTTCCCTAAAATATCACCTGAAATTTTCGGGGATTCCCATTGATGGATGGTTTTGTCTGTCTTTTGTTTTATGTTACACTTATTGGGAGACAATTGTTGTTTTATACGATGTTGTAAAAATCAGAAACTGTTGTAGTTTCATTTACTTCATCAAAAAAGTGAGTCGTTATAAATGACCACTTTGCTTTTCATTTTTACTTTTCGTTGCTATGTGCATTATAAAATGTAATATATCGTTTCTTTTTCTACATTTCTGTTCGCACTTCAACCGTGAACAAGACTTAGTACTTTTAAATATTTTGACTATTTGTATATGAAGTGAAATGTTAAGCAATATTTCGTAACATTTAATTATCATTATTTACAAGTTTAGCAAAGCTAAAATTGGTCGCTGCCTTCAAGGACGTCTCATAAACAGTTAATGACTTGTACCTGATAAATCTAAATGAATTTTTTATATGAATACCGTGATTAATGTTGATATTTAAACCGAGCAATACGTTTATAATGTTTTCCAAATATTTGAAGTTCAAACAATTGTTTAATGTAAATATCAATATTTATCGGATTTCAACAAAGTGATAAGCTAAATTTTAAAACGACTTTTGATACTATAGCAGTGTATCAGATCTTTACGTATTTTATTAGGTATTTTTTGGAAAATGGAAAAATTACTCTTAAGTATGAGAAAATGGTGGGGCTGTTTCTAAAGAACTTTTTATATTAGCGGATGAACGTCAAAAATAACTGAAACTTTTTTCAGAGAAATTTTCTACGTATATTCCATTGTATTTTTCTATTGTATGAATTTTTTTTTTCAATTCACTCGAAGAATTACTTGCTTTTTTGTGCTCTAAACTCTGATTTTTTACGTTCTATCATTATTCAGTCAGTTATTCTTAAATTCGGATTTTTATTTCCTTGAACAAATAAAATTTTTTTTCGGAAAATAATTTTTTTATTGCTGCTTTTCAAAACGTTTGTAGAAAATGTTGTAGTTCTTTCAGTTAAAATTCGAACGTACAAAAAGTGAGTGGTTTACCATATTTTTTTGCTGTTTCACAGAAATTCTGAGGGACTTGGTGTTCCATTCTGCGAAATATTCACAGATAAATTTCAAATTAACCGAGTTGTGAATTCGGACTTTCTACTATCAATCGAACGGCAAGCAAATCGAATTTTAAAACTCAATTTGTCCGACTGGCGCCGTTCCAGAAGTGGAAAGAGCCATCGTAATAACTTGTTATTGGATATTTTGCACCATTAAACGTAATATATGTATAAACGATATATCTCATTAAAATAGTACCTATCGCGTATCACGACGTATCAGATCAATTATTCAATCGGGAAATTGATCGAAAAATTTCTCTTCCTGTTGCAAAAACATCAAATGTTTGCATTAAAATACATTTACTCGAAAAGTTTGGTTATGACCTATGAGAGTACAAAGGACAACGTGAAATATGTACGCTATTTTTATCAAATATTTGTTATTATTTCATCAGTAATTGCGTCACTGGGTTTATACAATCTTTTCGTTGTTAACATGTTAAATTATGAACAATTAGTGTATTTATTTTACGCTAAGCTATCACATTCGCGATAATATTTTAGAACATGTCAAATGTAGTGAAATCCTGGTTAAAATATGGTTTACAATGTACGGAATAAAATTGTTTGAGCACATATCGTGAATAATTTATGAAAATCTTTAGAGAATCTTCAAATTTGCATTTTTTTAATTCTATTTTTTGAAAACTGAAGATTCATGTGAATCTGGCATAATGCGTACTCTGTATTTTCTAACGAAACGCTCTGCTTACTTATGTATTTTCAAAAATCCTTGACAATATGATTTCATGTTAAATTCAAAATAATACCATCAAAAATTTCAAAATTATTCAATAATTTCTTCGAAGTCTATATATATATATATATATATATATATATATATATATATATATATATATATATATATATATATATATATATATATATATATATATATATGTGTATATATATATATATATATATATATATATATATATATATATATATATATATATATATATATATATAAAAAGTACCTGTTGTAATTGATTTTAATACATCGAAATAAATGGTCGAGATATTCTCTGCTATAAGATAAGTCTGCTATAAAACTTGTCATGGACTTTTTGTAAATTTTTTTTTAGGTGAAATTTGTTTGTAGTTCTATGGTAAAAGGATTTTCTTTGAAGTCTTCAATGCCTGTTGGCCGTGTTGCATACACTTCGTTCTTGAAATAACCCTACAAAAATCAAGTGCGTAAGGTCTGGCTTTCTAGCTGGCCACTATAATATTCACTCAATAATAAAATCCTTCAATCTATTTATCAGGGAACATTTTGTTCAAGTATGTTCTTAGCATTAAAACAAAGTGGGGTATTGACTCTTCCTGCTGACATTAGACTTTGGTATCATTAATTTCAAGGCATTAAATTCAATTACAGCCCGTATTTTATGCATTTAATAAGAACTAAAAAATGCATTTAAAAAGTACTAAACAATTTGACAGTTCGCCTGACATTACTCAAAGAAGATCTTATGTGATACAGTTCGTTGAAATCAGATCGTGGAGGTAGTTTTGAAAATATACAAATTTACAATGTGTTTCTTTGAAAATGTCAATATGGACTATGGGAGCCTTTTTTGAATCAATCTGTACATTCAAGATGTCATTGAAAACTGCATATTTCACTTCGAAAGTAGACATGTCTCCCAGCAATTTTTATAAATTCCTAAAATTACGACAAATAATTTTATTCCATAAGGGGTTTCCACTCTGTATAATATTCAACTTAGTTGGCGACAACGAAATGCATATTTGGAGTTATATAATAAATTTGACTGTTCAGAAGAAACATTTTTTAGCCTTGTGGCATTTGAGACATATTTCCTGTCTCAAATTTCAGTTCTAATGTAATTTGTTTAAAACAATTTGCGCTGCGACTTTTTGCAGATATTTCCAGATTCAATTAAAAATACGAGAAATTCGTAAGCCTAATTGAAACAAATTTTTGAAGATTAGAAATAACTTTTCGTATTTTACAAAAATTTTACTTTAAACCTTGCTCCCCTAGAAAATACCTTTCAGGTGTTTATCCCCTACCAAAATCTTTCGATTTCAACAGATTCAACGAAGAATCAAGAGCTTCGTCCGAATATTTCTTCAAAAAAAATTATACCAATCGAACATTCTAATAAAATTTTACAAATAAATCCGAAAGAATATTCACGCAACGTTTGTGTTTTTAAATATTTTCAGATCACGTTTCTCTATTCTAATAGATCGAAAACAAAGCGAAATCGACATAACTTTAATTTTCTCTTTTCCGCAGGCAATTCCTATGGAGCTTCCGATTGCCCGGCGAGGCTCAGAAGATCGACAGGATGATGGAGTGCTTCGCCAAGAGATACTGCGACTGCCAGGGCGAAAATAACATATTCGAAAACTCGGACACGTGCTACGTGCTCTCTTTCTCTATCATAATGCTGAACACGAGTCTGCACAATCCCAGCGTGAAGGACAAGCCGACGGTGGAACAGTTCATAAACATGAATCGGGGCATCAACCAGGGTCAGGACCTGCCCAGGGAGTTGCTAGTGGTGAGGACATGTTTTGACATAACACAATTTATTTTCGTTATTTCTTCAAGTGAAAATATCAGTGTCGGTTAGAAACCCCTAATTGAAACAAACGATACCTATTTTCACATGGGAAATTAGTTTTTTAAAAAATGTTTAAGGGTCGCCCATCCAAATTTCTGTGATTTCCACGAATATAAATTTTTAGCGTATTTTGTTGAATTGCAATGGATCATTCAATATTGAAGTTATACGAACTTTTCTTCCTATAGCGAAAAATTTGTATCGATCGGGATATTTGAAAGATACTCAAACTTGCTTAAGCTTCTTTCCTCTACAGTTTTTTTGCGGCTTAGTGGAAATAGATCCTATAAATTCCCCATTACAACTAGTATATTCTGAAATAAATATCTGAATATGGAAGAGCTCTTGGATCGTCAAAAAATACGGTTGAATTTCGGGTTTTATGACGATGGATGGACTCCGTATGGATAAAATGAATGTTTCTTAAGATAATACAAATATTGTATATTAGTGTATATATCGAATATACAAATATATCGTGAAGATCATCAAAACATATAATAAAAGTGTAACGGATCGCTGTAATGTCTGTACATTACGAGGGCGGTTTGATAAGTCAGTGACTTATCAATGTTAGCTTATCAACTTAGCGATGTTTAGCCGTAATCCGGACGAATTTTTGCGCCGTTTTGTTACTGTGGACGAAACATGGATCCATCACAACACGTCAGAGAGCAAGGAACAATGGAAACAGTGGGTTGCTCGGGGTGAACGTGGAACGAAAAGGGCCAAACAGAGTCTGTCAGCCAACAAGGTGATGGCCACAGTTTTTTGGGATGCACGCGGTGTCATTCACATTGATTACCTCGAGAAAGGTAAAACAATCACCGGCGAATATTATTCAAAGCTTTTGTACAGATTCGACGTTGACTTGAAGCAAAAACTGCTGTGCTGTTTCATCAAGACAATGCACGTGTGCACACTTGTTTAGTCACGATGGCCAAAACCCGCGAATTGAGATACGAACTGCTACCCCATCCAGCATATTCTCCAGATTTAGCCCCCTGCGACTATTATCTGTTTCCAAACCTAAAAAAATGGCTGGGTGATAAGAGATTTGAGTCTAATGAAGAAGTCATTACCGAAACAAACGCGTGTTTTGAGAGCCTTGAGAAAACCTATTATTTGGAGGGTATAAAAAAATTAGAAAAGCGCTGGACTAAATGTATCGAGCTGAAAGGTGATTATTTAGAAAAATAAAATATTTATTTGCCGCAAAAAAAAATTTTTATTCAAAAAGTCACGGACTTATCATACCGCCCTCGAATATAAGTCTTTATCAACGTAATAGCATCCAAAAAAATTATTGTTGGAAGTTTTGTCTGTTTGTTTATCTAGACCTATATATTGGATTATATAGACCTATATACTAGAGTATGCTCTAATATAAAGCGGTGAAATAACGAAAAATATTTATTTGCAAAAGAAGCGCCCGGCGTCGTATATAAAAGTCTGTTTTCACTGGAGATCGCAGTGGAGTGATGACTCGTCACTTCCAGTCGTGACAGGGTGAGAGCGGAATCTTTTCTTCTTCGAATTATATCTAAATATTTGAAACAAAGTCGTGTTATTCATTTCAATGTAATGATTATGAGATTGTATTATTTCACTGCGGTGATAGAAATCATCAATTAAGTTTAGCTGAAAGGTTTCACTCCTTTCATCGACTATTGATTATTGGAAGTTACGAACTTTGTCAGGTTCGCTAGTAATGACATAAAATCGTCTGGAGACGCCGCCATTATTGTACAATAACTTGAAAACATCTATACATATATTTTGTATATAAATATACACAAATATGTATATGTATACAAACTAAGAAAAAAAGAAGTAAATAAGTTTCTCCAGCTAGTTACAAATGCTGAATTTGATCTAAAAGATTATGTAGGTAGTATTACCAGAAAAGGTTTTGATACTATTACCAGAAAAGAGATAACGAGATAATGGGCAGTATTATTTGTTGGAATTACCATGATTTCAATATCATAACAAATATTGAAATCGATAAGTGAATGAACTGTTGGAGTATACACTTCAAGGGATCGCAAAATTGACATAATCTCTAAACTTTAGGGAAGATGGGTTTCCAAATCCCAACTAATTTAAAAATTCCTGACTTCCAGAAGCTCTAACAAGTATGTTATTAAAGTTGGGATTTCAATGTTGTAGACTTTACGTCACATCAATTTCAGCATTTTTTTCGTGACTTTTACAGTATGAATTAGTTATAATTGAAAGGAACTAACGCACTTTTCTAACACTAACATAAATGAGACTCTGGAGTCCATTGCATAATCAAGTTTCGACTCATTGCGCAATTTCGATCGATTTCATCATTGAAGATGTAGAGCTATCTCGTAGTATCGATTTTTTACTTTCGACATGGCCTAAAGAGAAGTCGAGCAGATATTAATTATCACCACGTTCAAGGTTAATAATTTCGAAGAGAAAGCAAAAACAGGAAATATAAAGTTCAAGCCGCAATATGTACGTTCGTTTGACATTCACATGGATTACATCACAAAAACGCGTTTTCTGCGAGGATATTGTTTGAATACGATGAAATACCGATTCATTCTTCCATGTCTTACATACACGTAGATAAAATGTGTGTCCTTTTAGAATACGAGGTTGTTCTAATTGAAAAGTTCAGAAATCTCGATAACTAGAATTAGTTATATTGTGTTAATAAAAATAAAAGTTTAAAAACAATGACAAAATATATTAAAATCCAAACAGCCGAGCTGTTTCTGTTGAACATAGAAAAAAATAATAATCACTTGATATCCATAAAGTAAGAGAACAATATGTACTTATAAAGTATTCCATAAATGAAAAATTATGGTAGAATTAAACTTAGAACAGTGGCATTAAACTGGGGCAGAATCAAACAATCATTTACCTCTGTTTTACGTCTCTTGGTAGTGTCTAAAAGGTTTTATTTGACATAATTTAGTAGGTTAAATAGTATCTATACTTTCTGTCATATATATTTAAAATTGTTTTCGAGTACTGGTAGCAAAGTATTCTCAAATTGTTGAATAAAACACCTTTTCTCAAACAGGAGTCGTATTTTATCTAGGCGTGCTGGTTTCTTCATTTTTTGAACTTGTGGATTTTTCAGCAATGTTATTTGCAAATAGTAATTAAAGGAGATGAGTATAACGAATCAAGGATACCTCAAACATGTCACTGAAGAGGTGATAGTAACTAAGTGAGGTTAGGTACTGAAAATTGGTGTTGTTTCGCGGTTGTGTTGAATGAAATTTGTGAATCTGGAAACTGAGGTCGCAAAAATTCACTTTGTTGAATATCATAGAATATTTTGAAAAATTGACTTTGTAAAAAAATCGTGAATCATTCGACGAAACATTTCCTCTTTAATCGACAAATGAATCGGAAATGAAAAATTGACTTTTATTCAGGTTGTACAAAATTTTATGGCTGTGGGATTATCACAAATGTCTGCAGAAACTTAAAGATTACATGGAATTTCTTACCTTCTTGGTATGGTTAATAATCATTAAACGATGATAGGAAGTTTTGTTTGTAGAATAAAGGCAAAACAGGAAAGGAACAAGGAGCCCCTTCTTCCTCAAAATATTTCTTAGGATGAACCAAAATTCCATGAATATTATTCGGCTCTTTGTATTAACGCAGTGAATCTCTTTATTCATAAATTCGCACAGAAGCAATAAACCTACTCTTATCTGTAGGTGCAATAACGTTAGCAAGTAGCAACAAGCCAGATATTGGCAAATTATTGAAAAAGTGCCCACAATATTAAAAATATTTCTAAATGATGGTAACTGTTGAGTCAAATTCCATTGAAATTTAATCTTATATCAGTAAATACCGTATACCTGATACTATGGGATCTTAGGTATGTTACTAAGAATTAGCCTGGTCATGTTCTATTGTAAAGAATGAGAGGTAGTATCCCCCTAAATGACATGACGAAGGATGATTCTTATATAAAGCAAAACGTTATTATAAATTTCAGTTGATGTTAGTATTTTGAAGAACTCGGACAAAGAGCTATTGGTAAATAAAATAATATTAATCAACTAGTTTTATAGTGACCACCTCTTTTCATTTTTACCACCTCTTATAATTTTTTATTAGTACTGTATATTTACATCGTTATTTCATCAAATGCTATTATTTAGTTATTAGTTACTATTTCAGTTTTTTAGATTAGATTGAGCTCTTTGTTATATATCTCTTTAATTTTAAGTCTTTAGTTAGTATTCAACATTATGGTATTATTTTCTGTAATCGGGTATTATACCTATTGAGAATAAAGAACATATTATTATTTATTAACACTTAAATAATTTTTTTTGGAACCTCGCGTAACTCTGTCTAGAATGTGATTCTGGTTCCTGAAAGAGTTAACGTATGTCTTACCTAAATTGTACCAAAAGGTTTTGATTTGTTTCCATATTGTCACCATTTTGTGGTGTTTCTAAGGTTTAAATTTAAGTGTTCCTTCGTATATTTCTTACTCACGCCGTTTCTTCTTGCAGGGTCTCTACGACAGCATAAAAGCGGAACCGTTTAAGATACCAGAGGACGACGGTAACGACCTAATGCACACGTTCTTCAATCCCGACAAGGAGGGCTGGCTGTGGAAGCAGGGCGGTCGCTACAAGAGCTGGAAACGAAGATGGTTCATACTCAACGACAACTGTCTGTACTACTTCGAGTACACCACGGACAAGGAACCTCGAGGCATCATCCCTTTGGAGAACATTTCTGTGCGCGAGTGCGCGGACCGTCAAAAACAGCACTGTTTCGAACTGTACGCAAGCGGCGGCGCGGACTTCATAAAGGCCTGCAAGACCGACTCGGAGGGCAAAGTTGTGGAGGGTAAACACACGGTATATCGGATGTCCGCCAGTAGCGAGGAAGAGAAAACGGAGTGGATGAACAGGTTAAGACAGAGCATCAGTCACAATCCTTTTTACGACATGTTGGCCAGTCGAAAGAGGAAAGCCCAGCATCACATGTTACAGGGGAAAAATTGATTGTCGAGGATCAGAACATTTATACATATGTGTATATATTATGTTTATTCTCAGTTATATTGGCCGTTGCGCAATACATTCGAATTATTTTGAATTGTTCAAGTACAAATTTTTATGGAATTTTAGTAGCGGAAAGGACTATCTATGTTTAAGTTAATTTTTGGCTTTATTAACGGTATCCGAAAATGTGGCACTACTAAGTTTCGTCCCTTAGTAACTGCCATCATTAGGCGGATTGCCGGAAAACCGTGTTGAGTTTGATGTTGTGGAAGTTATTTTTTAGCATTGTTTTATGCAGATCTTCAATATCTGATGAGTTCAGTATAGTAGGATGGTAGTGAGTTGTTTTGGAGATTGTGGAAGTTTTGAATTGTCATGATATTGTAGGTCTGGGTCAAAAGTGCCGTCCAAGAAAGTCTCGATTTATCTTTGCATCTAGTTACTGACCAAGGCTAGTGTTTGTGATAATATTTAGCTTAATGGTAATTTGGACACCAAAAGAATGTCGAAGAACAGTGTTACTTGTTGACAATTCTCTTCAGCAATTTACATTACTTGCTTTACCTGAAAAACTATTTTTTTTTTTTGAGAATTAAACATTCGTTTCAAAATATTCCTCAAAAATAGCCCCAATTAAGATTAAATTCATTTCGTTTTTTTGTCGAAAAATCACTGATTTCAATACATTCAAATTAGATGTGTTTCATTTTTTCAAAAGAAAATTTCATCGTTATGTTAAAATCATATTGCAGGCAAAAAATTCTATACTCACATAAAATTTTAGTCGATTATCACTTGTAAATAATAAACCATTAATCATTAATTCAGTTTTTGTTTATTACATGTTATTAAAAGTTTTAATTTTCTCTAAATCTGAGTATAGAAGTTAAAAATCGAGAGAAATTCTTGTTATGGTTTGAAATATAAAAACCAGAAACCAAATATTTTACATCCTGAATCAATTAAAGAGAAGAAACGGTAGAATTAGTGAAAACTTAAATATAAATGTGACCAAATTTTATCTCATCATTCCTTTCATATAAATGTTAAAAGCTAAGGTTTTCCTTATACTCGTAATAGTTTAACATTATGATTTCATTGTCAAAAATTGAGGTATTATGCTTGTAATAATAATAATAATAAATCCAAAATTCAACATCGATTTAATTTCTCATCAATACTTCAATTTGATCTTTTTTCTATACAGAGAATGTTTCAAATTCTAAAAATTTTAATATTGTGCTAAGATAATGAAAACAATCTGAATATTTTACTTACAACTTCATATGAGAAACTGGCTTAATTAGAGGTAGAATTATTTGGATCATAAAATATCTTCAATTTTTCTAGACCGTTGGTTTAGTAGTCTTTAAGCCTTTTAAATTTAAATGAATGATAAATCTAATGGATTTTCAATGAAACGTTTTGTTATAAACTTGAAAATATGTATTGACCTTTTCAAAATTTTGTTTTTAATTTGTTAACTAGGATTGTGATTATGTCTAACTTCACAAATTAAAACAGTAAACTTAATTTTTAAATTTTTTTATAAAAATCAAAATTGTGTAATTTGCAAACCAGAATTGTTGTATTTGGATCTAACTTTATGAACAAAAACACTTCAAAAGGCCATACAAAGAGGGAAGAGTTGTTAATACTAACAATAACTTGATATTTTGTATATGAAAACATCAGTTAAATATTGAAAATAAAAAGAAATAATTGATTCCATGTCATTTCAAGAATATTTTTCATGCCACATTTATTCAAGGAAGCAAGCAACACTGTTTCATGACAGTTTCAACATTCACATGTTGTGCCAATTTAAGGGCACAATATTAAAAAATGTGATATCGACCAACTGTAGGACAAGCTTTTAATCCCTTTCCAGAAACTTGAGATATAAAATCGCTATGGAAGCTTTCAAAATTTCATAGCTTTTGTATAATATTTTGTAAATAGTTATTCATATTTTGTCTTGTAGACACTAATTAATTACTCTTGAGCAGCGAAGTTATGAAAATATAATATTCTCATAATGCATATCACTTATGTGAAAGTGTAATCTAAAATTATTTTCATTTCATTGAAGATATGAAATTATTAACTTTAAACGAATTGTAATGGACAATACCATTTCTATAAATTTTTGAACTTTCTTTAGTGTTTTTTTTAATAACATTTGTTCTGTGAGTTGATTGTATATTAGTGGGTTGAATCAGCAGAAAAAGTATTCAATTATTCCTAGTCCATAGGTGAAAAATTCGTGCTGTTATTTATGTTACATTTTTGTAAAAAATATTTATTGAAATTGTGTTATGGTGTATAAAATACTGTAGAAAGTTATAACTTTGTTCATTATGTAAATAAAATATTATTTGTATGGTTTGTTTCATATTTAATTTCCCAGTTGAATTGCTTCCTCTGGATTTGGAGTATTTTAATTAAGAAAATAATAAAAAATAGTCATTCAAATATGTTGTATCCTGCATTGCCTTTTTGTAGTACCAGATATTCAAAAGGAAAAATTCGTTTTTGATTTATTCATTTTACTATTTTCTTGAGGTTTTTATTTACTAAGGAAATCATTTGAAACTGTATTTTATTTTAAGGGGTCCCAAACATAGGGGTGCGCCTCATTTGGTTTCGTAAGATATTCAAAGGGATCGTGCAATGAGCAACTTAGGTCTTTATTAAAATCCATAACATCGTTCGCGTGCGTATAATCAGCTCTTTGTACTGACTAATAGAGAGAGAGAGAGAAAGAACATTCATTGGATACTTCCAAAAGGCTATCGACCTAAGTCTTCCAGCCAGTTATATAAATTTTACAATGGTATTTCAATAATATATACACTTATATATACACATATTAACTCATAATATTCTATTCTAATGTAATGTACATAGGTGTTCGAACAAGGGAGTGACGGGTAGCTTCCTCTTTGGTGGAATGACACTCTTGTACTTATGGAGAAGTGGTAAAATTATATTTTTGTTATTTTCACCAGTGATGAACTTTTTGCTGAGTCTATTAATCCTTTCGATAATAGGTTCTATCTGTGTAGTCTCACACAGCAACTCATTAGATGGATTGAATAGGGGATTTTTTAGGTGAATAAATGAAGAAATTCACGTTAGGGTGAATTCTCCATTTCCTCATCCATGCTGTTTGCTAGATATTGCAGTTGATTTACTGATTCCTTCGCTGTATGTCCATGGGTTATTAGCGCAGTGTCATCTGCGAATTGTAGTATATATGCTTTCTTGTTTATTTGTTTTGCATTTTCGTAGAAATGACTTACTGACTAATGTAAAGCCAAGAATTCATCAATTGGTTAATAAAGTGGTGGCACAATGTTCTCGAAACTCTCAATTGAGGACATTCATATTCCTTATGACGTTTTAGTGATTTTATAGTTAACATAGTACAAAACACTATTACAACTGCAAAAAGGAATACTCAGGGTGTTTGAATGTTTGCGCCAAAATTCTTGTTATCATTCCTGGGCTTGTAAAAATATTTTATTGTCATTTATTGTTTTTTCAAAATAATTGTGTAACAACGAATACTTGAGATTTCTTTATCTAGTTTCTTTATGTATATACCTTTAAAGGTATATAATGAATATACCTTTTTCTTTGATGCAACTACTTAGGTTTGGGCATTCTGGCATCTTTGAATGAAAAACAATTTTAAACACATTAACTTTGGGTCAGAACTAGAAGTTGCGCAAATTGTGAGCTGGAGTAGTTAGTGTAAGCCAATGCTTTCAATAGCCTCATACGAAAGAAGCCAGAAGATTTTTGTCCTGAGCTTGAGCAGGTGATGAAATAAATTGGTAATGATAGTACCTAATTAGAAATAAAATAGTGCTGAGCATTTTTCATGTATCCGTGTCTTTACTAACTATGCTTTTCTTCACATTAATTCACAAAACTATCAAACATTATGTCGATGTGTCTTATAGCAGACTGGTTTTCAATACTCTTTAGTTAAAAAAAAAACTGCACTTTTACTAACTCTAATCATAATACAAAACAAAGCATAGCTTTCTGCAGTGCACATGGAGGTATGAGAACATACAAGTTTCTCTTCACTGAAACGCCTCCAGATGATTACATTTTAGTATCAATTGATGCATCAGAGTGTGAATTCCTGTTGTAATATATTATATTATAGATATAACAGGGAAACACCTAAGTTCGAGATAATGCAGATATTTTTGTAGCTCATTCAATAAAAGAAAGCGTCGATCACCAATAGATTGAACAATTTATTATTGATCATTTCAATTGACCTAATTTTTACTACAATGAAGTTGGCATATTTTTTTCACTCCTCTATCTAACGAAATTGAATCAAATCATGCAGTCAATGGAACTACAAGTCGCCTGTTTCCATTTGAAAAAGTAAATAAAAATAATTTCGTATTTAAATTTCAATATGTTTTTTTCAACAATAATCGCAAATAATATAAATTCCAAGCAATATACATATCTTCAAAGCAGCTCCTTCTCTCATTTTAGACAATCATCAGTTATTAATACAAAGAGACATACATATGAAATCCTTTATTGCTTCAAATCACATGGCTGTGATACAAATGCGTTGAAAAAGTCATTAGAATGTCATCATATGGAAATATTTTATTTTAGAGGTATATTTATTTGAACTTAATTTCATTTTTACATAGCAATCTAGCAACTTTATATCCTTGAATGTTGAAAATCATATGAAATGGCAATATGATATTAAACATCACGTTAATCTAAGAAAATTGTACCAAGTTGGTATTTCTAAAAGAAGGCAAATATTAGCATGACCTATATTTTTATACTATATGTACATAGATTAATTGATGATCTTACTATCTATAATACAGATGGCTGCAGTATGTGTTGTATCAAAAGAAATTTATTAAACGTTTTAACATAGAGCTTGTTAATTTAACACAAATCTATGAATTTGTGCGAGTCTATGATGCCTAGACGTTAAATTATCGATCGTCTGTCACTAAATAAGGTTAGGTGATATATTGAATTCTGCGTTTGCGCAAACTCTTGCAAAGTGTTAGTGGTGGGTGCAGTTTTCACTGAAATTAAATTAGTAATAAAATATTACCTATGATTATTTCAACTTAAAAAATAATTCAGGTACGAAATAGTTGGACATTCTGCGAAATGATAAACGAGGAAAAGGAAAACAGTGCGGGCAACATCGAGAACGGCAGTTCAAAACTTAACCAAGACAATAAAAAATTTCAAGAAACAATTAATGTGAAAAGCGTCGTACCAAAATACCGGTGAGTACATATTATTTTTAATTCTTTATTGACCAACTTTTGCGCCTTCATTTAGAAATTCATGCTTTAAGCATTAAGTGTACCTACCATTCACTGATATTTCTTGGGGAAGGATTGGGGATGTTCCAGGACTGGATTCACGAAATTTAATCTTCGTTTTCGGTAATATTTTTTTTTGAATTGAGAGTAGATTGAAAATGAAGGTATAATTTTTTTGATTAGCGAATTCTATTTTAAAAATAACTATCCTTTTTTCATTATATGAGTTTTTATCTAAAAATATAGAAATTTGGAAAAGAGAACATTGGTTCTTGTTTCATCGATTTTGTTTGAAATTATAATTTGTTTGATAAGAATGCTCCTATCCACTTTGCGGTAGTGGTTAAGTTACTCGGAAAAAATTTATTGATTGTTTTATTGATATATATTATTTTATTATCACACGCATAAGGGGTATGTCAAGAAGAAGGGGAAAATTATTCAATATATAATTATTGTTAGCTATACGTTAGTTATTCGAATTCCTGAAGTTGATTAGCGGAATTAACGTTGATAAACAAAAGACAATACATTCAATTCATTCATAATACGACAAACAGCGCCATAATGATATATGATATATATTGTTGCTTAGATAATAAACGTTACAATGTTTCATTGGAATATGAAACCTTTCTTTGTTTGAAGCTAAGATCTTTAAGAAATGTTTTCTTTACCGAAATGGACTTCTTAATTACTCACAATTCTATGATACAGTTTTTGTGTCATAGAATACTAAAGTGCTCCCAATAGATTTCTCTTTTTGAAAACATCCAATGAAACTGTGTTTTAAGGAAACTTAAATTACCTATATTTCCTTATTTAACGAACTTTGAGAGGATGAAGGAATTTATTAAAGGATTATAAGTTTCATTTCATTTCAATTCAGCATAACTTTTGCAGGGGTGGCTTTATGTAAAAACGCACAAAAAACATACGTCATTCTGAGACGCATATAAGTAAATTAAATAAATTTTGAAGTGTTGTATGTGATTATTAACAATATGATTGGTGTTTTTCTATTGTGAAGACATACCCAATTATGATTTTTGTGAAAAATATTTTCTACTAGCAGAGTTTTAGTGGTTCAAGAATGATTTTTTTAAAATAAATTGTAAGCATAATAATATGGATTTGGTTAATATTTGATATATGACTACATTGATATTCTTCGTTGGATTTTTTCATTATCATTCTCCATTGAATTTCCTACACTTTTGTCAGTTTTATATGAACAAAATTTAA
This sequence comes from Henosepilachna vigintioctopunctata, assembly GCA_030704895.1. Lineage (NCBI taxonomy): Eukaryota > Metazoa > Arthropoda > Insecta > Coleoptera > Coccinellidae > Henosepilachna > Henosepilachna vigintioctopunctata. The sequence continues at coordinate 4,374,228 of JARQZJ010000095.1, read as the reverse complement.
TTTTATTTCAATTTTGTTTGAACAGAATTTCTTGGTGAAACATAATAAATACTTGACAATAGTCAATATTTATTATAAATTTTTTGAAATCAAGCCAAGTGTTTTTATTTAATATATTAAATTGGAATTTTTCATTCCCTATTTTCTAAGAGTGCTTATCTTTACACCAAATTTGTATTATTTCAAACAATTTTGAATAATTGTTGATCATTAAATGAGTAATCATTATTTACTGCATTCTGTTAAATAATATTGTAGCATTTCTTAATTTTTTTGGTGCCAATTTATTGGTGAACGGGTAAATTAATTCCAATTATTCATATATAAGACGTATTCCAATATCTTTATGAGAAGGCTTGTGAATAAATTAAAAAGTCGTGCTTATTACTGAAAACAACAAAATTATATTTTTAAAAGGCGATAAGGAAATACGAGAGTACGTTAAATCATGAACAATGTTCAACTAAGTAATGATTATTCATCTCTAGTGTTCAACAGTTTAGTTTTATCAAGAAAATGAAATACGAAATTGTATTTTTAAAATTTCACCTATAAACAATCGAAAACAGTTTCATATAAAACAGTTTGACATAAATACTCACTTAGGACAACATTACCTCAAATAAAACCTCTTCTTTTGATAGAAAAGTTCAGCAGTCCAACAGTATTTTCGTCTTTCTTAGTCTTATTTATATTCAGTAACTTTTCACAGAATTGTATTTCATCAATATCTCTTATTTCAGTATCTCGAAATATAAAGCTCCTCAAAAATTAATATTTGCCGATTTCTTGGATGAAAAGTGAATAAAAACTTAGTTTCACAGAATTATATTAATTTCTCTACAATTAATTCGGGTTATTACCCCATTTTCAAAAGTTAAACCGAAAAGTCCTTTAAAATATAGGACCAATGCAGAGTTCAACTTTGGACAACTTACGAAACACGAGAACATTGCAAATTTTTGTTTCAGTAAGTTCTTGAAAATGAATAGAGCTTAAAATATTTTCAAATAATATAAGAAGTTTGTCTCAATGTTATTCTTATGTTGAATTTACGTTAAGCTAGTATATGACATTACAACTTATTAGAGATGAAAATGTAACAATCATTTTGTATACTATTTATTCCTAAAATTTCTGTGTTGAATGAGTTAGATGAACAAGAAGGAAAATAATGTTTTTTCATTGAATATACACTTAAATTCAAACACTTGAACTTATGATTTACACTTTATTGACCACCTACATAGCATGACCCGTTTCGTCGTTAAACACGACTTCTTCAGATGCTAACAGAATAATCTTGTAGAGAGACGTCGCGTCGTTTGTAACGACGAAACGCCTCATGCTATGTAACTAGTCAAAAAGTGTAAATCATAAGTTCAAGTGTTTGAATTTAAGTTTATATTCAATTTAATGAATTTCCATCAAGTAAACGCCAACACTATCAAATGTTTTTTCATGTTATCAGTGATATAATCCTTATGCTATGATGTACATCATTTCCACAGTGCTTACTTCAGATTTTAATATGTTATTTAAAATATAATATCTACTTATTCATCTCCTGGTTCACGATAAATTGAGTCAATTAAATGACAGATATGCTGGCTGTGGAAATAGCTGGAAATAACCGGGTACTGTTAACGAACTTCCGAGTTGACTTCCCTATTTCTAGGGAATGCAGCGTGGTATGAGGTATTATTGTCTATTTAAGTTCTTTGTATATTATCTAGTTAATGACTTCATTTTATCAATTTATCCATTTTTTATCTGTGTCGTTTTTAAAATGTGGCCGAATGTTTTGACGTAGATAGATAAAAGAAACTAGTTTTCGATTCTATTTTGCTGACAATTATAGTCAACTGATAGCAAAATAGCAATAACAACAGGCCACGTTTTTCTTTCATTGTTACCTATATTTCGACGTCGATTTCTCTCTACCGTATGCTTGTAATTAACTTACATACATTGTTTGACATAGAACTAGGATTCGAACCCATACATTTCGTGGATCATTCCCCTTTCAAGTCTTTGATATCCTTCTTCGGTATTTAATAATTCATTTGAAATGTAATCTTCTTCAAAGGATTCCTATGTATTGCATTTATTGCAGTTTTCATTATCATTTTTGATGAAATAAAGCTTTTTCAATTTTTATTTTTTAGAGAAAAATATCAATATGTTAGACTAAAGAAATATCATGCCAAAAAAACATAATATGTCATTTTTATGTGATGAAAATAAGTGAAAATTGAGGTAAATATTGTCTAAATATTGTAGAGTGATTGAGAACATTGATATTCTATGGAAATTTGCTCGTAACTGAATTAGACTAAAATTGTTTTATTTAAGTAGTAACACCTTATTGATTGTGCCTTTTAAACGCGACAATGTATTTACTTATTTTACATTCCTCTGAAAATTTATATTTTTGACAATGTTTCAATACTACAACGACGATTTTATTTCTCATTATCGATTTTTTATGTTCATCTAAACAGGTATCAATGTTTCTCATCTTGAATGCTATTTCTATGAATTTAACCTACAAAATGATCTCATAGGAAAGATGATGTTCGTGCCAACTGAAAAATTAGAGATTAAAGTTATATCTTCATTATGGCATTTTATATTAATCAAAAAATAAATGATAATTGATTAAAAGCACAGAATACACATGCTTAAGTAACTGCATCGAATGCAGGTATCGATTTGCGTTATTTATGTCTAATGAACAATATTTTACTGAACGTTAATCCAGATAATATTAAATATCGAAACTCTCATCAATTTTTTCTGATGATGCCATAGAAGATAGGTGAAATGTAAAACTTTAGAAAATGTAGAAGATAGGTGGAATAAATTCAAATGTAACATCGCTAAACTTAAATTCATCCCTGTTAGCCTGAAAAACATCTGTTCACCTAGCTTGCTAGCAAAACGTTCACTTTCATCTCATTGTGTATAATATTGGCCTTAGCCTATTCACATATAATGACTGCGTCATTCTATGGCAGGGATGGGCAACATAGAATTTTAATTATTTATAGAACATGAGCGAATAATGCGGTCTCTGCTGTGATGGAGGCGTTGGATTATACAATTTGTTCAAGCCAGTGCATCGTCAATCTTTCTATATACGAGGTCTGCCAGTTAAGTAATATCACTGTTTCAGTGATAACAATAATAATATCATTATTTTTAAATAAAAAAATTTGTGAAGGTCGTGTTCATTCAGCTTTTTATTGACATTTGTTGGTTCCTCTCCTTCAACTTGATTAGAGTAGAATGTAGTAGAGATTCCTTTTTATCTAATCGAATCAGATTCTCATTTTTGTGGACTAGTGTCTCGTGAAATGTGCAGGTTGATAATATATATATTTCTGTAAACGGAGAAGCCATTGTTCACGATGAACATATCAAATACTTGGGTACAATTTTGGATTCGAATTTAAACTTTCACGCACACGCAGATTATATAACGAGAAAATTTTCGAAAAAAGTAGGATTGTTATCACGAATCGGCAAATCTTTGTCTATGAGTACAAAATTGTCACTCTATAAAGCCATTGCACTTCCTCATTTACAATTCTGTTGTTGCTTATTGTTTAATTGTCCTCAATATCAAATAAGTCGATTAAAAAAAATACAAAATAGGGCTATGAGATCTATATTAAAATGTAATAGATATACACCTGTCAAATCCATGCTTAATGTGTTAAATATGTTATCTGTTAGCCAAAGAGTTGTGTTTAATGTACAAGTGTTCATTTTTAAACTGAAAAGAAATATGTTACCAACCTACATTAGTGATAGAGTTAGATTATTCAAAGATGTACATAATTATAATACGAGATTCAAAACAGACTATCCCTGGAAAATGTAACACAACACAAAAGCTAAAATCTAGTTTGAATGAAGGTTTAATAGAATTTAATGGACTTCCGCACATATAAAAAACTGTGAAAGTTTAAAAGTATTTAAAAGACTTTTGAGAACGTTCATCTCAACTAAATGCAATACAGTTTAAAGTCACTCTACTTCAATTGGGCTTTGTTTCTGCTAGTACTCTAATTGATTTTTATAATGTAATATTAGTGCGGTGCTAAGTATAACGTTTTTGTTTTTCTACTATATTATGTTATTTATATATATATATATATATATATATATATATATATATATATATATATATATATATATATATATTGGTACTTTACTTAATTCACAGTAATTTACTTTTTATTATTTCAATTTTTATATAACTTGTTATTACTATATTTTGTAATATGATGTAGCAATTCTGCTAAATAAATACATTATAATAGTAATAATAATAATAGTAACGTGTTTATGACATTTAGAGGTGCCTACGACGTTTTACAATTTGAATATAAAACTTCACAGCACCTGGTACATTTACGTTTGAAAATTCTTCGGCAAAATAAAAAAGTAATGGGTTAACAGAATTTGCAAGTGATTTATAACAGACCCTTCTTGTCATCTTTAAAATTGGGGACTGTCAATATCAATTCAGTAGGATTATAATTTATTTTCTACAGTGTAATATAAAATCCACCACTTCCATATAATCTTCAATTCCTTAACTGAAAAACAAAATTGTAATTCAACACTTTCATGATCAAACCACCTGACACCACTCTTTTTAATAAAAGTTCAATTATCTTTTAAGTAATTACGACATCCCAGTACAGAATATTGAATTATTTCCCCCGTTTTTCTTCGTCTCCTCTTCCATTCTATAATTCATACCTAATCCAGTTGAGTGATGAAAATCTTTCGATGTTAGCTTACGTATGCGTGTTTATTTATTCATTAAAGTGAAGAGTGTTCATTGAGTTCTACCAGTACGAGGTTCTAGCGGAAAACTTAACCAGTATTAAACTTTGTGCTCTATCTGGGAATATTTCCAGCGCCTTGAATTTAATCTAGGTATAATAGAGGCCAAAATTCCGCGCTCAAATATTTATCTATACGTTCTGTGAAAATTCGAGGATTTCAACAAGTTTGTCTTTAATTATTCTCGAAAGTTTCGCAGGAAACTACCAAGAAGCAGGAGCCTGCGGAGGTTTTTAAACGGCTTTAACGCATTTGAGAGCAATTCTGTGATGATTTGAATGGTTAGAATGTTGAAATAGGAAGAATGTTCAGAATAACACTGAACGTTTCCAGTCAGTACGTTTGTTTAGGGTGTGTAGTTGGTAGCATTGTGTTGATCATAATTCATTTAACTCTACACTCTTGCTTATGTCTCGTTCATTTTTCGGTGCTATTTCTATTCGAGTACAAAATATAAGTATTTGAGTCAGTTTTTGTAACGCATAATTTTTTAAATTGATTCGATGAAGGTTTTATAGGGAAAACTTATTCAGAATTTTCATTCATTTCATTCAACATTTGGTACCAACTTACGAAGCTGATGCTTGAATTTTATGAAGTATTATATGTCGCTCCCGATTCAAGAGGATTTAAGGCCAGAACGATCTTTGACCAATGTGTTATGCGAATACAGTAAAAGCTCTTTGTTCGCGGCGTATTACGTTCCGAAAATATGCCGCGAATACAGAAACCGTGAATATGAGATTGGAAGGGATACGTTCCTGGGTGACACAAAGAAAAAAAGTATATGAATAAATTAATTAAAATGAAGGTTTTGATCATATTGATTCAATATTTTGTTCAGGTTTAGGCAATAGTTCAAAGAATTTTGTAATTTTTTCTTTCTTGGCAGTTTTTAAAGGTTCCTTTAGTTCAGACTGATAAAGCAATTCTTTAGCAATTTACATTTGAAATAAGACTTCGTTCCATAAATAATACGTTTTCATTAATAAAAACACAATACTCATTAGTCATTTTTACACCTTCACTAAGAATTTTCAAATCGAATGTCACGTTTCCTGTGCTCGATGAAGCCTCTTTCTGAATAAGATGTGAATGTAACATTTCCTCCAAGTCGGTTTCAGTCAAATCTTCATCTTGCGATTCAAGCAACATCTGAATGTTACTTGATTCTATCTGTTTGAAGCAATCTCATCCTATTCCATTCGCAATTTCAGCTAGGTATGTTTGCAATCAATGTTTGAATGCGCAGAGATCCGTCGTCATTTTCCGCAGTCAGAGTAGGCCACAGTTTTTTCCAGCATGAATTCAGTATGTATGGCTTCAGTTCTTCTAATGATTCTTTTGTTTACTATGCACTTTGCTATGTCAAAATCCTTCCAGCATTCCATAACATTCATATCAGGATCACATTCCATATTATTATCCAATATGATTTTGAAGGTTGATCTAATGTAATAGAGCCTTGCTCCTTAGATTAAAGCGAAACGTCATGATGGGAGGAAAAAATGTCATCTTTTATATTTGCATGCATAATTTCAAGTTCGCGAGTTTGACCTGGTGCATTATCCGAAACTAGATCTGCTTCAAAGTCTAAACTATTTTTTTTTTCAAAAAGTTTCAACTTCCCAAACGAAAAAGTTCACGGACCAGTTATAATAAACAGCTATTAGATCCGCGAATAAAGAAATCTATTGCCGCGAATATAGGAATTTGGTCGCATTTTTTTAATCCGCGAATAAAGGATGCGCAAATAAGGAACTTTTACTGTATATATTGTCATATTGAATCAAGTTTTCAAACTATGTATTGGTATATCTTAGGGGTGTGTACTCCGTAATATTCACCAGTAAACTGGCCAGTGCTCATGACGTCAGAAATGGACGCCATATTGTGCTGGTATAATTCGCTATATTGTACTGGTAAAACGGGCATGACAGTGTACATGTGTTCACAGGCTGTTTGTGCAAGAAATTTATTTATTTATTGTTCATGAAAAAAGGATAATGGCGTCTGAAATTAAAAGTCCATTTTATTCTTACACTACCAATGTATGTGAATTGGTATTGTCTGTTATAAAACTTCTAATAACTTTTGGAACACAAAAGTAAACAAACACAGTATATTTCGGAACGATTCACCAGTATGGCGTCTATTTATTATCTCCGTAATATTCACCAGTACACTGGTGAATATTACGGAGCACACACCTTGTTGTGTCATATTGTGTGGTATACCTTGTTGTGACAAAAGTATGTAATAGTAGAGCAGGCTATGTTAACGTGTACGATGTGATGTTTCCACTATTCTTGGTGGAATGAATTTGGAGGATATTAAAATCGATGCAACATTTGATAGAAGCACAAGGCAGACTGTTTCGTTTTACAAGGAACTCATCAGTTGATCCTTGACCCTTGTTAAATGAGGCAACGACTTCAATGTCCAAACACTTTCTCATGACTGCTAATGAAGAACTGTCAAGTGATGAATAATTCACAATTCTGTCTATAGAAATCAATATGAAATATCTCTCAGATCATAGACATATTAAACACACAATGTTCTACGGGTAGTGTGTCTATGATATAAGATATATTTTTCATTATTCTTATAAATGGAATTATATTCATTACATGGCAGCTCTTGGCCATGGACGTGCCACAACTGATGAGTCTGTTTTATTATTAAACGTATATTATGGTAAATGGTTTCAAACATAATATATAAAACGTCGGAAGATCTTGGAATTATGCATTGTTTCCAAAAGGTTTACTAATTTAACCAAAAATAATTGAACGTTATTGGTTTCGCTATGAGGTACTTAGCTCTCAAAATAGATCGAGGTTAATGAAGAGGAAATATCTCGTTAACTAAAACCATGACTATTGATAGAAAGCCGCATATATAATCGTAATTCGCTACGCAATCCGACCAAATCTAACTATAAATCAGAAGTCGAAATTCAATTTAGTCCGCAAACTAATAATTCCAAACTTTCGTCAACAAATCGAATGCAGATGGAGTTTAGATCGGAGTAGGCCATAACCGAGAAACGACAAACCGAACGCAAACAAAAGCCACTAATGACAGAACGCTTTTTGGGGTAAGATTCACCCTCTGACACCCTCATATTTCACGATGGGCGGCAAAGTGGGTTAAATGGCGCTTTCGCGCCTTGGTAATACACGTGTCGGTTTTCAGAACATTTCCATCCTAACTTGAACCCTACCTGCCCTTGGCCAAGCATTGGGTATACCGTTATAATTTGATCTACTCGTTAATTTTCTTTATTAAAGGGATAGAGCTGGCCTTTGTGTGTTACACAATAACAGATTACGGGATGAAGAAGATAGAATATTATGTGTATTTTAGGAAGTTGGATTAATTAGCTTGATGTATTCATAGAATAGAGAGTATCATTATAACGTACCTCCACAAAAATTAATTTCAATTAGAAATTCCAGTTTGATGCCCTCTGTTTGCCCTGATACCTAGCAGAAAAATGATACTGCTGTCCTATTTTTTACCTCAGGTTTCTTTACATGGAGTTACACTTTTTGATCTTATGCGTAAATCCGTTTTAGTTACTTAAGTACTCTGTGTGCATGTGTTTTACGCTACCGAGCGATTCCGGTAGGTCTTTTCCGTGTAAAGCCTTTCTACCGATTTACATTGTTTTCACGAAGGAAAAAGCAAAACCATAATTATAATTATATACAACCCCATCTAATTGAGTTTGGTCTTAAAGAATAGAATGTAAAAATGGCAAGATCTGCTATGATGTGTGCTTGGATCCTGGTCATATTCAACTGATTTGGTGTTGATTTTGATGTAGCTTTCTTGATTTATTTATCAATTCTGTGACTTTTGTAGTGAGGTGCCTTTTCTCTTTCCTAAAGATGTTTGTTTTTCGATACTAGTTCTTCGTGCACAATCTTTGTTATGGCGTCTGTCTCTCTTTGTATTCCGTAAATTGGATATAAATTACAAATATGGCCAGCTTACTCAAAAAAACGTAATTTTTTCAATATATTTTATTTATAGTACAAAACATGTTGAGTAATCAATTTATTTACATATGAAAGCACATCCATGAAATTACTTGAAAAAACATTTTTTTTTCGGAATGGCGGCCCTGAAAATGGCTGCTGAAACTCATCTGGATCGGAGATAAATGACATCATTTCTTGGAAAAGAATTATCTGAAAGCAAAAAACAAAACGGTTTCATGTTCTGTATCGAATTGGCTATGACCTCAAACAGAATGAAACATTTTTAATAAAAAAACAAAATGGCGGACTTTTGAATTTTTTTACCCTTTTTTTCAATTTTTAATTGTTTATAACTTTTTAAATAATAATGAATTTTTCTGGTTCTGCTTAAGGCCATAGCCAGACATCTAAAGAGTAAAATGCCGTTTGGTTCATATCTATAATTGCAATAGTTTTGAAATGAGAGTGTAATTCATGCGGAAAAACGTGGTTCGGAGAAAAATTCAAAGTTTTTATTCGTGAAAAATCGTGACAAAAATGAATTTTACCCACATATCCATTCCAGCTTCTCACACAACTCCTTCCTGGTCTTCGTAAGCATCATTCCGAAGAATTCTTGCTTTTCTCAAAGCAGTTCAACAAAGTAACAAGACAATAACAATAAAACAAAGAACAAAACAATAAGACGACCCGAAGGCATGCAGCAGCTGCCTCACCGAAGGCGTTCGAGCGGCCGGATTAACTGCAGCGCTCCCTAATCTTTTATACCTGCTTCTAGGTCTTGCTGACCTTTGGGACTAATTCTATACTATTTCTACGAGTATACAGTAGCAATTTATGAAAAAAAAATTTCAATTTTTTCAAAATTGTTTGGAGTAAGCTGGCCTTAATCTGGTGTTGAATTGTTTTTGCATAAATCACGTCGTGAATATCCTTTAACTTCAATACTAGTTCTTGATGCACAATATTTGTTACAGCGCCTTTCTTTATTTGTATTCCGTAAATTGGGTATGAATTACAATCCCATCTTATTGATCCGTTTGCACTTGAGGGAATGGCGATTGGCAAGATCTGCTACGATGTGAGCGTCTACCCTGGTCATATTCAGCGGATTTGTTCTTGACTTTGACGGACCCTTCTTGATTTATTCCTCAGTATGAGGATTGGAATGCGGACTTGGAATGATTGAGAAATAATTAATCGTTTCAAGTTCGCGAGTTAAAGTTGGTAACATTGTTATATTTTCGGCTAGCTTGTAAGCTTGTAAGGTAGCCGAAAATATAACAATTTCGTTACCTATGAGCACATAACGTCAATGTCTTTTAGGAATAATTCGATGAAACATTTCCACTAACCTAGGTCTTTATATTTTGAGTATTTCAACTTATTTTGCTCAAATTTCTGTTAAAACTTCGAAAATAACAAACATCAATCATCCGCTTCATATTTACTTCGCTTTCTCTTCATTCTCTTGTAGTAGCCATGTTTTAGTTACTCACTTTGTTTTGTTTTGACTTCCTTTCAATTGATTTTTCTTTATTTTAAATTTGTTCATTTATTTTTTGTTCCTCGATTAGGGTTTTTCTTCATATATTGTTGCATCTCAATTTGTTAAACCTTAACCGATTTCATCGATTTGAGCGAGCGTTTCGTTCGTTGATTTTTTGGAAATCCGAATTCTTCTATTCCATTGAATGATTCCAAAAAAAGTAAATGTTATAAAAAGATTAGAGATGTATAAGCCTTCAAATTCCTAACATATACTCAGTAGCCAATTGGGTGTAAATAACTCACCTCTTCTTATCTAAAAATTAAGGTTTTTCCTGAAATACTGAAATGGATTTCCCAGATTTATTATTGCACTAGGTAAATTTATGTTCCAAGAACGTTAGTGTTGATTTGAAATATTAACTCAAAGAGGCTGAAGTTGTAAGGGAAAATCGATGTTCAAGTGGGAAAGTTTTTCAAACATTTTGTCCCCTTTTTCAACACTTTGAATTCTCTCGATTTTTGTCATCATTCTTGATGCTCGTTATCCATTTACCCTTCTAATTCCTTCAACATTTGAGTTCTGAAAATTACTTAAGCGTCAACTGAAGTTTTTGAAAATTTTAACTAAACATTTCCCATACACTTAGTGAATACAAAATTCATACACTTCAGATATGAAACCATATGTCTTTTTTTGTTACAGACAGGAGCTTCTCAAATGGAACGGATGGGGCTACAAAGATTGCCGCTTCGAAGTGAACGCGGGAGATGTCACGAGTATTAGTCTCACTGGAAATAGGTAAGAAGAAGATTGAAAGAACAGAAGCAATAATCGATCAAATCGTTATAAAGTCCTCATACACGACACGATTCACGTTGCGCAGAAACGTGAAATAGGAGATAATACCATTTTTTTGCTTCTGGTTTATATATTAATTTTATTTGTATGCATAAACCAAAAAAAACTCTAAATAAATCGAAAAGTCTCAATAATTTCTAGGTATACTTCGTATGGGGCACCTTTGTTGGGAAGTTAAATGCGTGGTTGTTCCTTGCAGAATACGCGATTGCAATGTACTGTTGTGTCCTAGGTTGTGCTTTAGTGGTTGTGTTTGGATTCACCACTGATTTGGATATATTGTTTGGCTCTAATGATGAGTCCTGATAAGAACCAAACGGTATTTTCATTATATTACATCATTTGCGATAGTCGGATATTATATTTTTTACAAACTCTGTCACAGAGGTTAATTTCATATTGCTGTTGATGTTCGAGGTACGCATGGATGGAGATCGGAGTTCCACAGGGTTCAGTACTGGTCTCTTTTTTGCCATTGATGATCTTCCAGATTACTTGCCTAATTCCTCAGTACAATTTTCTGCTGATGATGCAACTTGGTCTGTATCCATTACTGGCCGTGCTTTCTTGGAGATGTTGGGTGATGAGAATAGCTCTAGTGTGGCAGAATGGTCACACATTTGTTTTCACTTTTGTTCGCTGTTGAGACTTACTAATGCGTAGTATATTGATTCTAATAATCATATAAAATTTCTGTTGATTTTTGTTGAAGAGTATATTTGCTGTTCATAATTCATTTGGCTCGGTGTCGCTGCTTGCTTTTGGAACAGCGTATTTTGCGTTACACTCGAGAACGGGAATACTTCTATGGGGCTGCTCTTTCGGAGCATTGACTATTTTTTTTTGCTACAGAGAATTTTACGCTAAAATAATAATAATTATTTTATTAATACGCCCCCTCATTCCAATTGGACTACGATGGACAAAATCTTTGATGGAGTTAAATGACCATAAGGAAAAGAAATACCTACGGTGTTTGTCCGCCCTCAATAGGGTCACACTACTCTCCCCAAACAAGGGAAACCCCAAGTCTAGATTATTGAGCCTGACTTGGATCTCTAGAATTCCTGACTTAATCATGTCTTTTAAGATTTTCACATATATAACACAAAAAAAAAAGATCTACATGTAGGCTGTGAAGATCTTAGAATGGTTATAATTTGTATTGTTTTAAATTTCATTCAGTTACCATTTCAACTGATGTGTCCACATGTGATATTCGATGGACCTTATATTTTCATTATAATGATCTGTGCTGAAAATATAACGATTTGAATGAACTGCCTAAGTGCTGGAGCCACAGAAGGGCGCGTAGTCAATAATTGACTCGTAACAAAAATGCTTTTAACGGTAAAGTCCTATAAAAATATTTTATTCAGTGTTTTCTCATTTCTGGCGATACAATGAGATCTCTTTTTATTCCAAGAGCTGGCACCAATTATTGGAAAGGTGTTTGAGGCAAGCTGAAAACTAGTCACATACCTCTTCTGATATACCCCAATACCGAATTGCAAACCTGGCTGGTGAGTAGCGCAGCTAAATCAACCCCTAAATTTTTGAAAATATTATTTTTTTTCCCGAAAAATATATTTGAGGCAAAACGCAATTTCTATATGTTGCAGTATATTCGAAAATTAATGAATACGCAAAAAATGATCCAGACGATTTAATCGGAGTTTCAGCATTGCCAGACGCGTACAAAAATATTTTGCAAAAATTGTATTTGAGGCAGCTTGGAATTCTAATGGAGTATTATTTATAACTAAAAGATAAGGTTTCCGAAAAGACAGATCATTTTGGTGGAACTCTTCAGCTGCCAACCCCTAAAAATTTAGGGGTTGATTTAGCGCCGGTACTCACCAGCCAGGTGTGCAATTCTATTTTGGGGTGTATCAGTGTATACCCACCCAAAAATTGATGCCAGCTCTCCTACTGTTTATACATTTTGTTTTGGAATCCATGTTTCAAAGAAACAGTTTTCAAACCCAATCATTCAATTAAATTAACCCAAATTTGGTTAAAATGGACATGATTTGCTTAAAAGGCAAACTCTTCAAATAAAATACGCAAATTGAAGCTCTTATTCTATCACAAAAATGAGGAAACACTGAGTTAACATATTTTTATGGATTTTCACCGATCAACTCATTTGTTTGGAGTCAGTATGACGTCAGATTTAGGCATGAGTCCATTGCATCAATAAATATATCTATCATAGTCCAGTGTAATATTTCTATGCAACTATGGGAAATGAGAAGTTGAACTGGTAATTCAAATGAGCATTCGTATATGCCTATCTCCGTTTTGCAGATGTTCTATTGTTGAGAACTCCTCTATTGTGGCAACAACTTTAGCTTAAAGTGTGACAGGTCGAGCGTAACGTATGACCGAGCATTTCGGCACTTCTCTATTCTCTTTCCCAGCGGCTTTTTTTATAAATTTCCTAATTTTGCGGTTTCGTTATACCTCGATAATGGCCCCTATCTAGTAGCGCGCTCGACGAGAGAAGAACACTCTGGTAGATTAAGTAACTTTCGAAAAAAACGACATCCTTTTAGTTGAGATCACACCGAGAATAATTGAGACGAAAGAAGGTTTTCTCTCCGAAGAAAACTTCGTTTGAAGTTTTTGGGAGTTCTGAAGGGTTTCTAGAACGTTTTTATATTTTAATTACATAAATACTGGAGCATCGGAATATGAATTTATTAAAATGAAAAGTGTCCTTTCTATGTGAACATCAGTATTATCAAAAATATCTTTGTACGATACTTGATTGAACATGTTTTTTTGTTCCAAATGACCTGTTAACATTAATTTCGAAATGAAAACAAAATTAGATCTAAGTTCTCTTCGAAGATGAAGAAAAAATTATGGCAGTGAATAAGCAATCAATGAGTCAATGATGACTCACGTTAAAGCACTGGCAAACCGCACTTTTGTACAAATTTCTAGGTTGTCTGACAAGTAGAAGAATCCACTCAAATGGACTTCTCTTAATTAAAAATTTTTAATATAATAATAAATTGAACACATTTAAAGAATTTCAAAAATATTTCATATATTGTCCAATAAAATATTGTTTCGGTAAGTATACAATACCTTCGACAACTTGGATGAAAAACCTGATGACGGTATTGTAAACCGAAATGATATTGTTGTGGACAATATATGAAATATTTTTGAAATTTTTAAAAATGTGTTTAATTTATTAATAAGTTCACATGGAATTTCAACACGTATCTCCCACCTCAATCAACTATTTGAAGAATATTATGTATATATTCTGAAGTGCCTCAAGTTTGTTTTATTGACTTATCAAAATTACTTTTTGGACGTCCAGCTGGTATCAAACCAATGATTGGACTTCTATCTTTTCCATTGTCTTACATATTTCATTCGAATATATCTATTTATTTATTTATTTATTTATTTATTCATTTAACATACACTGTTGTACAGGATATGTCTTAATTACAAAGCAGGAGAGAAGACATATAAACTAAAAACAAAATTGCTTGTAAAAAAGTTTCAATTTTGTACTTTCAAATTATAAAGTTCAATTTAAAAAGAAAAAGTTCATGATATGAAAACACAACTGATAAAATGAAATACAATTATAAGAATAAAAAAACTTAAATGCTGACCAAACTTATGCATGCATATAAAGATGAGCACACACATACATATACATTCACATATTAACACATATACATACACAAAATTATATGTGTGAATATGAATCATGTACTTGAATACACATAAATGATTTTTTTAGCATAGATTATGCATGTCAAGGAAACTTGCCTTAATATCAGTAACAGAACAGTTGGAAATATCCACCTTGGCTCCCAAAATATTACATAGTTCACACATCGTGTGCAATGGAGAAAATTTTAAATTATTCGTCCTAGCTGCTGGAAAGAAGAACATGAATTAATTCGTTTCTAGAAGAAACTTCTGAAACAATAAAGTTAAGTTTTTGCAATAATTCCTGACATTTCACTTTATTGTTAATTATTTTATACAAGAAGATTATTGAGTGGCATTTACATCGCGCAGTGAGTGTGTCCCACATTATGTCGACTTGTAAGTGTTTCATGTTGATGCCTCTAGGTGGATATATGCCATCAGTTCTGAAGCTCAAAAGTTCTTTTTTTGAATAGACACCAGTTGATCAATATGTAACTGATAACCAGGATTCCAGACTGTTGATCGGCATTCGAGTTTAGATCTTACGATAGCACAATACAATGTTTTCACAGTTGATATATTGCTAAATTCCTTACCAATGCGAATAATGAAACCATATACTCTACAGGCAGCGGTTACTGTAGCATTGATATGAGGCACAAAAGTTAGTTGAGAATCGAAGGTTACGCCAAGGTCAATAAATGTATTAGGTCTTCCCAAAATGTTATTATCAATTTCATAGCTGAAATTTATCAAATTTTATTTTGTGGAAATTGACATAACATGACATTTGGAGATGCTGGTTAATTTGTTGAGAACATACCAATTTACTATATTACGCAAGTTTCTGGCATATCAAAAAACTGCCTGAAGAATTTTTGTTTTTCTTCTTAAACTGAAATTACAAAAGTATAGGCTCGGCCAGTATCCACAGTTTTGTAGCCAGGCGTCCTCATTTTGTGTAGATAACATAGAATATGTACTTAACAAATTCTCGAGTTGCCTCGAATAACTGCTCAAAAATGTAACTTAGGTCTTTGACTATATCTTTAGCCTTTCTTATTATTGACTGAAAGGCTAAACCAAGCCATTTTTTCTATTTTACAGCCATTTCTCGCGTAGCAATGAGACCCAATTTTTTGTTCCAATATTAGTTTGTCGGAAATATTTCGTGTTTCAGTTTGTGTCCAAGGTAAGACTTTTTTCGGGTTTCAAATAATTTCGATGACTTCTCATCAATACCCATAAGCTTTTTACCTTTTATTTACTTGAGATTCGCAGAATTGTTAAACGCAGACAAAAATAATTTGGTTGAAGTGTATCAGTTACTATGATCAAAAACCATGATAAGTCTTTTGATGCTGTGAATGAAGAAGCTACCAAAGGTCACCGTTTTTATCAAGTATGAGACTTGAAGAACTTGCAAAAATTACAGGAATAAAGCAATGATGTACTTATACTAATGTATTCACTTATTTATTCAATCATTCAGAGCTCAGTACACAAACAGGTGCAATACCATACCCACTGAAAAATATTCTAAGATACGGTTGGAGATGAACCCAGAAGCATCAGTAAACCGAAAGTCTATTTATTTTCTGAAACGTAATTTTTTTTCATTTTTCATCGGTATATTGTCAACAGACCGTTGCTACTTAGCGTGTGAATCAAATAAAAAGGCATATAGTGTATGTTATATTTCGCATTGAACTACGCAGTTATGGAAATTTATGGGTATATAATATATAATATTATATATATTATAATAATTTATATATAATGTGTACCTACTGATCACTATTTTTTTTCCTCTTGTTGTTATTATTTTTTTTCTTTTCTCAAATGTTTATCTAATGTATTATCCTCACATTGCAGTATTCTGTAAAAAGTGTTAATGGGCTTATGGGTCTTCAGACCCCTGCCTTTCATTATATGTAATAATAATGATAATAATATAAGTGGCCATATATTTTGCGTTTTTACTGCCCAGTTTTTCATCAATTTATAAGAATGAGTTATTGGGAATTTCATGAAATTACTCAGATTTGACTTATGAGTCATTGAGTTCAAATACACTTATCTAGCGTCACCTTTGTGTAATCACAAAATGTACCAATACAAATTTATGAATTCCGGTATATAATAAAATATAAATGAATGAAATGTTTGCAAATGGTTCAGACGTTATTTCCTATCTTTATAAGTTTATGTCAATAAATTCATCCACTTGTTTTCCAAGCGCCTTTGGTTATATCGATTTTGGTAATAAAACAAAACTTCACAAAAAACATTTTATCCATATATCCGTAATTATCGTTTTACTGTAGGTCAGTTTCAATTCTACTTTTGATTAAATGAAAATAATTCCAAATACTGAAGGGTTATTCATGTTAAGAGTTGGAAAGATCATAGATTAGTTTTTAAACCTGAAAAACTTTTCAAAACCTAATATAACTCCCTTGTTCTATGGTTTATGCATAAAGTAACTCTCAGCACTACATTCAAACTTATCTAAATAATCTATTTCAATAAATTTAAGTCAATTCTCATTGAATAATTTCCCAAGAATGGTTGATAGAACTTTGGGACATGTCCCCTTTAATAGAACAAATTGAAGGGGACATTTTTCCCTCTAATTAGTGTATAGTCGATTGTACTTTTTCTTATTATTATTTTTACTTTTATTTTACTTCTTATTATTTTATATTTGATTCTTTTCATTTGATTTAAAATATTCGAAATGTTGATTCAAAAATTTTTTATAAATATCATACAACCTGTAAGCAATAATGGTTGTTGCAGTCTGCTTGTTTTGGTACTACTTCAGAAAAATATTTTGAAAAAATATATACTCCTATGTACACGTATGTTTATGAAGTAACATTTATGAACCAATAGTTGAGGCTTATAGTCTTTCGAGTAGAACTTATTTGAAATGATCTGCTATGTGTTTTTTTTTATTTCACATATTTTCATAGCCAACTAATATTTGCTGAACCTTAAGGCGCATAGCTTAATATTAGTAGAAAAATAATAAATTGCCAATTATCTTTGGAAAGGATTACAAATTTTCGGAATAGAGGAGCTTATACAAAGTTACCCTTATTTTTAATGCTTGATACGATAAAATTATAAAAGGGGAGGGGAGGTCTATTTGAAATAAAAACTTTTTTTTTAAAAACGTTTTTTTAAATTTAATTTTTATTCTCCTTTTTTGATCACTCTGTACTCTAATTTTTGAAAATATTATACGTAGACTTGTAAGGTCGATCTTCTTCTATAAGAAACCCAACCCATATTAGATAATAAAGGCTTTCGTATGGGAATAATTGATAATTATGTTTCGGTCTGAAAACGTCATTTTGAACATAAAATTTAAAATACGTCAATAACGGTTTGACTTAGGTATAGTACATTATACACAAACTATATGTAGAATTTTTCGAGGAATCGGAAAATGCAATAATATATCGAGTATTCTATTCAAAATAGGGAAGTTGACATCTACTTCCGGTATTGCCGGAAGTGCCGCCATCTTGAAAATATTTTAGCCGGATGTCCGCCACCCATATTAGTACACCAACAAATCCAAATGAGTCATCCCAAGTATAATTTTCCTTATATGGATCGATGGAATTTTTTTACCCAATGATTTACAGTTGATATAAAAATAACTATCATTCTATTTGATTGACTAATAATTTCTAAGCATAAACATCATGATATGAACCAGGGTAAAGAGGGTAAACATAATGAGAGCAAATCATTGTTTTTCAGAAGCACACTGTGCTTGTAGGGAAGACTAAAAGTGTTAAAGAGAAAGAAATATATCAGATAATATAATTGGGCAGGTGAACAAACATTAGTATCCATCGTCAATCAAGTCAACGATGGACGAATCAAGACTCTGAAGTCAATGCACAAAATTCTTATGAACTCACTGAATATTTTTGTGGGAACAATACTGACCGGTATATAATATAAATATTGCAGTTGAATTCTTGAGATAATTCTGTTTGCTTAGTTACTTGCGTTCCGAGAAATTTAAAAATTTATATAATAGAAGTACCTAGTACAGCGTATCAATTATCAAAGAGCAAATAGATACGTTTCAGTGTTTAATCAGGTGAAGGATTTTCCAGAATTAACAATAAAACTTAATATTTATTTTGAATATAGTTTAATGTTTCACGACTGTAGATATGTATTTTCAGTATTTAATAGTGTTGGCGTTTACTTGATGTAAATTCATTTTAATTGAATATAAACTTAAATTCAAACACTTGTACTTATGATTTACACTTTGACTACATAGCATGACGCGTTTCGTCGTTACAAATGACTTTTTCATATGCTAACAGAATCATTCATTATTTCGTTATGAATTTCGTCGTTACAAGCGACTTCTTCAGATGCTAACAGAATAATTCATTATTCTGTTAGCATCTGAAGAAGTCGTTTGTAACGACGAAACGCGTCATGCTATGTAGTCAATAAAGTGTAAATCATAAGTGTTTGAATTTAAGTTTATATTCAATGTATTTTCAGTGTTTAATTGGGATTTCAGTCCAGGACAGGAAAATAAGTTACCTCTTTAGTATTTTCCAAGCTTTCGAAAATGTTTATTTTCTTCTTCAGGTAATTACTGTGAAGTTAGTCTGAAAGTACATTTGTTTCTTGAATTTTGAAAATATGTACGAGTATTCCCAAATGTCATTGGGTTCCAATATTATTGCATTCTACGTGTTTATTAGTTGAAGGAAGCAACGACACGAGACATATATATGTATATATATATATATATATATATATATATATATATATATATATATATATATATATATATATATATATATATATATATATATATATATATATATATATATATATATATAATATCTTGAAAGTTTTTAGTAATAACAGGCTTTTTTTGATATGAAAAAGTTTATTTTTGTTGACGTTTCGTTGTTATATTACAACTTGTTATGTCAAAACTAATGAATTAATAATATCTTAAACAGGCAATTTCAAGATATATATATATATAATGATACACAACCAAATCGATATCCTGGTCTATATTTTGAACATGGTTAATATCTTCATCAGGATTCTAAAAAATACAGATGTTGAATAAAATGTGATGAAAAATGTATTACATCTTGTATCAATGCTTGACCAAACAGTTGGAATGAACATATAATAATGCACAAAACTTTATGATAGAAATGAAATATAAAAATTGAGAGGATAACCCAACAAATCATAAAAGAGTTAAGAACCGGACTGTCTGAACACAAACGTCACGAAAAATACAGCAATTAAATATCTCAGAAATAATGTTTAAAATAGCAAAACCTCTATGTAACCTTCGGCATCCATCAAATAGCTGCACTAGTACTTACTTCGACCTATCGAAAGTAGGATATGGAAAATCTCCAGTATGTTATGGCCTTAATTGAACTCAATTTTAACAAAGTCCAAACACAAATAGAAGAAGGATGAAATTTCAATCATTGTCCGCTCTTTCAAGATGCCCAAGTTGATGCAATTCGATTTCAAAACTCGTTACTCTGTAACTTAAGTTTTATCTTAATTTGACAATGCAAAATAAATTTACCCCATTACCAATTATATTTGTATTTTCATTTATGAATGACACAATTTCATAAGAAATATTGCTTGGTATGCTATTAGCTAGTTATTCCGCTGAAACATTGG
This sequence comes from Henosepilachna vigintioctopunctata, assembly GCA_030704895.1. Classification (NCBI taxonomy): domain Eukaryota; kingdom Metazoa; phylum Arthropoda; class Insecta; order Coleoptera; family Coccinellidae; genus Henosepilachna; species Henosepilachna vigintioctopunctata. Next base: position 4,353,612 of record JARQZJ010000095.1, on the reverse strand, counting down.
TGTCGGTATTCGAATAGATGCTAATGATTGGTACTTGGAATGTAATTACTTCGAGCCGCTATATTTGTATAATACATGTGCAAAATACTCGTTAACTGGTGTTATTAATGTGCGCTCTAAGTGCTTGTTACATATACCTAATTACTATGCACAACGAACGATATATTATATATCTCATTAGATACACCAAGAGTCCCATTATTTGAATAAATAGGGAGAGAAGGAATTACGTGAATCGACTGGAATAGCATTGAAGGAATAAAAAAGTTTCATGTTTAAATAATACAGAAAAATTTATTCTGAATTATTTCGGTGATGGTGAAATTAATTTGAATACTCTTTTCTTTTGTACAAGCCAATATAATCCACTTGCTAATAGTCGATGGTATATTCCAACATTGGAGATAAAGGATGTGGCTGTTTCAATCATTTCGACAACCGTCAACAAGATTCAAACTTGAACAAAAACAAAAAATTTGGAGAAGAATAATTATTTGAGTTAGAATTCATTTCTTTCCTCTGAATCCTATCTGAAATAAATATTCTTTCTAAGGACCGTTTTATCGTACGAAAGGTGCAAGAAATATGCAATCACGTATACATTTCGGGAAGGTGAAAAAACCAGCAGAGCGTACGTGTAATTATAGATTAAGAGAAGAATCTCAAGGGCATAAAAAAGATTTACAGTAGTAGCAAATACCTTCTACTCCTAGATTAAATACCTCATCAAATTCGTTTTGCCCTGCAGTTTGTTCTTTTGGACATCGTTTTCGTTCGATATTGAGTTTAAACTCTTGAAGGTGAACCTAAAATTTTATGCTTGCAGGTATCCAATCGCCGGTAAAAACTTGCCACATTTCGAAGGATGGGTCAAGAATACCTTCAACGTCGACCTGGTCAATCCAACCTTGTCGCAAGCTTTACCGGAAGAAGACAAATATCCGAAAACTCTCCTAATTGCAGAAGAGCTGGTAAGAATCGTTCGACTGAATATCCCCTATTCCCTGAGAGGTGTCGATAGAATGTTGAGAGCACATGGCCAAACTTTACACGACATATTCACGCTCAGGAACGGTATGTTCGAACGAATTCCCGATATCGTACTTTGGCCAACCTGCCACGAAGAGGTGGAGAAAATCGTTGAGCTAGCGAACGAGTTGAACATTGCGATTTTGGTGTTTGGCGGCGGAACGGCCGTTTCTGGTGCCGTTGAGTGTCCGGTTAACGAACGTAGAACGATAATATCGTTGGATACGTCGCAGATGAACAAGATTTTGTGGGTGGATGAGGCTAATTTAGTGGCGTGTATAGAGAGTGGTATTATCGGACAAGATCTGGAAAGAGAGCTGAAGGCTTTGGGCTACACAACCGGACACGAGCCGGATAGTTACGAGTTCTCGAGTCTGGGTGGATGGGTGGCCACCAGAGCGTCAGGTGAGTTTAATTAACGACTATAGGTTAGAAATGAATTTCAAAAATTTAACCAAGGGTAGCTGGGAAATATGTTGTGTTTTCAATTGTTATAATTGGTTCTCACTAAAGAACCAATTATAACACAGCTCTGGAAGAATGTTATGACTTTTGATAGAGTACATATCCCTTTTTGATTATGCATTATCTTGCTGTGCTACTTCATGGCTCTTCTTACATGACACTTTTCTCTTATGATAGTCCCATCATTGTTGGTCTGTAGATTTTTTGTAGTCTCTTTGTAGTGCATTTATGATCATTCTTTGCAGGATGAATTTTGTGGTTCTTCTTGCTGGATTAGGTGCCATATTTTCTCTTTAAGGATTTGATCCTGACAATCTCTCTTAGTATCATCATTGTGGCTCTTTCGATATTTTTAGTCTCTTTGTAGTGCATTTATGATCCTCCTTTGGTGGACGCACTTTGTGGCCCTTCTTGCTGGATCTTGCCCATTTTCTCTTTATGGAAATGATCCTGACAATCTCCCTTAGTACTTGAATATTTCATTTACTCTACCGAATTTTGCTTCGGTTTTTTCATGCTCAACCTAAATCTTTATCGTTTTTTTTCCAATTCAGTGGACCTACAGTTTAACGCCTGTTCCGAACGGCCAATAGACTTGTGATCAATGTACATTACCCAACAATTAAACTACTCAAATCACAGACAATCACAAACCCACATGCCTTCACCACGTCTCGAACCAGAACCTACCGCAGCATAGTCTGGTGTTTTCCAGGCTAAACCACGGAAGCCGGCTATTTATAGATTACTTTATGCAACTTCAACTTTTGCTGATATGACAATTATGTCATTATGCATTGAATTACAATGCTTCATTTAATTCGTTTGATTGTAGATTCGATTCGGGATAGTTTTCAATGCAATTTTCTTTTGTACCTCATTTTCGTGAAGAGATTTATTTACATTGACGTACATAGTTAAATCTATATCGTGGTACTAATTGCAAGATGATATCATTATATCTATAATCATCGTAGGTCCTATAAAATTATTTGATAATTCGAATTCGTTGGTTTTTTACTTGTAGTAGTTTCTAACTTCATCGATTGTAAATAGGCAACAGAAAATCTCATAACACAATATTCTTCATCAGTAGTATCCGAAATATTATTTTGATATAATATACATTAAATAGATGCTCTTTCATTTAATTATAAGAACATGGATGTATTGATCTTCTATAGAAAAGTCACAATTTGTAGAGTCACATAATATCGAAATTGAGCAATCTATATTCCTAAATAATTCTTCTCTCATTCATGAAATTATATAAATGACAGTCCTGCGTAAAACCGTATGTACGAAGAATCGAGAGCTTAATATTATGTCATATGCTTGACGGTCGCAAAGGATTCAGTGTTATATATCGTGCAAATATTTGTCTGCTATGAACGACGGGAACACATCGACGCCTCCAATGATAAGAACTACTTATGTCGTGACGTCAAATCTTGAAACAGTGTTGTCGGGTCGTTTTATTTTTTAAATTTCCAGTATTATTTCTAGTACTATGCGAATTCGAGTTTTGCAGAAATCTTGATAGATATTGATTGATATTTGAAAAGTATTCCCTAAAAACTTTAACATGTTAACCTTATTGAAAATTTAACGTGTTATATTCTCAGGAATGAAGAAAAATATCTACGGCAATATCGAAGACTTATTGGTGCACGTTAAAATGGTCACGTCCAAAGGCGTCCTCGAAAAGAACTGCCAAGTACCACGCCTGAGCTGCGGGCCCGATTTCAACCACATCGTGCTCGGTTCCGAGGGTTCCCTAGGAGTTATTACCGAAGTGATCCTTAAAATTCGACCGTTACCGAAGTGTACACGATACGGCTCCATCGTGTTCCCCAATTTCGAAAGCGGCGTCCAGACCATGAGACAGGTGGCGAAGTGGCGTTGCCAACCTGCCTCTATCCGTCTTATGGACAACGAACAGTTCAAATTCGGCATGATCTTGAAGCCGGACGCGGGACTTATCGGATCTCTCATTGACATATTGAAGAAACTCTATCTGACGAAAATCAAAGGCTTCGAGTTCGACAAACTTTGCGTGATGACTCTTCTGTTCGAAGGAGACGAGAAGCAGGTGAAAGAACAGGAGAAGCGGGTTTATGATATAGCGGGAGAGTTTGGTGGTTTTCCTGCCGGGGAGACGAATGGAGAGAGAGGGTATATGTTGACATTCGTAATTGCTTACTTAAGGGTAAGTTTATAAGTATATGTTCTCAATTGAGTTGAGGTTCTTTCTTGTGACAGATGTCTAACATCTGTCCCAGTTATAAAAGAACGTCATATTGAATTTTGTCCATTCAAAGTGTTGCAGTGTATGTGTTTTCCGATATAATTGTCAATTTCGTTGTCTTATTGCTTGTTCTTTCGTATATTTATATCTTATATTCTTTGAGTTTCTTTTCGTGCAACCTGACATGTTTTTTGAAAAATATTTTATTTTTGTTTGAGTTTTCAACCTAATTTTTTCTGTTTGGTGGCTTATCAAAGCCTATCAATTAAAATGATAATAATAACCTTCATTCCTCATATTTTGAAGGTTATTCGAAAACCTATTCAACAAGTACTATTCTGCACCAAATTAAGCTTTCCAAGCAACAATGGTTTAATAAGAATATAATATAATAAAATAAATTTATTGAGAAACATTCCTTATATCGTAAAATTACATTCATTCAATTGATACAATAATTACAACTAAGAAGAATGCTCACCAAAGGAGTGAATTCAATTTTGAGTCTGATCGTCCATTCAGGCCTCGAACAAAAATATTGGTTAAATTTATATACACAATAATATACAACTTTATTTGAAAATAAAAGAAAAAAAATACCTCAGAAATATTAAACATTTGAGACAATTTCACAAGGTGAAGGACATAAAAGTTAAAAAAATATAAAAACATATGATACAAAAATTTGATTCATAGATTATTTCCTACATTCGAATCATCGAAGTACTCTGACACACTATAGTATGCCTTTGTTAACAGCAGAGATTTACCTCTCCTCTAAAACAAATGAGCTTTCACTACTCTCAAATTCGATGGTAAATGGTTGAAAATTTTAATACTCTGATAATAGTGGCAGTGCTCAAGTTTAGCTGTTTTTTGCATAGGAATAAGTAGCACATCACTGTTCCTTGTTGAATACTCATGATTACTATTTAATTTATTAAACCTATCTTCATTTTCTTTAACATAAAACAAACATTTATTAATATATAAACACGGTAAGGTGAGTATGTAATTATTGATGAAGATAGGTTTACAAGATGTTCGTTGATGAATATTGAATATTGATCGAATATTGATATTTCACTTCTGTGTAATAAACATCATATTTATTTCTGTGGAGCAGCTCCACAGCAGTATAATATAATTTAAATGACTATATACAAGACGGTTATACAAATTAATAACACAGTTTCTAGGTACGATGTTCTTAATTCTACAGATTACAAAAAATGAGTTACTCAATTTTTCACATAAAAAATCAATGTGTGTTGTCCATCTGAAATTTCTGTCTACATATATTCCAAGAAACTTTGTTGATTGAATGATCATATGGTGTTGTCCCCATATTTAACATCCAAGGTACTAATTCCATCGCCCTCAGACAAAAATGAACACATACAGTTTTGTCAACGTTCATTATCAGATTGTTCATTCGACACCAATACACAAACTGCCTCACAATGCGTTCACACGCCTCCAGGAGTCCTGCCAGAAACAACCACCGCTGAATCATCGACAAATTTTGTCACCAAAAATCGGAGCAACTTCGCACGCAGATCGTGTATAAACAATATGAATAGAAGAGGTCCGAGTACAAAGCCTTGCGGCACCCCAAGAGCAATGTCATGTCTCTAAGAATAACTCTCTCCTATTTTCACTACCATTGTTCTTTCTTCAATATAACTACGTAACCAATTCAGAAAAACGCCTCTGAAACCTAAATTGTAGCATTTATCAAGAATAAATTCAAAGGATTAAAACTTAAATCGATAAAACTTCACTGTAACTTAATAGATTTTCGAAATTTCTTATTGCAATGATTAAATATTTTGATCGAATTTATTGATCATTACTTCATTTTTTCTTTCTTACTGTATCAAATTATACTGCATTCAAAACTGTTTTTGATTGAAGTATTTTCCTTGGGAAAAGTTTTTATTGTGGAACTTTCTTATAATTTTAATAGATAACTTATTTTGATCGAGCAATTATTGAATTAAATGGGCTGTGGAATGTCGTAAAACTAAATAGACTCGAACCATCCAATTAATATAAACGCTTATGAAAACTAATAAATTCAATCGAAATACGGTCGCATCAAAATTAATGATTATGTCAAATTTTTATTGAATTTCTATTTTTCGTTTTGTTTCAGGATATAGCACTAGAATACCGCATCGTAGCAGAATCATTCGAAACCTCAGTGCCTTGGGATCGCGCCATCTCTCTTTGCGCTAACGTGAAGCAGAGAATCGCGCAGGAATGTCGAGACCTATCTATCCGTCATTTTCTGATCAGTTGTCGCGTCACCCAAACCTACGACGCTGGCTGCGTAATATACTTTTATTTCGCCTTCAATCACGGCGATGTTTCGGACCCGGTGGCTACGCATCATCAGATCGAATCGAGAGCTAGGGACGAGATTATCGCTTGCGGCGGCAGTATATCCCACCATCACGGCGTGGGTAAACTGAGGACGAAATGGTACCCGCAAACAGTGTCGGAAGTAGGAGTCAGTTTATACAACGCCACTAAAAACGAATTGGACCCCAAAATATATTTGCGACGAATAATTTAGTGTTATCCAAGTTGTAAGGTATCTTTGAATAATGAAGAAGTTTTTGAACTCTAGAAAAATGTAGCTAAGTTTGGTGCAGCTGCTATTCGCTCCAATCTATTTTGGAGGTTAGATTTTACAAATTTCGAAATATTTGAAAATATGTATTGTCGATATACAAAGTTAAAGGAAAAAATTACCAGGTTGACAGGTTGTCGACTGGAACTCCCGACGTTGGATTTTAAGTGGCAATAACATCGCCAGTGGTTGTGTCGACTGGTAGATGCCTCCAGTGTAGATTTACCAAACTCTTAAGCGCTATCATATCTACATCGACACTCTGGATTTCTTTCTCAGTTAGGAAAGAAACTTTCAAAAGTAAGGGAGCTACAGTTGACGACGTCTATCAATCGGTATTAAGTACTCAACATTGAACCTTCTGTTTCGCCTTGTTGAGTACATTGATTGGACTTGTAGATTGAGTGAAGCCTCATAGATGTTTCAATAAAATTTGAAAAAAACCTTCAAGAAAATTGATTATTTGAGTGTTTTTTATAAATTTTTTATGATTTTTTTCATTGTTTATCGACCTATAAAAGAGATTCGTTTGGGACACTCAAAATGGCAGTAATAACTTTTGCCCATGATGTTGCTATGACCGTTCACTTAAAACTGCCCTTCTTTGTTGGTTGATTTTCTACATTTGTGATTTGTATGTGACATTAGTTCATAAGGTAGACTAAATATATCTTTTAATTTAATTCGATTTATGTCAAATTTGCTTGAAGAATAGTTCAGTTCCCCCATTTTTCTCAAGGAAAAGGCGGGGCATTTGATCATATTATTACTGTTAACAAAACCCATATTTATTGATATTTGACGTATTTTATATGACGTGGTCACTCCGCCATTATCTTAGAAGGTTAAACTTTATAATGTTAATATTAGAACCATCAGACTGAATTTTGTGAGATGGTTTAGGAAATTTTCCATAGAGAAAAATGGATTACAATTTCTGAGTAATACAAAAATTATTTACCTCCTTATTGATTGTCTTGCCTTGAGTATATTTGGTTTTAGTGTAATTAGACTTGACGAAATTCCATCCTTAATTTTTGACACGTTTCATTGTAATTTCTATTTTAGTTTAATACATTAGTTGTGTTTGAATGTATTTAGTTGCATACTAGATATTTTTCAATTTATTTCTATTTTTATTATACGAAAATGCCATCAAGATAAGAAATTGAAAGAATCATCGTCAGCATTTATCACCAGAAAGATTTCAATTACATTTTGTTTGTAATTATTACTTCAGTATGTAATTTTGTCGTTAGATTTTAGTTATTTGATCAAGTATTAAGCGGTGTAAGTTACCGAGTAGTTCAGCTGTTTTGTTCTAGTCTTTTTCAGTGAAATGTAGTTACCTTAATGTTTTGTCTTAATAAAGATGACTTTGTAATGTGTTGTTTTCGTGTGTCTACCCTCCAAAATTCAAAATAAATATAGCAATATTCTGTATTGCATATCCAGATTCATTTTACCCAATGCATTATGAATTTATTTGATGGGTTATTTAAAATATCTAAAAAAAGTAAATTCGTTCTTTCTCTATTGCAAATATTTCCCTTTTCAGCTTCGTTTTCATATCAAAACAGAAGAATAAAATCACTCGATAGTTTTAGTAGCATTTAATCGCCCAACAAATCCAATAAAAATACGAGTGACTTTGTAGTTTTGCAAGAACATTATCACTTTTGGCTTCTTTATTGCTGCAATTATCTTACAATAAAACAAAAAGAGAAAATATAAATTATAGGGTATATTGTTACGTATAATATGCACCTAACCTATTGAATAGACCTTCCTCAAGAAAATCAATGAAAAAAAAACAAACTATGAAAATCTTATTCAATTTCATCAATAATGAGTTGGCATATAATCAAATCACTGTTGGTTACAACATATTATGACTGATTAGTGAGAAAATTGTGCTTGCATTTCATCAATCAATCAAAGAATTCTGGGAGGCATACAGATAAGGTCATTCTCGCCTCACGATATATAGATTTTAATTAATACTTGAGCTGCTCATAGATTTCCTTTGGATCATCCTACGCCTCCTAAGTGGGACGAACCCCTATGGTTGGAAACCCTTGTCCTAAAGACATTTGGGACACTATATTCTCTAAAAACATATTATTTCACAAAAGGCAATCAAATATTGGAACCTACCTAGATATGCCTATTAACCAATTTATATGAAATTATTCTTTATACAAAACATTACAATTTCTTTGGTTGAACCAGTATTGTAAGTATGATACTACATCATGATCTCAGAAAAATGGACATTTAATCAAATGATGATTGGAGCTGGTACTTGATTCTCCAATTTACGTTTCTTTCATTAATAAAATAAAAACGCCATTGCAATTATCTGGTTATGGGGAAGCTTTCATTGAAATATATGGAAGAAGCATGGAAGTTGAAGGATATTTTTATTGAATCAAAATTGAAGTGTTTAAATGAAGTTTGAAATTCAGAAAACTAAGGCCATTAGTTTGAATTCTTTCTTTTTTTAAGTTATGGAATTCAATAAAAGGAATTTTGAAATTAGTAAACTTCTTTGAAGGTTTTTCTTTCGAAGAAATTCTATGAAAATGTTTTGGTTTTCAAGGATTTCACAAAAATCTGTTTGACAAGAGATAAAAAGATGAGAAATTTATACACCAGTGTCCTATAACGGCATCTGTCTCGAGAAAGACCAGGGTAAATTATTATGAACGTTGAGGTCTTTTAGAATAAAAACAGGGCTTTAGTAGTCGGTAAACGTTTGGAATAAAATCGATACAGTGATTGATGCATTCCTGTGGAAGAACGAAATTTAGTGGAAGATGCAGTAAAACAGCTTAGGGTGTTACGACCCTTCCAACAACAAAGTCCTTGCCTTAAAATTATGGGAGTTATTTAACATTGAAATTCAGATTCCTTCCTAATATTGATTGAAGATGTAGATTCCGAGAAAATGTTTTATATTGAAAATTTCAAGATGAAAACCAGAGTAATGAAACGTTTACAAGTGATTAATGGTCTCTTTAGTTTCCATGTAATAATTTATGATGATGAACAATGAAGTTTCTACAAAACTAAAACTGCGAATCAATTGCAATTTCGTACGGTTATTCGACAATTTGAGGTAAAAACTGAAATTCATAAAGAGGTAAACGTTTTTTGTTCTTTTCGAAAATGTAAGAAATGTTTTGAAGTGCTTCGTGTATTTATTTAAATTCATTTATAAGGTGTTCATTCATTGTATTCAGATATTCAATTTTTTTTCCTCAACAGCAATTTCATGAATGAGAAAACCACACTTCTATACTACCAAAATGCCAAAAAGGCGTTGCCTTTCAGGTAAAGCAATTTCTCAAATTTATGTCGAATAATATATCTGTACCTTGAGACAAAGACGGCCAATCCCCATTTTTCTCAAATGGCAGGAAACCCAATTCAATGTTGAAGAGTTTTGTGAATCTTCCTACTAATATTTCTATAATAAAGTTTTTCTCACTAAAATCTATTGTGTACCTACATTTCTTTTTTTCACATATTAACCATATTTTCATGAACATTGCCGCTTCATATTTTAGGATTGATTTACGATTAATGAAGATTGGCCTTTTAAGCAATACAAAGCTGAAAAAACAACGGATTTGTTTTGATTTGGTTTTTTCAAACACGAAAAAATTAATAATAGCTGGAAGAAATAATACAGAAATGAAATAAAAACAAACTGGCCAATCTTATAATTTTGATTTTGTTTGAAATACAAATTGGCAAGTTAATACCTTGTATAAGCATATAGGTACCAGTTCAACGTGACGTCTTTACCATTCTTCAAGAGGTAATGTTAATTAAAAATTCATGTTCCGATTGTAGGTATTAACAGTAATTGTATAAACAATTTATATTCATAATATCGACTGTTAGAACTTCAAAAGTAGAATATCATATAAAATCTTTGTTTGCGTTGTCATATTACATAATTGTATTAAAATCTTTATACTAGTAAGAAGCCCGAAATATATATATATATATATATTGTAGAGGTATTATTCGATGTTTCGGAATTAACCAAATTATTTTTGATTACAATTAAAAACTTTCTACAATGTCCACCCAGAATTATGCGAGTAGTCAAAGAACATTATTATTACCTATTCGATGAATTCTAGAGTTGAAGGTTCGAATTCGAATGGGACACACTGTATCAATTCTTGTCATACACATTCAAATATATAGAATGAAATAAGATCTCCATTCAATTTAAAATACGATCAAGTCAGTATATTCGCCTACTCAATCAATATATGTCTTGAAAATATTATAAAATGTTGAACAATATAGTACTCAACGGTAATACATTATTCAATCATAAGATTGAATTTTCAACTGTCTCAGACAAGAAAATTAATCAATTTTCCTATCTGTCAGCGTCTCTCTGAATTATATTCAATATGTAGTAACTGACAAAGACGTATTGGTGGATTCTGTGTAAATTCTAAATGGATTTTTACTGATTCAAAATAATCTATACTCCTTTCAATCAATTTTTACTTTAAATATAATACTACAAACGACAATATGAATCATTATAGTGATAAATTTCACATATGAAATTAATTCTAATTGATAAATGATTAATTAAAAAAACTATGAGCAAAAATATACATTATAAATGAGGTTACCAATGGAAAACGTGGAATTTTATATTCAAATCTCCAGAGCAGCTTCATAATCCCACAATCCAACAACATTTGCATTTCACGGTTCTGGGATTCCGAGATAAAAAGAATTTGGATAACAAGAATTTGAATACTCTTCTGAATGGAAATTATACAATTTCGTGCAAAGATTATACCTATGTAATATGCTGTCTACTTTTTTTCATAAAATATATTACGTCGAAAGGCGATGGGGTTTTATTCTGAACAGGAAAAAACAATATTGAATTATAATATTTGTCTTTGAATAATCTAATTCATAAAAATACCAAGGAAGTCTACAAGTTGTCTCAAAAGAAGGAAGTATATATTTGTTCATTTAAAAGGCCATAAATCTGACAGAATTATAGGATATGTTAATAGGTCCCTTGGTTCTTGGGAACATAGTGGTTGTTGGACATTACTCTAGGGTTATACACTTAAAAATGGTATGGAAAATTTGAAGAGATTGGTTGGGGCTCCATAATCAAAAATCCCAAGAGTATCAAGAAATATAGAAAACGTATCAACCAATCTGCTCGTGAGATTCGAATTCAGAAGCTTGAAATGGAAATCTAAGAGATGAAGATGGCATTTTAGGTGTGGAGCCAGAGAGTTGAATTTTAATGTTAGACAATTTATTGATACCAGAACTGTGAAATATTTCTGCCCATAACAAGAAAACATCAGAATCAGCAAGAAGGAGTAACCACACTTACGTTCAATACGTCTCTGTCACAAATAAGTGAATGCTTTTCTGGCAATTAGGACCCCAGGTGAGGGGATATAAACTTTCCTCCACGTAGTCCTGATTCAATTCCTATGGAAATTTTTGAAGGGGGGATTTCAAAATCAGAATTGTGCAATGAAAACCCGAATTCCGTGGAGAAATTGAAAGAAAATAGTCGTTCCGAATTGTCTGACAAAAACCCAAATGATGTACATTTAATAATCTTGAAAATACATTTTTTCGATGGACATCTGATTTTCACTTTATCAAATAACTGTACAATCAATGGCTTGCGATTTCCTTGCTTTTAACCTTATGTTGTATTTAAGTAATCTTTTTGCGATATCAGCGAGATCTTCATTTATTTTTGGGGTAATGTTATCAATATTTTCTGAATGAAAAGTATATTGCAACTGGGAGTCATCTGCATAGGCATCTACACTGCAATTTCGTAGTTCTTGAAATTTTTGGGTGTTTAATATAAAAAGAATAAGTCACAGAATCGAACTCTGTGAAACACCAACAGAAATAACTACAAGATTATATTTCCTGTTCTCACCAACTATAACCCTTAGTTTCCTGACAGCAAGATGTTTTCAATTATATACCCGTGCTTTGCACAAAACTTTCATATGATGTGTGCATGCGAGAAACTAGCTGTGAAATCCCTAGGAAACTGATGATGTTTACATTCATAGATGACATGACTATTTCCAAGAAATTGTTAAGATATTGAAGTATTTTAGCAGTGAAAAACAGTCTTTAAGTTTTAACAAACTCGAAAGTAACACGAAAGATAAGTTAGATAACGACAAGTTTAGGGTTTGACAATTTGTGGGAAATATATCAGGATATGTAAAAGAAATATATCAGGAATCATTGCACAACCGGTAAGAAATCATAAATGATATTTGAGATGCTTTTTCGAAGCTACGAGCACTATACAGAAATTGAGTTGAAAATAGCTGAAAAAAATGAACTAACGATGAAATTTTCACTCAGAAAAATAAATCCTATTTTCAATGAAAACAAATTCAATTTCAAAATTCGTTAAACTGTTCAGCATATCATTTTTAAATGTGAATAACTCTACTTCAAAGTAATATTTAATTCTCCTTCACAAATTTTCACAGAGTTGCACATTTCGTGAAGTTTAATCAGGAAATATGACGTCGAAAATATTAAAGCACAAGGTTCAAAAATAATTAATCGCAATATTTTACCCGTCTCTATGAGAAAACCCAAGCGGGAAAATTGCGGCTTGAGGAGTTCTCGCAGCTTATATAAAGGTTTATATTCAATGACGTTTCCTTCTTGTATCATATTTTGACGCGACTTTCTTTTTTACTGGATATTCCGTTTTCTACTGAGCTGTTAGAGTAAAATTACGAAATTTTTCGCTCATTTCATCGTCAGAAGATGCACCCGATTTAATTTCGATCCCCTATTGGATTTTCTCTTCAATTTAAGATGACAATATCAGAGGATTTGCGTGTATATGAACTCCTAAATATATTGATCACAAACATATCTTCTACGAAATTATTTTCATAGATTCCTTTGTAATTTCATTCGTTTTTCTATGGATAGAAAGTTTCGAATAGATTTTGTGAATTTGCAATATTTGCTGGAATTTTCGTGGAATAACTAGAGATTTTTGAAGACTGAACGTCCAAAAAAGCTGAGAATTAACTTTTAAATGAATATGAACTAAATTGAGTAGACAAAATGTAAAAATTTACATGATTTCACTTAGGAAATTTTATACGCGATATAAATGTAACTGAAATTTAGGTAATTTAGAAAACGAGAATATTTTGAACTAGGGGTGATAACCTCCATATCACATATGATAAAAAAGGATGCTAGTCATGCTTTTATGAACCAACAGGCTTCGGTCTCCTACATCGATGCTAGACATTACACAAATTGGTCAAATCCTTATCTATGCCTACATCACATCTCTATGCTATCCTAGAATCGACTTGTATAGTTACGAAGTGCCATAAAATGGCGTAATATACATGCTTTCTCAGGAATTCTAGCAAATTAGGCTGTGGGTACAATAGTTGTGTTGATATTGACACCAACTGAGTGAAAAAATGGAGCAGATCCTCTTCGAATGATCAAATTGGTATTTGCAATCCTATGTTTCTTCTTTTGTATTTGACGACAATATTCCCATATTTTAACTTAAATATGGTCTTCCTTCCAATAATCATACTCAAAAAGCATTCAAATAATAGTAACTCATCATAAAAATTATGTCGTTCTTCCGATGAAAGCTCTATTTTATTATACCAACTAGGTAGAGTAAAATGGAGGTAAGTTTATTCTTTTCCTGCGTCAGTTCATCAATTAACAAGCTTGGACCGAAATAACACGATGAAGTAATAAAAACTAAAGAAAAATAACAGAGTAGAATAATAAGTAAGTAATATGAAGAATATTAATTACTGACAGAAAAGAAAGAAAGTAATAGTAACTTCTCAATTGTGGATATATTATTTCATTAATACAAATCGAATAAAATTGCTTCTGTTTATAAATTTGTCAATCTTATGTCTAGGAGTTTGATGTATCCAGTTTCTTATTAGTCTGATATATACAGATGTACAACCTACGTGCCTGATATTGTCTGGTAATTCATTGAACATGAAGGGACCCAGGTAGTAAAATATCTAAGTCCAATGGACTTATTCCACTTAGTACAGGCAACACATTTTTGCTTCTACGATTGCGAAACTGCGGTGAATGGTACACTCTTACGTTGAGATCTGTGAAACCTCACGAGCAGGGTTCGTGCATACAGTTGCCTTGTTGTGAAAACGTTCGTTATTTGGCATAATTCGTTTGATGGGTAGGTGTTCTTCTTTTTTATGATTTTGAGTATCCAATATTTGGCTAGAGAACCCCATATCAGCACCCCATATGTTAGATGAGGCTCAACGAGAACACGATACACTCTTATAAGATCATTCTCGTCACAAACTTTTCCTAGTATTTTGACCTTTGTTAAGAACATTCTAAGTTTCTGGACAATTGCCTTGGCCTTAACTCTCCACTGAAGGTGTTCATCTATTATCAATTATTCCTAGATATTTATATTCTTTTACTGATGTTATGTTGAGTACTCATCATTGTAATTGAGTTCAATATTCAGGTGGTCAATATTCTTTTTTTCAAAAGTGGAAATAAATGTTTACTACAACTGGTAAATGCCATATATTTAGTTTTTCCAACATTCAAAGATAATATTTTTGAAGCAAAAAATTTTATTAATTGAATAAATTCCACTTATATCTTCTGACGTAATTCTTCCCAGTTTCTTGCCGTGAAAATTACTGCAGTATCATCCGCATATCCTATTATTTGTCCGCTTATATGCAGAGAAAATAGCTCATTCACATACAACAATTATAAAGTAGGACTCAAAACGGTTCCCTGTGGTACTCCATAGAGGACCCGAACTTCATCACTTTTGACATTTCCAATTAGGAATATTGGAAAATTATTGAAGCCAATTAACAGATTTGTTGCCAATATGAACAGAAATTATATTTTTCAGCCGAATAGATTCTTGTTTAGGGGATTGAAGTCAAGAAGCATTGAGAAAAAGACAAGATATCCAAATAAAAGGAATGTTTGCTTCATCTTGTGGAGGGTTTTCTCAGTTTCAAATATCTCAGGATGATTCAGCTTTTTTACCAGCTGTATTCCTTGGTAATGAAACATTGTCTTCCTCAGTTACCCAAGTTTGATCTAGAGAAGTTAACTGAAACTTCTACTGATGTGGCTCTTCGTTGCTTGCTTCGTTGTATCAAGAAGAAAATTTATGAGCTTATACTGTGAAGAAGATATGTTCAACTGTTTATGCATTCATAAGTTTGTAACTATTTCATATATAAAATCAACCTGCTTTGGGTGAAAAGAACTGATGTTATCCCCCGATGAACATTGCTTCCTAAGTTTCACGAAATTTTCGATTTACGATAGGTGAAAAATTGTGGAATTTGAAAGAAGTCAAGTAATTTTTTTCGACAAGTCGAGTTTTCATGCACATCGTCTGGCCCATAAAAACTCATTTCTGTTTCCTCATCGAACATAGTTTTCGGAAAGTTTGTGGATTCACAGTTTGTCCTGAACCCAATTCTTCTAAACTCGTAAAACTTCTTCGTCTTTCAATTTAGTTGGACGAGTGTGACGTCGATATTCGACTGATTAAAACTGTGAGGCCTTTTTCTGCAGATACCTAACGAGGTCGAAAATAGGTAAATAATTGATCGAATCAGATTGCGGAGTATTTTCACAGGATGAGGGATGAGAAACACTAAAGTTTATACGTTATACGGGCTAGAAATCCGAAAAAATTGGATTTGGGGGCGGCAATTTATAATCATTTATCTTGCAAAGGCGGAAAGAAAGGAGATGGATCACCGAGATGAGATCGAGATTCGCAAAATTTGATTTCCGAGATATCGGAGAATTCCCAGCGTAAAATCGATCCATAAAAATAAGGTGTATTTTACTTTCACCTGACAAATTACGAATAATCTATATCGATAAATAAAATTGACTTGACTCTCCGTGAAATCAGAATAGACTTTAACTTTCAAACACTTAATTGACAATAACCGACAGCAGAATAGAATCCCAGAGGAAATTGGTACAAAACACGTGTTACAGAATAATCTGCGCAAAAATATCCCGAAATACTCTGAAAGTGGACTCTGGCTATTGATAAACCTCTGTTATTGAGAATTTTCAGACCTTATAAACTGGGATTCGTATAAGAACCAGTATAAAGAGACAATTAGTCATGTTTACACAAGCTAGGATAAGTTTGTTTTCAAAACGTTTGATTTATTCCTGTTTTTCTCCGTTTATGAGTACTTTCTAAGAATGTGTAGTAGAAAAGAATGGAAAATATGCACAAAAATTCTTACTATATAGAAGACAACAATATACTTAAGACAACTAACAAAATAATTCTTTCCTGAGTAAAATTTGTGTAACGAAGAACACGTGTTTCTGAATATATTATTACAAACTCTACATGTGTTTCGGGTGGTTAACTCATGATCAGGAGTATACAATATTACTTAACTTTAGTCAAGTGGTTTAATTTTTAATTTATTGTTTTTAACCTAATGTTTCACCAAGAAATAAGCGAAACCTCCAGGTCATTTATTTCTTTTATATATTATAAACATATGTATTTTTACATTTCTACCTGCTCATACATATTATGAGTATGTATTTTGACCTCTCATAATAGAAACTCGGAAAATAAGACAACTGTCTTGTTAACCTGCTGGTCATTTGTAAAAGTGATAGATACTTTCATAAATAAAACAAAATCTAGGTTCTTCGAGGCAGCCGTTAAACATGCTCCACTGTATTATAGAAAATCTAGTTGATTTACCGAAATGATAGAAACATATTCGACTCAAATCGAAATACTAGAAAATTCCTCTGTGATAATAATGGAAAATACACAAATACTTTTTTTCATTATTTGCAATTCTTAGGAAAAAATATAGCGTTCAAGTAAATTAACCTCGTAATTTACTAATTGGTGTAACTCAATTAATTTATGATAGAATTTTTTTATAAGAATATGTTCTAATGGAAATGAAAATATTATTTCGAATTTTTTGGCAATTCAAAAGCGGAATAGCAAGTTTTTCGTTCATTTATTTTAAATAAATTACACGGAGGATTCGCTTATCTCTTGGTGAAACATTATGTTAAAAATTATAAAATTAAAAACCAATACACTTGACTTAGTTTTCACTGAATATATCAAAAACTCTACATATGTTTTGCGTGGTTAACTCATTATCAAGAGTATACAATATTACAGAATATAACAGATGTAGAGTGTTTAATATATTCAGTGAAACCTAAGCCAAGTGTGTTAATTTTTATTCTTATTTATTTTAGTCATTGAATAAGAATAGAGAACTATATGTTTATTCAATATACATTCAACAGGATAATTCTCAGTTTTTTTTGAGAACAAGATTCATATAAGTATTGATGAAATAATCCAATCTACCAACTTGAAACAAGCACAATATAAAATCTTAATTTCTGAAGGAGGTTGGGTAGTAATGCTATTTACTTGATGTAAATCCATTATAATTGATCAATTATAAACTGAAATTCAAACACTTTAACTTTTTATTTACACTTAATTGACAACATAACAATAGTTATGATAATATTAGATTCTATTTGGTATGTTCTGTGGGTTATATTATTGGGTTATAATTCTGTGGGTTATAATTTGTTATGAACTATAACAAATTTGTGGTTTTAATATAATCAGTAGGTTTTATAGAACATGAAATATTTTCCATATTCGCAGGGTTTATTATATATTAAAGTGATAATTATGAACTATGAAGAAAGAGATCATAAAATTAAGTCATGTAAACGTTCCAGATCTAGAAGTCCTAGTAGGTCCAGATCCTTTTCCCGAAAACCAGTCTTCGAGATGATAGACATGCACGAAAGTATGAATATAAGATACGAGAAGACCATACAAAAAAATATGAACCAAGAAAAAATTATGAAGAAGAATATCTAAATAGCAGGACACGAGAAAGGAAACTCTTGGGAATGAGGGAATGTCCTTTCATTTGGAGAAAATCTTCTGAGAAAGAAAGCCATACTACCAGTGATGATGAAAAAGAAGCTACTGTAAAACCAGAAACGCACAAAAAAAAGAGAGACAAAAAATAAAAATAGAAAGAAGAAAAAATAAAAGACAAAGGAAATGAAGAAGGAAAAAAAAAAGAAATGGAAGGTGTCAAGTAGTAGTAGTAACTCTTCCAGTGATGAAGAATGGGTAGAAAAATAATCTTTGACGCATTCTGATACAGAAGAGACTCTCATAGATCCAGTATGGAAACCGAACACAACACTGACTCACAAAAAGTGGGTAGAGCTCTTTTGCCAGGGGAAGGTGCAGAATATAAATATAAATATATATTAATATATTTAATAAATATATTAATAAATATATGATAAATATAAATATATAGAGAATAAATATGCAGCCATAGGGCTGCATATGTAGCCGAAGAAGAAGGAAAACCTAGAAGAGGAGAAATAGGTTTTACTTCTGAATAGATAGCAGTTTATGAATCAGTTTGCTATTTTAATATAAACTTAAATTCAAACACTTGAACTTATGATTTACACTTTATCGACCACATAGCATGACACGTTTTCTCGTTACAAACGCCTTGCTAAACAAGCTAAACAAGCATCTAACATTCAGGTGCTAAATTTGAGCACTCTCTCCATTATCAGAATATTAAAATCTTCAACCATTTACTTTGAAAGTACTGAAAGCTCATTTGCTTAAGAGGAGAGTCAAATATCTTCTCTACGCAAAGGCATACCATAGATAGTGGCAGATTACTTTGATGATTCGAAGATAGACAATAATGTATGAATCAATTTTTTGTATCAATATTTCTATATTTTTTTACTACAAATGTCCTTTACCATGTGAAATTTTCGCAAATATATAATATTTCTGAGGAAATTTTTCTCTTGTCTTTTCTAATAAAGTTGTATATTAATGTGAATATAAATTTAACCCATATTTTTGTTTGAACGAATATATTTGTTCGGGGGCTGAATGAAAAATCGGACTCAAAACTGAATTCAGTCCTTTTGAGAATATTCTTCTTAGTTGTAATTATTGTATCAATTGAATGAATGTAATTTTACAATGTAAGGAATATTTCTCAATAAATTCAATTTTATTATTTATTAATAGTATTACAATCTGTTATGTTATAAGATGTTTAGTATGCCAAACCGAGGCAACTGCGAAGTCCGAAACTGGATTATAGAACAGTTCATTAGAGGAATCCTCATGTAATGCCTTCGAAATCAATCTACCATAATTTTGCTCAATAATGCAAGTCACATATTTCTCTCGACTTAAATGTGTCTTACGTTCTATAAGAAATCATTACGTCCACAAATTTCCAAGATCCTCATTTACAGACAGCCATGGAAGCTATAAAACATGCGAATGCCATACGCTACCCGAGCGCGTGCGCGGGCTGCAGCATCCCTTTCTGGGACAATTTTCCCGGAGTCCGGAGTTTGGTGTGAGATCACGTGCAACGTAAACTCCATAGTATATCGACATATTGGTGCTACTAATTTAAACTGACATATATATTCGAAGAAAACTCAAATTCACAAATAGATATATTATATCCAGAAAAATTTTAAAAAAACAGAAAAATTAATTTGAAATTGTTACGTGAAATTACAATTTAAATTGACTCAAGATTTGAAAATTTTTATTCGATAAAGAATTAAAAAACAATTTGTAACGCACAATTGTGAAGATTTAAATTTGTAAATGTATATGGCCAAGTAAACTTCAATGTAAGTTTTTGAACATTTAGATTTTCGATGTTTTTTTAGTGCGTTGCCTTTGATATCTTAGAATGTACAAAATAGATGCTGATTGCATATTATCAAAATTGTTTGGGGCCAAATATATAGGTATATTCTAAAGTATAGTGAGATGTGCTAGTTTTGTTGATAGAACTGATATCATTATTTTATAAAAGTACGATTACAAGGTGAGTTAAATTTCTACTAATTTTTCGATATTTTTTATTGATTTATTGTTTGTTCGATTCTCTGTATTTACCTGGATCATTTTTTTGTATGCGCTCTGGAAATTCTCGTAGTTTTCACGTTGTTTGTCCGATTTTGGCGGCCAATCAAAATAGTGTGACCCCGTTGTTAGACGAATTCTGATTGGCGATTGCGTTTTAGGAGAATATCCCTCAGCAGTCGTCCTTGTTTGCTTCCCTAAATGGACTGCTGCACTTAAGTGGTTTCGTATTGCTAAGAGGAAGTACCCGTGGAAAAGACCATTCGAAGCCAGGAGTTGGAGATCATTCATGTGGAATTAAGAAAACGGAAATAAAAAAACTGTACGGCTTGTATTTTAGTTAAATCAAATTTCGTAAATGAAAGGGTGGTACATTCATCTCTATGCACCTGATGCTTTCATGCTTCAATTTTTTCAAATGTAAGCTCGAAATGATTATCTTCCCCGACAAAATACTTCGAGAAGGTCTAACTTTCATTTAGTCAAAGAATTATATTTTTTACATCAATCTAAGATAGTGTGATGAATTTTCATTAGTAGAACTATCGGAAATTTATAAATAATAAAATAATTCAAAGAGAAGACGTATTCAATGCTTTTGTATACTAAAGTATTTTCTATTGTTCATATATTTCTATATTATTTTATGTGCATATAGTTGATTATTTCAATTTTGTGTATTCTCATTATATATTTATTATTAACTTATCCGACTTGACAATTTGTGTTGTTGATATATTACAAGTTCAAATATTTTAAGCATTTCAACATAATTAGTTCACATTTTTTCAGAGAAGACATCTTACTTCAATAAAAATGTACACTCAAAAAACACGATACAATAAATTATATATACATATATATATATATATATATATATATATATATATATATATATATATATATATATATTTATTTTATCATGTTTCGAGGTTCCATTACGTGTATAGGAAGTGTCTTCAGAATGAAATTTTACTTCACTTTTCAAGATTTACCTACAATATGAGAGGAAACATGCACAATCAAAACATTTTTTAATTTTGAACATGTGCTCTGTCTGAAAAAATATTTGTGGTACAAATTACGATCGTTTTGTTACTTATATTGTGGTATAAGCAAAAGTGAAGAAGGTTTCATTGATTTTTGTCATAATAATTTTCGTGTGAATTGATTGCGTTTTATGAAAATTGTAAAATTAAAAAGTATATCATACATTCGAAGAAGAAGTTATGATAATGAAAATAATTATAATAATTTCATACATATTTTTCATAATTTTCAAATTTTACACATAATTTTTCAATAAATTTTATACATGTAAAGAAAAATGAAAATGATAGATTAGGAAAAAAATCAATGCCCACTTATTATATAATTATAATTATTATTCTTCAAGCAATGAGCTTCGAGAAAAAAAAATAATAAAAGAATATACCTCAAGAACGATTTCTCAGAATATAAAATATAAGAGGTTTTTTCAATACTTTTCAATTCGCTGAGTACTTTATGGACATTATTGAATGAAACCATACCTGCGTGCATGCATTGTAGATTTATGCATAAAATGTTTGTTACACCTATTCACTCGAAAATCGTTAAATGTATTTATATATATCTAGTTTTTACTACGTTTTCTTCTCCTAATTGGTAAATATATTGCCTCTCATCTTAAATATATAGCTTATATCCTGAACATAATTCTCTGATTCTCTGATGTTTTGAGAAATGACAGCGAGCGTTTCTACAACCGCAACATAGATGGCATTTCTTCATCAAATATAGAAGAAATTGTTCGAAAACAAGCATTGAAAAATGCTTGATTGATAAGGTTCACGTGCTTTTAATTGATTCCTGACATTTGAGATGTACACTAATCTATGCATTATATATGCATACGACTCACTGTATAATTCTGTTCACAATCGATAGAGCGTATGTGAGGATTGAAGTCGTTGCCTTTCATTTGTTGTTGGCGTAACTGATGAGTAATTTGTAGTTCGAAACAGTATATGTCTTACGCTTCCAATGAATGTAGGCATCGATTTCAATATTCTCTAACATTTATCCCTAATTGTTCATGTTTCACATAGCCAGCTCTGCTCTAATGTTTTTTTGAATAATTTGTCAAAAACGTTATCGAAAGAAAGTTGGTATCGATTATCTACAAGAGCCATTATATAGCACGAGCACTACATAATTCTTTTTTTGTAATGAATTTCTTTCCTAATTTGTGAAATGACAACGAGAGTTTCAAGAACCGTAACCTAGATTCATCAAATTAGAAAAACTTGTTCATAAACCCACATATTTCATTTTATGCACTCTTATTCTAATGTCATTCAAATTCACATTTCGTTATTTATATTCAATTCCCAGCACTACTTATTCAGATTTCTCAACATTAATGATTTGAAATTGTTATCATACAACCATTCAAATAATTCATGCAAATATTTTTGAACCAAACTTCACATTAGGTCGTTGTCATCATCTGATATAAACAACATCGTTTCATCGACAAAAAAGACCCTTCAGAACTCCTGACATTTTCAACAATATCAAAATACAAAATGGATAGAAGAGGTCCCAGGATTATCTCTTGCGGCATACCTTACACATTCTCACTTGCCAATGAAACAGAATTGTTGATACAAACTTCTTGAATCCTGTTATTCAAATATGAAGTGAACCACTAGAATGGACCATACTGTCAATCCCTTTCAATTTAAAATGTATGGTCCCAACTTCGGGTTTTTTGTAACTGATCTTGTGATATATGCTGAAGCGAAGATGTTCATTTATTTTTCGTCGTAAAAATTTTTGTAGCTGTTGAGTACTTTTTATCGAAATTATAAAAATATTTGAAATAAACAAATATGGCATTTCATTATATCTCTGAAAATGAAAAAACTTGCCATCTTCCATTTTCATGAATAAACATTGACCATAGTATTCAAATAGCTATACATTTACCTAATGCAAAACAGCTAGCTATTCTGCTATTCACCTGGGACCATTCAACCCAGATCGCAGTAATCTCCTCTAAGTACGTATTATATTCTGTGTTCACAAAATGCATTCCGACTAACTAACGAATTTTCAAATTGCGTTTCTATCTACCTCGAATCCTTCCCTGCAATTATCAGTCCAATATAAATTACATTAGTGGATTGAAACTTAATCTATTTTCCAGAATTAGAAGACTTCTTGGATTAAAGGATGAACAAACTCTCTGTGAAAGTGTGGGTGGTACGTTTATTAGTTTCGGTATATGTATGTAGTTATTTGAAATTAAATTAGGTAATGGGACGTAGAGTACGTTTATAATGGAATTGGTTGGAAGGATTGTAGGTAAAGCCTATATATTTCGCACATTTCATTGAATGTTTCAAAGAAGCGAAAAGGGAACTTCGAATTTCAAATATTCTTTTCCATTCTTTTCTGCATTAATTTAGGGTTGTGTCTTAAATTGTTGTCTAAATTCCGTGTAGACATACTCACTTTGAAGCACTTTAGAAAACAATCTGAACTTCGAGAAATGTCTCTCTTCTGACTATTGGTCGTCTCGTTTTTGTGAATTGATTTCATTGTGACATTCTTCTGTCACATGTCTAAGTCGATTCACCAGGGAGAATTAAAATTCAAAAGTCCATACATTAGGAAAAACTACGTTGTTTGGAATATTTGTTCTTTAAGATCATTGATGTAATAGAGACCACAGAAATCGTATTCAAACATTTTGCCAAATCCCTTAATTGAATAAAATCTCAATACTAAAGAATGTTTTATTTGGATTTGATTTAATTCTTTTCGATTCTAGATGAAATCTTTTTGACTACAAGTTGTTGTTGAATGAGTATCCTTGGGGTTGCAGTTCTTTCGTTTATTGCCTCCTTCTTTGATAGATTCTGATATATTTGAAGCACGAAAAGCAAAGCAAGGCACGAAACATTGTAGATACTCGAAAAAAATTGTGAAATTTTTCGTTTCAGTTATTTCGAGGATACAAAACATATTTCCCTTTACTATAAATCTGTAGGCAACCTGCTCATTTAAGGAAGATATTTGGTGTTTGATCACAATTGTTTTGATTTCCATTAGTCGTGTACCTACATCAAATAAAAATCGTTCACATCCACCCCAAATGCAACTAGGGTATGATTGCCAACAACTCATCTCAAGGTTGATATATTATTATTTTTATAGAAATAATTCATCCTCTCTTCTTGAGTTTATCTGTCGATTTCATTCTACGTTGGCTCGATGATTTCAGCTCAAACTTCGTGATTTCGAAGCAACACTCCATACGATCTCCGGGATATTTCATATTCATCTGTTGTTAATCAATCCTTTTGGACCATTTTCAGTCAATCTGTGCCGCATCAACTCTTGTTATACTCTAGTAGTTTTCTGTAGAATATTTAATATATTACAGTTTTTATAATTCGAATTAATATTATCAATTTGAAGTGCGCTTCGAATTAATTCGCTTAATATTCACTCTCGAAAATGATAGATTCGATCTCGTTGACAACATTTGTGTAGACTAACAGCTCCCTGAGAGCTTTGTTTGATATTTCGACTAAAAGTATCAGTATTTACAAGTATTAATGGTTCGTGAACCTTGAAACTAGCTGTCCTTTTGCCTGCTGGGCGTGATCTGGAGAGATAAGGAATGGGAACATTCTAACACATTGCAGACAGATTTCTGTGGTGTTCGAATGAAATGTCCACGAAGCCCGACGTACTCGATAACTTTATGTAAATGTTGTCTGCGGCTCTTTATCAAATGGTCCATTCGGAAGGTCCAATTTTGCGTCACTTTTTGGAGCATTTCGGTTTGTATCTCACGAATTACGAGTGTTATGTTATCCTGTAAGGCTTCAATCGTGTTCGGCTTCTCCACATACATTAACGACTTTACATAACCCCACAAGAAATAATCCAGAGGCGTCAAATCGCATGATCTTGGCTGCCAATTCACAGGGCCATTTCGAGAGATAATAAAACTTTTCACCAAATTCATCCTTCCAGATGTCTATTGTTTCACGAGCTGTGTGGCATGTGGCACCGTCTTGATGAAACCACATGTCAACCAAGTTCAACTGGTTCGCCGTTGACGGTAACGTTTCTTCCATGACCGTCTTTGAAGAAAAACGGACCGATGATGCCACCAGCCCATAAACCACACCAAACGGTCGTTCTTTCGGAATGCATCGGTAATTCTTGTATGACATGTGGATGTTCATCACTCCAGATGCGACAGTTTTGTTTATTTACATATTCGTTAAGCCAGAAATAAGCCTCATCGCTGATCACAATTTTTCGATAAGAAAGCGTATTTTCATTAAGCTGTTCTAAGGCCTATTCACCAAAAGTTAGACGTTGTGGTAGGTCATTCGTCTTCAATTCTTGCAGAAGTTGAATTTTATAGGCTTTCAAACCCAAATCAAAACATAAAATTTTACATGTGGTTGAGTAACACATGCCCAGTTGCTGACAACGGCGAGGAATTGACATTTCACGATCCTCATTAACACTGTACGCTACGGCTGCAATATTCTCTTCAGTACGCATTGTACGAATGATAGACAATGGTTTAATGTCCAACAAAGTAAACTTGGTACGAAATTTGGTGATAACAGCACGAATTGGTGATTTACCATGTCGATTATGACGACCATAATATGGTCGTAACAAACGATACACATTTTTCACGGGGCACGAATTTTGATAGTAAATTTCAACAATTTTTAATCGTTGCTCGTTTGTGAGACTTGTTTGTGAGCATGATGAAATGGCAGAGTAAATTGAAAACTTTTCACTGTGACAGATGACGTTTGGATGCCATTACCAATCAGTGCCGCCAACCTGAAAAACTTAAATCTTAAAAAATCACCCTTTCTATATATATATATATATATATATATATATATATATATATATATATATATATATATATATATATAATATAACATCTTTGGACAAATATCTCAACTATAATATAGACTTAGTGTGATCATATTATATCATACAGATATAGTATGAATTTATGGATAATCTTGAATGATACTCGTGGATATATGTTCATTAGAAGCATTCGAAATCAAAATTTATTCTGGAAATGAAAATATGGGTACGTATAAATGTTAAGAGAGATTAACTACCTATCTCAACCATGAAGATAGCAGCATTAAATGAAACGGAGATAATTAAATTTACGAACTTGTGGTTGTATAATTAGTTTCATAAAAAGGAAAAAGGTTTATCATCCAACAAACACTCACATCCTCCAATATAAATACCTAAGCTATATGAAAACAGCAGGAAACTTCTAAAAAAACAAGTTCTCATATATTTCTCTCCTCGTAGGATATTTCCCTAGATATTTCTTATATATCCCTTATTAGTCTTTATAAGGGACCGTAATGCAGCTAACATATTATGGAGAGTTTTTCCTCAGTTTCTCTACGATTTCTCGGTATTGCCGATAGGTTTTCCTGGTGCGCAATAAAGTTAAGGGGCTTTGAAGTAAATGATAGAGTGAACTTTGAGGTTCATTATTTGTTGGCTGTTCTTATTACAAGGAACAAACTAAGGGGATGAAGTTGAGGAGCATAGAACTTTGTACACGTCTCTCACAACAACTGAACTAATGGAATTCGTTACTTCTTTCCAAAATTTATTTATTGTCAGGTAAATTCCTTTTTTCCCGAAAATTGATGACTGAACATCGCATTTACCACGAACATTTATCTGGAACAGTGGCGCTTCGTCCATAAGTGTACTCTTGAGCACTCACTGCTTCTTTGTTTTTTAAATCTCAATTTAAAAAGATGCTTTTCGCAATTAAGAATCCTTTCAGCTATTTTTATGGTGCTTATATAGCAAAAATGCTAATATTTCAATGAATAATTTTTATTTCCAATAACTGTGAGTAAAATCTTATGTTTTGAGGTTTGAACCGATAGTTCTCTGAGAACATTCAGTTGGCCTACAGAAAAATATTTTTCTAATGTTGTATGAAACAAAATTAAAATCATTACACAATTTCAATATTCAACAAAATTAGTTACAACATTAAAAAAAAATTAACATGCTTAACAGTGTCTAAAAAAGCAATACATAGTCATGGTGACATGAACTTTTGCTTCTAATACGTCGAAAGTACATATGCTCATACGCAAGTAGTTGAAAATTTTCCTGTCGTCCTCTCGAAGATCTTGAAATAAGGTTACAAACGCATCTTTGAAGAGACTCGCACTCAACAAGGGGTGTACCCAAAAACGCCGTTCGTGGTTGTTACCAGACAAGTACTTATAGACGTCGATTACGAAAGCGACAAGTTTACGTCTTTTCATCTTGAACTGTTGACCAAGACTGACATAAATCACGCCGAGAGCACACGGCGACAAAGCACGCAAGTGTGCACTGAAAATAAAAAGTCGCGTTCTTGTCTCGTGCACGCCGAAAGCACGCAGCTTATAATCGACGGCACTGCACGCATGTGTGCATCGAGCCTTAGTTGTATCCGTTGTGCGGTTTTGTGTTCCTTCTAGTTCAATGATTTTTGCCTAAATAAATTGGTCAAAAATACTAGGCATATCGTCATATCGCGCCATAAAAGCCTTGGGGATACAATTGTTCTGCCCCTTCAATTTCCTTGGATAACGAACAACTTCAGTAACAACGAATGAACAGGAATTGTAAGATGCATCCTCCTTGCCTAATTTCTTGGACTGTGGAAGCAACTTTGTAGCTTCAACATAACAAAATGGAGCTTTATTGATGTTCAATTCTGCCGGTTTTTTCATATGTATGAGAAACGTGTAATGCTTTCGAGCAGGATGCTAATTTTTTGCTCATATGCGTAAGTAAAACATTGAGAACCATTTCTCAAAGAGGAAATTATTATAGAGAAATGAAATGAAGTGCAGTAGAAATGATCAAAGAGAAGGAGATAAAATTTTGGGTTATACGAAGCTCACAATAATGCTAGATGTTCCATATGTTCCATAAAATAAAGTTGTGTATATATATAGTGCGGTTAGCGGACACCTATATCAGGAAGAGAGTGCTGAACGCCTAGCCATCTGAGAGAAGAAGACCTGGAAGGTAAAAACTCCGTTGAAGGGTAAAGTAGCAAACGATGAACACAGCCCACAACGAAACGCCTGGAAGGGAAAAATTCTGATAACCAAGACCCACCTAGCGTTGTGGAGCTGCTGACGATGATTATTCTTACAGTTGGTTAAATGTAAAGACCTGTCTTTTCGAAATATGAGGAAGACATGCTCCAAATTTTCAATATGACATCACGAATGCATTCAAGATATCAGTAACAGGAATGTAGAAGTGTATCCTTGAGTTTTTAATTTGGAGATCTCTCCTAATTGTGTCTACTAATGCTACCTACAATATTATAATAGTATGAGACGAGTTTTGTTCACTAGTTTTTGATTAAGCTATTGGTTGAGGACTTCGCGGCCAGTCGTTGAACTAGTGTTGTCCTGGTTCGGGTCTAAGGGCCGTCGTCGGTTGGAATTTCTTCCCATCGTTTCGCTAGCACGAGTGGCGAGCTTGATTCTGGAAGTGGACTTCTAGAATCACAAATGGAACGACCTCTGAAGAAGCTCGCCACTTGTGCTAGCGAAACGTTAGGAAGAAATTCCAACCGACGACTGCCCTTAGACCCGAACCAGTACAACACTAGTTCTGTTATTATTATTATTTTTCAAATTTTGAAGATTTTGAATTTTTTTGAATTCTATTTTTAAAGTCATCTTGGGATTTGCGTTGTCTGAGGACATGGGTCTTTTCTGTCTTATGATGGCGTTTTTGTTACTATTCGCCTTCTAAATACTGCCATATGCAACACAACTTATATGTGTACCATCATTTCATGCTGTTAAGAAAAAGATCATGTAAAACTCATACACCTTCATTTTTAATACAGCTATGGAAAATTTTTTTTATTAAGTAGGGGCTCAAATATTATGTGACAAATTTGATATATCTAGTGATTTTGGGCTTACATTGAAAGTCAATTTGTCGTATAATAATTGGAAATTGATTGCATTCAAGTATATTTGGAAAGTGACTATTGCATATTGTACAGCGTTAGATAAAAAAAAGTAATTCAATATTCTATGATGTACACATGATTGCAAATTGATCTACATCCAATTTATATGCAAACAAAAATTTTCAATAGTTTTAATCCATAGGAACCTCTTCTAACAAAAATATTTCATGAAAATTTTCAATGAAATAATTGATGCGCTTTTGTCACCTCTACATTTTTGTTTGCGCAAACTATTTTTAAGGTATGATCAATGTCACCCTGTACTCAGCCATTCTTCTGAATGTGCTCATAATAATCAGAAGACTGGAACCAGTTGATATAATTAAACTATCAAAATTCTTTAAATACACGATTAGAACATAGAAATTAAAACAATTATCAACAGAGGCGTGAATTAATCTTTTTTACCCAGCCAATTGATGCACTTAATCTATTACCGAGTGACTTATACTTTGTCAGTTGTAGTGTCTTCATGTAGACGTTTCCTTTAATTCTCAAGAATTTTAGGATTGATCTGGGAAGGTAACAAATTTCTGCTGTTCTCTTCAGACAGTTCCAATAATCGATCTATTTCAAAATGAAGAGGCACCATTTTATTAATTGCTTCGTGTTTTTCTCCTTGTAACTTCTTCATTGAGTTTATTGGTTGAGAAATATAGTTGCGCTTAGTAATGAAAGTTCAGCATTAATCAGTATCAACTCGTATGTGTATTGATTAGATACGGATGCTTGATAAATTGGAGCTAACTGATTTTGATTAACTGCGGGTTGCTGAGAAAGAGCTTTATAGATTGCGTAATTTCAGGATATATCTGCACAGCTCCAGTTGATAAAGTTTGTGAATTAAGCTTTACATACCAAATGATTATGTGAATTTGATATACTGGAAGCAGGATGGAGAGAGATTCAAGAAAAATGTTGAGAAATATGTACACCCACTATTGATAATCATTCAATAATTTTCTGGGATCATTCAAATATAACGAAGAATAAAATAAGTGCGAATAATTTTTCTGGAGAACATTCAACATAATTTCTGTTGACTTCGATTTTTAGGCTGTTTTAAAAGTAAATTGGCATTAGGATTCCAAAACATTCAAACCATCAGTTTTTTTTTTGCTGTTGTGCTGCGCTTACTACTAGATACGCTTCGCGAAATTGAACGCGAATTGAAGTGTGTTGTCCTCCACAATGGAAATTTTTATGGTTCAGTCCTAATAGGTCATTCTGTTTTTTTGCATGAAGAATACGAAGACATAAACTTGTTTCAATATAACTTACACCAATGGATCATCTGTGTTGACCTTAAAATGGCTTGTTTCCTTTTTGGCCATCAACGCGGATATACCAAGTATTACTGTTTTCTATGTATGTGGGATAGCAGAGCTCGTGAGAGGCATTGGGTGTAGTCAAAGTTGCCACCCTGATATGATGCTGGTGATCCAAACATCCTAAATCAGCGACTTGTCGACAGGAAAAACATTATATTTCCGCCTTTGCATATAAAATTAGCTCTCATGATGCAATTTGTTAAAGCTTTGTCAACTGAAGGAGACTGTCTTAAGTATATCATTTCGGCATTTCCTAGCATGTCATATGATAAGATTTAGGCTGGTGTCTTCGATGAGCCATAGATTCGTCAACTTATTAAAGATGAACGTTTCAAACAAACAATGACCGAACTTGAAAAGAATGCTTGGTTGGCATTCAAAAGTATTGTCAAGGACTTTCTTGAAAACACACGAGCCCAGAATTACGTCGAAATTGTTCAAGAACTCTTAGAAAGCTTTAAAAAGCTTGGCTGTAACATGAGTATCGAACTGCATTTCTTACATAGCCATCTTGCTAATATTCCAGAAAATCTTGGCGCTGTTAGTGATGAACAGGGTGAGCGATTTCACTAAGATTTGAAGGACATAGAGGCAATGTATCAAGGTAGATGGGATGTCAGTATGATATCTGACTATTGTTGGAGCATCAAGCGAGAATGTCCCCAGATTGAACAAAGTTATAAGTTATAAGCAAAAATGTTTACCCTAGATCTTTTTTATTCTTTGCATAAACACAATTCAGTTTTCAATACTATAAAAACCTTTGTATGAATAAAATATTCTAATATGTTTGGTTAGTACCCACTTCAATTTCCTATATATCTATTTTGTATGACTTTTAGGGTAAAGGGTGGTTTAAAAACTTGACACGATAGGGAAAAATTGATTACATTTTTGTATTCAGAGACCAGAATTCAGTCAAAAACAAGTCACAGATCTAAGACAACAAAATTGCTGTTTCATTAAGTTTAATCCATTTCATTATATAATTTTATTATTTATTCTTATAGTCGTAATAAAGCAACATATTTTTATTTCACTATAGTTGTTGTTACAATCGTTTCGCAAAATATAGAGGCTTTTATTGAAGAACAATTACCAATTACTGAATTAATATACATTGAAAATAATTAAACAGAATGTTTAAATTAAATTAATTTACAACACTAAAATGAATTTAGTGTTGTAAATTGAATGTTGTAAATTTTACAACATTGTTGTGTTGTAAATTTTACAATGAGAATTGATGAAAATACAAAACAATGGAGGAACGTAACCCATTCATAACTCAATATTTAACGGAAACTATTAAATCATATACGAATTAGTCATAAATTTGAAGAAATTATTGATTTCTTACAATGAATTATTGATTTCTCATATCGCATCATGTGTAGAATGGTACTTTTTGGCAATCATTAACACGCATATAACTAAAAAAATTATGGTCTGTCAATTCATTCAGAAATTTTCGATGTCAACTTGAAATGTCATCAGAAACTAAATCAATTTTTGATGACATTCCGATTCCAACAAAAATGATGAAAGGTTAAAAAAATCGAAATTTCACCGAAAAAAACAAATAACGACTACTCAGAATTATACAAATTAAGAGTATTTGAATTGTTATTATAATTTGTAAATTCCAATGAAGTTTCTAGTTCATCTGTCAATTTGTATTTTTTTAGTTTATCTGTAAATTTGCCAATTATCCGATGCCGATTACTTGAAGAGGAGTGGTGTAAAACCACTGAAGTACTCTTGATAACATAAATTTTTTCATTCGCAATATCTGATCTTTTGCTAGCAAAACGGTCAATATATTCCTCTGCAGTTCTAAACGATTTCTAACCCCCGACATTCAATGGGTGTTGCCATGGTTGGGGCATCACATCGAAAATCGAACATTCTTACATAGCCAAATTAATTGGTTAACACCATACACATCATAACACTTTCGTGAATAATTTTAATTCTTCAGACCAAGTGTGTTCCTAAATATTCAATTCATTGCCACTAACAAAAACTTTTTATATATGGGTGAATACAACTATGTGTTTTCATTTATATGTGTTCATATACATTCATTCGTTTTTATATCTGAAAACATTGTTTTGTCTAAATTATTAACCTTTCTCGTGGAATTATTACTCAACTCTCTTGATTACCTTCGGAAATACTCAGAAAAAATTTATTATAAAAAATTTATATATGAATGAAAATGATTAAGGTCTGTGTCAATATTTATATAAGTACTCTCATCAATTTAAAATTTTCGGTATTTGCTGCTACACAGTGAAAAACTCTAAGGCTTAATTGGACTCAAACTAACTAGTAATGCCATTCACAGAAGCCACATGTGTTCAGAGAAAACTAGAATACCTAGTATCCAATATGAAAGAACTCAGTCAAAGGAAAATTTCATATTTTCGAAAGGCAGAATAAATCAGAAACATAAATATCGGATTCTGGTTCGCATGAAATCAAACGCAAATGTCAACAACACAAATTGCTTGTTATTTTACATTCTACTTTGTAGAGGCTAACTGAATATAATAACAACACGTCAGGTTCAATTGAACGTGAGCTTTAATATTGCTCTGAAATAACAAGGGCTCCAATCTATACTAATATAATCAGAAGTAAAGTTAAGAGGCAAAGTTTGTGACATTGTGAAGAATAATCTCTGGAACTACTGAACGAATTTTGAAAATGCTTTGACCAATAGAACGCCACGTCATTTATCAGTTCAATAGGCTATATATTTTTCTAGAGAAAACAACGAATCTCTACTAAAACTTCACTAATGTAAACCAAAGTATGAGAAACCTTGCCGTAAAATGCCTTTCATCGAATGCGCTGCGGAAATTATGAATGGTAAAACAAAAAATTCTAAACAATATTGAAGAACATATCAATATCTTCGAGAAACATCATGGTAGCATTTGTCAAACTATTTTAGTTAATAATAATATTATTCATTTAGCAATGGCCATTACAAAATCATATATTCATTTAGGTTCAAAATATATTATTTACAATTATATGCTTGAGACAAACTTAGCTAATTTGCGATTGAATACCTTAAGGTCTCTAACTGTTTTTATGGAGCTAGGTTATTTACTGAATGCGTTGAATCCTTCACAAAATATACTTTTTCTAGATTTAGAAAGCTTGCAAACTTGCAAACTTGCATGTAGAAATTGTCAGCATTTCTTGTATTATAACTGTGCACATCACTGATACATGTAACATTTTTTATTACTCTCTATGGGAACAATTTGTTTTCAATATTAAATATAGATATGTATGTATATATATATATATATATATATATATATATATATATATATATATATATATATATATATATATATATATATATATATATATATATATATATATATATATGTAAAAAGTATTCTGTGTTTAACTGGCATTAGTTTTAAACAATTTAGCATGCTTTGGATTGGAGCATATCTATTTCATTTCAAAATTGTTCGCATATCTCTATTCTGTAACTCTTGCAGCTGTTGAGAGTTTTCTTTACTCAATCTCAATAACAGAGTGGAATAATATTCAAAGTGTGGCATTAACTTAAAGAGTAATAACTTCACATATACCGACAGATTTTTTCAATTCTTTTGAGAAAATTGATTTTCTTGGAGATGTCAGTATAACTACTTTTTTGAAAGAAATGTCAACAAAACCCACACCATGCCTAAAAGACCACGTTATTCATGTTTTCGTATTGATCCTCATTCAAGTAAGTTATCAATTATTTAAGAATGTTTCAGTACATGAAAAACACTTTCTGAATTATTAAAATCGGCCATTGCATTCGAAAGATTCAAAAAGGTCAATCTAAATGAAATTCTACTTATATTATAAACGCGAAAGTTTTTATAGATGTATGAATGGAAGTATATTCAAGTGTTTAATACAAAATATTGGTACCCCTTACAGTATATAATTTGGAAGAATGGTTAAAGAGATAACACGACATAGGTATGGACCAGCGACCCTGTTAGAATCTATTGAGTGATACTTCTATTAAACGATCTTTCTATTGCTTCACCAACAAAAACATTTAATCTTTTATAGCATCAGATAAATTCGTTTTTTACAGTATGTTTTTTGAAAATTTTAGTATTTGAAAAAATTGAGTATTTTTCAGACCGATAATTTTATCAACTTTCGGTCTGAAAATTCATTTAACTTCATGATCGTGATATATATGAAATTATAAAGACCTGTATACTACCCACTATATATTAGATGATATAGACCTATATACTTGTAGACCTATATATACCAATATACAAGACGGAGCTCTGACAGAAAGCAGTTAAATGAAAAAAATATGTATTTGCTGAAGAAGCTGCCAGGTTTAGTAGATGAAAGACTGTTTTGAGTGGAGATGGAATTGTATGATTTGTATGAATTTATGATTCATAATTGACAGTCGTAACAAGGTGAGAGTGATAATCTTTTCTTCTTCGAATTATATCTAAGTATTGAAAACAAACGCGTGATATTCTTACTAATGTTGTGATTGTTAGTTTGTAATAATTTCATCAACTTCATCATTAAATGTGCAATGTCTGAATGCATTGAGCTGTTTCAATGGTTATAATCGAAATTCGTAACAGAATATTTATACAAATATTTTGCTAGCGATTAAGGATACTTGAATAAAATCAATATACACAATTTATTTAATTTCCACTAATTTGATCATGTAATTAAATGAAGCATTTCGAAATTTAATGCTATGATAAACACTTACCCACAATTCAATAACACATTTTGCAAAGCCTGCAAATTACAGTATAAATCCATACACAATTTGAGATGCTTCGGCTTCATGAATATTCAACGTAAAATTTATATAACGAGGTAAATACTAAAGTCCAAACAATTAGGATGTTTCCCATGTAAACAAACCACATCCAGCTCAATGAATGCTGAAGGGGTCCCAGAGCATAATTATGAAGAGAAGATGGAGTAGAAGCAATGAAGTTATTTGTTATGCCTATAACATCGTCAGCAGTTCTATACAAGCTGAGTTAAGGTGACCAAATTTATAATCCCTTGTTTGTTAACTTCATTTTCCTTCACCCCCCATGAAAACTTCACTTGGGGGTGAATTATCTGGGTGAAATCTAGTGATTGTTAAAGGTTAGGAGGCATAGTTAAATGAATGGCGGTATTCTATTCAGAGCTTAAGAAGTTTATTTATGAAGTTACTAAATGATTAAAAATACTAAATTATCTGATTAAATCGTTGTTCGATAAAAACTGAGGCGTTCTCTGTATTTGGAATGGAGTATATAGTGCCTTTCGCATCTTTCAGAGAATTGGAGAGTTGGTATTTTCTCCTATGTTATTGGTTGATTTTGCTATGTAGCAAGATATTTTCCACTGTCACGAGGAGTGGTATTATTCGCAGTTCAATGGCTCCTGGTGGATAAAGAGATGCTGGTGTGCAGCTTTTGTGTGACCTAGAAGTAGTTGAGTTGTAGCAATTAGATGTCTTCTAGTCTCTGGTATCGAAAGTCTGGAGATTGTAGAGGGTTTTATAAATATTAATTCTGTCAGACCCAGCATCCGTTCCCGTTCCGATTTCCTTTCAACTTGTTGTATGAGATGAGCCTTTAGATCCAAGTGAGTGGGTATCTTAGTTATGCCCATTTTCTCTGTAGCTACTTTTGCTTGTTTATAAGCGTCTCTATTTCTCTTCATTTTAACATATGGTAGTACAAAAAGAAGTAATGCTTTATTGTGCGCTGAAGTACAGACAACCTCTTACATTTCCTTCATAAGTGGGTGCTAGAATTTATGTGCTTCAAAGACTTCTACACAATCCTTCGTTTTATAATTTTGAAGTAATAGTTAATCGTTTCCAATTTATAAGACGTTTTCAATAGGACAAACACAAATACTACATCTCAGATTTATTCAAGAAAAGAACAGCCTCAGCATCCTTTAAAAATGAAAAATTAGCATATGTGTATAGGTTTGAGTGTTAGAGGATACCTACTATAGAGGGAGTGAAAAAATTTATGGTTGCACTTATATAAAACTATCTTGAATTCCATGCAGACAAAACTATAATCAAATATGATACACTCATATACAAATACTAAGAATCGTAAACAAGGCACACAAATTGGAAATTAATGTATTAACAGATTATATGTAATAATAGTGCTACAAACTGGAACGCTATGAATATTTCTATCAATACGTATTTGAAAATACTTATTGATATAAGATATTACATTTTTTATGTAATATCGAGTATTGATATATAGAGGGAGTAATATTTGTCAACAATGATGAAATCAAATAAATTGTGACGAAAACTGCCTTTTTTTAGTTGTGGTGTACATTCCTTAATCTAAAGTACAAAGAAGCCACCCTAATTGTGAAAACCACGTAAATTTTGGAATGGATTTACCTAAAAATTCGGATGCAAAATTTTTTCGTAATATTGAATTAATTATCAACTATTTCTACATTGATAATTCTTTGAAATTCCATAGAATGGTTTTTCTCTGAATTTGACATTTTTGGGTAGATTTCTGTGATAACATGCAGAGTCACGATCCAATTACCAACTCAAATACGGCAGAATCAAATAAAACAACTCATGAATAAGTTGCAATACGCATGAAAGCAGCCACATGGCGTAATTCCAGTGTTATTAAAGTATATCCTATCTTTATAAACTGTAAATATTACATAAAATTTATTCCTTATTTCAATAAAATTTTTTATTTCTATGAGCTTCATAACATACATGAATTCCTTTCGAGGATGCCAATTTGTTTCTCGAAACGCCATATTAGAATGTTTTACTTTGTTTAAATACTATTTATTCCTTATTTTAAAGAAATTTTTGATTTCTTTGAGCTTCCATAACATGAATTCCTTTCGAGGATGCCAAATTGTCTCTTGAAACGCCATATTAGATTTTCTTTTATTTTTAAATACTATGATGGACTAACAAAAAAGCGTTTGTGACGATTACATAGAACATTAGTTCTAATAAAAGTAGTCAAAATTGGACTATGCGGTTTCGTGTTGAGTTGGTTCAAATCTTAGATTTCCAATATGAAACAAAATGTGAAATATTATAATTTTGTTTCAATTGATATCGAAAATAATTATGGTGTTCTTCAAGAAATTGTCCTTGGACCTTTGCTATTGAATTTATTGAAAATCATGAGTTTCACAAATAATTATGTAGAGAACACTGTTTCGTCATACTTGGATGAAAATCAAATATCTGAATTCAATGCATAACCATAATAATGTGGAAATAATAATAAGTTAGTATCATAATTAATCTAATAATAATAGGTATGAAGATGTGAATAGTAATTGCTGAATAAAGAAATATACAATCAATAAAATAATCTTATTTCTTCATTTTCTTCATAAAAAAATGGTTAAACAAAGATTTACACATATATTAAAAAGAATACTGGCATGACGAACGTTTCGATGAGATTCACCTTTTTCAAATGCTACGTGCAGACTAATGAAATTTCTCGAATACATACAATATATAAAGTTAAATTATGAATACAGAGAAAACAGGTAGAAGGGATCAATTCATACTGAACTACTATATAGTAAACTAAGTAATTTTGAAAAGATTGAGAAGGGGGCTTGAGGTATGATCGATTTGGCTGTTCAAAGGTTGCCAGAATATTTGTATTTATTAATTTGAAGTGATTCTAACAAATTAAGCTTCATTCCCTTGTTTGCGGTATTCAAAATTTCAAAATCGGAATTGAATATATGATTTTCATTAATCAAATTATTTGCATAATGTGAATCTGTTTTCTGATTATCAAAGCTACGTTTATATTCAGAAATTCTTATTTGAAAACTTCTAAACGTTCTACCAATGAAAAACTTATCACAGTTAATTTTACATACACCTGATTTTTTATTTTTGTTGACCTTAGATTTGTTATTTTTGATATGTTTTCCTAAGTTATTGCCAGTACGGTAACCAATGTTGATGTTTTACTTAAAAAGAAGAGATTTGAGTTTTTCACTGGACTTACCGATGTATGTAAGCCTGTTATAGTTGATATTGTTTTTGACTAGGGGATAAACCAGACCAATCGCCTTTTTGAAGTTTTTCTTTAATATCATATTATCTATTATTTCAGGATTATAATTATTATTCACGGCTATTTGCTTGATTAAATTTTTCTCGGTGTTGAAATTGGTTCTAGAAAGAGGAATATTTACTAATCGATGTATCAAACTATTGAAAGCTGCCATTTTGTGTTGAAATGGATGCATGTAAGTATTATGTATAGTACTATCTGTATGTGATGGTTTATGGAAAATTGAAGAACTATGTTTGTTATCCAATTTCATTATTTAAATTATCTTCATCTTCATTTAATCTTCATTTTCTCATTCTACTTCGCAAATTGTTATATTAATAAAGACGCAACTTTCTAAAAAAATTTTACTGAATCAGTCATCCCTAAGTATATCATCTTCTTTAGTTCCATCATACACGGAATTGTTAGGAAAACTAGGGGTTGTTTATATTACACACATGTGGATGGCACATAGGAGATGGGATATGTGATTTATCAAAAGCAGATGTTCGAACCTCAGGTTAGGTATAGATTATTGCACATATTTTCGATTTTAGTGGTTAGTAAGTTGGCGATAAACGTCGTATTACACAATTTCTACGGCCAAATAAATAAGTGAAAAAGGTATACACAGTATAAATCAATTAAATTTCAATTTAGGTACGGGTAGGTCAATAAAACATAAGAATGAAAGTTTATTACCTGTAAAGTAATGTGCTGCTCCAACCCTTGTTTATTTTTGAAATTGCATCCCAGTAGGTCCATTCTAAATTTTACACAAGCAAGACTCAATTTACAGCTCTCTCATGTCCCATATTTAGTAAAATTCGAATAAAATTGAAACGAACAAACAAGGGGTTTTAATGGTTTATTCCCTAGGATACATCAAAATATAGTACGCGAACTCAATCACAAATCTGTATAACCGGCCGTTGATTTACTATTTGAGTGTGCTTTATTATTCACTCAAGTTTTGTTTTTTCGGGACATTACAAAAGTAAAAATTCCAAACATTCCATTTTCAATAGAGGAAATTCAGTTTATTGTTCTGCAGTTTTAATGTTTACGACTGTAACTTGATGAAAATCTGTTTCAAAATGAAAGTGGTACAAGAAAACCTGTTTTCCAGATTTACGCTTTTTTGTTACACAACAATTGTGAAAAACGTTTGACCATTACGTTCTCTTTCCGGTTGACTTCTTTTCGGAATTTTACTCCTCATGAGTGACTTCTCCAATCCTTGAATAATCCATTATTTAAGTCAGGAATAATTTGATCAAATGTGCAAGAGTTTATGAAACCAATAAAAGAATTGTTTTCTCAATTATTATTCGTACTCACGAAAAAATCTTTTATGCTTGTCAGTGAGGTCCATAGTTCTTTGAATCTTCGGATTTGATTTCCGTGCCTTTTTACCCATTTTCATTTCGTTCAATGAAAGTGATATCTTTAGATTATTCAAACCTATGCGGTTTCCTGATCCTTATGAACGATCTTCCCGAATACTTGCCGGTTGTTTGCCGATGCCACAACTTGGTCTGTGTCGAATACTGACCTGTCTTTCTTAACGAATTTGGGTGATGAGATAAATGTTAGTGTGAATGAATACTTGGTTTTTGGAAATAAATTAAAGTTGAATTCGAACAAAACGTAGGACGTTTCTTTTCTTTGAGACGTAATATTTGTATGATCCAATCTGTCGTATTCATCTAACTGCTAAATTGAATGAAAATAAGAGTTTCTCAGTTGATATTCCCCAGATTTTCAAATGATTAGTTGCATATCTTTGTTACTAACCAACTAGATTTTTCTGTAACCGTCCAAATTACCAACATCTGTTATCAATTTACTGCAGCCTGAAAGTTTCACATTATAGTAAACTTATTCAATTTGCCTCTTCGATTGTTTCCAATTTCCAAAGATTCCCGCAACTTCAACTATTTTATCCGCCCATTTTCCCCAATGTGCTCGCTTTTCGCTTGATAATACAGGAGTTACAAATTTAATTTTCTGTAGATATATCGATTTTCTAACAATTTAGCTAACTTCTCGTTTAAAACGCTCGAATCTTTCGACACTCAACAAATATTTTTTTGCCGGTTGTATATTGTAAAATTTTTCAGCTTTACTGGCTAATATAATCTATTCTATATTATTCATTAGTTTTCTTATTTGTAAACGTTGAAAAAATAAACATAAGATTTTCAGAAAATAATTGATATCATAGTTATTTTCTCAGCAATTGTTACAGTATTTCAGAAAAACACTCGAATAATTTGTATATTTTAAAATAATGTATTATAATTCGAGAATCTTGTGACCAATAATATCTTGAAAATGTTTTACGGATAAAAGCAAATCTTATGCCAATACAGATTAATGTGATTATATCAGTGAAACCTAAACATAGTCACTTCAGAAATATTTAAAGAACTAAAATCCTACACAACTCTTAACATCAAATCGCGAGAGAAAATTTAATTGAATTTTGCACATATATTTTTGAAACGCAGAATTCATAATAATAATAATAATGATAATAATAATGTATATTTGTCCTGCATGACATTATAATAATGTATACGATACGTCAAGAATATGTTTAACAATTACAATTACACAATTGAACAATTTCAGCAGAAAAATATTCTTGCAAGGAATAAAAAAAATTAAGTAATAAGACTCTCATTAATAATTAAGTAATAAAGTAATGAAGTAATGCCCACATATGTTGAAGAGGATTAAAATTTAAATGCTCTATGAGTCGAAATGCAGATGGTGAAATTATGCGTCGTGCTGTAGCTGTGGAAACGAGAAATTGTATCAAGCTCAAGCACTTTATTACGAACAAACAGATGACACTGTAAAATGTATATACATGGCAGCGTGAGGATCTTGTGCTTGATGAAAATCGGCCTGCATGATTCTTGTGGCTTCAGGTTGAAGATTATTCGAATAAATTTTTTTCGTTGAAAAAATTCTGGCACTCGCTGCTGAGTCGCTCCATAGGACTACATTGTAC
Source organism: Henosepilachna vigintioctopunctata (assembly GCA_030704895.1). Classification (NCBI taxonomy): domain Eukaryota; kingdom Metazoa; phylum Arthropoda; class Insecta; order Coleoptera; family Coccinellidae; genus Henosepilachna; species Henosepilachna vigintioctopunctata. The sequence continues at coordinate 4,311,582 of JARQZJ010000095.1, read as the reverse complement.
TTTAAATGGGTGATAACCAGAGCGTAATAAGCAGTAAGCAACTCACTCTAAGCAGTAAGATAATCATTAATGAAAGGTGCATGGAAAATAGATTTCCTCAATTGAAAATGTATTACTTAAGTTTTACCTAGATTCAGCATTAGAGAGTTTCGGTAACACCAATCTGAAAATTTCTGGAAAAGTATCCTGCATTTACCGTCAAGCTCGTTCCTTGTCTTGGCTGATAACCCCATCGTCGTGTCGTGAGCGAAAAGAGTGATAGATTCAGCTTTAATATAATCTGGAACATCATTAACAAATAACAAAAATATTATGGGTTCCAAAACAGAACCCTGAGGTACTCCCATAAATAGGGAATAGTTTTCAGATCTATGATTTTTATTTTCAACAAATAGATATCCAAAAACTAGATATCCAATCCAAAAAGACACCCCTGAATCCTATACTATACATTTTACTTTGAATGCATGGAAATTGTAAACAGTCAAATGCTCGTGACTAGTTGAAGAACATACCTGCAACGTGCAAGCCACTATACAAGCCAAGCTGAATAAACTCTAAAAATTGACAGACTGCAGTTTGCGTAGATTTGCCACTACAGAAACCATGTTGGAAGCTTTATATTATGGTGAATTTATTCAAATAATTCATCATTCTTCTATAAACGTTCTTCTGAAAAACTTTCGAGATAATGTTAAGCAGAGAAATGTGGCGATAATTTGCCATGTCGGTAGGATCGTTCTTCTTGAATACGGGAATGACTTCGGTCATTTTCAATGAGTCTTCCAAAAATTCACAATATAGATTGTCTAATGCGCGATATTGTTTCAAGTACTGATGACACATCATACAAAATTTGAAAAATCTTGAATATGTTATCTGGTTATGATTTACATACCATCATATATAAACATTATCATTAGTATGCCAGAAAAGGACTTCATTTCAATATACTGAGTGAAAAACATTTGGATTGGATTAAAAAATGATATCAATTGCTTGACAATTGTTTCGGATGTTTCCCCATTTTCAAGAGCTGAGCTGAACCACAAATACTAAATAGAACCTCAGGTTCATTTCAGCTTTTTATTTATATATACATTGAACAATGTTTCACCAAGATATCAGAGTACATTCAATCAACTTCGTCTTCATTTCAGTACCTTCTATACACACAAAAACTTTATTTACTGTTATAATCGAAAAACAAAGTTTAATTTTTCAAAATGGGGTGACATCTCCAAACTATTGCCAAGCATTCAATAAATTGTTTCAGATCTAAGTGAAGAGTAGTTTCTTATTCAATATATTGAACAATGTTTCATCAAGACATCAGCGAAGATTCGAACATTTTCGTCATAATTTTATTTTCTTGAATTCATAAAAATATTCATCAACTATAATAACCGAAAATTAAAATGTTCAAGACAGGGTAACACCTCAAAACAATTGTCGAATGAAAATATAATTCTGCAAGTAAGACAAGTGTTTCTATTCAATAATATTAAGCTATGTTCCATCAAGAAAAGAGAGGATATTAAATCAATTTAATCGAAGTACCAAGCTAAATTACACAATTGGTTGAAACACTCGGCATGTATTGACAACTCACTGTTAATAGAAAGAATTACAATTTCAGCAGACTCTTGATAGGGGTTAGTTACCCTTAGGTTATAAGTGAAAATTGATAGTTTTTGTGGAATTATTGTGGAAACGATTGTATATGAGCGAAATGTATTTCTTCAATTTCAATCTACGTGTTTCGATACAATTTCAATATTCTTCAAATGAAGTACACTTGGATAAAAAAAATTTATCTGGCAGAAGTCAAAATGAATAAAAGATGCTTATAAATTGAATTTTCAATACAGTAATTAAATATCAATATTATGGTTCACTATTCCCAAAAGGGGGAACTTTCTGGAATTCGTGGGTTACACAAATTGGATCGTCTACCAAATAACTGCAAGAAAATGAACATTGGCTTTGAGGTTCCTCTAAATGCCGAAAGCTTTTGAACATTTTCTTTGCTACCTTTCGTGAGTCGAGGACTGGTTGATGCTTAGCCGAATAATTGGCTTTTCACAGCCTCACTTCAGCGACCCTTTTATTGGAGTGGCGTAAAAAATGATTATCGCTTTTATTCCATAATTTAACACATAAATCTGTTGAAAGTTTGAGGGTGTCCTAAATTTTCAATTCATACGAAGCGCTTTATCGAGTTTAGGTTGAATTACTATCAATAAAACTATGAAAACAGTTATTCCGATATAATGTCTTTTTTGTCAATTCTCCATGTGATATTTCACATATTTCCCCCTGGTTATTGAGTTAACAATAACAACTTATTTGAGATAACAATAACAACTCATTTGAGATAACAATGTTCGGATTCTAATTGATTATGTTTTCGACTGAAAAAATTTTGATCCAATTCATATTGAAAAATAAAGAGATTAAATTGAATAAATGTGGAGCTGAAAATTAATTCTTATCGAAGTAAACTCAAACAAATATATATATATATATATATATATATATATATATATATATATATATATATATATATATATATATATATATATATATATATATATATATATATATATATATATATATATATATATATATATATATATATATATATATATATATATATATATATATATATATATATATATATATATATATATATATATATACAATTACAATTGTGTGGGTTATTGGCAGAATAAGAGGCCTCTATGAATAGATTTTATCCAATTTGTCTGCCTGGTCTATATTTCGACTGTGTTTACAGTCTTCATCAGGACTCTGAAAAAGATATTTATACAATTGTACTGATAAAAATTATGATTGACAACTTACGGCTAACTGGGTATGAAAGGTATGGCCAAAAACCATCAAACAGGAATGTGTTTCTTGAAAATAAGTTGAATTAAATTATAGATGTGAAAATATTTTTAAGTACTAACTAAAAACAATGATAGGTAAATAATAGAATAGAAATGACAGGAGCACAGAGAAATATTGACACTGAAAAAGGATAGTAAAATCACCGTAGTAACAAATGTCATACTACGCACGTAACACATAAAAGTCTATTGAAGATGTGAGATGTCTACGAAGTTGCGAAGGTTACTTAAAATGATTTGAGAGAAAGTATTTATAAATGAAACTAAGTCTGGAAACGTCCGTCTTCTTATTGATGATTTCAGGGTTATTATTAATGTGGACCATTTCCAAAAAAATCATTTTCTGGTAACTAACAGCTACATCCAGTATTCCTACATTATCAAAGTCAGAACGATGTCCCTGTTGTGAGGAATTTAGTGCTAAGGCACATCTGTCAGGGCGAAGTCTAACATCGCTCTTATGAAGAGTTATTCTTCTTTTAATGGTCCGAGAAGTTTGACCAATATAAACTCCTTCACAATCTAATCAAGGAACATATATAACGTATATCACTACTGAACTAAAAGACCAAGACTTACTAAATAGTTAAGATTATAAAATAAGCCACATGGTGAGGAACAAAAGAACTGAATTATTTCAATTTTACTGATCATTAAAACTGGATGCAACCATTACTGAATATACTTCGAACAAAACTCTCAATTACATACAGCATCAACAATCCAAACTTGATATTAAATTTTTTAAACTCAAAAACTTTTGAATTGTCCAAAAATTATGTCTGTCAAAGGCGGAAGAAGTAAAGATAGCTCTGAAATTGTTTGCTCTCTGTGAGTGTCCAAGGAACAAAATGTCAATGCTTCTTCTTCCTTAAAAAGACTTCTCATACTATTAATGACTACAATCCATGATTTATTTCATTGCTATTATGACTTATCAAATAAGAATAGATTTAACTAATATTATTGATGTCGGAACGAGAATTCATTAACGAGGGATTTTTCTTAAGGTGGAATATTTCTAAAAAAGAAAATTAAAAATCTAATCTAGAATCGGAAGTATCGTAGTGATGCGTATAGAACTCTTACGAAAAATATCTCCACAAATATTATCAATAAAAAACAAAACAATAATTTTTGGAGAAAAAATATTGAGTGCATTCAGGAGAACATCGAATTCGATTACCATAATTCTCTGTTCAATCCTATTCTGGGTATCATCAGTGTCATGTATCCAAACAATCAAAATTCGAACTTTTTCCCAAACGCCCGAAGGCCCTACCTCATCGAATGTTGAAATGAAACGAAATAATAAATTTTGTACTCTTAAAATGCATTCTGAATCGAAAATGCTCGCAAATGTATATATAGATATTCAAGATTCATATGCTTTTATATTTCTTATTGATGTATGAGATAAGTAAGTGAGTAATTGACTTGAGTAAGTAATCACATACTTACTCAAGTAAGTATGTGATTTCTAATCACATACTTACTTGAGTTTTTATATAGTGAGTTTTGATTTTTGTATTACTCGATATTCATAAATAGATTCAAACACATTCAGAATGTTCTTGTTGAAATATATATTCATTTCAGTCAAGTTCGATCCACTTCAGTTTTTCAAGTTTCTCGAGAAAATTATTTCCTGTGAGATAAAAACACAGAGTTTCCACATCATTTTCATGAATGTGTATGGTAAATTATTATTTATTACGGTGTATTCATCTCTGAAATTACATTTGAAAAGAACCATTTCTGAAAGATGGGTCACACAAAAGCTGATGTTTTCAGTCCTTACAGAAGAAGTTCCGAAATAAACTTCACACAATACTACACTTTATGCTAGTGAAAGAAAATCGTTTCAGGATTTCCTGAAAACAATTTCCTTTCCGGAGAAGTTCAGCGAATATGATACACCTTGCCAAGTTTGTGAAACAAATTGTCATTTATTCGAACGAACAAAGTGTTTGATAATCAGAACTTATATTTTTATCTGAGAATCGGTTAGAAAATCTCATTAATTTATATTATTTCTTAGAAGTAGTTCTACGAGTATTTGTTCGTTGATTGAGCTGTGATGTTTTCAATTACTTAGGTACTTTTGTTAGTAGTTTAGGCTCAAAATAAAGTTACCGAATCTTTTATTTTTAACGATCGGGTTATTTGGAAGAATAGGATGTCGTTTTTCAGAAAAGAATCCCGTAAACTGTTAATTTCAAAGGAGAATATATTGAAATCGTCTGTTATTTTCTCTTGTTACATCTAATTTTCTCCACCGGAAATTAAACGTAATTAGCTTGAAATGAAACTATTGCGTAACTGTATGGACATAGAGCTATTTTATTTTACTAGCGCATTCGCCATTTTTCTAATGGAAAATCTGGGTTCGCTGTTTTTATTATAAAACAGTGGTTCAGTCATTAAGTATAGCCATATCATGAATAAACTTCATTCTGAAGATCAAAAAAAAATACTGTTAAAAATCACATAATTTTAGAACTTCCCCGAATTCCACTGAAAATTTGTATTTACTCAATATGCATTTCAACTTGAATAAATAGTTTTTTATCGGATGGTAGGCGAATATAAGACCCCTTCTTGTTGAATTCCGTACTGTGCACCGTTCAGTCTTGAATTCTCTAAATTCTCCATCATAATCTTCATCGCCAATATCACGATATTCGAACAATTTGAAAAAAAAAAACAATAACTATCAGAAATTTGCGTTTTACAAGAACAATAAAGTCATCGTGATGACTTCTTTGGGGAATATATTCATTCATTCTTCAATGAGCAACAAACAAGAATGGGTTTATTGATGCCAGTCAAAGTGGACTTTGTATTTTCTGAGAAGGTATAAAGCTCAGCCTTTCCCTTATAATGAGTTGAACATTCTGAATATATGAGGAGTAGAAATTACATGTCTGTTAAAATTGAGCTCGGTAATTGTATAATTCATCAAATATATAATCGTATATGGTGATTGTATAATCTTATTCAAATGTATTTAATGTATTAAGCGGAATTGTTTATTATTATTCAATTCAGTACAATTTTTGAAGCTTCATTTCTTGAATAACCAATTCGAGATTAACTATTCCCCATATTTGTTACTTTGATAACAAAATGAATGATCAGTTAGGTGAATGAAGTTGTATATTGTCGAAAAGCTAATGAATTAAATTCAAATTATAATGCTTTTTTTGTTAAGCAAATTCAGAGGAGTTGTTGTTGGAGATATATTTATGGGGTTGTTTTCTCCGAGTATTCCCCAATTGAATGCAGCTTAAGTGAAAATGTCGATACTTTTCACGCTTTTCTGAATGGTTGGGTTGATTTATAATATCCTGAGAGAACTCTTGGGAAAGAAAAAGTTCTCATTGTCCAATGCGTTTTAATGGTATCCAGTCAGCATTCAAGCCTACTTCGATGCTAGTAAAATATATTATTTTGGAATCTCGCACAATTCCAAAATTCCAGGATGTTACCGGAAATACATTTGAGTTGCTATTTTTTTCTGACTCAATTGCAAATTTAATTTGTTCTCTGGAGAATTTGGCGTATCTCGAACTCATTTATTTGATGCATCAGATGAAAATGGAAAACCTCATATGAAATTTTCCATTTTATTTCATTTACGTATGATGTCTTGATATAGAACTTCTGCAAATTTGCTTCACTTGTGACCTTATATAAACAAAACCATGCTATATCATAGCAAGAGTAGTTGTTACAACAAAGTTACAACAAAATTTTCAATTCTCTTTATATAAATATTTCTAATATTAATAAACATGAATAGAAGAAACTGTGAGCATAGTTTTATTAACAACTGATATATTTCTATTGCCCCTGGCTAGTAGTCATACCTGAATCACCAAAAAAGTTTTCTAAAATAATTTTGAATTCAGCTCACAGTGGAATATTATACGCAATATGACTAAAGAAATTTCCATCGAGTCTTCTATACATAACGATTCATAATTCATTCCCTAGACGCATCAGTTTTGACACAAATATTTACGAATCAGCATATTCAAATGTACTGAATTCAGTTTCTGTTGGAATGCCTAAATATTTGATGATATAAAGAATTTTTGAAATGAAATAATTATTCATGGACCAGGAAAAATACTCATGAGATGAAGTGTCCCAAAAGGAGACTCGTGAAGAACATCTTAATTTATATTATAGCTACTATTTTAATTCTCTTCAATTCCCACCACCGTTCAAAGAAGATAATCGACCAATTAAAATTCGATGATTTCCTCAGATATATGAAAAAAGAAAACACTATCGATGAGAGTTCAATTGACAAAAATGTATTTGGTTTTGAAAATTTTCAATTATTACTAGCCTTGTAGTAATATTCACGAAGAACAGATGTAATACAATGAAAAGGTAGTGGTCCTAGATGAGACTCATGAAGTATCCCAAATTTAACATTGTTTGTACTGAACAAAATGTTTTGATCCAATTTTTACGAGCGTCATCATTTCTCAGGAATATGATTTCAAGATCAAGATAAAGAAGACAACTAGAAGATGTTGACAACATTGAGAGACATGAGAGAATACCGAGAATACGTGCTGGAAAAGAGGCTGATACCTGATATCGAACAGATTAAAATACCCTACAGAATATTTTCTAGACCTCTGAGACTCGAATGACAGTTTAATTATCCTGCCTGAAAGATCGTAATGAATATTTGAGAATACGGCCTAATTGGATCATCCAGGTACCTTTCTCACACAATCAGAGTATTTATAGACTGCTGTTTTCTAAATTATCTCTCCACCTTTGAATTTCTATGAACTGATCAAAACTCATCGGGAAGGTAGTGCGATACGAATTTCTAGAAATTATCTGAATTATGAGATTTGGATGAAACGGAGCGAAACCTTCTGATAGGTTCACTATCGAAAGCGGATATTGAAGAGGAGATGCTGATTGGATTTCTGAGTGCTCCTTCAGGCAGACATCCGTTGAATTGCCGAAGAAATGGATGATTACTGAACTCGGTGAAATAACGAGAAATCCATTTGAATTATGGTCTCTATAATTACAAAATTCATCCTATGGACTTCAATCGTATTTTTGATCTAGATTGATTATTTTGAACTTTTGAATCTTCAAAGACGAGTTTTTCATGGGGGTACTGCCTCACCTAACTGAAAAGGTATATTCAGACGAAACTCAATTATGTTATGTATAACTAGCAACTCAAAACAAGGGCCCCCAAAGTCATGATAGCAAAATATTTTGAAAACTGTAGCGTTGTAAGTAGTAGTATTGAAAAAGGTTGTCAAAATTATTTGTCTGGTACTGTTTAATTCAATATCTCTGAACTTTCAAAGGGGTCCTTAGAATTTATAATTAATTCTTGTTATTGATAACAAGCAGAAATACCGGTATTAGCTTGGGAAGTGATATTATATGGTTATTTTTTGTTAATGCGAATTGAGTTACAAGCGAAACCTTTACATAATGAATATTTAACATCATGTGATCTGGGTTAAGTCTGAGAACAGTTTCCGAATTTCCTAGTTGATAACAGGCTACTTATAGCTGATAAGAGAATAATGAAACTCACAGGCGTTAAAAATCAACGTTTTATGATTTGTTTTGCACTTAGTTAATTGTAAATTGATACATTTTGATGACTGATACTACAATAAAAAGACATTCTTCGAACCCACAATGGACTCATATGCCCCTAATTCTGGACACATCCATAATAAAAGGTTTATTTTCTATATTTTTTATTTCATGGATATTATAAATGTTGAGGGTTTATTGTTAGATGATGACTTAAAATTTTTTCATCATGTTTTCAGCATTGGTGGCTTTGAACCCAGAAACTGGCGTAATATTGTAAATTGGTGTCAATTAATCACAAATTAACTCTCAACACCACCAAATGTCATGTTATGTCGTTCTCAACAAAATATAATTTGATAAATTTCAACTATGAAATTGGTAATAATATTTTGGGAAGACCTAAAACATTTTTGACCTTGGCGTAACTTTTGTGCCTCATATCAATGCTACAGTAACAGCGGCCTGTAGAGTATATGATTTCATTATTTACATTGGTGAGGAATTAAGCAATATATCAACTCTGAAAACATTGTATTGTGCTTTCGTAAGATCTAAACCTGAATACAGATCATCAGTCTGGAATCCTGGTTATCAGTTACATATTGATCAACTGGAGTCTATTTAACGAAAGTTCCTGAAACTTTTGAGCTTCATAATTGCTGGAATATATCTAATTCTAGGCATACAACATAAAACACTTACAAGTCCACATAATTTGGAAACACTCAGTGCGCGAAGGAAATGCCATGCAATAATCTTCTTGCATACAATAATTAACAATAAAATCAGCAGCTAGAAAGAATCTTCTATAATTTTCTCCAATGCACACGTTGTGTGAACAATGTAATATTTTGGGACCAAAGGTGGATATTTTTAACTGTTCTGTTACTGATATTGAGGCAAGTTCACTTGACAGGTATGCGTAATCTCTGCTAGATCAATCATTTATTTTTATTCCAGTAGAGGATTCATATTCACGCATATACTTGTAAGTTTGTATATGTGAATGTATATGTATATGTGTGTTTCTCTTTGTATGTATGTATTAGTTTGGTCAGCATTTAAGTTTTTTTATTCCTATAATTTTACTTCATTTTATCAGTTTAGATTTCATATCACAAACCCTTTCTCTTAAAATTCAACTTTAAAATTTGAGAGTACAAATTTTTTGAAAAACTACCAATTTTGCTGTTAGTATCTGTTATTTTTTTCGTTTTGTAATTAGGACCTGTCCTGTGAAACAGTGTTTGTTAAATGAATGAATTTCTGGAAAATATTCCCATATGTTTTTGAATGTTTCGTGGAGCTTTGTGATAGTTTTCATATTCACCGCTCATCAGAAGGAAATTCCTGAAGGAGCTTAATTTGTAACTGAAATTTTGAAAGGTAATATAGTTTCTATTTCTGATTGATCAAATTCAAGGTCTTTCCCAAAAATATTTCACCCTCAACAATCTGTTTGAAATAAAGTGACAGGTCAAACAATTCCTGTTATGCCCTTTTCAAAATTTTTGTTTTACAGCTCATTAAATTCTCCATCGTAGTATGATAATGAGTTTCGAATTATCTACGACGAACTTCAGTTTATAGTCAGTCATCAATATCCTTCATTAATTCAAAGGGAATACTCAATTTCAGGACTGATTTAATGATGTCTATAGAGTGTTTTTTTAAGGTTATTGAAGATGTGGTGAAGATCTGAGATCTTCACCACACCTTCACACTAGACACCTAAAGGATGATTTCCTCACAATTCATGATATGATCGTAACCGTTGACGCTCCAGAAAACTTTAACTTTTATATATGTCAAATCGTTATTATATATCATTTTCTTTATATATATATTTTCTAATCATAGTAAATTTTTTCTAACCGGAGTAAATTATTATTGATGAATCAAATAGTTCGAAATGTTTCGTCCGAACCTCTGGTTTCAAAAGCTGCACTTTCTTCATAAAAAGTGACTTTAACTGTTGATTTTATTGTGCCATCTGGAAATGCTTATCCATAGAAAGTCTTCGAGGACACTTAATCAGTTCTGACATTCATTTCCGATGAAGTTATGGAGCTCAAAACTTTCGTGACATCCTCAACATCTACAGTTGATTTTTAAGGAGTAACTTTTTTGTTTCACGTTGTAGAAGTTTTAAGTCACCTCAAATACTTCGGAGTGATGAATGCGGATTCGTCGTACATCATATTGCGAAACAGCAGGATCAGAACGAAGTTCTTCACTGTAACAGTCCTAAAACAAACTTTTTAATTCCGTTATTAATTTTTTGTCCTGCATTTCAGTAAATGAAATAAATCTAATTAAAGAGAGATGTTGCCATTCTTCAACTTCGCTGAGACTTTCGTTCGATGAACACGAATGAAATTAATTAATGGAAAGAATTATTTTTTCATCACGAAATGACAAGAATTAACAAGCATTTCATCGTGATATATAAGAAAATCAGTAGGTGGACGATTGACCTTTCAAAATCTTTTCTCGTTTGATTCCCACACGAGAGCAAAATATTTATTTGACATGTATATTTGGATATACATATTCCATATCATAAATTGAACGAAGAGATAGGAATATTTGATATTAAAATCGATAAAAATTTTAGAATAGATTAAGTATGAAGAATTCATGAATCACGAAACTAGTTCTCTTATTGAATTAATATATTCATATTACATTCTAGCATAATTCGATTATAGAGTTCATTTACGAGAAAATAACAAATATGGGGTATAAATGCCTCTACTTATATAGGTCACTCGAAATTATAGAATAGGCCAATCATTGATCCGGGAGTCAAGGGTTGCTACCCGCTAGTTCATAGATTACGTTGTCAAATTCTGGGAATTTTAATTACAACAAATGAACAAACAAGACTTTGAACTCTCAGGATTATCGATAAGGATTTATGGTTGCGTTTTATAACACTGAATGGAGCAGCATTCTTCAGATTTCAACTTGTCGAAGTAGAGCATAAGTAATCGAAAAGCTTCACTGGTAAGGAAATGATGGAGCTAAGTATTGAGGAAATGATTAACTTCCGCTTCGAAGGATATTCCTTACGAACTTTCAGATAAATGATGCTCGAGCAATCGATACCAAGTCTCTAGAAATTCATCACCCCACTCTTTTCATTCCAAACTGCACTATCAATACTCAGTAGGAACGGTTTGTACAAGATTTGAAAGCTTGGAATGCTGATAAATATGAGAACATTCGAGGTAACTTATTATTGAAAAGAAATCACACCGTAAAATTATTACTTGAGAAATCTTTAACAATAGGTGAACGAAAATAATAGAATTGACGGATCATCTGTTTTTCACCCCTCTAGTGTACTGTGTGACCTAGGGGGACTCTTTTTGGTGTTCATTAATGTCTTGTTCGCACGCTGAGGTTGAAGACACTTAATAGGTGACAGTGAATATTGAAGAATATTGTATCCTCAGAATTAATTGGATATTTAATATTATTGATTCATTGGGTATCTTGAAGAAAATTTTATCGACAAAGATGTGATGAAATATATTTGCAAAAAAAAAAACAAAATTGAATTATTTCACATTTTAACCATGTTTCGATTTGAAAACAGATAAAAATCAGGAATCGATTCACTTGGAAAACAGAAGGACTATTTTGTTGGTATGTAGATGATACTTATTAAAAGGAGAATCATGACAACTTGTGAATAAAACGGCATAGAATGACTCAATTTGAATAATTGATCCATTAAATGATGAAATATGGTCCCCTAACTCCACCAAAGTTAGGGGACCATAGGGACTAGTTTTCGTGCCAAAAATTTACACATTTAATTCCCCAAAAGTTGATCAGGAACGAAATATGAGACGAAATATCTTCTCAAAATTGATATTTGAAGATGTCTATCAATTTGAAGATGTCGATATTGTTGAATGATTTGAAATGGAATTATCATTTCAAAGAAATAATTTGTAAATTCAAATATCTAAGTTCCTATCTTGTAAATTCAAATATCTAAGACGAATTCTAGATTTTCATAGAATAAAATTTGTATTTTCTTCACTAGTGGAGAGTTAATTGACTTACGAAGTACTTGAGTAGGTAGCTAGGGTGCAGCAGAAGATTGCTATGTGAAAAACCCGAAGAAATAGCTTGTGTAATGTTATTTTCGAACATTTTTTGGTTGAGAAAAATGTCAGCGGAAATGAAAAAAGAAAATATTAACTCAATATTGTCAACTGGAAAACCAAATGATATTTGAAGGAGCAAAATCTCAAAACCATAGCTGCAATAATTGATATGGCAATGATGAATTAATATAATTTCAACTTTAATCATGACAAACTCAGTGATCATTATACGAATCCGAAGTATTCATTAATATAGATTTTCTTCGAATGTGAAATTTTATAATGCAGGGAAAAGCTTACAGAAATGCTATGAATTGCCATTCGAAATAGCCAAAATCACACGTAACGACTTTGTCCCAGTGTGTTTAATCTGGTTTGTCCGCAATATTAAGAAAAACATTGAAATCTGATATATTTCACTCAAAAAAATCTTATTTTATGAAAGGCAGAATTCTTCATTCGGCGTTGTTTTATCTTTAACATTAAGAAACAATCTCAATATTCCATTATTATTGATATAATTATTATATATGCGTCCCTAAATATTCCACAAAAATGAATAATTTTGCGCCTTGAATATCTGAAAATTTGCCACTGAAGGATGTAAGTCTTTCGAAAAGTGAATTATATTTCAGATGAATTATGCAAAAACTTTCATGTGTCCTCTTTTCGGGTCCCTATAGACGAGCCATCCCTGTAAATAGCTTTCTGCCATCAGTTCGGCATTTTTCCAGATATGACCCATTCATGATGGCAGGATTAAGGTCATGACTCCCCATCTTTTATTCACAAAGATAGAACGTTGAAATTCCGTGGCGTCTCTATATTTCGGGATAGAATATAGGGGATGCTGGCAGCGTCTGCGGTGAAGATTGTGATGTACTGTATTGGAAAAAGGAAATTCACTTTGAACTTTGTTTGCACAGTAGACGGGCCTGTTAAAAATTCTTTCCCAAAGGAGAGTGGTTGTTTTGGGAATGATAAGGAGGGGTTGTGCAGCAGTTGCTACAGCCTATTGTTCATTAGTGAACTCGAAAGAAAAGTTTAACTTGATCCTGTGGGAAATATTGAATGTTCTCGATAAAAACCAGAGTTGCTCAGATTATAAAATATTTTGTATAAAAAGTTGAAATATTAAACACAACGAGAATGATATTTACATCTTCATTCGATCCTTTCTTTATCTCTAATTTATTTTGATTTTGAGCACCTCATTTCATATTTAATTTCATGGAAAGTTCGAATAAATTGAATTGATATTTTCAATTTGATTTAACGTCATAATTTTCACTTTGCATATGATATCGTGAACTTTCATAGGGCAATTCGCCTTTTCACCATAATAGTTGTTATATATTTTGAGGTATTGTGTGAACTTACTCAGTTTATTATTCCGAAAGTGTTGAATTTAACGATTTCCCTTCAAGAGAATAAAGAACTCAATAAAGAAAGAAACTCAATAAGGAACTGAATATCATTGAACAGATTGCGGTTAATAATAATTATGAAAGCGAAGTAGTGTTGAAAATTCTTGACAAGAAACTATATCGGAAAGCTCTACGATTAGTATTTCCTTATCAGTCGGATAGAAATCGTGAATATAACAGTTTTACATACTTTGGAAACGTCAGTCAAAAAGTCAAAACCTTTTTAAGTAAACCTAATTTTAATATTTCATTTGAAACGAACAATAATTTATCGAGACACATTAAGTACAATAAAAACGAAATTAAAAGAGAAGACAAATCAGGTGTTTACCAATTGAATTTTGGAACATGTCCCTGTATATATATATATAGGTAAAACTAGTAGAAATTTCGGTAATAGAATACAGGAACATAAATATATCTTCGCCCATAATAAAAGTAATTCGAATTATGCTAACCATTTATTAACAGAAAACCATACTTTTGATACGAATTTTAAAATTTTACACAATATAGAGAGAAGTAGTCAATTAGATTATTAGGAAAAAGTGGAAATAAATCGGCTTAAAAATTCTGGAAATTTGCTCAATGAAGAGATAGAATTAAACAATTCACCCTTGTTAAACCTTTTCAGGTAATAGAGATTATTTTTCAGAATGGAATATCTTAGGTAAAATCAAAACCATAGAATCCCAAAATTCCCTGATATTTATACTTGTGTTTTCCAGAATGTTGTTATTATTCTGTAAGCATCTGGAGAAGTCATTTGTAACGACGAAACGTGTCATGCTATGTAGTCAATAATCTGTAAATCATAAGTTCAAACGTTTGAATTTAAGTTTATATTCAAAAAAGAAAAATGTTATTCAAGCAACAATCAATCGGTAGATAACAAATCCAAAATAATCAGAAATATGTTCGAAAGATTTAGTCAGAATCAGAATAATGTTAGTCGGAAAGATGTGTTACTTGATATTGATATGCCCTCAGTATCACAGATAGTTTACCAAAAACCTATTAATATTGTGGGAAACCATTAATAAATATGAAAAAATATAAATATAAAACCATAATTAATATTGACCAGTGGAGATAGTGTGGGTAAAACTGATTATTCTACAAAATTGCCTCCGGAATGTATTCTTTCTGTAAAAGATATAATCTTGAGGCCAGTTCTTGATGCATGATTTTTGCTACGGCATGGTGACTCTCTTCGTATTCCGTTTGTGCGAATATTTGACATTTCTCTGTTATATATTGAATTATCTGTGATGTTTGGCATTCGTTTCGGCATCTTTTTTCTGCGTCTTCATCATTATTTTCATTCCTTGGGGCGCTTCAGATGAATCACGGTATTCAATTGATGTATAACCCCGGCTAAAATCGCGTTGCTTTCTGCCTATCAAGTACGATTCAAAATGTTCGATGAGGAATGTCGAAAGCCCAAAAGTGCCTAGTTTATTCAATAGAATACCGTGGTCGAACGGTTTATAGAAGTCCATGTATATCACATCAGTCTGTTTGCGATTGTCAATACCAACATACTGAGTGAAACATGTTAGATTAGTATTTGATGAACAACTCTTCCTAAAACCATGTTGGAGTGAGGAAATCATGGGATTAACATGATACAAAATTTTTTCATGTAGAACACTAAATACTTTGCAGAGAAGGGGCCAGCCATAAAGTACGTCACACTCATTTCATGATTTTTTCTCTGTATTTCTCTGGCACGTCTAACTGCTATTCTTTGAGGACGTCTCTTCGCGATGGGAACTTCATGTTGCTTCTTTTGTAGTTGTTTGTGTTGGTTAGTGGCTTTATATGATGCAAAATTTAGAACACAAAAGCCGCAAGATCGCTAACACAAGTATTCCTCAAAACTAGGGGAGTAACTTTCATACGGTACATGCTTTAAATGTGATGACGCGCTCAGTTTTAAAGACAATTGAAGTAATACTGGAGCGAATTTACCTTCGATGTCATCCTTTTCTGTTGTTACATACCCGTTTGACATCTGTTTAATTAAAACAGGTGGTGTCAAAAACTCCTCCCTAGAAGTCGCCGAAGGCTAGACCGTTGCACACCACAACACGAGACAACTTCACATTTTACTATTTAGAGTAAATATTGTGATTCCCGTACATGATTTGCGTACCAAATCACATCACGTTTCAAAACCTTAGCCTGTTCAACATCCAGTCTAGTTTCCGTGGGCATAATATATTTGGCAACTACAGGATATCCATCAATGACCAATTGGCTCCCAATATTACTCAGCACTATGCCTGCACTCTCAAAGTTCCGTTTTTCTAGGTCCAGGTCAATAGATTCATTACTGGAATCGAGATGTGCACCAAAATTATCGTGTTTTAATACAACACCAGTAAGTTCACGACTAAGAGGCGCCATTCGTCTCTATTCAAACTCTATTGAAAGCACTTCTTCCTGGGGCATTTGTAGCAATGTGAACAGCATCCAAATCAAAAACTTTGAAATGTTGTATAGCTGAAATTATAACACGCTCGTATCGTGGATTTTCGTCGCGACCACCATCGCAAGTAAAAATAAATACGGGTTTTAAAAAACCTTCTCGAGTTTTCATAAAGTTTTCGAAGGCAGATATTTCAGAAAGTTTGTGTATATCTGTGGCATGAGTCTCTACATTAGAGGACGAATGCTTTCCACTGCGAATTGCTACGTAAGTAGGCCTGGAATGTGCCACACCTTCAGGTTTTCCTTCACTATCTTTCTTCACTATAATACCTGCATAAACAGAGGGAATAAATTTATGTTTTTCCGCGACCACGAAATCATGATCCGGTAATTTTACACGATAATCAAGGTGCATTAATATTGGTGCTTGAGCGTTTGCTGCTGTAATACCTAATGGCACGCGTGCTTTGTCATCCTCTGTATCGGCTCGTCTTTGCAGAAGTCTCAAGTATAACCCTGATCGACTGATAGTATATCCCAGTTTACAAAATTCGGCTTGTAAGTCGTCCAATGTTTTACCTTCGTCCAATGTTTTCAATTATCAGCTGCGCCACCAAAACCTGCAAGGTCCTTTTTGACTTCAATCAAACCGGATTAATATTGTCACTAATTTTCAAAATTTTCCATATGGTATCAACTTCTTCCTGTATATGCTGTTTTTTTTATCAGCGTAAGTTGCACTGTAAGTTTCGTATAGTCTACGGTAAAGATTACCTAAATCTATTTTTTTGTTCATTTTGAACTTGTTTTATTAAAATATCTTTATATCCACAAAACAGCACAACTAAAGAAACGACGTACACTCAGCGAAAGTTAGTTGTCAAATGAAATAGAAACAATAAAATCACGCGAGGGGCGGTGCGTTTGGCGGCATTAGTAGTCGAAGGGCTCGTAGGCGATCGGCGCGTGTTACTAGAACGGGTATGATCTCGTCAACAAAACAATTTAAACCGTATTGTCATAATGATAGAGTTGGAAATATTTTTTAGTTCAATTCAAAGTACGGGATTCAATATCTCTAGATATATTAGATTTTGAAATGTGATGTCACAAAACTTAGGACCCCTACCACCCCTTGTCACACCATGTCACACTTTGTCGAACCCCCCCCCATTTACGTGTGACGTACTTTATGGATGACCCCGAATTATTTGATCACTATCAGATACAAAAATTGAGATTCCATCAGCGGTAAGATAAATACCTCTTTTAGAAATGGAATAATCTCAAGTCTAATAAAGAAATAAAATTCACTATACCAAACAAACATCTAAGATTTATTTTGAATTATTTTGCACATGGTACTCTAATTCTGCAGAATTTCTGACGCATATCCACAAAAGTTGATGGGGAAATCGCTGTATTGATTCCTTTCTTTTGTTTCATAAAGAAACATTCGGTGAAAGATCAACGCAATGTATTTTTACCGTTCCATTGAAATGCTAGTAATATTATATTGTAGATGTACTATTTTTTCAATATTTAACCTGATAAGTACAAATAACTCATCGAATAGTCATATGATTTTGTTAATTTCAATTATCAGATATAAGAATTCCATCAAGAATAAAATTAGAACAGATATAAAAAACTTATAATATTTATGGCATTGATTAATCATATCAAATTTTATGAACACTGTTTCTCTTGGTTTATTCTATTACTTCTATTAATTCTCGTCTAAATATATCACATTTTGATATCGCAATTAGACGCATAAAGTAATTACGTGCTTAGCTTCGAACATAAATTATCCCACTTTTTCGGCACTTTTTTCTGTGTCTTTATCATTATTTTAATTATATCACATTATAAACTGCGATAATAAAAATTTTTTTACGCGTTCAAGTACGATAGCCATAGGTATTATAAACTGTATTTTTTTCGGTTTTTAAATGAAAATCTACGAAAACCTCATGTTTGTTCAGTATTTTCCATCAAATATTCAGAAAACGAGAGAATAATTGTTACGGCTCTTTCTATAAAAAATGATAAAAAACGATTTTGAACGAATTTCCAGCTGTAATGCTTCAATATTAGTTTCAAATGGATTTTCAATTTCTATTGCATCTACAGCTATGTCTGCTAGACGAGAATTTGAAATTCAATATAACTGTGTCCTGGGAAATCATACGTGCACTGAAAGGATATAGAAAATGGTGTCTTGTTGAAATGACGTCGATATGTGGCGAGATGTATCTGCAACCAGTTTCATCATACGGAATTATTATCAATTAATTCAATAACAGCGCGAATAACCATATTTTATAATTATACACGTTAGCTGAATAGCGTAATAATAACTACACAATTTTCAACAGCAAATATAGGCAATATTATTGAGGAAAATCCTATGAAGTTATAACTCAAATGGTCTGTACATTGAAGTTCACAGATAATTCATTCTTAACCTATTCTGAAATTTCCATTGCAGATATAGAAAAAATTCGAATCAAACTTTTCGGGAGCTGTCTACACAATTGTTGTCAAGCGCCTGAAGAATTCATCGCAACTTGATTGTTTACAAGATAACCTTCTTTTAGGTTGAAGCAGTGCTGTGTGGTATTTCCAACGAGTTCGATATTCTTCGGAATGCACTAAATATTCAGTCTGGAAAATTGATAGTTCACGGTTTTCTTGATGATGTTGGCGATCCCTGAAGAAAATTCCAGTATATATTTTTAAATTATTTGAGAGTTCTCTTTTATGTTAGTTTTTTCAACTGAGTATCTGTCCTTGAAAACAGACCTGGTAACCGGAAAAATGATTGCGGTTGATCGAAGCTTTCTTGCAAATTGTGGCCTAATCAGTACTCTGAGAAATATATTCATATTGTCAATTATTGACAACCATAATGGGTGTTTTTTTAGAGGAATAGAAATTTAAATTGCAATAAAACAACGATGGATAATTCGATTGAAAAGAATTTTTTTTTATTCGGAAGATATTCTTGTGGCATTACATTCTAAATATGATTTCTGGCATTTCACCGCCACGGCTGGCTCGGATGTACTCCAATCTGGACGTCTAATTTTTGATGAATTTTTCCTTCATTTGTGGCCGTATATCGGCAATAACACGTCGAATATTGTCTTCAAAATAGTCAAACGTTTGTGGCTTATCCGCATAGACCAACGACTATACATAGCCCCACAGAAAGTAGTCTAGCGGTGCTAAATCACAAGATCTTGGAGGCCAATTCCAAAGTCCAAAACGTGAAATTAGCCGGTCACCAAACGTGTCTTTAAATTAATCGATTGTGGCACGAGATGTGTGACATGTTGCGCCGTCTTGTTGAAAACACAGCTCCTGGACATCATGGTTGTTCAATTCGAGAACGAAGAAGTTAGTAATCGTGGTTCTATAGCGATTACCATTGACTGTAAAGTTCTGGCCATCATTGTTTTTGAAGAAGTACGGAGCAATGATTCCACCAGCCCATAAAGGGCACCAAACAGTCGGTTTTTCTGAATGTAACGGTGTTTTGACATACACTTGTGGATTATCTTCACTCCAAATGCGGCAGTTTTGTTTGTCGACGTAGCCATTCAACCAGAAGTGCGCTTCATCGCTATACAAAATTCGCTTATGAAAATCGGGAACAACGGCAATCTCGTTTGGGCCCATTCGACAACTATTTGCAAGCGTTGTTCAGGCGTGAGTCTATTGATGATGAATTGCCAAACCAAACTAAGAATAAATCACTTCTCAGCTGTTAAATCGGTCGCCATCTTCAACAGTAATGCCAACTCATAGTTCCATACCTCTAAAAAAAAACACTATTCAAAAATTTCGACAACAGTTTGTGACGAAACGTAAACAAAAACGTTGAAAAAATGAATGTTTTCTATTTCAATGTCTCTCATTGTTTAAAATAACGACTTTCAGCGGTTTGCACCCCAATCAAATATTCGTTTAATATTTCATGGGACTTCAATTTCAATATGAATCCTGGTTTGATGGGGACGAATAGGCAGAGAGCTAATTATTGAGCGGTGTTTCTTCAGAATTTATTGACATGCTCAAAGCTAAAACAAAAAGAAAAAATCGAAAGGATTTCAGCTATAGAAAATGTTAAATGTGGAATAAATTGAAGTCAATAAATGACTGTTATCGTTGAAATTCTTCGTATGAAAATTAGATGTAACCACGAAAAAATTTTGAAGTAAAGAAATAATTTTCTGAAAGTGAACAAAGTGTTTTCGTTCGGAACATAATAATAAAACTAGGAGATAGAAATGATTTTCAAGAATTTCGACAAATTTTCAATTACAACAGAAACGTTTTTTATATAAATGTTCTGCAAAATTTCGTTCCTAAAATATATTGAAATCAATAAATTTGAAGGAATGTCCTACGATATGAGTTTCTGGAAAATCATTTTATTTTCCGAGATTTTGTTGAATAAATGAATTTTAAAATAAATTAAACTCTTGGCTTAATGTTTCACGATTTATTTAACAATATGTATAGTCAACATGTTTCGAGCGTTAGCTCATTTTCAAGACTCTTGAAAATGAGCTAACGCTCGAAACATGTTGACTATACATATTGTTAAATAAATCGTGAAACATTAAGCCAAGAGTTTAATTTATTTTAATATTCAATTATGTTTCACCAAGAGTTAAGCGAGAATTCAATCTCATTAATAAATGAATTATCAATCGAATTAATCATTTCTGTTAATGAACAAGCCATGTATGCGACTTCAAATTCTTCAGGCTTTGTCAAACAGATCAACATTTTGAAATTCATATCACACTTGAGTAAAGGGTCCAAATAAGCCAGTTGTCGTGACTTCTATGAGCATTGGTTGCTGCTCCATTATTGAAAAACCCTCTTATATGCTTATATAACATTGAACAACGACATTTTCCCTATAATTGGCATTACATTGTGAGTTTTTCATTCGATGGTCACTCCAAATATTTCAAAAACAACAAACGGAAACTTCTATTGTGCGAATTTCACTATGTTTCCGAAGCTGACGAAAATTCCTGACGAATTTTCATTTGCACATCTACAAGGACTGAGAAAATGAATCTTCTAGAAGCTTCTTGTGTTCGTTTTTCACAACTGTTAGTGAAGAATGTTTTCTGTGAATTATATAAGAATTATTTGGATTGACGGATTAGCTGCTATTGCCTGTATGGATTATTTACTGAAGAAGGCTTTCAAGTCGAACAATCTTGACATAATTAAATGTCAAAACATCACTACCCCTGGGCAGTTTTGTCACAATTAATGTCTACTTTTGACTGTCGATTAGGTGGACCATTTTTTAGGTTTAAGGAAGGTGTCTTTCCCATCTGAATGATGAGAAAGACGATACTTGAAAACCTTGGGAAAGATACCTATTTTCTTAAAAATAGATGAATCTATTTTCTTCTGAGAACTAACCGTCTTACTCTTACAATGAAATAAAATTCCAAATACCACACAAACGAATGTTGTCATTCTGTAAATGACAAAATGACATTCTGTAATTTTCTCTAATGACATTTCTCGAATACATACAATAGGTAAATTTAAATTATGAATACAGAGAAAACAGGTAGATAACAGGTAGAAGGGATCAATTCATACTGAACTACTATATAGGAAACTAGATAATTTCGAAAAGACTGAGAATGGAACTTGAGGTATGATCGATTTGGCTGTTCAAAAGGTTGCCAGAATATTTGTATTTATTAATTTGAAGTGATTCTAACAAATTAAGCTTCATTCTCTTATTTGCTTATTCGAAATTTCAAAATCAGAATTGAATATATGATTTTCATTAATCAAATGATTTGCATAATGTGAATCTTTCTTCTGATTATCAAAGCTACGTTTATGTTCATAAATTCTTATTTGAAAACTTCTGAACGTTCTACCAATATAAAACTTATCACAACTACCACAGTTCATTTTATATACTCCTGTTTTGTTTTATTATGTTTATCGATATACATCAAGTATCGGTCTCATCAATTATTAATAATGAAAAATCTTGAAGTCATCAGCGAATAATAAACCCTCAACAACTATGACATCGATTGTATCATTTATGAACATTGTAAAAAGCAAAGGACCAAATATTCACTTGTATTTAACCTGATAAGTACAAAGAATTACTCAAATAGTACTATAACATAACACATCAAAAACAGTCATTTATTTTTGTTTTATTTAATTTATGTTACGTTCAATTTTAATTCATCAGATATAAAAATTCCAACATGAATAAACTTATAATGTTTATGGCATTAATTGATCAGATGAAATTTTATGAACACTGCTTCTCTTGATTTATTCTATCACTTTCATTAATTCTCGTCTAAATATATCACATTTTGATATCGCCATTAGACGCATAGAGTAATTACGTGCTCAGCTTGGAACATAAATTATCCCGCTTTTAAATTATCTCAAACTTTCTAATTGCGTTCTTTCTGGTTGCGTTCCTACTGAAATGACAAACTTGGAGAATTAATGAATTTGATCACGGCATCAGCTAAACAACATTTATAACTTAAACTTTGAGATACATCTCAAAAAATTTTACATATAAATGTACCTACATAAAATAATCAGTAGATCGAAGAAGTCAACTAGAGATAATAGAATTGTAAAGGGTGTTTTTTTAGAGGTATAGAACTTTAAGTAGGCATTACTGTCGAAGATGGCGACCGATTTAACAGCTGAGAAGGGATTTATTCTCAGTTTGGTTTGGCAATTCATCATGAATAGACTGATGATCAAGCAAGGCGTAGATTTGTCAAATGGGTCCAAAACGAGATTGCTGTTGCTCTCGATTCCCATAAGCGAATTTTCTTTAGCGATGAAGCGCACTTCTCGTTGAATCAACAAACAAAACTGCCACATTTGGAGTGAAGATAATCCTCAAGTGTATGTCAAATTACCGTTACATCCAGAAAAACTGACTGTTTGGTGCGCTTTATGGGCTGGTGGAATCATTGATCCATAATTCTTCAAAAACGATGATGGCCAGAACGTTACAGTCAATGGTGATCGGTATAGAGCCATGATTACTAACTTTTTTATTCTTGAATTGAACAACCATGATGTCCAGGAGCTGTGGTTTCAACAAGACGGCGCAACATGTCACACAGCTCGTGCCACAATCCATTCATTGAAAGACACGTTTGGTGACCGCCTAATTTCACGTTTTGGACCTGTGAATTGGTCTCCAAGATCTTGTGATTTAACACCGCTAGACTACTTTCTGTGGGGCTATGTAAAGTCATTGGTCTATACGGATAAGCCACAAACTCTTGACCATTTGGAAGACAATATTCGCCGTGTTATTGCCGATACACGGCTACAAATGTTGGAAAAAGTAATGGAAAATTGGACGTCCAGAGTGGACAACATTCGAGCCAGCCGTGGAGGTCTTATGCCAGAAATCATATTTAAAATATAATGCCACAAGATTATCTCTTAAATAAAAAAAAATTCTTGTCACCCGAATGATCCATCGTTGTTTTATTGCAATTTAAAGTTCTATACCTCTAAAAAACACCCGTTAGTTCACACGTGTTTCGACCATGTTAGCTCTCATCGAAACGAATTCTCTGAATTGAAGTTGCGCGAACAAATACGTTACAAACACACGAAAGCTTCAGAGACAGACAAAAGGCAATTTGCGGCATCTGAGTGAACTTTTCAATTTCGTATATTTGATCTACCCTGGCTACAGAAGCGAACGACTGCTACCTCATGTAGGTTTAATTGGCAATTTATTTATTTGATTCCTTATTTTTTCGAATTTCTACGAATTCTCTATTTGAGATGCGCAATCCCTTGTTTCGGATATAATTTATATACTCTCATGGAGCTGTCTACACATTGAAGATCGACCTGAGGGCGTTTGGAAGAACCATCGAAACTTCATTGTTTATATTGATGCCACTGAGGATTCCTAACGGGGATGAAACAATTGTATGTCATTTCAATTCAACAAGTTCGATGATTTTTCGGAACGCACTTTTCATTCACTCTCGAAAGTGATAGGTTACGATCTCGTTGACAACATTGGTATAGACTGCCCTATGAGAGTTTAGAATGAATTATCTTGAAAACAATAAATTGAAATTAACACCCTCGGCTTAAGTTTCACTAAATATATCAAACACTCTGCATAATTTTCGCGTAGTTAACCCATTATCAAGAGTATGCAATGTTGCTAACAATGTAAGATTGTATACTCCTGATAATAGTTATCCACCCGAAACATATCTAGAGTGTTTAATATATTCAGTGAAACTTAGGCCAAGTGTGTTAATTCTAGTTTATTGTTTTTATTTGGAATATTCTGATATCGCGATTGAGAGTCCCAGTATTGACTAGCTATTAAGGAATCGTGAATCTGAAAACTATTATATATATATATATATATATATATATATATATATATATATATATATATATATGTATCTTGAAATTGATTTATTGCCTGTTTAAGATATTTTATTTTGAAAGTTTTTAGCAATAACAGGCTTTTTTGATATGAAAAAGTTTATTTTTGTTGAAGTTCCGTTGTTATATTACAACTTTGTCAAAACTAATGAATAATTGTTTGATATAATTATTCATTAGTTTTGACAAAGTTGTAATATAACAACGAAACGTCAACAAAAATAAAGTTTTTCATATCAAAAAACCCTATTATTGCTAAAAACTTTCAAAATATATATATGTATATATATATATATATATATATATATATATATATATATATATATATATATATATATATATATATATATATATTTCAAAAATTCATTTATTTCCTGTTTAAGATAGTCTCTTTTCAATGTTTTCAGCAACAACAGGCTTATTTTAATATTAAAAACTTCATTTTCGTTGACTTTTCTCTGTATGTCACAAAATTGTCAAAACTAATGAATAATTGAATTTCATGAATAACTATAGATATCACAACGTCGAACTTATTTTTTTTTCAAATCAAATTGTTTTTTTTTGTATTTTTACATATTTATTTTCATTATCATAGGAATATTTATGGCTTAGCATTCGCTTCGAAAGTTTCAGTCTCCTTCAACATGAGGAAACCTCTGAAAACTATATGGAGGCTGTGTAATACTGGAATTTATTAAATTTGTTAGTTGTATTTTTGTGTAACAATATTCTGGATTATGTATATTTAGAATTTAAATTTGTAACACTGCACTAGTGAGTGGGATGAATAGAAATTATTATTATTATTTTAGTTTTTGCGTATTCATGTGCTTTAATTCTTTCATTGAGATTTATTATAACGTCAACGAAAAAAAGTTTTTAGAATTGAAATAAACTTGTTATTGCTAAAAACATTGAAATATATATATATATATATATATATATATATATATATATATATATATATATATATATATATATATATATATATATATATATATATATATATATATATATTGTATGAATTTGAATCTTGGGTTTTTTGTTTCAATTGAACCAAAAAAACCCAAGATTCAAATTCATACAATATAAATAAAATGGTTCACGAATCAGATAATTTGTCAAATATATATATATATATATATATATATATATATATATATATATATATATATATATATATATATATATATATATATATGTTATATATCTATTCGAATGTTTTAATACCTTTTCTTTGTTCAGAAATATACGTTTATTAACTGAATATTTCTTCACGTAAATATTTCATCACCATAACATCTCATGCCTATGAAAATCTCTCGAATCAGGACATGCTAATGGTAATTTCAAATAAAGCGGGGATTCCTTTAAGCAAGCTGTGAACGTTTTTTGGTTATTGTTTGGAGGGTGTTATTTTGAGAAAGGATTATGCTTCTGATGGATTACTGCCGTCAACTTGATTGAAACGCTGGTTAGAAACTCCCTGGAAACAAGAAACTCAATTATGAGGCGTAAGGAAACTTTGAGATAAACTTATTCACGTATAATAAGCAATAATTTTTTCGAAAAAATTTTGATACCCAACATCCAAAATGTTATATTTCATGTATATCTTCTTGTGCTGTAGTATAATTTGAAAAATCTAAAGAAACAAATTAAAATGAGGACTGCTACTGTTGAAAGTTCTCGAAACCAAATATGAAATTGTTTGAAAGCTTTTTCTACATTTTCTAGTAATTAAAAAGAAGGTTGAATTTACTCACTATTTTGAATAACCAAGTTAGTGTAAAATATAGAAACCTCTGATAATTGCATGGTAATTGGAATAAAAAACAAAATATTAAAGAATTACAGGAATATTTCTATATGTTCTGTAAAGTCTTTCCTAATATAGTGAATTTGATGATTTAATTTTCATGGAGCAATCGTTTTTCATATCAATTTATTTATCCTTTCAGTTTCCCGATTAAATTTATCACCAATTTTATCGTTATTTTATTACTCCTTCATTATGTGAGTTGTATTTGAGCGAAGCTCCAAACTTACAAATTATTGCAAGATATCACAAGAAAAAGAGTACTAAATTCAAATGAAATTCTCGATATTTCTTTAACTATAACGGAATTAGATACGCGGTACTCTTTAGAAAAATTGACAATCTGTTGGTGTTACAAAACATTCTTCTATCAAAGTCTAAGCAGCCCATTGATATTCAGATCTCGAATAGTGCCAAAATAAAATTTCTTGCAAAGTTTACGTAGGAATGAATCAATTTATATTAAGTTGAGCCATCGATTAACTACCTATATATTCAAAAGGGCAATATTGACCTTATGATTATCCGAATATTCAATACCTTCTTTGAGAATTACGAAGAAAAGTTTCGATAATTATGTTTCAGAAACATTGTTACTCAATTAATTTCAATTAATATTAGGGATTACTATGAATTAAACAGTGCAAATCTGGGAGGAAAATTGTTGAGAAGCACAAATTTATTTCGAATAACTATATGATAACTGTAGATATATGAAACACCCAAACGCAGAACAATAAATGAATAAAATTGAATACAGTTTTTCTATGAGTAAATTAGAAAAACATCTTAATTTTAATGACTGAGATTGAATTCTCGATTAACTCTTGATGAAACATAATTGATTATTAAATTGAATTAAACTCTTGGCTTAATGTTTCACGATTATATTAATCAACATGAATTTGTCAACAAGACTGTCTTGAAAATGTCTCACCTGTCTTGAAAATGTCAGTTTTGAAAATGAGCCAACGCTCGAAACATGTTGACAAATTCATGTTGTTAAATATAATCGTGAAACATTAAGCCAAGAGTTTAATTTAATATCTTAATTTTTATCAGCTTATTGAAATAATCAAATTTCACTCATTATTACTGAAATCACGTGATATGGATAAACTACCCAAGACATCCCGACAAGATCTCCCGATATGAATACTTGATTATCAAAATAAAATACAATATTACAACGATGAATATTGAAATAATATAATGAGAGGTAATAATAAAAACTTGTCTAAAAATCACTGACTGAACAATTATTTATTCGACTAGTTTCGCCTTTTACAGCATTATCAAGAATGATAAGTCAGTGATTTTTAGACAAGTTTTTATTATTACCTCTCATTTAAATATGAACTATCACAGAGTAGATTCATCGTCCATTGAATTTAGAAATAATATAATTTAAAACGTGAGGATGAATTCCACAGAAATTATTTTAATTTTTGTTACATACGAGGTTTGTTCAAAAGAAAATGTAAATTTAGAATTTTTTCGAAAAGCACTTATGTGTTCATCAATGTCCATTTTGTCTGAAATTCTGAAATCTGAAAAATTTTATCTGAAAGATTTTCTGAAATGGGCTTTTCGGTATGACCATCAGCTCGTTATTCGATTCCGATTTTATCTCATCAATTGTGGCAAAACGCTCTCCTTTTATTTTTGTCTTCAGTTTTAGTAATGAGAAAAAATAGCAGAGAGCCAAATCTGGCGAATACAGTGGTTGAGTCATGATTAGGGCTTTGTTTCGGGCCAAAAAACTACGAAGAAGAATTGATGTGTGCGCTGGTGCATTATAGTGATGCAGAATCCATGATTTATTTTTCCACAATTCCGATCGTTTGAGCAAACGTTGCATAACTTCCTTTTAGTATTCCTTGTTAACCGTACGACCTCTTGGCAAGAACTCATGGTGCACCACGCAGTTCTAATCGAAGAAAATAGTGAGCAAAACCTTCACATTTGATCGTTCCTGGTGTGCTTTTTCGGTCTCATTGGGATGATTGCCATTGGTTTAGATGTCATAACCATACACCCACTTTTATTCACCAGTAACGGGCTTTTAAGCAAATTCGGATAGTCGTAGACGATATTCAACAATTCCTGAGAGACATTGATGCGACGTTGCTTCAGCAATTTCGGAACAAACCGCACTGCCACACGTTTTGTATGCCAAAAACCTCTGCAATTTCTCTAATAGTGATTCGACGATTTTCCAATACCATTTTCTTTACTGTTTCGATGTTTTTATCGCTTGTTGACGTGGTTGCAACTCCATCGTAATCCACATTTTCTCGGCCTTCTTTGAAGCTTCTGTACCACTTACAAACACTTTTTTTGAGACAAAGTAGACTCGTTGGATGCCACAGTCAACATTTTGAGTACGTTGGAGCACTTCTTTCCATTTTTAACGCAAAATTCAATACAGATTCCTTAATCCATTTTTTGCAAAAATAAAATACCGAAAAACACACAACAACGTAACTAACCTCTTCAGTTGTCAGAAACGAACTACTCATCCAAAATGACTGATATTGTCAACATATGAAAAACGTATGAGTACCAACATAAAAAAAATTTCGATAATCGAACATGCACAACCCGAGAATACTCAAAATTCATCTTTTTCTTTGAACAAACCTCGTATATATTCAATACATAAATCAAATTCACGAAAAAACACCTTTTTTGTGACAAGAATAACCCAATTTAACATGTCGTTCCTCAATAAATCCCAACATTTTCAATTACACATAATTAATTGCAGTATAATTTACTATTAATAACACCGTAGTTAGCAGAGTTAATTGAAAATCCTATTAAATCTCTTGGAACAATTCTCCAATTCATCATTAATTATATATTCCAAGTAATAGAATCCTTATTCAAATGAAATTCTCTCGGTGACATTTTCTGTATAATCGAGGCCTCCATTCTCGATATTTGAAGACCTTCCACACGTTTCGAGTATTATGGACCATCTTCAATAGAACATGAATGATGTATGTATGGAAATTTCCACTTCAATTTATACATATGGCTCTTTATACATGCATTAAGTCAATTCGGTTCGAAAGCACGAAATTCAACCTGAAACGGATCATTTATAGAGCACGAATTGGATTTAAAACACTGTTCTACGTATCAACAACTTGTTTACATGCAAATTTTTCCGCTTTGTGTCCGTACTGAAACTGGGTACAAATTCTCGTTGATCAGCGATGAATTTTCCGTTTCAGTGTGATGGTTAAAGTAATTTGCAACATTTGAAAAAAGGATTCGGACCCTTTGTTATCCTTTAATTCGAAAAAGCAATTATATCGCAAAATGAGTCCATTAAGGCCGCCTAACAATTATTCCATTAATCCCAACAACGCAGAATGGGATGAAATGTTTTGATCTTATTAGTTATCATTATCAATGTATAATGAACTACTGCTGTCAAATGAACCATTTAATTCGTAACATTTTTAATTTAAATTGAATAATCTAATAATTTGTAATGTTGCTTGTTTTTGTAATAGCCGTTTACATATGTTTCAAGCTAATTGGCTATCATCAGAACGGCTGTTACAAAAACAAGCAACGTAAATCTCAACGGTAAAGGTAAATACCGTAAATTTCTTAACTCCACTTTCAACCTAATAAACCTTGTTCTTAATTTATCTTATTGTCGGTACAAAATTTCTAGAAGGTATAAACTTCTCATCGCAGGTAGACATTGATTCAGTCTAAAAATAGAGTTGTAATAGCTCGTACCAAGATACTCAATTTAAACCAAAAATGATGTAGATTCCTCACGTGGAATTTTGTGTTGTTTTGTTCTGTGTCTTTTTCTTTTCAATCAACTTTCAAATTTGGACATCTAATAACTTGAACTACGCCTTTCTGATGATCTCCAATTAGCTTGAAGCATATAAATGTTTTTGTAAACGGCTGTTAGAAAAACATTCAACGTAAATCTCAGGTATATACCGTTAATTTCTTAACTCCATTTTCAACTTGATGAACCTTGTTCTGGATATATATATATATATATATATATATATATATATATATATATATATATATATATATATATATATATATATATATGTGTTTATATATTGATATGTCAAGGAACGAAAACTCGATTAAGGAGTCAGAAGTATCTCTTTATTCTCGCCACATACGATTCCTACCCTAACTTTTATGGAATTTTGTTATTTTTCTCTCAAGAATCCTCCGGACATAAGTCCGTCTGAATTCTCGTTCCTGCGGCGAAATCATCTGTGAAATTGTTGTCATATTCCCAAGAAATTCTAACATTGGTAAAGGGATGAAAAGACGACCCAAGGTGATTTTCGTCTCGCAACTTGATCCTCTATTGAAATCTCAATTTCTCTCCTTTATTCCATGATATTTTTCTGAATTTTCCACCCTTCCGAATCCACATTGCCTCATCGATAAAATAGAGGCAGAGATATCAGTTAGTTTCTTATATTTCGATTTCAAAAAAAAGGGTTGTTTTCTTAGAATTATATTGAACAGATGTTTTGTATAATGTTCAGATAGCAAAAAATTTCCAAATGATACGAAATAAGTTCATAATATTTTTCTCTATCAAATAATTTTTTCATTCAATTTGTTGGAGGATAACAGAAACCCATATATCATTAGGTCTTCATTTTTCTATAGGTACAAGATAACCAGTTATCCATTGAATGTTGCAAAAATTATATTTCAGTGACATAAGACTTGAAAAAAAAGAAAATATGAAAAGGATAGTGTTGATAAGGAATAAGGTCGTTCGCCGTTGATGGTAACGTTTCTTCCACGGTCGTCTTTGAAGAAAAATGAACCGATGATGCCGCCAGCCCATAAACCACACCAAACTGTCATTTTTTCGGGATGCATCGGTACTTTTTGTATGGCATTTGGCTGTTCATCATTCGAGATGCAACAGTTTCGTTTATTTACATATCCGTTAAGCAAAAAATAAGACTCATCGCTGAACACAATTTTTCGATAAAACAGCGGTTTTTCTTTAAGTTGTTCTAAGGACCATTCACCCAAAATTAGACGTTGTGGTAGGTCATTCGGCTTCAATTTTTGCAGAAGTTGAATTTTATAGGCTTTTAAACCAAAATCAACACGTAAAATTCTCCATGTGCTTGAGTAACACATGCCCAATGGCTAATAAGAACGGCGACGAATTGACATTTCACGATCCTCATCAACACTGTACGCTACGGCTGCTGTATTCTCTTCAGTACGTACTGTACGCATGCGAGACAAAGGTCTGATGTCCAACAATGTAAACTTGGTGCTAAATTTGTTGATGACAGCACGAATTGTTGATTCACCAGGTCGATTATGATGACCATAATGTGGTCGTAACAAACAATACACATTTTTCACAGTGCACCAATTTTGAGAGGTCGTTTGTAAGTCTGTCCCTAATGAAATGGCACATTACACTGAAAACTTTCCATTTTGACAGATGACGTTTGGATGCCATCACCAACCAGTGACGCCAACTGGAAACTTAACTCTCAGAAAATCTCCTGTTACTACTTCTATAGTAACGAGTTTGTTATTTTTCGACTTGATATTTCCATAGTTGTTCAATCAGTTTTTCAAATTTTTTTCAAAGAGGAATAGTCAGGATTCAATTTTCGTTTCATGTCTAAACCAGAAAATCCCTTACTCCCCTTCAGTTCGAATGTAATTAACATCTGCTTCAAGTGCGTAATTCTCAGGAATTATGTTGTAATATCTAACAGCACCAAACGATATTTGGATAATATCTTCCACGTCTATTTCCAGGACCTCTTTCAGTCTGTGCAGGGGCTAAACTCGAACGAAATTGAAGCAATAAATTCGAAACTATCTCTGAACTAGTCGTTATTGCGTCCAAATCTAATAACAAAAAGCTCCAGGAAACTAATATGCCCTTATTGTGCCGCATATAAAACGAAATATGCCTAAAATTTTCATGCTGAAGAGATTTCATATGTCGGCTGTTTGTGCTACTTACATGCCTATAAGTATTCAGTAGAATGCTTCAATAACATTTCTCTGTTTTGTTTCAGCTCTTGAACAAATGAATGCTCGAAGAGAGGATATGGAACACACTGGTGAGTAGATTTTATTAAAATGAGTTCAGAATAGTTCCATTTGACTAGCATTTTACAGTTTCCTTGTTCTGAAATTGTCATGATTGTCTAGAAAAACAATTTCTGAAATTCTCTACTCACGGAGTGCTTTTGTAGTAATATATTCTTAGCAAGTATCTGAATAGAATTCTGAATGATTTGGTAGTGCATGCAAAAGTAAACCTACTGAAACTAAACTCTAATATAATTGCATCATTTGTTGGAAAGTTATATTATTCTTATGAATATTTTGTTGCTACTAACATTTTTTTCAAAACTAATGAAAAATTGAATTTTATGAATAACTATTGATATTCACGTGTCATGTTTATCTTGATAATAATAACAAGTTCTTTATTCTCAACATGTATAACACCCAATTACAGAAAATAATAACAATATTGAATACATAACTGAATAATTAGAAAAAAGATTTAACTAAATAATTAAAAAAAAAATTTAACATAGAGCTCAATCTAATTCAAAAAAAATTGTGACTTATAACTACATTAAAGCATTCAATGAAATATTACAAATAACTCAATCTAAATTAATTCATTTTAATCAATTTTCGTTGTTCACATAACTCCTGATAATAAATTCTATGGAGTCAAAGTGAATATCACAATTATTGTCAACTCTATTGAATGTAGACTCCATGAACCAAATGGGGGATTGTATTAGGGAGTTGATCCTCGGAGTCTCTAGGTGGAATAATTCTGTATTACGAGAGTTTTGCCTAGGAACACGAAATTTGAAAGAAGACAAGGGAGGAGGACAATGAATACTATTGTGCAGTAATTTGTACAAAAATTTGAGTGATAAAATTTCTCTCCTGCTCCTGTGAATAAACTTTATCCTCCCTCCAAACTAAGAATTTCAAGAACCTTCTCTGAATAGCCTCAAGATGGCATCGATGGCAAGTGTAAATGGGCTGCCATATCGTGCAGCCATACTCCAACTTGCTACGGATTAGGGCATTGAATAGTCCTATGAATGTTGCAGAATTATTAAAATATTTGCCATTACGTATAACGAATCCATATATTTTCGCAGCAGATGAAATAAGTTGGGTGATGTGTGTGACAAAGGAAAGCTTCTGGTCGAAGACTACACCAAGATCTCTCGCCTTATCTGAACGAGAGAGAACCTGACCACCGACGCTATAATCATTGATAATCAACTCGCCTCTTTTTCTTCTTTAATATCCAAAGGAATGATGGTTCCTCATGGTTTTCTTCTCCATGAGGAACTTCTGAAATACTCATGGTAAACTTGATAATTTAAATGAGTGTGATTTTGAAAAATCATGTTCTAATATTTTTCTTGTTTATGTGTTCGAAATTGGTGATTGATCAAAATAAGTTTTGAGATATTCTCCAATGATCGGGATGTTAATTATATTGGTGTTATTTAATAGGTTCATTGAAACGTTTTAGATTGAATTGAATTGTTAGATATCTGTTCTTTCATTTATTGCATTGGAGAGGTATTTTAGAGGTTTTGTTTATCAATGATTATTTTGGTTTGAAAAGTTCATGGTTAATTCATTCACAACGACATAAATGTATTAAATGTGTTATGAATTGATAGTAATAGTAAGAGAGCATAAAAAAAATATTTTACCTCTAAATTTCATGATTTTTATCCATTTTTCAATTTTTATTTCAAGCTACTCGAACTTTTCAATTCAAGTGATTTTTTCAATTCAGACAACACTACTGGTCTAGACCCTACGCTTACCATAGAATCATCGGTTTTTTTCCTTCACATTTATTTCGAGAAATTCAAGACTGAAATATGAAACAATTGCCATATATCCCAAAAAATCAGGAGCATCTCTTCTTGGTCAGTTGAAAGCGGAAAATTTGACACCTGAAGACAAAGTATGAGATAATTCGAGAGAATTGACTCATAAAATAGTGAATATTTTCTTCAATATTCCTTCATGACGTGTTCAGTGATAATAGCATCGTTACTCGAAATATATGCATAGTAAATTGAACAGTTATTTCAAGATCTAGCCAAATGATTAGATTTATATTATAACTGACAAATAATTGGAGGGATTCAGCTTCATATGACGCTGGATTACAGTTTTCGCAATCAGCGAATGGTATAAGGAATTAATGTTTATGCTTTCCCATCCTCAATATGAATATCCATTCAGTGACTCAGTGTATTACTTATTGAAGCTATTCCTTCAATTTGTAAACACCATCTCAATCAATATATTCTAAGTTCATTAAAGTTATATCTGGTATGCATAACATGAACGAGATATGGGAGTTTGAACTGTGAAATAGAATATGGATAACCCCTAAATATATAGTTACAAGTGTAAGCACTGCTGTTATTGAATGGTTGATTTATGTCAATCCAATTGATTACCTATTCATGGCAGCTATTCCAGTCTCTACCAAATTACTTCATGAAATATGTGCATATATACACTCAATCTGTACTACTATATTCCAAGGAATACATGCATATTCATTAAGTTAACTCAAAAAACAAGATAAGAAAATTTTTCATCCTCATGATTGTAAATTCATTGCATCTGCTCTTAAGGCATTAGAGAGACTTTTAGTCTCTCAATTTTGCATTGCTTCTCTTTTCATTATTGGCAATAAGTTTACGTTTAACTTGTTTCTGTTGACACAATAATCTCCATATCTCACACACAACTGAACATCCTTGACATGCATTCTGAACATTCTGCATTCATGCTTTAGTCTTTTGGTACTCTTTTAACTCTTCAATTCTTCTGTATCTCACATGTTTTCTGAGAAATTTACAACACGATTTCCAATGTCGGTTATGTATTCTTTTAGAAGCATGCAGACATAATGTCCAAGGGTTACTAGTATCAACATGACGAAAATACCAATGGTTCTACCTAGGTACAATTTTTGATTCCCCATGAATTATTCTGCTTTTTTAGTTGATATAGATGAAAACCACCGGACTTCTATTTCCTGCTCAGGTTCATCTGATTTGGAAATTTTTTCCATTGAAATGCAATAAGCGACTGTGATGAAGATCGTTTTTCTAGAACTTAAATGTTTTCAAATCTTCATCCAAACTGCGCGCTGCTCGTGAACTGTTGCTACTGCCCTTTCAGAAGTTTCAACCTTCTCTGTAGGAGTCACATTTTCGCACCTACAACTTCCTATACGTAATGGTATGCTTGGTAAAGCCGCTCAAATGTTGCATGTATAGGGACATTTTAGTTCTTATAATTGAAGATTCGCAAATGCAAATGTACTCAATATAACCACAAACTTAACAAATCACTCTTTGATTCCAGTGAAATAATTTACCACCGTTAACTTGTAAAATACATCAGAGCAGTGGTTGCCAAAGAGTACCAAAAT
This sequence comes from Henosepilachna vigintioctopunctata, assembly GCA_030704895.1. Taxonomy (NCBI): domain Eukaryota; kingdom Metazoa; phylum Arthropoda; class Insecta; order Coleoptera; family Coccinellidae; genus Henosepilachna; species Henosepilachna vigintioctopunctata. The sequence continues at coordinate 4,275,256 of JARQZJ010000095.1, read as the reverse complement.
ATCTGTAGATGAATATTACCTAGGAATGTGCAACAAGTATAGCAAGTACTGGATGTTGTCCTTGTATTTACGAAGAGACCATTTCATTTCAAATTCTCTCAGCACAGTTTGAAGAGTTCTTGATATTGTTGATATGAGTATACGAAACAACAAAAGAAAAAAAACCCAAAATGTGAAAAATTTAAATATAAAAAAATAGGAAAAAGAATTTTGCAAATAATTTTTCCAGTTCTCAGCTCAAACTGATTGATGTTATATGACATAATTGTTTCTGGCAACCTTTTGAAAAGCCAAATCGATCATACCTCAAGTCCTCTTCTCAATCTCTTCAAAATAACTCAGTTTCCTATATAGTAGCTCAGTATGAATTGACCCCTTCTACCTGTTATCTACCTGTTTTCTCTGTACTCATAATTTAAGTTTACCTATCGTATGTATTTGAGAAATATCATTAGTCTGCACGTAGCATTTGAAAAAGGCGAATCTCATCGAAACGTACGTCATGCAGTATTCTTTTTAATATATGTGTAAATCTTCGCTTAAAAATTGTTTTATTATGTTTATCCATTTACATAAAGTATCGGCCTTATCAATTATTAACATAATTGTTTCATGAAAAAAAAAACTGATGAATTCAAGTTTTATAGAGATTTTTAGTAATTTTTCGTTGATTACCTATTAACACATGTCCTCCGAGTGTTGTTTCAGAAGTGTGATTTTCTCTATCATTATTAATTGCAGATAAATATTACATTCAGATACCTCGTTTCAGGTACAAACCCCAGACCACCCACTTACTAATCTTCAAACAAGATCTGCGGTTCATGTGTTGATATAGTAGCTCCAAAGTTTGTGCATGATCAAGTGGTTTTTGCTACTTGATTCGTTTAATATTCCTTCTATGCTGTCAAGCCCTAGCCACTAAATAACGCCCAACAACACGGTTCAAACCACATACACGGAATTCTGTGTTCCTGTTTCTGACACATCATAGACATTATTCGATGCTCCGCTGCTGTCACAGACGGCTTAACGAGCTTTAATTAAAGATATGGATGATTGACGATGCTGCGGCGTTTTTCGAACCGACTGAATGTGGTTGGGGATGTTATCTACGATTAACAGAGTGAATGTGTGTTTCGGTTGATGACTAGAGACAGAGAAACGTGTATTTCCGAACATTTAGGACGATATCGTATTGGAGTTTATTGTGCTTGTTTCAATATGAGAGCGATGGCTCGATAACAGAAGGGTTTTGTGTTCTTGTTTGAAAAGATGTTTCGTTTTATTGTTGTTATTAATTAGTTTCCGAAGTGGTGATAGTCTTATAAATCATTTCCCTTTTTGCAACTGAAGAATCTTAAATTTATTCAGAAGAGTTAAGTTCATCAAGTTTGATGCAAACTATGTGTGAAATTTTGCACCAACCAATTGGTTACCAACCGCTTCTGTAGTTATTAATGTTATTGAAATAATAAACCTGAATGAAAGCATTATTTTTCAATTTTCTTTGTACTTGATATTCGGTATGTTCAATACCTCGAGTTTTTTGAATGAAATAAAAAAAAAACTTTGACTTCTGGACTTAAAACGAGTGGATTCAAAGTAATACTCATTCGTGCGTCGAAGAAGTCGTTGAATGCTTTCTCTATTCTTCAGAGATTCAATTGACCATCCTTTGAATTATCTCATCCAAATAATGGATGAAATATCATTCTTCGTTCTGACGTGATATAAAGATTGCTAAATTTGGAAAAGATGATATCAATTGAGCTTTCAATTTCAACTTCATTACCTTGGGTGATGACTTCAGTATGTATGCAGGTGGCAAATATTTGAGAAAAAACCTCAAGAATATCCTTGGAATATTCTTGAAATCTATACTTTCGAATATACAAGAAGTGTTTCAGATGGGGTCTCACTCCAATCTGAATTATCTGATTCAGGTGATGGTTTAGTAGGGTATCCAGCGGTATAAAGTAGGTGGATTCAGCATTCACATTGAGCTCTACGAAATAATCTAGACGTGGTTCCTAATCATATTATTCAATTGAATATAAACGTAAATTCAAACACTTAAACTTATGATTTACACTTTATTGGCTACATAGCATGACGCGTTTCGTCGTTACAAACGGCTTCTTCAGATGCTTGCAGAATAATAACAACATTTTGAAAAACAAAATCTCCCTATTCGGCCAGTAGTAAGTTTCACGTCAGCCCCATCCACTTAAATCTCAAGAGTGCTCATAGATATTATAAAATCGTATTGTTATTTCGAATCAGAATTTTCCATCAAAAATTGCTATGAATTAGTCAATAAAGTTGATAAGGTAACACTGCCTAGTAACTGTAAACTTATCTCTTTCGATGCAGTTAACCTATTTCCCTCTATCCCACCTTCCGATTCAATTGAAATAATTGAAGATTTGCTTATTAAAAATAACGTAAATATAATAGTTCAATCTGAAATGATCATGTTATTGGAAATTTGTTTGAGCCAAAATTACTTTATGTTCAATGATAAGATTTATAGTAGTAAGAGTGGTCTTATTATGAGAAATCTGTTAAGTCCTCTTTTAGCGGAGATATTTATGGATAAATTGGAAAATAGTATTCAAAACAAACCGAATTTCAAACACTTTGTATTCTGGTATAGATATGTAGATGATATAATCACTTGTTTTACTGGTACCGATCGTTCATTAAAAAATTTTGAGAATTTCATTAATGCAGTTCATCCTAATATAAAATTTTCAACCGAAATAGAACCTGATTAATCCATTAATTTCTTAGACTTGACAATCACAAGATTAAATAATAAATTTGATTTTTCTATTCTCCATAAGCCTTCCCATACGGATACCATAATCCATAACTCCTCATGTCATTTTTAAGTAAACATAATTTTAATATTTCATTTAAAACGAACAATAATTTATCGAGACACATTGGGAACAATAAAAACAAGATTAAAAGAGAAGACAAATCAGGTGTTTACTAATTGAATTGTGGAACATGTCCCGGTATATATATATATATATATATATATATATATATATATATATATATATATATATATATATATATATATATATATATATATATATATATATATCGATTTTCGAATATATAGAAAACTAGTAGAAATTTCGGCACTAGAATGCAGGAACATAAATATAGCTTTGCCCATAATAAAAGTAATTCGAATTATGCTAACCATTTATTAACAGAAAATTATACTTTGGATACGAATTTCAAAATTTTACACAATATAGAGAGAAGGAGTCAATTAGATCATTGGGAAATAGTGGAAATAAATCGGCTTAAAAATTCTGGAAATTTGCTCAATGAACATATAGAATTAAACAATTCACCCTTGTTAAACCTTTTCAGGTAATATGAAATATTTTTCAGAATGGAATATCTTAGGTAAAACCAAAACCATAGAATCCCAAAATTTCCTGATATTTATACCTGTGTTTTTCAAAATGTTGTTATTATTCTGTAAACATCTGAAGAAGTCGTTTGTAACGACGAAACGCGTCATGCTATGTAGCCAATAAAATGTAAATCATAAGTTCGAGTGTTTGAATTTAAGTTTATATTCAATTATAATGGATTTCCATCAAGTAAACGCCAACAATATTAAACATATCATTCAATAGGATATTGAAGATTCCCATGAACAGAACAGCGATTTCTCTTTTGCAATTGAAGAACTGCGAAGCATATTGCATTTCAATGATTCGAAATCTTTTTCCCACATTGATAGAATCACCAAATTCGTGATAGTTTAGTTGTATCAATGAATTGAGGTAAACTTCAAGAATGAATGGACGAAAATTTTAAAAGTCCAGAAAGGACTTCTGAAGTTTTGCAAAATGTTTGAAAAATATTATGTTAAAGCCCCAATTGGATGTTTTCGCTGCGAATCAGGTGAACAGAAATAGGTTTCAGTCTGCATAATCTTACCCATACAATATGATGAATATAATATATTTCGATAATCTGCATGACCTACTGGCAACTGTTTTGACAGAGTTATTTTGATTTCGAAGCCCCATCCTGATATTGAGTTGGCAGAAAACCGCATATCTCAATTCTGGGAAAACAATTAGAACAAACACAATGGGAATATATGGGCTGTCTTTCAGGACATGATGAATATATTCATGAGTCCCGATATTGATTTGAATTATTCATGTTGTTATAGGCCGCGTATTCAATTCAATTCTTCTCTATTATATTTCAAGTTTGAGTCCGTCGGGAAGCTGAATTAGCGACCATTCAAGAGTAAAATTGATGAAGGGGCTGTATCTTCCAAAGATCGTATTCGATTCCATTTCTCCTAAGCTTCTTTTTGGAAACTTCAGACATAGAAATAATTGAAACTGCGAAATTCTAATGGAAGGAAAGACATTAAGGAAATCGATATCTTTCGAGTTGAAAAGTTGAGGATTGGTCAGAAAGCTTGGTTCACTTTGAGATGGAAATGAGAGATTGTTCATTACCGTACTTCAGACTCAATATTCTTTTTCTACAGTTAGTTCGTCTGTTAATTTAAACTCAATTTAAACTATTTTTCGAGTTGAGTAACAAACTTAGAAAACTTTCATTGATATAACGTACGTGTTAACTCCGATTTTGTGGCCCAATTTCACTATTTCTTTTTTCGTTCTGGTTTTTGACTTCTGTGTACTACCCATTATAACCTTCATCATGAAAAGACTTAGAAACGAGCAACGATTGCAAATTGTTGAAATATACTATCAAAATTCGTGCTCTGTGAAAAATGTGTATCGTTTGTTACTACCATATTATGCTCGTCATAATCGACGTGGTGAATCAACAATTCGTGCTGCTATCACCAAATTTTGCATGCGTACAGTGCGTACTGAAGAGAATATTGGAGTCGTCGCCGTCCTCAGAGATTTCAGAGAAGCACATGGAAAATTTTGCGTGTTGTAATTCTTCTGCAAGAATTGAAGCCGAATGACCTACCACAACGTCTAATTTTTGGTGAATGGGTCTTAGAACAGCTTAATGACAATCCGCTGTTTTATCGAAAAATTGTGCTCAGCGATGAGGCTAATTTCTGGATTAACGGATATGTAAATAAACAAAACTGTCGTATCTGGAGTGATGAACAGCCGCATGCCATACAAGAGTTATCGGTGCATCTCGAAAAAACGACAGTTTTGTGTGATTTATGGGCTAGTGTAATCGGTCCATTTTTCTTCAAACACGACCGTAAAAAAAACGTTACCGTCAACGGCGAACGATATCGAGCCATGATACGCAACTTTTTTTTGACCCAATTGGCCGAGTTGAACTTGGTTGTCATGTGGTTTCATCAAGACGGTGCTACATGCCACACAGCTCGTGAAACAACGGACATGTTGAAGGATGAATTTAGTGAGCAGATTATCTCTCGAAATGGCCCTGTGAATTGGCTGCCAAGATTCTGCGATTTGACGCCTCTGAATTATTTCTTGCGGGGTTATGTAGAGTCGTTAGTGTATGTGGACAAGCCGAACACGATTGAAGCCTTACATGATAACATAACACCCATAATTCCTGGTATACAGGCCGAAATTCTCGAAAAAATGACGTAAAATTGGACCTTCCGAATGAGCCATTTGACACGAAGCTTCGGACAACATTTACATGAAGTTATCTTTAACATGTAAATGGCAAAGGCCAAGTTATCAACTTCAATGAAGATTGATATAATGATTTGAATATATGATGCAAATTGAGTGTTTCATACGATTTAAAAGAAAAACTACGCTTAAAAAATCACCCATTATATCGTAACACACACGTGTTACGCCTTTCTAGTGATTCGAGCCCAAATGGTAGGCCTGTACCCTAACGTATAGGCTACGAAGACGAATTTTTCACTATTATTTTGGTAGCTTTACTTAACTTTGACTGTTTGTTTCATGCCAATAAGTTCATAAATAAGAAAGTTATGCCAATTTGAAAAATTACGTCCACAATTGTTAAAGTATCTAAATCTACCTATTCTTTTCTGTTCAGTAGCATTGACTGAAAATAAACCGAACTTTATAAAACTGGTCTGTATGGAATAACATAAAACTGTATACTACTATATACTTCTAGATCTATATATAAAACGAAGCTCTGATATAGATCTGTGATGTAACAGAACAATATGTATTTTTCAGAGAAATTTCAAAGAAAGACGGTTTTGACTGGAGATAGAGCTGTAGTGATGACTCATCACTGACAGTCGTGACCGGAGGAGAGCGGTAATCTTCTCCTCTTCGAATTATATCTGAATATTTGAAACGAAGACGTAGCAAGTAATTTTATTTATATTCAATAATTTTTTCAGGATATCTGGGAAACTCACGTGTCGTTTTGAACCACTTCGATGCTTCGACTCAGGTGAGTACATCTTGTATTTATAAGTTGAGGTCCACAAAATTAAGATAATCCAAAATTTTTGAGGCCTTTGTCGACAATCGACAAACTATAAATACCACTGGTTGATATATTATTACATCACAGTGAAGGCTGAGGATATAACCGATAATAGCCTAATTATAAAATAATCCGTCATACGAGTATATACATATACTTAAGTTCATTGATTGTTCGCTGATCTCTTGGTGAAACATTGTTTAATATATTAAATAAAACCACTTGGCTTGGTTTCACAAAATTTATAATAAACACTTGAAAAATGTTTCGGGGTGTTGTCCTATTTCCAAAAGTTAGAATGAACCCATTTTTCGATCAATATTCTTATATACCTATACATCGTTACCTGCAATAGACTTAAGGCTGATATTGATCAAAAGTAGAGGGATATGTCATTGTACAGCCACAAGTATTGAATTAAATGTAAGAATTATCAAATAACAAAGAAGGTCTTATCAAGAATTTGAGGAAAGTAACAATGGTGATAAACTGAAGGTAAGTTGATCATTTAATATTGGTTTTGTTTTCTTCGGTGCGAATCAGAAATTTCCACTAGTTCTGGAAGGTCCAGACTTTCATCTTTCATTTGCGAGTACATCAATTTCAATGAGTTTAAATCTAAAAAATGGTTATAAATACAATGTGTTTAAAGTCCAGTAAAATTTTTTATAATATTTTTTATATTTAAGTATTTATATAATATTTTGTGAAACCCAGCTCAGTGTTTTTATTTAATATATATGTAATTATATTGGTGGTCGTTTATAGTGTTCAACTTTATTTTAAATCTAACTAGCTGATCCGGCCAACGTTGTCCTGCCATATGTACATATATTATTATTATTATTATTACGATTGTTCCCCATGATGAGAGCAACTGAACTTGAATTCGCAATCATTAGGAATTTAGCTTCATCTTTTTTGCCTCCCAAAAACGTTTCATCCTCTCTGAATGCTCTTCCGTTCATCTCTCCCTCTTACACCAGGTTGACGATTTGATTTTTGCTCAAACGTCACATGTGCGATTTTATAGCGACATTCAGTGTGATCTCTCTGTTCCGTATTTACTATTCATAATTATATCAAGTGGTTTCTTTGGTATTCTGGACTGTTTCATTATGTAGACTTGTGCATAGAACTTCACTCATCGTTTTCTGATTTCTTCCGTTATCGTATTTGTCTTTTGATACAGTTCATTCTGAGGTCTTTTCATTCAAATACCGTTTCTATTGATTGACCAGTGAATCTTTCTGAGAATTTTCCGTTCTTGTGTTTCTATTTCTCTAATTATTGAATGACCGCCAATTACCATTGTTTCAGCTGCGTAGATTGCTACTGGAAGAATCGTTGTGCCATAATGCCTTAATTTGGCGCCTCTCGAAATACACTTTTTGTTATAGTACGCCCGTGTTAGTTTGTAGGCCCTTTGGAGCTTGGTAATTCCCTCCAAAGGGCCTACAAAGTCTGTTCTTAAGTAAGCTCTGTTCATTAGCGATTCGGTTTATATATATATATATATATATATATATATATATATATATATATATATATATATATATATATATATATATATATCACTACATAGTAAAAACCAAAACGTCACTTTCCCTGTAAATCTGTAATATCTTCGAAAATGTTCATTTAAATCATATGCTGTAAAGGTCCATATAGATCTATATAATAATAATAATAATAATCTTTATTTACCCAACTGAAATAACAATTTATAATAATCAGAAACAATACTTATAATAATCCATTATAACAAAAAATTTTTTTACATTCTTATAATAGGGCAAAACAAAATATCTTAGACAAAAGGTGAACTCTCAGAAGTACAGCATACTTTTATGAGAGATTTCATATTAAAGCAACAATATAGTAAAGGAATTCAATTGAATTCCTTTACTATAATGTTTAATGTTATGTTTAATGGTTAAAATCGCTTCGAAAATTAGCTATTATTTGTCGTAAAAATTAAATGACAAAAAAATGTTATTGTGGGATATCCATAAGAGATAGACATATAGCGTAGCGGAGTTTTCTGTAGACGTCTTCAATGTGTACAAACTTGGAACATTATTTTGATAAATCTCGTAGGGTTCCACCTGCGTTTGCAATGTTAGTGGAAATATTTCAATTATTGAAGACATCATATTAGAAACCTCAAAGATAACAGTATTTCTCCACTATTTAATGGATGTTATTATGCATATAAATCCTTCTCTTCAATCACTCTATCTTTAAAAAAACCGCATCAAAATCCGTTGCGTAGTTTTAAAGATTTAAGCATACATAGGGATATAGGGAGAGAAAATCGACTTTGTTTTATACTATGTAACGTAATGTGATAATATATAACGTAATCTGATAACCTAAAATGTAAGAGAACAATTCCTTATCAATTTGGTTATTGACTTTATTAACTGACTATCCCAGAACTATTTGTCCGTTCTAAGAGTTAGCTAGTTCTGTGTTCTAGCACAGAACACAGAACTATATTAGTGATGAAATTTTGACTTTGCGTGAACCTTTAATTTGAAATATAGAAAATGGGCTCAAACATTATATTCCTTTTTGCAATAATTAATATCCAATCATTTTTTTTTGTTTTGTAATCCAATGTTATCAAGATAAATCAACTTTCTGAGTTATTAATCATATTAAGGAAGACAAATCTATTTCGTTCTCTCGAAGACGTTCAGTATAATTAATATCGAATTTATTGGCTAATAGTACCACGATAAAATAACTTTATTGCGAAAATTATCAAATTTAACGTGGAGTTAATTCCAGCAATTACGCTATTTGAAGAGATTTATGTTCACAATTAATGTAACAAGTTACGAAACTTCATGATGAATACGTTGAAATATTAGAGTAGGAGGTAGAGAATTATCTATCTTCTCCTACAACTCTGATGATACGGCAAATAAATTTAAGTTAAGTCTTGAAGATAATCAATCTGATATTCTAAATCGAAATACTTAATTTATTCTCACTTAGTGAAACTGGCTACAATGGCACACTTGAAAGTCCCGTTCATTTTCTGGAGAGACTAATAAAAAGCTTCATTAATCAATTGGGTCGATACTTGATAGAAATCTAAATACATAATTTGAATAAAACTGAGTAGTTTTTCGATTTTCACTATAATTAATTAAAAATATGACAATTTCATTTCGTTAACATAGTGGCTTCATCAGATGTTGATGATAAACTGAGCTACTACATTGTGGACTGCTTGTATTTATCCTGAAGTGCGCGGGAATGACCATAGAACACTGTTCTTCTTTTGTAGGGGAATGACTATAGAACATATTTTTTTCTGAATTGTGGGGGATGACCATAGAATACTTTTTTTCGATTGCATTTTTACTGGAATAAATTTAATAATGGAAAATTATTGATTAAAACTTGATCATTTAATAAACTGTTTGATTTCTTCCTCTTATTAATTTCCATGACGTCTAACAGGGTTAGTTTATAACCTTTACGCTCCATATGCAATATTTAAAAGTTGTTGTCGAAAACATGGTTCTCTTCTAAAAGATGTGTTGCATACGTAGAGTCGGTTTTATTTTTTGCAAAGCATTTTTGGTGTTCAGATATTCTAAGGCTGAAATTCCTGCCAGTTTAACCAACATATACTTTGTGAAAAATACCGCAACTCAACTCATAGATACCCGATTTATCATCAGAGGAAATTTTATCTTTCGCATTTCTGATGTGTCTTCCCAAGCTATTCTAGGTTTTGAAAGCTATCGTTAAATTTGTATCAGATAAAAACTTCGAGATTTTTGTATATCCTAAAGTCCTAAATATCCTTCGAGATCTCAAGTATATCACAAAGTAACAGACAGTCATAAAAATTTCAGAACATTAACATATTTAGGCAACCCTGTATCAAAATCTCGAAGTTTTTATCTGATAGAAATGTTTGATGTCTATCATGATATCATGTACGATATAATACCGAAATAATCAAACATGATATAATACACTATTATTATTATATGAATAATACGTTTATTAAATTCTTTATGGAATTTTACAACAATTTATCAATATATAAAAGAAAAGAGGGAAGTTATAAGGTCGTTTGACCTTCTTCAACCCTAGAAAAGATTATTACTATATACAGTATTACTATATATATATATATATATATATATATATATATATATATATATATATATATATATATATATATATATATATATATATATATTTATAAATATACTTGCCACTGCCTCCTTTACGAGCACTTGGCCGTTCGGAGTCATATTTGCACCTTTTTTTCGTGTATCTTGTAATATTTTTTCGAAAATTCAAGTTAAACATTTTGTTGTACTTTGCTTATATTTTCGGAATCCGTTTTGAAAATCCAAATTGGACAATTTGTGTGGCATCAGATTTATTGAAACCGGCAGTTACGCAAAAAATCATTTTGCCACAGTGTATATTTTTTTCAACTTGAAGGGCGTCAAGATCGTTTCTTTTCCAACAAATCGCAGAGAGGTAAGATAAAAATTAACGAAGTAATTAATTCGATAAACAAGCAATAAATTTCCGAGTTTATCCGAATTTTCTCCGTTTCTAATGATTCGATAGGGTCGAGTGACGGCTCATTTTGTTCGTTATTGAATCGCCTATAATTTATCGATGGATATCACTGAGTTTGCATAATTATTTTTGATGTTATAAATAAAAACCAAAAAATAAAATGAAAGAAAGTTATTGGTATTTGCTCGTCCAAATTGAAACAGAAATGAAGTATGAAGTACATTTCTTCTAATGGCACAGTCGGTTTGCTGATATAAATAATGTCACAACAAATTCCCTCTTGATTGGCCTATAAGTAACGTTGAGTGTATGGAGCGGAACAGTGAATAAATAACTCCAGTCTTCTTTCCGGTACTCTTAAAACAATTCGGCTGAGTATTTCCTGGATATAAAATATACCATTAATTAACATGTAGAGTAGACACGTATGCTCAGTCCTCTAGGTACAATTTTCCGAGCTCAATATTCCGAAGTTCTGTAGAATCAATTTGAACTAAAATAACTGTTATAATTAACTTTGCAAACAGGAATGAACAGATCAGCATAATTGTTCGAAGACATTTTCTTCAACATAATGCACACTTTAACGTCAAACTAATACTATCCTGGTTTTACTTAAAGTTCACTTAATTATGTTACATATATAACAACTTCTATAGATTTTAATTATATGAGAAGTTCCAAGTCATGTAGATACCTTCAATATCTCACATTAACTAAAACTTTATACTAATTACAAATCTACACGTTTCACTTGGGAATATTGCAGAAAGTTTACCCTGCAGCAATTTTCCCCAGAAACTAGTTGGGAGACAGAGGTAACGAAAGTTACAACAGGCATAAATAAGAAGTGGAATTTATGGCGGGGTTTTATCCAATTCGGGAGGTTACTTTAGGACAATGGTACATAGATGCGAAGATTGGGACAAATAAAATGGTCACTTCGAGAGCAGACATAAATCCTGCAGCTTACAAATAAAACACAACAGTCCTTTTTCTGTGGACGCCCGATTCCCTGCAGTAAAATAGATAAATGAATTATTGAAATTTCCGTTGCGTTAGATAGAGCCTGAAGTTAGAGAGGAAGGAATACTTTGGGTGAATTCATCTCAATAATGGTTGAGGATATACTGTTTCACTATGGAAGCTTAGACAGCGCAAACACGATACAATTGGGACTTCCTCTAATTTTATTTTCTTATTTCAAGAGGATTATTTCTTCCTGGAAACACGCTGTTACTAGGTACAACGCAAAAATTGAAAAAGATCAGTTTTTTGTCTTTTTCATGTCATGAAAGGTTTCATCCATGAAATACTGCCTCTTATGAAATCATTGTTGCGCATCCTTTTTCTGAAGGACGGTTCGAGATTATTCTTAGGTGTTTTTCCTCAAAATTTGAAATTTTAAATCTATAGACAAATATGCTTCTTTATATTATATAAAATAATATCATAAAGCAATATTATATTAATTAATTTTCTCTACATGAACAATAGCAAGTATATAAAGAATGTAACGACAGATGTATTAGAATTAATGAATCATTTGAGGCAATTGTAAAAAAGATAATAGTGAGGAATGACTGTAACTTACTTTATACTGAAAAAAATATGTACACATTTGTAAATGGAATGATTTATTTAATAGTGTTGGCGTTTGTAATGCTGCTACCCACAACTCTAGTTTACTCTAAAACACTCTGAAACGTTTTTATTTCAGAGTGTCTTGAATGTCTCTGTTCCGTTTCTGAAACAATGCAATACTGATATAGGTGATTATGTATTAGTAGAAATTTTTGAGTGCTGTACATTGAGCTAAAGTAGATACATAAACAAAGTAGATAAAAAGTAGATACATAAAAGGAGGTGTAATTCAGCAGAAGATAATAAGCATATATTTCAAACAGGTAACTATCCAATTATAAAAAAATAGATACATAATGAATAATGAAATACAAAATTTGATAAACTGCAATATTAAAAAATGATGAAAAAAGGTGAGAAACTTTATAAAATATAATAATCTGAATCTATAATATATATTGGTCGCCAAAGAAGAGAGTCATACTCAAGTCTGCTTCTGACTAGGGCATTAAATAAATGGACCAGTGTTGAATAAACTCGAACACAATTTTTAGTTGCTCACGATGAAACCATAAACGTTGCTACATGATAAAATTAATTGGTTGATATGAGGTATAATCAGAATTTTTGATCAAATAATAGGCCGCGATCCTTAACGTCTAGAAGTTGAGTCAGATTAACACCTTCAATGTTATAAACTTATAACCTTTCTCTTTCTAGTGAAACTCACCACATTAAATTTCACGACATTCAAGTGTAAACAATTATTATTACACCACAGGATGATATCATTCAGGTGACTTTGTAGCCTCTAATAATGATCAGCCTATCTCCGTGGCTTAGTCGGTAGAACACCCGACTATGGTGCGGTAGAACTCGGGTTCGAGCCCCGCTGAAGGCATGGATGTTTGTGTATGTCCTGATTTAAGTAGTTTAATGAATGATATATGCTGGGTAATGTACTTTGATAACAAGCCCAATGGCCGTTCGGAACCGGAGTTAAACTGTATTAAAGGTCCACTGAATTGAAAAAAAAATTATGTATAGATAAATGCTCTTATTAATTTCAATATCGTCCGCATAAGCCACCATAAGACAACTTGATAGAATGACTCGTCAATGATTCGTGATTATAAGAGGTTACTAAAAGTGATTGAGGTGGTAGTGTGAGGTATCAAACATACTTCTTCTTTGGAAGAATCACCTACACAGGATATAAAGAGCAATTAATTGAAAAATTACAATTTGTGGAATATGCCAAGCCGATGAAAATTTTTAACCAACTCATTTCCGTATTATTTTGAATTTTGAATAAAAACCGCAGATTAATTTTCAATGGAAAAGTTCATCCGATTTTCCGCTTTGGCCGAAATTTACGGCCGGAAGGAAGCCTATCATTTCATTCTGTTGCACGCGAGTGCACGTCAGTTTTCCCGAAAATTTCCCCATTCATAATCGTATTCATTTCGCAACCCTTTCACTACAAAATGTTGGCATATCATCCTACGTGAAAGGAACATACGCGACAGCTTGTGATATATCATTTCCCGCCTGAAACGCCCCACTCAAATATTAACATTCCTCCGACCTAGATGCGATCCTTATCTACAATTGTACGCAATAATCCCTCACCTTCCAATTCCAGGCTCATTGCATTATGAGCCCGGGAGATGATAGCAGAACAGGGAATTTCCTTGAGGAACGAAGCTATGCTACTTGCTTACACTAACTCAATTACCTGCGTTATGTTCCATTGAATGTGATAAAATTTTCTTGATACAATGGCCTCTTGAATGAAAGGTGGAGAGAAACTCATAGAGGGGCAACGTAGATTTGTTGTTCCTTCTTGTTAGTACTTGTACTAACGATGCCCTTATTCGATTCAATACCATAACTTATGAAATATCTCCTATTCAAACAACAAATAACAAGCTGGTATATCTGTGAAGTTTCTTGAAGTCTTCAATCAAGATATTCACAGCAAATACTGGTGTCGATAAAATCTTTTTTATCGTCGATGTACGATAAAATCGAATCCGCTCTCCGCATCTTTTTATACAAACGATTCATGAGGTAGAAATTCAATATAAAGTTAAAAGTACTGTACATGGAAAATAGGAGACTTTTGTTACGATTATGAGGCAAAGTTGTACGAAGGAAGCATTCTTATTCATCCCAAAGAATAGTGAAGATCAATGCGTAGTCCTCATTGATCTTTCATCGTACAAATTGTTCAAAACATCTTAGCCCATCGAAGACTTTGATACCTATCTAATGCTCAAAGCTTCCAAGCAAAAATGATTTCTTTTGTCCTTTCTTCCTATCTATTTTGCGTCGTTTACTCTCCAACTTAAGCTGAAAATGAGAAATTGGAAATTGTATCGTTTTGCTTGTTAGTATATTTTTCTGAATCAGTTTGTGTCGTTAGTTTTGTTCTTCTTGACATGCTTGAACAGCTATCTTCCAGACGAGCCTTTCATTTCTTTTGGCTCAAAACCCATTTGAAACGCTTTAGTTTCATTCTGGCTGTAGTAAGCGTTTTCGTTTCTTTATAGTTTAGAGCAGGAATGCCCAAAAATTCAGTCATCCACTACTCAAACCTAAAGTAGACTTTTCGAGCTTGAGGAGAGTACTTCTTGCTTGCTCCTTTACGAATTTTGGTTCTGGTTCAGGATTCCATTCCTCAATTACATTTATGCCAAAGTATCATAATATAAACCAAAAGAAATAATTCGTTCTGAATTTTCTTCAGATAATTAATGAGGATAAGTATGTCAAAAATTTCGACAATTGATTTATGCATTCGTAATATTGTATATATGCAAAGAATATATTCTTTGCATATGCATATATCCTTGGTGTTCTTTGTATCGCTATCAACAAAGTGTTAGCATTTCGATTCATACAGCTGCAGTTGAAGTTCTCCTACTTCTCCCGAACTAGAAATGCCAGAAGGACGCTCGAAATTCCGTATGAGACGTACGTGCATGGGGGTAGGTGTTGTTCGCCATCAACTTCAACACCGCACACTTGCCGTAATACATTCCTAATTTCAAGGATGATGCGCATTCGGGCTTGTCGAACGGTTTGTGGTGATTGCGTATAATTTCAGATATGCCTAGCAGGAAACCTCTATCGGAAATGAGGTTGCCAATTTCCCGCCGTGAATGTGCAGATCAATTCGTAGAAATGAGATATTTCCGCAAATCTTCAATGACGGTTATGGATTTGCACGTAGATCGTTTTCTACGAGACGAAGTAGGTGAATATACTTCTTGTAATTGAAACCAGACAAAAAAAAAGATATAGAAGGAGAACTGTATTTGCTAATTGGAAAATTTTGAAATAAAAGTGGGTTACATTCCGTTGTGAAGTATCCAATCGTTTGTTAGACGGACTTATCTCCTCCATTTTTTGTTTCAAGGGAGATCTGATATATATAGATCAAAGGCCAACAAGCTCTTCCATGTGGCGAGTTATTTCGTTGATTTTTAAATGAGCCCACCAAATAGTAAGCCACGTAAGTCAACTCAAATGGAACGTGTACAATTATATTGGACATACATGTATAATTTATTAACATTTGAAGTTAGAAATGCCCTCTGACCCACCAAAACTTCTTTTACGATCTACCAGATTGACGAGTTGACGACCGCTGATATAGATGCAAATATATAATTCTGATTTCGTGTTATATTCAATATTACCTCGTGTATAAATAAAACCAAATTCATTTCGTGCTTCTGCCATTCGATCGCTATATTTTTCGGCATTCCTTTCTCGTCTTCCGTTACCGCACCATGGTCTAGCAATGTGTTGAACTGTCTTGTAGCTCCTTATACCTGATTGCAATACATCATATCATTCTTGTTCTTTCAAGCAAAGAGTCGCTGAATTTCCCCAATGATTGCTTCTAGCAAAAGTAACAATGGTTTTGCACTTTTTAGTATTTTTCTGATAAAGCTGTCCTGATGAAGATTTCGAAAAAATATTCAATACCTCTGAGCTGATGTTTGTTTATATTTTAGGGTTTGAATAAGCTTTCAAGTTCTTCTGGACTCTCAACAATTTTTTTCACTGCATTTTCGTTCTCACTGTACTCAATTATATATTGAAACAGTATCATTAAGTACAGAAGTAACTTATGTAGCAGAAGTACTTCAAAAATTAATTTGAAGTTTCATAGGTATTCTCCTGCCCGTTTTAGATAATTAGCTTTCAATTCAGTAATGAAGTCATCCATAAAATACTCACCTCCTACGACAGGGAGGGATATACATAATTTTATGTTACGTATACTAATATATGAAAGAAGGGGTAGATGCTACTCGATGTTATGTACCACTAATAATTCATTTGTAGTAGAAATGTTGCACACGCAGACGACGAGTGACACCTATTTGAAGAACCTTCGAAACGCATGTTTGTGGAGTGAAGAATATTTTGCTCATCTCATCAAAACGCTCAAAAAGAGTGTTCACTTGAATATAAAACATCCACCTCAGCAACAAAAGTGGAGCTCATCACTTTTGATGCTCGACAGCAAAAAGAAATATTGTGTACTTTTTAATCTATGTCGGAGATGGTTGCTGATGGAGAAGATGTCGATAGCTAACTAATAGCTATGATACTAACGATAGCAGATAAGTCAATCATTAAATAAGAAGGGGAGTTACGTTAGAAAATATTATGTCGAGAGAGGGGGTATCGATTGAATGTCCTCCTTGCGTTACTTAGTGGGGGAAAGTGATCTGAAAAATATGAAACACGCGTAACGTAGTATATGAATGACCTCTACAAAAATATGTAAATTTTATATGAAAAATAACGCTTTTGTACTGAAAAATTCAAAGATATTTGGTTTAATTTACGATGATATCTCACTGTTATTACTGTTTCCCCAATAATTTCAGGCGGACATCCACCATATGGCTATAAGTTACGAATCTGAAGATGAAATAATGGCTAGGATACGAAACAAAGAACGCAGAGAGACTGCCCACTACAGTAAACAAGACATCAGGGAACAATATTGCATCTCGGAAAGAGGTTTAGGAGCATTGGAAACTGAACGCCAAAGCCTCTTCGGCTGTCTTTCTTCGCAACAAAATTCTCCTTGCTCTAATAGGACCTCTTTTCTTACCGCTTGTGTTCGACAGAAGGTGCCATCTGACGAGAATCTCTACGACTTGTACAAGAGACATCCGAACGAGTACGCGCCGTACCCTAAACGAGCTTCAAGGTGAGTTGAACTTTATTATGAAATTTTGATTATTATCGAACTTGTTTCGTACAATTCATCAATATTTTTGAGGGAGAAATCTCTACCATATTAATTTTTATTTTAATCACAGTTACTGAATTTCCTCTTGATAAAGAGTACCATTCCATCAATGGTTGTACTTTCAACCATTTCGAAATAATTCGAATTCTGGCAAATTCGTAAAAACAAACGTTTCTGCAAGGACTAAACATTCTAAAATTTTCATTAAACTGGTTCAAAATTCTAGAAGATTCCTAATATCAATTATAAAGTTTGAAATCAGTTTAGAGTATTTCTGCCCTGTTAATTTTATGCAAATGAGATATAGAGGCAGATAGTACAGTCCGAATTCGGTAACAGTCATTAACACGTGTTTTGAGCTTGCTGGCACTCATTAGAATGGCTCAGCTAAAATATACAGACTTTGAAATGTAAAAACATGCAAACTGAAACTTCTGATCAGTCTGTTTACTATTTACTAGTAGTAATAAGTACGAATAAGTAGTAATAATAAGACTAGTAGTAGTAAGTAATTAAGTTTATTATTGAAATACAACGTGCATAACTGCTTTGGCACAAGTTTCAATATAAAATATAATTATTGAGAAGAAATGTAAATATCTGAAAAAAAAATTAATATCTGTTACTTCGAATCAACTAAGACAAAGTTATATAAATAAGATCCTATACCACTGAGAGAAGTCCATGAGTAATTTGAACTCTTATATATATTTATATGTTGTTGAAACGTAATCAATTTCTTAACCTCGCTGGTCTATATTTCCATTATGGTTATAATCTTCATCAGGACTCTATAAAATAACATATGTCAATAAAATGTGATGACAAAAATTCTTACTTCTTACGGCCAACTAGGTTAACAGTTTGACTAACACCATAAGCAGGAGTGTGTGTAATTAAAATTATGTGATATTATACAGAAACTGGATATTAGTAATAATAAAATATAAAAATATATAAATTTTTTTTCGACAACTCAACCAAACGATAGAACCGATAAATTAGAATTATCTGACCACAGATAAATGTCCCCGAAAAGGCACATAAGGTAAAAGGGCGAAAACACTCTAGAAAACAAATATGATCGAAATCAAGTACCAATAGAATGTCTATTGAAACTTATTGGTCGTTTAAGAAGGTCTTATTTAACATGTTTTGAAAGTAAATAACTGTAAATGCAGCTGAGTCTAGCAAAGTCCGTCTTCTTATTGATGCTATTAACATTTTTATTTATGTGGACTATTTCTAAGAAAATCCTTTTATGGAATTTACAAGCCACATCCAGTACTCTAAATATATATATATATATATATATATATATATATATATATATATATATATATATATATATATATATATATGTATAAAATCTGTCGCTTGCTTATATATATATATATATATATATATATATATATATATATATATATATATATTTATATATATATAAAATCTGTCGCTTGCGGTCAGATGCAAATATAATAATATTATATTATTATATTTTTGTATTTGTATTAAAATAAATCACATAAATTCCTAGTTTACAAATACTTGTGTCGGTGTTGTGAACAAAAGCAACGTTGTAACAAATTTCATTCCATCAAAATTATGTGGCGGTCTCCGTAGCTTAGTCGGCAGAACACCCGACTATAGAGCGGTAGAACTCGGATTCGAGCCCCGCTGAAGGCATGGGTGTTTGTGTCTGCCTATGATTCAAATAATTTGAATAGTGATATATGCTGGGTAATGTACATAGATTACAAGCCCAATGTCGGTTCGGAATAGGCGTTAAACTGTAGGTCCACTGAATCAAAAAAAAGATTGAAATGACTCATTGAAAAATGTGCGAACGAATATAATAATCAGTGATAAACAAATTCGTTCCAATATTGAACAAGATAAATTCAACAAGTAGGTATGTGAAAATGTTAGCTAGAATATTGAAAGAATTCCAGAATGAATTTCAAGAATTGAAATATTTTAGAAGGTCCATCGATTTTTAAAATTTTCCATTTTAGATTAACATACATTGAGGTGACTTTTCAATTTACTCAAAGATGATGACTTGAAATATACCTGGAAAATCAGAATAAATAGCTACGAAAGAAGACAAGTTCCACAATTAAAATAAAATTCGTATGAGGATTCCGAAATTTGTACGAGGACTGTACGAGTAGTATCATAATTTGGATTATCATAATACACTAAAATAATTTGCCTTCAATACATATAGTGACACCCGAATATATAACAAGGAGTTTGGCCACCCCTGATATATACTTATATAACTATATGAATTTGATGGTCCTTATTAATTGCCAAACAGTTTCATATTTATAGACGTATTCGATCTTTAGAGAGTCAATAAGAAGTTATTTATCAGACCTTGAGATTTTATAGCCAGTCATCAATTTAGAAAATACGGCTTATATTCACTTAACAAATGGAATTAATCAAGGGATGCAAAAGTTAATTTAACCCCCTCTCTACATAAATGATGCGCAGTAATATATTGAGATATATATATATATATATATATATATATATATATATATATATATATATAGATAATATATATAGGAGATAAAATAACACAAAACATCGGTTGACTCATAAATATTATTGTCTTGTTAGCTCCCCTTCAACCATCCCTCGCTTAAACTTTTATTGCTGAAAATTGAATTTTCTCTGACAGTCTGCTGATCTTTCGAGCTGCTGCACATGATTGCATCTTATATTTTTATATCATTTCCCCTAAACAGGATTATCAAATTCGACTCCTCATAAAAAAGTCGAGTGACTGTCTAATTGAAAGAAAATATCCTGAAGTTGAAATTCCGGAAAATTGTCATGCTGTTTTATCTACGGAAGTTCATGAAGTGAATATCGACAATTTTCCTGGAAATACAAGTATGTATTTGTTGGATACTTCGACCTCTTTCGAATAATATAGGTGACAAAGTTTTTTACTGGAAGAAAAAACCGAATCATGTTTTATATTAACCCTACCTATTTCAAGTTGATCAAATATTTGCTGATCTCTTGATTGTATATCGTTCAATTTATTGAATGAAAAAGGCTTCACTTTTAATAATAATAATATTTATTTAGCAATAGCTACTACAAAATTCAGATATACGTTCATTCATACATCAAAAATAATTCATAAATAATTCAAAAATAATTCATATATACGTTCAAAACATATTATTAACAATTATTTGTTCAAAACTAACTAAGCTAATTTACGCTAAAATAGTCAGTGTTTTTATGGAGTTAGGCATTTCGTTTAATGCATCCTTCTATGCTAATGAATCCTTCATAAAATATACTATTTCTAGATTTAGAGCGTTCACAAACTTGCATGTAGAAATTGTCAGAATTTCTTGTATTATAACTGTGCACATTATTGACACATGTTACATTTTTTATTACTCTTTATGGGAACAATTTAACAATCAAAATAAAGTATTCTCTGTTCAACTGACATTAGTTCTAAGCAATTTAACATGCTATCGAATGGAGTATATCTAACTATGACATTCCAAAATTGTTCGCATAGTCAAATTTAATAACTATATTTTCGTTACTATTCAGAATTCCACTTGTATTTTAGGAATTCTTCTTGCACTTTATAAATTCAGAGTTTTTATCATTGCGACAAACTGTTACGCTTAGCCTTCAATTTATTGCCGCCGAGAAACTATTGATGATCCATTCTGTCATATTCTGGATATATTTACCACTAACATAAATCATTGTATCCTCTGCGAATAATCGCATAGAGCATTTTTTCACATGAAAACAGTATTATTAGGGTTTAACAAGAAAATCAGTAGATCTAAGACCGTACCCTGAGGTGCGCCTAAATCAAGTCCAATCCTGTCCGAAAAGACACCATTGAACCTAACTTTTCCAGTTCGTTAATGTAACTAAGAATTGAACCATTTGTTTACTAAACCTTCAAAACCAATTTTATTCAGTTTTCTCATCAGCAATGATCTACATAAAGTTTCGGATGCTATTTAGAGGTCGAACAATACTGAAATCACTACTTTTCCTTTATCTATAACTCTATACCATTCCTCACAACATATGCTCAACGGTGGTGTCTCACAGGAGGAATTGAAAAATTCACAAAATTATATGAGGTTTGGGAAACTCGCACAATTAAATGAGGTTTGTTTGCTCTTCATTGCAACTGCTCATGCGCTCTGAGTTTTAAGGCGTTCGTGGAAAGCAAAATCAGGAATTCTGACGATTCAGTGTTCGTGGGAAAACCGATTCATAACCAGTGAAAACGTTGCCAGGATCTCCTCGGCGAGAAGAAGGTTATTGACTTGTTTGCAATATAACTTACACCAATGCATCAACTGTGTTGACCTTGAAATGGTTTGTTTCCTTCTTGGACAACAAGGCGAATATACCAAGTATCCCTGTTTTCTATGTATGTGGAACAGCAGAGCGCGTGGGAAGTTTTTGGTGCAGACAAGGTGGCCACCAAGATCTGACCTGAAACCTGGTGATCCAAACATTCTAAATCAGCCACTTTCAGAAAAAACATTATACTTCCGCCTTTGCATATAAAACTAGGTCTCATGAAGCAATTTGTTGAAGCTCTGGCAACTGAGGGAACTGTTTCGAGTCATGGAGGCAAAGTATTAAGGTAAATGGGATGTCATGATGGCAGATGGATGTGTGATGGCTGACAACTCTTGGAGTATCAAACGAAAATGGCCCAAGATTGAACTTGCTAGGAAAGTTATGAGCGGAAATTTTTTCCTCATATCTTTTTTTAGTTTTAGTATAAACACAATTTGACTTTTAATATCATAATAACCTTCGTACGAATACAATATTCTAATATGTTTGGTTAGTACCCACTTCATTTGCCTTTATATGCCCATTTTGTATTACTTTTAGTATCCTGTAGTTTGAAACTTAACGCGATAGAGAAAAATTGATAACATTTCTGAATTCAAGGACAAGCATTTAGTCAAAAACAAGTCACAGATCTAAGATAACGAAATTGCTGTTCCCCAGTTTAATTGAAAGCATTCGATTTCTTTTTGTTCGATATTGACCTTACTCTGACATATTTCGTCAAACATAATTGTGATATTCATTTTGATTCCCTAGAAGTTTTTATTAAGAGTTATGTAAACAAAGGAAATTGACTGAAATCAATTGATCTAGATTGAGTTCTTTGTAATATATCATTCAATTATATTATTCAGTTATTAGTTACTTTTCTATTTTTTTTAGATTACAATGAGCTCTTTCTTATATTTCTTTCATTTCATTTATTCAGTTATTATTCAACATTATTTTATTATTTTCTGTAATTGGGTAATATACCTATTGAGAACAACGAACCTATTATAATTATTTTTTCTTTCCAATTAAATTTAAATTGGAAAAATTTCAACATTCAGATGCTTCCAATTAGCACAAGTTCAAATCGGCGTTATCTAATTTTCACTTAGCAAATTTTCAGATGATTCGAGACCAATTATAGAAATATCTCAAGCGAAATACTTTATTAATGTTCCAGATAAGACGGAATCGAAAACGATAAAGGCCCCAAATGCGGGCAATAAAACGCAAGCAAAACCAAACGTTCGAATCGTTCCCAACTTTAGGGACGTTCCAACTTATAGCTATTATAACTTATTCTTATCTCTGCTTTCTATCGAGGAAAATGCCGAAAATGGACTAATGCAGACGTCAGCGGCAGCTAGTAAATGAGCTGGGTTTTTACTTGATTTTCTGACATAATTTAAGGAAAATATGTCATCGCTACGGTTTATCGATTAGGAGTTGGCACACATTACGGGAAATGGGAGGCAGAGTGTGAAAATGGGTTAATTCAGAACTTTTTATTTCGCAATGCATATATGAGCCATCTGGCATCTGTTTTGTTAGTTAAATGGCGTTGATCCGTTACTCTAGATTTCTTCACATTTCAAAGACATTCTACAGTCAACTGTGACCTCAAGTAGCGCAATGCTAACATCCTGTATGTTACTTACATTATATATGAAGCTTTGAGGTCTTCTGTTGATTGTTCCTTTCTATTTTCCTTATGAATTTACATGTATATGATTACTCCGTCGAAGAATGAATACCTTTTATCAATCTCTGGTCCATTCTTATGTGGTTGACTCTCATCCACTTCATTAAGTATTTGGAGACTTAGAAACTTCACACTGAGTATATCATGCGGATAGCTCTCGAAGACTGGGACAAGCGAATATCTATTGGAGCCGTAAGTTGTCAAATACCACTCTCTTAGCCTCAACCAAAGATGACAAAGAGACTCTGCTTTGTCGTTTGGAGACCACATCCACAGAGTTTTGAGTCACTATTAACCACGAAAAGACCCAAATTATGATCGTAGACCGCCCTAATAACAACCAGGTAAACGTTCAAAACATTGCGGGATGTGAAGAAGTCAACAGCTATGTATATCTGGGATCCATGATCTCAAACGCTGGGAGCAGCGAGGACAAAATCCGGAGACGTTGCGCTATAGCAAGATCTTCAGTGGAAACGCTCACAAGTATTTGGAGGGACTGCAGAATAACCAAAAACACAAAGGTTGGACTTCTGAAATGCCAGGTCTTTCCAATCTTTCTGTACAGAGCTGAGATATGTACGTAGAGGATACAAGATAGTCCCAAAATTGATGTGTTAGAAATGTGGTGCTGGAGACGCTTGCTCAGAATCCCGTGGACTACACATCGAACCAACGTCGATTCTGAAAGAGCTAAAAATCAAAGAGAGGTTATCGTCGACTGTGCAACTGCGAATTCTTTCGACATATAACCCGAAACGAAGACTGTCGAACGACTGGTGGTCCAAGGGAAAGTCGAGAGCAAAAGATGGCGTGGGCGCTCTTTAATAATGTGAACAGATCTGACAAAATCTGTGATGATCAATGAAAACTCTGGAGCCGCTAAGCATAGAGCAGTATTGCGTGGGACGCAGTGGCACAAAACCAAGACACGACTACGACCACTCTTTCAAGAGTGAACGACTGAGAAGAAGAAGAAGAAATTTTTCAATATATCATTGTCATATTTGCTTGCTGGCCTGGTGATGTCAGACTACATCTTTTCCGCCTAACATTTAATATCTGTTCTTGTTGTGGATTTGCGAGAAGACCCTTTTCTTTTTTGTAAATTGATCACAGGGTTGTTATTTCTGTATTCTCAATTTGTTGTTGGATTTGGTGTTTTATATAGGTCATATATTGACTTATATTTTTCCATTCTAGAATTTAGAAATTGAACAAATTTATCTTCCAATTTGACCACCCTTATTTTAAGTGAAAACTTCGCTGATGTTTGGTTGGACTGGTGCTCTTCCAGAAATCCTAAGTGCAACTGTAAACGAATGCATTTTTATAAGTATAAAGACCCACTCACATTCTGCTAATTGCATGAATATAGATGTTATTTTTCACTGTTGAGCAACTGGTGATTTTTTAGACACCACAAACTTTGAACTTAAACATTTCTTCCGCACGTAGGTTCTTTTCGGAAAAAAAAGTAATATAATTCAAGCAATTGGCTGAACTCCACAAAAAATTATATTTCTAGTGGATCCATTTCTAGAGTTTTTGCAACAAGATGGTAAGGACCCAAAGTATATGTCAAGTAGACATCCTTAGAGAATTCCATCATTTTTATGAGGAGTAAAGGTAAGACCGCAAAATTTTTCGAATATATGAGAATAAAACTTTACACCTTCGATTGAATTTATGGTTGTAATGATGTAATGGAGAAATTGCCTTACTAGACCAGTTCTATCTAAAGAGCGGTTGATGATGACAAAGAGGTTCTAATGAATACCTCACTATCCTTGTCGACCGCACTCGAAATAAAGGCAAAGAAAATGGCAAAACAATGGGCGCCACTCTTATCGTTGCTCGGCTACTAACCTTTGCCCAACACGTTTCCCCAATATGAACAACTGCATTTAAAATGAAAATTTTTTTTAGTGTGTCGACGATTATGAAGTCTCCTAATCGAACAATATTTTATACTCGATATATTGGAATAAGCTATATTTTTTGGTCTCATCACTTAATATCATGCTTTTGTATGGGTTGCTTCGAAAAGATTACCTCTTTTGTATTCAATTGATCGAATTTTTAGCGAATGAAACTTTTCCAATCAAATGTATTATTCTCTCGTATTGAACTTGTAGTAAAAATATAATGTCCAGTTCATTCAAGAATTCGTTATAAAAAAATTATAACTTCTTTAGAGAATTCTCGCTTACCACTTGATGAAACATTGTCGATAATAATTTAAATGAAACTCCTGGCTTTATATCTCACAAATATATTTGATGATAATACAATGAAATTATAATGTTGAGTAGAGATGTTTCGAGCGATCAACTTATTATCAAGACTAACTGAAAAAACAGAACTTCTAAAAAGTATTAATGTTTCCCCTCATTAAGTGAGTATGTAATAATTTCATAGATTTCTCTAAAACTAAATGTTTGCACGCAAGCAATAAAGGATAAGGTTTGGACCTATTAGAAACATTTGAAATCAGCACTTGCTTGATGAAAGAAGAACCGATTGTCTACAAACAAATAGAATTTTAAATATCCCCTCTTTTCGCTCCTATTTTACAGATGTATATTTGCTAAGATCAGTTTTGTAGTTAGTCTTGATAATGAGCTGACCGCTCGAAACATGTCTCGTCGTTATAATTTTATTGTATTCTTATTCAATATATTTGTGAAACAATATTTATTTATTTAACATACACTGTTTAACAGGACAGGTCCTAACTACAAAACAGGAAAGACAACAGATACTAAAAACAGAATTGGTAGTACAAATCTTGAAAAGCTTGAAATTTGGACTTTCATATTTTAAAGTTAAATTTCAAAATAAAGAGTTTGTTATATGAAATTACAACTGATAAAATGAAATATAATTATAGGAATAAAAAACTTGAATGCTGAACAAACTTTTACATACATATACATATACATTCACATATTAACACATAACCATATTTAAATAATATATGCGAAAATGAATCATGTACGTGAATATACATAAATGGTTGTTCAAGCAGAGATTAAGCTTATCAAGGAAACTTGTCCTAATATCAGTAACAGAACAGTTGAAAATATCCACCTTAGCTCCCAAAATAGTACATTGTTCACACATCGTGTGCAAGGGAGAAATTCAAAAAAATTCGTTCTAGCTGCTGGAAGGCACAACGTGAATTCGCTTCTGGAAGAAACTCTTGGAAAAATAAAGTTAACCTTCTGCTGTAAATACTGACATTTCACTTCATTGTTGATTATTTTATGCAAGAAGATTATTGCATAATAATCTTCTTGCATAATATGGACATCTTCATTTCCTTCGCGCACTGAAGGTGTCCATATTATTTCGACTTGTAAGTGTTTATTGATATACTCCATCAATTCTGAAGTTCAAAAGTTTCTGTATCTTTCGTTGAATAGACTCCAGTTGATCAATATATAACTCATAACCAGGATTCCAGTTTGTTGATCCGTGTTCAAGTTTAGATCTCACGAAAGCACAATACAATGTTTTAAGAGTTGATATATTGCTAAATTCCTTACCAATGCGAATAATGAAACCATTTACTCTACAGGCAGCGGTTACTGTAGCATTGATATGTAGCACGAAAGTTAGTTGAGAATCGAAGGTTTCGCCAAGATCAATGAATGTTTAAGGTCTTGCCATAATATTATTACCAATTTCATAGTTGAAATTTATTAAATTAAATTTTGTGGTGAACGACATAATATAACATTTGGAGATGTTGAGGGTCAAATTACCCTTACCAAATTCACAATATTACGCAAGTTTTTGGTAATTCGTTCATATTATGCTGAAAACATAATGAAAAATCTTGAGTCATCAGAAAACAATAAACCCACAACATCCATAACATCCATTTATGAACACTGTAAAAAGCAAAGGACCAAGTATGCACCCTTGGTGGTTATTATTTTCTCGAGGGGTTGATTCAAATTATCAAAAAAATTTGACACTTCGTAAATTGGTAGTGAATTTGATATAGTTGAAGAAATTACATATTATTCATGTCATGAAATGAAGGATATTCACAATAAAAGTGTATTTCGAAACGTTATACAATATTTTGGAAGATTTTTCAGTATTTCAGTAGAAGTTTTGCTAGGAGTGAATTAATATTATTGAAACAAATTCCAATAAAGAAAATCATCAAGGCTATTTTGAAGGAGAATAAAAGCTTCAGTTCATTCGATAATATTCAAATTGTGTGCAGAAAATATTACCAAAAGTCCTCTCGCAATAAAAGACAAGTATCAAAATTTCAGCTTCAAATGTGTTTGTAGTTTAAGCATAATGATAAATAATATATGCAGAGTTCATTAAATGTTTCCATGATTCGACCAAGACTGTTTCACAATATTACACAATTAACAATGTATACAGTATTTCATAGGAGTTTTGCTAGGAGTGAATTAATATTATTGAAAAAAATTCCAATAAAGAAAATCATCAAGGCCATTTTGAAGGAAAATAAAAGCTTCAGTTCATTCAATAATATTCAAATCAATGTGCAGAAAATATTGTCAAAATTCCTCTCGCAGTAAAAGACAAGTATCAAAATTTCAGCTCTAAATGTGCTTGTAGTTTAAGCATAATAATAAATAATATATGCAGAGTTCATTGAATGTTTCCATGATTCGGCCAAGATTGTTTCACAATATTACACAATTAACAATGTACACAGTATTTCATAGGAGTTTTGCTAGGAGTGAATTAATATTATTGAAACAAATTCCAATAAAGAAAATCATCAAGGCCATTTTGAAGGAAAATAAAAGCTTCAGTTCATTCAATAATATTCAAATTGTGCAGAAAATATTATCAAAATTCCTCTCGCAGTAAAAGACAAGTATCAAAATTTCAGCTCTAAATGTGTTTGTAGTTTAAGCATAATAATAAATAGTATATGCAGAGTTCATTAAATGTTTCCATGATTCGGCCAAGATTGTTGCACAATATTACACAATTAACAATGTACATAATATTCCATGGGTGTGTTGCTAGTGGTGAATTAATATTATTCAAACAAATTCCAATAAAGAAAATCATCAAGGCCATTTTGAAGGAAAATAAAAGCTTCAGTTCATTCAATAATATTCAAATCAATGTGCAGAAAATATTGTCAAAATTCCTCTCGCAGTAAAAGACAAGTATCAAAATTTCAGCTCTAAATGTGTTTGTAGTTTAAGCATAATAATAAATAATATATGCAGAGTTCATTGAATGTTTCCATGATTCGGCCAAGATTGTTGCACAATATTACACAATTAACAATGTACATAATATTCCATGGGTGTGTTGCTAGTGGTGAATTAATTTTATTCAAACAAATTCCAATAAAGAAAATCATCAAGGCCATTTTGAAGGAAAATAAAAGCTTCAGTTCATTCAATAATATTCAAATCAATGTGCAGAAAATATTGTCGAAATTCCTCTCGCAGTAAAAAACAAGTTTCAAAATTCCAGCTCTAAATGTGTTTGTAGTTTAAGCACTCATTGAATATTTCAAACCCTCACCGAACCAAATATCGACAAAATCCATAATTTCAACTTCAATATCAATAGTATCAATAAATTGGAGCACTAAAATCATATTCCAACATGAACAGCTAATTCCATGTGGGTTTAGGCGTTCAACCATAATACTTGATGTGCGCCATAACAGTGCTAACAACTCAAATATGTACCTACAAATTTGGGATCGACGTGTTGGCGAAAGCCCCAGGGATTTGGGATCCATACATGGAAACAAGTTTTCAACAGATAGAACTCCCCAGGGAAGAACACAAAAAATCAGACATCGCGTCGTGCATAACGAAGTCGAAGGGCCAAGATTGAAGTTCGCTGAAAGTTTCACTAACCTCTCAATATTAAACGCATGTTGGCGTCGAATTGTTTCAACTGAATTAAACATCTCTTGTGATATATATAGAATACACATTGAAGTGTTATATACAGAGTGCATGAAGTTATAGAAAAACAATACTAGGGGATATTTTTAAGACTATGGCGAGTATAATAACAGGTGATTTTTTAAGAGTTAAGTTCGGCGGCACTGGTTGGCAATGGCATCCAAACGTCATCTGTCAAAATGAAAGGGTTTCAGTTTAATCCGCCATTTCATCATGGAAAGACTTACAAACGAGCAGCGATTGCAAATTGTTGAAATTTACTATCAAAATTCGTGCTCTGTGAAAAATGTTTATCGTTTGTTACGACCATGTTATGGTCGTCATAATCGACCTGGTAAATCAACAATTTTTGCTGTTATCACCAAATTTCGCACCAAATTTACTTTGTTGAACATTAAACCATTGTCTCGCATGCGTACAATGCGTACTGAAGAGAATATTGCAGCCGAAGCGTCCAGAGTTAATGATGATCGTGAAGTGTCAATTCGTCGACGTTCTCAGCAATTGGGCATGTGTTACTCAACCACATGGGAAATTTTACGTGTTGATTTGGGTTTGAAAGCCTTCAAAATTGAATTCCTGCAAGAATTGAAGCCGAATGACCTACCACAACGTCTAATGTTTGGTGAATGGGCCTTAGAACAGCTTAACGAAAATCCGCTGTTTTATCAAAAAATTGTGTTCAGCGATGAGGCTCATTTCTGGCTTAACAGAAATATGAATAAACAAAACTGTCATCACCCAAATTTCATACAAGAATTACCGATGAATCAATAAAACGACAGTTTGGTGTGGTTTATGGGCTGGTGGCATCATTGGCAAGAATTACTGATGAATCCCAAAACACGACAGTTTGGTGTGGTTTACCAGTTTGGTGGCTGGTGGCATCATCGGTCCATTTTTCTTCAAAAACGACCGTGGAAAAAACGTTACCGTCAACGGCGAAAGTTATCGAGCCATGATAAGCAACTGTTTTCGTCCTAGTTGAACTTCGTGGACATGTGGTTTCATCAAGACGGTGCCACATGCCACAGGGCTCGTGAAACAATGGACATGTTGAAGGATGAATTGGGTGAGCAGCATATCTCTGGAGATGGCCCTGCGAAGTGGCCGTCAAGATTCGCGATTTTAATCCTCTGGATTATTTCTTGTGGGGTTATGTGAAGTCGTTAGTGTATGTGGACAAGCCGAATACGATTGAAGCCTTACAGGATAACATAACACGCGTAATTCGTGGGATACAGGCCGAAATGCTCGAAAAAGGGACGCAAAATTGGATCTTCCGAATGGACCACTTGATACGGAGGCGCGGACAACGTTTATATGAAGTTCTGTTTAAAATGTGGATGGCACAGGCCAGTTTATCAATTTCGAAAAAAATTTCGAATATAAGATGCAAATTAAGTGTTTTATTCGATTTTGAAATCGAATCTTTTATAGTAGTATCTCTGAAGTGTTTGAATTCTAGTTGATATTCAATTATAATGGATTTACATCAGCTAAATTATCAAATAACATACAGATTACAGATTTTTTCTCTGTAGAATCAAAACGCTGTTGTCTTGAAATAAACTACTGTGAAGTGGTTTCGAATCGTTTACTTCAATAGTCCTGTTTCCACTATAAAATTCGACAGAAACATTATTTTCCACAATACACATACGGCAAGCATCATTAATTACTCTTTGACTTTCGTCAAAGTATTTGATTGTTTATCAAAAATTCAAATTGATGAACTCAGGGAAATGCTGATTAAAATTTACACAACGCAAATACGGAAAAACGGGGTTCGCGTGGTTGAAAATTTCAACGGAAGTTTGACGGTTTCATCTGCAGCAGTGAATTATTTCCGATTCATGTATTTTAGATATTAATTTGACAGATTCAATCGGAGTTGAATTCACGTCATCGCCACAGAAAGCCGCCGGAAAAACGAATGCTGCATATACATACGTTCCGTAAATTGAACCAATACCGGAGGCAGATTTACTCGTATTTCCATTTCCATGATATTTATAATGACATTCCCCGTTTGAACGAGTTAATAGGCAATTGGATTGCTACATTAAATTTCGCATTTATTTTTCAAGATAGTTGCTTTCATTGTTTTCAATGTCAGTGATCATAAATAGTCGTTTTTTTATTAGACTGTACGATCCATCGCATTCTAAAATACGTTAAACTGTATTAAAGTTAATAAGAATAAAAATAATATCTATTAAGATGAAGCTTTACAAAAAATTTATATATTTTGAACTGTCAATTTTCGATATTATTGTCATTATTCAAAACAGATCACGCATTTTCTTAGATCACGCACGAATTAATGAATAAATAAATACGTTTTGAAAAATTCTAGATACACTTTTTCTTTTGAGCACACCTCGCATGATGAGGACTGTGATCAAAATGAACACTACTTAGTCCTGGCATATCGAATATTTTTCGTAAAGTTTTCCCTCAAGTAGTTCTAGCTAGTTGATAAAGATAAAACCCTGAGTTTTCAGACTGTCCAGAATTTTGAATCTACACTTTTGATACCTTTAGAGAATTTTTGTAGTAGCAATAAGGTTTACAGCCAACAAAGTACACTCTCTCAGAAACAGTTTTGGCTTCTTTCTATTCAAACATAATCCCTCTAGGAATTCTGTTGTGACTGCGGAAGGAATTTGTTTATATCGTCATACACTTCAAATATACTTCGTCAAATATATCTTAGACAATAAATCGAAATTGACTCTGATAAACTGTGATACACTGCTTAATTATGTCACGTTGTGATTATGCTAATGCCGCATATTTTCCCTGCTTAACTGTACAACTCAAAAACGAATTACAACTTTTACAAAATACCTGCATACGTTTTTGCTACAATATAACACGTTTTGATCATAAAAGTCATATATATAATTCCAATGAAATTCTAAAAATGGATTTCAGGTTTCAATCACAATTTTATGTATTTATATATAACATTTTATCAACATCTTGTCCCAAGTATCTGGCTAAAAAAATTGTTTTTAGAAATAAATTACATTCTAGAAATATTCGTGACAAAATGCGGATAAATATACCAAAACATAATACCGTGAAATTTCAGGCATCATTTTCGTACTTGGTCTCTAAATATTTCAACCAACTGAATAATAAATACAAAACGATGAAACTATTGCATTTCGAAACACAAATGAAAAATATACTCTTAGATGAGCAGAAAAAAGGGAAAGCAAATCATTCTTAGGAATAATATATTGATTCTATGGGGTTGATAGTAAGACTGGCGAAAGCCAATATTAACCACCTTTTGAAATGGTTTCCGATGCTTATGTGCTTCTACCTGTTTTTTGTTTATATTTAAGGAAATACTGTAATGAGTTGCCGTTCAATAAAGTTGTATTATTATTACTATTATTATACATGTTGAAACTAGCCATATTACTATGTGGACATCAGTATGCTTAAACTGTCACCATCTTTGAAAAACCTCATTCACCGGTAGCTTCTTCAATGACACAAGAGCTTATCAATTTGCTATATCCCCCCGTTTTTCCTAGTAATTCCTGATAATAAACAAGTTGAAATGTAATAGAAGTTGAATTGTCCAAATCAGTTTGAAACTTAATAAACTTTCATTCATGTTTTCAAACTAACTAAACTTTCATTCACTCTGCTAACTGATTTCATTTAAAACTTATCCAAACCTACTTGATTTTGAACAACATTGCCCACTCATATAAAACTTTCCATATGTACTTAGGTTCCCAAAATATTCATGATGCAATTAAAAGTTTGTTCTCCCATGAAAATATTAAAGTCAGCGGACGAACGCATCTGACAGTTTTAGTGTATGAATGTGCTGAAATCACGCTGTATAAATCGAAATATATATTTACGCTTTTCATTTTTCTCAGGTATGTAGAAGTCAAGTTGGATTGTTCGAAAAAAACTCCTTTTTCCTAGTTTTTCGACTCATTCAATAAACTTCTACATGTTTTAGAGAAAATGTGTTTGTTATGAAGTTGTTTTTTTTCTCTTCTGGCAACCAAACGATTATTATTAAACGAGTATTAAACTTGTGATGAAACTCTGAGGAGGTTTTGTATGTATTTTCCATAAGATAAAAGGTAGAGAGGAGAAACCTATTCAAATATATAAATAAAGATAGATTTAACATAAAAATTGATTTAATCAAGTTCTTCATTCTCAAATATTGAATTACCTTTATGACGCTAATTTAGTCTATGCGAACGAATCGTTATTTCTCCATGTGAACCAGAAGTACTATTCTAATGTTCTTGGAGGGAAATTTCCAAATGGAAAGTAATTTTAAATAAAAATTATTCTTTTTTTCAGTGCATTTTTTAAGTGCATTTTCTGCTCTTATAAGTCGAATAATTTAAGTAGCCTGAGAAAGCATTCTTAGTTTCCCTACATATTTTTATCCTCTGAATAAAAATCGATTTGAATGGAATTTGTGCTGAAGTAACTAGAGTGAGACATTTTACGCAGGTAGATTGAGGTTTTTGAGAAGTTTCTACTAAAAAAAACAAAAATTTCGAACTACTCAATACTTTTGATGAACATTTTGTATGGAACTCGGAGGTTTTCATGGAAAAATACAGCGAAAGCTTTTGTACATAAATTATATTACACTCTAGCTATACAGACGTTGTAGATCAGTGATTCCTAAACTGGAGGTCACCCCCCAAGGGGGCGTGAAGATATGTCAGGGGGGGGGGAATAATATAAATCTATAAATAAATAAAATCAATACACTTCTTTAACTGTTTTTTCGTTGTAGATTTTTCAAATCAATCTTGATGTTAAGAAAACTTAACAATCCATGTGTACAGAACATTTTATTTTGTTTTCAGGTTGTAGATTTTTTAAATCAATCTTGATGTTCAGAAAGCTTAACAATCCATGTGTATAAAACGTTTCATTTCACAAGTGAAGAAAATGCAAGCCCACTCATCTCACTAGTTTACTAGTTTATTCTGTTCTTTTTGTCTATGTTTTTCTCCAACAATATTTCTTTAAATTGACTCTCAGATGTTGTTCTTTGTGTTATTGAAAATACATGTTTTGTTTTCAATGTAATTCTTGGTTTTTTTTCAGATGCCCATAAAATTTACTGTGAAGGGGACGTGGATGGTTTCCATTTTAACAAGGGGGGGCGTAGTAAAAAACGTTAAGGAACCCGTGTTGTAGATAATCGCCCTGTTTCATTTAGTTGAAATCTAAAATCTACTTTCAGATTAACAAATGGATTTTCCAAATTATGATTGAATGAGGGGGAGAAGGCTTAGTATTTTACTTTTGAGTGGATATATATATATATATATATATATATATATATGATTAAAAAACACAAAATATTTTTTAATACCGTGAATTGCAGTGTTAAAAATTTCTTGTCCAGCGCATCCATCATTTTGTGTAGCAAAATGTGTACCGGGCATTTCCCTTAACATTTTCAATGGCTATTTGGTGCCATTTCGAGTGAAATAATAGAGATTTGATAAAATTGTTCAAAACATTCAACTTCAATTCACATTTATGTGGTAGCTCTTTACTCAATTTAAGGAAAATACTTCAATAATAATGAATTAATAAAAATTAAATATCAAATTAATACCTACCTATATATATTAGAACCTTATAAATTACGTCATTTTAATGATGATGAAGATGAGGAAATTTGAGTATTTATGTTATTTAATTTAGGACCGAGTTTGTTGGATCCTAAACTGATTAAAAATTTAGTGTGCATGAATATAATAAGCCAATAAAAATATTCCAAGGATTTTTCATTAATATTTCTAATTTCCTGAGGGAAAGAGGTTAAATTTTCACAGGTCGAAAAGTTGAATTTTACAGTCTCAATTATTCCCAGGAGTCCTGTTTTTTTTTCGCGAGACGAAATTATTAGATTCACCCGTTCTGCTTTCAAATTCTGCGAATCAATTCCATTGGATGATCTCATTGGAGCGGGATTAAAAGGTTAATTTATTCTGAGCTTTATTATACAGCTTCACTCTGTTTATGTTCCGCAGTATCGATCAGGCGTTGCAGGATAAATACAATGGGGATATTTTTTAATATCCACAAAATCCTCAAAATATGTTTTAGGTAACAAAAATATTATCGGCAACTGAAAAGCTCATTTGAAAAACAATGAATTATTTTTTATAGAATTTTGTTCATTTAGCATCGCTAATATGAAACTATCATTACAAAACTTTCGAAACAGATACTCATCATAAATTTATACAATATATTCTTAAATTTCTGATAATGATTACAATTTTTAATGAACCTAAATTCATAGTCCTCTTGAATAAATATAATTTAGAGCTCTTGCAATTGCATAACTGTCAACATACAATCATTTCTACTTCTGGTTTGATGATTGTGTGTTTGACTGACAAATTGCAATTTATCACTAAGGTAAAAAGACAACATATAAGAAACATATAAATGATGTTTCATCTTATAGATGAAATTGATTGTTCTATATGATATTCTCAGTTTAATATTCATCATACCTTACACTTTCAACATAGTCTACGCAGGTATATAGTACGTATTTTTAATATCAGCCCCATTGCATTATTCTGCAATATACCTCAAAAATACTCAACTGGGGACCATTAATTAAATGCTTAGTCCAGTACTCAAAGTGGCTGTAGAGTTGACAAATATTATATTTTAAATTTCGTGAATATATACTCAGAAACCGAACTTTTTAAGAAATAGAAATTTTAAGTCCAGTAAATTTACAGTTCGCTTTGTAGTCGAGGTGTTCATCTAAGACTGCACCCAAATATTTATATTCTGACACCTTTTCAAATTTATATTGCTCTATATAATAATGTTACCACATTACCTCTGGTTACCTCTGTTATCATATCTCAAAATGCGCTTTTCTGTCTATTGGCAGTTATAATAAATTTGCTTCTTATCACCCTAGGCAATTTGTTTATATATAACAAAAACAATAATGAACCGAACACAAGTCCTTGAGGTACCCCATAATTCGTTCTTATTTCTGTTAGAAATTACTGACTTTATTTCACTTTCTGTTTTCTATCACATAATTACGAATTTCTAAACTAGCCGAAATAGTGACATAGTCTAAACGTTTAGTAAATCAAATTCTTAGCATCTGTAATCTGTCGTAGGATCAAATATCTCCATTTCATACGAATATATGAGATTTGAATGAAAATATATGAAAAATAAAATAACAAATATATAGATAATTTCATTAAGTTTTGATCAAATTCGTTGCATTCAAAGCTTAATAATGGGTTATTGCTCTAAAATATGTCGTATAGCCATAATGAAGAATTTCGTGAAATATACGCCAGTGTTTTCAATTATACGATACATATGGTTCTTTTATATTTCCGGTAATGTCGATTTTATTTGAGAAAATATTCTGTTGTAAAAAGTTGGGGATATTTTTAGAGGTTTACGAGATATACTTTCGCTTTAACGTTTACGAGTAATTTCGAGAAGGGTGGAATTTATGGATGAGTGGAAGGCTAATAAAGGATACGGACCAAAGAAAGTGGAAATTACAAGTTTCGTCGTATTGAATACGTTTCATTTAACCAGTGGCGGCTAGTGAAAATGATTGGCCTTTACTGATAATATTTATTACCTGATTTTATACGCACATAAAATATACGCAGAGAACAATATTTAGATTTTCTCATAATTCAATAAAATACGTATAACGCGTTTCCAAGTACTACTTCTTTATCAATTGCTGAAATAACAAATTTCATTCATTGTTAAATTATAATTCTTTGTACTTTAGCATTTGATAGAGAAGTAGTACTTCGAAACGTGTCAAGCGTATTTTTATTAAATTATGAGAAAATCTAAATATTGTTTCATTATTGATATTAATTTTCTCCAAGTATCGGCCTCATTAATCATGAATACGAAGAAAAGTTCGCAATTATGTTTTTTACAGTTGTTAATTGTTACAGTTGCATTAGCTTCTTTCATGAAGTAACTAGCACATGAAACCAAACCAACATTATCTTAATTCAAGCATCATCTTTCCCTCTCCTTTACAGGGGACACTCTCTAAATTATCAGGCCCATAGTGGCGGTCCCTATGGCGGCGATCTTCACGGTGGCAGCCTTCGTGGAATGGATTTCTGTTATGTTCCAGAAACTTCCTGACAGTCCTTGCTGTGGCAAGTAGTACCGATTTCTCTAATTCCATCTGGAGATGTTCGACTAGTCCTAGGTTTCTGTTGTTTGGGAGGAGAGGTTCTGGAATTATACCAGTGAACCCTAAGATGATTGGCTTAATTTTGTCGACGTTCATATGTCACTGCCTCTCCACTTGCACTTCAAGTTCTCGATTTTTAGAGCTTTTGACGCATTTTCCTCAACTAGGTTTCTTGCATTTGGAACGGCTTGCTCGATGAAAGTTGTTCCCCTGGCGTTTCTGTCAACAGGAACAAGTTCAGGCCTATTGTGGAGAACTGTTTGATCAGTCTAAATAGTGAGGTACTAATAGAAACTCAACTGGTTTTTCTTCAAAATTGACTGCTTGAGGCAGCTTTTCCTTCGTTTGAAGATGCAATTTTAACTCTGGTTCTTGATGCACAATCTTGATGCTACCGAGTTTTGCCTTTCTTTGTAGATATACATGATTTATTAATATATTATTATTCTCATTGTACTTCAAAGAGCGGAGATCAGGAACTCATATATTTGCGTCAGTTAGGACTTACGTTTCAACTCCTATTTTGAAGGGCTGCCCAAGAATACGTTGAGAGTCGAACCAATCGGCATCAGTAAACACGAAGGATAAAGGGTCACTATAAATTCGGCCTATTTGGCCTTTTATATAAGTGAAATATTCCGCTAATTTTATAACATAATATAAGTATCATTCACTCAAGTAGACATGCTCGGAATTAAAATGGTCATCGCCTGAAAAAGCAAAAACGTTCATCTTCAAAGAGCACAGCATGATATCAGGCGGCATACCAAATATTTTCAAAAAATTTCCAGTAGTAAATAAATATTGCTGAACGAAACATTACCGAGTGTGCAACCTAAGATGCAATGGAAGCTATTTTGTGTTGTAGACATAAACGTGGTAAAAAACAGCAGACTAAGCAACATAGGTGTATGAAACCAGGCGAGTTTGGAGCAACATAAGAAAAAGTGGAAACTAGAAACGCTTTTTTGTAGAAATATTTTGAGAATTGAAACCTATTTTCATAATATAGTTTTCAGATTCTCTTCTTTTTTCAACTGGCATTGCTTGAGCTCTTGTGCTTTCGACGACTAACTGCCCCTGCATCATTTAATTCATGCTTTTATATGATTATCATCGTATAAATAAGAGATGTGTAATATTGTTGTAATATGTGTAAAAGTTGTAAGAATTCAAAGAGTTGCAGAAATTATTTAATTATTTAGACATTTCATTGAAAATTTTCAATCATTATGAATAGCAATTATGACTGAGAGTCATGATTATTGTTCATTGAAGACTTCATTGAACTATCCTCAGGTTAACATACATCTTCTGTAGGTGTAAATGATGTATTGAAATTCACACAAATGCTTTGATAAGATTAGTTATAATTTATTATTGGTTCGCCTTGCGTAGACTAGTTTCGACCGCATATAGGTATGCTTCTCTGCTTGATAACGTCATACATATCCAGCAGATGTCAGGTCGTATCTGCCATTGTTTTCCGGTCGCCACTTATGTTTGTACTTCTGGGATACCACCAGGTTCCACCTTGGGATTAGTATTGTTCATCAAATGGGTACATAATATATAAAATTGAATCAACTTTGTCTGCCATCAGACACCCATTACATAACGAAATGTATTATTTTTCCCCGAAATAAAATTTGCTTCAAATTTAGTTTTCATTTAGGATAATCTCAATAGACCCACAAAGTATTGTGAGTCTGATTGCATGTATAACAATTGAGATAAATGCTCGGTTATGAATTTCATCAGCAATTTGAGACTCATTGCACATAAGCAGGGGGTTCAGTATGGCGTATTAAAAGAGGAAATTCTTCTAAAGATCTCAGCGTCATTTTCGAATACAACCTATATGTTGGATCTAGATATCGACTACAGAGTGAACTCACTTTCTACAATGATTGACGGAATGAAAAATTGAACCATTTTTTAAATATTGCCAACTGAGACATTTACTGTTTTTGCAGTAAGTAGGCTCAGTTTTGCTAGTGTTGTACAGAGAAAATAAATATAGAATGAAGAACGTCAAAAAAGTTGTCAGATTTCTCAGTTTCAAAAACAATTATAGTCATCTGGGGGAAGAACTCACAGTTGAAATGAAACATTTTGGTGTTGTGTCACTGGAAATTACAAAAGATGATATGTTTTACAATATGTAAAACATTTTTTTTGAGAAAAATAGAGCGGGAATAAGTACAATAAGTATAAAAAACACGTTGACCGATTTTCGATAATTTTTTTTATGATCTTGTGATAACTGAAAATGATAAAATTGAAACCGTATCACTTACCTAACCTCAAAATCACCCCTTTTGTTATAACTTGAAGCCCATTTCATAAATCATGGAGTTAAACTCCTCATATCATCCCTCATTACATTCTAGTTAGCAAAATCCGGCGGCAGCATTTTGCCTCATAAATTAAGACAGGATCCTGAATCTTGGCTCGTGAATTATCAAACACCAATTTCCGAATATATCGATTAAGTTTACGTACTCACAAATTACGTGAGAAATTCCATTTATTCAAGTTAATACACTTATAACTACTGAGTTATAATCAGAAAATCATATCCGGTAATGGAAAATTGAGTATATTTTTTGCTAACAATCAGGAAATGGAATAATTAAGTTCGAAACTTGTAACACAAGTTTTCTGATCAAAATTTCACATGTCTTCGAATTGAATTTCACAATTATATAAATTTATATGGCAAAACAACGTTGGCCGGGTCAGCTGGTATATATATATATATATATATATATATATATATATATATATATATATATATATATATATATATATATATATATGATATATATATAAGAAAATGAACACTAGAACATTCATTTGAAAAATTCAAATAAACCAAGAGAATGTTATAGTAGAGCTAAATAAGTGAACTGTACGATGTGATGTCTCCATTATCCTTCAAGGGATAAATGTTAGAGAAATATTGTAATCGATGCCACACCTGATGGAAGTGCGAGTTACGTTATGCAAGGAACTCGTCAGTCGCACCACGTCTATAGAAGTAAATAATTAATAATTATTCAATTTTTAATTTGATTTAGTTAATAATTACTATAACATTCTCTTGGTTAATTTGGCATCACAATATACCAAGTAGCAAATAAGCGAATTTCATAAGATATAACCAATCACAATAATATACTTCTAAATGTCAAGTATTTACAAATCCCTCGAATGCACCCTCTCATTTCTAGACGTCTTGCTTGTCAAATCGGAATCCACGGAAATATTGATTCAATTCTAACTTGGACTGCAACTGTGCCCTCGAAATTTGGACAGTGCTGAAACTTCCCATTTGTACGTTTACAGACTTCAACAATTCCTCTGTAACTGGAACAGGACGACGGTAGTGATTTCGTGAGTCATATATTCCTGCTCTGGAAAGTTAACTGGGAAGTTTCCGACATTATTTAGTTGGAGAGTGCAGCTTGCTTTTATTGAATATGTGAAATATATTGCGACATTTCGTATGGGGTTTCATGAAATCGATATGAAATAAGTCAGCCAATAATGTGGAATAAAAATGTGGATATATCTAGAAACTTTCACTCTTAAGACTTACGTATTTTTTCTTATATATGAGGAGGCTTAAATAGAAAAGAAATATAAACTGAATAATTTATTTTATTTTTTTCAAGCACTGAATTTTATTAATTATTTGTTGCCCCTGGTTTATCTGTACATAGAACTGAAAAAAAAAATATTACGTTATTAACAGTGTAAAATTATCACATGAATTTTGCAGATGACATATTAGTATATATAAATGACACGGAGGTTTCGCTTATCTCTTGGTGAAATATTATGTTAAAAACAATAAATTACAATTAACATACTTGGCTTAAGTTTTGGCTTCTAATTTAGATATGAATAGTCTTTTTATCCATTTTTAATAATCTTTTGCCTGACAGTGTAAAAGCTTACCAAAGTTTGAAATATTTCGAAAAAAAAGCCTGCATGAGCAATGCATGGTCACGTATTATTATGACTTGAGAGATGTGGGGAGCAGAAATGTTATTTTCAGATCAGGTGGATTTACTAGTTCTTAGTTAATTTACTTCAAATCTTATGTTTTTCGATGGTTAAAAAATTTAAATTTTCCTTCATCTGTTCTTAAAAATATTATGTTGTATAATTATTATTTATCTTTTCCTACATTTTTAATTGATATATCTGCCTCAAGAAAATGATTTTCTGTGTTCAATTTCAGGTAAACGATTCTTTCTTCCTTGTTTAATTTCAGTTGTATTCTATGTTGCGCACTTCAGATTAGTCTTAGTACATACCTCGTTCTGTAACATTAGTTATTAGTATTGTATGTGTGAGATTCTATCTGTTGTTAATTCAGCATTTGATAAAGAAGTAGTACTTCTGAACGCGTTATGCGTATTTCTGTTAATATAGGAGAAAATTATAAATATTGGTTCATTAATATTTCATTATATTATTTTGTATGTTTGACTGGAATTTTGTAAATTTTCGTTATAGTTCTGTCAGTAACGATTGCTGTTTTATTTGTACCTTTGTTAAGCAAATATAGTAATGACAACATATTATTAATTTTATTATTATTATTATTAGCATTAATAAATTAGATCTCATTTGTACTTGTCTCATAAGTTGGTTTTTGCTCTCATTATAATAGTACGATGAAACACTCACAGCGAAAGATTTCTTGAGTTTATTAATTTTTTTATAGTTTTGGCGTTTTCCTGATGTAAATCCATTATATTTGAATATAAATTAAAATTCAAACACTTTCATTTAAATTCAAGAATTGAATATAAACTAAGATGAAACAATTGAACTTTTGATTTACACTTTATTGACAACATAGCATAACGCGTTTCGTCGTTACAAACGACTTC
The DNA here is from genome assembly GCA_030704895.1 of Henosepilachna vigintioctopunctata. Classification (NCBI taxonomy): domain Eukaryota; kingdom Metazoa; phylum Arthropoda; class Insecta; order Coleoptera; family Coccinellidae; genus Henosepilachna; species Henosepilachna vigintioctopunctata. Next base: position 4,232,190 of record JARQZJ010000095.1, on the reverse strand, counting down.
TTCAGATGCTAACAGAATACTGACTAACAACAAATATGAATGGAAAAACCTAAAATTCCCTTGAAATTTATATCTGTTTTTTCAAATTTGTTGTTAGAAAGTTTTCTAGTAGTATCTGAAGAAGTCGTTTGTAACGACGAAACGCGTCATGCTATGTTGTCAGTAAAGTGTAAACCAAAAGTTCAATTGTTTCAATCTTAGTTTATATTCAATTCTTGAATTTAAATGAAAGTTCATCAATATGTCATAATGCAAACAAGTTTATAGAAAGATTTTGGACAGTTTTTGTTGGCAGAATTATCATAAAAAACATCCTACTCAATTTTTTCATAATTAGTATTGCTTTAACAAATCTCTACTCTTCAATTATTCTGGAACATTCAATTTCATGAGGTTCGTTTTTCCTAGTTAAGAAAAAAAGAAGAAAAACGGTTTGAAAATTCTGAATTAATGTGTAATATTTAACCGGAAAATCTTTTGAAGCTTTAGAAAGACGTATCTATTCATGAATTATCTCTAGTTTTAATTTATCTTTTCGGTAATTTTTTATGCAAACTGTGTACCTAGAAGCGTTTTTATTATATTCAATGCAGTAATTGCTAGTTAAAGTCTGAATTGTTTTGTAAATTGAACATAGAACTTGTATTCATCACGCTTTAAAAAAATTTTAGTGGGCAGTATAACATCGAAATATAACATGCCTCCTCATAAACTTGGCAATTCGTCCTGCATTTGTATGAATAATGAAAGTCTCTTTCGAAATGCATCATCACCTTCGGAAAGTAGGTCATAAAATGTGAGTTATGACCTAACTTACACACTAAAAGCATACCATATCACCAAGAAATATGAAAATATGACCGTAACTTCCTTTCCTTGAATTCGTTAAAAGATTGTGGAAATTTCATCGGCTCAGAACTGCTTTCACAATCAGATACTCTAACTGAATAATAATGGTCATAATACATGAAAGAATGTAGCACATATAGCAAGTGATATCAAACGTTAGTTGTCAGAATTTTGATGGATATGTTATAATAATAATAATAATAATAATAATAATAATAATAATAATAATAATAATAATAATAATAATAATAATAATAATAATAATAATATAATAATAATAATAATAATATTAATAATAATAATAATAATAATGTATTTATTTAGCAGAATTGCTACATCATATTACAAAATATAGTAATAACAAGTTAATTAAAATAATGAAAAGTAAAATACTATGAATTAAGTAAAGTACAAATATAAATAACATAATTAATGAGATTGAATTCTCGCTTAACTCTTGGTGAAACATAATTGAATATTAAAATAAATTAAACTCTTGGCTTAATGTTTCACGATTTATTTAACAATATGTATAGTCAACATGTTTCGAGCGTTAGCTCAGTCAGTCTTGAAAATGAGCTAACGCTCGAAACATGTTGACTATACATATTGTTAAATAAATCGTGAAACATTAAGCCAAGAGTTTAATTTATTTTAATATAAATAACATAATATAGTAGAACAAGAAAAACGTTATACTTAGCACCACTACCTAGAAGAGACTACACTGCAGTGCCTGATAATAGACTGCTATACTTCGACAGACTTCAGAAAATTTAACATTTTTAACATAAATGTAACATTTTTGGAATCGATGGTCAATGAAATACTTAAATTCGCTACAACCATGAGCTAAGTGGGGTTCTACTAATCAGAATGCAGTAGTATAAATTGGTGATCGAGTCATAATATATGAAGACACTCCGCCAGCAGTGGAAACTTGGTGAAAAAACAAAACTACTTCGGAGAAAAGACAATGTTGTTCGAGTGGTGACCATAAAAGCAAATGACGGATCCTGTAAAGGAAGTATTACGAAAATCTCAAGACTACTTGTAGTCTTTATTTATATTTATGTGAACATCTTAAAAATATGAATTGTCTTTTTTGGATTTATATTGCATACGAATGCTCTTATTGTTATTGAGGTTATTAATGAATAACCTCATCTCTTATGTTATTAAGCACTATTGCTCCCTAATTTTAAGAAATTCTGTTGAGAAATATTATTTGAACGTTCTATTTTCAAGGCGGGCAGTATGTTCAGTTTTGTATGATTGGGAATTCAATTTCCTTATTTCTACATCTTATACCTCCTACCAGTTACTCCATCATAAATGCAAATAGTATAAATACCTGTTATAATTATATTTTAGTCAGCTAAGACTTAGATATTCTACGTACAAGTTGTATTACTACATACCATTGAACTCAACACAAGAGTTCCACAAAATTATACATGGTAGTGTTTGTAGAAACATTTTTGATATTTCATAAAACTTATATCACTGTACAATTCCCAATATTCATCCTTCTACAAAAATGCCGTTTATACGATGATGATAGATTTTGAGAAATTCGGATAATTATTATTTGTTTTGATTAAGTAACAAAAGCTCTGGTCACCTTTTCATTATTGAGATATAAGTGCGTCAGCTGAGGATTTGAAGTGGTTCAACAGCTATGTAAAAGAGCATGGCTTTTCGAATAAACTAGAATTATTTTCTGGGTAAGATTTGGGTCCCAACTCCGATAATCAATTGGATTGGACTTGGAAACAAAATTGGATAATATATCAGATCTTCTATGTTGTATTGTATTCTGAAGGTTATTCAACAGATTGTTGGATCAATATTGGGGGTTAAATCCCTAACGTTTTGGGTCATTTTAAAAATATTTTGTTCTCAAAATTTAATTTTTGACAACATAGTTCATTTTCTAACCCAGAGAAACGAAACCTGTGTCAATGATAATATTTGTTTTCGACAGATTACATGAGAATTCATCAATTCACAATGAACAACATAACATTTCTGCCTTCCAAAGAACTCCACGGAATCAAAAATACTGAATGGGTCAAGTAGTTTAGAGATAGACAACAGAATAATCCCCTTAGCGAGTCTGAGTTGCTTTGAAGATACAGGGTGAAATTGTGTAATTTTTCAGATATATCTCTTTAGATATAAGGTTTTCTTGAAGATAATCGAAAAGGTCAATAATCTTCTGTAAATTTCTCCGTACAATTCTCTGTAGTTACCAGCAGAATGATAAGTGTGATATAATTTTGTTGAAAATTTGTGAAATCTCTTCGTTTTTCTTGCAATGTTGTTAGACTACTTCTTGCTCATTTTTCATGATAACACTTCATATATGGAATATATATAAAACAGTAGTATGTTTAATATCCAAAATCGAATCAGAATTTTCTTAAATCATCAAAAGATTTTGATAGATAGCGTTGCTCAATTTTTGAGCGATTGTCTTCATTTCGTTTCTTAAATGATGTGAGTTTTTTTCATTATTCGCGCTTTAGTTTCTTGAAGAATTCTCCACTGACTTCTTGATACAGCTCCCTAGTGGTAATTTTAGCTTTAAATAATATCAATTACCATTTTGTTTTTTTGATTTCATGCTGTTTCATTTCAGAGAACTCGTGAAAGCATTCAGAGGCATTATATTTGCTTCAATCTGAAAATCAAATGAAATGAACTATTTCGAAAATCAAAAAGGATTTCTCTTCAACCTCTTTCTTGTACTGAAAAATAATCGATTCGAGAAAGGGATGCCTAAAATTAGAGATTGGTGAATTGCAACCTGATTGAAATTTTCATGGATTCATGTAATGCTTTTCAAAAAAGTAACAAACTTTAAAGAAAAAAGCAATTCTCTATTTTTTGAAATCAGTACAATACCGTTCAGAATTGTTGTAACTGGTCTAACCTGTACATATACTTCCAATTCGAAAGTAATTTCGCAACTACGCTACTGAAGTTCAAGCTCATTCTTCATTTTTAATAGCATCCGCAGCATGCCTTCTTGATCATTCACACAATTCCTATCTAAGGTACATAAAATCAACTATTCATTATGTCCCCTTTCACCTGGCTCTTGTGAACGCGCCAAAGTAAACAAACTTGAACTGTTAGATTACACTCGCGCGATTTGAAATGGAGCAGTTGAATCCTGTGAGGGAATGAGCTTTTTGTCGGTTATAGAAATCCGGAAAGTGAATGAACAGGCGGTTGTTTCTAGTATTTGTCACCTCAATACAACGTGCTACGATAAATGTCATATTTTCTAGATAGTCCAGTCAAAATAGGCATTCCAGTTTGCATTAATTCCCAACAAGCTGGATTTTTGTGCAGGCCTTGAATACGTCATTACAAATGATATGTCAAAAGTCCCCATCGATCCCGCTTGTGCGTTGTTTTTTATTCGAGGTCAAATGTCACACATTTGCGTTTTTTGCGTATATCTCTGAAACAACGAGAGTTATCAAAAAATGGTTCGAACAAAGTTTGTAGATCGTAAAATTGTCTACAAAAAACACTGAACACATTTTCTTGTACGGTGCACTGTTCTCGAATTATGGCCATTTTGAACATAGAAAACACGAATATGCACTCATACTTGGCCAGTATGCATCATCGGGTTAACCATTTACACAAAAAATATTATAACATAGTTTTATTTCGATTAAGAAGATTTGTAGTAAGCATTGTAAATTCAGCATTTGATAAAGAAGTAGTACTTCGAAACGCGTCATGCGTATTTATTAAATTATGAGAAAATTATGAGAAATTGTTTCATTATGGATATTAATTTTCTCCAAGTTTCGGCCTCATCAATCATCAATGATATTAATATCAATAAAGCAACAGCAACTCAGAATGCATTAGATAATGCATCAGATAATTCATCAGCATGAATTAGATAAAAATAAAATTAATATTGACGAAACAGAATCAAAATGCTACGCTTCATCATTCAGTTATTTGTATCGTGTTTAAGAAAGAAGAAATTTGTTCATAATTCGATACGAAAGAAGAATAAATATCAGTTAGCTTATCAACTCGACATTTGAGTAATTTTTGACAGATCAAGTGAAGAACAGTATAAAATATTGGAATACAGGATTAAATGAGAGGTAATAATAAAAACTTGTCTAAAACTCACTGACTGAACACTTCTTTGTTCGACTAGTTTCGCCTTTTACAGCATTATCAAGAATTTCGCCTTTTACAGCATTATCAATTCTTGATAATGCTGTAAAAGGCGAAACTAGTCGAATAAAGAATTGTTCAGTCAGTGATTTTTAGACAAGTTTGTATTATTACCTCTCATTTAAATATGAACTATCGCAGAGTAGATTCATCGTCCATTGAATTTAATACAGGATTAGTTCTCACCAAGCTAAGAAGACTCTGCACTCCAAAATTTGTGCCTTTTGTCTGAACAAAAATTTTATGATGGATGCAATCACGATAGGAGCCAGAGATATCGAAACATTCTCAAGAAAAGATTTTTTCTACCTTCGACCCCGAATATCTGGGCTTGTTTACAACTTGACTTAGTATTCTGTACAAATTTGAGGTTATTTCGTCAGATTATAACGTGGGCCCTTTTTGGGTAGACTATATTTTTCAGACAATACTAGAGAGAACGAATACAGAGAATAAGAGAAGAGAGATGCGCGTCATAGTTTCAGTTGAAATAATCATTACAATGAAACGTTAGTGCTTATTTTGATAATGCAGCATTTATTTTCTCAAACAAATTCATTATTTTAGGGAATTTATCTATCAAGCGAAGCGGAATACATTTCCATTTGAGAAAATTCCTGGAAGCACGCAATATCTCTCTCCCGATTTCCAGGTACTTGAGTTTTCTAGAAACGTCTTCATTTGAGATCAAATGGCCCAGACAAAAGAAATTTCCAGTATTTTGGTAAACGAATAGGGTGCACAAAATCCGTATATCGCAAAAGATAAACAAGAACAGTCCTCTGATCTCCGCAATTCCTTCTAGCTTTTACAACAGACTTTATCGGAGACGGTATTTATTCGTTCGTTTCAAGATTCCTGTTATTCGACAATGAAATTCATACTCGAACAGAGATGTTGGATGTCTATCAAGCAAAAAACCCTGGCATTCAAATTTGTATTTGCAATTCGGTATGCGTTTTAATTCTGCTTCGCTCGAAAGAATTTCGAATTAAAAATCTTTTTTTTTCATTACTTCTAAGAATGGCATTTAGTAGTGATGTATATTAAATTCCTATCAACAATTACCACGACGAAGATTCTGTAAAAAGATAAAAAACCTAAGCAAGTTTTTAATATGGTCCATAAATTTTCGAATGAAGTAAATTCTTGAATAAAAGATACAGAAATTTCGAGACTATTCCAGAATATAATCCATGTATTAATATTCATATTATTTATGAAATTCAGCAATCTCTTCAATTGGTCGATGACATGGTGGATCAGTTTTTCAGCTCAAAAACCCCTTCATCTTTTCTTCTTCTTATAATAACTGTTCTAATGCTTTTGTTGCACCATAGAACGAGTAACTTGTTTATTGTGATATAAGTTACCTAGACATGAGTTTTACGAAAAGAGAGTGTTGGAATTTATGTGTCTCCAGAGTTTTCTAAGATTTTGTTCTCCGATCTTGTTTTCATTCACATTTATCTCTACTTTCGACTCAGCTTTAGTCGTTTCGTTTCCTCAAATTGTTTTACACTTTTTTCAAATATATCTAGTTTTTCATATCTCTTCACACTATCTGAAAGTTTATTGAAAAATACTACAGTAATTCCAGTTACGTATAAAAATAACTATAAATTTTTCTGCAATTTTGGAATTTCTCGTTATTCATTACGTTGGTAATGGAACACTTTGGTGTTGTGACAATGGAGAACAGAAGGGTTAGGTCCGAAAACAGTTTCTTACACAATTGAGTAATAATTTCGTGTGATTTTGGATTCTGTTTCCCCGCTTTTCTTCAATGAATCACTGCGACGTTTTCGAAATCAGTTACATTTTTCCATTTCGTTAGAGGAACGAGCTATTGATTTACTCGCCAATTGTAGATAGATGAGAGGTTATGATAAATCATATGATTTATACCAAATTTTCTTCATAAATAAAAAGCAACAGAAGACTAATTTGAGGGCCTACTGTGTTGAGGATCAGTTTCGTTGTGCTTCATGACATGACATGACTTGTTAACTGTGTGTTTGAATGGTTCTGTGAATATTGCAGTGAATTTTCAACTTGTTCGTATCCCAGCTATTCACACAATACATGAATGAATAAAGAAATGAATGAAATCAGCACTTGTCATGCTTTACCACAAGTAAGCTTATATAAAAATGATTTCAAAGAATATGATTCTATTCTAGGTTAACTGAAATGATTTCATGATGACCACTATATGGAATGATCCAATATATCCAAATAGTATTTTTAGGAATATACCAATATCCTGGAGAATCATAGGCTTACTGCTTTTCATACAAAAGTGTCTGCCTCTGATATCTTTTTTGTTGAGTAGTACCCATAGTTATTGATTACCTTATTACCCATCATTAATTTCATTCTAATTCAATCTTCAATCTTGATCTGTTAAAGCCTCGTTACGACTCGGTTCAACTGAGAAATCATAACATACCATAATTGCTACCAAAATTTTATTTGGTATCGAAAACGATTGAAAGATCTCAGATATTCTTAGATCTATCCTCTGATGACACCAGATCCAATTTACTGTCACCAAAAGTACTTTGATCAATGAGAAAATTTGGAAATTCAAGATGATAGCAACGTACCAGGTGCCACAATGAAATATCCACTTTGGAGACAGGTTCGAACAAAATTGTATTCCATTCGTAGCCTGGAGTTTGTTATCATGGTTTAATGACTACATAACGTATTTTCTGCTCCTTAAATGTCCTGGGAAAAAAGAATAACCTCAGAGGAGATGAAGCTGGCTATTCAGTGTCCAGACGAAGGTACATTCGATTAAACAAGATACAAAATGAAACAGGAACCACCAGAAAAAATTAAGATGGCGTACAGAAATTACAATTCTGATGAACCTATTATCAAACAATTTACGAAGATTTCAAACCGGACAACTGACACACAAGAATGAGGAAGTATTTATAATTAGTTGCAACTACAGGGAATCTGTATACTCAACTTGTTACAAAAATTTCAGTAATATGATACATTGAACAATGTTCTATCGAGTGAAATGCGAGGAGTAAATTAATTCTACCCATTATTTCGTCCCTATCTCCTATTTCAATTCGAATTATCATACCTCATCGAAATTCAATTCATAATTTCATTGAATTCACTTTGTGTATCATGTTTGTGTATAGGGTAAACAACCCTCAAAATCAACAAATATTTCATTAAATAAGTAATTGTTTTGACGAGGGCGATACATCAATATGTGTACGTGATAATCAATGATGGAATCAACCACAAGCTAAATCTATTTTCACAATTGTATCAAATGGAATGAAGTTGCAATCGAACTTGTGGGGTCTCCTGATAATCAAATGACGAGTGTTTATTTTGAGATTTGTGCTGAATATTTGTAATGTTTTCAATGAAGAAAAGAGTTACTGATGAAGTTATTTTCGATCTAGTAAATTCAAGCTTTTGCCCTCTCGGAGATAAATGAATTTTAAATTTAAATTTTAATTGAGTTCAAAAAATTTTATGACAAAAAGATTTTTCAAACTGAATAAGAAAAGTATTGTCAACTAATTGACCAAATCTAATGAAATAGAACTACTCGAATAGGAATAATATTTCTGATTTAATAATCAAAATTGTCTTCAAATCTTCACATTTCAAGAAATACATCAAGGGATACGTAGACAATTTTATGTTATCTCTTTTCCAATTTAACATCTGTATGAAATTGAAATCTTGCTTCCTCTTTATGTAGTTGCTTGGTGACAATAATCAACAATCAAGTGAAATATAAGGCAAAAGGGCAATCAAAAGATATGATATGAAGAATTGATTCAGTTTCTATATTTGCATAACTTGGATAGATAACTTTGTACTTTTATATTAAGAAACTATAAAATTGTAATTTCACTCACTCTGTTTCATACATGGTAGTTCTTATAACAAAAAGAATTGATGAAATTAACAACTAGAGGAGAACAAAGAGAACTTATTGTGAAAATGTTGATTGTTTCGGACCATTTAGCACTAAACGAAGAATTAGTTATAAAACACTCGAGTTTATATTCAAACTCAAGTTAAAGCATGTTCCGTCATACTTGCATGGAAATATTGAATATGTGAATGGAGTTCATTATCATAATAAAGAAAATTCAAATTATTTTTACGTAGATTCAAGCAGACGGCAGGAAATATGAATAGTTAATTTCTCAATCCAAAATTGTGAGATATTAAAATTATTCAAAAAAATGTGTTTTGATTACCATTAGTGGAAGTGCTTTTACACATCTAGAGATCTTTCTCCGTAGATGTGTAAGAATGGTTCCATGCCTTATCACTCCGGTTCACTCCTAAGCTGGCAATTCGATAACTATTTAGCAGAATGGAAAGTCTACACAGTCTCTGCCGTCTTTGTATGGAAGTATACACTGATGTGGTCATGTTAATCTCGTTTATCTCACTTCTTTGAGAGAGGAAGCCTACGGGATTAGATATCGAACGGATGTTTGCTTCATTTTGAAGAGAAAGGGCCTAGGCGCGTTTTAAAAAGTATGGAAACTTGATTATTCGGATGCAAGTCACTGAAGATTGGAATAGTAGGATGAATCAACTGTATTCTCAGGAGGGATGGGTTGTGTTTTCGTTAGCAACATTTTTATTAGACAGCTTCCTGAGAGTTTTATTTGAAACATTGCGATTGAAAATTTCAATATTGACTATATATTTATATATATATATATATATATATATATATATATATATATATATATATATATATATATATATATATAGCATTAACAGGCTTTTTAATATGAAAAAAATGAGAGGTCACTATGAAAAGATTTTATCCAATTTGTCTGCCTGGTCTATATTTCGACTGTGTTTACAGTCTTCATCAGGAGTCTGAAAAAGATGTTTATACAATTGTAATGATAAAAATTATGTTTGTCAACTTACGTCTGACTAGGTATAAAAGGTATGGCCAAAAAACCATCAAACAGGAATGTGTTACTTAAAATTACAAAGGAAATTGAAAGTTGATATTAAATTGTAGATGTAAATATTCTCATGTACTAACTAAAACAACGATAGGTAAATGAGAAGCAAATAGAGTAGAAATGACAGGAGCACAGAGAAACATTGACACTCAAAAACGATACAGAGGCGAGAGAGTAAAATCACCGTAGCAACAAATAGCATACTACGCACGTAACACATAAAGTCTATTAAAGTGGGCTGTTGTACAGCTGTAAGTAGAGCCCACAACTTTAATAGACTTTATGTGTTACGTCCGTAGTATGACATTTGTTGCTACGGTGATTTTGCTCTCTCGCCTCTGTGTCGTTTTTCAGTGTCAATGTTTCTCTGTGCTCCTGTCATTTCTACTTTATCATTTACCTATCGTTGTTTTAGTTAGTACATGAGAATATTTATATCTACAATTTGATATCAACTTTCAGTTTCCTTTCTAATTTTAAGTAACTCATTCCTGTTTGATGGTTTTTTGGCCATACCTTTTATTCCTAGTTAGCCGTAAGTTGTCAAACATAATTTTTATCATTACAATTGTATAAACATCTCTTTCAGAGTCACGATGAAGACTGTAAACACTGTAAATGTTTCATAGTTGACTCGTATTTTGCCTAGATATATATATATATATATATATATATATATATATATATATATATATATATATATATATATATATATAGTCAATCATCAGAATCACATCAGACAATCAAATCAGAAAACGACGAGCAAAGTTTTATGCACATGTCTACAGAATGAAACAGTTCAGAATACCGAAGAAACTACTCAATATAATTATGAATAGTAAATGCGGAACAGAGTGGCTAAAAGAGGTCCAAAAGGATCTACCACAGATCAATATAGAAAATCTCGAAGATCGCTCTGAATGTCGCTATAAAATCGCACATGTAAAGTTTGAGCAAAAGTTAAATCGTCAACCTGGAGTAAAGTGGAGAGATGAACGGAAGAAAGAGCATTCAGAAAGGATGAAGCGTTTTTGGGAGGCAAAAAAGATGGAGCAAAATTCCTAATGATTGCGAATTCAAGTTCAGCCGCTCTCCTTATGGGGAACAATCGAAATAATGATAATAATATAGTCAATATTGAAATTTTTTTACTTTGCCTATAACCTAAAACAATTGTATTTAAATCACCAGGCAACACTCCTTTTCATTATTCTATAAATATTTATATATATATATATATATATATATATATATATATATATATATATATATATATATATATATATATATATATATATATATAGAGAGAGAACAGTAATTTTTCGTGTAAACAAACCACGTGCGGAATTGAAATCGCATTTATTATTTTTATAGTAAAATTTGTGAATCGGAATTGCTTTGTGGGTGCAGTTTCGAAGATGACAATCCGAGCGTCGAATAACTAGCTTGACGAATAAAGAGTTGTTAGATATGAATTTGAAGTTGCATCTCAAAGTGTAGTAGACTGGTAGGATGAGTAGGTGTTCACTCACTCTCGCATGCAGTTTCGAAGACGACAATCCGAGCGTCAAATAACTAGCTTGACGAATACAAACTTGTTAGATATGAATTTGAAATTGATTCTCAAAGTGTAGACCTCGAAATTTAAGGCATAAATCAGGGCATAAACCTGAAGACCTGAAGAGCTGGGTTCGAATCCCAGTCGAGTTAGAAAACTTTTGAAATGCTATTTCAATTCTCAAATTACACTCTAAAAATAATAATACATTTGATATATATATATATATATATATATATATATATATATATATATATATATATATATATATATATATATATTTATATATCAACCACGAATACATAATTCCGTGAATACTTATGACAATGCTTTTCCAAATAATATATATAAAATAACTTGATAATGCTATTTTTGCTACTTGATATTTATATAAAATTCTTGATAATGCTGTAAAAGGCGAAACTAGTCGAATAAAGAATTGTTCAGTCAGTGATTTTCAGACAAGTTTTTATTATTACCTCTCATTTAAATATGAACTCTCACAAAGTAGATTCATCGTCCATTGAATTAATTATCTATATGTATATGTATATATTTTCAATCACTTTGTAGTATATTATATCATTTTCCTTGATTTGAACATCTTCTTTCTAGCAGATTTAGAAACGTTCACATCAAATTATGTACTTCCTTTTACCCTTTGTTTTTCTCCACTACAACTTGTGTAAAAAAGGCGGAATTCCAGCTATTTATCTGCATAGAAAACGGTAAACGACGCAGCAACGGAAAGCACGTCATCAAATTTATAACGTCAAGTACCCCAGCCATCTTAGCAGAAATGCTTGAAACATATCTCGAGAATTACGAAACTTCAGGAAGGGGACAATAAATTTCTTTTATTCTTCGGGAAAGTCGAGGCGTTAATCTGGATTCTAAGTGTACCCTCTTCTTTCGGTCGGGATAAACGATTGGATTGTTTCTTCGAAAGGTTAACGGGAGTCGTCCCCAGACGTGATCAGCGAAAACATGGAAAGGTCGTGTTGTATCTGTTTTAGCAGATTAAGCTAAATACGTGACTAAAAAGGCTTTGTGAAACGTTACCGTTTTATTAGAAATGGAAGCTATTGATTTTCACTAAATGGCAAATAATGGTTGATACGTCGAGGACAACTAGTGAGGGCATTTAACAGATTTTATAGGAGAAAATCCTGTGTTGCCAAATCATTTACATCAAATTTCAACAGTGTCATATATAACGGGTGTTTTTTTTAGAGGGATAGAGCTTGAAGTTGGCATTACTGTTGGAGATGGCGACTAATTTAACAGCTGAGAAGTGATTTATTCCCAGTTTTGTTTTGCAATTCATCATGAATAGACCCACACCTGAACAACGCTTGAAATAGTGCAATTTTATTTCAAAAATAATGGTTCTGTGCGGAATACGTATCGCGCACTACGTCCATTGTATCGTCGATAAAATGAAGCGCACTTCTGATTGAATGGCTACGTCAACAAACAAAACTGCCGCATTTGGAGTGAAGATAATCCTCAAGTGTATGTCAAAACACCGTTACATCCAAAAAAACTGATTGTTAGGTGCGCTTTATGGGCTGGTGGAATCATTGGTCTGTACATCTTCAAAAACGATGATGGCCAGAACGTTACCGTCAATGGTGATCGGTATAGAGCCATGATTACTATTTTCTTCATTCCTGAATTGAACAACCATGATGTCCAGGAGCTGTGGGTTCAACAAGACGGCACAACATGTCACACAGCTCGTGCCACAATCGATTTATTGAAAGACACGTTTGGTGACCGCCTAATTTCACGTTTTGGACCTGTGAATTGGCCTCCAAGATCTTGTGTTTTATCACCGCTAGACTACTTTCTGTGGGGCTATGTGAAGTCATTGGTCTATGCGGATAAGCCACAAACGCTTGACCATTTGGAAGACAATATTCGCCGTGTTATTGCCGATGTACGGCCACAAATGTTGGAAAAAGTCATCGAAAATTGGACGTCCAGATTTATCAAATCCGAGCCAGCCGTAGCGGTCATATGCCATAAATCAGATTCAAAATGTAATGCCACAAGATCATCTCTCGAAAAAAAAAATTCTTGTCAATCGAATGATCCATCGTTGTTTTATTGCAATTTAAAGTTCTTCACCTCTAAAAAAACACCATATATGATTATTATAGAACATAAGTAGTTTTGGAATTATAAAAAGTATGTGTAAATAACTTATACTATAGAGAAGTCTAGATTATTATAATCTATTTATAGGTGTTATCTAATAATACAAAATCGTAATAGCAATTAACAATTTTTTCACTAAATCGTACGATTTAACAGATAATAAGTCTTTATAATAATAATAAGTCTTTATTTTCCTACAGGTAAAAACACCCAGTTACAGGAAATATTGAAAAATATAATATACAGTATTATCACCTAATTATATAATGCAAACGTTTAAAAAATAATCATCAATAAAATAGTAATTATAATGAATAATCGACCATAAGAATATGGCTTATTTCAGAATTCCCTATACCTGAAAAGAGTCCAAGTAAACCCGAATAATGAAGCAATTGAGTCACTGTTCATATCGCATTTGTCAGACACCTCCTCGAATATCGAACACATATATCTAGTGGGTAATTGTACGACGTATTTAGTTTTCGGAGTACCCAATGAAATAAATTGACTTGAACGTGAACATTGCCTAGGAACATGAAAATTAATAGAGTCAATAAGGGTAGGACAGTCTATATAACCTGTTTAACAGATCAGTTTATATTAGATATTTGAGAAATTTTCTTTGTATCGACTCTGAATGATTTTTATGAGAATTGTAAATAGGACGCCAAATCATACATCTGAAATCTAAATTACTCTTTACGTGCGCCTCAAATAATTGTATAAGTGTTTTTGTATTCGAAAAGTGTCCAGCATTACGCAAAATGAATTCATAAGATCTGAATGCTGTTGAGATTGTTTTATTTATATGAGGTACAAAAGTGAATTTCTGATAGAATATTATACCTAGGTCTCGAATTTCGGAGACCCTGGTCAAAATGGTTTCGCTAATTGTGTAGTCAAATTGTATAGGACGTTTTTTTTAGTGAATATGACAACGTTCGATTCAGTTACATTAATATTGGGTTTATTCTGGTAACACCAACAGATACATTCATTGTAAAATGTTCCACACCTCAATTCAAATGACCCATGTTTGCATTTACGAAAGTATATCTTGAAGATATGTTTTTTATACTGATAAAATATATGCGTATGTATTTCATTTATTGTATATGCATACAAATACCATTCACATAACATACAGAAATAAATACATCTCTGGACTAAACCTATGTCCTAAATTGATGTTGAAATTAATAGGTGAAGTTTAATTGATGTAGGCACAGACATATTCGATATACATTTCTGAAATAGTGTTTGTCAAAAAGTAGTTTGTCTTCTTGAAATCGAGAACAGGCATGCATAATGAGCTCAATTTATAAATAACTCAATGTATAAATATATAAATATTTATAAATGGAGTATATTATTAGTGTATTTGTTTTTAGGTATCCATGGGCACCTCCAGGTCCTGAAATCTATCGCTATGACCAAGACCTCAAATCTTCTTACTTCCGAAGAAAACCACACGCAGATCCGAGTCGGTACACCTGGATGCCATCTGATGACGAATCTATAAGAATGGAGAAGCCGAAATCAATTCTAGAACCATCACATTCTGGATCGAGTCAAACATCTGCAACAAGGTATGAAAATTTGTATGCAAATTCCTTCAACTGAGAACGGAATTGTGTAAGTGTAAATAGACCGTGAACAACTTGAACTACTCCTGTACCCAACGTTTCGTTTACGTCTGTGCGATTCAAAGTGGAGTTTATGCGACGACGAGTTCGATGTGAGTGTGTATTCTGTGAAGGCTTGCGAGTAACTGTTGTTAGCATAGTTGTACGTCAACCACTCGTCTCTACACAGATGATGAATCTTCCAGTCTAAACCACTCCACGTGGAGAAGTTTTAGGTGCACTAGAATTTCAGACTGAATACTCAATTGCATTTATATATATATATATATATATATATATATATATATATATATATATATATATATATATATATATATGATCTAAAACTTGCCAAATACAACTTTATTACTGGCAGAAGTGCTTTTACAAGACTTAAAGATAAAGTACCTACATCATCAACATCAGATTGTATCTACAATATTCCGTGCCTAGATTGTGAAGGAGTCTACATCGGTCAAACTTCCCAGAACATTAAAAGAAGAATAACTCTTCACAAAAGTGATGTTAGACTTCGGCCAGACAGATGTGCCTTGGCACTACACTCCACAAAACAAGGACATCACTTTGATTTCGACAATGTGGGAATACTGGATACAGCTGTTAGTTACCAAAAAAGGATTTTTTTTGGAAATGGTTCATATCAACATCAACACTAACAGCATAAATAAGAAGACGGACGTTTCCCGGTTGAGTTGTATGTACTTACACTCTGTAATTTCACATTTTCCTGTTGATGGTATTGGTCATACTTATATTCCTAGTTAGCCGTAAGATGTAAAACTAAATGTCAACAAGATTTCTGTTATAAACATCTGTTCTAGAGTCCTAATGAAGACTGTAAACACAGTCGAAATATAGACCAGGCAAACAAACTGCATAAAATTCATTCATAGAGGCCTCCTTCCTTGCCTATAACCCATAAAATTTTCTATTAAATTACAAAGCAATACTCCTTTTATCATTATATATACATATATATATATATATATATATATATATATATATATATATATATATATATATATATATATCATTTTCAGTGTTGCAATTGGGATTGCAGTCTAGGTTAGAGATGTATCAAAATAATTTTTTATTCTTTCAGTTCTAGCCAAGTTCTCAAGTGTGGTTCTGATTTCTAAATTCAAAAGTTTTCTTTTTACCGATTGAATGAAATTAAATACTTGCTGGTTGTAGCGTCCTTCCTCTACTGTAATAAGTTGAATAAGATTTTTGCTGCCATTGGTGATATGCGGTGGGAACGCTTGATTTCTTCTGCATTCTAGTTGAAAAATTCTTCAGTGAATTTTTCAGTGAAGCCATTTGATGTGACATGATGCCCATTGTTTCAATAAACTGGTTGTATTAGTACCATATAAAGATATTGTTAGTTGATAGAAACCCAGATAGATATGTATTTTCAGTGTTTAATTGGTATTGCAGTCTAGAAGAGACTTGACTACGTAGTAACAAATGTCATACTACGCACGTAACACATAAAAGTCTATTAAAGTTGTGAGATGTCTGCGAAGTTGCGAAGGTTACCTACTTAAAATGATTTGGGAGTAAGTAACTATAAATGCAAGTAAGTCTGGAAACGTCCGTCTTCTTATTGATGCTGTTGCGGTTATTATTAATGTGGTCCGTTTTCAAAAAAAATCCTTTTCTGGTAACTAACAGCTACATCCAGTATTCCTACATTATCAAAGTCAAAACGATGTCCCTGTTGTGAGGAATATAGTACTAAGGCTCATCTGTCAGGGCGAAGTCTAACATCGCTCTTATGAAGAGTAATTCTTCTTTTAAGGGTCTGAGAAGTTCGACCATTAAAAGAAGAATTACTATTATATATATATATATATATATATATATATATATATATATATATATATATATATATATATATATATATATATATATGTATATATGTATGGATATAAGCAAAATGCTGTGACAAATGAAAACTATATACACACCCTTAAAGCACACAAGATTCTATTCATTGAAAAGAACATATTTGTTTAGGGAAATTCCTACTGATCATCGTGTTTAGTTTTTTATACACACATTTAATCCACTAAATACTTATTCATTCGATATTCATTTATCGATTATTACCAATATACTATCTATCAATAATATTAGATCAAATTATTACCACGGCAAAAATCAAATATGGACGTCATAAATACAATTGATGAGAGTCCAAAATATTTCAATTGCTATTAAATATAGAGATGAATATCACAAAGTTCCGATGTTGCAGACCTTCAAAGATAACATTCAACCCTTCCTCAAGTAAAGCTACATAATACTCGAGTTAGTAATTAACTACGGTGTCAATGGTACGTAATTCCGAAAATTCAATTGGGATGGATAAACGAAGTTCTGGAGCTTTGCAATATTCCGTAATGGACGAAATATTCCGGTCATTCGTCAGCATGCACCACCGTAATATCAGCATAAAGTTATAAACTTCCTCCAATAGAACACGTGACCGTCCTTTCAATTCGGAAAATCAAATCAGCAATGGAATTTCTCGAATGTTAGATTAACTTGCATACGAATATTAATATGGTGTGCAGCACCGTTTCTTATTACCAAGAGTAGATTTATTATTCATCTCCATTTCAGCAAAGTAATATTCCCGGTTTGTTAAGGTGTCTGGTGTATTCAGATGAAAGAAGTTATTACGTTTGGTGCACTAATCGGATATTCGTCTGATTTTCTTAATTTTAAGATGTATGTTATGTGTTTTACTGTTCTTGTTTCGATATAAGCTCATAAACGTGTGATTTTTAAGAGTATCTGATGTTTGAAATCAGTTGCGGTATTCATGAAGAAACTGAAAAAAACATCAAGAATAAAAGAATACAGAATGAAAAATGACGAATTTTAGAAATTTCCATATGAAAATGAATATTATCATTATGAGTACAAATAATAATAATATTCATGTTATTCACTGTAAAAGATTTCGGTATTTGTATTAACATATGACAAGAGATTGTCATAACGAAATCTTGTCCAATATATTGAATATTTCCAAAATACAGTTCATTCAATAAAGATTCACTTACCAAAGTGAATTTATACAAGATCCTTATGAACAATTTATTTTTTGCGGCATGAGGATAGCACAGAAAACTCCGAAAACATTTGATTGACATACTTCCTGGAGAAAATATTCATTTCCACAAATGTTATAGTTACAATGACAGGCCATTTAGACCCATATCACCCCGTCTTCTTTTTCTCCAGCACAAATTGAATTTAACAATCTCTTTCAGCAAAAAGCACGTGTCATTCGCTCGCTCACACACCCTCACATCATTCGATGACGCAATAGTCTCTTTAAATTCCTCCTCCAGTCAACTAGGAAAGATGACGAGAAGTCAGGAGCGCCTTTTGGACGTGCGAAAAACAGAAATACAGCCAATCACGAGGCAGCCAGAGCCCTCCGAGAGCGTTCTATTGATTGGTGAGTTTTTCGATGCTTTTTTATTGGCATTGTTTCGGTTTTTCATGTATTGTTGTACCACTGCCACCTGCGTCTCTTTTCAGTTGATTGTTTTTATACAAAACAATACTAGGTTCATAACACACGAAATTAAATTTCTCGAAATGAATTTCGTTGAATATTTGTGCATTTTTTAGAATATTTCTGACAGGAATGGTTATTGAAACATATAATCATGGGTGATTTTTTTAACGTTTTTTTTAATCGAATAAAACACTCAATTTGCATCATATATTCAACTTTTTTATTGAAATTGATAACTTGTCCTTTGTCATTTATATTTTGAAGATAACTTCATGTAAATGTAATCCGCAGCTCCGTATCCAATGGCTCCGTTCAATTTTGCGTCACTTTTTCGAGCATTTCGGTTTGTATCCCATGAATTACGCGTGTTATGTTATCCTGTAAGGCTTCAATCGTGTTCGGCTTGTCCACATACACTAACAACTTTATATAGCCTTACAAGAAATAATCCAGAGGCGTCAAATCGCATGATCTTGGCGGTCAATTCACAGGCTCATTTCGAGAGATAAGCTGCTCACCAAATTCATCCTTCAACATGTCGATTGTTTCACGAGCTGTATGGCTTGTGGCACCGTCTTGATGAAACCACTCGTCAACCAAGCTCAACTCGCAAAAAAAGTTGAGTATCATGACTCGATATTGTTCGCCGTCGACGGTAAACGTTTCTTCCACAGTCGTCTTTGCAGAAAAATGGGCCGATGATGCCACCAGCCCATAAACCACACCAAACTGTCGTTTTTCGGGATGCATCGGCAATTCTTGTATGGCATGTGGCTGTTCATCAATCCAGATGTGACGGTTTTGTTTATTTACATATACGTTAAGCCATAAATGAGACTAATCGCTGAACACAATTTTTCGATAAAACAGTGGATTTTTATTAAGCTGTTCTAAGGCCCATTCACCAAAAATTAGACGTTGTGGTGAGTCATTCGGCTTCAATTCTTGCAGAAGTTGAAATTTATAGGCTTTCAAATCTAAATCAACACGCACGACAAATTTCTGTATAACCACAATTAAACATTCAATGTTTCAATTCGAATATAATAACCTTTGTATGAAAAAAATATTCCAATATGTTTGGTTAGTACCCACTTCATGTTCCTCTGTATACCGATTTTGTATGACCTTTAGGGTAAAGAGCGGGTATTATGTAGTTCGAAAACTTGACACGATAGAGAAAAATAGATACAATTTTTTAATTCTGACATCAAAAGTTTAATCAAAAACAAATCACAGATCTAAGGCATCAAAATTGCCGTTCCCCAGTGTAATTTGAACTCCAATATAGTTGGAAATAATAGCCTTAGAAGATATTTAGGGACAAAAACTTGAGAACTTATTGGTCAAAAATTAAACTAACGAAGGATACCAAGCTTTATCTGTCAGAAAAGTGATTGATTAGATGTACACATATAAGCGGAATTTTTTCTAGAAAAAGTTTTTAAAAAGACTAACATATCTCATGAAACACTATTATATTCGACCGGTGATTGCGTAAAGATTTCTGCTCTCAAAAAGCTTTAGTGAGGTCTATCGAGAGCTGCGAACAAGCCATCTGCCGCAGCATCTTCATACTTCACAGACAATATGCGTCTATTCGTATTCATGCATGAAATAACCAAAATGCTCCCAAATTTCACTAACATCGAAAAACTCCAAGCTGGATACCTAACACACGTGATCGACCCGGACGTGTTCTACGCAAAACACCAAGAAACAAACCCCCTTTCCGCCAGCACGTAATTTGAACAAAGATCTCAATAAGACGTCTTTTCATTCATCTCATTCATGAAAGACTAGTGAACCTTTCTTTTCCATGTCATGAATCGATATCATAAACATGGAAAAAACAACAGGCCGCTCATTCAATTTCAAATCGAAGGCTCTTCTGAAGATCTACTTACTGGAAAAAACATTCAGTGACGAAATCCTAGTATCAAGAAATTTCTAGAGGATTATGAATCCAATTGATATAACGGATGTTTTTTAGAGGTATAGAACTTTAAGTTGGCATTACTGTAGACGATAGCGACCGATTTAACAGCTGAGAAGTGATTTATTCTCAGTTTGGTTTGGCAATTCATCATGAATAGACTCACGCCTGAACAAGGCTTGTAAATAGTGCAATTTTATTTGATAACGAGATTGCCGTTGTTCCCGATTTTAATAAGCAAATTTTGTTTAGCGATGAAGCACACTTCTGGTTGAATGGCTACGTCAACAAACAAAACTGTCGCATTCGGAGTGAAGATAATCCTCAAGTGTATGTCAAAACACCGTTACATCCAGAAAAACTGACTCTTTGGTGCGCTTTAGGGGCTGGTGTAATCATTGGTCCGTACTTCTTCAAAAACGATGATGGCCAGAACGTTACAGTAAATGGTGATCGGTAAAGAGCCATGATTACTGACTTTTTCATTCCTGAATTGAACGAACGTTACAGTCAATAGTGATCGGTAAAAAGCCATGATTACTGACTTTTCCATTCCTGAATTGAACAATCATGATGTCCAGGAGCTGTGGTTTCAACAAGACCACGCAACATGTCACACAGCTCGAGCAACATTCGGTTTATTGAAAGGCACGTTTGGTAACCGCCTAATTTCACGTTTTTCGTCTAATTTCGGATATACGTCCACAAATATTGGAAACGTCATAGAAAATTGGACGTCCAGATTGGACTACATCATATGCCAGAAGTCATACTTAAAATGTAATGCTACAAGATTATCTTTCGGATTAAAAAAAATTTTTGTCAATCGAATGATCCATCGTTGTTTTATTGCGATTTAAAGTTCTATACTTCTAAAAAAAACACCCTTCATTAAAACAAATTACCCCTACTCATACTGTTGATAAACATTGACTGTAAAATAAATCTTTACCTTTATAGTGATTTAATTATCGAAGACTGATGTCCGAGGGAACACAGTCGCACAAACATTAAAAATAAGCCCTGCAAAAATCAACAATGGTATGATATAGGTGATGTAGTCGAACTTTTGACTATCGCTCTAAATCAAAAATGTTTCATACTTTTTCTAGAAATATAAAATTCAGGAAGTACCTACATTCTAACACTCTCTTAAAGTTTCATTGTTGATTGTTCACTAAGATGCCACAGAAACCATACAGAGGGATTCGTTCCCTCCAATGAGCTCAACGAGAATAGCTCTGTCACTATCACAATGTTCCTAAAATTCAAAGAAACCGCAGTTGAAAAATTGCAATTACGCAACTTTCATCCGAAGAAAATTCAAAGGGCTTCCGCTGTTCATTCATTCCAATCACGGGACGTGGTGGCATTAGCAGTACACAATATGAGCCGTAACTGAGTGATTTTCATTACCAGCCAGTAATTAGTTTTCCAGCAAATTGAGAAACTTTCAATAAAGACAAATAGCAGCAACGGTCGCCTGATATATTGAACTTTTCGTTCTGAGTTGTACGCTCTCTTTTCCACATCGCTTCTCTCTGTTACTGACGTGAAATATATAGATGAGAGTTTGTACTGAGCACTCGAAAAGTTATAAATAATCTTTTTTCATTTCCTAGCGAAGCTCTTTATGAGAAAGTGGCAGGATGGAATAAACTGCTAAATTATATGGTTTCTCATGAATTACAGTTTTATTGAAACGCTTGCTTTTCCAACTACCTTGTTTTAACGTCAGGACAAGTTATTCATCTAAAAATACTGCACGTGATGATAAGAATACAATTTTAAAATAAATTAAACTCTTGGCTTAATGTTTCACGATTTATTTAACAATATGTATAGTCAACATGTTTCGAGCGTTAGCTCATTTTCAAGACTCGAAACATGTTGACTATACCTACTGTTAAATAAATCGTGAAACATTAAGCCAAGAGTTTAATTTATTTTAATATTCAATTATGTTTCACCAAGAGTTAAGCGAGAATTCAATCTCAGTCATTGGAAGACAATTATTCAAAAACACTGGAACAGTTTTCATGGTGGACAACATAAACTTACTTATGAGTGAAAGTTGGTACCTACTACTATGATAGTGTTGCACCTTAGGAAAACATAAAAAAGCAAATTAGAGATCATTTGATGTAGATAGATGCATCTCCCAGATTTCAAAGCGAGAGTAAATTGGAGATGGTACCTTCATATTCATTTTACCTTTATGATTATAACAACATTTGATCTGTTAACACATTCTATAGTAGCTCAATTATCTGCATTTTCTTGAAAATATATCTTCCTCAGATAAGTTCAAAAGAACTCCAATGAAATGTCAAGCTACACAAACAGAGGCTTGCCTGGGACGTAAACCACTTGCTCAAGGAAACATCAATTTGAGTCCAAGAACCATTCATAGAGTAAGTCTCAAACAATTTCTTTCGATTTAACTGAAACTAATGAAAGAGTTTTCAGGTTAAAATGGTGTCACAGGGAGCACAAACTAACGGACTGGTTCTAAACGGGAGAAGATTAACGAAATCTTTTTCCGAAGCTGGTAACAGATTTCAAGGTATCGCTACTGATCCAAATGAATACCGTACCTTTGAATCCATTCCAGATCACGAACCACTACAAAGAACACAGTCTGATGAACCACCCAGATCACCATTCATTTTGAATCCTTCACCTATACCTAGTCCTGAAATACCTCCAATAGTACCAAGCCATAGTGAAACATCCTCAATCTCAAAATCCGAACACGAATCAGAAGAATCAGAAACAAAGAAAGAAATATTCATCGACTTCAAACCACAAGTTCCCACCTCAGAATCTAAATTAGGTAAAAGACCGTTAACAAAAGCTATGTCAGATGGGGAGATCTTGGTAGACCAGCTCAAAGATCATAAGAACGAAAGTATTCCGTCAGTTAACCAAATAACGTCGCTAAGCCAAGAATATTTAACGGTGGAACCAGAAACTCCAAGAACATTTGTGCCATATTTTCAGAACTCTCCAATTAGACATGAAGGTATTTTCAAGAAATTGGATGACTCAATTTTTTCCTCTGTTTCTTTCGATGATAATAATACAGGTTTTCAAACACAAGATTCACTAGACGAAGAGTTTCACGAGAATTTGATTTATAACAGAATGTATATTGATAATAATGAGCATTTGAGTAACTCTTTGGAGGAATTACCGAAAAGAATGATCGGATCTATATCACCAAATGACGAATGTGTCGTCCCTTCCATATCAATGATGTCAACGAAAAAATCACCGTTCAATTCGAACGACTCATTAGCTAATGATATAAGGTTTGTATATAACTGAAACATCGCTTGCACGAATATATATTTTCATAATTGCAGAGACCATTCTGACGGAATATGGAATGAATCTCAAGCAACTGTTCTGCAAGTAGATTCTGGTACTGACAATGGAACTGCAATCAGTTCTTCTGAGATGGCTTCTCTCACATCACCAGGCTCTATAAGTCTTCTAACCCCTTCTTCGAGAAGACGACATTTACTTCTTCTTCAGCATCAACAAAGATCGTCAATAGATACAGAAAATTTAGAAGAAGAATTAATAGAACAGGTTGAAAAAAGAATTAAATATCTCTTTCGAATTCTTGCTTTAATTTTTTTTTTGTAGAATCAAACTGATAATACACCCAGAATTATCATCAATAAGCCAAGAGTTCAACATCAACAGGAACAAGTTTCAAGACATAAATTCATTCCAGCGCCTAGGCCAAGTTCATCTTCTGCTACGTGGAAAAGGAGGTTACCTGAATCCCCTTCTAAATCACCACAACCAGCTGTAGTTCCTGATTTACTTTTGGCAAGGACTGATTCTTGTAAGACTAATACTGACGTATCAGAAAGCACCACTACTGATGATTATATCACTGCCAATTCAGGGACTGATAGCTCCAGAAAAAGTGGTTCTAATAGTAAGGTAATTATCCTTTTTCATTGCTTTTAATTTCAGAAAAAGGATTTTTTTACAGTACAGCTTTAGTTGAGTACCTCGCTATTCGAGTTGATTAGTGTAAATTCCTTTCAGGGAAACGATATATACTCAACAGTTCATCATACTCATCAAATATTTGAGGAAAGCTCCTTCGAGAGTGTTAAAGGTGATATATTAGATGACATGGTAGTTCCATCTGTGTTGCCACCTCTCATTGACGAAAAATCGCCACATCATCGTAGTTTATCAAACACTCCAGTGCCTCAAGAGTCGCGAACTGGTCGTTCGACTCCGTCCGAAACCAGCTCCTCGTGTGGGAGTTATAGTGTAGATGGTTCCTGTCCAGACTTGCTCGAGCGAGCTCCAGTGCCTTCAAAATCGCCAGAGGGTGTCCGTTACAAGAGATATTCTGCTACTGGTTGCTGGACATATTCTCCTGAAGACGAGTGAGTAGATGTACTTAGATAGCTTTCAGCATATTTCCCTTCCTTCAAAATCATTTTGTATTCAGTGTATTCAATAAAGAACAGCTACGGTAATCTCAGGAGATATCCTTCTCGGCTATTTAAATGGCGCAACGAAATAGATATATTAGTTCTTAAGCAACAATAAAAATCCTTTATATCACGCGTATATACTGTCGCACAGTAAATTCATGTCGGAAATATATTCTTGTATTAAAAGATTGGTGTTTCCTCATCAACTTGTTATGTCAATTACTGAGAATAAGCTCTGTAACTTCAGATTTCTGATTGAAGAGCAATTGGTAATTGCATCTGCTCAGTTCACTGCAGCTGTTACCTTGTGTAAATATCTGAATCAATAGTATTACAAATGTTTTAACGATATCACGATAAATTTATTATTATGGCTCCACTCACGAAGAAAAATTTCAATTCGATTCAAGTGTTTGTTTGATATATTTCAGACAATCTCGACAATTTATATCTAACGAGACTGCTTCAGAACCCCAACACAAAAGGCGACCATACGTTTTAGATATAAATAAACACCTAGATGCTAACAAACTCTCACCAAATGAAAATTATAAGAATAATAAAAAAGATATCAGAATATCTCCATCAAAGGACTACCACAAATCTTGCGATAAGCCTAAGCGAACAAAGATAAGAAACAAAAGCCCAATGCAGAACCATAAAAAAGTTTTTCAAAAAAAGTCTTATTATTTGAGAACTGATGCAGTGGATGACGAAAGAATCAAACGCAGTGAAGAGGGAGGAAAAGCAACATCAGATGATTCAAGTTGTGATTTCGGTACAGGAAAATATGTTCTTGGTCAAACGTCACCTAGAAAGTCAAAAAAGAGTAAAGATAATAACAGAAGAAAATCTTTACCAAGATCTCCAAGTTCTCAACCACTCCGTAAGGTATCTGACGAGAAGTCAGTTAGCCTACCGGGCAGTTTACAGAGAAACAAGTCATCGAAGTCGAAGAATCAGCAATCAGAAAGAATCATTACGACAGAAACAACTAGGTACGTATTTTTATTTTGAAGATTTATAATATTTGAAATTATTTATAGTCCTACAGAGTCCCTCAATTCTAAGAGTTTGGAAGGGAGAGGTCCTCAATCTAAGAGTCCAGAAAATACTAAGCTTAAGGCTTTGAGTGCTGAATCCCTCCGTTCAGTGAGTCCAGGAAGCGATAGTGTTTTTTATAGTGACCCAAGTAGTCATACAGCAGATCACCAGGTATTTCTACTCATTCAGGAATTTATTCATTTTGAATAATGTATAAGGGACTCTTCTGGATCTTATCTTACAGGTACATTGTCTTCACTGTGGAAAAGAAGTAGATATCATAACAACTGACGTAGATAAGAGTAGCAACAGTAGCCAGCATGATATCGTGCAACCACCTGCAGGTTTTGAGGATTCTCCCAAACAGAAACATTCAACTGGGAGGCTATATAAGAAGCTCAACAGAAGGATAAGATCAGAAGAACGAACTCTATCTGAACAGAGGAGGCATAGGTACAAACCGGATGCCAGAGCTAAGGTGAGCAATATTTTCGAATCCTGGGGATAGCATCGAAGCAAATCTTATCTGTATGGACTACTGATCGAAATATCCTTGATTTCCTTATATACTAATATTGAAATATCCTGAAACTAACTAAAAATCCAAATAAAAAAAAGTTCCTTCCTAACTATATGAATGCATTCATTGTAGGAACAACAACAATCACATGATATTTTCCGAAATTGATATCACAAATATTTCAGTCAGAAGAGAGGGATGGCGGCATAGTCTACTGCAAGAAACTCAGGCCAATGGATAGATCCACAGCAAATAGCAAAGAGATGTTGAAAGCTGCTGATTCAAGTCCAAGTGTACTACCCGGAGCACCAGATGATGAAGATGATCAAGGAATATACGATGTGCCTTATAGTGAAGGCTTTTGGTTGTGTCTGGATGAAAGGGAGGTGCAATCAAAAGCCAATTCACCAATAGGTAAATTAAGTTTATCAGCTTAGCAACATGATGTTCACTTTGTCCGAAATTTGTCACAGATCAAGTGAGAAGAAGTTCTGTATCGAGCACTGAATCTGAGCAGGACTTCAAAAAACGTTACCTATCCGTAATACATCGAATGGTTCATCGAAAATCATGTTTGGAGATGTATAAAAGACAAACAAGTAGATCTTTCGGTGAGTCTATATAGAAATAATAAAGCCTTAATGTTTTTATTTGATTTCCAAAATTGTATTCAGGAAAAACACTATAATAGTCTACTACCATAAATGAAACAACATAATCAAATTTGAGTGCATTTCTAGTTCTTATTCTCTATTCAATAATAGTTCCAATTTGCAAGATACAAAAAGCTGAATACCTATAATACCTGAATACCATTTTTTGATAATATGTTTCTATGAACCATTGGCTACATTTTCGCATCAATAGATTCAAGGGAAATTCTCAGAATAAACAGTTTTCAACATTGGACTTCTCAAACTTCTCGAAGATTGGAAATGCTGACTTTTCATCAAAGTATACTCACAGTTCATAGAATATTGTCAGCTGAGTGGTTGACAGTAATTTTTAACTTATTTCCATGAAGCAACTAGAATTTTAGAAGATATCAAAGGCATTCTAGGAATTCACAGTTAGAGAAAAAGGATCTGAAATTCTGATAGAAATTATATGTAGCAACATTAAGAGGTCTGTAGCACCATAGAGGAAAAATATGAAGAGTTTACACACTAATTCATTAAGCTGAGATATAGTTATCTTAATAGATGAACAATAATTACCAGCATAATAACTATATTGTGAAGAAGAGAAATTCTCAAGTCATTTCATGAAGTTATTAGAAGATATTTTTCACTCATAAAAATACCATGGCGATATCAAATCAGATTTCAATGAAAATCTATGAAATTTGATGTCGTGCACATAAATACAAATATTTTTCATCCGCTGTCTTCGATATATAAATCGATGTTTATATGTAAATTTCGGAAATGTAAATAAAACGGCCGGTAAGACTTAAATTTCAATGAGTCAGACATGACTCCTGGGAGCATTTCTTGGCAGTCGTACAACTTTGAGAGGACTTTAATGATGATTGAGAGTTGGTACAGTACCGTAGTGATATTATGCTACGAAACTGAAAGGATTTACCACTTATTAAATCAAATTAACGGAAGAATCTATCGACTATATGAGTATTAATAAGAAGAAATTAGGAGTTGTGGATCAATCTTTTCTTATTCCCACAAAATAATCGTAATTTACAAGAAGAGCGCTGATTTCTAGTATGCGTATATACCATCGGTCGCCAACATGTCGAACGCGAGCTACTGGTAGTTGGCAAAAGGCATTATGAAGGTTCACAACGAATTTTTAATGATTTTTTTTTCATGATGTTGGCGTTTACTCGATGTAAATCCATTATAATTGAATATAAACTTAAATTCAAACACTTCAACTTATGATTTACACTTTATTGACTACATAGCATGACGCGTTTCGTCGTTACAAACGACTTCTTCAGATGCTTACAGAAGAATTTTATTTTATATTCAATTATAATGGATTTACATCAAGTTAACGCCAACACTATTGAATATTTGAAAAAATAAATGATTATCTAATAATTGAACGTTCAATGTCAAAATTGCCAGATCTAGCGAAATTTTGGATCTCAAGGAAGTAAAAAAATTTTTTCTGTAGACATTTACACACTACAGTAATAAATCTGACCTATCAATTTGACGAATTTTTTTAGTAAAGTAACTTGTAGGTAAATATTTCACCATTATGTTGATAGCAAGTTCCAGGCTTATCAGTTACTTTAGGACGGTCCTGTACGCACGTGAGCTATCCCGAAAATCCAGATGTAGGTGAAAACAAACGCAAACATGTCGCGTTAAATGTGAAGGAATGTTGTTGATCCAACTATTTTTATATGTCACAAGGGTACTCAATATAAGACGAATTTAATAATTGGAACAAGTTGTTGACTTTTCTATCGATTCGAAATGGCCTAATAAAAATTTCTCGAAAATATCTCGATCTATTTTTGAAAAATCGAAATATTTACGAGACAAAGATATTTTTCAACGACTTATATATTTTTGTGGCATTCCACAAATATCCATACCACATCGGAATTTCAACAGCTCATTTAACTTTCTAACATAGATGCCACAAAATTAAAATTCCTCTTTTCATATAGCGTGAATTAATAGTTCAACAAAAAGATGAATTGACCAGTTGACTTAATATGATTTATTTAGCTCGGGTTTATACTTTCAAATCCGTTATTTTCAATCTCAAGTGCATACCAGCATCATATAAATCTCACGGAATTCTGTGTTTTCCAGTCTTATCTGTTAGTTTTTCCTTGCCGGGCGTTTAGGGACTTTTTTCTCTACCTGGCATTTCATGATGTCTTTTTACTGCATGACTCGTTCATTTTTTGTTCAAAAAGGTAGTATTTAGAATAGGACCCACATTTTAAAGCCTTTTACGAATTGGTTGCGGTCGCAAAAAAGTCCTGCTTTTTATGAACAAACAATTTATATTTGCATTCAGAAAGAAAATGACATTCATTTTCGAGTAATTAACTACTTTGATTAGATAGGTATGTACATACATACTTATGAATTAAGATGAAGTTTAAACTCAAAATTTCAGTAGTGAATAAACAGGTTAAATATTAATTAAACAGAGCACTCACCATATCAATGAATTTGAACTTATTAAACTGGTAGACAATGAATACTTCATCATAAATAAAATCGTAACAAAATTAACAATACCCCTCTTATAAATGAAATAATTTCTTCAGTACATAAAATGAACTCCAATCGAATTGAGCACCTCGTTGCAACGATTTGTTATGCTTTATTTTTATTTTAAGATCTATTTTAACAAGAATAGAAAACATTCTGGGTCTTATAATAATAAAACTGCGAAGAGTTTTTTTTTTTCAATAATTATAATGATAATAATAATAATCATTCAGCTATAGCATTTACAAAATGCTTATATACATTTAGGTTCAAAATCCATTATTGAAAATTCTTTCATTCAAAACGAACTTAGCTAATTTACGCTTGAATACATTAAGATCACTAATTGTTTCTATGGATATAGGCAATTCATTGAATGCATTGCATCTTTCATAAAATATACTATTTCTAGATTCAGAAAGCTTACAAACTCGCGTGTAGAAACTGTCGTCATTTAATGTATTATTAGCTTGCACATCATTGACACATGTTACTTTTTTTATTACTCTATATGGGAACAATTTGTTTTTAATTTTCAATAAGAATATATATGTAGCAAAAAGTATTTTCTGTTGAACTGACATTAGTTCTAAGCAATTTAACATCTTTACGATTGAAGTATATGTATTACATTTCACAATTGTTTTCATACTTCTATTTTGCAATTTTTGTAGCTGATGAGTTTTTTCCTTGCTCAATCCGAATAACAGAGAGGAACAATATTCAAAGTGTGGCATAATTATTGAATTAAAGAGCAATAACTTCATATATGTCGTCAGATTTTCTTCAATTCTTTTCAGAAAGTTGATTTCTTGGAAATTTTAGAAGATATGAGATCGACTTTATCATTGAAACTCAATTTCTCATCTTACTTAATACCTAAATATTTTACAACTTCTGTCCTTTCAATGTTCTGGTTTTCAATTTCAATAGTTATATTTCCGTTACTCTTTGTCTTCAAAATTTTTCGTGTGCACAAAACTATAAATTTATATTTTTTTTTATTCAGTGATGAATAATCTGCTGGTTTTATTGATTTTTTTCCGTCAGAGTTCCGCAAAACTGGTGACATTTCTAAGCAAGGGGTATATTTTTGTGGAACTTTTGTGTACAGTTGAAGTAATAGAGTGGACTGTATATATTTAATGGTATGTAGTAATACAACTAGTACGTAGTATATCTAAATCTTAACTAAACTAAAATATAATTATAACGGCTATTCGTACTATTTGCATCCGTGGTGGACTACAGGGTAACAGGTATAAGATGTAGAAATAGGGGTATGAAATTCCCAGTCATACAAAACGGAACATACAGCCTGCCTTGAAAGTAGAACTTTCAAATAATATTTTTTAACAGAATTTCTCAAAATTAGGGAAAATAATAGCACTTAATAACTTAAGAGTTGAGGTTATCAATTGAATAATAACCATATAATAAGCAATAACAATAAGAACATTCTTATGCATTCTAAATCCAAAATCGAGAATTCATATTTTAAGGTTGTTCACATAAATATAAATATACATATAATTATATGCCTTAAATTAAGCTACAGGTAGTCTTTAGATTTTCACAATGCTTCGTTTACAGGAACCGTCATTTGTTCTTATGGTTACCACTCGAACAACATTGTCTTTTCCGGCGTGTAGTTCTGTTATTCTACCAAGTTTTCACCACTATGGTGGGGTGTCTTCACGGATTATAACTAGATCACCAATTTTTGCATCTGCATTCTGATTATTAGAACTCCACTCAGTTCGTGGTTGTAGCGAACTTAAGTATTCCAAGACCATCGATTCCAAAATATTGCTTCATTTATGTGCCGATCAAGGCACGTTAAAACTGATACGAGGTACACTCGGACTCGATTGACTCCATGTCTCTCTTTAGTCCATGAACTATTGAGTTGATAATAACTAAATACCTTTCGCAAAAGGCATTGCTTGTTGGAAAGGATAGACCAGTACAGGCCGTGTTTTTCGTTGTTATTTTATTTTATAATAAAGCTAGAGGAGACAGCTGTCCCCCAAAGAGAGTACTTTCATGCAAGTACGCCCCCTGCCATCGCAGAGAGTACTTAAAAAATCAACAAGTATTCATTCAACTTGGAAATATTAAGGACACGATAACCAATTTTGAGTTGAAAGTGAGAGATTCATTCCATTATAATTTCACAATAATTTACGATCTATTATATCAAATGACCCAAATAAACTGAATATGTAGTTAGATGTGTGTTTCATATGACAAATGTCATTGGTTCATGACAAACGGTAGCAACTATGACCCATTTTTGTGACACATACGTGTCACTTAGGCTTTACTTATCCCAGTTCTTAAAATGTTACGCAAGGAACGAAATATTTGACCTATAATGGCTTCGTTAGTAGATCAAATTCTCATGAAATAATATTTTCTCTGCAGTATACGGGCATGAAGTCAAACTTTTCAGTTTTTGTATCGTTTTGTGAAAATAAAAGCTGTTTATGAATTATGACATTTGTTGATAATATAAAACTTTTCTAATTGCTCAGTTATTAATTCATTCGAACCTAAGATACAACCCCACTTTCATTGTTATATTATAATCAGTAGGACTCTTAAATTGTGGTTCTGGCCCCTCTCCATCTTTTCTTCCTGCTGGTTACGCAGAATTTGGAAGAAAAATCATCAACTTGATGATATTTCCTGATTTATGTTGACATTTCTCGAAATCCCATCAAAATTGACCTATTATTCTCCTGAATAAAACTATTAAATGTTATTCTTATCATTGAAACATACTTTCAAGCAAAACAAGAGAATTCCGTATTGAAAATATATATGTATTCCATATCGAAATATTCGAAAGAAATATTTGACAAATCTGTGTAGTTTTCATGTGACCTGAATTTTATAGACTACATATTTTTCCGAAAACAACAATTCAGTTCGAAATGTGACAGATCTAGTTCCGTTCGAATTTATCGGTGCCACTATAAGGAAATATAAAGTCTAGTGTCCCACTTAAAAATCTGTTTTGCAAATTCAACCATAAATATCAAAATGTTATGTTCAAGTGTGTAAACTGGGTGTCGCCTTCGATAATTTTTAGACAGTGAATACGATTTTTAACTTTCATGGAATTTTCGAGAAATATTTTTACTCTCATCAAACAGTCGAATTTTATTTTCATTTGTTCCTCAATGTTTTTTTTCCGTATAGATATCCGAAAAATGTTATTGTTATTTTGCAAACCAGTTCTGCAATTCTGCCAATGTATTTTTTTTTCTGGAGTAAAGGTTTGAAACTCATTGTTCTTTCTAAACTTTTTGTGCTTACTTATTGTAGGTTTTCGTTCGTTCTACTTATCAATGATTCAAGACATAATGGGTTGGTTGTAGTCATGAGATTAGGCCTAAAAAGCCTTCAGCCTTAGCGGACATGTTCGAATTCAGAGGATATCTTGAATAATTTTGTTATTGTTCATATTTGCGCTTGACATAAAGCAGTAGCGTAGCCAGTATTATGAAACGAGCGCTTGATTTAAGATTATGAAGAGAAGAGTATCTGAAATACATTATTTTTGTTAATATTTAAACATTCAACTCATATTTTCTTACGAGCACCTCATCATAATTACTGATCATTTTGTTTCCACGCTTGAGGGTCGGAACAAATCTTTTCTCTCTTTCTCAGTGTAGTAGCTCTTCTTTTCGTTTCATTTCGTTTCTGAACCTCTTTCACAGGCTAAGAAGGGAGGTCATAACTCGGATCTCCAATATTAATTAAAAAATCATGTGAAATATTTAATAATATATCACATGTTGTTTCCAAAGATATTTTCAGGTAATTATATCTCTAATTATAAATAATATCTTTTATACCATGAACAGGTCCATTCGGATCTCCATGTTTATTGTTTCAACCTTTTAAGAGTTCTCGAAATTACGAATAGGTAACAGACAGCTCTTCATGAATACGAATCAAAAACTCTGTTTTTCAAATCAGATAATGTAAAAGATATATTTGTGAAAAATAGATCCAAGAGTTTGATTCAAATTTTTATTTAATCATGTTTCACCAAAAAGTAAGAGAGCATTCAATCTGAGTCATGAAAAATATTTCAGTGATTTAATTTTCAGTTTGTCTGAATCATTTCAAAAAAATCTGTGTTTTCTTGTGACCACCAAGAAATCTAACATGATATTTTCATACCTAGGATTGATGAAATTTATATTCACACTTCCATTAAACTATCAACCAATTTGAAATGCATCTCAAGATCGTATTTGCCAAAGCTCTAAAACTATTAGCTCAACGCAAGAAATGCGATTTATATTATAAAATACCTTTTCAATATCGTATTTTGCTCATTGCGGTGACAGATATAATAACATGCGCATCATTTACACTCTATAAGTTTTCATAAAGAATGCAAGACATAATTCATGTGTTGTATAACAAAAAACCACTTGCAAAAATCAACATACAGATTACACATCAATGTGATTTATTGAGAGTATGTCGTCTGTGACATTCAGAAAACATAACTAGGTAAAATGCGACTGAAATTTGAATGCCAAAAGCTATTTTGCATCCCTTGGCAAAATTGCCTGAAAATAATTGCTTACTTTATTTTATTGGCCATGACTCACGCTAGCAGGAGTTTCTACGTTATCGAGCGTTTATACAGGTTGTCTCGAGGCCAGTGTCGTTAGTATATGTAGTAAATGCAGAGCACCATTTCAAAATTTGAATGCAAGTTTGTTCTTTGCTGAAATGATGATAATTAAAATGAATTAATTAATATAATGTACGGTGAATATTAGGCACAAACGAATGGAAATATTTGGCACAATATTTCATTATCTCGAGATAATAGATGACTAGTTTCGAGGTGAACAAAATCAGTGGCGTACGAAAAGGTATCAGAATGATTTCGGCTAATTAACGAGTTGAATATAGGCCACACAATTTTATCATAATTACAAATCTTCAAAAGATAAAAAAATACAAACCAAATGAAGTTTAACATTTAAGTTATATTATTATATTCAGAAAATTGTATTACTTGAACGTTTAATGAATACATAGATAATTCTGTTGTTTCTGTTTCACATTCTGAAAATTTTCAATCTGTGTCTGTGTTCCGTGTGTAATTTTCCAATTTTCCCCAGGAATGAACATCTGTTTGATTGTTGTCTGAACTTACCTATCCTAGTACTTCCCTTTTCTGTCTATATTTGAACAAAAAAAGTATATTTTCAACTGAGAAAAGACCTCACAATAGAAAATATTTTCATCAGTTGACGTTTTTCCACAAATTAGCTTTAACCAGAGTTTGAAACATATAGTATTCATGATACGTTGCGTTCTAGTTATCAATGATTTTAGATGTTAAAGGTTAGTTGTATGAGGTTATCCATGCTAGAGCTTTAGCCTTGGCGGATATTTTTCAGAAAAAAGATATTTCAATTAATTTTGGTATCTTTGATTTTTCACTCGACATCCAGGAGGAACGTAGCCAGGATTATCAAATAGATGGGCTACTGGAGTTTAAGGAGCCCCCTGCGGTGTGTTTGATATATTAATATTAATGATGTGTAAATATGTGAACATTCTTTAAAATGGAAAACATTTTCTTGGGTTGATGTGTTTGCTACCAATTATAGCTTCATCTAGACATTGAAGATAGATGAAAGGAATGAATTTATAATTACCTTCTTAAATTAACTATAATTTTATGAAAACAATTCTTCTTGAAATTTTGATAAAGCTAATATCTGTATGTAAAAGGTTAATTTGTGAAGATTGCTTATCAAGTTTGAGGTATATACTTCGATGTTTATGGAAAAAATAGAGATGGATACACGTAAATGAACATAAATATAACTTTTATCACTACACAAACTATGATGACCTATGAACAGAATCTATAATACTAATCTGATTTGAAAAACTCATAATGACCTTTTCTGAAAAACCATGATATATTTATTTTGATATTATTTCATTTTCATTTTCTCAAGGCTCTCATAGCTTTTTATAACGACAAAAATTTCGTGAAAAAATTTCTTTATTAACTACTTTTGCCTTCGATGTATACCATCACCAATAACCAGCCTTAGAATAACACGCATTCCTCAATGTAGTCGGTATCACTAAGAGCAACAAAGAACTACTGAGAGAGTGTTGCCATTTTTTTTAATTTAAGTTTTATTTCCCATAGATATTGCAGTAATCTATCATGAACATTCACAAATGAAAACATATTCCAGTGTTACATATTATTATAATAATAATAAAACCGCCAATAACAAGTTCGAAATTGCACTTGCTATAGAGGGTCAATGAAGTCTGTTTTATTGCTCAAATATTCCTTCACTTTTCTTGTGAGATCAGCAATTGTTCTGCTCTCCTTGACTTCATTCGGTAGTTCATTAAACCACTTAGTGGCTGTATGAGCCACCTCTTTCTTTCCAATTCTGGTAGCCGCTGGTAACATATGTATATGTTCTCTAGTTCTTGTGTTATGTACGTTGTAGTTATAGTTAAGATTTACATGATTATCTATTATATTTCATTTGTAGATTAGTTTCACGCTATCCATAAATATCACCTCACTAAAAAGTTTTAACTCATCGTGTCACATCTACTCATCGTATACACCTGGTAGGTATACGTTTGTTTCTTTGAAATAACAGCTTTATTGCCTTGTCTGTGATCTTTGTAAAATATCCAAATCAACTGCTCTAGCCTGTCCCCAACAGAAGGCCAGATAGCCGATGTGAGACAAGATCTGTGCGTAGTATATTTTATATTGGATACTTACACTAAAATATCGAATATTCTTCCTGAAACTATAACAAACATTGGATATTTTTGTTTTTATGCTACCTATTTATATGGTTTTGGAAATTAATTTTGTTGTCCACTATCAACCCCAGATATTTTGATTCTTCCACTTCTTCAATCACTGGGTTTATTATTCTTAAGACATAATTCAATATCAAAGTTTTTAAAAACTAGATATTTGCACTTATCAGTATTTGAAGCAATGTCACAGCATCAGTTGCATTCTGCATGTAATGAAAAGATTGTAATTGAGACCACTGAGTTATACTATTTGCTGCCCTTTGAATTCGCCGCCAGTGTCTTTTGCACACCTCCGCCTCATTTGTCATGAGGTAGTGCAGAACTACTCTGACAAAGAGAAGTACCTGATTGTGAAAAACATTCCACTATGTAGAAATCATTTCGTTATTTATTATCTGTCAAAAATAATTATCTTCTAATATTTTGCAGTATTACAATCTGCATTCTGTATTAATTTGTAAATTATTACTTCAATACTCTCATACTGATCAACTATCATACAAAACGAATACACTGTTGGTTAAATTGATACTTCAAATCAAATTATTATACGTAATAGCCTACATGTAACCTAACCTATTAAATCGAAAAGACAACCTCGATTTGCAATTTTACGGTCAATTTGACGTCTCCGACTTTCATCTGCCAAATACTCCGTGAAGGTGAGAATGTCCTTTTAATTTTAGACGCACAAAAGTTTATAAATGACTGATGACCGATCGTAATTCGGTTATTAAAAACGTCGCGACGCGATATTATGTAACATCTGTCCATCCAGGCACAATTTTATGCGAATTCCATCATGAAATTTTACTTAATTATGGACCATATCTATCATTCAAAATTTTATTTATTTATATCGAAAATTTATGAACTGTTCAACCGTAAATTGGTTCAAAGTATAGTTGATGGTACTCAAGAATCTGAGCCTTTATTTAAATTGATTTTGGCACCGTGGGCAAGTGTTGACAGAACATGAAATATTGTTTTTCTTTCACTTGGATGATGGTTCTTTAAAAGTTGTGAATTGACATTGAAAACAGTTGTACCATACAAGAAATTGAAGTCATTCCATAAATTCGTTTATATGGATACTGTTTAAGTCACTTAACAACAATAGGCAATTGACAATTCAAAATTATGGTCAACCTCGTTTTATAATTATTTACGAGTTGAATCTTCCCGAAGAAATTGTAGAAATTCTCCCTAAATTCTCTGCTCTTCTTAATCTCATAGCTGGTTTTCACGTAGAGTATCACAAAATTTTATTTGATTTTTGTTCCTTTCAATGCGGTTGTGATATGACACGTTTTTCGCATAGATAAGATCTGAGATGTTTATATATGTATAATCTTCTTTAGAGTTTCAGCTTGTCTTTATCTTCAGTGAAAGCAAGCCTTTGACATCCTTTGAATTGAAGAGAGGCTCAGTAACCAAAAAATATAGTTACCCTTTATCGCTTTCAGCACACTGGTACTGGTGGGTTCGATTCCAACCGTATTCTTGGGCCGTTCGAAATCGGTGTTCCGGTCTTGTTTTTGCTTTCGTCAATAAAGAGAAAGAATGCTTGTATACAGATTACCGGGAAACTTATCTTTTTCTGGAGGATAATACTGATCACAAGCCATTTATAATTTTGCATAATCAATCATATTTTCTCATAATCCAGAAAACTATTGTTATTTTAGAGAATGCGCTGTAAAAGCGGTTGTCTTTTGCAAGATAGAATAACTTGCTGGTGGATAGAGCCACAGTGAACCATTATTTTCGGAGAATATTCTGCTTGAAGACTTATTTACATGTGTTGTTGATAACCAAGGCATGTTAACATGACTTTCTGAACACATGTTAACATGTACTGCTGAGGACCAAGAAATGTTAACACCTGGCTCCCTAGCAAAATTTTTCCTCTCCAATCATCTATTCTTTACGTGTCTTCATGTAGCTGATAATTATATGTGGTTTACATTTAGTCCTTATGGTATAGAGTGATCAATTTGGAAAAGCACTCCATGTGTCTAAAATTTGACAGATTATCTGTGAAGACCCTGTTTCGTTAATTTAGTAATCAAAGCTACGTTTTCTCTAAAATTTGTTTTCGTCACATGACGGGCTCATTGTAGTAGTGTTGGCACAGAAAGTGGTATTTTTGCAGCATTACCCAGCCTCCTGTTCACAGTCCCTCAATGCAGCATTCAAATTTCTGGTTCGATTGGTCTACTATGAGATTTTCAGAGGTTTATCACATTTTAGATAAGCTTTTGCTTGCCAATAATGGTGGACAATATTATAAATAATATTTAATAGTGTTGGCGTTTACTTGATGTAAATCCATTATAATTGAATATAACTTAAATTCAAACACTTGAACTTATGATTTACACTTTATTGACTACATAGCATGACGCGTTTCGTCGTTACAAACGACTTCTTCAGATGCTTACAGAATAATTATTGAATAATTATCTGAAGAAGTCGTTTGTAACGACGAAACGCGTCATGCTATGTAGTCAATAAAGTGTAAATCATAAGTTCAAGTGTTTGAATTTAAGTTATATTCAATTATAAATAATAACAATGATTAGAAGTTTCTTTATTCTCAACAGGCATAATACCCAAGTATAGAAAGTAATAACATAATGTCGAATAATAACTAAATAAATAAAATGAAATTGAATATATAACAAAGAGCTCAATCTAATCCAAAAAACTTAAAAAGTAACTAAAAACTTAATAATAAGATGAAATGAGATATTACCAAGAACTAAATCTTATTCAATTCATTTTAGTCAATTTCCGTTGTTCATATAAGTACTGATATGAAGTCAAAGTGAATGTCACATTTATCAAAAAATGTATTGAATCTAGACTCCATAAACCGAATTGGGGGATAGTATGAGCGAATTGGTCCATAGAGTATCAAGGTGGAATTATTCTGTGGTACGAGAATTTTTGCCTAGCAACACTACATCTCAGAGTAGACAAGACAGGAGGACAATAAATACTGTTGTGCAGTAATTTGTACAAAAATTGAGTGATAAAGTTTTTCTCCTGCTCTGAAATGAGATTAAACTAAATCGACTCAAAAATTCGTTATGATTGACATCTCTCGGTGGATAAATTTGTCGTCTCTCCAATCTGAGAATTGTAAGAACCTTCTCTGAATAGCCTCGAGAAGGCGTTGATGGCAAGTGTGAATGGGATGCCAGATCATGCTGCCATACTTCAACTTGCTAGGGATTAGGGTATTAAATAGTTCTATAAATGTTGAGAAATTATTAAAATATGCGCCATTACGCCTAACGAATCCATATATTTTTTCAGTAGATGAAATAAGTTGGGTGATGTGTGGGACAAAAGAAAGCTTCTGGTCAGAGACTACACCAAGATCCCTCACCTCATCAGAATGAGAAAGAACCTGACAACCGACGCTATAATCACAGTCAATTCGGTCTCTTTCTTGTGAAAGAAACAATATTACACTTTGACACATTGAAACTCAAATAATTGTCCTCGCACCAAATAGCAACATGGTCCAGGGCGAGCTGAAGTTGAACACAGTTGCTCTGTGATCTAATTTCATGATATAGTTTCAAATCGTCTGCGAACATCGAATGTGGAGAGATGATAATCAAATGTTTGTTATCGATGAATAGAACGTCTGTGGAAAATTTTTTCCTCTCTCCAAACTAAGAATTTCAACCTTCTCTGAATGGCCTCAAGATGGTATTGATGGCAAGCATAAATACGATGCCAGATCATGCTGCCATAATCCAACTTGCTACGGATTGGGGCATTAAATAGTCTTCATAATAAAATAAATAAATTTGCCATAGGGTATAACGAATCCATATATTTTCGAGGCGGATGAAATAAGTTGGGTGATGTGTGGAATGAAGGAATGTTTCTGAGCGAAGACTATACCAAGATCTCTCACCCTCAGAACGAGAAAGAACTTGACCACCGACGTGGTCACTATGAATCACACTCAATTCGATGTTTTTCCTTGGCAAAGAGACAACATTGGTATGGAATGAAGTTGTCATTGCTGAAAGAAAACGTTGCAATAATTGTTTGTCGCCAGAGAAAGAGAAAAAAAGCTCTAGGTAAATTGCGAACGTATTAATAAGGGATGGTCCTTGTGACCACTGTCTGGATGCACAGGGATGATTGTTGATGTGAACCATTTTTGTGACTGCATTCATTTTAAAGATACGTCTGCGATATGACCGTATTCCTAGGAAACATTATTTTAAGCAACTGACCATAACAATCGATTATCTTTCTTAGTAGCGTACTTCGTTTGATGGCGTTTTATAGATTGGATATTTATCGATATCCTAATATTTGCCTGCATGTTGTTGCCACCAATTTTTCCACTATTCATAAGGACTCACCAACAATTCAACAGGTGTAAGTATTAACATTCTTTGAAAAGAGTTCAGTGTTTATTTTTATAGTAACCTTTTTTATTAATTCTCATTTATCGAAATATCTGACATGATTCGAAAGCTACAATCAATGAATCATTTTTAACTGCAACTTCTGCCTGTCTCACATCAAAATGTTCCAAAACTGAACCGATCTGCCGTAAATGTTTATACGAGAGTAAACAAACAATTAGGATCGCAGTAATCGAACTTTATTATGAATTGCATTCCATCCCGCGGGATCATACCGAAAGTTTGAAATTCCAAAGTTGACTATTTTTAGACTGGTCAAGAATGCGTATCAGAAATAGCTGTGCAGTACAAAAATGTAACGGTAACCGTAGGTTAAATAGTTGTGAGTTGCCCGCGTGGAATGGTCGAACTGTTTCATCAATGGCTCTAGGTGAGTAATTTTTTTGGAGAATTTTTGAAAATTTTTGATTTTACATTTCAAATTTTTTTATTCGCTATTCAGTTTCATTATCAAAAAACCACCTCGTTGTGGTTTTCTAGCTTCATTACAAACTTCTACCTCAAAAAAAAGGAAAATTTATAACAACCCTTAGTTTACAGGGTAATCGAACGAAACAGTTTAGTTTATTGAAAAATAGAGCCATGTATACAAAACTCAAGATATAGAGATGATATGAAATCGTACATTTCAAAGGATATTTTAATTATTTGAAGACTTTTCGTGGATATTAATACATTTTACCATACTCATACGAAAAAGAATTAAAGTCGGGTATACTTTTCTTCAATATTTTCACATTCTTCTTGCGAATCTATTTTCCATTTCAGTTTTCATATCCTTATATCTAAGAAAATAATGTTCATAGTGTAACATTCATTCACAGGAATAATAATGACTACAAAAAATTTCATAACCATTTTATAGATCGATAAGTGAAAAAATTCTGTCGAATTTTACTGAAAGTTCATAATATATTCATAACCTATGAATATCCAAGACTTTAAATTCCTTAATTGTTCACCTCAATTATGTTTTTTCATTATGACGATATAGTTTGAACCCTTCTACTACTAATTGGAATGTCCTTTGAATGTTTCAAATAGTTGCAATTTATTTTGATTATCATGATATATAATTTAATTGTTATTATACTTACCTTACTATTAATTAGTCTAATTGTAATAATAATATCTTCAATTAGAGAAGATATTGCAGCAGAACTATTTCATCCTTACATTCAACCACTAGTG
The DNA here is from genome assembly GCA_030704895.1 of Henosepilachna vigintioctopunctata. Lineage (NCBI taxonomy): Eukaryota > Metazoa > Arthropoda > Insecta > Coleoptera > Coccinellidae > Henosepilachna > Henosepilachna vigintioctopunctata. The sequence goes on along the minus strand of JARQZJ010000095.1, from coordinate 4,189,531 downwards.
GTGATGGTCCAATGTTACATCCCTTGGTATTTCTACGCGTGAAATAAAAATTGATAAATTAGTTCCATTCGTCTGTTTCTCTTTGTCTCGCTTTTTCCATTCTGAAACGTCATTAAGTGATAAATATTGAATGAGTAATTCAATTTTGATCTTTTCACGTAAAGAACACTGCACAAAAAATGTTTTTGTTTTGCATTTTTCTTATATGAGATTTATTTAATTGATTATTTCAGTTATTAGAAATCATCATAATACTTATTTTCGTATTTTTTTTCGTTTTTTTGATTAAATACCTACTCTATCTTCTCCGTAAATACCTATAGTTATATATGCTGGCAGTTGGCACACGTATTTTTAATGATTGTTCACCTGCTGATACTTCTATCGCCTATTTTATGTATTTGACACCTTTTTGGATGGTTTCTCAACGACAATTGGTTTAATTTTGACCTCAGTACTTTCTTCTATTGTTTGTGATAGAAAATTACAGGTACATTTTGTCATTGATTCAAAACGAAACTTATCGTCTTATCGGCACAAGTGAAAGTTCCTTTTTTTCGTTATCAAGGATACATTCCTTGGAGTAAGTAGATTATCTGATATTATTGTGCTTAAACGATCTACCCAAAGTTATTATTCAAAAGTTAACACCTCAATCTGAACAGGAACTGATGAAAGGGAAATGAATGAAAGGAACTATGGAAAAATAAAAACCAAATAATCACAAATATCTCATTATTATATAAGTATCAGCATTAGCAAAATAGTAGTAAATACAAAATAATTTCATTCAATTGAACAATGATCTACGTCTGAGATTCCTTCAGTCTATATTGTTTCCAAAATATCTATACTTATTCTCTACTAACATTTTAATATTTCTGCCAAGTATATGTTTACTCTGCTCTATTTTTACTGGCTGAGCCGCCAAAAGAGTGAGTGGAATGAATGAACTTTGTATATCATTAATAAAACTTGGTGCTTTCATTTGAAAGTTATTGTTATAAGAATTCATATTCATTTGAAAGATTATCCTTGTTACATAACCAGGAGAAATGTAAAAGCATCAATATCTTCAAAACATTGTTACCAAAGAAAGAATTAGATTTTTTTTATTTTCACATTATTTTCATTTATTGTGTACATAATTCTATAATTCGGTACGAAATATCAGTTATAACTGGAATCTTAAAGTACTGTCGTTGCAGACAAGCACCAATAAATGGTTTGTTTAGAAGTTTTTCTCAATCTCTGGAGGTATTTGTAAAACAATGTATAAAATTTCAACATTTCATATGTTCAATTGTTCATTCTAATCAAACATTTCGAATTGAAACATTAAATTGTCTACCAGATTCTAAACACCCGTTGATAACAAATGCAAGAGGTTCAGCGATTACATATAGGATTTTCTTCATAATATTTATCGATATACCATATGTATCCTTCGTATTCTTGCCTTTCAAATTTATTGTAATCCTTAATAGCTCTTCCGGTGTTGTCAGTTTGAGAAAGAAAGATTCGTATGTTTTAATTTTTACCTTCCTCAAATACTTTAAGAAATTTCCGTTTTGGATACTGTGTTCACGCTGTTTTCAAGAAGATATCTACTGCAAATTTCAGGGTCTATGTTTGTTCTTCGAATTTCTAGTTGGGTTTTGAGCCTGTTCATTATTTTCCATTCTTCTTGTTGTCTATTTTCAGCTGATTCCATTTTGGCTGTATAGTATGTTCTTTTAGATTTATCTAGTTGTTCCTTATAGCGTTTTCTATATTCTTTGTATACTTGCATTGTGTTGTGGTGCCTCAGTTTTTTTCAGCAGTGCATCCAGTTTACTCTCCATTTACCTGATTTCTTCTGTGTACCATGGTGAAAATTTGTGCTTACTTCTTCTTACTCGTATTTCTTCGTATGAATAAAATCTGTCGAATATTTCTAGAAGTTCATTGTGGAAGGCATTGAACGCATCTTCTGCGTTACGATATTGGTGCAAGTTGCAAGTGTGTCCATTTTCTGTGGGAAATATGTTCAACCAAGAGTATTCTGATAAGTGATTTTTCTTTGATATATTTTGTCTATTGCGAGTCTCTTTTCAAAGTTGATATCTGCATACTCTAATATATGTGCCCTATGTTCTGATATATGAGCGCTGACAGTTTTCCTATTAGCAATTGTCAGCATGTAGTTACAGAAAATGTTATCTATACATGTGACAGAAAAAGGTGTAATCCTTGATGGTTCGTCCATTCCGGATAAAATCCATATTCCTTCAACTCATTCAAAAATCTTTTCGCCTCTAGAGTGTCCTTTCGCAGATCTATATTAGAATCACCTGCAACAAACACCAAAGCATTGGCTGATTCACTCTGCAACATGTGTAGGCAGTCCCTAAGTTTATCAAAAAATATGTTTGTATTTGAGTTGGGAGTTCTATATATTCCCATTATGACCGTTTTTTTATCTTTAATTTAAAAAATTTTTTTATCTTTATATTTTTATTGCCTTTGCTTCCAAATGCTCATCCACTGACATTTGCTTTATCTCTGGCAGTTCTTGGGCATAGTACTTTTTCCCCACCACAATTGCCACTAGGATTTTTCATTACCACATCCGCTATAATATGAGAATATGGTCATTCCTGGAACAACCAAGCAGACCATTTGAAAATATTCGGAAATTTCAATTAATTATTTCTATTGTGAGAACTTTCTTTTATCGGAGTATACATCCCATATTTTCATTCAGAATTTGATGAAAATTCAAAAAAGCGATATTTATATCACTAATGAAAATCAATGTCCCCATCTAACGCAAAATACATGAAAACATCTTCAAGAATATCTTCATCAAAAAATTTTCAGGAGAAATTTTTTCTGTAGCCAAAGTTGAAGATAAAACAGGAAAAAACTCCTCAGTCCGTTGAATCTCTTTACTATTGGACTTCAAAATAACTTTAATCGTTATTTATTCACTGGTGATATTTTTTCATCGTGTAAGCTCCTTTGAAAAACTGTTTCCTAACCTTTATAAATTTCGAATTTCTTCAAACGGTAACGAATATAGCCCAGGTTATAATGTCTTTTCATGAGGTCAGAAAGGTGAAATAAGTACATTTCAGAGATAAGATGCAGTGAAAAGAATAAGGATACATATGAAGAAGTATTCACAAATACCCTGAAGTATTTCATAAACGGTTTTCGACACTGCAGAATTCTTACCTCATTGGGGATATGGCACAACTTGAGTTGAAAAAGACATGGTGATAAAATTATCTTTTATGAAGTACATATGTATTAATTTCATATGTTCGGAAGTTTTTGATTGTTCACTCGCTTAATATTGAAATTGCTACATTAGGCAGAATTGAGAATATCGAAGGTACAAAAGAGGATCTTGAGGAACTCCCGATAGCACCTAAACTTGAGAGTTTCTACATATAATTTATTGAATGAATAATTTCATGAAATATTTAATATATACTATTGTTATACATAAAGCAAGAAACCTTCGATTTAGTTGCCAATTCCAATTCGGCTACTACATAACTATAAAACCGAAGTCAACTCTGGTTATGCAGAGTAGAAACAATGCATAAACATCTAAAACTAAGATCCATTAAAATTCTGAATGCATGTGAAAAATTGGAAAAGTTTGGCTTCAAAGAAAATAAACTTGGTCTTTCATTTCATCGTAAACATAATTATAATCCCACAGTAAATCGACGAGGATATGTTTGATTTTATATTCGAAAACACCTCGCCGTCTAAATCAAATTTGATGCATTCTATACGAAAATAAATTGGGCGTGTAATCAGAATTCCTCATCTTTCGGAATGTTTGTTTGCATCCCGCTGATCAAAGGAACGGCTACGGCTGGAACGCAATTCCAGAAAAGCGAATGCTTCCATCCATTCAGGAAATGCATTTATGTAGCGACTGCGATGTTATTTTCGTAGATTATGACGGCTTTCAGTTGTCACAGTTTCAATGACCGAAGATGAAGCAGCCTTATTATTACCTTCCGGTAATAAACTCGTACAATCTGCCACAGAAAAATATATTTGGGTTATTACTTTCATCTCCTTTGAATAGTCTTGGAGTCTTGTCAAAAAGGACACCTGCCGAGCTCGTAAGAACTTATATCAGAGGTTGTCAAACATTAAACCACGTAGACCACTTATGGATTGATTTATTTTTTATACACCTCTCATAACACACGTTTAATGGCGATTCTCATGCATCTTGAAGATATTCTCTTCACATGCCACCTGTTTTGACAGAAGTCTTAATAGGAACACTATCTTCAAAGGCAGGCCAACATAGGGCTTGAAGGAATTGACGGTAGGGCCTGGTTGCTTTTGGAAAATCTTCGGAACTTGATTCTCACAAAAGAATGAAATGATTGTATGGTATTTTCATTCAACAAGTTTGAAGTTTTTCGGAAAACACTTGAAATTCACTAAATTAATATTGAAACTTTATATCGATTCAGAATTTTGTTGTTGGATAATTCTTTGGTGAAGAATATTCGGTCGTTCTTGTTGAAGTACAATCGTATTTTTGAATGATCGTAATGAATTGTTATTCTTCAGTGTGGTATTTTACCAAGGAGTTGATTGGAGGAAGATTTGACGTGTAATCCGGTGTCAACGGAAAGCGGTGCTATTTTTGTGTCGTTAAATTGTGGAATGTAATGATATAGACACTTAATATTCTGGGGCCCAGTATATCAGTATCTCCTTGATGAACGCCTGACTTTATTTCACTGGCTTTTGATCACTGTTATTGATTTTCTAGTGCATTTTCGTTTGCCCTAGTGAAAATGAATTACTTTCATCGTATATGGTGGAAGTTTAGCTTATAACGGGTGTTTTTTTAGAGGTATAGAACTTAAAGTTGCCATTACTGTTGAAGATGGTGACCGATTTAACAGCTGAGAAATGATTTCTCTCAGTTTGGTTTGGCATTTCATCATGAATAGACTCACGCCTGAACAACGCTTGCAAATAGTGCAATTTTATTTCGAAAATAATGGTTCTGTGCGGAATACGTATCGCGCACTACGTCCATTTCATCGTCGACAAAATCTTCCATCAGAGCAGTTAATTCGATTAACCACAGAACGTTTTCGCACCACGTTTACTCTTCTTGATAACTCGCATCTCCAGAGACGCCGTACAGCGTATAGAAGAAGCTGTTGCTACTGTAAAGCGTAGCATCGAGGAACACCCGAATGAGTCCATCCGCTATCGAGGGAATCACAGGAATAGGATCTGTGTCCATTCACTTTATAGAAGATTTTGCGGAAGGATTTTGGCTTGCGTCTTTACAAAATCCTACTCGTGCAAGAATTGAAGCCAAACGATCATCAAGCAAGGCGTAGATTCGTCGAATGGGCCCAAAACGAGATTGCCGATGTTCCCGATTTTCATGAGCGAATTTTGTTTTTTTCATTTGTGAATTCATTTGCGATGGAGCGCACTTCTGGTTGAATGGCTACGTCAACAAACACAACTGCCACATTTGGAGTGAAGATAATACTCAAGTGTATGTCAAAACACCGTTACATCCAGAAAAACTGACTGTTTGATGCGCTTTATGAGCTGGTAGAATCATTGGTCCGTACTTCTTCAAAAACGATGATGACCTGAACGTTTCAGTAATGGTAACAATGGTGATCAGTATAGAGCCATGATTACTAACTTTTTCATTCCTGAATTGACCAACCATGATATCCAGGAGCTGTGTTTTCAACAAGACGGCGAAACATGTCATACAGCTCGTGCCACAATCGATTTATTGAAAGACACGTTTGGTGACCGCCTAATTTCACGTTTTGGACCTGTGAAAGACCTCCGAGATCTTGTGATTTAACACCGCTAGACTACTTTTTGTGGGGCTATGTGAAGTCATTGGCCTATGCGGATAAGCCACAAACGCTTGACCATTTGGAAGACAATATTCGCCGTGTTATTGCCGATATACGGCCACAAATGTTGGAAAAAGTCATCGAAAATTGGACGTCCAGATTGGACTACATCCGAGCCAGCCGTGGCGATCATATGCCAGAAATCATATTCAGAATGTAATACCACAAGATTATCTTTCGAATAAAAACTATTCTTGTCAATTGAATGATCCATCGTTGTTTTATTGCAATTTAAAGTTCTATGCCTCTAAAAAAAACACCCTTTTATTATTCTGAAAATCTATCTTCTGCCCAAACTCAAACAAGATTTTTTTCTATATCACGCAAAGTTATTACGGAGTTTTGTTTGCTGTTGAACTTTTCCATTATTCTATTAGAGATACTACCTACTTGTTGCTTTGTTTAATATTTGCCTTCAAAAGCAAACTGAAACGGATCTTCGTGCCAGAATGTATCAGAAGGTCTCAGATAAGCGTAAAGAAAATATAATTCGATAAGTCATTTCTCTATAAAAGATTCCACAGCAAAATGAAAATTTTAATTGAATAGGGCATGCACCACTTATGGCCAGATTAAGAACTGTTGAATTATTTGTCTAATATCAAAAATGCTGTACTTTGGGAAGACATTTGTGATGAAATGTCTGTTTCGTGTTTCGAAATCTAGTCTTTCAAAAATCTAGTCTAGTGTTGATAGAAATTTTATAAGTAGTATGTATAAATAAACTTCAAAATGAAATTAATACAGATATTTTTGGTGCGAACAATATCTTCCACTATTGTCCATTTTATTTTGTTTTAAGCAATGCATGTTTCCCTTTTAGTTTTGGTCAATCAACTATTGATTGAGTAACGATATTTCGATACTCATATCAATATTAATTGAAATAAAGAACTGAAAATCCTCATCTAATCAATTGTGGTGTGGTGGCCATTGGTGGGGTACTGACCATAAGTGGTGCTTCTGTCCAAAAATACATTGCCCTGTCATAACATCATTTCAGTTTCTGAATGTGTATGTTCAGTGATGGATTTAGGCCTAGGCCCATGAGGCCCGGGCCTAGGGCGGCATAATTTGAAGGGCGGTAAAATTTTTGAAACGCCAAAATTTTAGAGGTGAAAAAAAGTAAAGACAGTCAATTTTAAAAATTGGTTCAGATTTATTTTTATAAAAAATTTTCAAAAGCAGAGACGAGAAACCAGCTACGCGATCAGAAGCTACAGGATTGCAACGAAAATTGCAGCATTTAGAAACAGCAATCCTAGTCATTGTTTGGAATGTAATTTTAGATCGTTTTAATGCTGCTAGTAGAAAGCTTCAAGATTCTCAAGCTGATTTATCATCCGTTGTTCAAATCTATAGTTCTCTGTCTCTATTTCTTGAAGACATAAGAGATAGACAATTCACTGAATATGAAGAGAAAGCCAAAGCACTATCCGGAGTTCACGATTATTATCGTTATGATACTCGTCGCAAAAAAACCAGAAAAATTCAGCCAGATGAGTCACGGGTAAATGAAAGAACACCTGTTTCTGGACAAGAAAATTTCCGGACTAATGTTTATTACCCTATTCTAGACACTCTGAGTGTGCAATTGGCCAGGCGTAAAAGTGCATATGAAAAGCTCTACACAAATTTCAATTTTTTTGATAATTTATCTGGAATAGATACAAATGAATTAACAAACCTAGCTGATAAATTAATCAGCAAGTATCCTGAAGATTTGGAAGAGACATTAGGCAATGAATGTATTCATTTACATTATCAACTCGAAGATTCCTTAGCAAATACAGAAGATGTGCGACCTGCACAAAAAATATGCAATGTATTGCATTCAAGGAGTCTTCGAGACGTTTATCCTAATGTAGACATTGCTCTACGTATTTTTTTGAGTATTCAGGCTACGAATTGTTCCGGAGAAAGATCTTTTTCCACTCTCAAAAGGGTTAAAACCTATTTACGTGCAAGCATAGGCCAAGAGAGACTTAATGCTCTTGCATTACTGTCCATTGAAGCTCAACTAGTCCAAGAAATCAGTAATGACGATATAATCGACATTTTTGCGCGGACCAAAGCCAGGAAAAAGAAACTTTCAAATTGATTAATATTAAAAAAAATATTTATTATTTATCAGTCTTAAGTTTATAACTTATTTATTTGTAATAATGTTTATTAGTTATATTAAAAATTTTTATTTCAATGAATAAAGTTATTTTTAAATAAAAATATTGAATCAAAATTAATGAAGTTCATTTTTCAAAAAGGGCGGTACATCGAACGGGGCCTAGGGCGGCAGTAAGCCTAAATCCGTCACTGTGTATGTTCCTTACATGTATAAATAATCAGAATTGTTTCAACATTAGACGAAACAATTTCTTTATCACATTTCCAGTGGAATATTAAATTTCACACGATATGTATATGAAAATCCATAGAGTTATTTGAAATATATACGGCTTCAGTAAAGTTCACATTCAATAGAACTAATTGCTATATAGATGTTTTATTCATAAGTCCATTCATGGTTATTGAATTCTTTAATTTCTCCGATCTAGTTCACCTTGAGTGTGTGAACTAGGAGGTGAAATACTTCATGTGTAAAAAATCCTTATTTGTGTGTTATCCGTACCTAAAAAATACCGTAAACAGCAAGTGTAAATATGTGTTCTATCGGTAAATATTGACAATTAGACTTCATGAATTTTTAATGTTGTATATGAATGGTTCTCAGCAGCAGAATTGAATCATTGATTTTTTATCGCTGAATGATTGCTCATTTCATCTCATCACTTTTTGAGTTTTCGTCATTTATACGTCATAAGTAATTTAGCCTGAACAATTCTTTATTTATGTTTTTTTCATTCATATTTTTATGTAATCCATTCAGACTTTTGGAAATAAGTTCAGATCAATATTTGAATTATTTCTATCAATATATTCAGTTATATTTTTTTTTAAAGTTTTTGATTCATTATTATTTTTAATTTGAAAAAATTTACGTTTTCGTCTTTTTATTAAGGCAAGTGTCCATTCGTTGTTGAATGTTTTTATACGTCATAGGTAATTCCACCTGAACAATTCTTTATTCATGTTGTTTTTGTTCATACTTTCATGCCATTCATTCAGACTCTTAGCAATAGATTCAGATTTACTAATATTTAAAAAATTTTCATAAATATATTCAGTTTTATTGTTTTTTTAACTGCTTTTGATTCAATATTATTTCTAATTTGAAAATAATAACGTTTTTATCTTTTTGTTAACGAAAGTGTTCATTCGTTGGTTTATACGTCATAAGTAATTCCACCTGAACAATTCTTCATTCATGTTTTTCTCCTTAAGCTTTTCATGTCATTCATTCAGACTTTTAGCAATAAATTCAGATTAATATTTAAATTATTTCTATCGACATATTCAGTTCTATTTTTGCTTTTAACTGTTTTTGTTCCATTATTTATTTTAATTTGAAAATGATAACTTTTTATTTTTTATTAGGAAAAGTATTCATATGTTATTCAATGTTTTTTATACGTCATAAGTATTTTCACCTGAATAATTATTTATGCATGTTTTTTTGTTTATATTTTAAACAAAATTTATTCATTCAGACTCTATGCAATAAATTCAGATTTATATTTAAATTATTTCTATGAATATATTCAGTTCTATTTTTGCTTTTCACTGTTTTTGATTCATGATTATTTTTAATTTGAAAATAATAAGGTTTCTATCTTTTTATTAGGGAAAGTCTTCATTGTTTTTCGTCTCGAATTCCCTTTCCTCTTCATCTATCTGATAATTTCACTATTATCATTCGTTTTGATCTCAAATTATTTTTCATTCATGAATTTTATTATTGGTTTACGTTTCCATTATGTCATTCCTTCAGTTCTTCAGGCAGAAAAATCATATTTTACGGGTAATTCTCATGATCAACTTCGGTTTCAGAACTGATATTTATTATTTTTAATTCATTATTATTTTCATTTGAAGAGAATTTTATCATCGTTTTCATTCGGAATATTGTGTATTTTTTCACGAATTGTCTTTCCTCTTTGTTATCATTTATTTTTACCATTTGGTTTTACTTCAGTTCATTCATGTTGTTATGTTCAAATGAAAGGATTATTTTCATTCAATTCATTTATTCATTGATTTATCTTTTCACTTAATTTCATTCATCACTAAAAAATATGAAAATTGAAAATATTAGAAATTATGAAAATTTTTGCGCATTCTTCTTTCCACCAGTACCTATCAATATATTTCAGAAAATGTTGGATTTAATTTTTGTTGTCATCAAATCTGTTCATCTAGTCTCCTGTTGTTTTCTGAACTTTTGACTCAGATGTAGGTACAATAGAAGGAAACAGCCTCAAATATTTCATTTGTTATGTCGTTTATTGCTCTTAGCTATTTATTGCTACTATTCCTTAATTTATTCTCTTATAATTTAAAATCATCCTTAGATGTTCATTTTCCATTTTTGAACGTTCAACTAATACGTTTTTTTTTCAATGTATATCTCGTAGATATTCGACCTAACAACTATTTTCTCCGAGCCATCCATCGAATCAATCAATAAGAGCTAAATTATTCGCACTTGAATGCAGATGAGATCATTAATGAAGGAGCTCTTCTGTGTTGATTATTCACAATGAGTTTAAGTTGCCAGTAAACAGTTATATAACTAGAATTGATGGAAAGTCCTCTTCTGTGTGTTCATTGATTTTCATCAGTTTTATTCTCCGTGAAGAGGTTAAAAATTCCGAGACGTGAAATAATTTTTATTAACCATTTAGACCTTCAATCGGAACATAAAGTCATATTTCGAGGGAATTTCAATATTTTCTAATCAGTAATTGCTTCAAATAACAGAACTTTCATAAACATCGAAACTCTTCCCCTATAGAAATTTCTTCAATGTTTTTTAGAATGTCAAGAATATGCATAGTCGCTAAATCAGTACAAGGGTTGTATGATAAGTATCTGACCCCAGTAAAAAAACATTTTTCGAAAATAAATATATTCAGCCAACTTATTTTTATTCACATCTAACATTTTGTATTCAATCCCGCATCTAACATGTTTGTGTAATGATTCTACGCCAAATCCTTTCCGATTGATATCACTATGATTGCCGACTGTAAATTAGGATCAAATACTCCTCAATTGGTCTTTTCGCACGATATTTTCCATACTCGAATGACTTGGTTAAATGTTTTACAGTTATTTATTGAAGTACATAGTGCCAGAAATCCCAAAGCTATTTTTTTTGTTTTTTTTATTCTCAATTTCTTCAGTCATTTCCTCATTTTGTATAGCCTATATTTCAACCTAAAATATATTATGTCACGTCCCAATTTTATGCTTGTATAGTCACGTCACAATTTTATTTTCTAATTCTCAATGGTTGATAATTTTCAATTAAGAAATTTTCGTAAATTTCATTTATCCAGTTACAAATTGATCGTCAGTTTTGATTTTGAAAAACATCTTTGATCGATAAAGTATTATTATATTGTATTTTCTCATTTCCGTTAAATGACAAGCTATTTTTTCCCAATTAACCGTCACTCACTTCTTCAGCCTAATAGTGAATTGTCTGTTTGACAATGTTTCTGTGAACGGTCTAATTCAATAATAATACCTTTTAATAATATCAACAGCCCAACTATGATTTAGATTAATCACTTTTCGTTTACCCCTCTTATATGTACCTACTTCAAGTATGTGTTCAATGTGTGTTTTATATATTCTTGAGTTATTATTAGCGTAAATATATTTATTTGAATTAGACTACATTGGTGGAAACCCGAGGTTTGCAACATATTAAAACTAAATTTACAAATGTGGTTAAATTGAAGTTGATCAAGAAATGTTTACTACTCTGTAAAAGAAAATTTAAATGCTTGTGCTTTCTGATTATTGTGTCCTATACATATGTTTCTATATGTCTGAAAGGATAAATAAAGATTATCATTATTATTATTTCTGTGAATGTAATTTATCAACATTTATGATCTATAAGGAGTACTAATTAATCACCAATATGAATTGGTCTTTATTGTATTATTATTATTTGTCTTATTCTTGTTTTTTATTTTTCTGATTTTTTATAGAAAATGGTTTTTCCACTGACTCTGAAGATGAGCACAATCATCTTCGTCACAAATTGGAGGAAATATTGAAACTAATGTTAGTGATATGGTGCAAGGAAAATCAGGCTTTAAACTTAATCACATCAAAACCTAACGGTAATAGAGATGGAGAAGATAAACATAGAAAAGTTTGTTATGATTCACTAACAATCTCACGTGTTGTTTGGCATTTTTCCTAATACTCATTATATTCGGTAACACATAAACATAATCTGACTAATATATACGTCTAGTTTGCTTGTGACTTATTTCTCTCAATTTGCACTGACATGCGTAATGTTTGACGTAGTATTTTCATTTATTTCGAACTTCACCTGAGATATTTTTATATACACTTTTCAGGGTTAAGGTGAATCGTTCTCAACTTGTAACTCAGCTTTTTGTCAAGTTATCGTACAACGTTTTCGTGAATATGACCAAAGGAACAATCAAATTTAACAAAATTAACTTTTAGAAATTAAAATCTTTTCTCGTTTTTTGTGATAGAATAAGAACTTCAATTTCTGTAGTTTTTCAAAGAGATTGTTTTTTGAATAGAAGAAGAAGAAGTCTTATTGTATGGCTAATAACAAGAAAATAGTGACTGAAATATTCCTTATGGGACTTCACCGTTATGAACTTTGTTGATTAGAGGCAACAATAGTTCCGCACCTTTCTTTCTGTTACGTCAACACATTCCAGTGACGGCAGTTCTTAGCATATCGTCAGCTTTTGTTTTGTAGAAATATATCATGTTACGTAGTATCTTCCAATGCGTAATAGATCTTTAATAGAAGTGTATGGTACTCACACACCAACTGTTATCTTTCTGGAGCAACAGAGATGATCAAATAGAGATTATGCCATTAAACACTGTTGGAGAAGGTGACGCAGGTCTTTCCAGTTTCTGAAATATAGCACGTTTTGGAGATTTTAGGACATTTCACTTCTTTCACGAACTAGAACTAAGTTTTTCTCTGCGATGAAACATTCAGTTGACTCAAAAAAATAACTACCACACTTTGTGACTTCTCATTATGAAATACACAAAGCTGTCAATCATTGTCATAAAATGTGATTATTCAAATAACTACGAGTGTTATATCATTCATCATAGGTGTGTTGGCGAATATTTTGTATATATAGATCATCAAGGGACCATATACGCTTTAAAACTGAGTAAAAATAAACTATGAAAGTGGTTTCAATTGTCTTGTTTTATAGCGCTCAAAGTATTTTTTGTTTTTATTCCCCCACATCATTATCTTTATACGGTTTTCTCGCTGTAATTTTTCATTGTTTGAAGCTTGCGTAGATTATGAACCGTAAATAACTTCATTAAGCTTCTTTTCATTCAGGAAACATGACCTGGCCTTATCTAACTCTAGCTAACTTAACCAAACCGTACTTAACTTCAGGTAAGGTATATCAATTCTCGTCCCCGTACAACTTGGTTGTACATTTTAAGATTATATCGAGTCGCGAAGAATTTGCATGTATTCGACAAACATTTTTTACATACTCGGCATATTTTCGTGCTACAGACCCAATATCATGAGTTCAATAAAACTGATAATAGTATTTCAAATCTAATAATGCCAAATAAGAGTATAACTAATAAAATAATATTATCATATGTATAATGAAACAATATTTAAAATTTTCTCATAATTTAATATAAATACACATGAAGACGTTTCGAAGTACTACTTCTTTATCAAATGCTGGATCAATACCAGGTGTAATTATACAAACTCAATACAATAGCTATTTTCACAGAACATACCAGGTTTGTTGTATGACTAACTTGTAATGTGGACCATAGAATAAAGTGATATTTAACAAACAAGATCGTATACCGGAAAATGAACACCGAAAATCAATTTCTTAAGTCATACCAACTAAATGTAGGAAATATGCAAATATACAGCTTAGTATTGAAATTAAATCAATTATAGTTGATTATGTTCGCGTTTACTTGATGTAAATCCATTATAATTAAAACAAACTTTAATTCGAACACTTGAACGTATAATTTACACTTTATTGACTACATAGCATGACGCGTTTCATCGTTACAAACGACTTCTTCAGATGCTAACAAAATAATCATTATTCTGTTATCATCTGAAGAAGTCGTTTGTAACGACGAAACGCGTCATGCTATGTGGTCAATAAAGTGTAAATCATGAGCTCAAGTGTTTGAATTTAAGTTTACGACGAAACGCGTCATCTTATGTAGTCAATAAATTGTAAATCATAAGTTCAAGTATTGGAATTTAAGTTAATATTCAACAATAGTTGCCCAAACATGTTTAGCATAGTGTTTAGATTTTTAGTGGCATTCAGCCAAATGTTTTTTCTGTAGAGCGATATATTTCAACATCAGAAATCTTATTTTGAGTAAAATTTTTTTGGAATATAATCCAAGGAATAACCGAACGGAATTAAGCCATTTCTCATAAATTGAAGGAAAAACAATCATTCAATTCAATTTGAAACAGAAGGTATAACAACTGCAAAATCAAATAGTGATTGCTTTCACTTCAACTTCATACTCATAAAATAAATTCACTGCAGTATATTTTCGAACAGTTCTCAAAAATTTGAAAGTATATTGTATATCTCTTTCAAAAAACCTTTCAAGTTTTAGACTTTTTCAAGGAAAATCGGTAGAAACCATGATATGTATGTACTCCTTAATCAAGAACTACATTCAGTTAATTTATTTTGATTTCCCATTTATGTAGAGTTTCTTTTGTAGATATCATTTCCAAGTCGTAATCATCCAATCCACATAATTCATATTTGTTAAGTGATATCTATGTAGCAGAATGATGCTTTTTATTCATAACGTGACTGATTGCTATCAGCTTCAAAATCTTACGTAAAATATCAGTTTGACGTTAGTTACATACGTCATTATTTCATTGATCCTCATATGCAAAATGAATAATAATAGATAAAACAAAATTCGTTGCTTAATATTCATACAGTATCCCAATACCATGTAAGACTTGTGCGTCAAATATCAAATCGTGAACATATTTCCACATGTTTTAAGGCTTCAAGCTGCGTATTCACAGACAGATTAAAATTTTAATTATATACGATTGTCAAGGAATTGTGGATAGAGATGATCCATTTCTCCCTCCCCCTCATGACCTTAGCAATCATGGAAGAAAAAATAAAAAAAATTTACGAATTTATCCTTCATGAAAATTTATGGAACTCATAAAACTGTTTCGCAATGCAATAATGATTTCGATTAATTTCATCTTATCCTATTTCGTGACTTGAAACTTTTTTTAATTTTTATTTTGTTCTAATGTTCTAGAGTCTCTGTTGTCAATATACTATACATAATAATATAATAATGTGATGATACTTATTGAGAAATATTATCAACATTTCGGATTTTCAAGCAATTATTCAGTTAATAATAATAACACCTAAAAGAATGCTATCAAAAGGACTTTATCTAGTTTTGAGTCTGATCTTCCGTTCAGTCCTCAAAAATAATGTATCTTAAATTTTCAACAAATTCGCAAGAGTAATATAATAATATCTGAAAAAAATAACCGAAAAATAAAAACAAAACTAGATATATCTTTCACATTTAGGTCCGCCAGCCGGCTATTACACACAGTAGAGATGTTTGAGTTACAATCCACCACATTGTCTTCTGCATAGGTAATCCTTATAACAAAAGTTCAATTTTTCTTTCCATATACAATTTCCCAAATGCTTTTCCCAAATTCCTAAATGCTAAAGATTTCAATACAGATATATCAATAACATATCACTCTCTCAGAGATATTAGAATTGAATATAAACTCAAATTCAAACACTTGAACTTATGATTTACACTTTATTGACTACATAGCATGACGCCTTTAGTCGTTACAAACGACTTCTTCAGATGCTAACAGAATAATGGTCGTCGTTTGTACCAACGAAACGCGTCATGCTATGTAGTCAATAAAGTGTAAATCATAAGTTCAGGTGTTTGAATTTATGTTTTTATTCAATTACAGTAGAATTCCGGTAATCCGGCACGTTCGGGACCGGCTCGGTGCCGGACTACCGAAATATTCGAACTACAGATACAGTATGCGAATACATACAACAAAGTTTATTTTACATTTCATATAAGGTATGTACACGTACTGTAAAACATATTTCACTTAGATTTGAAAAAGTCACGAATGTTTTTTTTGTTTTCTTGACTTTTGACGTTTGATTTAAAATTCATTTCTAATGATATGGAAATCTATAATTTCTGAAGCACTGTAGCTAGTACTAGCCTCAGGAAAAGTTATTAAGTGATTCTGCAGCTTATGCCCAGCTGATTTTGTCTGAGGGTTTACTACAATGTTGATAATTTCCTCATCGGTTAGCTCTTGTTCAACAGGCTCATTCTCGTCGATTAGAAGCCACTCCTCTACCTCATCTTCAAGCAGGTTTTTCACGGGATTGTTAGCAATTCTAGCGACATCCAAAACTTTTGTCAGAGCGTCTTGATGGTTTTCTTCCTCATCAGTCTGTAGAGTTAGGTCAGATGCAGGGTTTGCAGCTAGCCAAAGTTTTCTCCAGCATTTTTGGAGTGTCGTATTCTTACCCACTTCCAAGACAGTGCAATAGCATAGACAGCATCTTTTACTATAAACCTTTTTTGAAAATCAGTCACGTCACAGTCGGGATTTAACAAGCCTTGAATGAAAGACCTTCTATAAAAACATTTAAAATGTTGAATTACCCATTGGTCCATGGGCTGAATCAAAGATGTTACGTTAGGTGAGAGCCAAGTAGCAACAATATTTCCAGAACTCATCAACTAACTCATCTACTGGCGGGTGTGCTTTGCAATTGTCGAAAAGACGGTAAGATTTAGTATCTTCTGGTAGACCAAGGCTTTTGAAGGATTCCTTGACCTCAGGCACAAATTGGTGAAAAGAAGTCTTTAAAGAGGGCGACAGTCATCCACGCATTTGATTGAGCTTTAAACACACACTTTTGGAGAAAACCAAAATTTTTACAATTTTTTTTAGTATTATGGATTTAAGTGAAGGCCAACACTTTCTTCATCAACACTTATTTTCTGCTTCTTCAACGTCTATTCATCTTGATGAAGAGTTTTTCATTTTCTGTTTCCGCTCAATCAATTTATATTTAGTGAAATATGAATTTGTTTCAGAGAGTGATAAAACGGTTGTGGTGCAGAGACAGTCTGGCGAGTTTGGATTTAGAATACATGGATCGAAACCTGTCGTCGTATCAGCCATAGAACCTGGTACACCGGCTGAAACATCCGGATTAGAAGTAGGAGATATTGTTTTAGCTGTTAATGGAGTCAGTGTCATAGATAAGAGTCATTCCGAAGTTGTCAAGATAGCACATGCCGGTAGTGACACCCTTGCCTTAGAGGTGAGTCATCACTACAACTAAAATTAGGAACTCTAGGTTTGTATATAAATTTAAATTCAAACCCTTGAACTTTTGATCAACATTTTTGAAGTCAGTATTCTAGTAGCATCTGAAGAAATCGTTTGTAACGACTAAACGCGTCTGCTATGTTATCAATAAAAGTCTAAATCAAAAGTTTAAGTGTTTGATTTTAGTTTATATTCAACTAGATTGTCAACTTGATATGAAATTTTATTCGAAGTGCTTGACTAACATGTTTACCACATCTTTAATCATAGTTGCCGAAAAATACAAATTTTCCTAGAAATTACACCAAATTATGATATAAAAGTTCTACTTCTTCATAAATTCTGAACATTGAACCCTGTAGATCGTCTATGATTACAAATGTGTCGCGTGAAATGAAACTCGAAATTTATTATGCAATTTTATATATAACTTTGTTATGCCTTATGCTTGTTGTTGATTAAATTTTCATTTGAAACAAGACGGCAAAATTTTCCCAAAGAAAAATTTCATCTTTGAACTTTATTCTGATAATATGGTAATTTCTATTTTGAGTTTCAATTTCCAGTTCGTTATCGAATATACTCGTATATGACATGACAACGATGTTCAAACCTGAGTCATTGACAGTAATACAAAATTAAGATGTGTTTGTTTTAGTTACTTTTAATTAGATTATACTTTTTCGACAAAATTATTTCGATACTATCGATATGAACACATAGTCATAATTACAATTTTAAATTAATTACACATTTTAAAACAATTTCAATTTGACATTAGTGTATAATTTTGTGGTTGTTTGAAGATCGTTACATGAGCGATGTGCCTCGTTACATATTCACTAAATTGTGAAGTTGTTACTAAATATCATATCTCATATGTCGACCTTTTTCAATTTTTTATTAAATAATATTTTAGGTCACAGAAATATCTGTATATTTGAATACAATTGGCAGAATCGATATATGAAGTACGTATTCATACTTGAATTTGATAAACTGATTGTTTTGAAATCAGATTGACATATATATGATTTCTGACTATTCCAATATTTGATATGCATCTGCATTTCACAAAATCAATCAAAGTAATCCAAAAACTATCAGAAAACCTATGCAAAATGGAAGTGTAATTATTTATCAGTGATTAAATTTTCCTGATAACACGTCTTCCAATATTATACACGGTGGAAATTTGAAAATTTAATAGGTATTTATTGAATTATGTGTTCTTTCATTACATATTTTCATTTATGAAATTGATCAATTGTCTGTAATTGCTAACCAATTCAGAGACATGCAATTTCTGCAACAAATTAAGAGTAATTTGTTGCATCTGCATTATTTGAACCACTAACAATAACAATGTTACAAGTTGACTTCAATTTCAGATACGCCAGTGGGTGTCCTAAAATTGTAGAATTATTTTACATTCAATATATATGTTGTTTTTTTATAGCGATTGAATGATTATATTTTGTATAGGTTGCCAGAACCTGTTACGCAGTAAATGCTCCCCAAGATGTACATTCCACCCCAGCTTTGTACAGTGGTTACCTTTGGAAACTTAGCGGTTTCGCTAGTGGTATGCCATCAAACAAATGGATTAGACGATGGTTTGTCCTGCGACAGAATAATTGTCTCTACTACTACAAGACTGATACTGTAAGTTGTACTCCCAAAAAATCATATATCACTGTGACATAATATATCATCTTGAAGGTAGACTTCCTCATACGCTTTGATTGAAAATACTCTTTTCTGTCCACTATGGACAGTAATATTCCGAAAGGTCATATATTTTATTATAGCCATTCATTTTCTCCAAGTATCGGCATCATCAATTATCAAGTTGAAATACATTATCTTTGCTTTTTCTAACCTGTGCTTCCTCGGAGCAAATTCCTTCAAGATATCAAACAAACTGAAATAAATTCTTCATTTAACGTCAAATGGGCAATAACAAACGAAGACAAAATAACAGACACTGTTAAGAATAATTTCAGTATTGACCTTTTTCTGTCTGTTTTCAGGATAAGCAACCAGTTGGAGCGATAATGCTCTATGATCATGACGTAAAGAAACTGGAAGACACTGAAGGTGGCATGTGTAAGGAACATCGTTTTGTCATACAAAGGACAGACTCTTTACCGTTACACTTAGCTGCAGACAACAGAGAAGCACAGTCCAGGTGGATGGAAGTCGTCACCAAAGCGATCGCAGACAGCCAAATAGTTGACGAATTTCTGGAAGCTACTAAGAGGAACTTGGTGCTGGCACCGTGTTCGATCTCTAATCCAGATTGTTTTGGATACTTAGTTAAATTGGGTAATCAGTGGAAAAGCTGGAGCAGAAGATATTGTGTGTTGAAGGATGCCTGTTTGTATTTTTATTCCGATGCTAACTCCAAGAACGCATTTGGTGAGTAGAATCCAGTACATGAATTGCATACACTGTATGAATATCAATATTGAAAAGAAATTGAAGAATTATATTTACCAAATTAAATGGATTCAAATTCAAAATTCAATGGTAGGAACAACTCAAGATTCAAGGCTTTGAACAGGATTATTTTCACAATGTTGCAAAAATCTGTTCGTCGTCTTGAGAGCACGAAATATGTGCTATCATGTCATTGTCATAGTTGGTGTGTTATCCATGCTATTTTTGTAAGACAGTTATAATCAATAGACTTCACTTGTAGGCAATTTCACTAATAAAAGCTTCAGTAATCTCAAAAAATTCCGAAACTATCTACTATCATTTGAATATGTTTAACACAGTATCTGGTATAACGTTTTACCCTTTATATTCAGTTAGTGGAACTTGCAAGCAGATCTAGTGCTCTCTGGTTCTAGTGAAGGCAATCTTATCTAGAAACCTTGGATGTTGATGCGTCTCAGGTTTCTTAATCAATCTAATATTCAATCCTTAATCAATTCTTATGATTCCTAATAGAAATTCATCAATATAGTTTTCAGCTTTGAATTCTTAAAAATTACACATTTCACTTTCATAAATGATTTATGGGTGCAATTTGTTGTAGGTGTGGCCTACCTCCATGGATATAGAGTGCAACAGTCCTTGCCAGGAAGTAAAAAGCATGCCTTCGAAATTATACCTCCAGATCCTGAGCACAAACATTATTATTTCCATACAGAGTCAGACACTGACAGGAGAAGGTTTGTATTTTTTTAGCTATTGATAACTGAAATTGAAAGTCTGGAGCAACATTTCGTTACATCGTGTCTTCTACACATATAACCTCAGTGTTATGTAATGAAAATATCACTTGGTCTTTTTTGAAGGACCACGTGAAGAATGGGTAAAAATTAAATATTAAGGAGTAAATTTATGACTGTTAAATCAAAAACTCTGACAGCTTTGTAATTTATCAATCTCAAACCCATCACATTTGTTTCACCTGAGGCACCCTATATAAGATGAAATTGATAACTTTTGACTCATTTCTGTATTTTCCAGATGGATAGCAGCACTGGAGTATTCAATAGACAGATGGTTAAAGATTCATTGAAGATATCTACCAAATATTACACGAAATAAATCAACTATCGAAAGATCAGATATTCATTCATTTATTTATTACAGATCAAGAATGTAAATTTGTATGGTATGTACGAAACACATGTATGCATGGTTTTTTTATTAAAATGTTAAATCGATGATTGCATTTAATTTATGTCATTCTTCTTCGTCACTGAAACAAATCACCACTCAGTTGGCAAGTTTATGAGAAATTTTGCCTTAAGAGATATCACACACATCAAAATACACAGGTCACAAACAACATGCTAATGAAGGTGTAGAGTAATACTGATGAGAATGTCATTTTTCCAGAGTTTTGTATCGTTTCTTCTGTCAAAAAATTGCAGTAATGTTCATCGCATATTGTGCATTTGACGGAATCACCGAACCCTTGTTCTTTAAACTCCGTTTTGAGAATATCACAGCCATCTTCGGAGGGATTTTTGACAAGGCAGGTCCTGTATAACCCTGTTTCTGAAAAAAAAATGAGATATTAACAAACTTTGCGTCTAATATCAGATATAAAATATGGATAAGTCAACATTTTTGCAAAGGTTTTTCACAAAGAAAACATATAATTCGCTTTCTGTTCTCTTGGAATTAGATGAAGATGTGCTGAACGTCAAAGGAAATATGATAAACTTCTGCCAAACTTCGAAATATATTTACCAATTCAAGGTACTGATGAATTTCTATTGGCCGAAGAGATCTTCGAAATTCTCCATTCTTCAAACAACTATAACAAATAGAAAGACTATTGCATTTCATTACTGACTAGGTACTGTTAATGATGCATTGAATGTGCGAAACATATTTGGAGACAAAATGATACAGCTTAAAATTAATTTTTTTTCAATATAACTGGAATGACGGTTATCAATGTTGACACATCTTCAATCAAGTTGAATGAGTGACATAGTAATTTAGCGTTCTGAAGATCAATTTCCATGACATTTCAGAGAGTATTCAGATACAGCAGTCTGTAGTTTGTCTTTAGTGAGTGCTTTTGTGCTCGAGAATTATCGTTTTGAAAACTGTCTTCTTGCTCTTCACTTATTTTCTCAAAAGTTCCATGAAAACGATTGAAGTCGCTATCTTGAGGTACATACATCTCATTTGCAAGCTTCCGATTCAATTTCGACTGCAATTTCCAAAAAACAACCATGACAACCAGCTTTGGCCTTAGTCATACCGTCTGCGAATGTTTTGTCACTCTGTATAAAGATACCTACAAGAAGCATTTGATGTTGGTTACGCGCAAGACTCGTCGCGTCCTCATTTTAGGGAAATCTCCATGTTAAATCTTATGGAGTGAAATCAGTTATATTGTTAACCGTTGCAAAAAAAATTAAAGTGATCCCATGAGATTCCATGTTTAAGTGATGCTCAACGTTACACCTCTCCACTTCTCACCTTCCCAATATCTAGTGTAGTGTGCAGGCAAACAGCCGCAAATGATCCTATTTTATAGATGTTAAATAAATGAAAGTATTTTTATCTATGCATTTGTATTTCATTTGAATTGTTTTATTCGACTTCTACGGTAAAAGTAACCTTCAGGAATCTTCAGCAAAACCATTTTTGTGGTTTACCATCGACGAAGCGCACATACTCTTCATCAGTTTTTTATGTGCACTGAACATACAAAGTCTTTTCAATCTGTCTTAGATTACTGTTGATATCAGTCATGTTTTAATGCGTATGTGTGTACTGAATGACTGCTTAGTAGGTAAGCTCAGGATATTATCAGTAAAATTGAACCAAAAATTATTATCAAATGAAAAGATTTGTTTTGTTGGAGTAGTCCCGTTGCAACCAAATCTAGAAAGATCTTCTGATTGTTTACGCAAAGAAATCCCATAGTGCTTCTTTAGATGTGATCTCTCCCAATTCATGAAATTTAAATACTTCGTCCAGATATTTCCTTAATTTCATTTTGAAATTCTCCAACAAAATGGGAATATAAGTGTTATATATATGGAATTATATAAAATACACCTCTTATTATTACCTCTCATTTATATAAAATACAGAATAGTTTCAGAAATATTGTAAAATTTAGTTCAATTACTTTTATATGCATACTTTAAACGAATGTAGTCCAAGAATAGAACGACAGTGTTATTTGGAGGAATGCTTAGATGGAATAGATTTCTTTCGTAATCCATTTGAAAATTAAAATGATCCACTTTGGAGTTTTTTAGTAGATTTTGAATTTCATCGTAAAAGACGAGTACGAGCGTATCTCCAGTTCCTCTTAAAATATTGGAGAAGGCTCCCTTGAAGAATGCGGAACCATTTTCATTTTGGGCTATCTTCATCCATCAATCGAAGGTATTTTTGTGCATAAAATCTCCCTCTGCTCTACCAGACTGCATCATCATACGTCTTCGGACCGTGTCAAAAGGATGAAAAAGAAATATCAGATAATGTGGTCAAAGCCTGATCATATTTTTTGGGGTCTGGCAACATTCCTAGAGCAGTATTAAAGAACTCGATGACAATACCCTGTACAGAAACGAAGAATTATCAGTGCAAACCAACTGGTACATCAGTTTTGGATGTCTTATTAATGAAATCAATCCGTCTTTCTGATAAACTTTTTCCTACATCAGCTCCCAAAGGAGTACTGGAATAATCTGATGGGTGTACAAAGCAGAGAGAGGTTGCTCCTGCAGTCCCACTGGCAGCCAAGTTTGCATCGAAATATTACCAAAATAGAGTTTTTTTGTCGACACCGCTCTTAAAAATCGGTTTGTACACATTTTTGAATGCAAAATTCAAAGCTTGGGTTGGGAAACACCTAGGTATATTGGTAAGATTACTCTACCAGCTGAAGAAACTTTGTTCTTTAGGAATCCTAACGAATGCATCGATTATGTCTTTGTATTCTTTTCCGTCTTCAATTTGGTTAGATGCAGCTTGTACTTGAAGAATCACTTTTGCTCTTTCGTTGGATGCAGTCTTGGCTACGGCAGCGGATATACGCTAGGATCTCCAGCGAGGAAATCCTTCGTAACTGTGGATGAGTCTGTAGGCAATTTTGTTACGCCCTTTGGTCTTTATCGAATCTCGCATCTAGTGAGAACGGTTTATTCAAAATTTAGCGGATGAGGCTCAGTTCACACTTTGATTGTGAGTGATGAGTATTCATTTACTGCTATATTTCCAGGGGAGAAGGACAGTTGCCCGCTAGGAAATTCACTAAATTACTTCGATGCATAAAGGACAATTGTCACTCGACTGCGTTACGACACGAAGTTTTGTCTATACGCACAAATACTTTTTCCACCTTTACACTTATCATGTTCTACTTATTGATAGCACTTGCCATTCTGATTGATACCACTAGTCAACGGATTTTGAATGCAAATCTTGATATGCTGTAGAAGATAACTGCTTTCTCGATATATAATTGAAATATGCTATGTCGAATAACAATATCCCTGAATCTATCATTTTGTCACACCGTCATATGATCAAATACTGTATTGATATAAAAACTGTGATGGTCTCAATAGATTCAAATACTCACTTCTTATATCTGAGGAACTAATTTGAATTGTTGCGCATATATATTTCACGTCTTCCGAACCTGCCCTGGTCCTTTGTTGCATAAAGATTCGAGCATGTGGAAAAGTCTCGTTGGGTCTCACGTCACTGCATGTCTCATACACGGACATCTCGCTTTTAATTGGATCATCGCAGCCTTTATCTTCTGGACTGCAGTTATAACAACCGTTCACCGCCCATGTGAAGCCTGAAAATAATGAGCTATATTCCATATGACGTTTACTTGTAGATACTTCTGCTACTCGCGCTTCCCATATTCTTCCCATTATTTAATGAGAATTCGTACTAACAAAGACATAGGTTGTTTACACTTAATCTCATTATATCAGCTAATACTTTGATTGAATTGATTCGACACACAATGTATTCATCAGGCTGTATTATGAATGGAAAGCTTTACTATCTTACAGTGTTAATATAATTCATGAAGTTTACAATTCATTAATTGTATCAACTTACATTTAACTGATATGAAAATGTCCAGACTTTCGTTTCAAGATCATTTCAGATGTATGGAGACCTTGAACATGTGAATTCAAAACTCGCACTATCACGTAATCGAAAATCACATCAAATGACGTAATAGTTATGAATACAGACAATATTTCATATCAAATGCACGAGTTCACAATGATATTACGCGTGCCTCGAATCAACTGTTCACAAACCTCATTGTTTTTTTTGTGATTCAATTTTTATCGAACTTGTAATACATATGAGCTATAATTTCTTACCCCCCTCTTTTTTCCTCTCGTAGGATTCATTCGTGAAACCCTGTTATGACCTTGACAAAATTAATCATTAGCCAACAAAAAACATCAAGATAATTAGCATTCAATACAGTCAATTTGTTTACAATACAAATTCAAATTGATAAAGTGTTGATTGTAACCTCCAGCTCCACTGGGAAAGAATGACAATATAGCAATAGGATAACACACAGGGATACAATACGCCAAGGAGCCCATCATGGCAATTCTTCTTCTTCCTACACATACTTTGAATAAGTCATGGAAAGGAAGAGATTCTGTACAAAGGGAAAGATCTACAAAGGAACAGACAACCATGCTTATAATTTCAGTTCAGCAGATTGAATAATGTTGTACAAAATCATAAACTCTTATGAAAAGCTATATTAAAAGGTTGATAAAAATATTAGACTTTATTAAGATTGTTGGGTAGCGCATCTGATTTGTGCCGAAAATTACTGCATGCAAAGATGAGATGATCCGTCTCCCTATCTCCCCACATGAGCATAACGCGTAATCGTTGAAACTAATATTACTCATATGACATGGGCAAAGATTAAGACCACCTCTTAGACCGCACATTGTACGTACAAAGTCACGTCTATTTCCGATAGACTTATACCAAACGATAACAGAGGGGTTTCTTTCAAGGTTTTCCTAAAGTGACCTCTTTGGGCTTATTTGGTATTCATGGGTCCATTATCTTCTAATATTTCTCTTGAAATCTAGAAAGAGATCAGAATGTACAGATTTTGAATGTTGAGTTGCATGCACAGGTACCGGTTTGGCAGCCATGTCTACTTTTTCATTAGACTCAATTCCAGCATGAGCTTCATGTCAACCTTGCTGTTTTTTAAAGAATGGTGTGAGCTTTGACTCTCTGATAAAATGAGAAAGTTATTATTAGTAGTTCGTGGTTGGGACTCGATATGATCAATAGCCATGGAGATAGCAAAAAACTAGTCGTAGAATATTGAAAATTTTTTCTTGAGATTTGAATGGTTAATTCTTTCAAACTCAGGATCATACATGGGATTGCCAACCGTCGATAAGGTAGACTTGGATGCTTCTGTAAATATTTTTTTATATTCCAAAAAAAAGTGTTGGTTATCTGATAAATTCTTCTTGATAGAAATGTCCTTATAAGTAGGAATAGAAACTTGAAAGGATATTTCTGATATTCTATAATCTACCGATAATAATGGAGAGTTGGTCTGCACTTGCAGATCGTTTTGATTGTCAATAAGAGAACTGTAACATGCTACGAGAAGAGGGTCAGGCCTAACTATCCACTATTTATGAGTTAGAGTAGTCAAGAAGAGATTGTGTAGTTTAGTAGTGCATCAACTTGTGATAGACATTTTTAGAGAAGGAATGAACCTGCTAAAAACATTCTGTCATGAGCCAAAGAAAATTCTCCACTTTCAGAAAGTACATCATTTGGACCACACTCTATAATATATGTAGTTGTTTATACGTAGATTATAGTCTCACTCAATATATGTAATATGGAAGAAAGTCCAAGCATTGACCATAAAGCCTAAAATAAGGCTTTAAGTTCCAATAACTGCTTTAATACTTAATAAACGTTGATTATAATCTAAATCAATATTATTTATTAATAAGAAAATATTTCATTTATCTTATCAACCATTTTCAAGGTGAACAAGTTCGATTATCACACTGCACACTGTAGTTATACATTCTGAATCGATTTGGCGGTACATATATTGATTCAAGAAGAATTCAGTTAGTAATAATTTCAGAGTTCTTACTTTTATCAGACAGTTATTTGACAAACAGTTATTTGTAATCACTAATCGATTGGGCCGATTCTTGATGAAAATCTGAATACTTAATTCAAATAAAACTGAATAGATTTGGATTTTTACTATAATTTAGTCAAACATGACAATATTGTTTCGCCAACACAGTGGTTTCATCAGCTGTAGATGATAAACATTTTATCAAAAGTTTCATTTAAATTACGTTATTTGTAATGTTGAAGGCAAGAGAAGAGTTAATACTAGTTAGAAAATAATGAAATCAAAGCTCCAATGTAAATATTGATCGTACATTAATAAATTCACAAAATTAATCTTAACATATGTATTATGTTAATATAAACTATTTTACTAACGAAACTAGTAGAGAATTTATGTATTTGTGGTAATGGAAAAATTGAGAAATATATTGAAACGCCTGTCTTAAACCAACGCAATTGGCAATTTGTTTTACCACTAGTCTGTCACTATAGTAGCTCCGAAGAAGTTTTCCACCACTTCGTAGTTATAATTTTGTGATATTTCACTTTTAAACCTGTGATAAAGTTAGATTCCTTTGGTTCAATGCTTTACAACCATTTATCTTTGTATTTGAAATCCATATTCTTGCATCATCGTCAACAGAAAAATGGTTCGTGATCAAATTTCTCTCTTTCAAGAATTTACCCCTTAATCTGTGACCTGTAGTCACCTTTCATAGTGATCCAAATTGAGAAATCCTACTTTTCTTATTTCTTATAGAGTTCTGGTTATTTCTAACATACTGTGATGTTGAGTGCACTTTTCAACAAATACCTGAACACTTGTGTTATTTATTTTAAGAAAAATATCAGGATCAATGAAAGGTGTCGTTGTTCTTCTAATTTGCTCATTCAACAGCTTTTAATCGCCATCCAACTAAGGCAAAAATGTTCAGTTACATGGTGTTCTAACAGCATTGCCAGTTTTCTGAGGCATTCAACAATCATCTCGACTAGATATTCGTATCTCATGGATCAAATTTTCCCTCACATCAAAAAACATTAAACCAAATGAACGAATCTAATCACAGAATGAGATAAAGAGCAATCAAAGCAATGCAACTAAACGTTTTACAACTGATATTATCAAAATATTTGATAAACCATTACAACGGGTGATTTTTTAAGTTTGAGTTAAGTTTTTCAGATAGGCGGCACTAGTTGGTAATGGCCTCTGAATGTCAAAGTGAAAAGTTTTTTGTATACTCTGCCATTTCATCATGGACAGACTTACGAACGAGCAACGATTGAAAATTGTTGAAAATTACTATCAAAATTCGTGCTCTGTGAAAAATGTGTATCGTTTGTTACGACCATAGTATGGTCGTCATCATCGACCTGGTGAATCAACAATTCGTGCTGTTATCACCAAATTTCGCACCAAGTTTACTTTCTTGGACATTAAACCATTGTCTCGCATGCGTACACTCCGTACTGAAGAGAATATTGCAGCCCTAGCGTAGAGTGTTAATGAGGATCGTGAAATGACAATTCGTCGCCGTTCTTAGCAATTGGGCATGTGTTACTCAACTACATGGAAAATTTTACGTGTTGATTTGGGTTTGAAAGCCTATAAAATTTAACTTGTGCAAGAATTGAAGCCGAATGACCTATCACAACGTCTAATTTTTAGTGAATGGGCCTTAGAACAGCTTAATAAAAATCCGCTGTTTTATCGGAAAATTGTGTTCTGCGATGAGGCTCATTTCTGTCTCAACGGATATGTAAATAAACAAAACGGTCGCATCTGGAGTAATGAACAGCCACATGCCATATAAGAATTACCGATGCGTCCCGAAAAAACGACAGTTTGGTGTGGTTTATGGGCTGGTGGCATCATCGGTCCATTTTTCTTCAAAGACGACCGTGGAAGAAACGTTAGCGTCAACGGCGAACGATATCGAGTCATGATACGCAACTTTTTTTTGCCCTTGTTGGCAGAGTTGAACTTGGTTGACATGTGGTTTCATCAAGACGGTGCCACATTCCACACAGCTCGTGAAACAATGGACATGTTAAAGGATGAATTTGATGAGCAGCTTATCTTTCGAAATGGCCCTGTGAATTTGCCGCCAAGATCATGCGATTTGACGCCTCTGGATTATTTCTTGTGGGGTTATGTGAAGTCGTTAGTGTATGTGGACAAGCCCAACGCGATTGAAGCCTTACAGGATAACAAAACACGCGTAATTCGTGGGATACAGGCCGAAATGCTCGAAAAAGTGACGCAAAATTGGACCTTCCGAATGGACCATTTCATACGGAGTTGCATACAACATTTACATGAAGTTATCTTTAAAATGTAAATAGTAAAGGCCAAGTTATCAATTTCAATGAAAATTTTGAATATACGATGCGAATTGAGTGTTTTATTCGCTTAAAAAAAAAACTTCGCTCAAAAAAGCCGAATCAAATCAAAATAAAAAATAAAATATAAAGCAAATCAGCCGTTAAATAATTTTCTTCTGTAGATTCCATTGGACGGAATCTGAGTTCATGGTTTGCCAATCGGGTGATCTGGGTTCGAACCCAAAATGAGACTCCGATGTTTGTGTGTATTCTTGATTTGAGTAATACGTTGCTAGTCTAATATCCGAAAATGAGAAACAACGTTATGTATTTCATAAAACTAACGCCCTAGTAATCCTATGAACTCAACAGGAAGAAAAATTAAATGAAAAGTGTCGTACATTTTTATCTTTGAACATATACAAGTAAATTCTGAAGGTGAAAGTTAGCATGAGGGACAAGTTGAGCTCTCCAAATATTATCATTAGATAAGAAATGAATCATTCGATTATTTAACTGCTTCGATTAATACGAAACAAGTATATTGACTGAGGGACGTGTTATCCACAAAAAAGCCAGCCTCTTTGGCTTTGTCGAGAAAACGCCCGATTAAGGTGAGGTAGGATTCAGGTTCGAGGCCCAGTGAAGGCATGGGTGTATGTATTTGTCTATGATTTCAGTAGTTTGATGATGATAATTAAGCGGTAATGTACAATGATTAAAATCATTAAAATGAGCCAAAAGTCCGTTCGGAATCGGCGTTAAACTGTAGGTCCACTGAATTTTAAAAAATCCATAGAAATTCACTGTAAAAATTAAAACTTGGAGACTGCGTAGGACATAAACCATTGGTGATTGAGAAATACATTCTAAATACAGAAATACAAAAGAACAATTGCAAAATTATTGAATTTCTATACTAAAAAGACTCATTGATCTCATGTGCCATATAATGAAGGTGAAAAACGACGATGAGTTCTTCATTTGACATTTATAACATTAAAATCAGCTTGTTGAGGAGAATTTTAACTTTATTGTAAATGTATTCATGTCTGTACCTTCGTTTCATTTTCGTTTTTTTGGCATTTTGTTTTCTGCTGGCTAATGACTCCGGTCAAAATTTAACCGGAAAAAAAAACTTTATAGTATTGCTTCACTTTTACCTATACAAAAATAGAGAGTATACTATGGCGCTTAAAAAAGGGTGAAAAGGATCTCGATTCATAGATATTAACGGCTTACCCTGAAAAAGCAAAAAAACCGCGCCCACATTCTTGGCTACCATGATACAGAAAAAAATGTGTCAGAAATTAAAGATGTTTCAGCGAATAGGAATAATTGCAGAAAAATAGGAATTATTGAAAACTCCAGGTTCTTCATGAGTTTTTACAGTTCTTGACATTTTTACAACCCAAGGCAAAGCAATGAAAAAAAGGGAACTGCGCATACATTCTCGATTACTATGATTCAGAAAAGATGCATCAGAAAACAAAGATGCTTTAGCAAATTGGAACAATTCCAGAAGAATTCCAGAGAAAAATGAAAGCTTTCACCAATGTGAAACATGGTGATATAATCTTTCGGGCTGATTGAACTCATGAACTGATGAACTCTTCATCAGTTGCTCCAGAGTTGTCGTCCAGTACTCAACTATGTACTTTGAAGCACTCGCCGCCACTGAAGATGTCTCTCGTAGTTAGAGACGAAACGTCTGGAAGAGGAGGAGTTCCAGTTGACCACGGCCAATCAGCCCGGAAGATTATATCATCATGTTTCACAATGGATACCGGCCGTGAAAGCCTACACGATTTCTATTCACCAACATTCACAGCACCTAACCTCTAACATCCCGAATGAAGAAAGCGACAGCAAGTATTTAAGCCGGGAAGAGAGGGATGAAGTTTTGTATGAAATTGAGGAATATGAATAAGAAGAAATGATAAATAAAACTATGAATGAAACTACGCAAACGGAAATTTGTTTTTAATTCTAAAAAATTTCAGTATATTCATTTTTCGGTTTTTTCAACAAATATTTTTCAGAAATTCAATTTTTTGATAAGTTTCCCGTTTATTCATTCTCACCTTGTAATATGTTCAAAATAAAATTGATGAATTTCCACAGAAAAAGTTGCAGAATATAATGTATTATGTATAAAATAAAAACCAGATCAATTCAAGTTGTTCCTGTATGTATATTTTCAATATTCATTTTTCAACTCAAATTACCAGGAAATACAGAGGTGATAGAAACTGAAATCGAAGTTTAAGATCATCTACTAATTATTTTTCAATAAACGAAATAAAAATCGAATTATTTGGTTTTCATTATTACGTTATTTCTATTTTACAAAATTATGTCACAATTCTCAAACAGTTTAATTTTGGATAATTCATTCAGTTGAATCACGTATGAATTATGGGACTCTTATCAACATGTGATTCACTAAAGATTCATCACAGATACTAAAGTTATGGCACAAATATAAATCATGATAACATTGTCTTCCTAATAAATATCGATGACACCTTCTAAATTTTCCATCACCAAAAATTTTCACTAATTTACTGAAACAATTGAAATGGTTATTGTAAAATTAAGTTTTTCTATTGTTTTTCAAGTGAATTTATCAATATTAAATAAAAGCTAACAGACAGTGGGAGGAAATAGGGTGTGGGGGGTTCAAATCACGCATCCATTCGATGGAGAAAAAAACGAAAATATTCACCAAAATTTGGCTGATAAATTAAGGTAATATTCTCCTTTTAATCTCGAGCAGGTTCTGCTTGTATAATACGGTAAAGGTAGTGAAATAAAATTGAATGTGTTCGATCCAATCTTCAAAAACCTTTGATGAAAAAATGTCGGGGAATATGTCAAATTAAATTTTTTTGATACGCCTAAAGCCATGCTGAAAATCATAAAAAAATTTATGGATGTCTCATATTTTCATTGGCATCTATAACTCACCAATATTTTTTGACATGCCTGTTTTTTCTTAACTGGGTTTTAATTATTTCCCAGTCACTCATTCAACTTCTTAGAACGTATTCTATGTATCTTATCCCAATTATTCTGTTCGTATCATTAGTAAGAGCTAATTATTACAATCGAAATAATACTAATTATAATAAGTATCATTATTATTTTGGGCACTGATGTTAGCTTTCCAAGAATAAATTGAAAAATATGTGGCAATGTTCGTTATTGATTGAGTTTGCAAGTTATTAAAACAAAAGACTTCGCCATGAGAGGGAACTATTTAAAAATACCTAAAGTATCACAGAACAAATTGAACAAACTACAGAAAACTGTTTACATTGTTAGAAATCGAATTTTCATACTATGACCTTAAAATGTTTATGATCAACATTTGAAATATTTTTTGAGGTAGGTTGACCTACTCTGGACTAAATTCGGGAATAAGTCCTAATGAAAGTCATCAGAAGGTCACAAAATAATTTGGCAATAATAATTTGTATGGAAGATGTTTACTACAGTAAATTGCCACAGTTGTATCCTATACTGACTTGATTGACGTTGATTGGCTGAGAAAGTCTTGTAGAAAGTGTATATATACACTTGAGTGAATATTCGGTGAAGTTAAATTTGATTTGAGTTGAAATTCCAAATTTTATTACATACAAATTCTTTACGATTCTATAAATAGAGAGACACTTGAATGACAAATCAATTGCATTCGCAAAACAAACTCTAACAAACACAAAGTTAAAAGTGAAATTTATGGGAAATATCTCAGAACCTTTTGCAATTGAAAGAGGAGTAAGACAAGGAGATGGGCCTCCCCATTGCTCTTCAGCTGTGTGCTGGAGAAGGTAATGAGAGAGTGGAGGAAAAGAATGGAAGAGGAAGGAATTCCTAGAATAAAAATTGAAAGAAAGAAGGATAACCTTGAATGTGACTGCCTAGCTTTTGCGGACGATCTAGTAATACTGGCAGAAAACCTAGAGGATGCAAGAAGGCAGACAGATATACTGAAAGAGACAGCAGAAAAGACTGGACTACGAATATCATATGGAAAGACAGAATATATGACCCATAAAAAAGATATACCAAGACAGATTTCAACAAAACGTGGAAAAATTAAGGGCGTTAACAAATTCGAATACCTTGGAGAAATAATTCAAGTCAAATGCCTTTGATAAAGAAGTTATCCATGCAAGAGCAGGAAAAATGGAATAAGCATTCCAGTTGACAAAAAATATATACAATAAGAAGTCCATATCTATTAATGCAAAGCTAAGACACAACAATACAGTTATCAAGCCAGAGGGTTTTTATGCCTCAGAATGCCTTGCACTGAATACGGCCAGACAGAAAAGGTGAAAAAAAAAGAAAGAAGGATTATATGGAAAATCCTGGGACCAAAGTATGGAGATGGAAAATGGAAACTGGCCATAGAGAGATCTACACGAAGACAGAGAAGATAACTGACACAATGAGGAGAAGAAGAGTGACTTTCTACGGACACATTGAAAGAATGAATGATGGAATGAATGACCAAGAGAAGACTGTTCAATTACATCGACAGAAACCCCAAAACTCAGATAACATGGATCAAGGAAGTCAGAAAAGACATGGAAGAAATGGAAATCGATGGAAAGGAAGTGAAGAGGAAAGAAGAATTCAAGAAGAAGATCAAGAGATTCGGGTGTTTTCTAGAAACGAAAAAAAAGAAGACTGGAGCAAAATGGACAAAAAAAAAGAAGAAAATGAGCATGGAAAACGAATGAAGGAGTATTGAAAGGAAAGAAAGAATGGAGAAAAATGTTCATGAAAAGTTATTTCACGTGGTCCATAGTCGGCCAAAATCGAAGGAAGAAAATATATATATATATATATATATATATATATATAGGTAGGTAGTTTTTTCGATTGTTTTCTGCAATAACAGGCTTTTTCAGTATAAAAAGTCTATTTTAGATGACGTTTTGTTGAAGATTGCAACTTTGTCAAAACTAACGAGTATTTGAATTTTATAAATTACTATGAATTCAAATGTCAATTTTGTTTAATATTATTCAAGCGATAAGTCTCAACAAAGTAAAAATTTTTGGTACAAGTAAAATTCTTGAGGTAAACACTAACGAAAATATAACTATAAAAACTGAAAAACGGAACACTGAAAGAGTGAAACTTGTTGAATACTTAGGCGTTATGTTAGATAAGAAATTGAGTCAGATAAGAAATAATAATAATATTAATAGAAATAGAAATGATAATAAGAGAGATAAGAAA
This sequence comes from Henosepilachna vigintioctopunctata, assembly GCA_030704895.1. Taxonomy (NCBI): domain Eukaryota; kingdom Metazoa; phylum Arthropoda; class Insecta; order Coleoptera; family Coccinellidae; genus Henosepilachna; species Henosepilachna vigintioctopunctata. The sequence continues at coordinate 4,154,806 of JARQZJ010000095.1, read as the reverse complement.
TTAATTCAGTGATCAAGTTGACTTTATTTCGTCTAAAATCTCCAAGAAAATCAACTTTCTCAAAATAATTGGAAAAATCTGACGACATATATGAATTTATTGCTTTTTAAGTCAATTATGATGCCACACTTCTTTATATTATATAATATTTTTCCACTCTGTTATTGGGATTGAGTAAAGAAAAAACTCAACCGGTACAAAATTTACAGAATAGAGCTATGCGAATAATTTTGAAATTTAATAGATATACTCTACTAAGTTAAAAAGAAATTGTTCCCATATAGAGTAATAAGAAATGTAAAATATGTCTGTGATGTGCTCAGTGATAATACAAGAAATGCTGACAATTTCTACATGCAAGTTTGTAAGCTTTCTAATTATAGGAATAGAATACTTTATGAAGAATTCAACGCATTTAATAAATTACCTAGCTCCATAAAAACAATTAGTGACATCTTGGAGTATTCAAGGGTAAATTAGCTAAGTTCGTTTTAAACATATAGTTGTAAATACTCGTAATATATTTTGGACCTAAATGTATATATGATTCTGTAATAGCTATTGCTCAATAAATATTAATAATAACAATAATCGAGAGTTACAATTCGATAAATTACCAGCTCTTAGGCTTCTTCGCCTAACTGATGAGATCCCGTAAGGTCGAAAGATAAAATGGGATCAATTACAACTAACTCAAAGGATAGTAGACCCTGTTGTACCCAGTTTGCAAGGACAGCATTTGACAAAAGCAAAGGTTCGACAAAATCAAGAAATTTGAGCAAAATTCGCTCTTTTGATCGTCTTCCAAAGCAAAAGTCTCGCTGATTCGCAAAAGCATTCTTTGTGCAACAAAACACTGTTAAGTTTAGCTTGTTTCGACTTAGGTTTGTCATCTTCAGTCAAGGAAATTACCTTGAGACAAATAGAAATAGTAGATCTTCCTATGAGAAAATTCACAGAAAGTTTGGAAAGACAAAAGTCAAAGACAAAAGTCTTTGTTTCGAAGTTTCACAAATCTGGAAGATTCTGACTTTTGTCTTTGACTTATGTCTTTGACTTTCGTCTTTCCAAACTTTCTGTAGTCTAGAGTTGATCATCAAAAGGCAATAGACGTTTGAATGCATTGTAATTCATAAAATTCAATTATTCATCAGTTTTGACAAAGTTCCAAAGAGGAACTAAAATGAAGATTTTTCCTATGAAAAAGCATACTATTGCCAGAAAAAATATAAGGAAAACTAAACATAATGAGCAGGAAATACATATCAAACCTATGAATAAAATGTATGAAGCAATACCACTCAAACGTGCATCGGTAATAAAATATCAATAGTTAATATCAAATGATAAAAAGCAATAAATGAGCATCCTATGAAAATAGACACCAAAAACTCACCAACAGAAAAACAAAACAATATACTAACTGCTAGAAACTGATTCACTGTTGCATCCATGTTTTTTTTAAATCCGAAGATGCACTACTCTGAACTTCCAACAGATGAACGTCGCTGGTTTTCTGACGGATCAAACAAAATTTGTACTTTATTTGACATTATCGATACCCTATGTCTCAGATAAGATAAAACGATGTTCAATGGATTTTCACGCAAGATAAATTTCACTATTTTCGTAATTTCCCGTAAATACCGTCATTTTCAACGACGGTTTCAGATAATTGAGATAAGATTCATACGAATTATTGCTTTTGAGTCATCCTAATGTGCTCGCACCAAAATAATTCTTCGAAATAATGGTATTCTTCGAATATATTCATTCTTTATCTTTTTAACCTTATTAATTTTGATCCTGTTTCGTGTAAGACTGGCGTTCAGAGATAATGAGTTAATGATTAAATTAAATTAAACAATTTAATTAAGTTGAACAATCAAAAACATAAATTTTTCAATTGTTTAACGTAATTTTACATGGAACATAAAATTTACGACAAGGATGATATACAAATCAAAGTTAATAATATAAGTACCATTGCAAAAAGTCAGTGAAATTAAGTATTTAGGGTTTATTATCTTTCTTATTATGTTTATTGAGAATATGTTATGGGTAAAATTTCAAGAAAAGTAAATTTTTTTGCAAGGATAAGTAACTATGTTAGTGTCTTTACAAAGTATTAAGTGTATAAGTCGATAATATTACCACATAAAAATTTTTGTTCAACTGTTTCATACACCTTGCGCCAAAATGAAATTCAAAAGTTGCAAAGCTCCAAAATAATGCATTCAGAATTATACTGTATTGCAATAGGTACACACCTGTAACAATTATGTTAGAAACACTACGTTGATTGAATATTAGGCAGCAAATAGTATATAAAACTCTCGACTTTGTTTATAAAACAAAATATGGCCGGTTTCCTAGCTATATCTTTGACCGTGTAAAATACGTTGAAGATGTACATTGTTACCAAGCAAGGTGTAGGGAACAAAATGATTTCTATATTGATAAATTCAGTACATCTAAATGCCTAAATAATTTCTGTGCGAAAGGAATAATTTTATTCAATATTCTAGATCCGAACCTAAAATTATGTGAGAATCGTAATGATTTTAAAAAATTATTCTATCATTTTGTGAAAAAGAATATCTAGGGTGAATATGTTGTTTAATGTATATATAACTTTGCCTTTTGTGTAAAATGTATTAGCTGTGCTAAATAAAATTTACTACTGCAAAAGCAGAAAATGAGAAACTCCAAGTTTCATTCTTAGATACAAAAGTGTACAGAATGAAGAATACTGACTGGAATGACACAAGAAGACTACTGCTTCGAATAAATTTATACATATATTTTGTTCTTTATATTATAAAGAACAAAAAAAACGAATAGAAAAAAGTTTGAACTTTCTTGAGACAATATAAAAAACTATATGATATATTACTATAGAATTCTTATCCAAAATGAATGGCAAATAAACTCTTATATACAATTAGAAAAGAGATAACAGTGCAAATCCAAACCAGGAAGACTAAAAAAAAAAAAGGAAAACTGTTCTGACAAAGAATTGAATGTTTACCGAAGCTTACCTAACATAAAATATTTATCCAGTCAAACCAAAAAATTCTTTGAAAACCAAAGAAGCTGAGAATAGTTACAGAAAAAAAAACAACAGTGGCTACACTCAATTTCAACTTAAAATATCCCATACCTAACCATCTGAAATCCATCAAATTATGAAATTAAATGTACAAATTGTGATCATCATACATACGCATGACAAACATCACAGTGGCTAAAGAGTAGACTTGCTCTACATAGAAGTGATATGAAGAAGAATAATGCAAGATAAGCCCTATCTATTCATGAAAATAATTACTCTCATGCAGTGAACCTAGAAGAGGTTAAAATCCTTGACTCAAACAGATATTACAAATGATGTGAAATAGAAATGATCCACATTAATAATCACGGCAACTCCATAAACAAAAAAACCGACACACAAAATGTAAGTCCAATCTATTCCTATTTGTTATGGTATCCAAACATTCCATTTCATGACCGCCAACTGATGATTGGATTAGTCCAACGAAAATCACTTTAAATAACCACAGAATAGAATAGTGTACAAAATTAACGTTGGCAGTGGAAAGTAACTCATTATATGAATATGTATCCCAGATAGCAAGCTGACGTAACATGACATTTCATTAGAGTCAATTTTTGGTCAATTTTGATCAGCGACGTCATTTGACCGCTGAATGACGTCTTTTCAACGTCAGATAACTGACGTTCATATGATGACAGCAGATGACGTCAGCGCAAAGTACTCTTTTTGTCCATTTATTCGTTAATTTTTTAAGAAATGACGAATATTCTAATTCTAAATGGCATAAAACGTAATTTAATGACGTCTTTTTAACAGTTCAAAATTACGTCTTGAGGCTGTGACATTTCGACGTCATTTCTCACATATTCAAACCAATATATGACGTCATATTACCGTCATCTTGCTACCTGGGGTGGAAGAATTACTGGGTTAAATAGTTTGTTACTGGTTAATTAGTTTTTTGTCGGTTCTTTTATGTTTAAAGTCAACTGTTACATAAGTGAAATTACCGAAGTAACATTCTAATTCAGTGTTTCATGTTTAGTTTATGTATATAACCTCACATTCGGTGAGTAAAAATAATTTTATAAAATTCGTTCATCAGAGATTAAAAGAACAAATAAACGTAAAACAAGTTTCGATGTGTTTCTTCTTCTTGGCGATTTGCACGTAGCACACAGCAATTAGAAATAGAAATCAGGGGTAATCCTGTCATACTAATGACGTAGATCCATGGGTCATGATGTTCTTCTTCTACCAACACTGCGTTTCCTTCGTGATCAACGGCAACAGCTCTTATACAAAGTGCTTTGTGCTACATGGTTCTATGTACTTGATACAAGTCTTGATATTAAGCTCAATTATATTATAAGATATAATCAATTAGAATCATAATTAATAATAAAACACTCTTGATCACAGGTCAGTTGTCCGAAATAGATTTCAGAAGTTTTAAAGTAAGAGAAATTTGTTTTCTAGAATTCCCTCATACGTAGGTACAGTTCATGCTAATAAAAGCGTAATAATAACAATGTTAGTGTTTCATTAAATCCATAAAATACTATTCTCATTGCAGTTGCCATATCAAAAATTCTCAAGAAACAAAAATTTGATTTTTATTTGATCGAACTCGAAAAACTGATGATGGAAAAAACCAACACATCTGAATAGTATTCATATAGGCCACACTCATTGCAGCTGTGAGAATTTTGTGACGCATAACTCTTATAAAAATTTAATATAAAGGAAAGATGGAATTTCGAAATAAATGCTCAATAACGAAGTGGTAAATAATTTAACCGCACTTACCGCTCCTTAATCTGGATGACACCAAAATGTATCATCCGGATGACTGAAATTTATAATAATAAAAAGGATACCTCAGTAATCACGCAAGAAGTATGAAGAAGTAATCGAGACCTATAATATAATATTAATAATAATAACAATATTAAAAAGGTATTTATTGTCAACAGATATAATAACCTATAAGAAAATAATGGAATTATGCTGAATGATGACTGAATAACTCAATAAATAAAACGAAATTAAATATAAAATAGAGCTCAATCCAATCTGAGAAAAACTGAAGTAACTGATAACTAAATAATGAAATTAAATAAAATTGCAAAAAACTCAAACTAATTCAATTAATTTCAGTTTTTCACATAACTCCTAGAAATATCTGCTATGTAATAAATTACAATAAAGTGAATGACTCATTTATTAGAACTTTACTGAATGTAGACTCCATAAACCATAAACATAAATGTGAGATTTTATTAGCGAGTTGGTCCTTGCAGTCTCTAGGTAGAATAATTCTGTGATGACAAGAGATGAGTACAGTACATACTATTGTGCAGTAATTTGTACAGAAAATTGAGTTTTAAAGTTTATCTCCTGCCCTGCAATGAAATTAAACTGAATCGACTCAATAAATCGTCATGATTGACTTCTCTTCGTGTATAAATTATATCCTCCCTCCAAACTAAGAATAGCCGCAAAATGGTATTGATGGCAGGTGTAAATAGGATGCCATATCATGCTGTCATACTTCAACTCCAACTTGCTACTGATTAGGGCATTAAATAGTCTTATATTATATTTATGGAAAAAAAAGGTTGAAACTAAATGAAACCAGATTATTACCCTTATATTGCCAGAAGGAAATATTAAAAGTAGTGAAAGGTCACTAACTGTTTTTATGATGCTAGGCAACTTATGAAATGCGTTGAACCCTTCTTGAAATATACTATTTCTAGATTTTGAAAGATTGCAAACTTGAATGTAGAAATTGTCAGCATTTCTTGTATTATAACCATGCACATCACTGACATGTTATATTTTTTATAATAAAGTAAGTAGAGTAATAAAAAATATAATATGTGTCAGTGATGTGCATGGTTATAATAAAACAATATATAAAATTAAAAACAATTGTTTTAAATTTTAAATATAAATATTTATGTAGCAAAAAGTATTCTCTGTTTAACGGAAATTAAGTTCTAAACAATTTAGTATGCTTTGGATTGGAGTATATATATATTACATTTTAAAATTGTTCGCATAGCTCTATTCTGTAACTTTTGTAGATGTTGACTTTTTTCTTTACTCAATTCCAATAACAAAGTAGAACAGTTTTCACAGTTTGGCATTATTATTGAATTAAGGAGATAGCTTCACATTGTCGTAAGATTTTTTCCAATTCTTTTGAGAAAGTTGATTTTCTTGGAGATTTAACACGATATGAAGTCGACATGATTATTGAAAGTCAATTTCTCATCTAACATAACGCCTAAATATTTAACAAGTTTTACCCTTTCGATGTTCTGGTTTCAATTTCAATATTTATATTTTCGTTACTATTTACTCACAAAATTTTACTTGTGTCAAAAACTATAAATTTAGAGGTTGTTACATTCAGCGGTAAACTGTTATCGCTTAGCAATTCATAAATCTCTCTTGATTCATTTTGTCATCATCTGGATATTTTTACCACTGACATAAAGCATTGTATCATCTGCGAACAATGTTATAGAACATTTTTTCACATAAAAAAAATATCATTAATGTATAATGATAATAGTAGTGGACCTAAGACCGTATCCTGTGGTACGCCAAAATCAACTCCAATGCTGTCCGAAAGTACACCATTGAACTTAACTTTTTGAGATCGTGAATATGAATAACAATTGAACCATTAGTTTACTAAACCTTCAAAACCAAATTCATTTAGTTTTTCTCAACAGCAATGATTTACATAATGTTTCGAATGCTCTTTTAAAATCCAACAATACAATCACTACCTCTCCTTTATCCATAGCTCTATACCATTCCTCACATATGCTTAACAGTGCTGTATCACAGGAGGAATTTATCTTGAAACCTGATTGTAAGTCAAAAATAACTGAATGTTTTTCGTATAATTCTTGAACCTGATTTTTAACAACTAGTTCTAGAATTTTTTCATATAGTGGATATATCATTTTCACCAATATTTATCCCACTTATACAAATTCCTACCTAACCTACTTTAATTGGAATATAAGTACCAATTATAATCAAATTTTCAAAAACAAAACAAAACGGAAACGAAAAGAGTATGATAATATATAATATCATCATAATTTCACATAAAAAATTAGCATAGGAAGTCGTATTAAACTTATTCCATTGGCTTTATTTAAGTTATTATGATAGTTTTTGTTTCGTCATCCTTGTGAGTAAAGAGTAGTTTTTTCAATTTGAAGTTGTTGTTATACCAGTATCATTCTGGATCATTTTGGTAACGTTAGTTCAAATAGATGCTTCGATGCCCCCAAGGTTGTCATACTTTTATCAATTAATTCATTTCAAACTGACTTGAGGTTCATGTATTGCAGTTGATTATCCCAGGTAAGTTGTTCATATTTTTTTTCAAAATTTATTGATTCAATACAATTCTGAGTTGAGCTTTCAATAATTTCATTTATTCAATAATATATATAACAAATTTGCATCACTTGTCAGCAGCAGGAATAGAAATTATTTCAATTCAATACGCAGTTTGTTCAAAGTTCCAAAGTATTTGTAATTCAAAATATTCTTAAGAGCTGTGTTAGTTATTAGTACACTTGGCAGTCCAGTAATCGAAAAATATAACGCAAGTTAATTCTATTGAAATTAGTGTGGACTTTCGATAATAACTCTTCAAGAATGTCATTCAATTTATGGCAATAAAAATCTCATTTGCAAATACCCATATTAATGAAATCGAAAGAGTTTAAGCTTGGCAACAATATTCTTGAAAGTTCTTGTTCTTGAAAATTGATATTGAATTATCCGATTTTCTGTATTTGAAAATACAATCAATCGAAAAATGAATAAAGATTATCATGTTAATGTCTGGAAACTTGGCAATACTGTACTTATATCGATTAATCAAACAAAAACAAACATCACAATATATATTTAGAATTTCATTTATTCATGAAGATGACTCTTATTGAATATGTAGTTCATTCCATACCGAATTCATTAGATCGGTATGGAAGGATACTCCTCATTTATATACAGGGTGTTTTTTTTAGAGGTATAGAATTTTGAATTGCAATAAAACAACGATGGATCATTCGATTTACAAAAAATTCTTTTTTATTCGAAAGATAATCTTGTAGCATTACATTTTAATATGATTTCTGGCATATGACCGCCACGGCTGGCTCGGATGTAGTCCAATCTGGAGGTCCAATTTTCGATGACTTTCTCTAACATTTGTGGCCGTATATCGGCATTAACACGGCGAATATTGTCTTCCAAATGGTCAAGCGTTTGTGACTTATCCGCATAGACCAATGACTTTACACTGTCCCACAGAAAGTAGTCTAGCGGTGTTAAATCACAAGATCTTGGAGGCCAATTCACAGGTCTAAAAGGTGGATATAGGCGGTCACAAACCGTGTCTTTCAATAAATCGATTGTGGCACGAGCTGTGTGACATGTTGCGCCGTCTTGTTGAAACCACAGCTCCTGGACATCATGGATGTTCAATTCAGGAATGAAAAAGTTAGTAATCATGGCTCTATACCGATCACCATTGACTTTAACGTTCTGGCCATCATCGTTTTTGAAGAAGTACGGACCAATGATTCCACCAGCCCATAAAGCGCACCAAACAGTCAGTTTTTCTGGATGTAACGGTGTTTTGACATACACTTGAGGATTATCTTCACTCCAAATGCGGCAGTTTTGTTTGTTGACGTAGCCATGCAACCAGAAGTGCGCTTCATCGATAAACAAAATTCGCTTATGAAAATCGGGAACAACGGCAATCTCGGTTTGCGCCCATTCGATGAATCTACGCCTTGCTTGATTATCGTCTTGATGAATTGCCAAACTAAACTGAGAATAAATCACTTCTCAGCTGTTAAATCGATCGCCATCTCCAACAGTAATGCCAACTTAAAGTTCTATATCTCTAAAAAAGCACCCGTTACTATACCCCATTAAACTAATTCAATTTTCCTTTCTTCTCTACGCTGCTGATTTCTATCCGAGAAAACATTTTGATGATTTTTTGATGTGAATAGATGTAAATGTAATAGATGTTTCAAAACTTGCTATTATTCGTGATAAAAATTGGTATACTTTTGAAAGCATATCGAAAAGTACATCTTGATAGATTTTGAGAAATGCCACCTTGTACATACTGGCTTAGTCTATATAGATAAGCACAAAATTATCTTCCGATATGTATATACATATATATACATTGTATGTCTATGCACATGTCTACAGAATGAAACATTCCAGAATACCGAAGAAACTACTCAATATAATTATGAATTGTAAATGCGGAACAGAGTGGCTAAAAGAGGTCCAAAAGGATCTACAACAGATCAATATGAAAAATCTCGAAGATCGCAGTGAATGTCGCTATAAAATCGCACATGCAAAGTTTGAGCAAAAATTAAATCGTCAACCTGGAGTAAAAAGGACAGATGAACGGAAGAAAGAGCATTCAGAGAGGATGAAGCATTTTTGGGAGGCAAAAAAGATGAAGCAAAATTCCTAATGATTGCGAATTCAGGTTCAGTCGTCGCTCTCCTCATGGATAATAATCGAAATAATAATAATAATACATATATATATATATATATATATATATATATATATATATATATATATATATATATATATATAAAATAAAATTATTGGGTTATCGGCAATTTATATATATATATATATATATATATATATATTATATATATATATATATATATATATATATATATATATATATATATATATATATATATATATATATAATTTGGAAAGCTTTAATAGGTTTACATATTCGTATTCCAATAATGGAATGCCATTCAAAACAACACAGTTTACACACTAAACTGTTCAAACAAAAAGACTCAACATATTAAAGCACCAATTAGAGCCATTTACAAAAATTAAAAATAAATGGCACAAAATAATTTGAAGAGATCACCTTAAATCATTCAAAATAATTAACCGATAGTAAAACTCACCTTTAATGCAAATAGGTCAATCACAAAATCATTTTCAATCCCAACTTCTACCATAAACCGAAGAAAGTCGTCCTGGAGGCACTCTAGCTCTTTTTGTAGCCGTATCTTGGCCAACTGGTATGGTTGTGTGTTCTTTCGGGGACTCTTTCTATTCTTCATGTTTGGTATGCGTCACATTGTGACCACTAAGAACATCTGAAGGCTTTTCTTGGTTCGTTCCTTCTAAAATGGGAAAAGCATTCCTTCTTTCCGGTCTTCTTTTCTTGCCATTGCGGCTGTGGGCTCCTTTTTGTTTTTTCGCGTTTGCGAAAATATCGGTGTGCCCACTGCCTGGAGGGCGAAGTACCCTACTGGAATTTTCAGCCTCAACATCAACAACAACGTTAAAACTCTTGGAAGTCATTCTGTAAAACTTATATTCTTTATATAGTTGGCTAATTTTTCGGAAGGATGTCAAATTGTCAAGCTTCGTGTTGAATTATATATGGAAGGATACCCCTCATTTATATACTACACCCCTTCCAAATAATTCACTCTTCCTTCCTTCTCTACGCTGCTGATTTCTAACCGAGTAAACATTTTGATGAATTTTTGATGTGAATAGACGTAAATTAATTACATCTATAATAATATATCAATAATATTACTACGAAAAGATCATTTTTAGAACTTGTTCAATCCAGTCAAGAAAAATATCATCCCCTTCATATATTTGACTTTTGTTTTTTGCTATGCCTTATATTTTCGAAAATATTCTTCCGATTGTTGAAAAACCAATCGTATTTCAATTGAACGAAGAGTGAGCAAACTGAAACAAGCATTGTAATATGAATTTCAACAGGAATATAAATACCTGATATAAAGAAAAATTTTATTGTTGGAAAATTGGACGACACTTGGCAACGCTGTTAGGATGTAGCGTCGCGGCGACTAGATCGAAGCCACCGCGCAATCCATTATACTGCAGGATTAAATATCCTTGTCTCAATGTAGCAATCTATAGTTTACCTGCGGCGATATTTTACGTCCCCGTCACTCTCATTCAGCTCAGTCGGATTTGTTTACAGTCGGTATTTTAGAGACATTGTTTACGTTAGAAGCCCGATGTGTTCACTTCTAGCGAAAGTGTTTCGTGCCAATACTTAGAGAATTAGACAACGTTCAAGCCTCGACGCCGGTAACAGATAAAAAACGAGTTCGGTTTAACATCATTGGCGGGAAATATATACAGTGGTTCCGCTGTGGAAGGCTATGTGAACAAGTGCAAGAGTTACACGAAAAGTGAGGTTAGTTTAGGGATATAGATTTTAAATTGTAGGAATCTGTTCTTTCGGATTTTTTGAAACTGAATTTCTTTATATTCAGAAATAAAGGCGCTTTTCCTTATAAATTCTTGGATATCCAATATTTTACTGTCATTAAACCAAATAGTGGAAAGTATTTTAAAAAAATTCAATGATCTTTCAATGTCTTTGAAGAGAAAAAATTTCATATGTGGAATGTAGACTATTAAAAATTAGATATCAGAATATCTCGTGGAACTGAAGATTTAATATGTTTTTTGAATAATAATATGTCATGAATATGAATAATACGTCATAAATTTTCATCTTTACAGTTGATTCAATTCGAAACAACTCCAATTTTAGAGTTTTCAGGCAATTTTTACTGGCCATGAAGGAACATAGTAAAAAAGGACCATGCCTTTCCTCATTTTTTCATTTACTCTTTTCATTTTGTTACTTAAATGTGATGTAGACGCAGAGTCCACTTCATTATCCAGTTACACGAGCTATTCAGCTAATTCATATGTTTTTATAATATTTCACATAGTAAATTCATTCCAAAATAAGTTTCACAATGTAGAATTATCACACGTACTTGTATACTGAAAAATTCATTGATTTATTATCAAAAAGAAATTCATATAAAAAACTTGTTCATTTCCAAAAATGAATCATATATATGGCAAATGAAAACTTTGAAAACTAATATTTAGGAAAAAGTATTTAGGAAATATAAAACTGGTATAATTTGGTGCATGTGAAGAGTAACTAGGTATGTATAATATCATAAGAAAGAATTAAATATTTATTCCTGTCATATTGTAGTAAATCTAAAATTGTAGTAGAATGAATACAAATTAGACACCTAACCAGCAGCAATATCACATTACGGTCTAGCAAATTTAAGGAAAATGGAAAGTTACCGGATATTGACCAAATACGTTGATACATATTCATACAACCATGGTGTTTTCTTCGTTCAGTTCTTGTGAATATATCAAAATAATATTTCAAAAGACAACGCTCACTCTTGTGATTTTCCATGAACAATAATTTCTTAACGTAAGATTATTAAATCTAAGCTATATGAAAAATGCAGAAAAACTCGTTTTTATTATGTCATCAAAATATTATTTATTTATTCTTTCAAATATTACAAAATTCTCGTTTCCTTTATTCTAGGCAAGTCAGTGCTCTTTTCTTCTTCATTATTTCTTGTGTTCTCAAACACAAAACAACTGCCGAAAGAATCACTAATTAGTTCGTTCTTAAACCTTAACATTCAAATTATTTGAACAGTCTATATAATTTTCGTCTATATGATTCTTATTATTTATATTTTGTTCATCCTTAATCATTTCTTTCTGGTTCTTGCATTCTAATCTCCTGTTTTATGATGTTTTCGAATATCCCAGATATATACATTATCATAATTATGACGATTTTTCCCCATGAGGAGAGCGATTGAACTTGAATTTGCAATTCTTAGTTATTTTGCTTCATTTTTTTTGCCTCCCAAAAACGCTTCATCCTCTCTGAATGCTCTTTCTTCCGATATCTGTCCATTTTATTCTAGGTTGGCGATTTGATTTTTGCTCAAACTTCACATGTTCGATTTTATAGCGACACTCAGTGTGATATTCGAGATTTTTTATATTTATCTGTTATATGTCTTTTTGGGCCGGTTTTAGCCACTCTCGTCTGCATTTACTCCTCATAAGTTCAAGGATGGTTTTTACTGCGAGAAAAATTCGAATAATTGCCGGAAAACCCCTAAAAACAGCCCATTTTTTTCCCATACAAACGTTTTCTGACTAAAATGTAGAGTCAACGGCTGGACTGATGTCACTATTTCGTTTTGTTGTGTTTGTTTTTGTCAGGAAAAAATTTGAAAAATTGCGTGTAAAATTGTATAATTTATGAATACTTCATTAATACTATAAGTAAGGAATAATTATTAATTCTCAAAAAGAGGATATAAAAAAACTGCATATCTTATCACATATCTTGGTTAGTTCAGAGCTATCACGCCTAATAATATAACTTCAATTCAATATAAAATTTTGGTAAGTTTGAATTGACTTACATACACGTAACTAACATAGCACGTGGTATATTTGAATATAGAGAAGAATGCATAGTTTTCTTTAATTTACAGTCGAAATTTCGTTTTTAAAAATGATAGCTATTAGATGTACAAACTTAAGTCGCAGAACTCGCAATGCAGCAAGTCAAAGATATAAAAGAGCAAGTCAAACTGACGAGCAACGCGAAGCTCGAAATGAAGTCGAACGGAATCGATGGAATCGAAATCAACAATATGAAAAGGTTGCGTTTAACTCCTATCGACCTGCATTCAATTATAACGTTGAAATAAATCACAGTTCACAGAAAATCGTTGCTATTGGACCAATGAACGTTGTGTTTCAATATTGCAAGGCAAAGTTTAATTTTTATGGATAAAAAAATACAACCAATGATGCGACAAAATATTGCGCAAAGAGTCAATTCAAATAGTCGCTTTGGAACAGCCACCAGAGCCACTATATTCATTAGTTTCCGGGAATAAACTTAATTCTGGACATTTTTTGACTTAAATCCAGCAAATATCTCATCCAATTAATTATGAGATATATAGGAAAAGTACTTGCTACGAAATTGGGAACATGCCGTTCAACTATAGAACGGATATGTTAATAACTTTCAATACACCAAACGTGTTGATATAGGAATTTTTTGATAATTCGACTGATTTGAAATAACAGGAAATATTGCAGTCCCTTTGTAAGTGAGTAAGTCCCTGTCTCCACACGGGATAAATATTAAAAACAAGATAGTGTAGCACAAACAGTAGAACATGTCTTTCAGACTTTTTGAAAAATATTCAGAGAAAAATAAATGGGCGTACAAAGTTCGCCGGGTCAGCTAGTATATAATAAAATCAATATTAAAATTAAAATCCTAAAAAAATTCAATTAATTCATCAAATCTATATCTTATTTCAATAAAATACTACTCTTGATATTCATCGGAAATAATTTTGAACAGATAAAATCTGTCATATCATTCTATACGACTTAGGGAATTTATATCTAAAAAAAAGTGGTTCAATAATTTATGTAGCCTTACCATTAAATTTATCCAATTCAAATCTTAAGAAACATAATGTATCGAAGATACATAACGCAAAAAACACCATGCAAAAAACAATCATTTCCAAACGATACTTCAAGATAATAATAATAAAATTGTCTGATAAAATATTATTGTCTGATATCTATGACTTTGGAGAACTATAGAATTAGACTTACATCTCTCCGTATTTATGATTACCTAGTATTTCACTGACTGATGGATTTCAAAACAGAGAACAACAAAATATTTTGTTGTTCTCTGTTTGTGTTATTGTATTTATTGTTGAAAGAATTATTCAATCACAAACAATCTTGTGAATAATTATATTGAATCTTGTTTCTTCGTTATTTACAGGTCAGATTTACATAATTTAACGTTTTAACATTTAAATTAAGTGTGTAATCTATGAAATGAAAATCTATGTAATTTACAAAGTTCAACAGCTCCTTATCCCAACCTTTAAAAAAACTTCATCATTATATACATATATAATTTATATATTATATATATATATATATATATATATATATATATATATATATATATATATATAAAATTGATTTATTGCCTGTTTAAGATAGTTTATTTCGAATGTTTTTAGCAATAATAGGCTTCTTTTAATATGAAAAACTTTATTTTTATTTTTACACACAGACACACACATATATATATATATATATATATATATATATATATATATATATATATATATATATATATATATATGTGTGTGTGTATTGGAAGTTGAAAGTATAAAATACTAGATACAGTGATTCTTTATTTCATTATGAAACACGGTTCAATTTATATTCAAATTATACGTTCTGAAATAAAAGCTTTTATTAGATGGTAGATATATGAATAATTTGAATATCTAAAAGTTGATACTCCCAGGATCATGCTAATTCACTATCAAAAAAAGAAATTTTATTATATAACAAAAATCAAATTTATTAGTGCCCGAAAATACCCACACATGTTATGTAATAGATATTTCTTTCAGTCATTGATTTATTATAATCTATTAAACATAACATTTTGTTTAAATGAAAGCATGCAAGATGAAGAAAAGTGTCAGCAGATAATTAGAAACTAATCATTCAAATCATGAAAATTTATTCTCAGGTTACAATAAGGAAGTTCAAACTAACAACTTCTCGAATTTTGGCCCAGTGTCGTGATTTATGTACCAACATGTTCTCCTTGGAACTGTATATCTTGTTTTGCTTCGTTTTTAAGCATATAATTCATCATTCAGTTTATTTTTAGACGAAAATTTATACTCTGAAATTTTTTATGCAGGAAATTTATTATTATGTTCATTTAGCTGTTGAAAATTTGAAAAAATTGCTCTCTTCCCCTTTAAAAACACCAATGTGCATGAATCCATTATTTTTAGAATGATTTTCAGATTGTGGGTCACTTTTTTCACTTCTTTCCAAGAAATCTCGATAATTAGCTGTCAAAAAAGTTTATAAAATTCGATGAAAATAATTCCTTTCTGAATATGTTAATTGACTGTTTAATTAACGTTAAAATTTTGTTCTTGAGGTCAGTAATCCTTATTCATAATAGTTCAACAATATATAAGTATTCTAATAATAAAATACATGGTCTCTTTTAACATCCAGCAGGACATATGAAGTCATCACAATCATCCACTGACAAACCGACGCACCCTTCATGATACATACCACTTAAATCATTGAAAGCACTCCCTCGTGTCATCCATGTGGTCTTCTTAACAGGCATGAGAGTACCAACTCGCTTGATTGCTTGCAGTGTTCTTGGTTCTAGTAGATCCGTGAGAAGACGATTTTGCTTTAGTTGCTTTTGAAGTGAATTTAATTTTTGAATACCCTGGATCCCCTTACTTTTCCCTCCCCTATTTTTTCTTTTTCTTCTGTACTATACTTCTCTTTGCTGCATTGTTTTTCTTACCTTCATTGAATTTATCGAAAAGATCTTCAAAAACTGCAGTAACTCGGTAATTGATAGGCTTGTGTCGGACAATAGGTGTTGCTTCTTGAATTTAACAGGTTTGGGCAAGAGATCATGAAATCCAGATTTCATTTGAAAAAGTGGCACATCGTCTTCCGAATAACTTGAAGAAGTCCCATAAATTTGGCAATAATAGCTGCGTTTTGCGGTTGGTTGGCTTGAGTCATTTGGCTGATTTGGTCATCCTTCTGATAACAATTTGGCTGTCGATCTAAAACATGTAGAAAGTTCAGGAGTCAAACAGGAGTTTGGCCGAGAATAATCAGCAGGTGGCACATTCTTTTTTCCGACATCAGGTTCTAATATCTTTGGAGAATTTGACAGCAACCTACTATCAGCTTCTGGAGTCTTTTGTCTAGTATAATCCACATGTGACACATTCTCTTCTACGAGTTCAGGAACTTAACGCCTCTGTCAAAATTGATGGTGATTCACGTTCCGATGCCACAATTATCAAGAGGTTCTATGTTTCCTTGTTCACCATCAGCAGGCGTTTGTGAATTGACTTGAGAAAACAATAAACAAGAAGTATAAGAAACTAGAGGATAATAAGGCCTACTTCAAATTTTCATAGGCGTTATTACCCATGGGCAACGTATTGAGAAAAAACGAAATAAATTAAATTGGTATTGTACCACCAATTGGTATTTATTTATTTAGACAGTATGGGACAAGCGTAAATTGACACAAATACAGACAGTGAGTGTAAATAGATGAGTATAATAATAAGTTATTAAGTATTATACTCATCTATTTATACTCACTGTCTGTATTTGTGTCAATTGTTATTATTAATAACACTAGTACTTACGTTTTACCGTAGCCAATTTTTATTAAATCGTTACGGGCCACTACTCCTGACAACGTTTGGCTCGCCCTATGCCGAGCGGCAGGAGAGGAAGTCAACTTTTGTCGTGTAATATGTTTGTACATGTAATATGCATGTGTGAGTGTTACCTTCAGAGCAAAATCGTATTTTAAACAAGATTTTGATCGTTTAGGTCTTATTAGCCGACAGGCCTTAATACCCGCATGTACCTTATTTCGAACTAATTGTTGAAAGCACAGGATTCATTTTTTGTTGCATATTCATGCACAAGCTCAATCAAGCGCAATAATTGAAAACATATACCGTGATCGCATTTCAAATTCATATTTTGAAATATATAATATGGTATTCCGGTTGTAACACGGTTTACAACTGCGATACTTTTCTATTTTCAATTTCGATACATGTGAATACATTTCGCATATTGTTTACGTCGTCTAGTTGTTTACTGTCGCGATTGAATTACACCAATTTCGTAATTACATATTTGCCTGAATGAACAGTTACAGACCACTGAATTTTGAATATTGCATTGTAATGAAACAATTGGGGCATTTTCCACTTACTGATACCAAAAGGAATCACGCAACATAGATTTTCACATAATCATATCCACGATTTTCAATGTGCATGGTAATAAAGGCGTTACGATTGACATAATTGTATTAAATACGAAATCGACGATATATAGTCAAGTGGGGTTCTTTTCTTTATGAACAAATGTATCATCATTGTTTTTGTTGAAACATGACGATTGAGACGTAAGTTATTTTCAAGTATTTTATTGTCATGTACTTGCAGAATTATTGTACGATTTATTTTATTACGGTAAGTTTAGTTAGTAGTTTTTCGACCTCTGTGTTTCTCAATTTTTCAATTTCTAGAAATCGTTCTGTGGGGAATTTTCATTTGTTTTTATTTATAGAGCAACTGATAAGTTTCTTGTTGAACGAAACAGTATATTCTGTCTTGTGTTTCCAACAAATGTAGGCACCGATTTCAATATTCTCTAACAGTTATTCATTTGTATAATGAATACTTCACATTGTTCATGTTCCACATAGTAAGCTCTGCTATAAATTATTGTATTGAATAGATACAAGTGCGCTAATATGATCACGATAACTATATGAATGCATTTTTATGTGATTATATGGTCAATTTTTTCATGTTTATTCAATAGCCCCTTTGTGGCGACCTGGACACAGGGATATCCACGCGTTCTACCAGCTCAACCTAGATGGCATTAATTCATCAAATTGGATGAAATTGTCGTAATTATCGTTGGAAAATTGTGTGAAATATTCAATGTTCGATTTGTTCATGTTTTTCTATTGGACTTATGAGTTACACTTCATTCACTACATAGTATTACGCGTTTCGTCGTTACAAACGACTTCTTCAGAAGCTTACAGAACTTACAATCTGTAAGCATCTGAAGAAGTCGTTTGTAACGACGAAACACTTCATGCTATGTAGTCAATAAAGTGTAAATCATAAGTTCAAGTGTTTGAATGTAAGTTTATATTCAATTACAATGGATTTACATCAAGTAAATCTTCTGAAATAGAAGCTTTCATTAGATGATAGATAACCAATTTGAATATATGAGAGTTTTCAATAGAAGGAGTATGTTAATCCTTCATCAAACGAAGAAATCACACATTATATAATAAAAATAAGATATATTAGTTGCCGAAAATACCTACACAGTTTTATGCAATAAAGGTTAATTTATTCGGTCATTGATTTATTATAATCTATTATTCGTAGCATTTAGTTAGAGTGAAAGTATGAGAGATGAAGAAAATTATAAGCTGTTGATGCCAAACTTATCACGCAAGTCATAATAAATTAGTCTTAGGCCACAATAAGGAAGTTGAAACTGATACCATCTTGAATTTGGTCCGTTGTCGTTATTTGTATACCAACATGTTATCCTTGAAATTGTGTATACAAGGTTGATCTGTTGAATATTTACTTCCTAATACAGTCCATATTTAAACAGAAATTCATACTTGAAAATCTTTTTAATGAAAATCTTCTATTGTTCTGGTCTTCAGATGCTTAAAATGTGATATACAAAAATTTGTTTGCTTTCTTTGAGAAATACCGAAGTAAAGAAATCGAATGTAAACAGCGAAGTCAACAATAACTTATTTCTGAAATAATAATCGGGTATTATTTCGAATAGATTAAAATTCTCTAGTATCGTAGTCGAAAATGAATTGAACTTTCACCAAATTTTCTAGTCTTAAATTTATTAAAAGTAGAAAGAGGCTTGCTTATCATTCAAGCACGATATTATTTCGATTATATTCAGAGTAGTTGAAAAAGTTGGGATGTCTGATGAACCTGCAGTTTATAATAATTTTTTATAATAGTTATAGTTTTTTCCCTTTGAACATCCCTATGTGACTTGTGCTTTCAGTTTGATACATTATATATACTCATATACTGTAAAAATTTGTTAAATTTCATTCTTATCAAGTGAGAATTATTGATTTGATTGTTTTTTCCATATTTTCTGTCTTTGATATATTTTCTCCGAATTTGAAGTGGACAAATTAAAAAGAGAGCTACATGAGTTATAGAATATAGATATTTACAACTAATTAATTAGTTTCGACAAAGTTTTGATATATAGCGAAACGTTAACGAAAATAAAGTTTTTCACATTAAAATAAGCCTGTTATTGCTGAAAACATTGAAAATAAACTATCTCAAACAGGCAATAAATCAATTTAAATATATATGTATAAATATATGATAATTCTAACATTCTTTTCCCTATAAAATGAGCAATCTCAACTTCACAATTTCAACGCTGTCAACCTTCAAACAAAACAGTATATGATTTAATCAAGATGATTATACCATGTTGCAAACAAAATTAAAATTCACAAATTACTCACCAGGTAGTATATTTCAAGAATATTGTGAAACACATCAATCATATTGTAAGGAAGTGACTTACACACAAACACGTTCGATAGATATCACATTGCTGCCCAGTCACATTTCCAAAATAATCAAATGTTGAAGGTCGCCAAGTGATTCAAGTTTCGAACATATTTTATTCAAATAAAATTCTCTTCACATATTTATCGAGCTCTAGTTCGATCATCTATGTCAAAAAAAATGAGAAGCAGGTCTCGTCTATACTCATAGCATTCAAAAATTATTCTGCTTTCAAAGTGGTCCATTCATTTCGAAAATGATACTGCTCATTTGACATAAAACATTTTGTTCATAACCTATACAATGTGAAAACTCGTTTTATTCATTGTATACACGGTTTTTTGACTATATATCTGTATATATATATATATATATATATATATATATATATATATATATAAGTGTGAAGGTTTCTTGGGAATGAGCACAGTTTAAACTTGATGGAGTAATTATTTATTCGACATATGTTTCGGCTCTAGGCCTTTTTCAAGAATATTATAGGTTCATTGTTGGTTGGAAATTAACTTCAATTTCACAAATCTTTTGTAAAAAAGAGTTTTACGAAAGATTTGTGAAATTGAAGCCAATTTCCAACCAACAATGAACCTATAATATTCTTTGCGTCTAGGTAATTTTTTTTATGTTTTATTTGTACATTGTCATTATTTTTACACATTTTAATGCTACAATACAGGAAACTATTTACGAAAACCTGCTTTTGATGCTTATGTCGTCTGACGAATTGTTGGCTTCTGTATTCGATTATAATCATATCTAGCAGAGATCACCAAAGAAATGTTTTACTACGAGATTTAAATACCAGGTATATGGTAGTGCGTTTTTGGTTCATATTCTCTCGTTGAATATAGGCAAATGTTGATATGGTAATTTGTGATGCGCCCCACTGCTTTGGACCGCTAAGCTGCGGAGGTCTACACTTTAATGCTCATCCCTAAAAGTGTAAAAAATTGCAAATTCTTGAAATAACTACGTACTTATTACTTCTCGGCGTAAAGTACTTCAGAAATCCATTAAAAATTTGTGATTATGTTCGAAATAAGTGATAAACCTGTTCATCTACGATCGTATCATAGATTAGAACTTCAGGGACAGTTTTAAATTAGTGCCAAACTTCCGCCTGCGGTGAGCTTTGCCTCTTGATTTTGTGATACTTTTATACTTCAATCGCTCATGAATAACTAAAATGAATAAATAAAAAATTCATATCATAAAAAATGCACAATTACATACTAAAATATATAGTATATATGCAAAAATATATTAGAATAGATGAAATATTTTATCTCCACATCTCATTGCCTTTTTCTAGACTAGTGGTTCTGAAATATTTTCGATTTACAACAAACAATTTACAGCAGTATGTTGCATCTTTGTATTTTTGCATGTCAACATTAAATTTTTCAAATTTCAGTTATTATCTGTCACAATACAACGTTAATTATCTGAATTAAAAGTTATTTTTAAAAATCAAAACTTTTCGAAAATGAGTTCTAATAAAATATTTTGAACAAGCATTTATGTATGCAAATAAGCATAGATGCTTATAAATTATAAATTCCTCAGAAAGGAATTCATATGAAGTGATTATTTTTGTGCAACGATTTAAATCACTCAAAATACCAGTTTCCTTAATATTTTTCCAATTAATCTATTATTATTACTAATACCTATTTTCATGACCAAATTTACCATATGAAATGTGAGACCATAAATCAACTTTTTAGATAATTGCTCCTGTGAAATATCATGTATTGAAATACTTTTCGCAATATATGAATTACAGAAGTTTACGAAAACACTTCTTACTATACATAGCAGTTCACCTCAAGCTATTTAACCATATTGCCAAAGAGCACTAAGGATAGATACTATTGCCCAATAGACATAACTCTTGTCCAAGAAATTTCATCCTTACACATATGGAAAATTTTACCATTTCATCATCAAACCTCAAAAATTTTCTTCATCTGAACTGATCATATTTTGAAAATGAATGATTATAATATCTAGAGTTCACGAAATTTGAATATTTCATTCACTTAATAAAAAGACTGAGATTGAATTCTCGCTTTACTCTTGATGAGACATTATTAAATATTGAATTAAATTAAACTCTTGGCTTAATGTTTCACGATTATATTTAACAATATGAATTTGTCAACATGTTTCGAACGTGAGCTCATTTTCAAGACTAAAATACAGTAAGGAACGAACAACAAATTCCTATCTATACAAAGGAAGTAAGGAGGGAGGATAATTGAAAATCTAAGTGTTCATTTACGATGTCTTCTTTTCTCTTCGAAGAACTGCATATTTGAATTGCCTCTAAAAGGTCTAAACGTTGCCCTTTATTACCTGCGTGTAAGCTCTTGGTTTTCTCAAAGTCTATAAAGTGATTAGAATTAATACAATGTTCTGGAAATCCGGTTTTATTAACATTGTACAAAATCGACCTTTTATGCTCGTCAACCCGAGTTTTTATTTTTCTATCTGTTTGGCCGATATAAAACGCTGTACATTCATTACAAATAATTTTATAAATCTCGATTTTGTCTTCAACATTTATCTTTTCTTCATTATTCACTAAAATTGACTTAATATTTCTTTTGTTAGTACAAATTGTTCTTATCTCTTTTTTCTTCAATCTTTCGCAAATTTTTTCGCAGAGTTGGGGTATGAAATTAATAAAATGATATTTTTGTTCACTTTTTATAATTTAAAATGGATAAATTGAATTTAAAAGAATTTTCCGGTGCTTTTTTCTTATAATATTATCTATTATGTTTTCATCATAACCGTTATTATTTTCTAGAAGTGTCAAAATTTTCACCTCTTTGTTAAAATTTTCATCGGAGAGCGGGATGGACAAAAGTCTGTGTATAAAAGAATAGAAAGAGCTGAGTTCAATATTTAATGGTTGATTACTATGTTTGGGAATTAAGGTATGTGTGCATGTATGTTTTCTGTATATATCAGACAATATACCTGATAATAACCTATTAGAAAGACTGAAAGAGTTTTCATTTCAAAAATCGATAACAGACGTCGAGTAGGAACATTAGATAAGATAGTAAAAATCAGATTTTCATTTCGTATAAGTTGCTACATGAGACGTATTCGAACATACGAAATTACATTCGTACATAACACCCGGAAAAAAGATTGAAAGATCGGAAGAATATTCAGTGTATAATTATCTACAAATCTAAACCATACCCGAAAAAATTATTTTCGTCATGTAGAGAGCAATTATCTCGATACAAAAATAATAAATCGTAAATGCTAATTCAACTACAAATTACCGAGTTATTAAAATATTATATAACGTCTATTTCGTGCACCTTCTTGCGATATCCAGCAGGTTGCTTAGACAAGATTTTGAAAGGTATGCGACGTTAACATCCTTGACACGGTTTGCAGATTCGAATTAATTCGTTTATCAATTCTAAAACGAATGTAGCCTGTAATTATTGACAATTTATGTTCTTAGAGATATTTGGTCAATGAATTTCACGAATGTCGTTGAACTCTCATCAGAGATTCACGGGTTCACTTTTGCAGTTTGCACACAAGGTGAACAACTGATTTTCGAGTGCATTGGAAAAAATGGAACCGAAGTAAAATAAAGAATTTCATTTGTATGAAAATATTATTATTATTATTATTGATATTTCAATTATTATGTGCTTTTCTATTCTTGTATTTAACAGTACTCAACATACTCAATTGTTGTTATTCGCTTTGCCCAGGTATCGTAGTAATGAGCCACAGTTGTAAATTTGGCTCGTAACTTCATTACTCACTGCGAACAAAAAAAGCGTTGGACGTTTTCTTTACTTCAGAAGTCAATCCTTCCTAATGTTGGGTTAAAAAAAACGAATGTGACAAAGAAAAAATTATTAGCTCTACATTTTTTGATATGCAATTGATGAAAATTATTGTTTCTAAGAGATTGGTAAATATGAATTACATATGCTTAGAACATTAAAAAGATTTCTTCAATCATTCAGTTTTCCTCTTGTAAGTGACCTCTGAAGCATCTCTGCGTATAAACCAGCTGTAATCTGCAAGCATTGCTTCATTTCTTCACCTATTCGTTCCATTACAGAAATATCTTGATGGAACAGTTCTCCATGCTCATCATTGAGATCTCCGCAGTTAGGTGGGAAGAAATCAAGATGGGAGTGAAGAAAATGGATTTTTAGGGACATTTTGCAGCCGAGTTGGTGGTATTTTTGTAGAATTTCGGTAACCATTTGGGGGTAATTATCCCTTTCGTTCCCTAAAAATCCATGTACAACTCCCGTGAGAGCTTCGCAATCTTCCTTTTCTTTTTCTTCCAAAATCGAACTCAAGTTGACTAAACAAGTTGACGTATTGTGGCCCAACAACGATGCCTTTCTTAGCTTTTACATCACTTAGTTTAGGAAATTTGGCTCTTAAGTAATTAAAAGCCTTGCTTTCTCGGCCACTGGGTTTGACTATCTTCATCAAGCCCAGTTTGATATGTAAGTGTGGAAGAACATTTCTTGGATCTACAAGTAGACCAGCAATTACGTTTTTCTCACAAGGGTTAAGATTTTTTGCAGGCCAGTCTGCTTGAATATAATGTGATTTTCTATCCTCCCTATCAAAAACACTAAATTTTGTCTATTTTGACAATCAAAAATGTTGCCAATTTCTAAAAACAAATTCTCCTCGAATTGAAAAAGAAGAATTTATGAAATAAAAAGTAGCTTGTATCTCTAAAACTAGAGCTAATCGATTCTCTTAATGATCGTTTTTGCATTATGGGACTAATTTTGAGACCGAAAGAATTTAATTGTTGCGCAGTGTAATTTGATTTATATTAATGCCAAATGTTATTATATACTGAAAGTTCGTGAAATAGAAACTGTTTATAAAATTTTTTTCAATTTTTCAAGTACACGACAGTAACCAAATAGAGCTTTAGGTATTCATTTTTCTCGGGTTTCTCCTAATAGTGTTCATTTAAAACCACGAATATCAACAAATCTCACTGTAATCTTATTCCATTCATCATAATAAAACTGAGTAAAACTTAGTGGAAAAATCGTTAATTTTCAATCATCGGTCTTCAAAAAGAGTCAAGAAAACGACAATAAAATTTTAACTTAATTTATGTACTACGTAAAATAAAAACTGGTACCTCTGTATCAACATTTACATACTTATCAAAGCTCAAAATAATCGTCATTACTCATTACTTTAATCCTCGGTGTTTTCCATGCCGCAGCCTGTTTAACATTTAACCATAATATTCAATCAACTTGATTAATTGGTGAAGTATAATGAATTGGCAGATTGCCTTGCACATTGCCCAATATTGCCTCACCTGGCTCCGCTAT
This sequence comes from Henosepilachna vigintioctopunctata, assembly GCA_030704895.1. Lineage (NCBI taxonomy): Eukaryota > Metazoa > Arthropoda > Insecta > Coleoptera > Coccinellidae > Henosepilachna > Henosepilachna vigintioctopunctata. Next base: position 4,129,121 of record JARQZJ010000095.1, on the reverse strand, counting down.
AAACATGGTAGTTGCATTATTGAATACCTTAAAGCAAAAAGAAAATATCCTCTGTTCGTTCATTTATGAAATGAAATATTCCGTTAAAAATTTGTGTTATAAATAATATGATGCTTACACAATGTTTATTCTTCCCTAGTTTTTGATTCAAGGTTAGCGATATATAACGTATATTGTCGATAAGTTGCGCTTCAAATTATTTACAGTTACAGTTACTTTTAATGTGACCAAAATTTTCCGAAATTTTCTGGTAAAAAGTAAGGACCATTATAGACCCAAAACACATTATAATGAAAAAGTTTTCTACTTGTTATTTGTGAAGACAATACGAAAAGTTTTCTTCTGATACCCGAGATTTCTAGAAATGTTTCCTGAATTTGGTATATAGGAGGTTTGTCCAAAAGAAATCCTCCCTAATCCCTCCTCAGATATAATGCACTAATGCCAGTGCTTCTTTCAATCCTCTTCTGCAGTGTTCCAAGCACTTCTGAAGGGTGCTTTTCGGTATGGCCACCAGCTCGTTCTTCGATTCCGACTTTATCCCTTAATTGTGGCAAAACGCTTTCCTTTGATTGGTCTTTTCAGTTTTTTTCTTATGGAATAGGAAAAAGTCACACGGGGCCACAGTGGTTGGAGCATGATTACGGTGTTGTTTCGGCCAAAAAAATCACGAACAAGCATTGATGTGTGAGCTGATCGGTTATCGTGATGCAGAATCCATGATTTATTTTCCACAATTCCGATGGTTTGAGCAGTATTGCTTCACGCAAATGTTGCATAAATTCCTTGTAGTGTTCTTCAGTAACCGTAAAACATGTTGGCAAGAACTCATGGTGCACCACGCCGTTGTAATCGAAGAAAACAGTAAGCAAAACCTTCACAATTGATCGAACTTGACTTGATTTTTGAGGTCTTGGCTCTACTGGAGGCATCCATTGGGATTATTGGGCCTTGGTTTTGACGTGATAACCATAAAGCTATGTTTCGTCACGATTAGAGAACTGTTTGAGTAAATCTGGATTGTCGTTGACGTAATTCATCAACTTCTGAGCGATACAAATGCGACGTTGCTTTTACTCAAAATTTAGCAATTTCTGAACAATATTCAAGGGGCGCCGTGGACCTGGAAGAAGGAAACAGTCGTGGCTCCGAAATATTCGGGATTGGACCGGCATTAGAAGGGCTGGTGAACTTTTCCGCTTGGCGGAGGACCGTACAGCTTTTGCCATGGTGATCGCCAACGTCAGGGAGACCGGACAAGGCACATGAAAGAAGAAGAACAATATTCGCTGGCACACGTTTCATGTCCAAAACATCCGAGTAAATTGCATCATGAGCCGATAGATATGCCAACATCCTCTGCAAATTCTCTTATAGTGATACAAAGATTTTCCAAAACCATTTTCTTCACTGTTTCGATGTTTTCTTAGCTTGGTGACGTGGTTGCAACTCCAAGACGCTCATCATCATCAACATCTTCTCGGCCTTCTGTAAAGCGCTTGTACCACTTATAGTACAATATTTTTTGAGATAAAGTACGGGCCACACTCATTGACTCGCTGAGTGCCACAGTCTATATTTCAAATGCGTGGCAGCACTTTATTCCATTTTTAAGGAAAAATTTAATACAGATTCTTTGTACCATTTTTTCAAAAATAAGAAATCTAAAAACACACAAAAAGTGACTAACCTCTTCAGTTGTCAAAAACAAAGTTCTAATCCAAAATGGCTGATGATATCAACATATGAAAAACGTATGTCTACCAACATAACAAAAAAATGTGCACAGCCCGTGAAGATTCAAAATTCTTTTTTTTTGAACAGTCCTCGTATTATTTGTATTGATTTACAGATGAATCACACCTTTTTCTGTCACAGAATAAGTGAAATTACATTTTTGTTCATAACGGGGTCATAATTTTAAGTTGGCATTACTGTTGAAGATGGCGACCGATTTAACAGCTGAGAAGTGATTTATTCTCAGTTTAGTTTGGCAATTTATCATGAAGAGACTCACACCTGAACAACGCTTGCAAATAGTGCAATTTCATTTCGAAAATAATGGTTTTGTGCGGAATACGTATCGCACACTACGTCCATTTTATCGATGTAACACTTCTGGTTGAATGGCTACTTCAACAAACAAAACTGCCGCATTTGGAGTGAAGATAATCCTCAAGTGTATGTCAAAACACCGTTACATCCAGAAAAACTGAGTGTTTGGTGCGCTTTATGGGCTGGTGGAATCATTGGTCCGTACTTCTTCAAAAACGATGATGGCCAGAACGTTACAGTCAATGGTGATCGGTATAGAGCCATGATTACTAACTTCTTCATTCCTAAATTGAACAACCATGATGTCCAAGAGCTGTGGTTTCAACAATACGGCGCAACATGTCACACAGCTCGTGCCACAATCGATTAATTGAAAGACACGTTTGGTGACCGCCTAATTTCACGTTTTGGACCTGTGAATTGGCCTCCTAGATCTTGTGATTTAACACCGCTAGACTACTTTCTGTGCGGCTATGTAAAGTCATTGGTCTATGCGGATAAGCCACAAATGCTCGACTATTTGGACGACAATATTCGCCGTGTTATTGCCGATCTACGGCCACAAATGTTGGAAAAAGTCATCGAAAATTGGACGTCCAGATTTGACTACATTCGAGCCAGCCGTAGCGGTCATATACCAGAAATCATATTTTTAATGTAATGCCGCAAGATTATCTTCCGAATCAAAAAAAATTCTTGTCAATCTAATGATCCATCGTTGTTTTATTGCAATTCAAAGTTCTACACCTCTTAAAAAAACACCCTATATTACGTAGGCATAATTCAATGAAAATTCATCGAAAGGTCATACCAATAATATATAAAATAATAATTTCTAAATATTCAGGATTGAAGTGAAAGTAACAATGGTTGATTCTATGAAATTAATCTTATCTCCAATGACTATATTCAAAAGCTTTAATACGCAATGTTACTACCCAGTGACCTGTTGACATTTCTTTGATAACATTCTTGGATGATATATTCGTTGACAAGAATAAAACCTGACAAATCAGTTAGGTTCGACGATATCCAATTGAATATTCGAATGTGTTAAATGATTTTCTGGTGAGTATTCATCCTCCGTGTTGAATATATGGTCCTTATAACTGTACTCTTCAGTTTTTCATTCATATTCATATTCATGTTATGATATAATCTGACAGAATTTATATTATTGATCTTCAATTAGATCAAACTGAAATAATGGTCTTCAATTATTGAACAGACAAAAAATATTAAGAAAGAACATATATGCTATCAAAATTTTTGTAGTTAACGATTCATAAATTCATTTATATTGAAAAATTTTCTTAAAATATGTCTATAATTATGCAATTATGAAGAGCAATACATATTCAATTTTTTTAATCGATAGAAGAAACAATTACGTTTTCACATACAAAATATCAGTCATTGATTTGTCTCTGATTGTATTCACGAAACGAACATAATAGTCATAAATTTCAGCATTTTGAATAATAGGTTTTATAGTTAGCATCTCTGTTCCTTGTCTCATGTTCTGAATATTTGAAGAACAAAGAAAATGCTATATTATATCATAAATAACATGAAGACGGAGATAAAGACAACCAGCTGCTTGTTTATGGTTGATTATAAATACCATTCACTATTTTATGGTCATTACAACCATGAATACTCCATGTCTCTACTAATCTAAAATCTAATAAATATGATTTGATTATGTCCGTCATTTCTAATTGTCTTTCTAGCTAATAAGGACATTGTTTTATCGTTGTTTAGACGTTGTTTGTGACTGTTTATTCTAGTACTGGTTATTACTCCCAATATGCTCAAAAAGAACCATAATTGGTCCCTTTTTATATTGCTTTTCATTTTGTTTTATATATCTGAAGATTAGGTGGATCACTGTAAATATATATAATCCGAATTCTTTCAAATTTTATCGATAATCGTGACGAATGTTTTCAATTGAGTTGTTTTTCAAAATATAATAATAATGAATAGTATCGTCCTCCCAAATTTTCAACACAATCGTATTGAAACAATATTTCCAAATTTAGCTGAAATCAGTTATAATAATGGATCATACTATAACAGCTCTAGAAAACGTACCAATCACTTAGAAATTTCTATTTTATGGTTGGCATATTACCAGTGGCGGATTTACCAATAGGCCAAGTAGGCCGGTGCCTACGGCGGCCGATTTAGAGGGGCGGCAAATTTAACAAAAATTTTTTTTACAGATTTTTTTTTATAATTATACGTGTGCACAATCTATACTATAATAAAATCGTAAACCTAAAATAGTCTGTGCATTAAAGATATTCGAAAAAAGAATTAGCTAGGATGGCTTAAGATGAGTAACTGAGTAGAATTAGATTTTTTTTTAATTTCTTGTCTGTCTGTCTGTGGCATCATAGCACCCGAACGAATGAACCGATTTCAATTTAGTTTTTTTTGTATTACAGGTGCTTTACGGGCGAGTGTTCTTAGAGATGTTTGATGAAAATCGATTGAGCCGTTTAAAAGTTACAGAGGTTTTACGGTGTAAAGTCGGGGGTTTTTTGTTTTGCCTGTTAAATAAACTTGTTAGGTCAACATTAAACTCTTCAGTACATAGCGGGTTGCAAAAATAATCTAGTTAACTGACAGAAATATCATTAAGTTCACAATCATACCAATAACGGGATTAAACTAACGTATTGAATTTCAAAAGTCAGTAGGGGCGGCAAAAATTGAATGGCCTACTAGCGGCAAATTTGTAAATCCGCCACTGCATATTACTGAGGTTATTTTGTATGAGATGATCTAAACGATATCTCCTTGAGTTTGCACAATTTATTTATGACCGAAAAATTATCTATTTGAACATCCAATTATACGAAGCATCCAAAAATGAATGCATTATATAATTATCATCTGTTTTGTCAGGTTTTAATACTTTGCATCAAAAAACATATGAATGTTTTGTTATTCAAGACGTTGAATATATAAGTTGATAAAACTCATGTTTACTAAATAAATGATGAAAAATTATATTTTAACTCATTTAGTCCCCTAGAGATGTATAATAATAATAAGCATATATTTCTAACAGGTAACTACCCAATTACAGGAAAATATATTAATATGGTTACTAAATATATTAATAACAACATAGATATACAATATTATTACTGATAAAAACATTATCAAATATAATAATCTAAATCAATAATGTCAATATCTAAATATTCAATCATAATAATAATCAAAAAAACAAATCTCTTACCTCAAACTGGAAGAAATCAAGATACCTCACTGGTTAAGATTTAAATACCCATTAATGTTAGAAATAAATGAGTCCCAGTGCAAATCACAGCAGCTTGATACCTAGCTTGCTGTAGAACACGCAGAGCTAAGCGGCGATTGCGAGAGAAGATTGATTCTGTGGGTTTTTGAGTAAAATGTCTGGCTTTCTAGTACACCTCTGAGGGACGAAGAAATTAAGTTTACCCAGAAGCTCAGGACAGTCGAGATTATCATTGAGCAAATTGAATATAAATTTCAATGCATTCAAACTTTGCCTGGCGTGGAGGCCCCTAGTGTCAAAACTCGACAGCAAACAAGCGTGATCATAAGCCCTAGGGTGATATACACCATCCTCTCGAAATGAGAGCAATTTCAAGAACTTCCTCTGCAGTGCCTCCAGGCGGTTTATGTGACAATTATATTGGCCGGCAAACAATGGAGCCATACTCAAGTTTACTTCTCACTAGGGCATTAAATAAATAGACCCGCCTCATCAGTATAATACACTATGAATGTTTTGACTTTGTACTGTATACTTGGTATGTCCAGTCCGGCCTCCCGATTTAAATCCAATGGACCTAAAGTAGATTAAGAGATTTCAAGAGTCTTGAGTCAACAAAATGTCTGACTTAATACTAGAAAAAGAAATAAAATTAATAGAATACAATACAATAAAATTAAACAGCTCAGAAATTTCTATAGAGTCAAAAAGACTTTATGGAATTCATACGAAACCACAAATATGACAGCTCAGAGTTTAACAGCTGAGAAATTTCAACTGACCGTTTGGTACAGAGCGATGTAGCAGATATAAAGCGACTAACGCTCACTCTGTATAATCACTCAGCCAATAATATGACAGATTATTTTGATTACTGAGGCCGAGATTTTATGTGCAGCTGTAATGACAGGAACGTCCTAAGATAAACAAATATTGTGAAAGATGACAACTATGGTGTCCATTCAACTTTTTTTAATTTGTTTTCGAACAACTACATAGTAATTTCGCCATTATAAATAAGCGATCATTCAGTTGTTTGAGATTATGTTCATACAAGATAATTACTCAAATGTTTGCATATCAAATGAAGGCAGAATTGAAAAATATGTTTATGTTTACTTTTAATTCAACTTAATTGCAAAACTGAACTTACTGAGAATGCATCAACGTTGACTGATGACAAATCACGATGAACAACAACCATAAAACCGTTTTAATTTCAAGGTATAAAAAACGAAATATTTCCATCATGTTCCTGTCGCTCATGACCACGACTCAAGTGTCTTCCTCTTGTAAATTAAAAATTTAATTCAATGATTTTCAACGTGTGAGGATGACATGTTTCTTTCTAAGGTTTGTGTGGAATATTAAATAGTGAACGTTTTTCGTTATGTTTCATTTATTCGATGTTAGGTACTGGTAAGTGCGTAAGTGATGTACGATGGTGCAGCAATATTATTTCGACTGCTACCTGTAATTTATTGGATAATTCATTTAATTTTTAAGCAGCCTCCCTCTAATTCAATTCCATTTGTTCAAAATCTAATGTGTAATTTAATTCGTGAGATACATATTTGGAATGTTTGCAAAATATCTTCCGTCGTTCATTTAACACAAAACATATTCGAAATTTATTGAATGATCGCTAATATCTTAGTGAAACATAGTTTGATATATTAAATAAAAATTAAATAGTGAACGTTTTTCGTTATGTTTCATTTATTCGATGTTAGGTACTGGTAAGTGCGTAAGTGATGTACGATGGTGCAGCAATATTATTTCGACTGCTACCTGTAATTTATTGGATAATTCATTTAATTTTTAAGCAGCCTCCCTCTAATTCAATTCCATTTGTTCAAAATCTAATGTGTGAATTAATTCGTGACATACATATTTGGAATGTTTGCAAAATATCTTCCGTCGTTCATTTAACACAAAACATATTCGAAATTTATTGAATGATCGCTAATCTCTTAGTGAAACATAGTTTGATATATTAAATAAAAACACTTGGCTTTGTTTCACCAAAATTGTTTCGGAGAGTTAATCCATTTTCAAAAACTAAACTGAGATCAATCAAGACATATCCCCTTCAATTTTTCTTAGTTTTCAGTCTTGATGATTGTTAAAGGATGCCAGACATAGAAGAATTTTAGAACATCTAGAGTAGGTATTTTTCTGAAGCATTAAAACTTTCGTTCTCTCGTCTGCTTTTCATCGTCGAACGAAGAAATATCTTTGTACGATTTTGAAATTTTTCTTATAAAATAATACGTATTTTTTATAAACTATCTGTCGTCTTCGTGACTTCATAAACTTTTGGTCAAAATCATTTCGTGAGAAGGAATGCGCATATTGATTTAGTATAAAAACAACATTTTATTTTTACATTTGTATACTTAATATTATTTTACTATAATTATTAGTACAATTGTATACTTATATTTAAGTTATCAAACTTAAATTTCTTTTTAGACTTATGTTTTGACTATTATAATTTATGTTTCACTTATTACATTTCTATATCTATTCTAAGCCTAAATCTCTCTATCTAACCCTCGTAGATACTGATAGGTGAGGAAGGTACTTATATATTTAAGCTACGTGATTAAAGTTGTAGAAGGCTAGAATTCGCGGTCAGTGTTTTGCGTGAACTCGATGAGTTTCCTTGCACTTTCGGTTATATCCGGATTTGTTTTGAAAGGAATAGAAGCACGATATGAGGTATGTAATCATTTGATTTCTGGCGTCAAGAGTGATTTATCTACGACAATCCGTGGAAACTCACTGGCAAATTTGTTCAAATTCTTGTTTTTTTTTATTTTATCATGCAGAAACACTTCTTCTTCATACCACAAGAGATTTGCAACCGGAGGACGTTCAAGTTTTTCAAAAATTCTAGAAGCTTCATATTTTACCTACATTTAAAATCATTGAAAAATACTAAAATCAATGTTATTCTTCTTGATAGATATTTCTGAATAGTATCTTGATAAATCTTTCATGCACTCTGATACCGGTATTGTTTTCATTTCATATATTAACAATCTCTTGGAATCTTACTATTTTCAAAATGTTAGTAGTATTGCGGAACTAGCGATCAACCTTCAAAATTTTCGTTTCATTTACGTATCCAATAAACCTTATTCATTAACAAACGTGAATGTTCTTGAAAATATTTTTCAAAAAAAAAATTAAGTGACCTGTTCGTGTTTGTTTGTTCCATTAGCTGAACAAAAAAACAATGATGAGTTGGAACAATCAAATTAAAAAATTAAATGATAGATATTATGAATTAAGCTAGAATGATTAAGGTGATATTAATCGATAAGCCGATAAGAAAACCCAAAATAATGTTATTGAATATTTCTGGAATTGAATATAAGAAGTTTAAATACAATATAAATATATAGAAGTGTAGGCTCATAAATTTGACAGCATCGATTTTGAAAATTCATTAAAATTCGTTAAAAGTCGTGAAACATTAGAAATGTATAAAGTAAAAACCACTAATAAATGTTTAGTAATTTTAATTGTAGAAATGTAATCATCTTTTCTTCTTCCTTTTTAGAATTGTATTCCTTTGATTTTGTCCCACATAATTGTATATTGTCATACTGGATTAATAAAGATTATTATTATTATTATTATTATTATATATCATATTATTGCATATATCAGGTAACACTTGAAGATCAGGTATTTCGGCTCCTGACCACAATTTTAATCTGAAAATATAATGTAGGAGTCATTTCTTATATTATTAGTTAGTATTTGAGAATGTTGTATCGATTCTGAGAAATATATATATATATATATATATATATATATATATATATATATATATATATATATATATATATATATATTATTTTATTAGGAAATAGATTGATTACCTGATTTATTACTTTATTAGGATTTGGTATGATTGGTTGTATCAGGTTTAGTTTATATAAAATTCGTGCATTCACATATATTTATACGTTTCGGGGGCGTTTGCTCTCTTCTTCAGTAGTTATAATCTTAGTGTAACATTTACAGTTATATAAAATAGTCCAGAACATATAATGCTTTATCGTCAATCTATTTGCTTTTTGAACTTATATTTTTTTTGTATAAAAAAAAATTATTTTATAATCTCCACGTTACTTGAGTTCACCAGCTACACACGGACACTTCGATGCAGTTTGACAAAAAATAAATAATCTGTTGAAAATCGCTTATTGATAGTATTTTTAATTCACCGTTACCTACCTGAGATTCAGTTTGATTTAAAACGTTCATTTTGTGACTGTGATATTTATTATCGTATTGTTTGTAATTTTAAAAGAATTTAACAATATTTTGTGCAGAGAAGAGCTGTTATAAGGAAAAAAATTTTTCTGAAGAAGACAACATTGGTTTGTCGAAACGTTAAAAACTATATGTAAATAAAATATAGAGTTACCAACAGTTACTAATAGACTTAATAACCCAAGAACTCAATTCAAGAACAATTCATGATATGACTTTTAAAGCATAAGCTAAATATAAATTTTCCTTTCAAAAATTTATTCAAGCTATTTTGCATTAACTAATTGTTGTTTGGTATCAATTTCAATATTACAAACAAGTAGAAACCATAAGCAACTGAAACCGATTTCAAAAGGTGGTTAATATTGGCTTTCGCCAGTCTTACTATTAACCCCATAGATCCAGTTTCATGTTTCTATGTACGAATGTTTTCCTTTTCCTCTTCTCTGTTTATCTAACAATAGTTTCTTCATTTATGTTCAGAAATTCAATAATTTCTTCTAATTCTCATTCGGTATCGTTCGAATCTTTCTGTTGTATTCGTTGTTCAGGTTGTTCAAATATTTATAGACCAAGTACGAAAATGATGCCTGAAACTTCACGGTGATATGTTTTGATATATTTATCAGCATTTTGTCACGAATGTTCCGAATATATAATTTATTTACTTGGGGCAAGATGTTGATAAAAATTTGTATATAAAGACATACAATTGTGACTGATACCTGAAGTCCATTTTTAGATTTTCATTGGAATTATATATATGACTTTTAATGTCTAATAAATCATAATGTCTTCTTAAACGTATGCAAGTATTTGGTGAAAATTGAAATTCGCTTTTGACCTACAGTTTAACAACAGTTCCGAAGAACCAATAGGCTTGTGATGAATGTAAATTACTCAACAATTATCATCATTAAACTACTTAAATCTTAGACAAACACACACGCCCATGCCTTTACCGGGGCTCGAACCCAAATCCTACCGTAGAAGGGTGTTCTCCAGCAATTCGCTTTTGAGTTGTACCGCTAAATAGGGAAAATGCGGCAGCAACATAATTACACCGTGACAGAATTAAGTTTACGATATGCTGTTTTCTATTGTAGTTTTATATGTTTTTGAAATGTTAATTATTGATCCATTAACAGAACTAGATTTTCAACTATAGTTACAGATTTTATTATTTGCCCGTTTGAAACATTTTGACCATTTTATATGAGAGAAAATTTATCAAGAATTGAGGAAGAACCAATGGAAATTGGTTGTGTTTTGCCTTCATTAAATTTCAGACCATGATTTCATAAACATAAAATTCAAACAAAATTCAAAGACAGCATAAATATTAATTCGTTCAAGATCCATATTCAATGCTTTCTTTACGTTTCGATCATCAGGACAGAATCTGAAAATTTACTGTGGATCATCTGCCTAACAGTGCATAATTTCTTCAAGAGGCAATATTATTATATCGCTATTTCCTCATTCAAAATTCGTTGCTTCTAGGTCTGTACACTTTTACTCAAACAATTGTGGTTTCTTCTATATTTCTTTATTTAGCGTCCGCCTTTCAAGGTCACAGGAAGCACTGGAAGGAAATAAGACAGCATTAACCTGCTTTATTCTCGAGGCTATTGTGTGATTCTGGGCATCAGCGAATTTTTATAAAAGTCATTCTGAATTGCAAATTCTGTTCACCATATTTTCATTCATTGTGAAACCAAGAAACATTTTGGTTTGAAACTGATAATTACGCCAATAATTTTCAATCTTCAGGTATTATTCCTATTGTTTATTTGCATAAAACTTATTCTTTCAATAATGTTTATGAGTTAAAAAGTTTATAATTCTCGGTCAGGTATTTATTAACCAAATAAATTGAAATAAATAATACAGTTCAATAAAAACCCAACAAATTATTTACACGTATCATGTACATCCACAAAGAATAAACAAACAAAACTTCCGTGAAAGTAAACAAAGTAATAAATTTTTCAAACACGGAAATTGACACGTTTGAAGAATCCCTGCGGGCCATTATATTTGATTTTAATATACCTTGTAGATGTTCAATTACACATATTTTCTCTTCGAATCACAATGATTACCATTTTCTATTTTTTGACCGCTATTGGTTTTCAAATGAAATGAAAAAAGTATTAAATTACACGTGGGTAATTTGCTTGGTCCACTAAGTTTGACATGCGATGTAGCCATCAGCGTATAGCGAAGAATGGGCCGTTATTACTGCCATATGAAAAATATCTTCGTGCAGTGAAAGTAAAATTAGTTAGATAAGATGTCTGTTTTTAGGTGTTTCTTTTTCGAGTTGAATATAATGCTGTTCATTAGAATAAAAGCGCCAATTTCAGCAGTGAATGGTGAAAGCAGTAAATGTTATGAATAGAAGATGGCTTTTTCTATCACTGATCCAGTTTTATTCATGATGAGCACTGATATAGAAAATATATATATAGAAAAGCAAATAGTAAACTTTACCTTTTGAAAAGAGCGTTTGCGAAAATGTCCTTTCAGGCATCAATTCGATTATATAAAACATTCATATGTCCTACTATGGATTATTGTTGTGCTGTGTGGTGTCCGGAGTTGGTGCGGGACAGAGATCTACTTGAAAACATTCAGCGTAGGGCTACTAGACTATCATTCAAGCTTAAAAGACCGAATTACCCTCTGAGGCTTGCTTCAGCTGGATTACCAACATTTGAAGCTCGTCGACTACGTGGTGACTTGATCATTACTTTTCGAATTGAAATATAATTTTGGAGATTTTGGACATTTATTCATTCTTGATGGCAACGGACTTCGTGGTCACAATTTAAAGCTAAAGAAGGAATCATTTCATACATCTAGGCGACAGAATTTTTTACCTAATCGTGTATTCAGTGTATGGAACAGTTTACCAGCTGAAGTTGTGAACTTTCAGTCAGTTAGCGTGTTCAAGAGGGCGGTAGATGAATTTTTGTTTTCATTTTGAGAAATTGTTTTTGTCATATATTTTCATTGTCAATGTGTACCTACTGATCACTATTTTTTTTCCTATTGTTGTTATTATTTTTTTCTTTTCTCAAATGTTTATTTAATGTAATATCCTCACATTGCAGTATTCTGTAAAAAGTGTTAATTTTGGGCTTATGGGTCTTCAGACCCCTGCCTTTAATTATATGTAATAATAATAATAATATTATCTCTCATGATGAAATAAGAATGATTTACAAGATGGAACTGAGAACTTCAAACCTAATAAAACGAAGAAAAAATCTAAAAAGTGAAGAAAATGATTTCGGAAATTCGCTAAATCGCTATCAGGGAAGTTGCAGAATATGTTGGCACATCAATCGGCTCATGACATGCAATTTTCTCGGACGTTTTGGACATGAAACGTGTTGCAGTGGAGTTTGTTCCAAGATTGCTAAAATTTTGAGCAAAAGCAACGCCGCATTAGTATCGCTCAGGATTTGTTGAATGACGTCTACGACGATCCTCTACTATGCTCAAGAGGGTGAAATATGAAACGTGGGTATATAGTTATGACGTCGAAACCAACACCCAATCATCCCAATGGAAGCTCCCAGAAGGGCCAAGACCAAAAACGCACGCCGAGTTCCATCGAATGTGAAGGTTTTACTCACCGTTTTCTTCGATTACAACAGCCACGGCCACCTTTACTACAGGTCATGAAGAACATAGTCCCTCGGTGTTGCCAAATTGTGCACAGTTGTATACTATCCTAGTCGGATATTCCCAAGCTTTCAAGCATTATTTCAACTATTTTTGTATATTGCGAACTAACAAAAAATATTATTAGTATTTATAATATATAGAATATTATATTGGGTATTGTGAGCACATATTTCTGTAGCAGAAAACTGCAAAACATTTACTTTTGCAGAAAACAACGATATTTTCTATAAAGCCCCACTGCGTAAAAAATACCTCTATCAGTCAGTGGGATTTATTTACATGAAAAGCTGCATAACCAAATTTATTGAATTATTTGAGAGAATAGAAACCTTGAAAGAAACGCTATAGGAATTACTCAAATTGAATTATTTACTTAAGTATAAATAAATATTATATTTCTGATTAGCGCAACCAACAAACTACTTTATGAAAGTGTGGAGCTTTCTTCGTTTATTTTTTGATTCAGTTTTCTCGTGTCCGGCTTCATTTTTGTTTTTTATATAATCATTCAATGAGATATTCGAAAAAATGGAACACAGCATGTTCAGAATATTTTTATTGTCTTCACCACATAAACAGCAACATAAAAAATCTTCAATTACTCATCCAATGACACTCTTTAAGTAGTGAGATTACACAAAATTGCTTTCTGCTGTATATTATACAAAAAGGCCCGGTCCGTTCGAGAGAAATGTCATTAATAATTTTTTCAAATATGGCACACATGTGAAATAAGACATTTTTAATTGAATCTGTAGGTATATTCGGGCCTCCCCGTTGCAAATAATTAAAATATTATAAATAAAATCATAGCTTCAAAATTTGTGTTTCGAGGAAAAATTGGATTTTGAAAGAATGTTTTATTGTTAGTTAGATTTGTGAATAGCGATCTGTTTATTCGATGGTTATCAGTAATAAATAGGTTAGAAAATATACTTATTAGAAACTCACCTATCCCAAGCTCGAAATTTACTGAATCATCTACGGAATGCCTATCCTCTACACTATATTTCACAAAAAAATTATTTGTAAGTAATCCGTACTCAAAACACACCACAAATTCGATTCGATTAAATCGGTACACACAAAACATTTCGTTTTTATAATTTGATATTATGTTATCCACAAACTATCAACACTAGCACGTAAATAACATCATAGAAAATTGATGAATAGATGATTTAAACTGAAATCGTAAAATATTCAACTCCAAAATACGAAAGTCTTGAACAACTAAAAATTGATTTCGTTTCACTGCAATTTGTAAACAAACTAAACACTTTGTTTTTCAGCGTTTGATGTTGAGATTCCAACAAATTATCAACATCAACACTTGTAATACACTGTACACAATTGAAAAATATAGAATTTATACCAAAAGCTCAAATTATTCAATTTCACACTGCGAAAGTTTTGGGAAGCGTCCTGTTTGCATTAGTATACCACCACAACTAATGGCGGGAATATTAGACAATCCTCTGACTTATGTCAGATATCCATTTCATGGCCTGTATTAAAGGTGGCGTGGTGCACCATGAGGCGCACACTACAAGGAAGTTATGCAACTTTTGCGCGAAGCAATACGACTCAAACGATTGGAATAATGGATCCTGCATCAGGATAATGCACCTATTCACACATCAATGCTTGTTCGTAATTTTTTGGCCGAACAGAATAATCATTCCTCGACCATCGTATTCACCAGATATGGCCCAAGCCACTCTTTCCTATTTCCAAAACTGAAGAGAGCAATGAAAGGAAAGCGTTTTGCCACAAATGATGAGGTGAAGTCTGAATCGAAGAACGAGCTGATGGCCATACCAAAAAGTGCATTTCAGAAGAGCTTCGAGGATTGGAAAAAGCGCTGGCATAATTGGATTATATCTGAAGGGAACATCTATATATTGATTTATAAGTATATACTTTTCGAGAAAAAAAACAAAACTCATCTTTTCAAACCTCGTAAAGACATAATGACCAATTCTTTCTCTACTTCAACCTCAACTCATCTGAAAACTTATCATCAAAATAAGTAAACAATTCATCTTTCTAGAGCAAAAATAATTTAATGAAATCGCACTGGAATTTTTGGTATTTTTCAATATCTTTATAAATTTACATATTTAGATACATCGTCTTCTTTTTCAATTATTATAATCGATTTTTTATATAATGCATAGTAATATAAGTGGCAAATGTCGTCGGATTACTAAATACGGTTAAAGAGCAGTTACCTTATGTGAACCGAATTTATAAATCCAACCGTTTAAGGTTTCTTATTGTTTCCTATCAGTGTTTTATCACGTACACAGTTCATTGGCAGACATAGCTCCTTATTAAATTTATACCGTTTGTTTTAAAACATTTGATATGGTATCTCTTGTTAATCGTATTGTGAAGTGATAAATTATTGGAACAGTTTACTCGAATTTAACGTGAAGTAAGTACACTCAAATCGGTAGTGCCTTGAATAAAAAGTGTTTGGTGTAGTGCTGCATCTTGTTTCACGTAAGATTCTAGACTTTTCTAATATCCAGCACGGTAGTTCAAAAATGTTATTTTAAATATATTTTTCTATGTAGGTTAACGTTCTTTCCTCTTGAACTTTTCAAATAAAAGATTCCTTGATTAAAAGTGCTCTTAAATATTCTGTTAAATACACTTTTTTTCGCCCAAAATTTTGCAACCACAATTTTTTTCAATTATGATTTACGGCAATCAAACTCAAATTGAATGAGGACAAAACTCAAAATATAGTCTTTTCATCTATTTACTTTGAAATACTGCGAAAAAAATACTTCAAGGCAGCTCGGCAAAACAAAGGATAGCAAACTTACTATCTAGTGCTTATTATCTATCTTACTTGGAACGACCATATTGAACAACTGAAAGGAAAACTTTCTGGTACTCCATTTTTGCTTAGACGAATGAGAACTATAACGAGCATTACCACATTAAGAATTACATACTTCTCTCTATTCCATTCATTTTTGAATCATGACGTTGTTCTGTAGGGAAATTGGTCCATTGTCTTGGTAGTTTCAGGTTGCAGAAAAAGGCAATTCGAATAATGGCAGGCGTTGGGTACTTGGATTCATGCAAACCATTGTTTATAAAATATGAAATAATGATCTTGCGTACATTGTGGATATATAACGTTCTTTTAGAAACACATAGGGATGTGTTTCAAAAAGTTCAATTGATTATCATTTATACAATACCTTAACTGCCCATTTCAAAGAGCTTTCTTTCAATTAATTCAAAATTAACATCAAGAAATATATTCTGAGATTTTACTTCTATTGTCAGCGAGTATTAGGAAGAACTTCAAGGCAAATATTTAATATGAACATGCTCACCTCATCTTTTCATGTGTTACTTTTTATGTGTTATTTTTTGTGCCTTATATGTAGGTATTCTTTCTTCAGTTGTATGGGAAATTAATTATTCAAGTTCACAAAGTTTATACTTATTAGACTTCAGTCATTAGTTTCGCCTAGAATTAAGTGTTTCTTTATCTACTTATTTGTATTATTTTCTAACTTAGTTAGTTTTATTTTTGGAGGAGTGGAAGAATGATTCGTCAAACGCCTATCATTTGTAAGAAAGAAATTTCTTTACTCCATAATAAAGCTTACTGCTAGTAGTACTACACTGCTGTGTCTCGCTTTGGTAGTTGAAATTCGACTCTTCTTCCCAGAAATATTTAACGCGAAGTTAGCAGTTTTGTCTCGTTAACATCTGTTTTTTATCACTCCACACAATGTAAAAGTTTCACTTTATATGTCTGTTTCTAGGAAAGTACTTCTCGACTACACGTGGAGGGTTAAAAATTTTACTTTTTTATATTTAGCAATAATTTCTAGATTCTTGACTGATCTAGAACACTTCCATCTTTGCTTAGTATATCTTTTAGCGTTTCAGTTTTCCATATATATAAAAAAGGATCATTCAATGATCATGACAACTATAGACCAATAAGCCTGCTGCCGTCCTTCTCGAAAGTTTTTGAGAACCTACTTGCAAAAAGGTTATAGAAATTCTGCACAAAATTTTAAGTTTTCAGTACAAGCCAACATGGTTTTTTACTAAACAGAGGAATAGATGCGACTATCTACGAACTCACACAAACAGTACTAGAAGTATTAGATGACGGTAACATTCCGACTGCTCTTTTTCTGGACTTGACCAAAGCTTTCGACTGTGTCGATCATCATAGACTTTTCCAAAAGCTGAAACACTATGGGATAAGAAACAAACAACTAGCATTAATTGAAATCTATTTGAAAAATCGGACACAACGTGTAATAATTGAATTGAATGGAGTCCATCTGTCCAACAAGTTGAGTACCAGAATAGGAGTACCACAAGGTAGTATTATGGGACCGCTTCTATTTGTTCCATACATAAATGATCTCCCAAATACATTGCCACAATGTTCATACATTACAATATATGCCGACGATACAAATATAGTGACATCATCTACTGAATTAGCTGATGTCATACTAAACATTGGGCTTGCTTTCACAGCTATCAAAAATTGGTGTAATGTGAATGGACTTCTTTTGAACGTCAGCAAAACAGATTGTGTTCTGTTTCAACCCTTCTAGTGCCTAGGTCAATTACTCTCTTAGAGAATGACCTACAGATGGCTGTGAGCACAAAGTTCTTAGGTATTCATTTGGATTTCAACCTGAAATATGAAGAGCATGTGAATGTCTTGGCAGGAAGACTTTGTTCTGTGATATATTCACTGAATGTTATGAAACATCACGTAGAAGTCGATAGTTTAATGATAATTTATACGTCAAGTTTTCACACCCTTTTTTTTTCACTTATGGTGTTATCTTCTGGGGAAACAGTGTTCACAGTAACCGTATTTTTGTCATGCAGAAATTTGCTCTGAGGACTATCTACAGGATGAAACTGAGGAACTCATGTAGAGATTTATTCCGGAGAAATAAAATTCTGACGCTGAATGGTATATACATTTTTAAATGCCTGCTATTTCTACATAAGAATAAAATTTATTTTGATCAACACAAAAGTAGAAATATAACAAGACGAATAGAACCATTTTTGTATCCGCGGCATAATTTAACACTTGTTCAGAATGGGATGAAGTATATGTCAATGAAATTCTTCAATGCATTACCTAAGAGATACCAATCTATATCGGTCTTTCACCAATTTAAGAGGATTATTTATGGATTGATCATGGAATGTGAACCCTGTGATGTAGCAGAATTCTACCAATACTGTACAACTTAATCCTAATATTTTCAGAATTTGCTCTTTAACCAGTTTTTTGACGTTGTTTCTACGCTCTCTTTCTTTGGGTGCTATACAGTGCATTTTGGTAAGAACTATGAAATAAAATTACTTTATTTTTATTATTATCCTTCTTTGGATACATTTGTCCGTTACTTTGTGATAATGCACAATATTATTGAGGAAAAACACGTTGTTTTCAGTCATTATATTTATTGATGTATTTGCGTCTGTAGTTTTGTAGTGTTGGGGTTTGTTAGGAATGTATACCCAAACTCTGTTCAGTATGAACAACTTTATTTAACATAACTATTTACAACCAAATACATTTAAGTGCACTAATGTGTTTGTAGAGACAGTCATGTTGACTGCTTGGCGACTAGCGCCGAAGTCGACGAGATCTTGTTGACTTCTCCTGAGGTTGCGTACCGAGCATGCGCAGTCGTCTTTTCGTCTTCTTCCTTGCTGTGACTAGTCTATCGGTTGGTGCGTCCAGTGGCAAGATGTGACTAGTCGCCGCAGTAGTATTGGTACATTTTCAAGCACATGAATGACGAAATTCATGTGCTGACCAGCCATAGATTTTTGTATTTTCCTTCTTCTTCTAAGTACGTCCTAGTCCACATTGTATTCTTCTTCATGGAGCATCATAAAGTGTTGAAATTCTAATCTCTTTGATCACTTAACAAATTGGCAGCAGTATTTTTATTGTGTACGAAGATTTATATGGATGCTGCAATATCTAGTTTGTAGCCTTTTGAAGCTGCTCTTTGTTCAACCTGAGGGACTGTTGATATTCTTTGAATCTTACAACAAATTTTCTGGCTATTTGTCCAACGTAACAGCTACTTACATTGTTGCTTCAATTGATCATTACTGCTTTGTTCAAAAAAATTTATCAATATTTCTTTTCATTAATTATCTTATCCATTTGCCGCTTATTTCATGGAATAAAATCATAATAAAGAACGTTCTGAACTCCATTTTAAGTGATGTCAGCAAAAGTAATTTAAATTTCATTCATTATATTCCAACTAAGAATTAGGATATATCAAATTGCTATTTAACGAAGTATTTTCAATTATAATTTCGAGTTATCCATCACGTACGAAATTGAAAAAACTGAACAGACTACTGTCTCATCCTAATTCAAGTTCATTGATATTCGAGAAATTCATTAAGATACGAGTCTAACGTCAGTCTATCAGCACACGTGAGAAACTATTGATAAAATTACATTAAAGTAATTTGAAAATGATACTTCGTCATATGTAATTGGATGGTGTGATCGTCTTTTACGACTTTCTGAGGAGATAATTTAACAGCATTCCATGTATAACCTTTTATAAACAATATTAGCAAATATCAACTGATTTTCTGGTTATTTATCAATTATGTTTATCAAAAGAATAGTACTTCGAAGTGGTTTCTCTGTTGAAATTCTTGGGGCGGCTGGTAAGTTCGCGACCTATGGTACTTAATGAAAGAAAAGTTA
The DNA here is from genome assembly GCA_030704895.1 of Henosepilachna vigintioctopunctata. Lineage (NCBI taxonomy): Eukaryota > Metazoa > Arthropoda > Insecta > Coleoptera > Coccinellidae > Henosepilachna > Henosepilachna vigintioctopunctata. The sequence goes on along the minus strand of JARQZJ010000095.1, from coordinate 4,109,028 downwards.
ATTGTTTTAGTTTTTATTTCTCAATATAATCACACTCAAGTGAAATACACTTCTCACGTCGTGAATACAACGCGTTTAAACCATTGAAATCATATTTTGAAGATTTATCTTCAAAATATGATGGCTCTCCACAGTTGACTACATCTGATTGTCATCCGAAAATCTTCGAATGCTTCACGTGCCTAACCCAATAAATTCGCGTAGTATTCATAGTAGTTCCTTTAGTTAAGTGATCAATTGATAAAACCAGAAAATAGTCGCCATAATTTTCCAGGCCAACTTTTCCTCTTCAAACTTCTTTGGTGGCCTTTCTCCTTTTTTAATCCACTGCATAGTCTTTTGTTTGGAGTCCGGATCATACTGACGAATCCAGGTTTCGTCTACTATCACAATGCGGTTACAAATTTCGTCCAAATCGTTCTGAATCTACTCCAAAAATCCTCACAACTCGCCAGTTGTCGTTGTTTGTCGAGTGGTGTGGGCATTCGCGGAACCCAGCGCGCACTAATATTTTTGATGTATAAGTATTGGTGCACAATTTTATTCTCTGATCGTCCAATACTAACTTTTCAACTTTTTGTCAACTGAATAAGTTGAAGGTAAAATTTTTGAACATGAAACATAAAATTGAATGAATATTAACTAAAACCTAGGTAATCAATCTGATCTGCTAACTGGAATATTCTTATTGAACATATTAAGTAAAGGGCTAGTGTTAACTTCTAACTGGCTATTGAGTAAAAATCCAGAATTTTTGAATTTATTAATATGTAATGATTCTAGAAAATTTAGCTTGGAACCTTTATTTTCTCTATTTGATATTTCAAACTCTGAACTAAATATATGACTTTCTTCTAATAAATGGTTAGCATAATGGGAATCTGTTTTCTGTTTCGATAAAGAAGTAGTACTTCCAAACGTCGTCATGAGTATTTATATTGAATTATGAGAAAATTCTAAATATTGTTTTATTATGGATATTAATTTTCTCCAAGTATCGGCCTCATCAATTATCAATATTAATATTTTTTCATTTTTGTAGTACAATCCGAATAATTTTACCATTTCATATTCATTTAATTAATGTTGTTTCAGAATTTGCAATTAAATTTATAGGCAGTTTAGAATTCATGAATTTCTTCATGTCCGACATAATAATAAAAAGGGTATTAGAACAGACTGGGTATAATATACAAGGTAGAATGAAAAGCTTCAAAAGCTCATATACAGCTGAATAATGACAACAGTTCCAATACAAAAAATATGTCAGAATGTTTAGAATGTTAGAATTTAGTTGTTGAAACTAAAAGTTTTATTTTCAATTGAATTTGAACGAATAAATGTGTGCTGAAGGTGACAATATGGATTACTTAGGCTAAGAGAGAAAAAATTACTTCGAGAGAACATTATATGCTCTCAGTTTGAATAACAAAATAAGTTTACCTTGATGTCACAACCTTCAAATGGCGTTAAGAACTAGTTTTCGCTTTATAGGCTTGTCATTTGTTTCATAAAATATTTATTAAATATAACTCTGACCGGAGACACTTTGAAACGATCAATTTTGTGTATGTATAAGAAGAATTTAGATAGAATTTGAATATTCAAAATAGACAACTGGAGGGGTTTCATTTAAAATTAGGTTGTTACTTCAGTTTGTTAGTTTTGTTAAGTTTCACTAGTCTTTTCAACCAGTGCCTTTTGGATTTTACTTTTTCTCCGCCTGCGAAAAATTCATTCGATTTGGAAGAAAGGTAAGATGATTTTTAAAGACATTGAAGAACTGTTTTCAAAAGTTAAAAACAATGAATTGAGGTTTGGGTTTTTCCAAATATCTGAAAACTCTTTCGACGTTGTGAAATTTGAAAAAATATTCAAAGATACGAAAAAATTTCCCATAAAATACGTATCTCTCTAAACTTCAAGTCCAATATCAATGATAGTCCAAGAGCTGGCATCAATTTTTGGGTAGGTATTTGACGCAAACTGAAAAATTCTCACATGCCCCTCCTGATATACCCCAATACGGAATTGCGAACTGGCTGGTGAGTCACGGGGCTAAATCAACCCCTAAATTTTTCTGAAAAAAAGTCTTTGAGAGAGGTATCCAATGTATGTATGTAGCAGTGTATAAGAAAATTAATGAATACGAAAAAAATAAGCCAGACATTTTAATCGGGTTTTCAACCATCAATTTAATCGGGGTTTTAACGTTGCCAGACGCGTGCAAAAATATTTTGCAAAAAATTATAAATAAAATTTAAGGATTAATGGAGTATTATTTATAACTAAAATATGTATAAGATTCCCAAAAAGGCAGATCATTTCTGGGACTTTCCAACTGCCAGCCCCTAAAAATTTAGAGGTTGATTTAGCCCCGTTAGTCACATCCCGTACAGTTGAACGGAGACTTTAGACTACTTATGCCTCGCTCTTTTCGAAATACTTTTTCGATAAAGATCCAAAATATTATTAAACATGAAAATTAATAATTCTATAAATTCGGGCAACTACTGAATATTTAAGTGGCACTTCGGTCGCGTTTTTGGGAGTTGGAGAAAAAAGTTTGGTCCAAAACTAGCACATTTGTATCGTTACGAGTATATATATATATATATATATATATATATATATATATATATATATATATATATATATATATATATATATTCTGATAATTTATAAGGATTTCATTGTTCATGAAACAGAATATTTATATATTAATATTGGATAATACTACTTATTCTATATTACATATAAAACTTTTATGTAATGATCGATAACATCCTATACTTGGAGAAAATTAATATCTGTGATAAAACACAAATTAAAATTTTATTTTGCTCCTAGAACTTCCTCTTCAGATTATATGAAATTAACACTGATACAATTTTACTAATACAGATGTCTATACAACTTCTAAAGTGCAAGAACTTAGAGAAACAAAGAAAAAGAAGAGATTATATTGAAAATAAATTAAATTAAAAAAGTAATATATTGAAATCAATTAGTACATCTTTTTTTGAAATAATTTTTCTCCATCTAGATATTTACGTGTGTCTGTAACACTGTCTAAGTTTGATTTGCATTCATGAATGGAAATTTATTGAATTTGATTGAACACAGAATATAAAATTTATTGAGGTATCTGTGAAACAAGAATAGTTCGAAGAATTATTGATGAATAACCTTTTTTTCTCTTCAGATATAAGCATTATATTTATTAGGAGTACACAAAAATTCGGAAAAATTCAGTTTTTCAACAATGAGTAAAATAGTCAAAAAAATGAAAAATTTATCGTTCCAATGTTTCGAAAAGGTTACCGTTCATAACGAAACGCAAGCACTTAACAAATATATTCTTGTATATTGAATAAGAACACTTGGTTTAGTTGCATAAATTATATTGTTCCTTAAGAATAGATTCGGAATGTTACCTCATTTTCAAAACTTAAGTGAACATTTCTGCTCTATATTATCTTATAGATCTTATTCTCTAGACTGTCTAGACTTTAGACTAGAGGAGAAGTGTTCAGTTTCAGAAATTCAGAAATATGTTCTATATTTACAGACAAGACCCTACATAAATATATATATATATATATATATATATATATATATATATATATATATATATATATATACGTTTAAGAATTCAATTTGCGACCTTCCAAAGTTTTTTCAACTTTTGCGTTTATCAAAGTTGATGACGCTTGTTCCATTTATTAGTTAATTGCTCCTCTAACTAGTTTTGTATTCTTGACGGCATAAGTTCTAGCTTAAAACACTCGGATACGCTGAAAGCGGTTTCTTATCATACTGAACTCCGCCTCTAATTTTATGTACAAATTCTGGCGTTGCATTGTTTTTGTATCAATCGTTCTATGCTTCTCATAGGTAAGATTTCTTGTATTAACTTAAATTAAGACAATTAAATTAACTTAAAATTTTAACTGCTGAAAGATTCAAAAATTTTCAATTTGAATTTTCAAAAACATATATAAAACTTATATTAGTAAATATATATATATATATATATATATATATATATATATATATATATATATATATATATATATATATATATATATATATATATGCGTCATGTTCCGAAATTGGTAGCAGCCGTTGGCATGTGTTTCGAGCTTATTGACTGTCATCTGGCGTATCCAAGTTCAAATTGTACGAAGCTGGAGATGGAAAAAACAAGAAAGAAACAGACACTCCACTGGAGGAAGTCGACACATTTCAGGCTATCGCGTTTGTATTCTCCGGATTGGGAGATTTGAAAAAACTACTTCACCCGTGAGGCGACTTTTTATCCTTCAAGGATGCCTCTAGCCGAGAAATTTTACAATATATGCATTAGGTCCGTACAACTTAAGGAAACCAATAAGCTCGAAACACGTGTCAACGGCTGCTACCAATTGCGGGATATTCCAACAATGTTCACTTTTGTTATTATATATTATTTGTCAAAAATATAAAAATTAATGAAGCAATAAATCCATCTTTATTTGATTATTGAATATAGAAATTTTTCTATTTAATGGGTCAGATAATGTGTCCATTCAATACTGAATCTACATTGACTGATTTCTTTTTCTCTATTTCGAAATTCAGTTATTTTTCAAATAATTTTCAACTAAGTTTAAATGAGTGCAAAAAACACAATATGTTTTGTTTTAATTACATGCAGATTGTGTTATAATTATTCCACGTTTATGCATATCTTCAAAAACAACAAACAACTTCAAAGTGTAGTTAGCGCATATAAATGACTTAAAATTAGTAGAAAATGCTTGGTAACCTCGCATTTTCCAAGAGAATATAAAATAAAGTGCAGGTTTTAGTTTTTATGCAACGAGTTACTTTATTTCATTATTATAGGTAGGATATTAAAAGTTAAAAAAGCTTAGCAAAAAATATATTTTGTTAAATAAAAAATTTATTTCGACAAACACTTCTTTAATAAATAATAATGACATTATATACTAGTTTATATAATGTCATTTGAAGGTATACATAAAACCGTTAAATAATTTCGTCAGGAAAAAAACAGGTATTAATTATGCATCGCTCCAAGAAAAAAGTTTAATTTCCAGTAACGAATTCGAAATATTTATTACACACTAAAACGAAATGATTTATTAGGAGCCTTCAGAATCGAAACACAAAAAGTTACAGCAGTTTTTAAGCTATAAATTGGACATGAAGAATTCATGTATTATATGAATACATACATTCGACGAACTTCCTCTGAACTCTTCAATACTCGCGACATTTATTTCGGGTCACTAATCCATTATCAAGAGCACAACATATAACCAGTGTACTGAAAAAAATTGTACAATATAGATAAGTGATTTTTAAATATACGTCGCATGCCAGGAATCAACAAATATTAATTATGAATAGATAATATTTGTTGAATTTTCCAAATGAAATGTAGAATTTTTATACCTGTTAGGGTATCATCCAGTTTCATTGTTCATCATTTATATGTGAAGATTTAACGTCGATTCTCATCACAACCACCTCTGCATTACTCCTTCTGTATATGTATAATAAGTATTCTCTTTGTGAAAGTTAATATTTAGTACTTATTATTCACTTGAGAAGGCACTATGTTTAGCGAACAATGGTTATTTTCAACAAAATAGAGTGAAATCAGACACTGCAATATATATATATATATATATATATATATATATATATATATATATATATATATATATATATACATTAATTTTTATTGAAAATATGGCATTATAAATTGTAGTTTTCTTCATTTCAGGTCCGGAACCTAACTATGCCCTTTTATATCTAGTCAGAATAATAAGTTCTAAAAACGTTCGCGACAATGGTATCTAAAAGTGACTACAACCTCCTACAGTCCATTGTGGACGTAGTAGGATTCCTTTTATTATCTATAGCAATTATAGTGCAAAGTATAGTAAAATCGTGTCTACCTAACTCGTACAAAAATTTGAAAAATTTGAAAGGACAAAATGTACTCATTACTGGAGGTGGGGGTGGCCTTGGAAGATTGTTGGCTTCAAGACTGGCTAGACATGGTGCTGTAGTTATTCTGTGGGATGTCAATGAAGAAGGTAAGAAGAACAGTTTGCAATATTTAAATTTGTATAACACGTGATTTTTATTGAAATATATCAAGTAAAACTTCCAGGTAGCTGTCTACACGAAAGTTGTCATCGAAAACAAAATATCACTTTCCAAAATATCACAAAAACCACCTATCCCTTTCGAAAGTGTAGGCAGCTCCCTGAGAATTTCATTTGAAATATTTCGGTAATTCCCGAACGAAAAAAAAAATGAATGAATAAACATTTGGCTATGTATACTTTATCGTATACTCAGAGGAATATATTGGCTCATCTTCTGCTTTGAGAGTGCATTTATCTGCTTTACGAAGGAAAACCTCTGGAGGGTTCAAAATAAGCCACACAATTCGATCATTTTCAAAAAATTACCATTAGTTTTGTATCTATTCTTCAGACTAAATTCTAAAAACCTGTTTTTGAGGAAACTCAATCAAAAATCAAAAAGAACAGTTATCGATGACTGAAATAGCTGTGTCACTACCGTTCTTATTTTCTTCTACCAAAGAATCCCAAGATCAAATTACAATAATTGTTAATATGAGAGAATAATGACCATTGCATGCCAGTAAAGAAGATATTTCTTCTCAATTAGCTGAGGCCGTTAATTATTTCAAATTGCCATATTTCAAAGTCTCATTTCAAAAATCTATTCGAAATTCATTTATACTCTCATTTCCTGCTCTTCATGCAGAATTAGAAGTAATTTAACTTATTATATAACCAGTGGCGTATCACTAATCGTAGAACCAGTACTTTGAAAAACTGTGCTGAATATAGAACATTTTCAATTAAATAATATAAAAGCAAACCGCCTTTTATCTATACTACATTCAGTTTAAGGACATTTAAAAAAATTATGAAACGATAAAACAGTGGTGGAGTACACTGAGGTACCGAAATTTTGTTGTCTAAGCTCTGTGTCTTGTTTTTGACTAAATTTCGGTCTATGAATTCAAAAATGTTATCAATTTTTCTCTATCGCGTAAAACTTTCAAACTACAGGATACCCTCTCTTTATCCCAAACGTCATACAAAATGAGCATACATAGGAGAACAAAGTGGATACTAACCAAACATATTAGAATATTTTATTCATACAAAGATTATTATAATATTAAAAGTTGAATTGTGTTGATGCAAAAAATAAAAAAAGATATTAGGGTAAAATTTTTTACTTATAACTTTTCCTAAAATGTACAATCTGCGGACATTCTCGCTTGGAGCATACAACAGTAATCAGCAATCATATTGACATCTCATCTACTTTGATACTATGCCTCTTTGACCTTCAAATATTAGTGGAATCGCTCACCCTGTTCATCAATAACAGTGCCAAGATTCTCTGGAAAGTTAGCAAGAAAGCTATGTTAGAAATGCAGTGTGATACTGATACATGTATTGAGTGTAACATGAGTATCATGTTACACCCAAGCTTTTCAAAGCTTTCTATGAGTTGTTGAACAATTTCGACGTAATCTGGGCTTGTGTGTTTCCAAGAAAGTCCTTGACAATACTTTCGAATGCTAACCAAGCATTCTTTTCGAGTTCGGTCATTGTTTCTATGAAACGTTCATCTTTGATAAGTTGCCGAATCTGTGACCCATCAAAGTCACTAGCCTTTATCTTTTCATATGACAAGCTAGAAAATGCCGAAATGATATACTTAAAACAGTCCCCTTCAGTTGACAAAGCTTTAACACGTTGCTTCATGAGACCTAGTTTTATATGCACAGGCGGAAATATGTTTTTTCTGTCGACAAGTGGCTGATTTAAAATGTTTGGATCACCAGGTGTCAGGTCTTATCTTGGTGGCCACTTTGACTGCAATTTTGAGAAAAATTTTTTATTTAATACATAAATGAAAACGAAACACTGATAATCATGTGTAAATACAAAATCTTGCACTAGACGTCTGTAACCGGCTTCACTGTTTCAGAGCGACAATTACACCTGTTTACTACAGTGTCTCATGCGTATCTTACCAAATTAGTCTAGAAAATACGAATATTAACCTATTGCGCCGGCGCCATGTCATTACCTCCTCCAGTCGTTACTGGAAGAAGTTCCGCCGACAGGAGTGCACTTGGGTTTTCTGTAATTTGCGCTCAGTTTCGCGAAGCGTAATAGTATGCGAAACAACTGTAAAAAAGAACTTGACGTGATAGAATAAACTGATTAATGTTTTGGAATCAGCATCTCAATTTACCTCTAAAACAGACGAAACAATCGAAGTCAGCATAAATTATGTTACAAAGTGTTCCCCAGTGTTAAGCAATAGAGAATCAATGCTTTGAGAAGAAAATTTACGAAAAATTGAGAAAGCAACATGTGAAACACTTGAAAAATGGAGTATATATTCAAGTTTTCCGAAAAATTAAATATGTGTTGAAACTTCAAACCAAAGCATCAACGAGTTATTCATTTCATTCACATCAGTCAAAAATCGCCCAGTCAGTTGTTCTCAACTAAAGTAATTTCCATACTTCCATATCTGATTTGAGTGGTCTAAAGTGATCATTTTATAGAAATAGAAGTTGAAAATGTATTCATAATTGCTTAAATGGTATGAAGTTATAACTATGATAGTAGAAAGATTTCCTACTCAAATAAAATACCTAACATTTCAGGATTAGAACATTTGAAGATTTTAGAACATTAGCTCTTCTAGAAAGCTACCTCTTGATCACTTCAAATCTGGTCAATACTTCGAATGAAACATTTGTTTTATTACTAGTCAGTATTATTATGTAGAAATCACGAAATTCATTAACCGAAACAGTGTTGCCAAATCGACTAATTGTAAATTACATAATTAATGAGGAATAATTATATTTGAATCTAGTTTCCCGTTTGTGAGCCGCTTCTTTAAGATTGACCGTGACCTCGGCAAACCAAGCTATAGAGTATAATATAAACATTCGTTCTTTACGTTTCGTAAAAGTAGCACAAACGCGCTGATCTTGTTGCTCTTTCAGATCATCGTATATACGACCATTATATAACGTTAGATCGCTATGCTTTGATTTCGGTCATGGGTGTTTATACCGCGGACAGTTTCTTTTTCATTTATACAGGGGTCCACAAAAATATACGCGTCAATTCTTGGAATAGTCAATTTTCAATTCTAACTGAGAAGTCTATTACTAATATGGATAGTACGTCTGAAAATAATATTGAATCTTCATGTATTTATAACGTTACCATTTATTCGTTTTACCAAATCGGGACATCAATTATAGAATGAAAGTAATATGTTTAGTGTTTCACAAGTTTTTCATTATAGAGATAGAGTAACACGAAATAATCAAATTACTAAACACAAAAAATTTAGTTGAGCATTTATAGCTGGCCAACTCTAAGGTCGCTGCTTTTGTGTACATAGCAGCGACCATACAAGATGTAACCACAATTTTGAGCTGAGTTTTTCGAAAAACGTATTTTAGAATATTTGGACATTTGGCGATACTCATAAAACTTTTTTCAAATGCTGAAACACTGTTCAGAACTCGTTCAAGCGAGGGTATCATCGCAAGTCCCTTTCTTTTATTGTAACCCAGAGGTTTGTGATACTCTGCCCCGGTATAATCACAAAACTCTTTCAAAGCTTCTACTCGAACTCTGTAGACGTTTCAAAATTAAACAGGAAGACAATCAGTGGCAGTTTTGATCGCGTTATGGAATATGTGGACCCCACATCCAATTTCAATAAGCTCTCTCGATCAGTTAATTAAATTTTGAATAAAATTTCAAATTTTCGTTTGGTGTCAAAATTGGGACTATATTGACTTCGCAAGTGACACCGAGACACATTGACTGAAAGCGAGACGTATATACCTCTTTTCACCAAAAATGAATAATGGTGATATGTATATTCATTTAAAGGGCAAATTTTAAAAATTTCTTTTGGAAATTTTCTATTAAAAATTTCATAAATTTGGGGAAAATTTTAAGACACTCTCATAATTGTATTTCTATTATGATAGTATATTTAACCTTCCCAATCCCTACAGCCCATTTGTTTATTCTCAACTACTCAAAAAACAATTTTTCGAAGTATTTCCTTAGTCTTTTTCGAAGTTTTTTCCTTAGTATTTTTCTTTTATTATTTATCTTAGTATTTTTCGAAGAATAAGAATCTCGTAACATTCGGATGATTATTAACTTTCAGAAATTATCTGAAAATAAAACAAAATATACATATATTGTATGTATTCGAGAAATTGTCATTAGTCTGCACGTAGCATTTGAAAAAGGTGAATCTCATCGAAACGTACATCATGCAGTATTATTTTTAATATATGTGTAAATCAGTTCAACAAGTGTTTTATTATATTTATCGATTTACATCAAGTATCGACCTCATCATTTATTAATCATCTGAAATGAATTATCTGTTCATTTCCAATAGTTCATCCGTCACAATAAACATGTGTAGGTATACGTCAAACATCTTACTACTTGTTAAGATGTGGAGGTGTTTATTTGTTGCATTAGCCTTGAATTCAAATTATTACTGAAATTGTAACTTCAATTTTCTTATGTGGACGTCAAGTGGTATATTTTTTAAATTTTCATCGATTTGTATATTCTTATTAACTCTTACACCAGTATCACAAACATGTATATATTTACCTTAAAATATAAGGTAAACGCTTAGTTCGACTCTGGACGATTTAAGATTCACCAGAACAGTGCACACGTTTGTTTATTTCTAAATTCTTTATTGAAGCAGTATTTTGTAAATGAACTGTGTATAGAAAATATAAAGCCATTTTGATGTGTTTTTTCGAGTTTTTAATAACTCCAAAACTGCGATATTTGTCAAATAACACGTCAACGTCTTTGTATTTTTGCACAACTGAAAGAATCCTTTGAATAAAAGGAAGAAGAAAAAATATATCAAAAATCACTCAAATTCATAATTTCGATACGATACATAAAATAAAAAGTATGGATTAATGAATTAAAATTGCGCGAGAGGTCAATGACATCAATGAAATTGAATATTCTAATACTCTAAAATAAAATTTCCTAAATCAAAGAATATTAAAAGATATTCAAAAGAATACAGGCTTTTCAGTTTTCATCTTCTTTCATATTTGCTTGTGAAAGAGAAATTAAATATTTCGATTTCAGCATGTTCAATCCCCTTCAGAAATTGTTGTATGTTATTGTGGACCACTTGTATAATATTAGATCACTGCACCTTGATTACTGTCAAGATTATTTTATTTATACCTCGCTCAGTTTTTATGTTAGTGAATAGAATAATCGTTGGTTGCAAAATTTGTTTATTTGAATAGCGATAAAGTTTGGATTCGGTCACATAACCATTGGAAAAATAAGGAAAGTTTGATGTTCTCAGGAGACAAGATATTATTTATATCAGGGTTGCATATTATATAGTAGGTATATAACGAATAAAAATATTCTAATCAATTTATAAGGTCATAAAATAATCCAAATCGAAATTTGAGCAAAATTACATCTAAATTTTGAGTAAAATAAGGAATATTTACCGAGAGGTGCATATCCAACTGAGACAAAGTTTTGCATGAAAGTTTCAAGATCAGAATCACTGAGATTTCTTTCGCTCTCGAGACAGATTTTTGAGATTAGGCAGCCACAACTTCCTCGAGACCAACTAACTTTTTATATATTGCGTTAAAACGACGATAATAACGACGGAAAAAAGAAATATTGAGTGAAAATGGTCTGTAAATGTTTTGTAGCATATTTCTAGTTTTTTTTTCACCTTTCTTCGCGATTTCGATAAAATATATGGTTCACCTTCCATGGGATTCACATTTTCCTGCCTCGTATTAATGCATCAACTCACCATTGGTTTTGATCCTTTTGAAAATATTCTTGTCAAAAGCATAATCAAAATTATCAAAATGCAACTCCAAAGAAAGGCTTCGTATCTGTAGAACTCTTCAATCAAATATTCATTGAAAATTCATTGAATTGAAAATTCCATAATCAATAGCTAAACTGGATATTCGAATTCAAACTGAAACACTTTGCTCACTTGAGTTGTTCAAATACAGTAACACCCAGGAACAATTATTTCTTGTAAAACCAAACCAAGTCTTTTTTATTCAGTATATTAAACAATGTTTCACCAAGAGATCAGCGAACATTCAAGCAACTTTATTATTATATCTGATTTCCATGAGCAGCTTTTTGCACATGATATGTACAACTTTATTGGGGCAACAGTTTTTAATGCAATAGAAATGTGTAGAATCAGTAAATGACGTGTAGTAACAAAATTAACAATGATAAATATCAACAGTTAGTAACGAGTGGTTTTTTAAGAGTTAAGTTTTTAAGGTTGGCGGCACTAGTTGGTAATGGCATCCAAACGTCATTTGTCAAAATGAAAAGTTTTCAGTATACTCTACCATTTCATCATGAAAAGACTCACAAACGGGCAACGATTGCAAATTGTTGAAATTTACTATCAAAATTCGTGCTCTGTGAAAAATGTGTATCGTTTGTTACGACCATATTATGGTCGTCATAATCGACCTGGTGAATCAACAATTCCTGCTGTTATTACCAAACTCCGTGCGTACTGAAGAGAATATTGCAGGCGTAGCGTACAGTGTTAATGAGGATCGTGAAATGTCAATTCGTCGCCGTTCTCAGTAATTGGGTATGTATTACTTAACGACAAAGAAAATTTCACGTATTGATTTGGGTTTGAAAGCCTATAAAATTCAATTTCTGCAAGAATTGAAGCCGAATAACCCACCACAACGTCTATTTTTTGGTGAATGGGCCTAAGAACAGCTTAATGAAAATCCGCTGTTTTATCGAAAAATTGTGTTCAGCGATGAGACTCATTTCTGGCTAACGGATATGTAAATAAACAAAACTGTCGAATCTGGAGTGATGAACAGCCACATGCCATACAAGAATTACCGATGCATCCCGAAAAAACGACAGTTTGGTGTGGTTTATGGGCTGGTGGCATCATCGGTCCAGTTTTCTCTAAAGATGACCTTGGAAGAAACGTTACCGTCGACGGCGAACGATATCGAGCAACTTTTTTTTGTCCCAGTCAGTTGAACTTGGTTGACATTGACAATGCCACATGCCACACAGCTCGTGAAACAATGGACATGTTGAAGGATGAATTTGGTGAGCAGCTTATCTCTCGAAATGGCCCTGTGAAAAGGCTGCCAAGATCATGCGATTTGACGCCTCTGGATTATTTCTTGTGGAGTTATGTAAAGTCGTTAGTGTATGTGGACAAGCCGAACACGATTGAAGCCTTACGGGCTAACATAACACGCGTAATTCGTGGGATACAGGCCGAAATGCACGAAAAAGTGACGCAAAATCGGACCTTTTGAATGGACCATTTGACACGGAGCCGTGGACAACTTTTACATGAAGTTATCTTCAAAATGTAAATGGCAAAGACCAAGTTATCAATTTCAATATAAATTTTGAATATATGATGCGAATTGAGTGTTTCATTCGATTCAAAAAAAAGTACGCTTCAAATGTCACCCATTATTTATATAAATACAAATTCAATTGTTCTAAATAGACGATACGTTTCCAGAATGTTCAAGCACTTAATGATGATGTATGACATAACCAATTATCATTACAAATTTCTAAAGTAACATATTCTGAATGCCGCAATAAACCAACCAATAAAAGATCGAAACTCTAGAGTAAATCTCCAAATTAATTTATAACATTATTGCCACGGTTAGTGACTACAGGTGTAATAACGTAATTACCTTTCAACAATATCAGGAAATATTACCTGAACAAACAATTGACTTGTTTTCTTCGTGAAAGCATTTGTGAAGAAACCATCCAGAATAATTTCTATGTAAGTATTAGTTAGTTCGAAAATTATCCTCGTTTTTCGAAGCTGCCATTTTCTAATTTGAAGTTGTACGAGAATGCATACTCCAGTACACATTTTTGCACTGATATTTCAGTTTTAATGAGCTAGTTTATTCTTTTTCGAAGCCTTAAATTATTAACTATCATTGTACCATAGAAAAAGGTATTACCAATTTTCATAGCGACCTAGAAACCGTAAATGGACGAAAACACTTTCAGTGCTGTTAATCTGTGGCTGTGGGGTGACACCTATAATCATGGATTCGAAACAAATATTTGGCATTTAACCTACATTCTTTATTATAAAAACCACAGTCTTTTTCATCAAAAACCATAACTTTCACCACTTCACATGTAGAATAAAGTTCCTAATTTATTATAATTCTACTGTTCCACAATATGAAAATACGAAAAAATTATGGATTTGGGTATAAAGGAAATAAAATGAGAAATAATGAATTAAAATTAACACACTTGACTTAAGTTTCTCTGAATATGTTTAAAACTCTACATATGTTTCGGGTGGTTATTACTGTTACAATATTACTCCTGTACAATATTACTTTATGTAATATTGTATACTCTTGATAATGGGTTAACCACCCGAATCATATGTGGAGTTTTGAATATATTCAGTGAAACTTAAGCAAGTGTGTTAATTTTAATTTATTGTTTTTAACATAATGTTTCAGCAAGAATTAGAGAAACTTTTGTGACATTCATTAAGAATGAGATATATAAAACTGAAATTTCTGTTTGTGTAATGAACACCCCAATGTAACTTTCTACATAGTTAATGAGTTTTTCATTTCTCAAGAAATTTGATTATCAATAACAAAAATACAAAATTACAGACTATACACCAAGTTGACAAAATACCTATTCTCGTGTTAAATCTACCTTTTAGTGCTCCTCTCTTTCCACCTTTTCATTTAGAGTTACAGCGTAGAGAACTTCCATAAGAAAATCTACCATGAAGAAACCGGTTACTCAAAGTAGACAACGTTTTCAGACTTCAAAATTGAAAACTATTTTTAAATTCAAAATATGTAGATATCTCATACATGCATTAGTTTGTTCAAAAATAGAAAATATTAATTCATTTTGATCGTTAATTCGTCCCTGAAAACAATGTCCCTGAAGAACAATAAGTGGGACCCCCAAACATTGTAGAGAAAGAGTACATAACCGTCAGATATCACTTATTTTCAAATATTTGATAGCGTTTACTTGATGTAAATTCATTATAATTGAATATAAACTTAAATTCAAACATTTGAACTTATGATTTGCACTTTATTGACTACATAGCATGACGCGTTTCGTCGTTACAACCGACTTCTTCAGATGCTAACAGAATAATAATGAGAAGACCTCTTTCTTCAGACATGTTAAAAACCATACATTCTGCGTGTTGATAGCACTTTAAGTAACAGGTACCATCCTGCCAAAAAGCTGTTAGCTTCTTTTAAATATTCAATAGTGCTGGCGTTTACTTGATGTAAATCCATTAAAATTGAATATAAAGTAAAATTCAAACACTTGAACTGATGATTTACACTTTATTGACTACATAGCATGACGCGTTTCATCGTTATAAACAACTTCTTCAGAAGCTGACAGAATAATAATTGTTATTATGTAAAACATAAGTTCAAGTGTTTGAATTTAAGTTTATATTCTATTTTCAAATAAATGAAACCGTTAGTTCTGAGTATTGTTTTATGTATTCAGATCGTCTGCGCACTCACAGATTTGAGTCGGTGACAGACTTGCAGATACCAGGTGAATGAGATGAGTAAAAATTCAATATTATTCATCTATCTACTCGTCTACTTATGTATTTCTCGAGAAATATCCCTCTGACGTAGTTTCCAGTATCGCCAGACGTTTTCCACTAATTTTAACATCTGACAAACGCTTTAAAGCTCATCAATACATTTTCTATTAGTTCTATTTCATCCGCCAGACAAATTGTAATGACCGAAAGTTATCCCAGACGACAATTAGTTATGTGTATTAAGACAAAGCTTTCCAAAAATAACAAGATGTTACGGGAGAGCTCACTTATCATATGATTGAAATAATTAAAAGAGTTAACACAAATG
Organism: Henosepilachna vigintioctopunctata; assembly: GCA_030704895.1. NCBI lineage: Eukaryota > Metazoa > Arthropoda > Insecta > Coleoptera > Coccinellidae > Henosepilachna > Henosepilachna vigintioctopunctata. The sequence continues at coordinate 4,092,920 of JARQZJ010000095.1, read as the reverse complement.
GAACATAATGAAAGTTGACATAAATCAAAACTTTTGATTCATTGAAAATTCATTCAATGCATAAGTAGCGAAAGATATTTTATCAGTAATTGATATGGTAATGTTACGTCGAAGCCTCTCAGAAATATTCTTCTTACTATTGAATGAAATTTATTCATATCAAGGCATGAAAAGATAAAACAATAGAAAATAGCAAGAAATAGCAATTTTCAGATATCAGAAAACAATAGAAAATTTGTTGGATGAGGTAATTTCAAATAGTATTTATGATGACGACCAGGATAATTAGAATGGAAATTGCATCATTCCACTGAATAACTAACATAACCTACAATTTTTTTCTACAATAATTTATGAATATCCTTATTAAGGTCGTAACTAATATCTGTAATATAAAATTAATATTCAATGTACACGATTAGTTGCTTCAAAAAAAATTAATTGCTCTAATTATATAACTTTTTGCTTCAAATCATTAAATAAATTTCAATTAATACCTGTATTATAAGATTCATGTTTTTTGAATGACGATCTGGAGTTACTGAATCGAAGACGATAATTATCGTGGTCTGAAATGTATACATAAATCACATTACAATTTGTCTGGCTGATAAATATAACATCTTAATAGTTACCTGAATAACATTTATAAATATTTATCATTCAAGTATAAGTGAATTTCATCAATATTTACTGAGCCTCAAACCGTCTGTCAAAAAGCGTGGTTAGTGGAAATAGTCTGGCGATACAACTTCAGTTTGATATTCCACAAAAAATATATAAAAATCACCCTTTCAAATCTGAGTACTGTAATTGGAATTTGTACTGACCTTTCTCTTCTGGTATTTGAAAATCAGTCAGAGATACGACTGTGTGAGAGTTCAAATATTACGTAAGCACTATAGGGGGTCGGGGGGCTCTTTGCTTTGCTTATTTTGGATGACATGGGAGTCAGGGGGGTCTAGATGATTATTACGTCATCAGTAATTATTTACTCTTTTACACATATAGCAACCCTCACGTTGTCTTTGCTCGAAAACTAAATTTTCTTGGATTACCGCAAATAATTCGCTTAGAACCGAGCAGGGAAATACTGCGAGTAAAAAGTGAACACGCACATTGATAAGAAAGTTAGACCTCTAAGAGTCGCTTGTCGTCGTGCTAATGAACTGATGTGTATTATTCAAAATTTAGAGCACGATGATGTTGAATGGCTCGATGAAAATGACGTAGACATTCCAAAATTGGATGAAAGTGAGCAGACTCACAACACTGAGCAGCGAAAATCCAATGTCAACGAAAATTTAGAATAATGGATTCAGGTATCATGGTCTGACGACTGTTAATTCGAATAAATATGTGTACCAAAAATTTTAACTGAGGTTTTAGGTTCATAATATTACTTAATATTATAATATTTTCGTACCTTACTCTATATTGAATAACGTATTAGTAAAATCTAATCTCTAGCCTAAATCTATTCTATTATTTTTAGAACTTTTTTCATGAACCATTAAAAAAATATAAATTAAAAAATGTTTACGTAATCATAGGGGAGGGGGTAAGAGGTTTGCTTACTTTTGCTGACAAGGGTGTTGGGAGTAAATCATTGTAATAAATCTGTTTACGTAATACTTGAATAACCCCAGAGTGCAGACGTTCTAGATACATCATACACTTGTAAGCACTTGTAATACATTTGTAACGTAATGTGTACACAATGTAAATTGGGGCATATCTTCGAGTTGAGGTAAAACTGAGAATGGTTTGTGATTTGAAAAAATATAATTTATAATTATATTTTATTATTAATGATATAAAAATATAATTTAAAATTACAAGTTCGCTTTGAACAGGTCATTCACCAACTTGCAGTACAGAGCTGAGAAAAAATACAGAAGTAAAGAAGAATTGATGGAATAACAAGTGACCTATTGACTATGGTGACTCGTTACAATCTAAATTTTGAAGGAGCATTGCAGAAATGATATATTGTTCTGTCAGTGTTCCGAGAGTTCAATCATAGATAATAACCACGAAATCCGTATCATTTTATAAACACATTTTCACAAAAAATAGAGACTTTGTAATTTAGAATAGTGTTGGCGTTTACTCTATATAATTCCATTATATTTGAGTATAAACTAAAATTCAAAACCTAGAACTTTTGGTTTACATTTTCATTGACAACATAGCATGACGCGCTTCGTCATGTTATGAAGAAGACGTTTTGTAACGACGAAACGCGTCATGCTGTGTTGTAAATAAAAGTGTAAATCAAAAGTTCAAGTTTTTGAATTTTATCTTATATTCAAAGACTTTGAAGAAACGTCTAACGGTTAAAAAGTAAAAAATACATTTCTTCTTCGGAAAAGGTGTGTATTTTTAATCTGGCTTGCTCCTTACAATTTTTCGTCTGATTAAAAAATTCATATCCGAGTTCAGTTTTTTATCCATATTGAATCGATTTTTTAAAACGTCAGACAAATTATAACCGAGTAGGTATTTAATTATTCAATTTACTGAACTATCGCTGTTATCGACCGAATACTCGTTTGCTTACCTCAGTTATAACAAGGAGATAGATCGGGGTTTAAAATAATATTCCAATAAAAAGCTGACTTGCTAATCGTATAGAAATACACGGTCACGGCCAAGGTGAAAGCGCACGTGGAATAGTATATTATTTTCCGCATATTTCAATTCCAGTTCCTCAATAAAACAGCCTCATTATACGCAATAATAGGTTAAACCAAAACAAAATAAAATTAAAAACAGAATTAAATTTTGATTTTTCATCATATTTGATCAGATCGATTTCGAGAAGTTTTTACATCGAAATTTTCCACATATCTAGAAAATTTTTCACTTTTTCAGTTTAGTCAGATTTTACTCAGTTCGGAAAGAAACGGAATGAAATGCGAAAGGGCTTGAAGGTAATTGTGAAGATACAATTGTAATTAAATTAAATTAAACTCTTGGCTTAATGTTTCACGATTATTAAGCCAAGAGTTTAATTTAATTTAATATTCAATTAATTCACCAAGAGTTAAGCGAGAATTCTATCTCAGTCATACAATTGTAACATTGTAGCCTTTTCTAAGGAGGAAGGGCAAAGACAGTTTCCTCGTTTTGACCAGTATAATAACTTTTCAATTATTCTCATGATATAAAAAATGCAGTATTAAGTTTTAAGATGTTTTAGAAAATCTATTGTTATTTAACTGATTCCATATAATTACAATAAAATTATCACACAACTTTCATTTACAAATTTAAAAATTCCCAACTTTTGGACATTTTATTCTGCATTTAGGCAAGCAATCCTGTAATTACTCAAATATATTATATATATATATATATATATATATATATATATATATATATATATATATATATATATATATATATATATATATATATATATATACTAGCGGACCCGACAGACGTTGTCCTGCTATGACATTCCAAGCTATTAAAATAAACGAATGAATGTTTATACAAAAATTCACTCAAATCGATCCAGCCGTTGAGTTGCAGTATATTAATAATAAATTAAAATTGAAACACTATCAACTCTACATATGTTTCGGGTGGTTAGTCCCTTATGATGAATAATAACTAAATTTCTAATTTAATTTTTGCATTGACGTAAAATCAATATGCATTATTTCTATTTGTAAATTCCTGATTTCAATTTATTTCAAAATTAAATCAGAACTTCCTCAATTTCTGAAAAAATTTTGAAATTTCAGAAAGCATAATTTCTACTTGAAATCAGAAATTTCCAAATAGAAATGATGCATTTTGATATTTCGTCAATTTAAAAATTGATTTAGAAATTAACTTATTAGTCTTAATAATGGGATAACCGCCCGGAACATACTCGTAAGTAGAGTTGTTAAGTTTCACTCAGTGAAACTCAATACAAATGTTTTAATTCATTATTTTATTATATAATATATTATATCGTTAGGTAGCTCTTCCCACATTTGATTGAGTGCCACGACCTAAGTCAGGTCGTCTTCTCCTCGGCATCGTAAATTGTAATTAATCAAAGTGAGAGAAGTCCTCGCACACTTAGAGGTAAATTGTCACTATCACAAAAGGTCAACAAGAAAAGAGCACATAACTTGAAATGTCACTATCACAAAGGATCACCGAAGTAAAGAAAGTTCTCGCGCACGTAGCGGTAATCGCCACTCACTAAGATAGAAGGATACTCTCTTTGTATGAGGTATCGATCGACATAGTCTCTATGTCATAGAGGATAGATCGATATATTAGTTGGTTGTCAAATGTCAAATATTATGGTAGCTTTCAGAAATTCAATTTGTGAAAAACCTTAGGATTTATCAATCTACATAAAAATAATCTGATAGGTAGTTAATAACTGTAGTTTAATTCATTTTTTACCCCTAAGAATAAATAAGTAGTAAGAAATATATAAAAATTCTAATTGGTTATTCATTTCAAACTATTCTTTCAATTCGATTTCTGAACGACAGGGGACACATATTTAATTCCGAGCATTTTCATATTTGTTCACCTTCTAAATCTTCTCTGGACTTCAACAAATAATTCAAGACCAAAATTAACGAAATCGGCCCAGCCGCTCTAAAGTTTTAGCGAGACTTACGAACAGCAATTCATTTTTATATTATAGATTCATTTGAAACTATTCTATCAATTTGATTTATAAACGACGGGGGACACATCAAAGAAAAAACAAAAGTGTTGTTTTCATTTAATTTCGAGCATGCTATATCTATTTCACCTTTCAAACCTTCTCTGGACTTTCACAAATAATTCAAGATTAGCCAAATCGGTCCAGCCGTTCTCGAGTTTGAGCGAGACAAACGAAGAGCAATTCATTTATATATATATATATATATATATATATATATATATATATATATATATATATATATATATATATATATATATATATATAGAGAGAGAGAGAGAGAGAGAGAGAGAGAGAGAGAGAGATAATTTCAATGATTGTTCCTCATGCGGAGAGCAATTGAACTTGAATACGCAATTCTTATTACTTTCGCTTCATCTTTTTCGCCTCCCAAAAATGCTTCATCCTCTCTGAATGCTCTTTCTTCCGTTCATCTGTCCACCTTACTCCAGGTTGACGATTTGATTTTTGCTCAAACTTCACATGTGCGATTTCAGTGCGATCTTCGAGATTTTTTATATTGATCTGTTGTAGATCTTTTTGGACCTCTTTTAGCCACTCTGTTCCGCATTTACTCTTAGAAATTATATCGAGTGGTTTCTTCGGTATTCTGGACTGTTCCATTCTGTAGACATGTGCATAGAACTTTGCACGTCGTTTTCTGATTGCTTCTGTTATCGTATTTGTCTTTTGATAAAGTTCATTCTGAGGTCTTTTCATCCAAATGCCGTTTGGCATCCAAATACGTTGGCCCGTAAATCTTTCTGAGAATTTTTCGTACTTGTATTTCTATTTCTCTAATTCCTGAATGACGGTCAATAACCATTGTTTCAGCTGCTTATACTGCTTCTGGAAGAATCGTAGTGTTATAGTGCTTCAATTTGGCACCTCTCGAAATGCACCTTTTGTTATAATACACCCATGTTAGCTTGTAGGCCCTTTGGAGCTTGGTAATTCTCTGTTCATTAGCCATTCTGTTTGAACCTGAGGACTGTATAACTTCCCCGAGGTATTTAAAATAGTATCAATATTTAAGGTATATAATTTTTTTCAGAAAAAATTTCGAAATCTAATATGGATAAGAAATATTCTTATAGACCTACAAAAATTATCTACAAACTAAAATTTAGTATTTGATGTGCCACCTAAAATGTTTCGAACAGGTTTAACAGGTTATAAGGTTTTTGTGAAATTCATAATATTTCGTATTTCAGTCGATATTCAATTAAATATCTCAATTTAGAATATGAGGCTTGTATAAATATAATGTCGAATGTCATCAAAATATATTCATTTCACATGAACACTTGTTAGACAAAAAACGTATTCCACAATATTGAAATGTGCGTATATTTAAATGCTGAACCAATGAACTAGCGAAGGTGAAGCGCTAACTGATGCGATCCCACTAATTGATGTGTCGAAAACAACATTGATTTTATACATATGTAAATTGCAAGCTTAAATGGTTAAAACGTGTTCTTTCAAATGAGCATTCTACTACTATTGATAATTAATAACACAAATAATGACATTTGCAAAGAAGGCTTGGTATAATAACATTCAATTCATTCCGAATTTAATGAATCTACATATTTTTCAAAAACAAGAGAGTTTTTTTATATGGTTACTTTTGTCGTCACAACTAACATCAATAAGCAGTGGAGAGAATAATTATCGCGGTTGAATTTTAGTGAAAACGATAAGGATAATTTGTTTTGACAATAAGTTACTATAGGATAAGTCAAACAACGTAGCTATCTAAATTATATAAATATATCTTCAAAAACTCAAATTACACTTTTTCGAGATTTCATAATAACAAACATTGAAAAACTAATTCATATTAGAATTCACAAAATCGTTTTCAGCGCTTGAAAGCGTTGTAAACTTACTAAAAAACTCATCCTATGTTGTAAAATATTCCACACTAGAACTAGGCTTACATTGAACCACCCTTCGTTGTAATAGACTTGTTTTTTGACAACAGTTCAAAAATTTCATACGAAATATGGCCGGAATAGTGTTTTAACTTTGCTAACTGTGAAGAGATTAATTGAAATATTCCGAGAGACAGGATCCGTTGGAGACGCCAAACACACTGGTCGTCCAAAAACAAGCCGTTTAAAAGTCAATCTCAAAGCAGTGCGTCAGAGTGTCAGTGACAATCCAGGAACCTCAATTGGACGTCGTGGACAAGAATTGCAAATTTTGAGAACCCCTCTACAGCGTATACTCACTAGAGATAATAATAATAATAAGTCTTTTTTTATTATTAATTTATCATCAGCGCTACTACAAAAACAATAACCAGCAAACTAATCCAGGCAGAGCCATATAACAACTTATATATACATAATTCAATATTCACAATTTCAATGTCATTAAATACTTTTTCAAGTTTCTCTTGAATTCTTTGATATCCACACTGTTTTTTAAATCTTTTGGCAAACTATTGAACTCAAATAAACCTCCAGGTTGAATATAAACTCAAATTCAAACACTTGAACTTATGATTTACACTTTATTGACTACATAGCATGACGCGTTTCGTCGTTACAAACGACTTCTTCAGATGCTTACAGAATAATCTGAATTCTGAAGAAGTCGTTTGTAACGACGAAACGCGTCATGTTATGTAGTCAATAAAGTTTGAATCATAAGTTCAAGTGTTTGAATTTAAGATTATATTCAGTTATAATGGATTTACATCAAGTAAACGCCAACGCTATTAAACCTCCATGTAATACAGATTTATCTCTTAACGTTTTCTTACAACCTGAAAACTTGGTAACCTGAAATTTTCTTAATTTCTAACATTATAGCTGTGGCAGCCATTTACATAATTTAATTCCTCATGTATATATCCCGGAAGTAAATTGTTCCCAATTTTGTATATGAAAACCAAGACATCAAAACATATTTTATCACCCACTGATAATAATTCCAAAGTTTCTGGGATATTTTTAATCGGCGTATAACGATTGCACTCCAATATTATTCTCATTATTCTATTACATATCTCTTTGTATTTCATTTATTTTTTACTTTGGAAGATTAAACAAAATAGTAGAACAAAACTGCAGATACTCTTGAAAACAAGTAACTTCGTGAAAATAGACAAGGTTCTACAAGTTCTAGATATAAAATAGATTTTTTCAGATAATTTGTTCATAATATATTTACAATGTGCGTGAAAATTGAAATCTCTGTCCATAACTATGCCCAAATCTAATGACCAGGCACAACGAAGGAAGTTGTAGTATGGATAATAGAGCATCAACGAATGGATGCTGATTTTTCGAGCAAAATCATCCTGATGTCGAAGCACATTTTCACCTTTATGGTTTGATAATCGCCAGAACTGCCGCTTTTGTGGTTCTGAGAAATTACATCATGTAATTGTCAAAAAACCAATGCATCCACAATGTGTCAATGTTTGGTGTGGATTAAGGACTGGATACTTAATTGGAACATACTCTTTTAAAAATTAGGCTGGTCAAATAGTAACTGTTACTGGTGTTCGATATCGCGACATGATAGAACAGTTCTTTTTGCCGTAAATGAATTATATTGGTGTGAAACCAATTACTGATATCAATTACTGCATGTGACATTTCCACGACGTGTACTGCCTCGTTGCGGTGATCAGAATTGACCCCCTAGATAGTGTGATTTAACACCACTAGATTTCTTTTTATGGGGTTATTCAAAATCACGGGTTTATCACGAGCTTCAAGTCTACATTAGCGAAATTCACCCATATTTATACAGGTGGTCATGAAAAATTTCGACAAACCAATGCATATGTGTATGAAAAGCCGTGAAGGCCATTTGCCCGATGTTATTCCATAAATAACCCTGTCCTATTTATTTTATGATTGAATAAAAAACGTACAATCCACAGACTAAAAACTATGTTTTGTATTCATTTCAAATATTGCGTTAATTTTGGGACAACCTATATATTCATTCATTAATGAAAACAAGCTGAATTAAAAATACCCTTATTATATCCCAAATAAACAAATACTACACAAAAATTTTCAAAATTATTACTACATTCATTCCTTAAATTTCTAATATTTTCAGCTGTTGCGGAATCTGTGAAACAAGTTAAAGCTCAAGGCGGTGTTGCACATGGCTTCAAATGCGATCTTGCCAATAATGAAGACGTGTACAGGGTGGCAGAAATAACAAAAAAACAATTTGGAGACGTAAGTATTTCAATCTAGATCCGACACTAAATCAGGATGACTGACGTAACGATACTGAATGTTTTAAGCGCCATCTAGCGGTTCTTTTAAAAAGTTTCACTATTCAAGACCTTCATTGCCTTATGTACAATAAAATTAAAAAAGCTAGTGAGCATTTTTGTCATAATACGATAGCGATCAAAAGAAGACAGTATAAAGGTACAAGGTGACGAAAGTAACAAAAAATATAAGTGGATAATCGAGGAAAAATCAATATATTAATTCAGAGCTAAAGTGACGTCAAAACAAAATCATTAATAACAAAAAATTACTCATGTTAACCATCAAATGTAGTTGTTCATCTAAACCGTTCATAATGCTAATTGATATGTAGAACTGCCTTTAAATTGCATAATATTGTTAATTAGAATCATTATTAACTAGGTAAATATGGTAAAATTAATGATCTCAAATTTCTAATGAACGTTTCCCAAACAAAATTATTGCATATAAAATAGAGTGTAATAAAAGAGATTTTCTGTTTTTATGCAAGTTTAAATTAAATTCTTGAAGTATACAGACTGTTTCATGATAGACCACTGGTAGCCTTGTAATGAAAAGATGGAAATTCAATTCAAATCGCCTTTGATTTCTAAGTTATAGGTCCTAAAAGAGATTCCCTGTTTTTGTGCTGATGCTAAATTAAACAGGGCTGTTTCATTTAGATTTATTGAAACATATTCTCTATTTCAATATATGTTCAAATTGAATTTGCGAGTGATACAGGGTGTTTGAATAAAATTAACTGGAAAATTTTAACCTGAAAGATTAGGGTTTAACTCAAATATTTATCGATTACTGAATTACAGGAAGTTTCATTTGAAAATTCTAAACAGTTTTTTGCCACTCAGTTTGAAACTATTTAGCATATTCATTCTGCTTGTCAGTAATTTAATGTCAATCCAATGGGCTGCAGTATTGACGCATGATCTTCTAAAATAAACGTTATGATAATTAGCAAGACCTCGGAATATAATAAAGTGTTTTTTCAATATTTTAATTTGTTCATTCTGTTCATTGTTTTCTGTTTTGTTCTATTATTGAAAAGAATACATTGAATTTATTTTGCTTAGTAATGTATTGAATTAAATGATCTTGAATGTTGTGTCGTCTTAGCGTCTTACCCTGATTTATGTCAGAATTAATTCGAACAGAACAATGATTGATTGAAATTAATAAGTAATCACATCATTATCTGCATTTTATTTCCACTTTTTGTAGTTGTTCTTGAATAATCCTGAAATGTTTTGCAGGTTGACATTTTGATCAACAATGCTGGAGTTCTATCCGGCAAATTACTTCTCGACACACCCGACCATTTGATAAAGAGAACTTTCGATGTCAATATAATAGCACATTTTTGGGTAAGTAGCTGCATTTGAGGATTTATTTATGACGTAATAGACAAAAATGGTAAATCAATTTTCAAATTGAAAAGATAATTTGAGAGAATTTTCGAATGGCAAGTTATATATTTACATATTACGTTGACTATATCCCATTTTAGGAGGGTTGCCCAATAAGAAATGTAATATATTGTTCGACATTTTTACTGATGATTCGCTTAAGTTCTCCCAACATTTAGCTATAAATAATCTGATTAATTTCAATAATGAGATATAAACCAATGATGTCTTGTTACTGAATCAAAGCTTTTCCACAATCTCTCTAACAGATTAAAAAATCATACTTCTATAGTCTACTTTTGAAGTATTCGACTTCAAATAATACAATTGTGTTTGACAATTCCTCTGGTAAAACACATTGATTCAACCTAAAATATTATTTCAGACTGTAAAAGCCTTCTTGCCGGCTATGATAGCCAAAAATAGAGGCCACATTGTCACCATTGCATCAATGGCAGGCCATGTGGGTATCAGTAAATTAGTAGACTATTGTTCTTCAAAATATGCAGCAGTGGGATTCGACGAAGCTCTTAGAGTGGAACTGGAAGATCAGGGTATCATGGGAGTCAAGACCACAGCCATTTGCCCGTATTTCATCAAATCGACCGGAATGTTTGGTACTGTCAACTCGAGGTTTTTATCGACCTTGGAACTGTCAGATGTGGCAGATAGAGTGATAGATGCAATACAAAAAGAAGAAGAAAGTGTCATGATACCTGGAGCCATGAATATTGGAATGCTTCTTAAGCCGTGAGTGAAAAAAATCAGTTTCAATTATTATTGTCTTCGTTGTTTATTTTCAACTCGTTTGTATCACAATGTTGCCTATCATATGTTTGTGATACGCAAATCTTTTCACATGTTCGTTATTTTGTGTGTTTATTTTAATGGTTTTTTCTTATATTTTCAGAATGGTACCTTGGCAAGTAGTGTCTATGTTCTTAAGAGGATTAGTACCTGATGCTGTACCATCACACACTTCTGTTGGAGATACACGCAAATTGTCAACAAAATTGAACAATAATATCATAAATTCTTGCACTGATTACAAAACAGAAATGAAATGCGATTGATTTTCCGTTGGAAAAGTATAATACGAGAGATATTTTTATAACTTTATATGAAAGTTTTAATATTGTATAGTTAGTTAAGTGTATTTGAAAATAAATGATTTATGATACAAGTGAGTCATTCGTAGTAGGAAAATCCAGAGAAATATTCATCTTTCAAAAAAGTTTATTCTTTACATTTAAGTTGAACTTAGTTTTCAACATAATCTCGTAACAACAAAAACTTCGATTTCACTCCATGACATTTTTAATAATGGAGTTAATCGTCATCGATCTGATTAAAATCAAAATGCTCATCTTCTACTTATATTCACTTTCTGCTTTTCCAAAATGAGTGATCTCTTCATATCTTAGGACTAAGGAGACTATTAGAGGCAAGGTAAAAACAAAATATTCTGTACATTTAAGTTTGAGTACTTAGTGGGATGGAAATCTGGGTTTATGCAAATATCTTAGAAAAACTGGAATTCAATTTATTTAAATCTGAATCTGATACTTTAAGAAATGTTTAAATTTTTCTCATATATGGAAACAAATGCGTATGACGTATTGATGATACAAGAAGTAGGGGAAAGTGGGGTGAATTGTGCCGACGCGAATATTTCGATAACAGAAAGAGATAAATATACGATCGTATTGTGTCGCGTAATGCTTAACAGTCGAGTGGCAGTGCATATTTTTTGTTCACAAGCTGGCATTTTTTGTGGTTTTTATATCAGAGTTTTAGTGAAATGTTTTTTATTCATCATATTTCGTTATGCAGTATAATTTTAATGCTTCGAGCACAGTGACTTTTATATGCGAGCCAAAATATCACACTCTCTTATGCGGGGTAAAATGTGCTGTTCAGTAGGGGTTACTTGTGCCGCGGCACAACCAACCCCTAAGCAATCATTATTGTTTCTATATTGATTATATTTAGATTGAAATTGAAACTAGTCCATCAATATTACAGCATGTTCCTAGGCAAAGCGACTGCACGAGTCTTAGACTCACATGTTCCTAGGCAAGTTGACCGTACGAGTGAATCATCAGATAATAACGAACAAGAGGCAAGTCAGTGCTCTCAAGAGCCTATCCCTTGCTGCAGTTTCCAACATCCTCAATCAGCTGATAACAACACAGAAGATAAAAAACAGTAATTTTCTCACCAGAGCTGATAAGACCACTGCCCAAAGCACCTCCCCGATTAATAGGACATAATAAAGGACGTAAAAGAAAGACAGATATTCTTACAGACACTCTAGAGAAAAATTCTTCGGCCGAACAACAGGCTAATAGAAAGAATCAGAACGAAAGTGAAACTATAAAGAAGGTTAAAGGAAAAGGCAAGGGAAAAAGAGTTTTGCAAGCTGACGACAGTTCTGCTGATGAACAAGAATGTTACTCTATCATAAAGTTGTGATGCCTATTCTTAATCTGTCCATGGAGAAGTGGATTGAATTTATGTTCAAATTTTAAATTAATTTTCATATATGTGAAACAATTAGCATTGTTAACGGCACAATCAACCTCAGCTACGGCACAACTTGCCCCGAAGTGGGGCTGGTAGTGCCTTGGCGCCGCAGTATAAAAAAATCACTTTTTCTAACAAACTATAAAAAATGTGCAAAATTTGTAGGTAAATTCATATTATAGACTAAATTTGACTTAAAATGAACCACTACTTCCAATTTTCAGGACTTGTTTTACCCTAACAAATAAAGATTTGTCGAAATCGGCACTTCCAGTCCCGCTCTCCCCTAGTACGAGTACTTACTGCGAAACACTCATCATGCGTAGTTTTAATATATGAAAAAAAATTAAACATTGTTTCAAAAAGTACCAGATATATACATATCAATAATAAAAATGGTAATATTATCCCTACAATGTAAAATGAGGCGTTAGTATTGGTCCAACTGTGCCTTTTAGATGATAATTTGTTCAGTAACATTCTGTATTCTTCGAATACGAGAAGACAGATTTCGAAATGTCCTGTATTGTACTTAATCGACACAACATTTGGTCTAAAACCCAACATTCGAATGCGGAACTTTATCAGTATCTACCACAAACTCTTTAAGTAAATATGATGGGGATACAAAATGTTGATACCGTTACGTTTGTTATCAGTTCAACATATCTTATATGCATATAATGTCGTGTTATCTCAACCTATCCAAAGATATTCTACCAAGTGTTATTTTACTTTTTTCGCTATTTGAATCCATTATTTGTGGTAATGTGTGTGACGACTGCATTCAAAACAATCCAGAAATGCATTTTTGCTTTCTTGGCGTAAGTATTGATTTCAAATGGTGTCAGTAACCTTTTGTTACCTTCATTAACTATTTATAGGCCCCCTCAAGATTAAAATGGGTCACCCAGTTCCATTTACATAAAAAAACTTTTAAAAAATATTTAAAAATTTTATTATAAGTTTAAAACAAAATTGAGCATTACTGATAATAATTTTAAAATGAATCATACAATTTACCTATATCGGACAGTTCCAGAAACTTATAATAAAGTTCTGAGTTAGATATATTTCATGAAAAATATAGAGAAGAAGTTCTCTATTCTATCAGTTCTCTTCAAAACTTTGTATATATTGTAATAATATTTCCCGAGGCAAAGTAATAGTTGTCTCCCCACCCCAATTCATCACTGTATGGCTTAGATAAAACATTCGCGTCTTTTATTTATCAGAGAATCATATTTTTCTAAATTTAATCTACTAAGGAATTCGAAGTGTTTATCTGTTTATTGGTTAGATGAATTTTATAATTATCACTTGAATCGTCACCCAATTGAACGATAAATAGTTTAGCTTGTTCTTATCTTTATTTTTCTGCTATTGAGTCGATTATTTATGTCACTCATTATGTTTTCAATATATGAGATGTGCACAAGACAATTTTCATGTAATGACCACAACATTTTTCTCATTTATTGCGTTTCTTTTGTTATTTTCATCTCAACACAATCTAATGTTGAATTTATCATTAAATAAACCAACTCCATCCCTCATTCTTCTGATGAGAAAAATTTTGCTAGATGGTAACTTCTTAGAAAAGGTTGCAATCATTTCATATTCCTCTCTGATCTGGGTCAGTCCAAATACTTTATCCAAGATATTGAACCAGTTCTTAATGTTTCCCAGTCACTATATCCCTTTTTTGTTCATCCATTGTAATCAATAAGTCACTTTTTGAGTAACTCTCCAAGAAGTATCATGACTAAAATTAAAAAACTAACAAGAAATTAATTATCATTTCCTTTCAATAGATTAGCACAAGAGCTTTTCAGTATGGCCATCTTCTGGCCATATATTGTAGTAATTCTTATGTAGTAATGACAACTCTGTAAATTACTTTGATGAAAGGGGATTTGGAATTTGGTTTATTTCTGTTCTTCCTATTGTATCTTCTCAGCTCATCAATTGACTCACCTTGATTGTCTTGTCATGTCATATTGAGTATTGAGTTTAAGTATGAGCATTTTTAACTTTTTTGATGCCTTTGAGTCACGGTACCTTCATCAAGTCCTATTTGAGGAAATTAGGTATACTTCAGGAGATACTATATAACTTAACAACTGTCATGATGATATAAACGAAAATGCTAAAGTTAGATGTATCAAATTTATACAAAAAAAACCACATTAAAAAAACAAAGCTGAAAACTAGGTATGAGGCATCAACCAAAAATTGCAATCGAAGTTAAACTTCAAAAATTAAGATATTCTAATCTTTCTTCTTCCATAGATACTGTGAATAATATATACTATCATTTATTTATTTAAATGTATCATAGTCAACACTGAATATTTACTCAATTTACGTGAATTGATACGACAGCGATGCGATAACAAAGTAAATAAATATAATCACTAAATTTTTAAGATTTTGTCAGTCGGCTCTCCTTTCCCATGAAATAAATATTACAGCAATCACAGCAATAAAAAAATCAAGGGCGTAAATCCATTTAACTTTAACGATGGTACTTATTCGCTTTCAAACACTGGGGAAGAATTTGTAACATAATTTCTGTTGACTTCGGTTTTTAGGCTGTTTTAGAGGTAAATTGAAATGCTGATTCCAAAACTATCAGTTTTTCTCTATCACGTCAACTTTTTTTTCCACAGTTGTTGCGCATACTATACTGAAGAGTTTGAGAATGTGGACAAAAGGAACACGTAGTAAACTTCCGGTTGGTATACCAATGATTTGGCGAGAACCCAATGACCACTCCAATGATTGTTACTTTTGTATAGAAAAAACTGCAGAATATAACAAAAAAACAAATAAAAAATAGATTATCCTAGTTTACCGTCAGATATACGCCCTGTGTCGCATTCAGATGAAATTCCAGTACCACTTTCACAAGAATTAAACTCTTTAGAAATAAAAGAAGATGAATTGAGCACCGATCGAAGTGACCCCAGCGACAAAGATTTTAAAGTTATCGATGATTCTGTTCGTAAAGGACTTAATCAGCATGAGTCAAATGATTTGGTAAGAGATTTGGGACTATCCAAAGAACTTTAAGCGTCAAGACTGCACGAAAAACACTTGTTAGAAGCAAGAGTTAAAGTCACCTACTTTCGATCTAGAGAAAGTGCATTACTGCAGATCTTTCAGAGTGCTGATAGATTTTTGTATTGCCATAATATAGCTGGTTTAATGAAAGAATTGGGAATTTTAGAGTATAAAGCAACTGAACGGCGATTGTTTATAGAGAGCTCAAAACGTAACTTGAAGTGATTTCTCCTCCACAATGAAAATTTATATGGTTCAGTCCCAATAGGTCATTCAGTTTCTTTGCATTAAGAATACGAAGACATAAAGAAGGTCATTGACTTGTTGCAATATAACTTACACGAATGGATCATCTGTGTTGACCTTAAAATGGTTTTGATGATAACCGAACTTGAAAAGAATGCTTGGTTGCCATTCAAAAGTATTGTCACGACCTTCTTGGCGCTGTTAGTGATAAACAGAGTGAGCGATTCCACCAAGATTTGAAGGTCATGGAGGCAAGGAATCAAGGTTGAAGGGATGTCAGTATTACGGCTGACTACTGTTAGTGCATCAAGCGAGAATGTCCCCAGATTGAACATTCTAGGAAAAGTTATAAACGAAAATGTTTACTCTAATATCTTTTTTATTTCTTGTATAAACACAATTTAACTTTTAAGATTATAATAACCTTTGTATGCATAAAATATTCTAATATGTTTGGTTAGTACACACTTTATTTTTCTCTGTATGCCCATTTTGTATGACTTTAAGGGTAAAGAGAGGGTATCCTGTAGTTTAAAAACTTGACTCGATAGAAAAAAATTGATAACAATCTTGAATTCAGATACCAACATTTAGTCAAAAACAAGTCACAGATCTAATATAACAAAATTGGTGTTCCCCAGTGTAATTCACGTACTAATATCAAATTCTAAAGCCAGTATTTAATTTAATTTATGAAAATCTTACATGATCTTATCTTACAGAATTACACAGGTCCAAGATGCGACAGGCCGGAGAATCTTAAAAACTGCCCCCTCCAATTTATAGAATATAACAGTCCTTCCAAGCTAACTATATTAAAAGACGAAGATTTCAGAAACTTTGAAATTTTAAATAACAAAGAAAATTACATTCAGTTCAAGCCTCAAAAAGTTAAGCTTTTACTAAGGAAAGGTAAAAATCAACATTTTTTTGACAAATGCGATGATTGCCTTACTTCGTTGCAGGAAGTGCAGTAAATTTCACATTTTCCTACAAACCAGCTAGGAACTACCCCCTGGAACTTTATTATCTTATGGATTTGACTTATTCAATGAAAAATGACCTGAAAACTCTCATCAGTCTCGGCGAAAAACTTGGATATTCGTTGCAAAATATCAGCGAAAATTTCAAGATCGGTTTCGGATCGTATGTTGATAAAGTGTTAATGCCCTTTTCTTTCACTACTAAAGCCAAAATTGACAATCCCTGTGATAACACAGTTGAAGTGAGCTGTCCCAAGAGCTACCTGATGAAACACATTCAAAACTTCACAAACGATTTTGAACTATTCGCTAAAGAGGTAAGCATTTCCAAATTTAAAGAGTTTCAGTACCTATCACAATCATTTATGTAATAAATAAAAACACCCACTATTAGTAAATATAAGTACTACGGAGTGCTAAAGATATAAAAATATTTGAATTCTCTTAATTATCATTCGTAATTCATAACTGTATTAAATCAGTGATAAATAGGTGAGCAGTATTTTAATTGATTATTTGTTTATTTCCATAAGTAGTATTCATGCTTGTTAATATTTATGTGTGTAATTATGAAGACGTGTAAATATACAAATGGGTAGTATTAATTAATACTACGAAAATAGTATTCTTTCTTGTAAATATTTATGCTTATTATAAGAATAAATTAATGAATATTTCTACATGTATCAAAATTGAACAGTGATAAATATATGAACAATATTCTAATTGAATAGTATGAATATTTGTAAATATTTATGCCTGTAATTCGTTCAACATTTAAATAAACAAATGAGAGGCAATAATAAAAACTTGTCTAAAAATCACTGACTGAACAATTCTTTATTGGACTAGTTTCGCCTTTTACAGCATTATCAAGAATGAATACATATTACAAAGATAACCAATAAATATTTTGCAGATCTGTTCGGACCACAGAATACACCTTAAATTCTATCATAGTGGTGGGGGTTTCCAAATTATCAGAGATTTAACAGCGGGGAGTGGTTTAGGTCTAACTGGTCATTGAGAAGATTGTATTTATCGGATTTTTGAAGTTTATTTACTTCCCGAAAAGCAGATTGTCCGTTTTTTACGTGTTCTTTTAGCCTAGTTTCAAAACATCTTCCGGTCTGGCCAACAGATGTTTTGAAACTAGGCTAAAAGAACACGTAAAAAACGGACAATCTGCTTTTCGGGAACATCTAGAGTCGACAGGACATAAGATCTCATGTTGTTTTAAACCTAAGATTCTTCATTACTGTGAAAAAGGAATTAAAATGAACTACCTGGAAGCCATGGAAATAAATAAACTTCAAAAATCCGATAAATACAAACTCCTCAATGACCAGTTAGACCTAAACCACTCCTCGCTGTTAAATCTCTGATAATTTGGAAACCCCCACCACTATGACAGAATTTAAGGTGTATTATGTGGTCCGAACAGATCTGCAAAAATTTTATAGGTTGTCTTTTTAATATGTATTCATTCTTGATAATGCTGTAAAAGGCGAAACTAGTCGAATAAAGAATTGTTCAGTCAGTGATTTTTAGACAAGTTTTTATTATTACCTCTCATTTAAATATGAACTATTACAGAGTAGATTCATCGTCCATTGAATTTATTTAAATATACACCCTTGTATGAAAATTGGAGAGGGGATAATAGATAAACAATAGTCCAATCAAATTTTTTCACTTAGGTATTATTCATGCTTGTTAATATTTATGCTGGTAATTAGATTACATTCATAAATATTCCTACGCCTATTACATTTAAAGAGTGATAAATATATAAACAATATATAATTTAAATAAAACTAAGTAGTTTTTCGATTTTCACTATAATTAATTTAAAACATGACAATATCGTTTCGCCAACACAGTGGCTTCATCAGATGTTGATGATAAACAGTTTATCATCAACATCTGATGAAGCCACTGTATTGGCGAAACGATATTGTTATGTTTTGAATTAATTATAGTGAAAATCGAAAAACTACTTAGTTTTATTGAAATTATGTATTCAGATTTTCATCAAGTATCGGCCCAATCGATTAATGATATAAACAATATTCTTATTCAATATTGAGTAGTATAAATGCTAGTAAATATTTATGCGTGTAATTAAGTGAACGTGTAAATATACATCCGTGTATGAAAATTAAAGAGGGATAAATAGTTAAAAATATTCTAATAAAATTTCTCTTTTTTCTCTTGCATGAATACTCCTTAAAATGTATGCTTGTAATATATCCATAAATATTCATACATCAATGAAAATTCAAGCATGATAAATATGTGAGCTATATTCGAATTGAGTAAGTAGTATTCATACTTGTAAATATTTATGCGTGCTATTATTCCATCATGTAAATGTCCTCAAGTGTAAACAAATTGATGGTTGAGAGGTAAACGTTATTTCAATCTATTTTTAGTAGTCTCCTGCCTAGTATTAGTACTTGGAAAAAATGTAATGTATGCGTAAAATGGGGTAATGAATATACAAACATGTAAATAAATGAATATAATAGAAAAATAAAAAATTTGAGATTAAATGAATCCTAGTTAATCCACCTCCTACAGAGTATGTAATATTACTCTTAAAAAGATTTATATTCCATAGAAATTCATCAGTCATATTATATTCATAATTTATATTAATATGTTTATGTCAAATGTCTTGCCTTTTTCGTACATCTTCGTCATAAAAATAATAATTTCAATATTTCAAGAAGGGCCATTGACCTTATTATTTGTCTTAGTAGGTTCAAAAAAAAAGTACCGTGAGTGCAAATTTAGACGATTTGGAAGGAGGAATGGAGGCATTAATGCAAATAGTGGTATGCGGTACACGCATTGGATGGGCCGACGTTTCGAGGAAATTCATCATCGTCAGTACAGGAAGTTACATGCACTTGGCAGGAGATGGATTGCTCTCTGGTACAGTAAAAAAAAATTCGGGACAGTGCTTGATTGACTTTAAGGGTATGTACCCTGCAGACAATCCATTTGACTATCCATCCCTTGAAGAAATTCATAACCAACTGAAGAATCATCAGGTATACTAGCAAATATCAAGTGCCTAGCTTGTCAATTGCACATCTTCGCGAAAATCATGAGTGCTGTATATATTCTGACATATTTTTTTTAGGTGAACGTTATATTTGCAGTAAAAGAAAAAGTACAATCCTACTATGAAGATATGAAAGGAATTATATCAGATTCTGCGTTTGTGGGTACACTAGATAAAGATTCGACGAATATCATAGAACTGACGAGAGATGGTTACATGGATTTCTTCAAAAAAGTTAAATTTTCAATAGATCCGAATCATAAGGCAGATTTTGGCGTTAAATTCTACGCAAATTGCGACGCTCTTGGTTTTGTGGAAATAAACGAATGTACGAATATTGTTCTTGAAAATGTAGTAGACTTCAAAGCCGAGTTCACATTGAATACTGTTCCTTCGGATATTAAAGTAAGACACTATTGCTACTTCTAGTAACAATTCATTCGGTTTTTTTATAGCGCGACATGATATAACCGATTGACAGTTGTTTAATTTTTCAAAATAAGCCAATGTTGCCACTTATTCTAACAATACATTTGGTTATTCATAGTGTGACATGATGTAAACATGTGAAACAAATTAAACATCTGTTGACAGTTGTTTCATTTGCTAAAGTTAAACCATGTTGCCACTTCTTCTAGTATCAATTCAGTTTACATTTGTAAAGCTCTCCTAAATGAGATATACAGAACATTTACAATAACAATCATTATTTCCCCGAATATCACGACTTATCGTTTATTATTTCTATATTAAGAAAGTTAATGCTTATATGTTAAGATGAGACAGTGTTGCCCCATGTTCTAGCGTAATTTCATACTAATTTTTTAGCACGAAACGATATATATCGTTGAGAAAAATATACAGGAGAAGATTCAGCTGGACGTAGAGTATATAGGTTTTTGTAAGTGCAACAGCGATTCGATGGAAGAGAAGGATGTAATATGTTTAAACGGAGATTTTAGATGCGGAGAATGCACCTGTCATCTCGGCTGGTAAGTTTAATTCCTTTTTTATAGACGTAAATTTGAGTATTATTATGTTATAATAATTTTATATGTAAATATATGATATTTATATATAAAATTATATATAAGATAGATAGAATTAATGCAATTATAATTTCTTTTAATAAAATAATGTCACAGATGTTTGGTAAAATGAAAATTTATTTCTGAAAAAATCTTAAAATCGTAAAATACATTTATTCATAGCATTTAATTAAAAACGGAATCGACACAATAATTCAAATTACTCAAATATAATGAGAACATCGTTGAAACATTCTTAATTAATCCAATCTGTAAGTTTAATGGGATATTTACGAGATATTCGAATATTTTTGACATTTAATGTTCATCAATATTGGGTTGAGCAACAAAATAACGTCTCGCAGTTATAAACAAAATTTGAAACAAATTCTTTCTTGCGTTATTACAAAATCTACGATAATATATGTAAAGAGAAAGGAGGTCACTTACCGCTAAAGTATTTCTGGCCTGTAGAAATACTCGCCATTGAAAACAGTATCTAGTTCATAACTTACCATCTTTTTATATTATTCGAATATAATGTTACCAAGTAGCAATAACAGGCTATTTTCAATGTTAAAAACTTTATTTTCGTTGTATATCACAACTTGTCAAAACTAATGAATAATTGAATTTTATGAATTACTTTAGATATCAAAACGTCTGGCTTAGCATTCACTTCGGAAATTTTAATCTTCTTCACCATGAGGACACCTCTGAAAAACTCATGGTAAGCCAGGTGATTCTAATGAGTGTTATTTATTCTTCTTTCCGGAAGACTAAAACTTCCGAAGCGAATGCTAAGCCAGAAATATTCCTCTGAATACTAAAAAACAAAATGGTCGGCATTCTACCCTTTTATCTAGGACGGTGAGACTTTTAGTGCCGGCCTAATATAAGCTCTTCCTTGTTCATAATTATAAACAAAGTGCTTGATAGCACTGAATTTCTATATTTCGATATAAGTAATAAGATGCAGTCGAATATCGAGAAAATAGTTGAACAAAAATTATTCTTTAAAAATTTTCAGGACTGGCACATCATGTAATGAAACATGTAGCTATAGCCTAGATCCTTGCCGAAGATCAGTAAATGGTGTGAAAGAAACGTCTTGCAGTCGCAGGTAAACTACTACATTTACTTAGGATAACTCCAAAATATGCGTTTTAATAGCAAAAAGCGTTAAACAAGCTATTTGTATTTTATATAAAGACATAAAAAGACATTGAACATTCCATTCTTTTGAACTCAAATAATTTGATTAATTGATCGTATCTTAAGAAATATGATAACTCTATAACCTCGAGAAAATGCAGTTTTTCCGTCCAATATTATTCTGGTTCAGTTAAGTAATGCAAATTACGATCAAATAAGCAAATTACATTTTAAAGGTTTGGTTGAAAGGAGTCTTACTTTATAAATTTAATTTTGATTTGAACGATAGAAGACTCCTGAAAGAATTCGGTAGGACCAAGACCAGAAATATACCTAAATAGCAATCTTCGTAATACATAAATAAACTTACTTGAATAAATCATTGATTAATTTTTAGGGGTGATTGCGAATGTGGAAAATGTATTTGCGATTTTCCATACCAAGGAAAATATTGTGAATACAAGTGTCCAGTCAATAGAGGTCAAGTCTGCTCTAATCATGGTAACTGCGTCGACTCAGAAAAATGTCAGTGTGATCCCGGATTTACCGGGAAAGATTGTTCTTGTGAAAATTCAACAGAAAACTGCATGATATTCGGTAAAACGTGCAATGATCACGGGACCTGCAAATGTAACAAATGCGTCTGCAAAGAATTTTATAGAGGAAAGAGATGTGAATATTACACAGGAAAAACTGAAGGGACTGGATTTTGTAGCGAATTTGTAAATCAGACCCTCAACTTCGTTGTAAACGGTACCACCAGATTGTATTATGGGAATAACACCATTAAACCCATAACTGTTCCTACTGATAAAACACTTAGTGGAGAAGGTATGTATGTGTTGAAGAAAAATTACATTGAATAGAAACTTCGCCTCCCATTTATTATTGAATAGAAAAATGATTTCAAATATTTTGAGGTTATAAACACAACAAAGCCGGAACGATTTTATGAGTTAAAAGTAGTAACATAGGCAACTGTCAATAAAAAAATATAACACACGTCTTGTTTACCGTACATTATGAACAGTCACGCACTTACTAAACATCAAAAATTAGCTAAAACCACTCAAAATTTAAAAAATACTTCCGAAATTATATCGTACACACTATCGGCCAAACTGTGGCACTAAACATTCATGCTAAATGCCGTTAAAACAAATTTTCAGGCGACATTGTATAATCTACTTTTGTGTTGTCTCCATCTCACCTCGCTTCCCCATCATACCCACCTTCCCCTAATACGAATGATACTCGCGTTTCGAAGTACAACTTCTTCAGATGATAAATTAACACTGAGATTTAAATTATTTTTCATTATGCATGTTACTTTTCTCCTACTATCAGCTTTATTAATCATCAATCCGAAATCCTATGTAAGTGTTTGAACAAATAAGTACCTATGCCTATTTGAATTCTTTGATTCAAACAATCCCAAGGTGGTACCTTACCTAGAAGAAAGATCTTAACCAGATTACCGAAAGCATTTGTTACAATTCTGATTCTGAACACCGTTGGGTAGAAAATTTTCAACATTATTTTTTGTTGAACATTATCACGAATTTGTAGATGCATAAATTCTAAACTGAATTAAGACTAATAATAAACTAAAGCAAAATGTTATTTGTCTTTATTCAGATAAAAATGTTATGTCTTACCTGCATTACATATTTCAGGTTATCAGTCTATTATGAATATTAGAAATAATTAAATCATAATTATCAATTATTCCATATATTACAAAGATTCTAGGACATGTCTTTAGAAAAGTACAATTCTTAGACATAAATACATTATCAAACTTGCGTAATCAAATAGGTACTTATTAAAATTATAGAAATATTGAATTAACAGCAGTTTCATCTATTTGAAGGCCAAATCATTCCATAAATTTCAGCTCAAAGCTAAATAGATAAACATTTACAAACGTTTATCACCCATGAATATTTCCGTCAAAACTGGATGAAAACAAAATTTTTTATGGAATCAAACAGCATACATTGATAAATACTATTGTCGAACGTTTGGCAGTACAGTAAGGTCACTAGACGAGTTACAATCGATATTTCTTGTTACTTCCCAATTGAAAACAAATCAAATAGCTGATTACAAAAAGCAATTGGAGGCATTCTGACAAAGTCTTCTCACATAAGAACAGAAATAAACATTTTAAGTAAATCTGTTCCGCATCATTTAGATAACATTGCATTGGATTTTCTAAATATCCAATTGAATCGGAAAACAGGTCCATTCTGTTTTCTAATCGGTTTGTGTCCTAATTTCAAAACTGTTGTATTTTTCTCATCGATTCTGATAGCTTAATTGATATTTTCCTTTTTTGTAGGAATTTGTTTTACAAGATACAACAATGAGACGCATTACTACGAGATCAACTATAAATACAATTTAGAAAATAATCCCATTATTCTTGAAGTTCAATTCAAACTGTACCAGGCAGTGAGTGCTGCTGTCATAGCACCGTTTATAGTTATTGGAATTCTCTTAGCAGGGCTGTTCATGGCGTTGATGTGGAAATGTTTAGTGTCTAGAAAAGATAGACTGGAGTATGAAAAATTCGAAAAAGAGTTAAATGAGCAAAGAATGTCAAGGATAGAGAATCCTCTGTATACTAGTCCTATAACTAGTTATAGAGTACCCCCTAAACATAAACCAGAATAAATATATTGCAACTACAATAAGTTATATTGAAAATTACAAAATTCCACCTGAAGATAATAACCAGGTTATTATTACCTCAGAGTTTTCACACGAATATTTACAACATACTAGAAGTAATAAATAATTGAAGATATAATGTTTTCGATTTCCGAAAATTAAAAAATCAGATAAAGATAAATCAGATATTTTACATGAGTAAAGTTCAACAAATAAATTTTCATGGAAATAATACTAATATATTAATAATAATATTGAAGTATAAAACTTAAATACGCACTAAGAAAGTATTCTTAGAGAAAATATTCTTTAGAAGAAAACCTTAACCTCCTAGAAAACGTTAACCTGTCCAAGTACCAAGTACATCAGGCTTTGACCCACTTTTTTAATATTTTAAATAAATGTTATATTCGTTTCATTTTCATTTTATAAGCCCATTTCCTATAAATAAAAACCAGTATGTATATACCAAATTATTGTGAATTTGTTGATCAAATTTTTAGTGAATTAGATTTTTGAAAATATACAGGATTTGGTTTTGTTAAATACTCATCATTTGCCGTTTTGATTTGAGTAATAGCTCAACCAAATCAAACAATAAAACAACAATGAAAACACTGACAAAAATTCAAACCAAGATAAATTGATAAATTCTCAGTTACTCAAACAATTTGTCTTAGTTCATCGTTATCAATGAGAAAATCTTTGAGGACATTTGCAATTTTCAGAATTCTGTAAAAGTAATGAAAAAAAGAGTAACAATTTTAGTTCGAGAAAAGTTAAAATGCTGTTAATTGCCAGTAACATTACTCTTTCCTCTACAAGAACAGTCAGAAAGTAGAAAAGGCCTCATTCAAAAGAATAGCAGAACATATTTGCAATTATTTTGAGCCTATGATAAAATGAATAAAAACTCAATGCACTAAATAGTAATATGTCGTACCCCTTAATCAATGAATCAATTACAATGTCAGAATTTATATATTTACTTACAGAATATGAATTTTTTATACTTAAAATTATACATTTTGATATAATTATAACTTTATATAAACACATTTAAAATAAAACAATACAAAATTTTGAATAACCCATTTACAAAAAATGGAGCTCAATTTCTCATAATAACAATGATAAAATGAATAAATTGAAAAACTTCAAAGGACAAAGATAATATTTATAACTCATTTTCAGAGTTTGATCCATTTTCAGAATCATCATCCACTTCTTCGCCTAGTTCTCTAAGGCGATTCTTTAAAACATTCATTTTGCAATCTTGATCTGTCAAAAGTTCTAAAAGATCTTCTTGGTCCTTCCTTAATCGATCAAGTTCTTCCTTTGTTTCCTGAAGGTCTTGGATTAGCTTTTGTTTTTCCTCTTCGTTCGCGTTCTTTGATATGTAAGGAACAGCTGTAGATATTGACTCTACAAGCGGTGACGCCACATTATCTAATGTTTGTATAGAATTAGAATTGGCTGCTAACTGAGCCTTTAGAAGTGTATTCTGATCATTCAATTGAGAGTTTCCTTGTCGAAGTTCCTCGAGCTCATTCTGTACAAGAAAACACATAATGAAATCATTTTCAATATGTATATAAGTTTAGAATATCTACATAAAATTATTTTATACTGCCTACATAACAAAATAACAAAGACCAACATCACAAAAAACAATTATTCTCTATGATCTCAGTGAACATAGAATCGATCAGAATTGAGGTTAATAAATGCCTGAATTTTTCAATTTTATCAATCATTTGTCATTGAAAATTGAACTGATACTGTTTATGAATTTGACCTAAAGGTTATCATATAGTATAACACATATTCCAGTAGACTTCAAGTATTCCAGTAGTCAAATATCCAAAAAAATGCCTAGAGGACCTTTAAAATGCAAAATTGGACCATCAATACTAAACGCAGACTTGTCCAATTTATACGCGGAATCTCAAAAACTACTGGATAGTGGTGCTGACTACCTTCACCTGGACGTGATGGATGGTCATTTCGTACCGAATCTAACTCTTGGCCACCCTGTTGTGAAATGTCTCCGAAATAGAATACGTAATACATTTTTTGAAGCCCATATGATGGTTGACGAACCTGAAAGATGGGTTGAGCCGATGGCAGATGCAGGAATAAGTCAATATACATTCCACGTTGAAGCTACTAAAGATGTAATTCCATTATGTAGGAAAATAAAAGAGGCTGGTATGAAAGTAGGTATAGCACTCAAGCCAGGAACTGGAATAGAAGCGATAAGACAGTATGTGGACAATGCAGACATGATTTTAGTCATGACTGTAGAACCAGGCTTTGGTGGACAAAAATTTATATCAGATATGATGCCAAAAGTACAATGGTTAAGATATAATTATCCACTACTAGATATAGAAGTGGATGGTGGTGTAGGATTGAATACTATTACAGCATGTGCAGAGGCTGGTGCTAATATGATTGTTGCAGGAACAGCAATAATAGATGCAGTTGATCAGAGAGCAGTAATAGCAAGTTTAAGAGAAACTGTGGAAAGCTCAATACATAAATGTAATGTTTAAAAGATTGTATGGACAGGCTGTTATGAAATTGTTATTGTTATTTTATTTCAATTTACTTGTCTTTTTTGAGAAATTGGTGACTATTTTTCGACGTTTTTATTATCTTACATATTATGTTCCATATTGTAATTTTTTGGTGACATTCCTGTATATTCATTATAATGATAAATATTAAAGTTTACATGAAACTTTGATCTAAAGTTCTTCATTACATAGAAAAGGAAAGCCATCATGACAAATACTTTCCTGAAACACTATTTTGAAGTACCAAAAAAATTGAATTTGTAGTCTAAAATATATAAATATTAAAGAGCAAAAAAAAGGTCAACTGGAAACTAAATTTTCATTTTCACTATATCATTGAGTAGAAATGAAGTTAAATCAAAGTGTTTAATACCTCAATTTCTATGAAATAAAGATTGCATAGATTATTTCTTAAGAGCAATCAATTTTCTCAAAGAAATCTTATACATGAGATATTTATTGTACAAGGCAATTACAGTTATGAATAAAATGATGCTACTACTTATTGAAGATGCTGCAGTCATATTTGAAGTAAATAAGAGTCATTTTGAAACAGTACTTATTCTATCCATTGAAATTAAAATTACTCTGAACTAGATACTCAGATAACTTATTCTTTTTCTTAATGCAGTTTGTGATTATTCAGAATTATAATTGTGATTTAATATCAAATATATAATATTCCTTTGCAGATATAAATAATATTTCTCAATATCCACAATGTCAACTTTGAACAAAAAATTTAATCAATTTAGTAACTCAAATTTATGGTTATTGGCCAATTTTAATTTCAAAATTTATGATAAACTTTAACCTACCTTCAACATATCTTTTTCCCTCTGAGAGTTGGTGAATGCTTTCTGTAAATCCTGTAATTTTTTATCCTGATCTCTTATGAGTTCTTTGTACTGCAACAAGAGAGCATTCTCATGTTCACTTAAACTAAGCTCAGAAATGCCATTGTGAAGGTCTCTCTGCACTCCTAGTGCATTAATAATAACACCTGGAATCAATATGGAAATTAGTAATAAACATCTGATAAATAGAGCCATCATTATTGAAATAAAATTATACTTCAACATCAATTGAACATAACACATTCCAAATTCAGGGTCGCGACCTCGGATTGAGGAATAAACAGAAAGATTAGGAAATGAAATAAATTAAAATTACGTCACTTTCGGTCTAAACTTATATTAACGGACCTGTCTACGCTCAAAAAATTAGAAACTTTTTTATGAAAACAATTTAGACATGTACAGCACAAGTTAGTGGAAAGGCTGAAGTTTTATCTTGAATATGAAAGAAAAAGTAATAGCTAAAGAAAATTATTCACAAAATATGAAAATGTTCTCCATAATGAAAAATCCCATTAGAAATAGTTGGTCTAAATTGAAATTTACACTTGTTACACTTTTCATAACAAAAGAACTTTTCTATATTGAAAAGAAGTTTTTTCATTCTTAAAAGTCAGTAAATATTGAATATCATTATTATTTCTTATAAAATTAGTTTAAAAAGAATCAAACTAAAACTTTGAATCACTGAAATTTCTAAAGCAAATTATCTCTCTTTTCTTATTGTTAAATATCTGTAATAACTTTCTTGGATCTCATTGTGTATAAAATAACCTAAGAAATTGTAGTCTCAATTGCTTAATATTCTAAGTATCTATGAAATCATCAGTTATAAATCTGCAGTATAGCTTTTGAACATGGAGTATCATCCCAAAAAAAATGTCAAGCAAAAATTTTTGGTATAATTTTTTAAAACCAAGACAAGTAGTTTTTATGCAATATGTATAATACTTCAACAGAAACCTTACACTGGCTTAATCTTTGGTAATTTCTAAATTAAAATATTAGGACATGTTATTTTCAGATTTAAAAACATATATTCTCTCTTTGCAAGACATTTGACTAAACTAATTCAACACAGAAAAAAAAATTTTGATGCAAAGAAAATGGGATGATAATTGAATAGTTGAAAATGTTTACAAATTGATATAATATAATACTCAAGTTTTGTGATCAATGTTTGCAGTTTACTTAAAATTTCAAATGATCAAATTCCAGGTGCAGCTTAAGAATTCTGTAAGCTTCGGAATGTCTTAGAACCTACATGAATATTTATCATTATTCTCTGAACATCTGAAGATAAAACAAAACATTTAATTTTATCTGTGAAAATTGTTGTGTTTTAATACGATTAACTTTCAGGATTACCTATCTATTGATAGTGTATGATATAATCTATCAATAATAAAACTTTATTGCAAGAAAGTGTATCATTATAATCATTGACAAAAGACTCATTTATAACATATATAATAAACCTATATTCATTACCTTCGAAAGACTTAAATAATTTACAAAACTCAAACTCTAGAAGGAGATCACTGGAATGTCTGGCGAGTACTTGGGGTTGCTTAGCAGCTTTAGCATAGACCTCGTGCCTGGATATCTCATTCAACTTCTTACAGTAAGTCTCAATACCAACTCGTTTCTCGATTAAATGGGATAGATTTTCTTTGGAATAATTCTGAACAGAATTGTCATTGAACACAACACAGAGGCCCATTATAAAGGCACAAATACCCTGGATCAGTTCCTCATTGTTGTCATATTCACTAGCGGATGTTTGAGCTGTGAGAAATGCCATTGCACCTGAAAATTGCGTGAAAAACCTTACGTGAAAATTTAATATTAATCAATTGTTTTTCTCTACAATCAAACACATAAAATTTAATCCTAAGTTAATGTCAATATTTTCAAATAATTTATTGAACATAGATGAATTTTTAGTTCCAAAAAAGTATGTATCAATCAAAGAAAGTATTAAGTGGTGGAAATCATTGGACCAAAAAACAAAAATTGCTCAATTGAAACTTTTAATGAGTTTTAATGGTTGATTTGTGATTTTTCTTAGGAATTAAGCTTTATTTTGATGTAGGATGAAATATTTCCCAACTCACTATTGAAAATAAATGAAGCATATTACACCCACCTGAAATATTGAGAAAAATTTGCACAGCCTGTTGGCACTGGGCTAACCACATTGATAAGAGCATCAAAATTCCGATCTTTGATTGTAAACGATTGCTTTGTTGTAAATATGTTACATTCTGTTGCAGTAAGCTAACAGCTTGCGTTCCCAAATTCGTAGCTATCATAACCCTCAACAATTGCTCCTTTTGTGCCGGATTGTCAATCAAACAATGTGAAAGTGATACTGCTGAAAACCAATTACTCAAGCTATCATTACTAAACAAGCCACCACACAGTAATTGACCAGTAGTTACATCAGCAGTTCCTAAAGAACTTGGTAATAAGGTTTGGATAATCTGACCTTGGCCAATTTCATTTTTATATACAAAACATTCAAAACAATACAATACTGCACATCGTAATTGGAATGGTTGCTTTTCATTAACCATTGATAATAACAAAACAACAATGGCTGGACGCGGGGGTGTAGAAGGAGCCATCACATTTGCAAAATATTCTTGATTTGTTAAATTTCCTCTAATTATTTCTGCCACAGTATTGATAGTTTCAGTTAAAATGTCTGCTGGAACTCCACTAGCCATCAAAACATTGCATAGGGCTTCTAAAATGTTGGCATTTCTTATGCTTTTCTGACAGGCAGTTATAATATGAACTGGATTATTCGGATTAACTAAAGTTCTTATTAATTGAAGGACACAATGCATATTTGATACTTTTTGAGGACTCCATCCAATTTCTTCAATATTAGCTGGCAGAATTAACATTGGATAAATTTTTTGAACATATGATCCTTCATTGAAGAAGTTTATATTACTTGTGTTATTTTTCAACAAGTTAAGCATCAAAATCAAACAGTCTTCCACTACAATACCTCCTTCTGTAAGGCCTTCGCTAGTTATAACCTCAAATAATCTATCAAATGCATTTTCAAATGCAACAATCTTTTGAATATTAGCATTACTTTTAGTTAAGTTGATAAGTAACAATAGAGCATCATTTCTTATAACTTCCCTGCTTTCACTTAACAAATCCATCAATTTAGACACACCCATAGGACTAACCAATATAATGTCTTGTATCTCTTTTGGTTTATTAGCTAACAATGATGTTAATAGTTTAACTGCTGGCCATCGAACTCTAAAATCATATTCCTCTAGGAAATTCAATACCAAAGCCACATTTTCAGTATTTTTTATAAACATCTCAGTAAACTGTTCTCCAATATTAATGTTGACTGGTAAAGTGGACTCGTTTTCATCTTCAAAAGGTTCCTTTGATGTTATATTACACAGTGTATCTAAACAGTAACCAATTATTTCACAGTCTGATCTATCTAACTCCAATACTTGTTTTAGTACATCCATGCTATGTGCCCCAACTTCCACCCTATATTTTTTGGAAAGTGCTTTGAGAGCTCTACATGCATCTCTTCGGTCTTCCAAAAGAGTTGACGTACTCACTCTGCTCACCAATCTTTCAACCTAAAAGAAAAAAATAACAATACAAACAGCCCTATAAAATCATTTATTTATTTACTGTTTCAGCTCCTGTAATTTGCTGGTCAGGCGGAGGAGCCCCAAGAACAGATTTTAAACCGCTTCTGAAATATTCCATTTTCAAATTGAATTAAAATTATTCGAATTCAGTTCATAATGAAAATATGGTACAACAGATCATTGAAATTGGTACTGTATACAAGAGATATTAGATGTCAAAAGTGAATGATCCTGTCATTTTCCTTCCCTCTTTGCAGCTAGTTGAGTTGGACAATATCTGGTTGCCTAATTATGTGGTAAAAACGTCAACCTGAGATGTTTTGAATAAGTAGTTCAAATATATCAAAAACATTTATATCTACTTACTGTGATTGTTGTATGACATCTCCATACAATTGAAGAAACCTTTTCCTGTACACGTATTATTAATGATCACCAGAATAAAATATGGTACTCGTTTGGAGTGAAATAATAGTAGAAATAACTACATAATTGCTTAGGTTATATGAATGCATCGGTCTATTTGTGGCAGTGTTTTTTAATGTCAATACCCAACACTAGAACCTTTTTCAAACATTTTATGGTGAAGTAGTTTGGTTTTTCGTAGATATAATAATTGAAGGTTTAATTTTTTGCATAACTACTCCAAATGTATATAGAAAAATATATAAGCCTAATGAGACGAAAAAGTAATTTCAAGACAACTGCATTTGCATGCTATAAACAGAAAATAATTCTAATAAAATTAGATCTAATAATCTATCATTTTTGACACTTCAGACGAGTTAAAAGCAAACAAATTTTAATTTTGCCTCAAATATTCAACTTTACTGATGAAGATTTTACGTAATATTTATTCAAAAAAATGAGCTTTTTATTTTTTTTTTTCTGATTTTTGCCAAATGAATCTTATGTCAGTAGTTTTGTAGATTTGGTAAACGCTCAATCAAGAATGTTAGTCTCAAATTGTAGAAATGTCTAAAAGAAAATCATCAAAACGCAATCATTCTTCGTCTTCGGTCGAAAAATCGAATCATACCAAAAATGATCCTAATTTTCACCAAGGTTCAGCTGAGTTTGAATATCCAAATGGTGATAAATATGTAGGAGAATACTGTGCTCATATTAAAGGCTTAGTATGGAAAGAAGGAGCAGGTATTTACTACACAAAAGATGGACAATGTTATAAAGGAACTTGGTATAATGATAAACTAATAGATGGGGGTATTGTAGAAATCACATTCAAAGATGGCACTACCTATGAAGGGCCTCTAGAAAAATACAAGTATAAAGGATCAGGTTGTATAAATCTTCCTGGTGGTTTAAAACTAGTACTAGATTTTGCTGAAAATAAACCAATAGGTGATATCATTCTTCTCGATAACGTTGGAAGACCTTGGTATGGTGAGTTCTGTATTATAAAAAAGTGTATTTTTTTTCCATTTAGTAAATTATTAACTAGCCATCATTTTAGTAAATTGTAGCATAAATATTTCAATAAGTATATAGGAAAATAGAAATGAAATATTTGTTCTGATTGTATATCAGAAGTTTTTGAAATGTAAAAAACATATATTTATATTTTTCATCTTCATCTTTCAATTCGAACCATTTCTTTGCTGGTCTTTCCTCTGGAAGAGAATTAACTATAAGTAATCGATAACGATTAAGGAAGTGAAATAATATCTACGAATGATGACGAATGACAATGAAATTACTCCAGTAATAACAAACTTGATATCACGGTGTATTCATTTGAATTTTCATTCAAATAATGACCCAGGTATATAATTGGGCACCAAATTGATGACAGAAATAATAAATGAAAGCTCTGCATGATCCATAGAGTAGGTATATATATCTGAAACGTAATTTTTTTTTGATACTTTGCTTTTATAAATTTTTCTTCAACGAATTGTTCGATATATTTCGACAAATAACTGCCAAAAATTTAT
Organism: Henosepilachna vigintioctopunctata; assembly: GCA_030704895.1. NCBI lineage: Eukaryota > Metazoa > Arthropoda > Insecta > Coleoptera > Coccinellidae > Henosepilachna > Henosepilachna vigintioctopunctata. The sequence goes on along the minus strand of JARQZJ010000095.1, from coordinate 4,058,777 downwards.
TGAAAAATTAACTTTGTATCAAAATTATTTTCCATTATTTCATATCAGACAGAGTTTCTACTATCACATCAATATTCCTTATATTGTCATGGAAATAAATATTTTCTTCAAGTAGAACTATTTTGACCAGAAGTGAAATGAATGTTGAATACTCATTCGAGTTTTATGAACTGAATATATGATTGATGTATGATTGTTTATGTTAATTTACAGAAAATGAAATAATTTTATCATAAAAAGGTTCCAAAAATTGTAAGAAAGTTATGTATTCACTCCCGACCTGCAGAAAACCAAAAACATAACCTCAGACTACATTTTATATTTTCTAAAGTAGGAATTCTAACTATGAATTAAGAAAATTACCTATGAATTCAACAATTTGCTGATATTGATATTCAGGTTAGATTATGATTTGGTACTTTTCGCTTTTTCGAAAATAACTCAAAGTATGTTATTTCTAGGAAAAACAGAAAATGATTCAGCGGTTTTTTACCAAGAAAACATTTATTTCGAGAACATCTCAGACACCCTTGGCAAAGGAACATCGCGATATAAAAAAATCCCAAGCATTCGCAAAACACTTTTACAATTGGAAAAAGAAGCGATAGATATGAGCGAAATGGAAAAGAGAGTCTTCAGAAAATCGACCAAACTAAACGAGGACTACGACTTTGAAAATTCGGAATGGTACCAAAATTACGTGAATTTCAAGAAGAAACAGCAGATAATTATGGGAAAAGTAAGGAAAGGACAACGACATAAACTTACAGATGAGGAAATGAAATGGTGTGTGAAATATTCTGAATTTAAAGATAGATATAACAAGATGTTTAATAAAAGAAAAATTAAACCGAACGATGCAGTGGATTTGAGCCTTATGCATACTTTTAATAGTGATGAGTATAACTTGTCTAAACCAGATTTTGTTATATATCCTACCAAAGAAAAAGTGGATGAAGAGGATCATAACACATGATATATTATTCATTATTTATTATTAATTTTTTTTAAAAGATTTTACTGTTTGTACGAGTATACTAGCTTTTTGAATATATAAATCACTGTTTTATTTCTTTGTTACTTCTTTTTTTTTTCCGATGCACTTTCTGCATTTTTTCTAGTTGTTTTTGCAATAAGCACCTAAAATAGGTACCTGGGGCATATAATGAGAAATAAATATCGATACCGTTTCGAAACAGTATAATAAATACTCCCTATTATAAAACATAATACAGGGAAAGATTCTGGGTAGAAGAGGAGCCGGGAGAAGAAGAACCTCAGGGTTGCAGAACTTGGGGACTTTGTTTGGGAAGAGCTCAACAGAACTGTTTCAGGCGGTCCAATCAAAGTTATAATTGATGATTAATGAGGCCCATACTTGGAGAAAATTAATATCCATAATGAAACAATATTTAGAATTTTCTAATAATTCAATAAATACGCATGACACGTTTGGAAGTACTACTTCTTTATCAAATGCAGATTTGACTGGGAGTTTGGCACCTCCCGTAATTCAACTACTGGAAGGTCGGGTTTAGTGGATGGCTTGAGGTCAGGAGTTCTATGTTTGAGTTATCTACGTAGACTGGGTGTCCGCACTAAGCCTGGTATCGATATGCTCATCCCGGAGGAATCCAGGGTGACCAGGTCAACCAAGGAGGGGCGAATCGGGCCAGAGGGGAAAAATGCAGATTTAACAATAGATGAAATTTTCAAACTCAATACTTATAGGTACTCTACTCTCACAGAACAATTCTATGGTCCTCACTCTAGGTTAGTCATATAATAATATAATATACATGATATGTTCTGTGAGAGTAGCTATTGAGTTTGTAAAATTAAATCTATAGTTAAATCAGTATTTAGTAAAGAAGTAGTACTTCGAAACGCGTCATGCGTATTTATTCAATTATGAGAAAATTCTAAATATTGTTTCATTATGGATGCATTTTGTGGGTTTCAAAAAATCAATTAAATTCTTCACTTTTTGTTGTGAGTAATATTCTAAAGAAATGATTTATTAAGGTCATCATCTCGTGTATTATTTGTGAAGACATTGTTATTTTGTTACTAAATACCAAAAAGTGTAATTATATTTTTTTCAAATGAAACATCTAACCTGTTTAATTATAATTCAGTATAAAAAGTTCGGAACGAATTTGTTCCTTCAAACAACTTCATGTGATTAGACTAGTATAAACTAATTATAACAAAAAGTCGTGTTTTGACTTACATTAAAGAAGAAATACATTAAACAATGTTCATTATAAGTATGGTTTTTTCAGAAAATTCTTCAAAGTGGGTAGTTAAAATATGAAAGTATCAAGGTTCCCTTTCTACACAACGAATTTGTTTGTTTTTGCTGTAAATAGAAACGCAGCATTTCTAAAAGCGATCTTTTTGTGAGCGTTGAAGGTACTTGTATAGACCATGAAGCATCCTATATATTCAGAGATGATTTTAATTGTTATGCAAGCGAATACTTTGACGTTGAAGTTGAGGTACATTGTGCATTATAGTTGATATAGAGATTCATCCATTATTTGCTTCGAATTAAGACTTAAATGCTGGAGGACTTACATTTGAACGACATATTTTTTGGTTCTTCAAATAAGAAAGTTCAAGTTTTGTGCCGATATTCACGAACTTCACAGTTATAAATGGAAGCATAATTGTATGGTGTTATATTCAATTTCAGTATGATTAATTAATAGCAACAAAAAATCTAATCTTTTGGTATTGTTTACGTTGGTTAGGTGCTTAGTGAAACTGACACTCAGAAGTAAGTGGGCTGGGTAAAAATTTCATTCCCTTACATAGGAGGATTAGATATTAATCAATGAATCATTATGTTTCGAAAGAAACAAGTTTAGTAAGTTAATACCCTTTATCGAGAGCTTTAAGAACTCATCAGTGCTTCGCTCATGCGGTCAGCTCAACCAACAGACCACCCTGACACTTTCATGTACACGCAGGTGATCGGAAAACGCGGAATAATAAGGCACTCCAAATAATAAAAATTAAGTAGTATGTATTAAGTGTGTAGAAAGTATATGAGACCATCTTATGTAAGTAATTTCTACTGATCTACTAGCAAACGCCTACAGATACGTAGTTGGCTGTGGCGGTACGAGGGGGAACAATTGAACAGCGGCTGGAACACAGAACAGTTGATCGCGCCACCGCTGCCGTGTAGAGGCGATGCCTTCACTACCGTGTGAAGGGGGAGGGAGACGAACAGGTTAGCCACCTGAGTAAAGTCAACCAAGCTATCCAGCTTAGTCGAGAACGAGTTGACGCGCAAGCGGGTCTACGCAACTCTCTCTCAGCCTACTCTGCTCCCGTTTTTCCATTTTATTTCTGTGTTTATTGCATTCGCCGTGGGGGTTCTCTGTGACCATTTTTGCCGGACGCCACCCCATGGTCACATGATCGTATTGTAAATGTTATTGCGTTTTTTTCGGTGAAATTATGTGACTTTTATTGAGTGGTTCCAGTTTATGACGCTTAGATATGACCGCAGGGGATTATTGACATCGCTTTATTGAAGAGTAAGAAGCTCCATAGTTTATTTATGTTATTTTGAAGCTTTTGTATTTATTTTTTATTGTTTATTTGTGAAATTTGTATTTATTTATTGTTCTTCGGAGGGTGGGTACTTAAGGGCCAGCGCCACTGGATTTGGTTCTATGCATATTCAAAACCAGTACATGAATTTGAAATTTCAACATAGCCTTTGAGTTTTGAGAGACATGCTGTCTCATAGAGATTAGGAAACAATAATAATGATATACTTATCTGAAAGTAAACATGAGTTTATATTAGACATCTCGATATTGCATCTCGAGAATCTCATTCTACAATGTTATTTTATGCGTTTTCTTCTAAGAGTTTCAGAGTTTTTTATGTAGCATTCAATAGCAGTTAGCTAGCACGTTTTAGTTGTTATATAATTTGTCATATTCAAATTAATTAACATAAACAAATGAATGTTGGGGGGCACAGTAAGAGCTCGATATGACATCGACCCACAACTTTTGAAGAAACAATGACAACTGATAACCATTTATTACTTAAGTATGATGTCGAATAATTTATAAATCACCGAATCTCTACATACATAATTTGTGGGGTATTCTTCGTGTATGAAGCGGGGTCCATTTAAACAGGGTACCTATCAACATTGCACCTACAAACAATTTGCCACTACAATTAGTTTGTAATCATGTGTTTAATAGGAAAAGAAGAATATGAACAAATAGAAGCATCACGTATTTGTACTAAACCCTAATTAGAAAACGTTCATTCATGGTTTTTATTTTCTCATGAGCCCATTTTGTTATATACATTTTTCCAGTACTAGTTCATCTGATTTTCAAATCTGCAGTCAAGGTCTGGAATATCGGAGTGTTGTATATAAGAAATTTTCAAAAAATTTATCATAAAGTTAATTGAAATGTTTTTCTCTATGACCTCGAGAAAAATTTTGATGATGATTAAATACCTATCTACTTCGAATTTTTATGATGTTACTTCGTTAAAATTTATAGATTTAAATTTAACAGTGTTGCAATATGTATATTAAATGTTTTGAATATCACCGCATAACCTTTTTATGATTCCTATGTATGGTTTAATATATATCACAGTAAAATGGATTTCTTATGAAATTAACACACTTAATTAATACACTTAGATTAAATTAAAAATTAATACACTTAGATTTGCGAATTGTGACTATTGTTAATATAATTTATCAATATTTCATTAGATCAACCATTTTGAATATCATTTACAAAATTTTTATATGGCTTCAATGCAATAGTTTAATATACATCAGGGTAAAATGATTCAGGGTTTCTTACGCAAAAAGGCATAATATACTTACTTAGATTTTCGTATTGTGGCTACATTTGTTTAATTTTTATCCTGATAATAACTGCTTCATTATGATGCAGTTGAAGCATAGGTACGTAGTTGGGTGTAGAACACATTCTATAAACCTTTTCTTTGTTTATGTAAATTCTGATTGAGAAATACCTTCAATAGCTATCCATTTTTTATCTCTTCCATTTGGATATTTTAACAAATTGGATTCGTATATTTCTTAGATAAATGAGTATATATTTATCTAAAATTTGGCATTTGTTAAGAACTTAATTGAAATGGCCATAATAAATCTAGGATTTATATAAATTAAACATTCTCTTAATTATATTGTACTAACAAATATTCCTGGAAATATCCGAATCTGGTGATATATTGAAACAAGTTAGTTGTCTATACATTATTGATGAGAGTAAGATTTATGACAGCAAGTGTCACTTTGGGGAATGCGTGTGTTATTCTGATTCTCATTTACATATACACGTTAAAGGCTTAATTGGAAAATAGAAGGAAAGAAGTTCATCACTTCGTTAAGAAAGAAAAAGATTCATTTAATAATCATTCATAACATGTTTTTGGTAAGAATACGTTATGTAGATAAATATGAATATTTATAATTTAAATTAATTAACACACATTCTTTTGTCAAAGAAATTTTGTTAACTTTTTAATTAGTGAGATTTAAAACTTAATTTGATAGATCAAAATTAGTACCTTGTATTGGTCGATCTTGTTTGAGGATACTGCAGTAAAAATTAAATGTTTCGGTTCGAAAAGTACCTATCTGAGAATTTCAGTTTTGTTCCATTTCAAGAATTTTTGCATCATTGAGCTATGAACACCAATAAATATCGGCGTTAATGGTACATAAGCAAGGTGCCTAAATTTCAGTGAATGCAATTTCAAAACCTAACACGATATTTATAACCTGCCGATATTTACTTGCACCAATCAAATAACATTAGATAACATAAAATAAGTACCGTAACGTGTTCCTACTTTGCCCCTTTGGGGTTAATTATGCTCCAATTCTCTGAAATGTTTTATGGCTTAATATCTCCAAATTCATTTCATGCATTTGATTTAACATTTCATTTAAATATGAACGCATCCGAAATATTTGACTTTTAGGTGGCAGCACTAAGCTTTAAAAAAAGGGACTGTATATATCTTCAATGAAGAATCTCTCAAATCCTGGACCTGGCCTAGACCCGTCGATGAAATTCAATACAGGATGTATTGAAGTCCCTGAATAAATTAGTTCATGTCGTGAAATATACTCAGTTCCTGAACTAGACAAAACTTGGGGTTTTTGAATATGCCCAGTTTAAATATGTTGAATTTTCATAAATATTCTTATTTTTGTAAGTTTTCATTTTTGCGAAGTTGATCTCGTTAATTTTGACTGGTTTTTGTAATATATAGACAAAACATTTGTAACCAAAGTTACTAGTCTGTTATAATTTAAGAATATGAAACAAAAACAATGAAACAAAGTGATTTTTTAACTAAATTTAAAAATATAATATTATTTTTTCAAAAAACGCGGTTTATTTTAACTTTACCCATTTTTCAACCATTAGCACCATCGTAATAGGAAAAGCGTAATATCATTAGAGCATAGTTTGCATATGGCAAGTATAACTTTGCTCAAAAAGCTTCCACAATGGAGATTGCTAGTGAAACATACCCAGGAGCAAAGTTACCGATAACAATGGGTAATTTTGCTCCTTATTCATACTTTTATATATATTATAAAATACCTAATTAAATACCTAACTAATTAATAATGATTACAGAATATTATTCTGTAAGCATCTGAAGAAGTCGTTTGTAACGACGAAACGCGTCATGCTATGTAGTGAATAAAGTGTAAATCATAAGTTCAAGTGTTTGAATTTAAATTTATATTTAATTATAATGGATTTACATCAAGTAAACGCCAACACTATTAAATATTCTGTTTGCATCTGAAGAAGTCGTTTGTAACGACGAAACGCGTCATGCTATGTAGTCAATAAAGTGTAAATCATAAGTTTAATATAAGTGTTTGAATTTAAGTTTATATTCAACCTAATTACATTGCTTTAACTTTCAAACTATGTTAGATAACATTTTATTCTTTAAATTAAAACATTTGGGTATATTTCACAATCATTAGTTTAAACAATATTCATAATTCCCTTCATTTGGTACATATGTTGGAGCAAAGTAGGACCATTCTACGGTATTTTCATATATTGATCTAGTTAGATGTGCTACAAGATCCTACTAGGTATACGTACCCATATATTGTGGCAAAAATTGTTGCTGAACTTCATTTCAATTTTAAAGTAACATCGGCCAATACACAATTAAGTGAATTTTCACTTAAATATTACTAAATTTTTGTTACATCTTCTTCAAACGCATTAAAAAAATCAGTAAAAAATTACTTCAATTTATTTTCATTATTCTAATTTAATTAAATTTTTTTAAAAATAACAGTATATTTTTCTGTATTCTTCTGGTTGTTCTATGAGAAATGCTTTCGTGTCATTTTGTAGTTATTTTTTCACAATGAAAGCTTCGAGAAAGGCATGACAGAAAAGCTGCATAATTTTAATGTTCGAACTTAAGTTTTTAGAATATAATATAAAGTTGTACGCTATTGTTATTGCTTTGAGTAATTTTTCTCTTTCACAGAACAGCTTATATTAAAGTAAGTATTGGGTAGAATAACTGAAACGTGTAAACACCAAAAATAAACAGTTGGTTCATTTTTACTGTCAAAAACATAAAATAAAAACAGAAGAAGTTGACATTACAAAGCCGCCTATATTTTTCGTTTAAAATATGCAATTAATGAATTATTGATAAATATCTTAAACTTTTTCAAGATAATTTTAAACGTTAAAAGTATAAATACGTTACCAAGTCTTAATGTGAATTTGTAACTTCAATTGATGTTGATATTGTTGAATATCACCTTATAGTTTTCATCATCATAATATAACAGAATTACAATGAATATAGTAACAAAATTTTAATAAAACAGTGTTTCTATCTTTTGTTTCAACTGAAATTCAAAATGATTCCTTCCGTATTTAGGAATAGCACAATTTGTAAATGTTCACAGATGTTGGTTGAGCTATAAAAACACTTTACCACAGGAGTTCTAAAAGCATTTCGCCATAATCTTGCACACAAAAACGAGTTAAAATCCTTTTGTCAATCGACCAACAAGTGGCACACATAATGTTCGCACCCTTGGCCCACTGAGGGTAATAGGAAGAACGACATGGCCAATTCTATTTTGTGTCCATTGGGGATTATTTACTATAATAGAACAGGACCGCCCAAGTATTAGGTACCGCATTTTAAAGTTTTGGTTTTGGTCTATAAACAGGTAGCTGGAAGCCAGACGATGTACCGCAAAGATCAGAATTCGACCTGGTTTTTTGATATTTAATGGGCTTTGTTAGAAGTTGTTATACGGTGGCAAATTCTATAAATATATTTCACGTAAGCCGGTTATCAAGACTGTTGTAAGACGGTGGATTACGTTTATGGATGGATCAAAATTTTCAAGAATGTTTCTGTTAATCTGTTCAACCATTTTCTGTAGTAATTTTTAGACCATTAAAATTCCGACACTATTATATTTGAAGTTAATTCTCTGTGTTCAATTGATGAGTATATATATTTCCCATATATTCACTACATCAAAATCATCCATTTCGGCAGAAAACTGTGTTATCACGTCGCATAAATGATTCGATAAAATCGTTTATGATTTAATCAAAATAATTTGAATCTCACGTTAATTTTGGGACTAGCAATAACAGACAGTAAAAGTAGAAGTTACTTAATACAAGTTGTATCGGTCAATACTTCGAAACGAATAAACGATTGACAATACTGCCAAGAAACACTTTTCAACAATTGACATTACTGTCAATCGCTGAAAATAATTTATCTGTCATAAATTTACAAAACCATAGGGTTATCACTGTTTCGGTTTTTTGGTCAATGGGGTAGACTAGAAATAACAAGAGAAAGTAATTGCCAGGTACAAATTTACTGTGGTGGTGATGTTTAAATGCCTAGGAAAAAGGAGTAATTTATCATGGTATAATATTTTTAATGCAAAAAAAAAATTAGCATAATAAACTCTAGTTACCATTCGAACGACAAAATTGAATATAATAGTTAATTGCTAACCTTTTTAAAGCCGAAATATTAAAAAATAGATTTTTAACTTTTGTAGATTGAAGTATATTTCTAAAGAGTTCACTAAGTTAGTTGAAAAACTTTTACATATTTATGGACGTATCTACTATTACCCCATGAACTGAATGTTTACAATTTTGTATCACATTATATGAAATTTATGGGGATTTTTAAATAAAACCAAGGGTTGCAGGTGTTGCAGGAAGATTGAATTGAATATGAACTTAAATTCAAACACTTGAACTTATGATTTACACTTGATTCACAGAATGAATGAATTCTGTAAGCATCTGAAGAAGTCGTTTGTAACGATGAAACGCGTCATGCTATGTAGTCAATAAAGTGTAAATCATAAGTTCAAGTGTTTGAATTTAAGTTTATATTCAATTAAAATGGATTTACATCAAGTAAACGCCAACACTATTAAATATTTCGGAAGATTGAAGATATTTAGAAACATACACAATTAAGTTTAGGAGAAACTGGTGTTCTAGTACAACTTGAGAACTATTTCTTTATATTTTGTTAATTGCAATTGAAAAAACTCATTGATAGTAGAAGAAATTGTATCTTACGTCCATAGTTGTATGTTACGGTTTGCAATATAGGACATTTGACATCTTCTCGAGGTATTTCGTACTGTAAATCCAATAGTTATAAACTCCAATTTTTTATACCACAATTTGTAACCATAGACTGCCTACATAGAATATCCGACCAAGGATGAGAAGCCAAAAAGTTAACCTACTCGTACTAACATAGATACACTTCCAGTTTCTTAGCTATACCAATAAATTGCTACAGAAACCTCTAAATAACGTTTGAACTAATTGCAATTTCATTGTATAAATTGTGAGGAAGTATTTACTTAGTTAATCATTAAGTAACTGATTGTGATAATTCGTATTAATGATTCACTATATGGGTAAAATAGTTTTTATATTCCAACAATATAAAGGCTCTTATTTAACGAGTATCCGATATTTTACAATAGGATTCCTCAGTTATTCTTAAGGAAAAAGGTTTATAAAGTCACGGGTTAAAAATATTTTTTTTTGTTTTACCTTAATAAAATTTTATGTTAATTTGGCTCTTACTTCCATAGATTGCCTATAGATAACTTCGTCTTTTAGAGAGCTTTATTGTAACTGTTTGCAGCACTTTTTCTGGTACGTTAGTCGATGCTCCTATCATTTTTATGTGAAAAAGGTTCTGTCTAAATCGTCAATGTCAAATGGAAGAAAAAGTTGAGAATCATTTTTGTGCTACTTGTGAGGAGTAAGAATGGAATATGTACAATCACAATTTTCAAAACATACAAGATAAATGTGTTTACTATCTCCAACTTCCCAACTGCTGTTTAAGCCTTATCAAAACAAAAACAAATAGGAATATATTTATTAGAAAGACTCAAACAGGTAGGATTCCAGTAAGTTGGAACACCTATAAACAAAAGTCGGTGCGGTAGGCACTGCAACGTTGCCACTAACCTTCAGGGCGCGGACGGCCATCTTGATTCAAGTCCACGAGGTACTAGTGGTACACGACCCAGCCTCCTACGAATCTTACGATAACAGGTTGTAAACGCGCTCTGCTTTATTTACCAGTTCAGTTCTTCGGTTAGTTAGAAAGGCAATAAATTCATTTCTCGGGTGTCTTTGATTCATTTTCTGACGCCTCCGTTATTGACGTAGCCAGAGGGACGAGACCACAGAGTTCTCAGTTTGTAAGCATAAATAAATGCAAGAATGACTTGATGTGATTGTTAACTGACGTTAACAAGAAATTATTATTCTGTGATAATGTGATGGTTTGGGTGCGTAATGATACAATTTTAGTCTATGCTTTATTTTAATATGTTTCCAAATAGTGGGCATTTTTAAAAGGTTATGTTCCAGTGAAAGTTTTAACAATTATATGAACGTGAATTGTCGTGATATGTGGATGATTATTGTGTGAAGTATTCATGAAATTATTCATTCTAACCATGAAATGAAGATATTGACGTCTGCTTATACATTTTTTATACAAGAGGGATATTATTCACAGTGTGAACGTGAGTACTTTCATGGTCTTTATAACAAGATAAAAAAGAATAGTCGAATATCTGCGTGATCGGATTTAGATGTGCTTGTCAGTATAATCACTACTAAGAATAAAAATGAGGGTATAATATCTATATTATCACTTTTATATTATCGCATCTTGTTCTAAATATTGACACGAATCTACAGAGGCAAAAATCAAAATCTCTATCGCATAATGTTAAATGCAAATCACAAAAGTAAACATTTGCAACAAAATGCAAAAAATGTATTGAAAAGTACATGGAAATGTATTTAAGTAAGGAAATTATCTATGAACTTTTAGAATCGATTGAAAATAACAAAATACTCTAAATCATAGATTGCAATGTTGTAATAAATGCTGCTAATTAATAATAATATAATAATAATAATATTTATTTAGCTGAAGTTGTATAAAAAAATCTACATATTTTGAACTGTCAATTTTTAATTATATACTCACTTATTTCATTATTTAAAATATATACTTTCTAAGATCACGCTCAAATATCTCAATACTAGTACTAGTTTTCAATATATTTGGCAATTTATTGAAAGCCTTAAATCCGTCATAGTATATGCTATTTTTAGATTTAGAGATCTTACAACTTTGGATATAAAAACTATCAGTATTTCTAGTTTTATACCCGTGCACATCACTGACATATCTGATTTTTTAAAAACTGAATATATATGAAGCAAAGAGCATTCTTTGTTTAACAGACATTAGTTTCAAAGAGTTCAGCATAATTTTGACAGGGGTATATACCTATTGCTCTTTAAAATGGTTCGCATGGCTCTATTCTGGGACTTCTGTAATTTTTTCTTTCGACTTGGAGCTACAGTTTATGGCTTATTACGAACTACAATTCAGCTAATAAATTAATACATTATTGTTTATTTTTCGTTATTATTTTTATAATATGTACTTCTTAATATCTTAATGATGAGAGTTCACTTGAGCAAATCTTTGTTTTGCTGTGGACCACTAATTCTTTGAGGGGTAATTCAGGGTTTTCAAGGGTTATATCAGGGTTCTCTCCATAAATGAAACACATTATGTAATTATTCTAAGCCAAGAATTTTTTACTTTCAAATTATTTATGTTGTATTTTACTTGCTGATAACTTTTATTGGTTGATTTGTACTGTGCAAAGAATTATGTTTTGATCTTTTTTATTAAAATTATGTTTATATTTATCTATACGTCAACTTTCGTTAACTTCTCGGACTATTTAATAATAATGATAACTGAAGTTTATTCACTCACATAGATGATAATATAAATTTAAAACTTGTTAGCAAGCATCGAATCGCTTTGAAGGCGAAATTTAGCCATGGCTATGCATCCACATAACCTTCAAAGCATTGCTCGTCGATGATGATTTTCTCATAACTAAAAAATAACGATAACACAAAAAGTAAAAAACATAACAAAAACAAAAAGCCAATTATTCATTAACCAATTCATATGTGTATGGTTTTCTTATAACTAAAAAATAACGAAAACATTGAAAGTAAAAAATATAACAAAAACAAAAAGCCAATTATTTATTCACCGATTCATATCTGTATAACTTTACTATATATTTACGAACTAAATAAAATATATTCCCTAACTTTAACCTCAAAATGAGAAACTGACATATTTTTATTATTTTCATCAAGAGCATTATAAAAATTAACTGCGACATATGAAAATCCGTTTCGAAAACCAGATATACGGTGTTCTGGAATATTGAGGACAAACCGTTGTCCCATAGCTCTGTTATGAGATTCACATCTATAAATTAATAATTATGGATGAGAAATAAACACTAAATAATGATACCTAACTATATCGACCATCCTCAACCACCTCAATCAAGAATATTTCCCTGAAACGTGGTCAAACTTTCTAAGAACGAAAATGAACCGATCGCAGCTATTTTGAATGATTTGTATGTTAAATAACCGATAAAAGGAAAATAGACTATATCACAGTAGCTGAGAATCGAGACGATCAGCGATTCGCACAATTTTTTGCGTAGTTTGAAGTTGAGAGTGTACCTGTTAGCATATAGAGCCCTCAGTCTTAAATAAGTTTTTTTTATTGAATTTGTAACTTGGTCAGTAAATTTCATTCGGTCATCAATCATGACCCCAAAACCTTCGCTTTGTTCTGACTATGCAGACAATGACCATGCACCAAAATACATTAAGGTTGAGACTATTATTTATGAACTATCTATGAGAAGTGTAAGAGAACAAAACTAACCCCGTCTTAAACGGATTAATAGTGAGATTATGGTGCTTCGAGAACCGAACGATCACCTCAAGATCTTTCTGCAGTCTGTCATTCGCAGTCCTAACGTTTGCAGCATCAAATTTGTGCGCAATCTGTGTGTCATCTACCTCGGAATGTGCCACATTATTAGGCAAATCTTGCAGTATAAAGCAAATAAAGTAGGGGACCTCAAACGAAACCCTGTGGCACACCCGATCTTGTCTCCCCTGAGATACGTTTCGGAGAAGCGAACAGAACCCACCTGAACCCGAATTTCGGACGTGTTGACGGACCATTGGTTGATTAAGAACCACTGCTCAAGTCTACGAAGTTACTAGGTCGATTTGTTCTTATGAAACCGAATTTCAGCAAACAAAAAATGAAATAAATTCTATTTGTGTAACATGAAATTGATTTTCTAAGAACGTTTCAGTTCTTACAAATCAACCGAAAAGGAAACCGCAAATGTGACATTTATATTCTATTGTTATTAACGAATTCATAGAAATAATAATTTAATCTCTCGGGTGTGGCCTGTTGAATTATTTATTAGATACTGCTACTCTATGGAAATGATGTGGCTATTATGATTATACTGGAAACTTTAAATTTCACGATAGGGATCTGAAATGTTTCGGGAACGATGTACCGCATCCTGATGAGTACAAACGATGGGAAAAGTGACAACGAATTAATGCGAACGCTAGTTCCGGGATTCAGCAACTTTATAACATCATCGCAGTTGATTTGTCTTACTAGTTTTTTTCACTAATATATGTGGAGATCAAATTAAATTCGCTTTAAGAAACAGCGAATTTCAAATTGAAATGGAAAATTGGTACTTTAAAAACTAAAATAGAAAATTCACTCCATGACAAGGGCTGAAGTTATCTTAAAACTTTTTGTTCTTCAATAATTAAATATGACCGAAAATTAAAAACTAATAGGATTTGTATAAATATTTCATTCAAATGATTTCACTGGGAGTTTCTCAAGTATTATGTAAGCAGATTTATTACAACCATTTACCCTTTCACCTATTTCCACCCCCTTATCATCAAAATTTACCCTCCCACCCATGCTTACGTAAACACTGGTATAATATGTATTTTCTTTTCAATCTATTATGTTTTTATTGATTCACGAACAGCCGTTTTTATTCTGAAAAAAAGAAAACAGACTTATTGTATGTAAACAGACATGGTCTGATGACATACAAAAAAAGGGAAGCAAAGACACCCCACAGTGTGCTCACCTATAGTGCTTACGTAACATCTAAACGGTCTCTAAGAATAATTGGAGTTAATGTTTAAATGAATGTATTTGTTGCTTTTATGCATTTCTCATAAATCAACAAATTCTTAATTCTTCAATTCAATATTAGTTTTGAAACTTTCTGAGCAGTGAGTTTTCGAAATAATAAATTGACCTGAGCAACGAGTTTTTGTAGGAATATTTCTATGTAGTTACTTTATTAATGCTGTATGCACTTACGAAATGACGAGAGCAATAATCTAGTGGTGGTCCACGGCCGAGATGGGTATCGACAGATATATTTAGAAAAATTAGTGGTTTTTCACATTTTTTTTTGGTACCTATTGAGTTAATTGTCGTAGCCCTCTTAAACCAGATGTCGCCTGTTTGAATACATTCCAATAGACTTTTGAACATTTTTGATGTATAGGGCACCTTTAACGGTAACCATTTAAAATCATTTTTGAAAATTTCGAAATTTGCCAATTGAGATTTTAACCAAAAAAAAAACAACGCAACAACTTATTACTGCGAAGTGTTCAAATCAACCTCTTACTTGTGAATTTCTGACACCTTGTCAACATTTAAACACACAAAATTGAATATAACGAAATAAACTCGTACTCGGAAAAATTCTTATATGGTTTCTCAATAATATAACCTGAACGAAATATTTGACTAGTTTTAATTCTTTACAAATAGATTCCAAGAAATATAAAGAAAAATATAGGTAATAAAACAACCATCAATGTAAAGAATGATTCTACAAAACCTTGTAATATAAACAGTCTCTCATCATGAAGTAGGCTGAACTAATTGCCAATGAGAGACTAAGTTAGTATGAATATAGACTCTCGTCTCTCGATAAAAAGACAAACGGACTCTGAAAGCAAATAGAAGAATAATAGCGAAAGTAGTCGTTGTGAGTATTTGTTATTGTAACTGCAAAAGATGAAGGAATACATAATAGCCTTAAGGCTATTCTATTGTTGAATATATTCTATGATTGGGGCATTTATTCGGAGTTGTCATATATCAGCCATATACATCTTCAGTGTTATTGTTTGTAGCCATTTAAGTATTTGTGACCATTGGCACATTAATCTAATGGTACCCTTAATGCCTTGACACAACTGTATTTTTTAGAATAGTCAAAAAAGTGGAGAAACAAGGTTACGCATTTATTTTGATCTATTTACTGATTATAAATTATAATAGGAAATTTAATATATAATTAAATATAAGATAATATTCAAAAAATTGAAGTTTTGATTTACACTTTTATTGAAAACATAGCATGACGCGTTTCGTCGTTATAAACGACTTCTTCAGATGCTAATAGAATACTGACTAACAACAAATTTGACAAAACAGGTACCAATAACAAGGGGACTTAAGGATTTGGGTTTTCGTAACATGTTTTGGTAAATAACATTGGGGACTTGGGTTTTATCCAAGATATTCCATTCTAAATTATAATTTTATGACCTGAAAAGGTTTAACAAGGGTTAATTGTTTAATTGTATCTGTTCATTGAGCAAATTTCCAGAATTTTTATGCCGATTTATGTCTACTATTTCCCAAAAATCTACTACTTTTTTGAATATATTTTACAATTGACTACTTTTCTGAATATTATGTGACATTTTGAAATTCGTATCGAAAGTGTGGTTTTCTGTCAACAATTATTTTGTATAATTCGAATTGCTTTTGTGCTATGTTTTCAATATTTGTGTAAATCAAAAGTGTTTGAATTCTATATTATATTTAATAGATTTACATCAAGTAAACGCCAATAACGTTCAATAATATATAAATCACAAAAGTAAGACTTTTAGCTTTAAATCTTAGTTGATTATAGAGAAATCATTCTATATCTAAGGTTTAAAAAATCGTTAATCCCTTCTTCAAAATCGATGGATTAAGCTGTCGCATTCTGTGGGCATGTGAAGGTTGACCAGCTGTTTAATCTGTCTTGAAGCATTGTACTTCTTAGGTCGTTTTGTGTTCTTTTCAATTTGAAAAAGGAGCGTTATACACTTTAGTTACTGTCATGCTTAGAAATATTCTCAATGCAATTTCTACATTAGATGTGTCTTCATTTTCATTTCGCTTTAAAATATGATATATTTTCTGCAAATGTTAGCCCTTCATTTTCATTCAGCTTTTAAGTATTCTGTTAAATGCTGACATTCTATTTCTAGCTTTCTTCATTTACATCTGCATGATAGATTTTTTAAACATGGAGTTATATTATGTAAAAACTTATAAGCAAGTTCCGTAGTCAGTGATATTTGATAATCTCAAGTTAATTTGTTTTTCGGTTATCATTTGGTGATCTGTCAGAAACTATCGAACACGGGGCAGCCATGATCACGTATACAGAGTAGGAATGAATCGATAACATTGCGGTATCGATACTTTTACCCGATACTTGGTCGTCAAGTATCGATACATATCTGGTATCGATTGAAAAATATCAATACTCGTATTGAATATGAAGAGTATCGATACTCGTATTGAATATCTTTGCTAAATTTGAAATAAAAACCATAACAAGTATTAAACAATAAAACCAGTGTGGCTTTTCAATTGCTTATGCTAATTAGAAGTATTGCACAAAACCTTAAGGTTTAAAGTATCCTTCGCACTTTGCGCTTCTCGCAATTTTTTGTGAAATATTGCCACAACTATATTTTGAAGGACCCATTTTCATTAAAAACACTAAAATGTTCCAAAAACAAAACAAACTTCGATTACTGCTAGAGAAAGCTAAGTTAATGAACATGCGATGAAAACAGAACGAATGAATCCCAATGGTCACTAAATATGGCGGCGCTAACTGCTATTTATTTACTTAGTTTGTAACAAAATCTATAATCATACAAATGTACGTTCATTTGTAGGGACGAAACGATATTTTCGAGGTATATCGAAACTTTCACTCGATACTGTATCGATTTGCAAGTGTCGAAACTTACTTGGTATTAATTTTTTCATTAAAATCTTCATTTTAATCAAAGTTAAAATGAAATAGTGTCATTGAATTCATTTATGAGTACTTTTGAGATTTTGACCGATACCTATTCGATACTTTACTTCAGAGTATCGATGCTAAAAGTACTTGATATCGGAAAAAGTATCGAGTATGCACTTGTATTTAGTCATATCGTTTCATCCCTAATCCAGAGTGCGTAGTGGAAAAAAGGGCCTGATTGCAATAGCACTATTTTGTATTATTTTAATTGATAATCATACTTAATTGGGTTCATAATTGTGTCAAATTGTGTTAATTTTTCATAGAAATAATTGAATAATGTAAACTAGTATTAATAATATCAAATAATTTCTCACTCAACATATGATGAACGAATATTTAAAAATAGCAATCCTTTAATTTGGGCACTTATCATATATTTCATTAATTTATTTATGGGCATATATATTGAATAAAAACATTTGGTTTCGCAAAGTTTATAATAAATACTTGACAAATGTTTCGGGGTGTTACCCCATTTGCAAAAGTTAGAATCAAATGGGATAACACCCACAAAAAATTGTAAAGTATTTATTATAAATTTTGCGAAACCAAGGTTTTATTTATGATACAAATACTTTTGTCAAGTATTTATTACAAATTTTGTGAAATCAAGCCATGTGTTTTATTCAATATATTAAACAATGTTTCACCAAGAGCTTCAAATCAGCTTCAACCAATTTTATATGGGCCATATGTTTAGGTTTATCATTCCAGTAGCAAGAATTCTTAAATTGAATTTAGAAGGTACTAAGTAATAATTTCTTTTGATGACTGAGATTGAATTCTCGCTTAACTCTTGGTGAAACATAATTGAATATTAAAATAAATTAAACTCTTGCCTTAATGTTTCACGATTTATTTAACAATATGAATAGTCAACATGTTTCGAGCGTTAGCTCATTTTCAAGACTAAAATTCCACAAGGAACATACAACAAATTTATATCTATACAGTGGATGTGAGTAGGGAGGATAATTGAAAATATACTTGTTCATTTACGATTTCTTCTATTTTCTTCCAAGAACTACTTATTTCAATTGCTTCCAAAAGGTCTAAACGTTTCCCTTTATTACCTGCGTGTAGGCATTTAGTTTTCTCAAAGTCTATGAGGTGATTAGAGTTATTAGATTATTTTAATAAATAATTTCTTTTATTGCCATAATCCCCAAGGAAACGAAAGTGAGATAAGGGATAGTCTAGATATAAGAGTTCAAGATTATATCTACAAATCCTATAGAATTTGTACCTAACCTCATCTAACCAAAAAAGAGCTTGAAAGTACTCTCGATAGTACGAAAATAATTAGATGTCACTTTGAATCATTGTCAAAAGCTTGGTAATGATTTATTAAGAATCATAAACGTTTATATATTGAAGAAAAACTTTCAGTCAGATCGAACCAACTGTTAAATTATACGTTAAACTTGTTAACTTCTGTGTTATAAAACACAATAAGGCGAAGAACCCAACGCAATGACCCAAACAATCGAGAATTAAACAGCATGCGATTGCGGGTATGTTGACATTAACATTAGAAGTCGATGCATAAATTACGAATAATAAAATCGGACGTCTATTCAACGCCCAGCGTTACGAATTAAAGTTAAGTAGCATTCAAATATGCTAATCGCATATATTCAGATGTATCGGGTGACATATGACATATTGTCTACCAACCAGTCATAGCGTATACATAATTTGGTCAGGTGGTCGTAGGTGGCTTAGCGTACGTATTTCTAAAGCTTCCAGCCGTTATTTGAAAGTACTACAAATTAGTTTAGTGGTTTTTCTTGTGGTTTTGGTCTGTTGAGTCGGGTATTAACATGATGAGTGAGTGGTTTGAGAGTAGAAGTGGTAGTTGGATTACTTGTATGTGGTATTTTTAGAAGGAATGCCTATTGAAACAGAAACTTCGTTCAGTTTTACATTTGGATTTTGGTATGATAATTAATAATAATACGTTCTTCATTCTCAACTAGTGAAGGGTGTTTTTTTTAGAGGTATAGAACTTCAAATTGCAATAAAACAACGATGGATCATTCGATTGACAATAATTTTTTTAATTCGAAACATAATCTTGTGGCATTACATTTTAAATATGATTTCTGGCATATGACTGCCACAGCTGGTTCGGATGTAGTCCAATCTGGACGTCCAATTTTCGATGACTTTTTCATCGAACATTTGTGGCGGTATATCGGCAATAACATGGCGAATATTGTCTTCCAAATGGTCATCCGTTTGTGACTCATCCGCATAGACCAATGACTTAACATAGCCCCACAGAAAGTAGTCTAGCGGTGTTAAATCATAAGATCTTGAAGGCCAATTCACAGGTCCAACACGTGAAGTTAGGCGGTCACCAAACGTATCTTTCAATAAATCGATTGTGGCACGAGCTGTGTGACATGTTGCGCCGTCTTGTTGAAACCACAGCTCCTGGACATCATGGTTGTTCAATTCAGGAATGAAAAAGTTGGTAATCATGGCTCTATACCGATCACCATTGACTGTAACGTTCTGGCCATCATCGTTTTTGAAGAAGTATGGACCAATGATTCCACCCATGAAGCGCACCAAACAGTCAATTTTTCTGGATGTAACGGTGTTTTGACATACACTTGAGGATTATCTTCACTCCAAATGCGGCAGTTTTGTTTGTTGACGTAACCATTCAAGCAGAAGTGCGTTTCATCGCTAAACAAAATTCGTTTATGAAAATCGGGAACAACGGCAATCTCGTTTTTGAATAAAATTGCACTATTTGCAAGCGTTGTTCAGGCGTGAGTCTATTCATGATGAATTGCCGAACCAAACTGAGAATAAATCACTTCTCAGGTGTTAAATCGGTCGCCATCTTCAACAGTAATGCCAACTTAAAGTTCTATACCTCTAAAAAAAACATCAGTTATAAAACCCAATTACAGAAAATAATAACATAATGTTGAATAATAACTTAATAACTAAAATGAAGAGAAATATAACACAGAGCTTAATCTAATCTAAAAAAAATAAAAAACTAATTTATAACTAATTAATAGAATTAATTAAAATATTACAAAGACCTTGGTCTAAATCAATTTATTTTAGTCAATTTCCTTTGAATTTGTCTGAATTGAATGTCACATTTATTAGCAACTGTATTGCATCTAGACTTATATATATAAACCAAATTGATTGTATTGGGATGAATATGTATTGGGGATTGTATTGGCGAGATACAAGTCTCTTCAGTCTCTAGGTGGAATAATTCTGTAGTAGGTACGTGAATTTTGCCTAGGAACACGAAATTTCAAAATGGACAAGAGAGAAGGACAATCAATACTATTGTCCAGTTATTTGTACAAACATTTATTAGTAATCTTTATTTAGCACAGCTAATACACTTTATCAAAAAAAGACAAGTTATATGTATATACAACATAAAACAACATATTTCACCCTAGATATTATTTTTTACAAAATGAGATTATAATTTTTTAAAAAATTATTGTATTATAAATATAAATATTATAATAAAAATTATTTATTATTCTCACATAATTTTCGGTTCGGATCTAGACTATTAAATAAAATGATTTCTTTCGCATATAAATTCTTTAGGCTTTCAGATGTACTGCACTTATTAATATAGAAATCATTTTATTCCCCAGACCTTGTTTGGTAATCATCTTCAACGTATTTTACACGGTTAAATATATAGCTAGAAACCTTGTCATATTTTATTTTATAAACAAAGTCTAGAGTTTTATATACTGTATGCTGCCTAATATTCAATCAACTTAGTGTTTCTAACATAAGTGATAAAGGTGTGTACCTATTGCACTTCAGTATAGTTCTAAATGCTCTATTTTGGAGCTTTTGCAAAATTTAAATATCATTTTGAGGCAAGGTATATAATACAGTTGAACAAAAGTTTATATGTGGTGATATTATCGACTTATACACAAAACACTTTGTAAAGTCACTAACATAATTACTTATCCTTGCTAGAAATTTTACTTTATTTGAAATTTTACACATAACATATCTAAAATAATTTTTACAACTCAAATCGATAATAACACCTAAATACATAATTTCACTGACTTGAAATGGTACATTATTCACTTTGATTTGTAAATCATACTCTAATCTAGATAATTTTGTTTTGTTTCTGACAATAATATATTTAGATTTATCGGTATGCAATGGAAGACTGTTATCACACTACCATCTATGCAAACTATAAAGGTCACTATTAATTCCATTAGCTAATTCTTGTGAATTTTTGCCCGAAGTAAACAACATCATGTCGCCAGCAAATATAGAAATTTCACAATTCTTTACATACTTAATTACATCGTTTATATATAAATTAAACCCAAAACTGTTCTTTGCGGAACTCCATAATCACAAATTATTGGTTTGGACACATAGTTTCCGTATTTAGCTTGTTGTGCTCTATTATGTAAATATGAATTGAACCATTGCAACACTGTTCCAGAAAAACCAAACTTCGAAAATTTTTCAAACAATAACTTCCTATTTACAGTTTCAAAAGCTCTTCGTAAATCCAAAAATACTGCTGTTACTATTTCAATTAAAGTGATATAGTTTTTCTCCTGTTCTTATAATAGGGCAGGATAAACTTCAGCTAGGTGGATAAACTTCATTCTCTCTCTAAACTAAGAATTTCAAGAACCTTCTCTGAATAGCCTCAAGATGGCGTTGATAGCAAGTATGAATAGGATGCCAGATCATGCTGCCAAACTCCAACTTGCTACGGATAAGGCTATTAAATAGTCTTATAAATGTTGAAGAGTTATTGAAATATTTGCCCTTGCGTATATATTCCAGAGGTAGATAAATAAGTTGCTTGATGGGTGAAAATTTAAGGAATTTCTTCTGAAGGAACAGAATTGAGTTTGTTTTTTTAGGTAGTTTTTTTTTTGTGTGTGGTTTTTAATTTTTTTATATATTGAGAATGTGGTGCAGGTGTATTCTACACTAAACCACTCTACCTGTTTCAATTATTTAAATTTATTTGATGTTTTTCCATGCAGAAAATTGTTGTGAAACACTTTTTTTGTTTTATTTTGGTTGGATTAATCAACTCTTGCTCACATCTCTTAGTATTTTCACAATTTGAAATAAGTATGTTTAACATATTAGTAACACCATGCATGTATGAATTTTGTAATGGTGTACTAATAAAGTTCTATTATCATTATTATTATTATTATTATTATTATTATTATTATTATTATTATGTGTGGAATGAACGAAAGAAGTATATCCATGGTTTTAAAAGTTTGAGCTTATTATTGAGATGTTTTTGTAGCCTTTTTATGTTTCAAAGGTTGCTTGAACTAGTCCTAAGTTGATATCGATAAAAACAATTTTTTCATAATCAATTTTTGTAGAGGTTATTTTTTAACTGAAACTCTTTGAACTGTACTGAAAAATTTTTAAATAAGTTAATGTATCAATAGTATTTGAGATATCCAAAGCAACTAGTCTGTCATTATACCTACAGATTTTTCTAGAAGTACGTTTGGTTTTTCCCCTGATCATTGACAGTCCCTATGCACATTCAAATAGATAATAAAAAACATAATATACCTCGCAGTAAGACAGAAATATCCATTGTTTGTTTAGGATATATTTATTCAACTAGTATACGTCTAACCAGTCTTGTATTTATCTTACCATTGTGGAATTCTAAGGAATCCAACGTTATTGACTTAAAATAAGTCGGACTCGAAGATATCCATTCGTCCCGTTAGTTATACCTTCGATATTAATATGAAAAGTACAGTGGCGTAGCAGATTGACCGACTCATTTCAATGGAAGGTTGAACGTTTATTCGAACGAAAGTTATTGATTGAAATAAACTACCTTCTTATTGTTCTTCTTTTATCACTTTTCTTAGCGAAGGTTGCATATCAGTGCTTTACTCATTGTTGCTTTCAAAAGGTTTTCTTCAGTTTCGGGTTATATCAGGCCTTTAGATCATTTTATCATTTTACGGCTCAATAAGTTTTTTCTGGAACATCCTGTTTTTTGGTTTTCTGATCTAATATTTGATTTTTCAATGTGATTGGCACGATATATGAAATTATATATAATATTGATTAATGCCTTCAAAGTTAACCTTTGATTGACATGAATTTTACATCGATATTTTTATGAAATGGTCCGCATCCTTCGTACTCTTCATTTTCTTTCTACTTATAACGACAGACGCAGATTATTTGCTGTAATCTCAAACGATAAATTTATGTACCTAACTTAGTTTATTCTCAAACAATTGTAAATCATTTTTCATTTATAAATCACAAAATAGACCTTGCCGATAGGAACAAATAGTTCACTCAAACAATTTTTAACAATTTTTCTCTGCTAATAAAATGGATTCGCCCAAAAATAACAAAAAACCTCGAAAAAATGGAAGCAGTAGTGTGAATTGTTTTCGGATTTGTTCCTTTGTCATTTGTTCCTAAAGTCCTAGATTTGTCAGAAAACCGAAAACGTGGAGTCCTTTTAGTTATTTCAAATAAATATTGATTATTCCGATCTCACAGCGAATTGGACAAGTTATGGTCACTAGGTGAGAGAAGTGATTCAAAACAATATGCCTAAAATTTAGGTATTGATAAAATTATAAGAAAGAAGTAGATTTAGTGATAACATTTAAGATTTAAGTATATGACCATTGCAATTTAGAATGAGCAAAGAATTGCCAGTATTATTGTTTGAGCTGCAACTTAGAGAAGAGGCAGCATGTGTTGCTGCAGCTCACGCTCTGATGATAACTCACAGGACAGCACCTCCGCAAAATATTTTAGAAGGATCAACTTCCTCCCAGCCTTATCCTTACCCTGGACTGCTAGCGACTAATCCGAATTCAACCTCGTTTCCTTTTCCCGGTAGTGTAGCATTGTTTTCTCCTGGACCTCCTCAAATGCGGTCTGCTTGGTAAAAATTATTAATATAGTATTGCAGAACTCCAACAACCACCACTTATATTCATAAATAATGTTTCGTTACATAGTTTCATCTTCAGATGATGGAGTAAAGTGGAAATTATCGTTTCATCGTTCAATATGAATATTATGAATACAAATTAACCCACTAAAATTTTTTCTGGTTCTTTTTCTACGCCACTGGTACTCTCCGTGCCAGGGCTTGGGAGCCACGTTATTGAAGAGATGCTGGAAGGACAATTACGAACCGGTAGATAATTAAGTATATTATTTGCTCATTCCGAGGCCTTTCGGTTTTTCTTGGTCGACCGACAAGTTTTGTTAGTCATGGAGCACATATTATACCGTGGTTAATTTTTTCATTACTTCGAAGTTTGGTTCGCACGAGAATTTAGATCTCCTGCTTTCATTTTGTTAGTTTCTAAGAAGTAATTGGTTGAAGCATGCATTATATTTGGTATATAAGCGAATGGATTAATTTTGTCCTAAGAAAAAAACTGAACGGACGTAGGAGGTGGCTTGTTGGAGTCAAATCTCAAGGTTTCTGAGTGTATTACAAAGAATTCTCTCGTAATATTATCTAGAAAATTACTTGATTTGTTAAATTATGGGTGAATAAAATTTAACATAAGTAAACAAATGTTCTCTACGTCTTTGTTAGCATATACGCAATTGTTTGGCTTAGTGGTGTAAGGATTCAATTTTCTTTCGTAATAAACCGATGGTTGTAGGCCCTTTTGACATGAATCTTCGACCTCCAATATCCCCATCGTAAAATTCTTTGATAATGTTTGAAATCACGCGGTCTAGGAGACTAATACTTACACTAAAAGTCATCAATATCATCCAATTCTGAAGAAATAATTCCCCTCAGTTTCCAAAAAATATGGTCGAATTATGCATCCTCTCCTAAATCAACTCCAAATAACGGAAAGTTGTGGTTACATGTAATTTTCTACAATCAGATGTAAGTTTTACGAACCCCAAACACGACAGTTTTCATGATTAACGGTGAAAATATTAAGATCATAAAGAAAATCAAGAAAAACACTTGTAGTGTTTTTGGCAAGCAGTGCAATTAATGTCTTAAACTGATCAAATTCAAATTATTGGCTTCATAATTGATGAAGGTATCACATTGGTACTGAAATATACTGAATAAAATTGTCGAACTGACACAGTGTCACAGACTTTCTTTTTTCTTAGATATTGTTCAGTAATGAAAAGGTTTGAAGTGTAACACTTCATTTCTACTAACCCTAAATTCACAGATTTGAGTTTCTCTTCAAATATTGGTATTTCTCAGGTTTATTCTTTCCTGTGTTGCGAACAATATAATGCAACAAATAGCAGCATCTTAATGTAAGAAATCTTTGGGTAATAATGATAATGACATACATTAGACATTATTTTTCCCATCATAAAGAATTAGTAACACTGAGTGAACATAGAATAATAAGTGAATCTAATTAGCTTCAGTAGATGTATCTTACATTTGATATATTTTAGTTGAGCCTGAATATTTGAAAGTACAATTATAAGTAATTTCTTTCTTTACAGGTCAAAATGTCAGATACTAACGTACCAACCACGGTCGAAGAACGACCGCTGTCTCTTTCTTGTCGGGATTTTCCTCTTCAATCCCCGAGAAGCTCATCCTCAAGTAGATCAACTTCCTCATACGAGTCTCAATTGCAGTATCACCATCAACTACCACTATCGGCGAGTATGAGCCATCACAGGGAATCTTCTGCTTTTGTTCCAGTTGTGCCAACGAGAAACATGCATCCAATGCTTTACCCGGGAGATATTCATCCATTACTTGGAACAGAACTGATAAGGGATAACAGAGAAAGAGGAGATGGTTCCAAAAGTGGGGAAACACCCACCCCTTCATTCAGAAGAAGCTCGTCCTCTTCTTACAATATAATGGCGATGGTGGCAGATAAACACAAGGAGCTGCAACTTAGAGAAGAGGCAGCATGTGTTGCTGCAGCTCATGCTCTGATGATACCCACAGGACAGCACCTCCACAGAATATTTTAGAGGGATCAACTTCCTCCCAGCCTCATCCTTACCCTGGACTGCTAGCGACTAATCCGAATTCGACCTCGTTTCCTTTTCCCGGTAGTGCAGCATTGTTTTCCCCTGGACCTCCTCAAATGCACGCACATTTGGACAGACGATTACTGAGAGCACCAGGAAGAGCCTCAAGGCCGAAGAAACAGTTCATATGCAAATTTTGTAATAGACATTTCACTAAAAGTTATAACTTATTGATTCATGAGAGGACACATACAGATGAGAGACCTTATTCCTGTGATATATGTGGGAAGGCTTTTAGAAGACAAGACCATCTTAGAGATCACAGGTATGTCGAAATATTTCTTTTCTTGTGTTTAATATAAAATTATATCTTCAATTTTCGAAAAACGAAATGATCGATTATTAAAATCAAACATATCATTATATACGTTTGTACTTAAAGCACGTCACGATCAGTTCTTTGTTAATATATTTCTAGCTTTTTGTTTCAATTTCATGAAGGTAATATAATACCTTGCGATTAATCTGATGGTAGTTTATACTTCCATGTTTTTAAAAATATAATGTAGTTTGCAAATCTATACCCTGAACTACATTTGGAGAACATTGTACTTTCTTTTGATATACAATTAACTCAACAAATTATTTCCACTGTGCTAAATTTGTCCATAATGTCCTGTAAGGATACCCTCTTAAGGTATAGGAGATACCAGTGAGGTTTCTTTTCAATAGGGGCCAGTGTATAGTGAGTGGTATTGGAGGAAAGGAAGACTAGAACTACTGAACAAGAAGTTTTTTCAAACGTTTTTATTTAGCGTTTGACTTTCGTATATAAAACCTACATTCTGAAGATCAAGTAGTCTGCAAAGTAAATTTGTTATATAAACCAAGTCATAAAAATGTTTTGGAGTTTTTGGCGTAAGATTGTGCTTGACAAACATCTGGTCTTCATACATCTTCCTCAAGTATTAAGATATATAACCAATAGGTTGATATGTCTCCAAATTTGTGGTCAATCACTTATATCGGTCACTTGTTTTGGTGAGAAATGCATTTGTGAACAAATTTGATTTGTTTTAGCAATACTCTTAGAAATCAATACTTAGAAATGGTTTTCCCTCATGTATGACCGTTAAGCTTTGAAATATATAGAAGCAGATGTGTTGGTCTTGGAGGAATTCTCCAAACCTTTCCGGTATAGTCTGTTTTGGTATGTTCCGCCTACTTTTAGAGAGACTTTTCATGAGTTTTAAGAATAATAAGTTCTTTATTCTCAACAGGTATAACACTCAATGACAGAAAATAATAACAATGTTGAATACTAACTAAATAATTAAAATGAAAAAGATATAACAAAGAGCTTAATCTAATCTAAAAAAAATAGTAACTAATTACTATATTATAGGATTCAATGAAATATTACAACGAACTGAATATAAATAAATTCATTTTAGTCAAATTTCTTTGCTCACATAACTCCTGATAATCACTTCTATGGAGTCAACGTGAATGTCACAATTATTGGCAACTTTATTGAATGTAGATTCCATAAACCAAATGGGGGATTGTATTTGGGAGTGGGTCCTCGGAGTCTCCAGGTGGAATAATTCTGTATTACGACAATTTTACATAGGTACAAAAAATTTCAAAGCGGACAAGAGAGGAGGACAATCAATACTATTGTGCAGTAATTTGTACGAAAATTTTAGTGATAAAGTTTCTCTCCTGTTCTGCAATGAGATTAAACTAAATTGACTCAATAATTCGTTATGATTGGCTCCTTTCTGTGGATAAACTTTATCCTCCATCCAAACTAAGAATTTCAAGAACCTTCTCTGAATAGCCTCAAGATGGCGTTGATGGCAAGTACAAATGGGATGCCAGATCATGCTGCTACACTCCAATTTGCTACGAATTAGGTATTAAATAGTCCTATGAATTTTGAGGATTCCTTAAAATATTTGCCATTACGTATAACGAAGCCATATATTTTCGCGGCAGATGAAATAAGTTGGGTGATGTGTGGGACAAAGGGAAGCTTTTGGTCCAATACTACACCAAGATCGCTCACCTTATCAGAACGGGCAAGAACCTGACCACTGATGCTATAATCACCGGTCTCTTTTCCTTGTGAAAGAAACAACATTACACTTTGACACATTCGAACTGAAATAATTGTCCCCGCACCAACTAGCAACATGGTCCAGTGCGAGCTGAAGTTGAACACAGTTGTCCTGTGATCTAATTTCATGATATAGTTTCAAATCGTCTGCGATCATCAAATGTGGAGAGTGAATATTATCCATCAGATCAAGTGTTTTTACCTGAAGAGCATAGAGGTTTTGCAATCATCAACAGTGTTATGTCCTCAATGCAAAGAGACCTTATCCAGTATTTCTTTTCCACAAGAAATATGATGGCATAAGAATTAGATGTTTTTGACTTCTGGGAAGCTTATTCAACCATCAGAATGCCTTTTAAGATTTTAGAATTCTCATTGTCCCTTCCATATGCATAATTGCATATACAGTTGACATTTTATTAGAATCGTAAGAGCGAAAAGACGTAAATTAATCGCATTAGAATATACAATAAACCGATTGATCTTTCAAACATTATCACTTGATTTCAATAGATGAAGCAACCAAGTTCTAATCACACGTAATTATTGTAACCTATAAATTTCTTGTATTTGCCAACACAACCACGTTAGTTGTAATGTAAAATCCGAAGTTCATTTTACTCGAAACCGGTGATTACCCTTGACAAATGGCTCTGATTGTGTTAGAAAACCAATTCGGTGATTCAATCCGTCGCGTTCAATTTAATTTTGGTACCTCTCCTACGTGTTTCGGCTGAGCAGGGACCAGACGCTGCGTCCAAATTAATATAATTGCCGTAATAATTTTAATCGACTTGATTTTGTGCATAATTATCAGTTTAAATTCGAAAATATAATTATCGTCGTGATCGAACTTATAATTATGCGCCGTCAAGATTTGGTTTCTTGTAAATTTTTGAATTATATCGGTCTTCATCTCGCGGAGAGCCGAATAGAATATTTATAAGGTTGGCATCTATACAGATAGTTCAGTAACTGGTTCAGCTTGCAGGTCGTGGGACGATAAATTATAGAAGTTCATTTAGTTCGGAGGAAAATTGTTTCGAGAGCCTGTAGCTTGAATGTTATTAAATATGGAAAAGAGAGCACTGTCGCCCATACATGCGAGTAAGGATAGGGGTAATTTTATGCAATCACCCTGTATAATATATGATAATAATAATAAAATAAAATTTATTGAGAAACGTCCCTTACATTGTAAAATTACATCCATTCCAATTGATACAATAATTACAACTAAGAAGAATGCTCTCAAAAAGACTGGATTCAGTTTTGAGTCTGATGTTCCATTCAGCCCTCGAACAAACATATTGGTTCAAACAAAAATTGGTTAAATTTATATTTACAATAATATGCAACTTTTTTTGAAAAGAAAAGGAAAAAATTACCTCAGAAATATTAAACATTTGTGACAATTTCGCATGGTGAAGAACATTTGTTTTAACAAAAAATACACGCATATTATACAAAAAATTGATTCATACATTATTGCCTATATTCGAATCATCGAAGTACTCTGCCACACTATAGAATGCGTTTGTTAAAAGCAGAGATTTACCTCTCCTCTTAAACAAATGAGCTTTCAGTACTTTCAAATTCTATGGTAAATGGTTGAAGATTTTAATACTCTGATAATAATAGAAAGAGTGCTCAAATTTAGCTGTTTTGTGCATAGGAATAAGTACCACATCACTGTTCCTTGTTGAATACTCATGATTACTATTCAATTCAATAAACCTATCTTCATTTCCTTTGACATGTAACAAACATCTAAGATAAATATATAAACACGGTAAGGTGAGTAAGTAATTATTAATGAAGATAGGTTTAGAAGATGTTCGTTGATGAATATTGAATATTAATCGAAGTATTCGCTTCTGTGTAATAAACACCCTATTTATTTCTGTAGAGCAGCCCCACAGTAGAATATAATTTAGATGACTATATACAAAACCGTAATACACACAGTCATAACACAGTTTCCAGATACGATGTTCTGAATTCTAGAGATTGCAAAAAAATGAGTTACTCAATTTTTCACATAAAACATCAATATGTGATGTCCATCTCAAATTTCTGTCTACATATATTCCAAGCAACTTTGTTGATTGGGATGATGATATAGTGTTGGCCCCATATTTAACATTCATGGTACTAATTCCTTTGCCCTTCAGACAAAAATGAATACATACAATTTTGTCTACGTTCATCATCAGATTGTTCATTCTACACCAATTTTCAAACTCCCTCACAATGCATTCACATGCCTCCAGAACTTCTTCTGGAGATCTGCCACAAACAACCACCGATGAATTATCGGCAAATAGTGTCACCAAAAATCGGGACAACTTCGCAAGAAGATCGTTTATAAACAATATGAATAAAAGAGGTCCGAGTACATAGGCTTGCGGCACCCCAAGAGTAATGTCATGTCTCTGAGAATAAATCTCGCCTATTTTCACAAACATTGTTCTTTCTTCAAGATACCTACGTAACAAATGCAGAAAAACACCTCTAAAACCTAAATTGTAGCATTTATCAAGTATAGATTGAAAGGATAGTGAATCAAATGCCGAAGATAAATAAAAAAATAACCCCGCCACAAACAAACGTTTATAGACACTGGGTTAATCAAACAATCGTCATGGAGGATGTGATATCAAAAGTATTAATGCTACGTATGTTTCATGATATAATCATAGAGAATGTTATTGAAGCTAGGAACCGAGATATTGGGGTTGAATGCATGGGGTCGAAAAAGAAATTTCACCTTATATTGAAGCATCACCCTGTATCGACATCGGAATGAAATAAACGTCGTGTATTTTATAATTAAAATACATATCTGAAGCCACTATATTATATATAGTGGCTTCATAGAAATAAATATCATTTGCGCCCATTTATCTTTCTATAGAGAAATTGTTAAATATAAGAGGAAATGATTGACAATTAACAGATAAAGAGGGATGACCTTGAAGTTAATTATAATGTTAACAATCATACTGTATACACATCGACATTAATTAAATTAAATGTACGTCACAGGAAGGCTCATATTATAAGTTTAAATGGTATGTTGTTCCCAGTCATCTTCCAGGAAAAAGTTGGAAAACTTGATATAAGCTTGATATTAGGGATATGCAAAATACTTCACTCTCTAAAGGACTTATCCGTTGTAAATGATCAAAAACGTAGCCGCAAAAAAGTGTATAGGAAACTGTGTTTAGTTTATATCGAGTTTGCTTAAAATTTCAAGGTTTTCTGATATTTTTCCTCGAAATATTTAAACAAAATGGATTTCGTATATTTTGTGATGCTTCTTATGTTGAATAAATAAGGGAAACACTCAACCATTTTTCAACCATTAAATGATATCAAGTTCAAATATATCTAGAACCCTATAGTTGTTGGCAGAAATAAGTTGTTTTTGAGATATTCTCAATAATTGATTGTACTTGAAGATTTATATTAACAATTCATATAATAGTCTATTGTGAGATTTTAAAACGAATCACTCAATTCAAATGAATCAAGTTACAAATGCTTTGAATAAAAACAACGAACTATCAACTTTAAGGAGTGTATATTTAATGCATTCAGAAGAGTATCGAACTCGTTGGGGATATCTTACAACGCTATTTTATCTTATTTTTGGAATCATCAGTGGTATGTATCCAAACAATCGAGTGTGGATAGTCTTCCCTAAAGCACCAAATCGTTATCTATTCAAGAGAAGAAATAAACTGGCTCTAATACTGACGTACCTTCTTCTGTCAAATAAATAAGATCAACTCCTTCAAGTGTGATAGGATTTTTTCATTTACATTTCAATTCGTGTATTTCCTTTATATTCCATAAGTTTGTGATCATTTTCTTCACGCAAATCTTTCTCATATTTAATACTCATTATGGGGGTTGTTCAATACCATTAGGGTGAAGAGGAAACTTACGTATGGATCATAAAAATAGTCACAGTCGTTTTCGAGTTATAGGTTGTGCGAACATATATATATATATATATATATATATATATATATATATATATATATATATATATATATATATATA
The DNA here is from genome assembly GCA_030704895.1 of Henosepilachna vigintioctopunctata. Classification (NCBI taxonomy): domain Eukaryota; kingdom Metazoa; phylum Arthropoda; class Insecta; order Coleoptera; family Coccinellidae; genus Henosepilachna; species Henosepilachna vigintioctopunctata. The sequence goes on along the minus strand of JARQZJ010000095.1, from coordinate 4,025,844 downwards.
TATATATATATATATATATATATATATATATAACTTTGTAACCAGAGAGAATTTTACTATTACTTATTCGGTAAATAAACTTGACAATTTCTTCTAGTAAGTAATTACTTAAATATAAAACAAATATATGGGAAAATATATAAAAAAATATATGGGAAATAAACTCCATTAACATGAGTCAGTGGCTCGACAAAATCTGTATTTGAATTGTTATTAGCTCTTTGGATTTCTGTGTTGTTGAGAGATAGGTAGTTTTTTTTTTTAAAGATTAACTAATCCTAGTCCTGAAAGAGTAAATGTTTGAATTAAATTTTTCAATATCAAATTAAAAATGTAATCGCACACCATTAAAGATGTTTTCAAATATTCCTTCCTCCAGTCCAATATTATCGTTCTTTATTTTCCCTTTACTCACTAGTCCTCGAACAGGATTTACTTCGGTAGCTTCTTGCGTAAAATATTGTTCATAAATGCCACAACTGCCAACTATTTAAATTTTGTTTATAGCTCCTTTCAAAATAACATCGTCTACCTGTTTATTCGTTCTTACCTCTTTGATATTAAATTTAATTGTATAGCTGTTCATCCTGAATCGTTTACTGTGTATCATATACAGATTGTTTTCGAAGCTACGTTTAGGTCGCTTCTCTTATTATACAGCGTTGGTTGTTATTAAATTTAATAACACGAATGTAAATCTTAACGATTATTTGAGGTCGTATATATGTACGATGGAACCTTTAATGGTACTATCAACGATTTGGAGGTTATAAAATTTTATTTTATAGGAATTACGACAGCTAACTTGGGCTCGTAAATTTCGATGGCAGATTCTAAATCGTCAAAATCTAAAGTACAAGAAATACTGATATTTATCAGCTTTTATAGATGTTCGATTAAATAAGAGTCGTTTATTTTTTTCGAAACACATTTCTTGAATTCCGTTTGGAACAGTTAACGTTCCTCTGCTGTATCTAATCTAAATTTCAACGATAACATCTCAGATTTGCATTTTGAAGTTTGTAGTATGTATATTGAAGAAAGACTCATCAATATTTGACTATGTAGCTCAATATAGTTCAGTAATTTTTGATAATTTTCTTTAGGATATATTATACTCACTTTTAGAGACGCTTTTCTAAACAGACAGTTTTAAATCTTATTTTTGTAACAGAATATACTACTAATAACTTCGATCATTCGTCTCAAGTAGATGTGATTTCAAACGATTTTTCTGAAGCATTTGAGGTTTGATCAAGGCAATCTTTTTCAAGAAGTCGCATTGGAATATCAAACAATTGTTCAGTACAATGGCTTCAATTCACCGAAATTTATTTCGGAGCCAGGAGTTCCACAGTACTCTGTTTTGGGTCTGCAAATAATCAATTTTCTCGCGAAAAACATTTCCTGCAGAATTGAATGAAATATTTGCTTCAGGGGATGATAGCAAGAAATTTTTCGAAATTGGTCGTTACATTTTTCAAAAAGATATCTCAAATTTGAATCGGTTGTGTGAAAAAATTTCTAATACTGAATATTATAATTTAATACCATCATTATTGGTGGAACCGAATTCAGAAATGTAGTCGTAACAGTTCATACAAAATAAACATTTGTTATTCTCGGGTATAATTTTTTTCCAGGTCCTACAAAGCATTAGTTTTTGTAGAGGCGTCATAATTTCAACTATTTAAATAAGTTGACGGTATTTCTTATGTCAACTACGAAATATTTTCAAGTCGTTAGAGCCTCTTTTCACACAATCGCAAGTGTGAGAACGTTCTCGAGAACTCAATAGAGATTAAACCAAAAATAATTTCGAAAATATCGCCTTAATCCATTAATCAAAAAAAAGAACCTACGTTAAATCCATAATAAATTACGGATTTTATAATACGGCAATTTAGTTGACGGTAAAGGAATCCACCTAAAAAATAAATCAACTTTTTATTCACAATAGGGCGACAGCGCGTATAGAAGGCCCGACGAGTTTTGTGGAACAGGTATATAGGAGAAAATGAGTGTGTTCGAGAAGTACAGGATCGAACTGAACGTAAAATGATACCGGTTGATGATTTTACTGTAAATCGTATTTGTGCGATCAACCAATCACACAATTCGTGTCATCTGTGCGATTAACCAATCACACAATTCTTGTCATCTGTGCGATTAACCAATCACACACTTTGACGTACTGGTTTATCCTATATATTTTGTTACTCATCCATGTTTAAAAGAAGAAAATACTTGTTACAAGCAATGTTCGTCATTTCGAAAGTTTTTATATATCACAATCAATTGCAGGACAGTTAAATCAAACAGATATAAGAAATGTTTTCAATGAAATCAAATCACGTATGCATATGATATGCGTAGTTGTTGAAACTTTTGACTTTGACATAATCTTTATTTGAATACCAATTTACATTTTAATACTAAGTCTTAATGAATTTATATAATGTGAATGTTTAGGAACACTTAAGGTTTACTAAGTCTTGTCCGACTTGTCGAAACAAATAGTCAAACAAATAAATCGATTACAAATAGTATTCGAAGTCCAGTTTTAGATAGTCCGGTCCTGAAAATAGGTAGGAGGGCCTTTTAGTCTATATAAGTTCAAGCCGTACTAGATCTTATCTACTTTGGCTTATGTGACTTCTCTCAGTTATCAGATTGTGTATCAGTTAGATGATACAAAAGCATCGTCTAGAGTTTGGTCCTTTGAAAGTTATTAGCGTTTGATTTGAAACAATGGAAATAAAATGTTGACCACTTTGAACGTCTCTGGATGCTTTTATCTAGGATATTAGACACTCTTAAACTTTATAATGTAACATAAAACTTATCACGTATATTATTTATTTTTCCTTGATGTTATGTCTGGGTGATTCTTTTCTTAATATCCGCTATATGTCGGCAATTCAACCTTGTAAGAAACCTTTGAATCTAGAAAATATACAATGAGTACTCTAAAACCTTTCAGGGAGTCATATTTTTCTAGAAATCAATTGTATAAATGCTATAAAGTAAAGAATGAAAAAAAAAAAGATGTAGAGATTAATATCTGACAAGATATTGTAATAAATATATGACAATTAACGAAATGATAATCCCTACATTTCTTTTTCATTCTTTACTTTATAGCATCAATACAATTTTTTTTATTTGATAGTGTTGGCGTTTACTTGATGTAAATTCATTATAATTGAATATAAACTTGAAATCAAACACTTGAACTTATGATTTACACTTTATTGACTACATAGCATGACGCGTTTCGTCGTTACAAACGTTTCTGTAAGATTGTAAGATTATGTAAGCATCTGAAGAAGTCGTTTGTAATGATGAAACGCGTCATGCTATGAAGTGTAAATCATAAGTTCAAGTGCTTGAATTTAAGTTGATATTCAATCAATACAATTGATTTCTAGAAAAATATCACTCTTTCAAAGGTCTTTGGAGTACTCATTGAATATTATTTTGAAAAATTTTGTTACGTGTCTTGTCGTTTCATTTCAGTTCATCGTTTCATTTAGTTTGTGGTAAATTCGTATTATAACGTCTTTTTCGCAGACACTTGCGTGCTTTTTTCGACATTTTCCATTATTCCACTGAAAATTCAATAACATTCATCGACAAAAAGTTGATGAATTGTTCATTTTCCTATTTTACATAAGGAGGGAACACGAAATTAGAAAAATGTCGGTAGCTGTTAGGTTCGGTAACCACTAAGGCCATTAAAGTGAAAATTCGACACAAAAAGTATATGCCTTCGTTGTACATTTCGGTTGTATATCTTACAAGATGAAATTAGTGAAATCGTCTATAAAAATCGAGAAAATTGGGAAATTATTGAAATGTTATTGAAAAATTATACATAAATAGCCACATCTTATAACGGGTGTTTTTTTAGAGGTATAGAACTTTAAATTGCAATAAAACAACGATAGATCATCTGATTGAAAAGAATTTTTTTTTTATTCGAAAGATAATCTTGTGGCATACATTTTAAATATGATTTCTGGCATATGACCACCACGGCTGGCTCGGATGTAGTCCAATCTGGACTTCCAATTTTCGATGACTTTTCCAACATTTGTGGCCGTATATCGGCAATAACATGGCGAATATTGTCTTCTAAATGGTCAAGTGTTTGTGGCTTATCCGCATAGACCAATGACTTTACATAGTCTCATAGAAAGTAGTCTAGCGGTGTTAAATCACAAGATCTTGAGGGCCAATTCACATGTCCAAAACGTGAAATTAGGCGGTCACCAAACGTGTCTTTCACAATCGAGATTGTGGCACGAGCTGTGTAACATGTTGCGCCGTCTTGTTGAAACCACAGCTCCTGGACATCATGGCTGTTCAACTCAGGAATGAAAAAGTTAGTAATCATGGCTCTATACCGATCACCATTGACTGTAACGTTCTGGCCATCATCGTTTTTAAAGAATTACGGACCAATGATTCCACCAGCCCGTAAAGCGCTCCAAACAGTTAGTTTTTCTGGATGTAACGGTGTTTTGACATACACTTGAGGATTATCTTCACTCCAAATGCGGCAATTTTGTTTGTTGACGTAGCCATTCAGAAGTGCGCTTTAAAATTCGACGATAAAATGGACTTAGTGCGCGATACGTATTCCGCACAGAACCATTATTTTCGAAATAAAATTGCACTATTTTCAAGCGTTGTTCAGGCGTGAGTCTATTCATGATGAATTGCCAAACCAATCTGAATATAAATCACTTCTCAGCTGTTAAAAAGGTCGCTATCTTCAAGAGTAATGCCAACTTAAAGTTCTATACTTCTAAAAAAAACACCTTTTATAACGTTAAATGCTGTGCTCACAAAAACTTACTAATTCAATTTCGCGGTTGTTAAAACAACCGACTTGAGCTTCAATTTAATAAGAATTATCCTAAGTGCAATTACATATTTGAGTTTGATCGAACGTTCTGAAAAAAACTTGTATTACCGGAGGTTATATAACGATCCAGCTGCGTAGAATATGACAAAGAAAAGTCGGTGGAATAAAAAAGAACGGCATCGCGAATCGAAAATTACACTTCAATACGTGCACATAATAACTATTTAACTACATAATTCGACTACTTTGTATAAATCTGTCCGCAGTCTAATGGCAATAACATTGAAGGATTTGACGCTCAGCGGGATCCTTTGTAAATGTCAGATATTGGGACCATTAATGATAAATTTGCGGTAGTTATTTAAAATCGTAAACGCTACGATTTGCATTTAATATCAATTTGAGAAGCACTATAAATAAAATTTATGTCTAATCACGCAATTTGCCACCATCCACGCTACTTATTAACATAAACTTTGTTATTTATTCGATAGAATTTAAAATAGAACACTGGATAAAGTTCAGTGCATATAGTACTAGTTTCTAAGACTAGTACCGGGGTTCCCAAACTTTTTTTACTATGCCCCCTCCTGTGGAAACCATCCACGCCCCCTTCACGGTAAATTTTATGGGCATGTAAAAAAAACTAAGAATTACATTGAAAACAAAACATGTATTTTTAATAACACAAAGAACAACATCTGAAGAGTCAATTTAAAGACATACTGTTGGAGAAAAACATTGACAAAAAGAACATAGTGACTAGAATAGAAGTAGTGTGAAGAGTCGGCTTGCATTTTCTTCACTAGTAAACCTATTCTTGGTTGTGTTTTAGTAAGGGCACAACGTAAGTCACTGGTAACATTAAGTTTGTTTCTGAACTTAGTTTTAATTGCAACGAGGGTTGAAAATGCCTTTTCACACAAGTAGGTACTCGAAAAAGGGAGATATAATCGAATATCTGCCTGTGATCACGAGGGTACACTTTGAAATATTTGATCCAAAATGATGACTTGTCCATTTTGTCAAAGTCGTACTTGGCAGAGAAATTAGTGAGACGAGTCGGCTTGCATTTTCTTCACTAGTAAACCTATTCTTGGTTGTGTTTTAGTAAGGGCACAACGTAAGTCACTGGTAACATTAACTTTGTTTCTGAACTTAGTTTTAATTACAACGAGGGTTGAAAATGCCTTTTCACACAAGTAGGTACTCGAAAAAGGGAGATATAATCGAATATCTGCCTGTGATCACGAGGGTACACTTTGAAATATTTGATCCAAAATGATGACTTGTCCATTTTGTCAAAGTCGTACTTGGCAGAGAAATTATGTTTTATCTCCAAACCTTCTTCTTGCAGTGCTTCTGGGGTTGAGAGTTGATATTGATATCGAATGGGTCTGTTGACAGTCTGTAAATACCCTCGTCACAAGTGCCTGGGAAATATTTCCCGAACTCTTCAGTGAGGTTCTCCAAATGGTTTGATATTAGGCTTTTCATTTGAGATCCTTCTAAAACCTCCTTGAACTGTGGCTCATCTCAGATTGACATTATGTTGGCAAAATTTGAATAATTGCAGGGGTTTGCTGATATTTTTCGCCTCCAAAGCTGCAATTTCTCAATGTACATCTTGATGGCATCACGATGAATCACCATATTTGATTCTCCACCCTGCAGTTTTAAGATAAGGTTGTTCAATGAGTCGAAGAAGTCTGACAAATAAGCCAACGACACCTGTGTACTTGGTTTCTTGAATTCAATGCCTAGCTCATTTTGCTTCAGATTTTCCAAGAAAGTGATTACTTCATCTCGGAGCTCAAATAATCTAGCTAACATGTTACCTTCGGATATCCAGCGTACTTCTGTATGAAATAGCAGTGTTTTTTTAACAATTTCAAAAATCTACAACGTGAAAACGGTTGAAGAAATGCATTGATTTCAATTATTCAGAAATTTTTATTTTTAACTGGGGAGGTGCCCCCCTGTATGGGAATCCCTGGACTAGTTCATCGAGTTTTCAGGCTTTCTTAGGGACTTGAAAAATCGTTTTTCAAAATGGGTGTCGCGTTTGATCGCATTCACAATGTTCCTATTTTTACCAATATTGCCGAGAATCGAAAGTCTATGGTTTTATTTAGCTCATATAATTAATGGAATTCATTTAACTGAATTAACGATTCATTGTAGCAAGCAAGAGACATAATATTTTTTTAATTTCACAGAAACACATTTCGTGCATTAATGTTTAAAATACCTATTGTTTCAAAAACTATTAAATACATAAATGTCCTAGGAAATGTGTACAATTCCTAGGAATTGTATATAATTCCAATTTCGTCTTAGGAAATGATAATCGCAATATAAAAATAATGCTTTCTGTAATAAAACACGTTAAAATGAGAATAATAATTTTTATTAAAGTACTCGTTGAAACAACAACGTTCAGGTAACAAGCATATCGTAAAATATAATAATCTTCATATTATCTTACTAATTAAAGCTTCGAAAATCAACTGTCTAGTAACTTTTAAAAGGTATTTATCACAAAATTCTTATATTATTCTGATAAAGTGAATCTTTTGTTTAATATTATTGTTTATATTATTATACTATGTTAAATTTAAACGAGTCAGTCCATATGACTATTTATTTTTGTAGGGTAAACTGGAATGGCACTTGGAAGTAAACAATAATTTATTTTTATCCTCCCCTCGCCCCGTACCCATTGACATCTCAAATGTTTTACATTTCCGATTGCTATTTAGGAAATCCTACAGGTCTCAGATATCCCATTCACTTTCAATTTGCGGTCTTCCAGTACTATTTGATGCATTTCCTCAGTCATTTCTGAAGTTGTGACCTCAACGGGCCATCCTGAGCGACACTCTTAGTGTTGATCCATTTCGTCTTTTATTTGTTTGGGTGTAAAACCTTTCAAATAGAAGTATTTGATGACAGCACGTTTCTCCAATTTTTCCATTTTCACGAAAACAACGGAAGTGTAGTGATGGCACCACTAATAAACCTCAAGCTCAACCTTCTTTCGATAAATTTTAACTAATTGTTCAAAAGAATATTATAGCAGAGATGGATGGCTATGTGAAACATGAACTATATAATGTCTTCATTATTGTTTAAGAGATAAATGTTTAGGAATTATGTAGTATGTGCTTACATTTATTGAAAACGGAAGACAGTTACTGTTTCGTACTACAAGGTACCCATCAAATCCAACAAAAGAAAGGCATCGACTTTAATTCTCAAAAATCCTTTCATGAACCAGATGACAGAAATATATTGACAAGTTGTTTATATATATAATGCATAGTTTAATAAACATGTCAAATCCTCTCGTTTGTTGGACGAGATACAACTGAAGAGTGCCTTGTAGCACGAAACAGTAACACTGTATTAACATTTCCAATGAATGTAGGCAGCGATTTCAATATTCTCTAACATTTATCACTTGAAGGATAATAGAGACTTCACATTGTTCTTGTTTCACATAACTAGCTCGGCTATAATATGTTTTCAATAATTCGTAAAATGTTATCGAAAGAAAGTTATAGTGTACTTTTACTATCGAATATTTACAAATGCGATGATATGAGTGTGATATCTACAGAATTCATTTTCTTATTGCAGATTTCCTTATATGTACTCATACATATTTTCATTTCCCTATATATTTGTATGTATGTATATTTGTGTTGTGTCTGTTTTTTCACCTAGATTTACATTCTAATTCTTATTTGAACAAAGCAAATTCGCTTAACCTCATAAATTCTATTTTACAACACATGTAATATCGAATGAAATGATATACAAAACAGAACCTGCGGTAGTTTCTTCCGTAGCGTATTATTATTTATTGTTAGAATAATAGAATGTTACCCATTACCAAGCCTCATTCCATTTTGATATCTCTACAACATGACCTTTAATAATGGTAAGTCTTGTGGCAACAATCTTCCGCATTTTTTCGCCTTATATTCAGCATATTATAAACTTGATTTGAGGTTGATGGAATTTAAAAAAAAATTGTTCCGCCGCTTTATTGATTTTACTGTAGTTGAATTGCTGCTATCGTGTTATCTGCAACGGTATTGATGAAGAAATCAATTCAGTGTAATGTATGGCATAATTGGCATTCCATGAGCTCTTCTTTGAAACAGTGTTACCTAAAAATACTTTGAGAAATAACTGGAAGAAGCTTTACTATGATATTAATGACTTGAATAATAAAAATTATGATATAATTGATTGTATATATGAATATTTGAAATTTAATATAATGCACATATATCCAAAGAACACGTAATGGGTTTCTTCAGAGCATTGTTTTGGGGTCCATTCTTTTATATGTGAACAAACTACAAATAAAGTGGAATAACGTCGTTATATTCTTTGTTTTAGATATTCCTCAATATAATATGAAGTTGATAAATGTTTCTTATTCTGTTCTGCACCTCTGTTTTGTACTGTAAAAATTTGAGATGATGAATTTAAACTTTTTTATGCAACTCTTGCAGATAATTTGCGCGCTTAGCAAGAACAATTTTTGCAAATAACTGAAAATTGTTTCTACTGTTGAAAATATTAATAGGTGTGTAAGACAATTCAAGAAAGTAGATAATTCAAAAAAAATCTACATTTTTTGTGCAAGGAATAAAATAAAGTTTCGTGCAAGATATTAGTTTAGATGGTAAAATTCTGATAAAAAAAATAAGAACATGAACTCCTTTCCAGTTTGGTATGCCGAAATGGTTTGACATAGTATTTTCGGGGATTCCAAAGAAATTCTTTCGAATTAGTTCACTTAGAAGCGTGAAACAAGAACTAGGAAGATTATACTGATCGTTGTAGTCAGAAAAATCAGAAAACCTTATATCGGGCATAAATATTTCCAGCCTGTTATAGTTATTCTAAAAGAAGACATTTCTTTCATCCTGGAGAAAGTACCACCCTAAAAAATGCTTAGCAATGGAGAAAAGGACGGATTTGTTATGAGACTTGTTTGTACGCCCATCTTATTCGCCATATTTAACACTCTTTGGCTTCTCTAAATATAAAAAAAAAATTTGATTTAAATCATTTTAGACTAAATGAATAGAAAATTGCATCATTAGGTGGATTTTGACGTATATTTTTCGCAGAAAAAGAGTCGTCAATGCATACTGCATGTAGTTTAACATATCTAAACTGAAAAATACAGTCTGTACTGCGGCTTTTAGTGTTTTAATACCTTGCCCTATAAAGAGTGTATAAAATATAAATCCTGAACGATCAAATTATGGCAAGAGACACAAATTTCCGTTCAATTTCCATAAACTCTTTTGCGTTCTCTTATTGCATCGCCTTAATACCTTCATTCTTCATTATAACTGTCATTTGGTACAATCGCGAATGCAAATCACACGTCTTCCACCTGGTTGACCGTTGCCAAAACCAACACGCACATCTCATAAATAATGTGGCAACGCTATTAATTAATTTAAAAACCAATTAAGGGCACCTCAATTCCAATAAATTCGATGCTGGATGTTTCTAATTGGCTCTCTCTTAGAATTTATACTGATATCGGTGGTACAAGAAACTCGGGCCAGACGAGTGTGTCCGGCATTTTTATTACTTTTCACTTTTAACAAAGTGACTGGCAGCTTCCCGCAGAGTGCTCTAGTAGTATCTGTGAAGTATCTAGAGCCGCTAGAACCTGTTTCGAGGGAACGGACAGTGGCGTCACATGAAATGACATTACTGCTTCGTTTCTAAATGAATACTTATCTTACGGTTTTCCGGTAATAACGATATTAAAACCTTCTCTGAGTACAATTTCACATCGGTATGATAACACAATGTGAAGGTATCACTGAAATTAACAGGAATTTAATGAATTTATTAGTTCTCGAAACTGTATATTTTAATTAACAATAATCAAACTTAAAACATTATATTTGTTGCACACAAAACCATTTAGTAGAAGTTTTGTAACCTTGTTATATGTTCATAATGCAGAAAACAAAGAATATTCTGCTTCAGATCGATTTCAATCCAGTTTTATAACCAGCAAAAAAAAGGTTTTCACCTCAATAAATTTCACTTTATTAAGTACTATATTATTTGACAATAGCAAGAAGAGAATGTTATCTTATGCTACTTAATTCAATCTTCAAGAAATAGAAAAGTGAAAAATGAAAAAATATATTTGTAGACATGAAAATAGAATGAAATAAGATACCTATGTATTTTCTCTGAGGAACGACACCTTACCAGATGTGTTCCTCAGGAAAGTGTGCTGGGACCTTTACTTTCTATTATCTTTGTGAACTCTCTCAGCTGCATAAAGCCATCATCTAATTTCAAGTCAATTCTTTATGCCGTTTACAGCAATTTCTTGGTTATATCAAGGAATATCTTGTCCTGTATCCAGGCAGGTAGAGAGGTTTCGGTTGTAGGTAAGTGGTGTAACGATAACGTTCTCATTTTAAATCATAGCAAGACTCAGGGTTTTTTTTTTCGTGCCAACCAGTCGGTGGAAGACTATCCTAGTTTTCATTGCCTTGGTAGCAGTTCTATCGCCTTTGAGAACTCTGTTAATTTCTTGGGTGTTACTTTGGACAAACACCTACGCTGGCATCATCACGTGGCTAAGTTGAGGAAGACTCTGAACTCTGCTGCTTACATGTTTATCATGATCAGAAGCAAGGTGGAGGCTGAAGTTATGTGAACTCTCTACTTTGTCAGTTTTCAATCTGCACTAACGTATGGTATTATCTTTTGGGACAGCTCGTGTAGTGCCGACGTAATTTTTTTTCGTTGGCACTTTTGTTTTTTGTCAAGTCTTTTTGATTTACTCAAGTTGCAAAGAAGTTATTTTCTGCCATATGTCAATAAAAATAATTCTCGGCAAGTACATCCATTTCTCTTTTCTATTCATGGGCCAGAAGATTTGAAAGCAGATCACTCTATATGACCATGCGTTTATTCAATTTGCTTTCTAAGCATTTAAAAGAGATATTATGTTATTTAGAAAGCGCATTTACAGTTTCATCTTGATCTGCGAACATTATTCAATAAATCATTTCACCAAAGTTACCCAACTCACATTAAAATAAACCTTCTTATTAAAATAAACCTTCTTGAAAAATTTAGAATATTTCGTCAAAATGCACCATGTAGATTGCCTACGACACTAAATTTTAGTTTCCAAATGTTAAATGTCTAAAACTGAATCGGCACGGTATGTCGTACGCCACTGGCCTTCGAATGCCGTTCTGCGGTCAGAGATCCTGTCCGAAGTAAGAACGATGACTGCATAATAATCTCTAAATGAAATTTATTTTAGAATTTCCTTAGAGAGATTCGTGTTTCAATATCATTCGAATCGGTAATAATCGATGCGTTAAATTAGAAGCAGTAATCTAGATATTCCATGAGTTCTGCACAGTGTACGAATAATGAGCACCAGGTGTTCTAACCGGCAATTCTGTCGACTAGGTTAAGTTGAGGAATTCTTTATATTACATTTACAAGGTTCATTAATTCAGTAAAAAGGGAAATACTCACGAATCATTACGTGACCACCTCACTAACGTTCTTGGCACTTTTCTGCACACCATCATCAAGCATTACATTTTCAGATATTTTTTCACATATTTCAGAATGTGAGCTTCAGTTTTTCACTTAACTGTGAAATAAGTTGGAAAAGTACAAAATTATCTTCGAGGTTTGAAGTACCATAGATTATCTTCTCGCCAAAATATGACCTGAATATTACTGACAGTTTCATCGAAATCGGTCTAATCTTTCTAGAGATAAGTCGATAACTGCAAAAAAATCGACTCATAACTCTAGTAGATATAAATCTAAATGAGTTACTCAAAAATTTGTTTGATGAATCGAAGAAACATACCAGGGAATTGGATAAACCCATTACACCCTAGATAGAAATGGGAGGAAAATCATAATGCCCGCCATACCTAGTTTTACCATACTTTGAAACGGGTAAGTTAGTTCGGTAGCTGGTGGTCACCACACTTGGTCCAAGAAAGAAGTCCAACCGAGGAGATGTGGAAGGCCGAATACACCTCTAGCATTTCTAAAATTTATGGTGATCATTATGAAAAATTGATTGAACTAGTCACTGTAATATGGACAATTTCATTTCTGGTTAACGTTTCGATATAATTTTTTATCTTTGTCAATATTTGGAAATAAATAATTTCGTAAATGGCACTACAAATTATAGAAGGGGGACGTTAAAGTATTACGCAGGCATTATGAGGGCAGTGGGTCTTTGCTCTGCTTATTTTGATGACATCTTGTTATGATTCATGAGTCAATTTTCTCATTTCTAGAATTAAAACTGCTGCTCATGAATCAATGAAAAAACTGATCAATTCGAAAAAAAAACCGAATAGTTATTTATTTATTAGAATATGTTTACATAACGAATAGTTACGTAAACATGGGAGGAGAGGGTAAGAGGCTTGTTTACTTTTGCTGGAAAGATGGAGGAGGGGTGAGTAGTTGTAATAAATCTGCTCACCTAATACTTGAACAATTCCAAATAAATCAATAAACATTTTTGTAGTGTAAATATAGACATACAAGAATACTCTCAAGAAAAAACATATATTTATATATGCAATTTCGGCAGGTGAATTAAAAGAATGTGCGTTAAAAAATTGGAACCGCAGAAAAAACCCCAAACTATATCCGCCATTTCATTGAACAAAATTATAACAAGCATAAATGTTTAATGAGGAAGAGTTAGCAATTATGCTATGTACAGAAGCACAATTCTTCAATTACTTTCACTAAGAAATAAAGAGACTGATAAATGGTAGACACTTGCCACTCGTATATAAGAAATGTTTTATAATCTTATAACGTTAAAATTATATTCAAATATAAATTAGTATATGTTACAGTTAATACAGCTAATTTTATTGAAACTATTTATTATATTAAAGCCAAGAACTTCTAATTTGGAAAAAACTACACACCTTTTTTCCCTCTTATTCTTCAATGATTTCTTGACAAGCTAGAATAGTTGTCAAAAAAGTAGATGATCGTAAAAAGGAAATAGTACGAGATATAAATGGATGGTGTAGATCAGTGGTCTTAAAGTCTTAGTGATTAGGAACCACTCGACAAAATGTTTGTTTTGCTATGGACCACTAATTCTTTGAACATTATATGAGTTATTATCAGAGTTTTCTCCATAAATAAAACACATTATGTTATTATACGAGGGAAAGGGTTTTTTTTTCAAATTATACATGTTGTATTTTAGTTTCTGATAATTTTTAGTGGGTGAATTCCTGAGCGAAGGTTTATTTATTAAAGCTTTTTATGAGAACACTTATAGAAGATTTAATGTTTTCAAATTTCGTTATGACTTCTCGGACCACTGGTTAAGAACGGCTGGTATAGATGGATGCAGGTTCCATAAAAGTTTTTAATGTTCGAACTCACTTTTGGGCCTACAAGCTAAGCTATTCGTCGCATCGAAAGTGTCTCATATTCATTTAAACTCAGCTATTATGTGGAAGAATCATTTCGAAAAGTCGTATTCTTTCAAATTCGAAAACCACTTCACGTTGTATTTTTCGTGTGTGCATTTAGAAAAATGATTATGAAAGTGGAACTCCTAGAAAGAATAACGCGTAGTAAACGTTTAAATGAACGATGATAGATACGAATTAAAATTAGATACACCCACTTCGGATAAAGAGAACAGATTGATATTGAGAAATTCAGGCATTTTACAGTTTACATTTCAGGTTTTATCGATTACTAATCTTAATATACGATTATGAACAAATGAGATCGTGAGCTTTCTCTGACTTCATTCGCTATTCATTATGAAATTAGTTCACCTTTGAATTACTGAATCAAACATAACCACGGATTGGAAAGATACGGTCATATATATATATATATATATATATATATATATATATATATATTTTTTTGAAATTGATTTATTGCCTATTTAAGATATTTTATTTCGAAAGTTTTTAGCAATAACAGGCTTTTTTTGATATGAAAAAGTTTATTTTTGTTGACGTTTCTTTGTTATATTACAACTCTGTCAAAACTAATGAATAATTGAATTTATGAGTTACTATAGATATCAAATGTCAAACTCATTTTTTAGAAAAATCAAATTAGTTTTTTTGTATCTTCACTCATTGATTTTCATTATCAGAGGAATATTTCTGGCTTAGCATTCGCTTCGGAAGTTTTAGTCTTCTTCACCATGAGGAAACCTCTGGAAAACTCATGGTAAGCCAGGTGATTCTAATAAGATTCATATTTACATTTCATAATTACATATAGTTTTTCATATACTCATTCAGAATATGTATATTGTTGGTTTATGTGTGTGAAACATAATCTACCAATATCCAGATCTACCTTCAGTTTCACACACATAAACCAACAATATACATATTCTGGATGAGTATATAAAAAACTATATGTAATTATAAAATGTAAATATGAATCTTATTAGAATCACCTGGCTTACCATGAGTTTTTCAGAGGTTTCCTCATGGTGAAGAAGACTAAAATTTCCGAAGCGAATGCTAAGCCAGAAATATTCCTCTGATAATGAAAATCAATGAGTGAAGATACAAAAAAACTAATTTGATTTTTCTAAAAAATGAGTTTGACATTTGATATCTATAGTAACTCATAAATTCAATTATTCATTAGTTTTGACAAAGTTGTAATATAACAACGTAACGTCAACAAAAATAAACTTTTTCATATCAAAAAAAGCCCGTTACCGCTAAAAACTTTCGAAATAAAATATATATATATATATATATATATATATATATATATATATATATATATATATATATATATATATATATATATATATAACAATAATGAAAGGGAGTATTGCATTGTAATTTAAATACAATTGTTATCGGTTATAAGCAAAATAAGAGACCACTATGAAAGCATTTTAACTAATTTGTTTGCCTGGTCTATATTTCGACTGTGTACAGTCTTCATCAGGACTCTGAAAAAAATGTTTATACAATTGTCATGATAAAAATTATGTTTGACACCTATATTTACTTACTTTCGAATCATTTATGTAACCTTCGCAGACAGCCCACAATTTTAATAGACTTTATGTGTTACGTGCGTAGTATGACATTTGTTGCTACGGTGATTTTACTCTCTCGCCTCTGTGTCGTTTTTCAGTGTCAATGTTTCTCTGTGCTCCTGTCATTTCTACTCTATTATTTACCAATCGTCGTTATAGTTAGTACATAAGAATATTTCTATATTTACATTTTAACATCAACTTTCAGTTTTCCTTTGTAATATCAAATTCATTTTCAGTCACACATTCCTGTTTGATGGTTTTTGAACATACCTTTTATACCTAGTTAGCCGTAAGTTGTCAAACATAATTTTTATCATGACAATTTATAAATGTATGAACATTTTTTCAGAGTCCTGATGAAGACTATAAACACAGTCGAAATATAGACCAGGCAAACAAATTGGTTGAAATCCTTTCTTAGTGGCCTCTTATTTTGCCTAAAACCCATAACAATTGTATTTATATATATATATATATATATATATATATATATATATATATATATATATATATATATATATATATAGCTGACTCGGCGAACTTTTTTCCGCCTAAGAAGCAATAAATGAGAAGAGTTTTGAATTTCATGAAGTAAAATTTTTTACTAGGATATTCAATATGAGAAAATCAATTATTTGATTGATTTTTCATTGGCCATGTATTTTGGTGCATGGGTTCCATCTTGGGAACACCTTTTAACAGACGACAGGGATTTTCTAAATTGAAACGGAATATCGATTGGGATATTCGGGATCTTTAGAATAAGAACTTTACCATCTTCAAATTTTCCTTTGAGTATCGTCGCGTAAATCACTTTGTTCATCAATTTACT
Source organism: Henosepilachna vigintioctopunctata (assembly GCA_030704895.1). Taxonomy (NCBI): domain Eukaryota; kingdom Metazoa; phylum Arthropoda; class Insecta; order Coleoptera; family Coccinellidae; genus Henosepilachna; species Henosepilachna vigintioctopunctata. Next base: position 4,009,008 of record JARQZJ010000095.1, on the reverse strand, counting down.
TACCATTAAACGCTTTAGTTACACAGTTTTAATTGGTTTATGTTTCGAAGCATTATTACTATGGAGCCAAATTTTAGTCGTACATTGTGTGGTGGTAAGCCAGGCATATCCTCAGACTTTCAATTGGAGATAGTTGGTGGCTCCATCTCCATATGTTACACAGTCAACAGTGTACCAATGATCACATTCGGAATTTAAATCATCCACATCTATATTCTTAGCAGCCAAAATTGCTCGCTCACTCAACCATTCATTCTTTTTGTGGTTAGTAATGATGCTTGGCTATACTTTGTTGAGGAGTTCATCTTTCGATGAAGTAACGTTACAGAAATTTTGGTGAAATGAAATCAATCCGTTCGATTCGTTGAGAGGTACTCGACCATTACCGATAGTCAGCAACTGCTCAGAGAAATCTTCAGCAGATGAATCGTTCAGCAATGCAACTCTCATGTTTGTTGTCAGCTGAAGTTTCTTCACATAAATTCGCTGATTTGAGGCAAGGGTTGGTCTTGACATTACTGGTAGTGTATGGCGGAAATCACCAGACATTAAAATCATTGCATCTCTAAAACTCTGGAGTCATTGCGTGGATGTTTCAATGTTCGGTTAAAAGCTTTTAGTCCAGGTTTATGTGCCATTGTGCATTCGTCCTAGATGATGATTTTCAATGATGATAAGAGTTACCATCAACGGCCACTTAGGAATGTTCTGCAATATATCATATTGGTTCTTCAATACTTTGATAATTCAAGAGCAATTTGCATAATGGTTTTGTCGGGAAAGATTCGATCGTCGGTAATGATTATACCTATCGGCATAATAAGCTAATAAAAACTCGAAACAAACACATCAATTGGTCAGCTTCGAAAATTCTAATTGTCAAATTTTCCACCATACTCAACCATACCATTACGTTCAGGTGTCATATGCATTTTGTTATTCCATATTAGTTGCGTTTTGTTATACCACGTTTTATGCCACGTCCCACGGGAACGTGATAAAAAGTATCCCATGTCCTCCTGCTTCTAAGCTACCTCCCCACCAATTTTCAGCCGAATCAGTTCAGCCGTTCTTGAGTTATAAATATTTAAATTAAAGTTTATAGAAAGATATATATATATATATATATATATATATATATATATATATATATATATATATATATATATATATATAAATTAAAATTAACACACTTGGTTAACTTAACACAAGTTTCACTAAATATATTAAAAACTCTACGTATTTTTGGGGTGGTTAACCCATTATCAAGAGTATACAAAATTACTGTAATATCAGTATAAATTGTTTATTCTGACAAAATATTGGTCAATCAAGGCCTTAGTGGCCCCTTTATCCTCATGGCTTAAATAGTTGAAAGACGATCCTGATGTCAATTACTATGTAATTGACATGTATATAAAAATTGGTTTCATCAGATGTTGATGATAAACTGAGCTATAACATTGTGGACTGCATATATTTATCCTGAAGTGTGTGGGGTGGGAATGACCATAGAACACTGTTCTTTCGTTACAGGGGGTGGCTATAGAACATATTTCTTCTGAATTGTGGGGGATGACCATAGAATACTAAGTATTCTATGGTCCTAGACATATGAACATAGAATACTAAGTATTCTATGGTCATCTCCCACAATTCAGAAGAAATATGTTCTATAGCTATCCTCCTGTAAAATAAGAACAATGTTCTATGATCATTCCCACCCCACGCACTTCAAGATAAATATACGCAGTCCACAATGTAATAGCTCAGTTCATCATCAACATCTGATGAAGCCACTGTGTTGGCGAAACGAAATTGTCATGTTTTGAATTAATTATAGTGAAAATCGAAAAATTACTTAGTTTTATTTAAATTAATAATAAAAGGTCTTTATCCAAAATATTAGGCGGAGTTTGCATTGCTGATCTACGTAACCGAATAATTTCGATAATCAAATATTCGACATTGTTCATTAAAATAGAAAGTTTTGAAAAAATTAGTCCCGCTACCCAGTTATTGCACAATTCCCTTCTCACTACTTCAGAATTGGTGGACTCCATAAACACGACGTATTAAATACAACATAGAATGAACTATTTTAATTTATGTTATCGGAATTCACCAGGCAGCTTTATGTGGAAATAGTTAAGCTTGAGTTCCATTAAAATCGCACACTGTGTCCGTTATTACAACATACAAGGCGAACTATATAACAGGACGTGTTCTCTTGTAGGGTTCTTTTGTTTCAGTGAGATTAGAATGCGAAATTATAGTCCATCCTATGTAATTCCACGTAACGATAGTGATCGATATTTCTGGATTTAAATATTTTAATTGAATCCAGTGTAATTAAGTGAAACGTAATTTATGTTGCAGTTGTAATTTCTACACTAGATTGCACTACCCTGTTGCTCCTGTAGTAGATCATGATACCTATAATCGAGTGAGATCGGTAACTAATGCTCTCGGCCCCAATTTAAAAACAGTATCATCCTCTGTTCCTTTCAACAATTACTGATAAGCAATAAGAGTCGTCAATTGTTTGATGTCAGAAAGTTTTAAAAGTTCGAGACTTTGTTTTTAGTAATATTAAGGGGGTACAAGAAAGGGTACCAAAAACAATGTCAGAACTATAGAGGAATAACCTTACTAAACACCATTGTAAACATATACGAACAGCTTATAAATAACAGAATTGAACCAACTCTAGGAAACCAGCATTCAGAGGTACATCTGAGACATAAAGAGACATCTAGAAAATAAAACAATATACTTAGCTTTTATAAACAGGAAAACAATATGCAGAAAGAAATGAAAGAATAGAGAAAACAATTAAGCGATATTATGCCATGAACCAAGAATTTATCAAAAAAGATAAAAAGAAATCACCAAAAAAACAAAAGTAAAAGTGTATAACACAATATATCGACCTGTTCTTTCTTATGTGTGCGAGTCTTAACTCTTACAGACTTACAGACAAACAAAAAAGTAAAATCTAAGCAACAGAACTGAAATACCTAAGAAGAACACTAGGAGTGACAAGAAAAGACAAAATCAGAAATACAGAAATAAGAAAGGAACTAGGTGTACAACCAGTATTAAAATTTATAGAACAACGACAACTTAGCTGGTGGGGAAATATTCATAGAATGGACAATAGACAAGTGAAAAGAACATATCAGGCAAAAGTACAATTAAAAAGGGATAAAGGAAGGTCAAGACAAACATGCAAGACAGTATTGGGTAACATAATACAAGATAGAGACAAATCCCGGAAAGATGCAAAAATAGTAATAAGAAGTAGAAAAGAAAGCAGAAAAAGTTTATATATGAAAATTGAATGTAAACCCGACACCTTAGGGTAGAAGGGTATATGATTATATATATATATATATATATATATATATATATATATATATATATATATATATATATATATATATATATATATATATATACAAAGGCGCACAATCTGCAGCTCGTGAACAACATACTGCTCTTTGAAGGATTACTTATGGCTCTGGATGAATATATATGAGTTTCCTTTTATTTTCGTGTTATTATATTCAAAAAGTTTCAAATGAGTTATAAAATATCTCACAGTGCCTATTCAGTTTTGAATCTCAATCACAACATTTTCGAAAGGATATTAAAAATGAAATATATTGTCATTTCCATGGAATTGAATAAATTTTTTCGATATTGAACAAGATAAATTCCCTTAGTATATAACAATGCTAAGAGGAATATTGAAGGAATTCCAAAATAGATTTCAAATCCTATAATATTTTGAATCGTCTATTGGTTTTTTCTGAATCCGTTTTAAATTAACATAATTTGGTGTGAATTTTTCATTTCTAATATAATTATTACCAAAAAGTAAATGGAGAATTGAAATAAGTAGTTGAATAACACAAAAATACAAAAACTTTTCTGTACTTTTTGTGTTCAGTTGTATTAAGGTTTGCTATTTAAACAAAAATTTTCAAACGGTGTGATGCTAGTAACAATCAGCAAAAGTCTGGTATGTTTGCTGCCATAATGTTTTTGAAGTTGGAGAATTTGTTTATAGTTTCTCAGGGGGGAAAAATCACTTTTATTTTCGTGTTGTTATATTTATTAACTAACCAGTATCTCTAGGATTTTCTGAGGAGTGCTGATGCTGTGATTTGCAGGGGATTTTATTTGTTCCTTTAATCTTGTAGTGTGTACAATAAACTTAGCTAAGCGGTTATGATGAGAACCAATAAGCTCAAAACTTATATTACCTTCGGTTTCTTGTGCAGGCTAGACCGAAAGCTTTCAATTTAGGCATGCAGAAAGATGATCTGTATCAAGTCTTTATATTACTTGAATGACACAAATTACAAAAACTTTTTCGTAATTTGCGTTTTCAGTTATATTAATTATACTGATCTTACAAGGCTAGCTAAAATATTTCTTAATTTCTGACATAACTCCGTCCTGATGTCATCAAAATTGGATTCGATTAATGAAATTCTTACAATTGAAATTGATTAATAAAATTCTCACAATAACAATTACGGTCTTCGTTGGATCGGAGATCAAATTAGTACGTGATACGAATTAATTGCCGGTTACGGCTGCCCTAGGTACCTGTGTAGTATCTCAAGAATTTTATCATTTGGAATCACTCGTGCGTCAACTGGGCGGTTCGTCGACTCTAGAAAACTCCGTCGGGAACGGCACGCCAGCGGTCTGAAAAAGGAGCACCACGTCTGCTCTTTTTCTTCCTACACGAGAAATGCCGTCGCTCGATGGATTAGATGCAGCCAGCCTTCGAGATCTTCGCGCTGGAATGGAAAAAAACGTAGGAAATTTTACGTAGTTCTAGACTTCTTCTTTGAAATTAATAATTTCGAAGTTTAAATCAACATGTACAAGTAGCACAGACTCAGAATAATAATAATAATAATAATCTTTATTCACATTCAAGAACAAATAGATACATGGAAAATTACATATACATACATATACATATACATATACATATTAAATTACATATACATACATAATACATATACATACCAAATTCTTAATTGAATGCAAAAAAGGGCTGAAAACAATTCAAAAAAGTTCAACTTCAGCCCCCAAAAACACAAATAATTTGTCAACCATCGCAGAGATAAACCTACTGTCAGAAAAGTAGAAGCAAATACAAAAAAAAAGAATAAAACAATTTCCCGAAAAATAATATACCAATGAATTAATACGGTCCCGTCCAATCACTTCACCATCGTAATGCCACCCTACATGTTCATGAGTCTGCCCTTCGTTTTCTTCCTAAAAAGAGATGAAGAACCTTGACTTTTCAACTCAGTGGGTATTCCGTTGTATAACGCAAAAACGTCGTAAGTAAATCCACGTCGAAAGATAGCTGTTCTGTGTGACGTTCTGTATTATGTATAATAAGTTCATTATTCTCAACAGGTATAATTTCCAATTACAGAAAATAATAACATAATGTTGAATAATAACTAAATGAATAAAATCTAATCTAAAAAAGAACTGAAAAAGTAACTAATATTTATACTAATAAATAATGGATTTTAATGAAATATTTCAAAGAACTCAATCTAAATCAATTAATTTTAGTGAATTTCCTGTGTTCGTATAACTACTAATAATAACTTCTATGGAGTCAAAGTGGATGTCACAATTATTGGCAACTCTATTGAATGTCGACTCCATAAACCAAATGGGGGATTGTATTAGGGAGTTGGTCCTTGGAGTCTTCAGGTGGAATAATTCTGTAGTACGAGAATTTTGCCTAGGAACACGAAATTTCAAAGGAGACAAGAGAGGACAATCAATACTGTTGAACAGTAATTTGTACAAAAATTTCAATGATAAATTTTCTCTCTTGCTCTGCAATGAGATTAAACTAAATCGATAGAATAATTCGTCATGATTGACTCCTCTCTATGGATAAACTTCATCCTCCCTCCAAACTAAGAATTTCAAGAACCTTCTCTAAATGGCCTCAAGATGGAGCTGATTGCAAGTGTAAATATGATAGTAGATCTTGCTGCGATACTACAGCTTGCTACAGACAAGGGCACTAAATAATCCATATATTTTCGAGGCAGATGAAATAAGTTGGGTTATGTGTGGAATGAAGGAAAGCTTCAGATCTAAGAATAAACCAAGAGAAAGAACCTGACCACCGACGCTATAATCACACTCAATTCGATCTTTTTTCCTTGTGAAAGAGACAACATTACACATTGACACAATCAAACACAAATAATTATCCTCCAGAAGAATCTGATCCTCCAAATTTGACATTTACTTCATGAGAGCTATTTATTCAACTTAAAATTTAGATCTTTCTACACCATAGAATAATAATTCAAGCATACAATGGTTAAATTGAAAAATTAAACAAAGATACAACATACATACATCGAGTAATATACACATATAGAACAGAATGAAATTGAAAAGTAAACTGATATATAATCAAAAGAAAAATAAATACTTACACAAAATTGAATGTAAAAGAAAATTGAATCGGAATTCTTCATAAACAGTCATGTGAATTTCATATCCCTTGAATATAGGTATAACGTATAAATAATGATTTACTTTAGTGAATTTCCTTCAGTATGTTTCGCCCCTGTTTACCGCATTATATTCTTTTTTTCGAGATATGTAACATTTTTTTCACAAAAATTTCGATGGGGTGAGAAAAACTAGAAAACTGATTTCTCTAATCAAATTGGTTCTTCTAACCCTAAAACTTTCCCCACCTCATTGACATGCACAAAAGGATTAATTCAAATAATAAGAAATAAAGCGGATAAAAAAGAAAAAATTGACAGTTTTTACTGCAAACTGCTCACACATTAATTTTCAATGAACTGATTGATTCTGGTGTTAGTTGTGGGGGAAAAAACATCATTATTCAGGTTTCCTTTTTTTAGGGTTTGGAATCTAAAATTTCGGTTATGATGCTTTACTCAACGTTTTCTGCTCCTTTTTGTTTCTAAACCTGTCATATATTTGACAGTTTAACTCTTATGGAGTAAAGGGGACAGCTGGAAGAGTTTAACCCTTCTAGAAATGATTAAATTAGATCACATCCTACAAATTACTATGTGAATAAGGACTCTTTGTACTGAATTATCATAAAAAAAGGACAAGGGCTTCAATAGTAGAAAATATAGTATACATACACCTTAATTAGAATATAAGACTCGCCCCAATCATAGTACCACGTGAGCATAAAAAACGGAATAAAATAAGGTGTGTATAAGGTAGTACAACCCCTTTTTTATTACCGTAATGGATACGGGTAGACGGCATCTGTAGTAGCTGAAAATAATATACTTTTATAACCATATCCAATGAAGAGTGGTACACCTGTTTCTCCTAATACAGGGAAATTTGTCAGAGTAATTTCTTAGTTTTTATGAGGTGGTAAAAATGGAATTGGTCACAGGATATTTATATATATTTTATAGATGTTCTAAAACGATTCGAAGTTTTCTGTTATAATAATGCAATGAGCAATATTTTTATATTATTTTCAGTCATCCAGATCATTCACTTGTGTACATAGATTTACTCGATGTGCGAAGATTTATTTCAACTGACGTTATCGAGTTACATTTAAGGTTATGTACCTGTCAAAGTCTCTATGAAATATGTATTTATATTTCTATGTATTTCGTTATTCGATATCTATATATTAGTCACAACTATATTAAATGCTTTGCATAGACATGTCGATAGAAAGAACTTGTACACCCATTTTAGATCGATCTGATCTTCATAAATTCAATTCTAGGCGCCCGATTGGTTCCTTAGCCCATGAAATTCCGGTATTCTAAAACTTGCTCTGATTTCTGGTCTAGTATATGTTGTAGCCGATAGGCACGGCTACATTAGAACTGATTAATCTGTCCCTATGCTATAAATTCCGATCGGAGATGGTACCAGTCCAAGGTACGATATCACAAAACAATACTCGTGGCGTTTTATACGTTTACCATTCGGGTATATATCATACAGAACATGACAACCACAGGTGTTTTTGTCTAAGACTTAATTAAGACTTTCGGACAAGTAATCGGTATGAGCAAATAGAGAATGGTTGTTCTACTGATTATACATGATGATATTTGAAGTACCTGAGCGTTGTAGGAATGAAGTTACGACTTATGCTAGTGAAACGAATGGTGGATTGATAGGATAGAGTAGTCATTATGAAAATGTACAGAATTGTTAATGAGAAAATAAATAAAATTAGGCTATAGCGAATGTTTCCGTTCTGCTAGCTAGATCTTCTTCAGATGTTGTTATTGAAATATCTAGACAATGTATTTGTAGTAAAGACGTATGTATTCAATTCGTTTGAGAACGGTTCGATTTTAATTAACAAATAAAAATGTGAAATGGTCATTGAAAAAATTTACGAAACATTTTTGCAATTTTTACATTTTAACGAAACAACATTTTTGCACATTTCAGTAGTAATTTAAAATACCACAAGGCCAAAAAACTAGTTTTAGCTTTTTTCAAATTTATGATTGATGAGACCGATACTTGGCGAAAATTAATATCCATAATGAAACAATATTTAAAATTTTCTCATAATTGTAATACGAATACGCATGACAACGTTTCGAAGTACTACTTCGTTTTTTAAATATTGTTTAATTTCAATTTTCTTGATTTATTTCCACAAAGTATTTTAGCAAAACTAAAGGTGAGATTTAGGCAGAGCTTATGTCTGATAATCGACTAACAACTAAAGAAAATTGTTGGTTCTTTTCTAGGTAATGTTATGAAATTTTTTCACCATAAAATTACTACAATATACTTTTATAACTTGAAGAATGAATAATATCACCATTTCTACTTCATTTATTCAAATTAGAATATACGAATATGAACGAAGTTTCGAAAACAAGGAAACCGATTCTCATCATTACTACCACTTGATAGTATGGGGGGATATAGTGGGGAGTCACACATTTGATTAACATCAAATTTGATTAAAATATTCAATGGAGAGAACATATGTTTCGAACAAAATTTTTCAGAATTTTAACAAATAAAATTCAAAAATTCAGGACGTTTTGATGTTAATAATCATCCTTCACTTAATATTCTCAATAATAATCTCAACTAGCAAGTCAGATGGATTATCTCCCTCTTAGTTTTTATACCTACCTTTTATTATCTTGTTTTATATATTCAATGATAATCCTTCGATTGTTATAACGTCTTAATTTTTTTTGTCTAAAGGAAAAAAGCATTTACGCACTTTGTGTGGGACTCCTGTGGACCAGAAAGCCATTGAAAAACTCTCCGAATGATCACAATAGGTGGGGCTCAAGATGTTAGTACAAATTATTAAATTATTTTTATTAAATAATAAATTATTATTTGCGATTGTTATACCTACCTTTTATTATTTAGTTTTTTTTTCAATTTTAATTTTTTTATTATATTAGGAGGTTCAGTGGCCGAGCGGTATATTGACGCTATACTCTTTCGACTTACTGGTAGTAGTGGGTTCGATCCCCAACGTAATCTTGGGCCGTTCGGAATCGGTGTTAAACTGTAGGACCAACTTTTAGATGAACAAAGGTTTTGATAGTAAACGGGAGGACGGGTGTTTTTTTTAGAGATATAGAACTTCAAGTTGGCATTACTGTTGAAGATGGCGACCGATTCAATAGCTGAGAAGTGATTTATTCTCAGTTTGGTTTGGCAATTCATCATGAATAGCTTGCAAATAGTGCAATTTTATCTCGGAAATAATGGTTCTGTGCGGTATACGAATCGATGATGAAGCGATGAAGGATGAAGCGCACTTCTGGTTGAATGGCTACGTCAACAAACAAAACTGCTGCATTCGGAGTGAAGATAATCCTCAAGTGTATGTCAAAACACCGTTATATCCAGAAAAACTGACTGTTTGGTGCGCTTTATGGGCTGGTGGAATCATTGGTCAGTACTTCTTCAAAAACGATGATGGCCAGAACGTTACAGTCAATGGTGATCGGTATAGAGCCATGAATACTAACTTTTTTATTCCTGAATTGAACAACCATGATGTCCAGGAGCTGTAGTTTCAACAAGACGGCGCAACATGTCACACAGCTCGTGCCACAATCGATTTATTGAAAAACGTTTGGTGACCGCCTAATTTCACGTTTTGGACCTGTGAATTGGCCTCCAAGATCTTGTGATTCAACACGGCTAGACTACTTTCTGTGGGGCTATGTAAAGTCATTGGTCTATGCGGATAAGCCACAAACGCTTGACCATTTGAAAGACAATATTCGCCGTGTTATTGCCGATATACGGCCATAAATGTTTGAAAAAGTCATCGAAAATTGAACGTCCAGATTAGACTACATCCGAGCCAGCTGTGGCGGTCATATGCCAGAAATCATATTTAAAATGTAATTCCACAAGATTATCTTCCAAATAAAAAAAATTCTTGTCAATCGAATGATTCATCGTTGTTTTATTGCAATTTAAAGTTCTATACCTCTAAAAAAAAACACCCTTTATGACGAGATTTCACAATGAGGTATCCCATATATCATACCAGTATATCAGAAGGATTAAGCTCTGTTAGGCCAAATTATCAGGCCCGTGGCGGCGGTCCTCATGGCGGCACGAGCCTGATAATGTGACCTGACCACGTTCATGGGCCTCTGTCTCTGCAGTCTCACCTCAAGTTCTCGATATTTTGGAATATTTTTCGGCTTTGTTCCCAATTATATTGTTCGCATTTGGAATGGCCACCTCGATAAATGTACTTTCGCGCTTTTTTGTCAACCAGGACCGAGTCAGGCCTATTAAGGGGAACTGTTTATTATTATTGTTATTCTTTTTCTTTGTTGTTCCATGTTCTGCCACTCTAGAATAGGTATGAACATCTGTATTTTCAAATTGGTAATTGTTAATTTAGCATCTGAAGAAATTCCTGTATTTGGACATGTTGCATGTGCTCCGTAGTTTTCGGTCACTATTTATTCTGTAACAACCAAGACCAAGAAGCGCAGTTAATTAAATTACGGAATCGAATGAATTCAAGACTGAGCATGATATTTCGAGATCGTGGATTTTATTATAAATTTAAATATATACGACTACTAAAGTCATTAGTCATTTCATTCAACTTGGTAGGTGGGAAATCATCAACGAAATATCACCGCATTAATTACTCTCTACACGCGGAAATGACAAATGTGTATAATTTAACACGCTCCTCGTAATACAAAGGAAACATTTTCATCGGTTGCTGCTAACAATATCCTGATTTTTTCACATCTTGCGAGCTTCTGTAATTCGTGCGATCTGATAAGAATGTTTTGTACATCCGCTGTTGATTCTTTCGCTTCACAGTGGCTGATTTCTTGTAGAATTATGTCGTTAGATTTGGTTCACAGCCTTGGGAACCGAAGCATTAAATTTCTGCCTCGGTTAATGTGTTTTACGTGTGTAGAATTTCAGAATGTGGACTTACAACGATGATTATATGCGTTTGATATCGTTCAGGTGTTCCTACCTAAGTTACATTGGCAGAAACAAACTGCGTTTTTATTAAAATTTCATTATTTCTGCAAAAATTTCAGAACTTATGGTGATAATTTTCCGAATTTTCAGTTTACTGTATAGAGTGATCAAGTCCGGTAGACACCATGTCGTGATTGAGGCATTGTTGGCTGAAATCATATATCTCATTTGTTAAGTACAATCTTAGTCTCAATGGACCAACATGTTCTATTTGAATAGTGGACTGTATTTCTTACTTTATATTAGTATATTGACTTTTCGTCGTATAAAAAAGAACTGTGTGTCCCTTATAAATTTATATCAATAACTGCTCTCTGACGGACCTCTACAAATACAAACAACTAATATCAATCTTCTTCTAAAATCGACCAATTTTGCAATAATATTTTTGCTTTATATAGGAATCACCCTGGTCATATCATTGAGGGGGATACTAACCCCACCTGTAGAGTAGAGCAGGACCAGGTTAATTCTTGGTATCCTAATTATTTTATGATTATTATTACTACTTATTTTTATTACTACTACATTTGGGGTATTACGGGTAAAACCAAATCCGTATTTCACCAAAGTGTCAGGTATCGGCTTTTACGAAAATAAGATTATAATTTCAATGGAATTTGCCGTAACATCATTCATCATTTAAAAGTTGTAGCTTTCGATTTTGGTTCAAAGTAGCGTTTACAAAGAAGATCATGTTTAAGGTTGCTTGGACTTTGTTCGTCCTGATTATGTAGGTATCTGCTTGCGGTTGAATGAACTAGATATATTTATTCTGCCTAAAACTCTGAAAAAAAGAAAATAATTGATAGATGAATTGTACCTTTTATTTCATTGAACCTTTTATATGGTCCTTTTATATGGGTTTTGTTTTGGATCAATAGTGGATGTTTCGCCGCCTACTTGTTAGTCTTCAATAATGATTTTCTTCTTGTTTTCTCCTTGGTTTCTCCTCTTTAACACTTTTTTGTGGGTCATCTCATTTTCCTCTAGTAACGAGTGATTTAAGAGTTAAGTTTTCAGGTTGGCGGCGCTGGTTGCTAATGACATTCAAACGTCTTCTGTCAAAGTGAAAAATTTTCAGTATACTCTGCCATTTCATCATGGAAAGACTTACAAACGAGCAACGATTGCAAATTGTTGAAATTTACTATAAAATTCGTGCTCTGTGAAAAATGTGTATCGCTTGTTACGACAAAAATTGTGTTCAGCGATGAGGCTCATTTCTGGCTTAACGGATATGTAAATAAACAAAACTGTCTCATCTGGAGTGATGAACAGCCACATGCCATACAAGAATTACCGATGCGTCTAGAAAAAACGACAGTTTGGTGTGGTTTATGGGATGGTGGCATCATCGGTCCATTTTTCTTCAAAGACGAAAACTTTTTCAACTTTTTGTCCCAGTTGGCCGAGTTGAACTTGGTTGACATGTGGTTTCATCAAGACGGTGCCACATGCCACAGAGCTCGTGAAACAATGGACATGATGAGAGATTAATTTTGCGAGCAGCTTATTTCTCGATGGCCTGTGAACTGGTCGCCAAGGTCATGCGATTTGACGCCTCTGGATTATTTCTTGTGGGGTTATATAAAGTCGTTAGTCTATGTGTACAAGCCGAACACGATTACGGCCTTACAGGATAACATAACACGCGTAATTCGTGGGATACAGGCTGAAATGCTCGAAAAAGTGACGCAAAATTGGACCTTCCGAATGGACCATTTGATATGGAGCCGCGGACAACATTTACATGAAGTTATCTTCAAAATGTAAATGGCAAAGGCCAAGTTATCAATTTCAATACAAATTTTGAATATATGATGCAAATTGAGTGTTTTCTCAATTCTCTAAAGGAGGCTGGATACAATGCGCAGGATTAGATTATTTTTTGCAACATCTATCAACTTGTTGTCATTCAACCTTGTCTCCTCTCTTCACTTCATGACCAGTGAAGATATTTATTGATCTACCTCCGTATGGGATTTTTGTTCTTCAGGACCACCAAAAGTATTATCCAATCTGCCACACTGGACTTGTATAAGATATCTTCGCAGCATTTGATAGCAAAATTGAATCAGCAATAGATGGTAATGCAATTAATTATGGATCTCCGTGAAAAACTTGATGTCTTGGGATTGTTGCCTTGAAATGTTTCACCTCTAAAACAAAAATTCTAGACACTACTTGCTGTCAACCGATAACTTGTAGAGACTGTAGGTTGCACCAGTAACGAGTTTAATATGTCTTGAAAAATATATTATTTGTCTCATTTTTGCTGAAGCTTTGCTCTAGAAAAAACATGACAACAAATGTCCAATACTTCACAGGATTCGACCATAAGCAATGAAACTTTTACGACACTCGGTATAATTAATATTGAGCAGATTACAGGTTTCTTCTATCAACGCTTCTTCGTAATGACTAATGACAGTTGATCGTGATTTACCAATCCCGATTGACATTTGGTCTTGATTTGAGATTCGAATTATTTCAGAAAAGTTTTACAAATTATTTTAGATCGATTCAGATGTTGAAAGATTTTCAGTGCTAAAATAGTCGATAATTTCAGAGTTTTTTTCTTGTTAAATCGCCCGTTCACTTCGTAAGCGGATATACCCATAAGTTCATTCATTGACAATACGTTCCCATTGTCATCTTACTACAAACGTGGTCGTGACTACGAAAAATAAAGTTCATCGTATGCAACAAGAATCCAATACCGGCTTTGCGAAGGACAGTGTTGCCAGATGTGCATTTTGCATTGCATAACGTGCCATTTTGTTTTGTTCGACATAGTTGCCTGTCAAGTTTTTGCTCTTGCTCGCGTTTTGAAGAATGTGCTGGTACTTTTGAGTGGCAGAAAGTAAAAGATACAAGTTACAAGAAAGGGATGATTTACACACACACACTACGCGCGCCTTTTGGGGTGATGTTATGTCATTTTTATTTACGTCGATCCTTTTATTTTTTAAATAAGCTGCATTCCGACTCTATTCACATCTTAAAATTTGTATTCGTTAAATAATTCTTCGGATATTGAAATACTGCTAAACAAGAGTGAAAATACTTTCTAAACTTTTTAATGTCATATTTTTCATTCGTACATAAATGAAAGTCGTGTAAGGTTGTACCAGTTTTTCATCCCCAGATTCTCTGAATAATACCTAAGAAAGTGAATTGTAAGAATTTCGTCATAATTATTTTTCCCCACTGTCTTTTACAAAATTTACCCATTCCAAAATGTCATCTTTTGATGCACAATTTTTGATGTTTTGACCTACAAACCAAACCTTATATACATTACCAATCACCATATTTGTACCATAAGACAACATTTTGAAATGTTGAATGCAATTTTTCTATTCCATTTTTCCATTGACAGTGCCATATCTTTCCGATTATAGCACGAATCAAATTTGATCAATTTCATATTTTGAAAAGTTGAATCAGGTATATGAAATTTTTTTTTCCAAATCAGGAAAAAAAAGCACTAGCACTTTTCCAACTAATATAATCTATAGAATTATATTAGTTGGATTATCGGAAATGCGGCAACCATGTCCCGGATCTCAGGACGACATTGCTTCTCGGTTTTTTCAAGAGGAACAGCATCTATCATTCCATCCGGTTAGCCTTGTACGTTCAGCATCGGCCAAAGACCGAGAAGCGGGTCGATCTCTGTCTCAACGGCTGTTCTGATAGACGGAGATGGATAGATAGTGAACACCTGAAATTAATATAATTGCAGGGTCGGAGCTGGTCAAAACGTCCGCTGGAAAGAATCTGTGACCGAAGTTCCTCAATCTAACTCCTCTATGAATTTGGCAACATTGTAAAAACTGAATAGATTGGAATTACTGTCATCCTACTCCCAAGAGCAACTAAAAATGTAAATGTTATTCTTTCTATGTCATTCTTCAATAAGCTCATCAGTGGTGCTCAGCAATAGTGATGAAGTGAGGTTGGGCTCCCAGACATAGATCACTGCTGTCGTAAACAGTTTTCCTGGACTTCTAAATACCTTCGAGATTTGTTTGTTGTACTACTTTTAGACGTTTGACAATGATGGCGCTTCAGTTCTACGGACTGATTGTTCCACCTGAAGATATAGTACATGATCTCATGAATTGATTACAACCCAATCGTAGTTTTCCGTGGTCATGCTAGGTTATGATATTTTCAATTTTCAAGTATAAGTAAGGAGTCATTGATGTCGAGAAACATTCAACATAGTGGTATTCTCTTTCAATACTTCAAGGTTAAGGTTAAGAAGATTTTGTGTTACAGCTTCACCTTGAGCTACTAACTTAATAATAATATTTCTTGGTACGGACCAGGCCACCTCACCTAGTTCCTCCATACTGTTTCATTTGATTCTTTTATAGGTATTCCATAACAATTAATCGAGAGTAAACCATAATTGCGGAAATTTGGCCTATTATTCCTACTTTGTGTCTTATTCAGTGATTTTTGAACATTTTACACAGTTAGTTCTTTGGTTTTTGCTGAGATTCACCGCTAAATCAGTGTACCATATAAGACATTATTATTATATGTGAATTAATGTATATCAGAGGAGCCAAACAAAGAGCTTTCTGTGTGGAAAACTGAACAAATCTGAAATATTCGTCATTAACTTTGTACCATATTTTCCATTGTAACTATAGATGAACGCTCAATTAATTCTTAATCTTTAGTTTCATTTAGAAATATGAGATTTCATATTTTATTCATCATTTGGTTTATATCACAACAGGAATCTAATTGTGACGATATAGCATACTCTTACATGTTTATTTCGTTATCAAGTTACTTGTAGATATGAAGAAGAAGGAATTATATTTCATATAATTCAATATACATACAATATAAGACAAGTATATTTGAGAACCCGGGCAGTTTTTGAGTTTGGGATAAACTCCTTAAACCAGATCCTAGGAAACAAGGATTGGTTGGGTGGAAATAATTATGTTTCGTAAGAAGATAGATCGGATTCAAAGGAAATACTAGCTTTATAGGTTTGCATCTCTATTCACGTTATGAGAAACCTCCGAAAAATTAATGGTAGACCAGTAGACCCTGGGATTTGAACCTAGGGCCTTCTGAATTTTCCCTGCAACATAGGCATATTGAGTTTCTATCTCCCTGTGTGAGCGGAATGAAATATTATGAAATGCTCTGAAAATAGACATTGCTATTTTAAGTAGTAACCTACGGGTATTAATTCGTGTTAATTAGTATTTAGTGATGGAGAGTCTTATGAGCGAAGAGGTTGTTTATTCTGATTTCAATAGATGGAGTTGTGTGCTATATTCATTACTGTAGTAGCTCTAATTTTGGAGTTATTAGTAATTGAAGTAGCAGTTTTACTTGAAAATAAGTAACTGATGGACTATAAAGGAAGCTAAAGCGTTATTTTTTGCATCCATTCATAATGATGTCGCTTGCTATATTGTGTAGGTTTATTGGGTAGATTAATGATAACATAGAGATAACAATTATTGAAAATAGTATATTATCGTCAAAAGAGGAAGTTTGAAAGAAAATGTAGAAAGGGAAGTATAGTTGGTTTTTATCAGTAGGAAATGATCCAGATTTGAGCTTTGATATTTTTCAGTTTCCTTTAAACCAATAAAAAGTTTCATTCTTTGAAGTATTTTAAATCAAAGCATTTTGTCTGCGTTTCTTTAATATTAAACTCTTTTTCTCAAATTTATAAAGAGTATATTAATCACCTCATGAAAGATCCTATAAAGTTTGGAAAAAACTATAATACATATCTATAATAGACATTCCATAACATAGAGTTAGTTATATGACGAAATAAACTTACACAGGCTTAAAGTCAAGACAATCCTATATCAAAGCTCATTGTTTTCTGTGTGTTGGACCGAACACTTTTCGAATTGCCCTTGTAAATAAAATTTTCTCTTCGTCGATAGCAAGTTCTGAATTCTTTCAGAAATGCTTTGGGTAATGTTAATCTCTGATTCCAACTGTGATTATATTTATTAGAATTTTTCCATCCTCTAAAACGATATACGTAAGGCCTATACGTTGTAGCGAAGGCTACCAATAACTCAGCAATTGTAGTTCGCAGGAAATCCTGTTTCATACTGTCAGTTTAATCCCATCGGATTTATGCCGACGAGGACGGCGTTCGGTGCTCTCTTTAATACCCGCAGGAATGTCCCAGGAATTCGTTGATTGCGAGGAGACATCGACTTCGTTCTAGCTCATCGCGCTCTTTCCTATTCGTTATTATAGTAATTTCTAGGTGTTGTTACTTCGAGTAAAATACTAGACGTGGTGGAACTACAAATTGAAAATAACTCCTTTTGTGCTTTCTGTGCCGCTTTCGTTTTCCCATTTTATTTCTATGCGATTCAAATGAATGTTTCAGAATATTTTCTCAAGCTTTTTGTACTACCCGTGGCAGTTTTGTCTCAAATGATAATGAACTGAAGACATAGTACGATCATATTTGTTCGTGAATGTACGAGGGTAAGATTGCAAAATTCTTGAGGTAGTGATACGATGACATTGTTACACCAATAACATTTTCATCCTGTGAAGTTGGCACAATTGTCACCTGAACAAATATCACGTTTCGTCCAGATCGAAGAAGAAAGTATATTCAAATGTATAGATTGGAAATTACGCGTTTGAATTCTTTGTTTAGATTACAATTTCAAAAAAATCTGAAGAAATTTATAAAATTCAAATTTTCGTTTTAATTACTTTGTAATTATTATTATTAGGGTTAATTATTAGGGTGGTTTAGAATGCTATTACTGACTTGTTAATTTTCTTATTAATTATTTCAATTGATTGGTTCATTAATGTATTTGATGATTTAGAGAATTTCAAGTGAATTTGATAGATCTTTATAAAGAATTTAGGTCTTTGTTTCTAGTACTCAGTACCTTGTAGGACTATTTACCATTATATAAATAGAATAAAATCTGGGAGGCCCTTTATTACAAATTGTAATAATTTGGGTTAATTACCTCAAAAAATTTGAAAACTGAAATTACTCAATCTGATGTAAACAAAGTACCTATAAAATTTAAGCAATGAGAAATTTCGGCATATAGAAAAGTTAGATAGCAAAAACATTAATATAAATAAGAATATAAAATACAATAAAATAATAAACTCTTAGATACGGTTTATGAAATTAGGAAAGGATTAAGTACTCTATCCTTAATCTATTTTCTCATTTCTAGAATTAAAACTGCTGCTTATTAATCAATGAAAAAATAAAAATGCACATAGGTACCAATGTTAACGCATGCATGGAATGGGGTTGGTTAAGACATTTGCTTTTGTTGAAAAGGGTTGAAGAGAGAATAGTCCATATATCGGACTCTTGAAATAAAAATGTACTTAGAGCCTGAATATACTATGCTGTTTGAATTAATTGGGACAAACATTTTTTTCTTCGTTTGACTGTAGTAAGTATGTGAGTACCAGGGTGACCCAAACACCCTCACACCTGCTTGTTTACTACCTGAGGTGACGTGAGGGTTCGACCTTGCCCATCATTTACAGGTTTTACCTCGCCAGCAATTCATTTGTGAGCCTACCGGTTCGAAAGTTGGTGGTTTCAATTTTGATACGTGCTGTATTATCTTGTCCAAAGATGGATATCACTCCGAGGAAGTGTTCCAAAATTATCGCGCTCAATGAACACACATCAATGACTGTAAGAGATATAGCTGAAGCTGTTGGTGTGGGAAAGTCCAGCGTTTCGAGAATTTCAAAACATTTGAAGAAAGTAGCTCATCGTCTCCAAAAAGGAAAGGGAACTGTGGCCGCAAACGCAAAACTACTCCAAGGATAGACAAATTGTTGATATTAAATAGCAAAATTAATCCGAGAAAGACAAGCACTGATCTTCGAAGGGATTTAATGGTTTCTGGTGTGGAGGTGAGCAGTTCAACTGTGCGACTACTGGAGGTTGGCCGCGAGGCAAGAAGACCAAGAAGAAAGCACCTGCATACCCAGAAAATGATACCGTGCCTGCCAAAAAGTACCGTGCGTGGGCTGTTGTCGACTGGAAGAAGGTGGTTTTTAGTGATGAGACATATTTGTTTGTTCAAGGGTACAAATCAAGTGTTTCAAGACGAAGCGATGGGGAAACTTTGCGGCCTGATCATATCCAGCAAACAGTAAAATATTCTGCGAAACAAATGTTTTGAGGTTTTTTCACAACCAATAGCTCCTATAACAGGATTGTCCCATTTATGGAAACGTTTGATGGAACATTTCAGCACGAGCTGGCTCCCTGCCACAATTCCAAACAAGTGCAGGCCTTTATGCGTGAGAATGAAATAAAAGTAATCGATTGGCCGGGAAATTCACCTGATCTCAATCCCATTGAGAATTTATTTGAAGAAAATCTGCGCTACGCTAGAGGAATCGATGCCTAGACGAGTTCAAGAAGTTATTTCTGCGAAAGGAAGAGATACTTTATATTAATATGACGAATTTACGCTATTTTGTATGTATTTACTTCATTAAAAGGTGAGATTTTACGAAAACATTGTTTTTTATCCTTTGTTAATTCGAACAGCATAGTATTTAATGATGTGGCAAACTTTAAATATATTTTTCCATTTAAATATTTTTAGCGCATATAAAATTTGTTTTAATCACTTTGTAAATGAGTAAAAACATTAAAACGAGGTAATTGTGTGGGCTGGAATTACAATTTATAGGTTTAAACAGCAAGCGAGTTTTAATTAAGACATTCCTTACACAATATAACAAGTGAGTTCATTATTAATTCACCTGATAACCATTAAAACGAAGATATATGTATATTTATAAGAAACCAGAAGTTTTTACATGACACCTTTCTCGGCCGAATGGCGATTTATTAATTGCATTTCCATAACCGTTATTACGTAAAGCAAACATCGATAAATAAGTTTTGCCGGCATTTTTTCCTCTGTGGATTAAATTCTCATTACGATTCGGTGATCGGCCACCTACTTGGGTTATTTCGATCATCTCGAAATGCGATAATCCGATTATGGTAAGCCGTTTTTTGGTAAAAATATCGGCCGGCGGTATTTGCATAATCTCGGGCGGTGTCCACAGTTTTGATTAAGCGAATTCCACTGTCCGAATTCTCGATCTCTGTGGGAGTGCCAGTCTGACACGATACGAATGTACTGCGGCAACCGTTTCATCATTATTCTGTGGTTCGATGTTTGACGGTGACGTTTTTGTAACGAAAACTGTGTGCATAGAGTACATTTTTCAATACATCGTGAGAAGCACAGAGGAAATAATGTACGGTGTTAATATTTGCTGTTGTTTGCTCAGTTATTAAATTTTGATAATAAGAATAATAATGGATATTATTAGTATAAATTCAATCTATATTGTATATTTAAACACATGAATACCAAGGTAAAAGATTTAGCAGAAGCCTTTTTCCACCCTTTCATGGATTAAAATACATGTTATAAAACCGTGATCAATGCGAAAATGTATAGAACTGAGAAAAATTCTAAGAAAGTCCCGTTTAACATTATTTTTAAAGAGACTTTCACCCAGTAAGAAATGGGACAACATCGGTTTACCAGCCCTATAAGTAAAGTTACTCTTATTTCAGACATATGAAGCTGTGTTATTTGAACTCTTGTTGATTCTCATGAATTTCAGGCCTCATGACAATCTTACGATACAAATATTGAAGAGTTTCACATCTATAAACCTCATATAGGTTCATTAGGAATATGTAATAATCAATTAATTTGTTGATTTTCATCAACAAATCTTATTGAAACGTTCTGTTTTTGTTTTGCTGAATCTATTTAAAAATTGGTTCAAAACACAATAAAAGACAAAGCTTTAGTGTTGGTAAACAAGACTTTGGAGCAATTTAAGTTTTATATCAAAAAAAAAAAGTATTTCCGCTCAAAATAAAGCTTTTAGTTGAAGAAAATAGGTCTGATCAATCTTATTTATCTATTCTTCTCAACTAAATGTATCATCCCTCTGTAATATGTCATTTTTGTGCTTAATTTTCTATTTTGAATCCAGTTTTCTAATAATTCATTATATGATAAAGATGCATCCGCCTTGGTTTCACAAAATTTATAATAAATACTTAAAAAATTGTTTCGGGGTGTTACCCCATTTTCAAAAGTCAAACTGACAAGTTTTGTGAAACAAAGCCAATTATTTCTATTTTATTTAATAATATTATATAAATTAAACAATGTTTCACCAAGCGAACATTCAATCAACTTTATAAAGCTTTATAATAATAATAACTTTATAATATTATTATATATTATAAAGTTATTTCTTTTCTAATTTTTTCTCTGTAATTGGATGTATATCTCTTGGGAATAAATGTCTTATTATTATTATTATTATTATAAAGATGCCATTCATTTCATATTTTATTTTCTTCGTTATTGTTATAATGAAGTGCCTCTCTGTCAGAGGAACAAACCGTGAATAAGTTTGAAGACATGTGAAATTTGGCCTTTCTGTTTATATAAATATGCCTCACTATGCCTCGTTTTTGTCGATTGGTTGTTAAAAACGACTACCTGATACGCTTCTGTAGGCCGAACTCTCACGAAATCTGGTCCCAGCTTTGCACCAAACAAGCTATGCAAATTCCTCCAATCTCTTTAATTATTTTAAATAACTCTCGGACATACTAATAATAGGGAAAAAGTCGAAAACCAGTTGGTAACGTTACAATGATAAATGACAGTGTTTTGTCGTCGAGATCAATAGATGGCGGTCCACGTCCGTTACAAGACGGCGCAATCTGATATCGCTTTACACGAAGTGATCTTTAATTAAATTCGTCTCGAGGGATTTAGGTCATTTCATTAGAAAAGTATTTTTATGTCTTTATACCTTCAATAGAAAAAAAACTTGTTAGGCACAGCATTGACTACATTATTTTTGTTTTTTCGTCAAATTTGAACGGTATCATTAATTTTTCTCATTAGTGGAATCTGACATTGAAACTATTCTCCAAAGGTTTTTATTTAAAAAACATGCAAATTTTCCACCATAACCTGAAATATTTGAAGAGTAATATACATAGTTAGCTGGTTGTTTTAATTACAGGGAATCACAAGTTTTTTTTTGTTTTTCTTAAAAATTAGGCAAAACCGAAACTAATTCCCTCTAACGCAGCAATGGGCACATCCGGTGTTATTTGATAGGTTGAATAAACACTAATTGAATGAGCTTTTTGAAATGGGTAAGCAGTTGAAATCAAGGAAGCCATAAATTTGATCAACGCCAATTAAAAATTTTGATTCCTCATTTATTCTTTGATTATCTATTTCATCGATTAGTTTTGAGAAATTTGACATTATTGCTTGGTTCTCAAATGAGTCTGCAATGTACTTATTTTTGTTTTTGCAAAGGATGAGAAGAAATGCGACAGTTATTCAGTTCCTAGATACAGTAAAATTACGTGTATCATGAAATGTAACGTTGTTAAGTAGTCTATTTTATTTTCTACTAGCGGACCTGACAGACGTTGTCCTGCATGACATTCCAAGCGATTAGGATAAACGAATGAATACACGTACAAAAAAATCATTCAAATCTATCGATCCGTTGAGTTGCAGTATAGATAAATAACCTAGATACCAACTGCAGCGCCATCTGCCGGACTGATTTGTGAATCTGAACCATCCAGGGCACCGCCCAAATAAATGCATAGAAAAAATTCATTTAAATATGTCCAGCCGTTTAGGAGGAGTTCAGTGACGTACACACGTAGAGTAGAATTATTATATATATATATATATATATATATATATATATATATATATATATATATATATATATATAATATATAAAGATGACACGGAGGTTGGTGATCACTTGGTGGTGAAACATTTAGATAAATAATATATTAAAATTAAAACACTCTGCTAAAAATTCACTGAGTGATATCAACTTATATATGTTTCTGGTTGTAACTCCCTTATCAAGAATAATAACTCAATTTGTGGAGCAATTTTTGATATTGACAAAAAATCAATATGCATTATTTCTACTTGTAAATTCATGATTTCAATTTATTTCAAAATTAATTCAGAGCTTCCTGAATTTCTAATTCATGAAATTTCAGAAAGCATAATTGCTACTTGAAATTAGAAATTTTCAAATAGAAATAATGCATTTTGAAATTTCGTTATTTTCTTCTCTGGACTTCCACATATATCGTTATTCGGGATAATCCCTCTCTGGACTTCCATAAATAAGTCAAAACCAAAATCGGTCCGGCCGTTCTTGAGTTTCAGCGAGACTAACCAACATCAATTCATTTTTATATTATAGATAATATGATATTTCTATTATTTTATAAATGACAATAGCAAAATTCACCAGCATTTTGCGTATCTATTTGGTACTTATTGAAGTATATATCTTAAAAAATAATCACATGTTGAACTATTCATTCAAAAACTGAGTAAACATTAAACGTTTTTTGCCTTTGAACCTTTTTTGCAGTTGACCCTTTTCCAACTGAATTTCTCCCCTTCTAGTCGCTTCAACTGAGAGAGACATCTCCAATAATTTTGACAAACAGTAGTGCTAGGTGTATCAAAGTGCACTGTTACAAAATACATTGTGTTCTTATGTCACCTTGAAACAGTATTCGCTGCAACCATTTTGAGAGTTAGAATAGTTACAGAGGAAACGGACACCAATTACCCATGGCATAGTTATAACTCTTACTTTTTAACAATGCCTCAAGATAAGTGTCATCCATTAATTTTGTCTTTCTTTTACAGATATATTCACAGTAAAGAAAAACCGTTCAAATGTGGGGAGTGTGGAAAAGGCTTCTGTCAATCGCGTACTCTTGCAGTTCACAAGATCTTACATATGGAGGAATCTCCCCACAAATGTCCTGTATGTTCCAGATCATTCAACCAGCGTTCAAATCTCAAGACTCACCTTCTGACACATACAGATCACAAACCTTATGAATGTAACTCATGTGGAAAGGTGTTTAGAAGAAACTGCGACCTCAGAAGACACGCTTTAACCCACGCAGTAGGAGACCTCCCGTCCGACTCTCTAGACGGAAGCTTCAATACTGCTGAAGAATCCGGAACGATGTCGCCGCGAACCAGAAGTCCTTGTGGTACTAACGACGGGTCAATGAGATCCGGTTCCCCTATATCCGAAAGAACCCAATGTCATGAACCAAGAAACTCGTCCAGTCCTTACACGATGCGTCCTCCACATGACAGATTAGATTATCGACACGAGTTGGATGACGAAGATGACCTGGATGAAGATCCCGAAATAGATCCTGGCCAAGAAGATCAACCTAACCTAATCAGCGATAAAATCGAGGAACCTCACGAGTTACCACCTACTCCAACTCCTCCGGCTTACCATCCTCAGTTACAGATACGTAGAGACCTCCATCACACATTCATGATGAAGTCTTCAACCATCACGAGTTCGATTGAACCAACCTATTTAGGAACGTTTAGAAAGCGTCATGCGGATGCCGATAGACCTAGAATGATGGATGGAGACCGTCCATTGCTCTCCCCGTATTCCAGTGATCGTCAAACTCCGCCGATGAATTTGAGAATTCCACCATCGCTTCATTCTTCGGTGATGGTGTCCACGATTTCTATGCATCACGCTATGTCAATACCTCCACCAAGTGCGCTCAAACCTCCTGATATACTTTCGTTGCCAGGATGTTCGGGCATTTCTAAAGTGAAGCACAGTGCTAGTGATATTGAACAATCAAACTTACCAAGTGATTTGTCTATGAAGAGACCAGAGGTTAGTCAACAATTACCCCAACCTAAGCCTCCCTCTAACCCACCTAAGAAGACTGGTTTCACCATAGAAGATATTATGAGAAGAAAATAATAACTAGAACCATTTAGTAAGATAACTACAAGGAGTGGTTGTCATTGAAAAATCGATACTTAATTTATTTCGGTCAATTACATCTCTAGTAGTTCGATATTACCTAGTAAACATTCCGTTTGTTTTATATAAGTTTTACCTGCTGTAAATTACCGTTTTTTTCGAACTATCGTTTGACATAGTGTGAAAAAAAATCTTTTAGGTAGACTAAAAACTTTTGAACAGTGTAAATCGACCGATATCAAGTGTAAAATACCCAATGGGGGTGTAAATGGAACTGAAGAATTTTCCGAGTTTTCCAAGTGAACATACAGTATGTAATAAAATTGAAAGCGAAACCTGATAACTGTACAACAAAACTCTTTATCTTTTCGTGAGAAACTTAATAAAATTGTACATGTTTTGAGGTTATTAATTTACTAGAAACTCATTTATTTTGAAATTGTGTTGAATATCAAATTTGAACAAGGTTTTACCAGTAAGTGAATATTTTCAAGAGGAATTTATATCATTAATTCTGTAGAATTTGAATCAATATAGGGAATTTTTCAGCAGCTATAAAGCATCAATTATGTTAATTAAAAATATCTTCGATTTTTAACCAGCAGTTTTGGTTCAGATTAATTTAATGCCTTTGCTAATGGTTTAACGATGTTTACAGATGCTCTATCACCCAAATTAGATGAAGAGAAATATTTTATAGATATTGTGGAATTCCTAGTTCAATTTTCGTTTATTTTTGATATTCATGCAAGTGTTGATCAATTTTGTATAGTTCCTTGTATTTAGTTCTAAGATTTGTGCAATTTTTATTATGAATTGAGAACTTTATACTCGCTGATATTATGTTGTGTCACATATAGGTCAATATTATATTATTGTAAATGTGTTTTTTCAATTTTATATTTATATTATAAAATCCATAAAATTCTAAAGTGATTTTTATTTTTGTATACGCGTTTCAAAATTTTTGTATAATTTTTTTAAATTTTGAAGTTCTTTATTTCATTACAATTGATTTGAAACAAGGTTATTATCTTTGATGCCTGATATAAGATATTTTTAGATCTCATAATTTGTTGTAGGATTTTTGTACGTAATAGAGAAATATCTCATATTGCAAAATTAATTCAAAATAATCTAGTAGCTATTGGCCGTGATTTATTTCAATTTTTAGAGGTTGGTTCGCAATTTTTGTGAGCAGGTAATTGACATACGTCAAGGCCCACTAAGAATAAATTTTGTTTTTCGTTAATATTCTCGCGCATTCAATGAAAAAAAAAGAGGTATTTATCTAGTGCGTATATGGGTAGAAAAAAGAAAAAATGTTTTTTAGGTTTAAGTTGAAATATTCGATTCGTTTGAAATTTTTAATAAAATTATTTGAATGAATTTAACGTTTTTTTTCATAAACTCATTGATACTGTTAATCATTGAAAGTAATTAATATTTTGAAGTTGAATTGGGGATGCTTCAATTTGTTGGATGATATTCATTGCTCCTTCCAGATTTCACAGAATTTACTAGAAGTTGAATCACCCATTTTCAAATTTTAACAAAGTGAAAAAACTGAGGAAACGCTGGCAGTAATAATAATAATAATAAGCATATATTTCCTACAGGTAACTACCCAATTACAGGAAAATACATAATGAATAAATATGGTTACTAACTATGAACTATGGTTATGAAAATATCAATAACAACATAGATATACGATATTAAAAATAATTATAATAATAAAAAACATAATCAAATATAATAATCCAAATCT
Source organism: Henosepilachna vigintioctopunctata (assembly GCA_030704895.1). Taxonomy (NCBI): domain Eukaryota; kingdom Metazoa; phylum Arthropoda; class Insecta; order Coleoptera; family Coccinellidae; genus Henosepilachna; species Henosepilachna vigintioctopunctata. Next base: position 3,981,755 of record JARQZJ010000095.1, on the reverse strand, counting down.
TTAATGTCAATATCTACATGTTCAATCATAATAATAATAAAGAAAACAAATCACTCGGAACTCAATTCGGAAGAAATCTAGATACCTCACTGTTGTTTTTTTATTAAATAAAAGTGTTCAGTATCAAATTAGATATCGATTTTCGTTTTATTGATATTCTGACTCATTCTTAGTCACCATTTTGGAAGATTAAATCTAACAGATGTAATCTTTTGATATTTTTATGGTTTTATAATTCTAAAATACTCCAAGATTTTCAATAAAATAGCATACTATGTACATTTCCCATCATATATCTATCGGTTTTCTAACCTCTAAACTCATGAACATACAGAACCGCCCATATTGTACCCGGGATTCGAACCCAGATCTTCTGCTCGACAGGACTTCAAGATTTGTTCATACAGAGGGACTTTGCCTTATAATTCAAAAGAGCAAAAAGTGTGATCTACAAGAACACGCATTTAATAGTGTTATAAGGAAAAACTATTGTGACAGAATTTTTTTGAGATATTCCTCTAAGCAAATATATGACTATAAAATCAAAGAAAATATTTCTTGTTAATGTTTCGCTACAAATTGGAGCCTTGCCAAAACTTCAATATGAGTAATTTTCTCAAATAACAGTTCTAATGCCAGAAGCAAAATGAACAATAAAGTTTGGCTATTTTTTTATATTGAAAGTAAATACCGAACGGGTTTGCATGTTGTCTAGTTTCTAATCCAGAAAATCATGTAGTTAGTTATACTTCACATGAAAAGAAAATATGATACAATTTAGTTCAATCTATAATGTTCAATAAATTTACTTCAAATAACACTACTCAAAATAATACATCACAAGAAAAAAACATCGAATAAAAAAGATAGGAGTATAAGTTCTGAATTTTCTGGATTAGTGTGAAAAAACAGATTCCTATTCATAAAAATTCTCATAAATTTCTTTATCTGGCCACCATGAGGATTTTCATGGCGAAAAAGATAATATAACGGGAGTTTTTTTAGAGGTAAAGAACTTTAAGTTGGCATTACTGTTGAAGATGGCGTCCGATTTAACAGCTCAGAAGTGATTTATTCTCAGTTTGGTTTGGCAATGCATCATGAATAGACTCAAACCTGAACAACCCTTGCAAATAGTGTCGAATGGGCCCAAAACGAGATTGCTGTTGTTCCCGATTTTCATAAGCGAATTTTGTTTAGCGATGAAGTGCACTTCTGGTTGAATGGCTACGTCAACAAACAAAACTGCCGCATTTGGAGTGAGGATAATCCTCGAGTGTATGTCAAAACACCGTTACATCCAGAAAAATTGACTGTTTGGTGCGCTTTATGGGCTGGTGGAATCATTGGTCAGTACTTCTTCAAAAACGATGATGGTCAGAACGTTACAGTCAATGGTGATCGGTATAGAGCCATGATTACTAAGTTTTTCATTCCTGAATTGAACAACCATGATGTTCAGGAGCTGTGGTTTCAACAAGACGGCGCAATATGTCACACAGCTCGTGCCACAAATGATTTATTGAAAGCCACGTTTGGTGACTGCCTAATTTCAAGTTTTGGACCTGTGAATTGGCCTCCAAGATCTTGTGATTTAACACCGCTAGACTAATTTCTGTGGGCCTATGTGAAGTCATTGGTCTATGCGGATAAGCCACAAACGCTTATTTTTTTGCATTTGGAAGACAATATTCGCAGTGTTATTGCCGATATACGGCCACAAATGTTGGAATAAGTCATCGAAAATTGGACGTAAAGATTGGACCACATCAGAGCCAGCCGTGGCGGTCCAATGCCAGAAATCATATTTAAAATGTTCTGTTTAAAAAATTCTTGTCAATCGAATGATCCATCGTTGTTTTATTGCAATTTAAAGTTCTATACCTCTAAAAAAACACCCTTATAAGTAAATAGATTCTCAAATTTTAATCTATATTGCTTTACTGTATCATTTAGTGCACATTATTCATTTCAAGGTTCTAACAAAACTACGATATTTGTATTGAAACGTTGTTAAAATAAAATTTACCATTTTACAGCCAGTTAATTGCCATAAAAATCAGTTTGACTTCATGTAATTTTATGTAAAATGCATAAATTGTTTACAAAGTCGACTAATTTACAAATTAAACGAAAGTGTATTATTGAATATCAATTATGTCTATTGTAACGTTTACTTACTATCATACAAAGTAGAAAATATAAAATATCGAATCGATATACTTAAACCCTTCAGCAAAAAATAAACTAGTTATAATCGAAGTACCTATAGGAAGGAGTAGACCTAATATTTAACTATCATAACTAGAATTACGTGAATAGCGAATAACATGAAAACGACTTCATAATAAGCAAAATTGATTAGTATTCAACTCACTTATTTCAAAGTAACGATCTATGAATATTAAACGGAATGAATTGGTATAAAAAGTTGAACAATTACTCGGAATAACAGTCTCATTTATATTCATGAGTTTTCACCGAACTGAGAATTATATTGAAAAATACTGCGCTCGGTGGTTATATGCTGCGTTCACTGCATTTTGCAGTTTTTTTACTAACCAGATTTTAATGTTAACTCCACGCCATTTTGACAAGGTCAGAAGTGTAATTTTTTGACACTTCTATTAGACAATAATGAAAATATCGGAATGATTCAACGAATTTAAACGAATCATTCAAATTATTATTGATTACGGTTTTTCAAAATTTGTTTTTTGAATATAATAGTCGATAAATACAATCATTTAATTATAATCAAATAATCGTTTCTCTCAAAGAATTTAATTGTATAGTACCTACGACAACTAGTTTTGATATTCAAAATGATTCTGTTACAATCAATCATATCTCATGTTTTTTCATCAATATTTTATGTACCTATATCCACTCAGAACTCAGATCATAATACCAGCAATAACAATGTTGCCATATTTATTAGGTATATCATTCTATCGGTTCAACGGTAGGTACCATAATAGCTTGTCGATCAGTAAGATTTTGGTAATAGGGTTCAATACTACGTATCTATAAGAATTACCTTTTAAATATTTCAATTTTCATTTCCCAAAGTTCTAAAATTATCGTAAGTAACATCCAACTGAATTACTGTTAATTATATTTGACATTTGAAACGTCATTCGTTTTTGCATTTGCTATAAAAACACATATTACTAAGAATTTCAGTTTCTTCAGTTGCCTAATTAGAATAATTCAATTCAGTTCGAAGTATTTCACAATTTTGAATTTTCAAAAACATTGATTAAATTTCAAGAGGAGTCTTCTTCCTTCGATTTTGGCCGACTATGGACCACGTGAAATAACTTTTCATGAACATTCCTCCCCATTCTTTTTTTTTCTTCCAATACTTCTTCAATCGTTCTCCATGCTTTTTTCTTTCTTTTGTCCATTTTCCCCAGTCTTCTTTTTTTCCTTTTCTTGAAAACACCCGAATCCCTTGATCTTCTTCCTGAATTCTTCTCTCCTCTTCACATCCTCTCCATCGATTTCCATCTCTTCCATGTCTTTTCTGACCTCCTTGATCCATGTTATCTGAGTTTTTGCGTTTCTGTCGAAATAATTGAAAAGTCTCTTGGTCAGCCTTATTTCATTCATTTTCTTAAAGTGTCCGTAGAAAATCACTCTTCTTCTCCTCATTGTGTCAGTTTCCACTTTCCATCTTCATACTTTGGTCCCAGGATTTTCCGTAGAATTTTTCTTTCTTTTTTTTCACCTTTTCTAAATGGCTGGTCGTATTCAGTGCAAGGCATTCTGAGGCATAGAGACCCTCTGGTTTAATAACTGTATTGTGGTGTCTCAGATTTGCATCAATAGATATGGACTTCTTATTGTATATTTTTTTTGTCAACTGGAATGCTAGTTTCATTTCTCTTGCTCTTGCATGGATAGCTTCTTTATCAAGGGCGTTTGATTGAATTGACTCTCCAAGTTATTTGAACCAGTTGACCCCCTTAATTTTTCCATGTGTTATTGAAATCTGTCTTGGTGTATCTTTTTTATTGGTCATTTATTCTGTCTTTTCATATGATATTTGCAGTCCAGGTTTTTCCGTTGTCTCTTTTAGTATATCCATCTGTCTTCTTGCATCTTCTAGGTTTTCTGCCACTATTGCTAGATCGTCCGCAAAAGCTAGACAGTCAATTTCAAGGTTATCCTTCTTTCTTCCAATTTTTATTATAGGAATTCCTTCCTCTTCCATTCTTTTCCTCCACTCTCTCATTACCTTCTCCAGCACACAGATGAAGAGCAATGGGAAGAGCCCATCTCCTTGTCTTTCTCCTGTTTTAACTTCAAAGGGTTCTGGGCTCGTGTGTTTCCAAGATTGTTCTTGGCAATACTTTGGAATGCCAACCAAGCATTCTTTTCAAAGTCATTCATTGTTTCAATGAAACGTTCATCTTTAATAAGTTGCTGAATCTGTGGCTCATTAAATACACCAGCCTTCATCTTCTCATATGACAAGCTAGAAAATGCCGAAATGATATACTTAAAACAGTCCCCTTCATTCGAAAAATTTGCCAAATCTGTGGCCCATCAAAGACACCAGCCTTTATCTTCTTAAGAGGTTAATTCTTGAAAAAATGACACTGGAATTTCAGCTGAATTGCGATACTGGTGTACAGCTGACGCTAAACTAGGATAATCTATTTCAAATTTTTTTTTTCTTATATCCTGCTGTTTTTACTATACAAAAGTAACAATCATTGGAGTGGTCTTTTGGGTTCTCGTCAAATCATTGGTATACCAAACGAAAGTTTAATATGTGTTCCTTTTGTCCACATTCTCAAACACTCTAGTATAGTATGCGCAACAACTGTAAAAGAAAAAGAACTTGACGTGATAGAGAAAAACTGATAAAGTTTTGGCATCAGCATGTCAATTTAACTCTAAAACAGCCTAATAATCCAAGTCAACAGAAATTATGTTACAAATTGTTCCCCAGTGTATCGTACTTCATACAGCTTCATAAAGTGGTGAAATCCTTATATCTATTTGATCATTTAATGAGTTGACGATGTCTACTGATATTTTATAATACTATATAATATAAATATAATACTAATAACTTATAGTGTTTATAGATTTCTATGGATTCAAAAATGCCTATCTAGTTTGTTACCTTATGAAACATTTTTAAACTATCTGCACCTAGAAAAGTATGCCCTGAATCTAGAAAATGTTAAAATTCGAATTATTTGTTTTCCTCCTGGAGAACTACTGATATTCTTTGAATCTTGCAACAAATTTTCTGCCTGTTTGTCGCATGCAACGGCTTTTGCACTCTTTACAACAAAGTTAATAAACTCCAGATTTTGTATTCGGTGTTAATCTTTAACATTAAAAAAACAGTTGAGATACAAAAGGGACACTTTTTTATACAATACTATGATTATCACACAGTACTGAAGTAATCTATTCAATATTTAAATTTCATGAGTTTTCAATGTTGTCAATGTTGTGGAAACTAGATACATTCTCTCAATCTAGTTTTTCCTCTATACTACAAGATCTCGATAACTTATGTTTTGTTGACATTTACCGGGAAATTTTCAATGTAGTATTTAGCAATATCAATTTGCAACCATACTTTTGTTAAAATCTTCATTATTTGCCCCAAATTACTATGCAGCTAGCAATATACATATATCCAGATTCTTTTTATTAAGGTGGAATAACCAGAGTAGCATCAGTAGTTGTGGGTTTTAATCTCTTTCAAATCAAACTTCGTACACCTGGTCAACATCGACAACATCGCACAAGTACCGGTTTTGTTTTTTTACATCCCGTCCAGGCTCTGAAAAGAGACAACGCACCCCGTTACCTAGTAAAGATAGACGAAGACCGCGAATTGCTCGCATTCTTCAATGTTTTATGACAAAAAGACAATTCAAGAACAGATTGCTCTGATATAAAGCCACTTATTTCATAGCCAACCGACCTGAAAGCGAGTGAGTTGGAGAAATATATAGGTAACGTGAGAAACTGGGATAATTGCATGAATTTGTCTTTTCTTTTTACGTTTCGTGTTTTAGATACATGTATGTAAGTTGTACTGCGATATGAGGTAATTTATGATCACTTATTTGTAATGAAGTTAATTTTAAATGGACTGTAAATGTTTTGCTGTAATTTCTGGAAGAAATGTGTGTTCATATGTGGTATGCAGCATGATGGAGTTTAATATTGAATTTATAGCATGAAAAGTGCAGAGATTGGTAAAGAGGTCTCCACGTGAGGTATTTCTGAATAAAATGAAGCGACAAGATGATTATGAATAATCTCATTCGTTAGTTGTTGGGAATGTGATAATTAAGCCATAAATTAAATAATTTAGGGAAAAGTAATAAAAACAAAACTTCATTATGTTACAATAATAAACTTTCTTTAAAACACTACATGCACTTGCTAATGATAGATCATAGTTTGAAATAGGCCGTAAATAAATGAAACAATTCAACAATCTATAGAATCAGGGAATAAGACAACTTTAATTAAAATTATGTCCTTTAGAAAAAGAGGAAAATATAATTCAAGATAACATCTATATAGATATCACACAAACACACAGATGTATGTGTTTGTGTTTGTATATATTGCTCTCAACAATATTATTCTTAATATTATGAAAAATCTAAATAAAAATATCTTCTTTCCTAATTCCTCCAAATGTTCATACTATTACTTGTAGTTTAGAAAGAAAATCGATGAACTTCTTATCAATTTCTGTGACTTCAGTTATTAATTTCTGTTGAAACTTTTCGATTCTAACAGAGATAATATAATTTTTTTTTGTCATTTATTTATGCTATTTTATTTTCATTTGTTCTTCATTCTAAGTAGGGTTTGTGACAGTTATGTACAAGTTACATAACTTGACAGTTACTTTCAAGCTCACTTGTTATATTTCGACTTGGTACGAGAGTTTCTTTTCATGTTTTCAATATTTTTATAAATTTTAATATTTTTGAAACCATAAAAATTAAAATTTTTCAATACTCTTTCACAGCATAAGTCAGTCAAAAAATTTTATTCCATTGCATTTTATTTTTGAAATGAATCCGGTTTAATAAAAAACATAATCATGTTTGTTTGAAGAAGACTTTCTAAAAATAAACTTTTTCATGTCATAAGAAGACTGTTATTGCTAAAAACGTTCAAAATAAAATATCTTAAACAGGCAATAAATCAATTCCAAGAAATATATATATTTATATATATAATCACACAAAGAGATAATTTTTACTCAACACTGACAATACGATTAACGCTAGATCAGATATTGAAAAATTGAGCATCATCTATTACAATATTTGCAGCTTGTTTTTTCTCCTAAAGAAGACATAAAAAATTGTCGAAATATCAAGAATTGTAATGAAAAAATGAGTTTTTTAACACTACTTTAAACAAGATTATTCTCATTACCTAATCCTACATGAGTATCGCACTACCGAAAAATTACCTAATTATTTATTACCTATTTATATTGCCTATTTATTTAACGAAACCTTCTTCGTTATTAGGTTTGTCGCAAAAAAATAACGAAGTTTCATCATAAAATAAAAATAACTAAGAATAAAATGTAGAGTTGAGATTCGAATGATGTCAAACTTATTAATTATTAACATGTTACAATACACAATTTATCGTCAGTTAACTCGAATAAGAAAAATCGTGACCTAACGTAATTAAAATACCTAATGAGAATCTAGGAACAGTATTCACTCTGCACCTTGTGACTAAGAATTCCCACGATGTAAGCCACTTACAAATTTCGAAGAATTTAGTTAGGAAAAACAACTAGTGTACTAATAATATATATATATATATATATATATATATATATATATATATATATATATATATATATATATATATATATATAACTAAAAATTTATATTCTCAGCAAGACGAGACTGTACATGCGGAAAAATTCATTTACTGTCTATGTTTCGTTACGTATTGTAGCTTTGTCAAAAACTCGAAATAAGCAATTTCACTAAATGACAAAAATAAGAAATGATTGAGACTGAATTCTCGCTTAACTCTTGGTGAAACATAATTAAATATTGAATTAAATTAAACACTTGGCTTGATGTTTCACGATTATATTTAACGATATCAAATAGTTGACATGTTTCGAGCGTGAGCTCATCTTCAAGACTCAGTCTTGAGTCAGTCTGAAACATGTTCACGAATTGATATTGTTAAATATAATCATGAAACATTAGACCAAGTATTCAATTTGATTCATTAAGAAATAAGAAATATTTTATATATTTTTATAACAAAAACAAATTAATGATTTATTCTTATATATTTTCTACATCATGAAAAAATTCCAGAGAAAAATACTTGCTCGACATTCGGTATGAAGTGTCTTATTCTTTTCCACACGAAAAGTCCTAAAAACTCATGAAAAGTCAGAAAATGAAAATTTTCATTTATATGAATGTGTTTCATGTAGTTAGAGAAAATTCCTCTGATATACTTTTAAGTTTTCATTCGTTTGATCTTAATTAATCAGTAGGTATTATTGATTGTTGTTTGTGGAGTATTATCATCTATTTCAAGTAGAATTTTCCTATTGTTCATTAATGAATTTATTGAAATATTGAAAACTGAACACAGTTGTTTCATAACTTTTTCGTCGATATAGTACTTTCCAAATTTTAGATATGTAGGGAATTTCTAAATTGTGTCTACATTTTTTATTGTTTTTATATATTGATTTTATATAAGTTTGACCCTTTTGATATCCATAGTAGTTTATAAAATTCAATTATTCATTAGTTTTGAAAGTCATTTGAAATTCAACGAAACCTCTACAAGATTGAAGACTTTTGAATTACAAATAGTCTATATATCTATATATATATATATATATATATATATATATATATATATATATATATATATATATATATATAAAATTGATTGAATGCCTGTTTAAGATTATTTTCAATGTTTTTGACGAAGATGTGATATACAACGAAATGTCAACCAAAATAAAGTTTTTAAGATTAATAGGCGCTTTTTATTGCTGAAAGCATTGAAAAAATTTATATATATATATATATATATATATATATATATATATATATATATATATATATATATATATTTGAATATAAAATGAAAATCAAACGCTTGAACTTTTGATTTACACTTTTATTGATAACATAGCATGACGCGTTTCGTCGTTACAAACGATTTCTTCAGATGCTTTTAGAATACTGATAGCATCTGAAGAAGTCGATTGTAACGACGAAACGCGTCACGCGATGTTGTCAATAAAAGTGAAAATTAAAGGTACAAGTGTTTGAATTTTATTATATATTCAATTATAATGGATTTATATCAAGTAACCCCAACACTATTTAATATATAACTATGTACCCCCAACACTATTCAACAATGTATATTATACTTAGCTTCTAGAATCACGAAGACTTCATAGTTAGTGATTACTCAGGTAGAACTTTCACGAATTTCCAAACAAGAATATCCAAACATAAAGAACAATAGCCCTTTACTCAATATTCTCAATTAATTCAAAGTAGAACAATTAGGTCCGAAGGATTATCCTTCCTTAATTTTTATACCTTCTTTTTCTTTCCGCTTTCTATGTTCTAATGTAATTTTAATTGTTGTGTCTACCTTTTATTACCCAGTTTATCTTCAATTTCAATTTTGATTCTTAGATTCCATTACTTTTCTTTGTTATCTATATTCTGGCACTCTAGAATTTGTATAGACATTTGTATTTGTGAAATTATACCAGATATATGTCTGCCTTATCATTCATTAATTTGAACCACTTTTTTTCATTGCAGCTATATTAACTTTTCTTCCATTAGTAGTAATACTTTTTTCGATATTTTTCAGTTATTGAATATGTTTTCACGTTTAGCTTTTATATTTTCATCTTCAATATTATTTTCCTCCACATTTGTTTTATGTTAATGAATATTCATTAATATTTTGTTCTGTTCATAATAAATCATTCCTTATGTTTGGATTTTTTACCTGAAAATGAATCTTTATTATCGTATTCTAGAAGTTTAAAATACAATTTTCTCATCAATTGAAGTGGATATTAATAAATAAAATATTAAGCTATCTTCAATGGTGTTTTTCGTTTTATCAAAGTGTCACTATTGTTATGGTTATTTTCGTGATTTGTCTTGTGTGGTTTTCATATTTATGTTAGCTTTCTGAAGTAAATTTGAAAACTATTTTCAATATTTTATGTATGCAATATCTGTCATGGCATTCATTTTTGTTTCTGTTATAGAATTTTCACCTTCTATTCAAATTATTCTCATCAATTATTCTTATTAAGAATAATTAATTATTAATTTTAATATATTATGGATAATATCTCTTTCAGGTGTGTTCTTCTGTGAGTTTCGTCTATTATCGTCATCTTAATCATGCGTATCAATGTCTTCAAGAAAACTGTAGTTATAGTCAGCTGCATATTGTACTTCTGCTCATTTGAGATCTTCTTTATCTTCATTTCTCTCTTGGCAATCGGTAATGATATTTTTTCATTATTCAAATCGCTTTTCAATGAGTTATTAGTGCAAACACATACATAATATGTCGATTTTTATTACAGATCATGCTCGCAAAAGATACCACTAAATCTTCGCCAGTATCATCGCCACCGCCACGGTCGTTATCACCGTCAAAATCCTCGTTGTTGATACCACTAAATCCCCGTTCATTAATTCCATTAGATACAAAATTAAGATGTCTATCACTATTAGAGCCACTGTTATCACCAACGTCAAAATCGATGCCGCCGTTAGAGCCAGTACCATCGCCAAGCCCACTGCCACTACCACCATTAGAGACAGCGTCGTCACCAAGGCAACAGACAATGCCTCCATTAGAACCAGTGTCATCACCTAGCCCACAGTCACTACCACCATTAGAGTCAGTGTCATCATCAAGCTCGCAGTCACAGTCATCATTAGCGGCAAAGTCATCCCGAAGCACACCGCTACTATTAGAGCCGGAGTCATCACCAAGCCTACAATCACTGTCACCATCAGATCTAGTGTCAGTAACAAGTTCAGTGTCTCTGCCTCCATTAGAGCCAATGTCACCACCAAGCCTACTGTCATGCCGTTCATTAAAGCCAATGGCATCACCAAGCCTACAATCACTGTCACCATCAGATGTAGTGTCAGTCATAAGCTCAGTGTCTCTGCCTCCATTAGAGCCAGTGTCACCACCAAGCCTACAGTCATACCCATCGTTAGAGCCAATGGCTTCACCAAGCCCAAAGTCATCGCTTACATTAGACATAGTGTCATTACCAAGTTCACAGTCACTTTCAATATTAGATCAAGTGTCACCAACAAGCCCAATGTCACTTCCTTCATTAGAACCAGTGTCATCACCAAGCCCAAAGTCACTGCCATCATTAGAGCCAGTAACACCGCCAAGCCCAGAGTCACTGCCACCATTAGAAGCAGTGTCATTACCAAACGCTCAGTCATTGCAAACATTAGACTTAGTATCATCGCCTCATAAGCAGTCTATTTTACAAGAGTCGTTGTCGACATCTTCAACTTCATCCTCACTGCCCTCATTTTCATCATCGCCACAGTCAACTTCAGGATCTCTACCATTTTTAGAATCAACGTTATCAACTCCTGAGCCACTACCAATATTCGAGATCTTGCCATTGTCGCGTTCACCACCTTCATTATTACCATTTCATCCACTATCAATACAAACATCGATAACGTCAAGGTCATCATCGGAATCAGATCTAGTACCATCGTCGCCATCATCAAGTATGCGGCCTTTACAGGAATTGTCGTCCACGTCATCGCCAGAATCACAACGTCATTTGTCATCGTCATCATCACTGACACCATCTACTTCGTCAACATCGCAAACCACGTCCTCGACGTGGTCAATGTAACTGGTAAATTATTATTTTTGTTCATTTTTGATTGAGTTTTTTCAATTAGTGAATTTCCGCTTAATTTTAATATTTGAAAGAACTTTCCATGAATTTTAAGAAAAGCACAACTATTTATCACAAATTATCACAAAACCTTGTGCTGTAAATTGAGTATAATAAACATTATTTATCTTCAATGTAACCTCTAAACTCTAAAGCATGCATTATCAACCACATCTATGCTGAAATTCGAACACTGCACATCTTCATCGCAGAAGGCATAGGAAGTGAACACTTCCTTAAAATTGATGAAACTTGATGCATACCAAAAGTAGAGAGACACTGACGGAACTAATAATATAATAATCTATAAAAAGACTTCGAAGACACTGCGAAAAGTATCTTTGAAGACTTTAAAGGAATCTTTTTAATGTCTTTAAAGAGGTATTACTACTTTTCCACTTTTTTGATCAATGATCAAAAGTATTCAAATAGAAGGTAATCTCAACTGAAAGTTTTTGGTTGCCAATAGGACAATTCATTTTCCGCAATTGCTTTTTTATAATGTTTACCTCTCGATATGTATTTATTTAGAACGGGTGTGTTATATATTTCAAATAGCAAACTTAATTACACACACTTAATTTTAATATGCTAATAATATCTATTTATTATCCTAATTTCAGTTTCAGGTTTGTCAATTTGCCATTGTCCTTAACACGGTGGTTTTTACGTCATAATCAGGTGCTGTCAGTGTTATTATGTCATCAAGACCAACGCCATCATCATCATCCATTGATGATGATGGCGCTTTGTCAAGTCCAACTGTCAACTGTCTTACGTCAAACGTTCTTTCATCTATAATTTTATAAATTCTGTTTAAAATATTTCACCTCTAAATTTTATGTCATTCGTTTACGAATAAAATTTTATGAAAATGAAATTTAATTGATTCAAAATCTTTCAGAACATGAACAGGTATGTAATATATATATATATATATATATATATATATATATATATATATATATATATATATATATATAATATATAGTTGAATTTCACGCCTGTAGATAAGTATTTTCAGTGTTTAATTGAGATTGCAGTCAAGGACAGGAAAATAAGTTACCTCATCAGTATTTTCCAAGCTCTTGAAAATATTTACGTATTTTCTTCTTCAGGGTTAAAATTGTAATATTAACAGTTTATATAACAAGGCACTATTGAAAATTTTTCTTACAATTACAGTGAAGTTAGTCTGAAGGTACATTTGTTACTTGAATTTTGAAAATAAGTATTCCCAAATGCATTGGGTTAATATATTATTGCATTTTACGTGTTTTATCATTAACGAAAAGAAAATGAATTTATTTAGTATATTTGTAGTGTATTTTTCGGTAAATATAGTATCAGAATGTGAGCCATTAATCAGAAGAATCAATCAGATTTACATATATGTTGCTGATATTATCTGTGTCAGATTTTTTATTGATACAGGTTCCTGTCTTCTTAATATGAGCCATTTCTAGGAAAAGGCGTTTATTGTAATTATTTGCGTAATCTAAAATTTTTCTGGCATTGGAATTTAATTTAGATTTAGTGGAAACAATCTACTTGAAAAGGTGAATTGAGAAATACATTTAGTGTCGTTGCTTCCTTCAACCACTAAACACATAAAATGCAATAATATTTTAACCCAATGCATTTGGGAAAACTTATTTTCAAAATTCAAGAAACGAATGTACATTCGGACAAACGTCACAGTAATTGTAAGAAATATTTTCAATAGTGCCTTGGTATATATACTGTTAATATTGTACAATTTTAGTCCTGAAGAAGAAATTAAACATTTTCGAAAGCTTGGAAAATACTGAAGGGGTAACTTATTTTCCTGTCCCTGATGTTCCTTTGTTTCTGATTAAATATGTTTCAAATCTTTGTGTACATTGACTTTCATATATTGTCGTTATAATTTTGGGTACTTGTAATGAGTAAAGCTTTGTATCGATCTAGAGAAATATAGGGAGGATTAAAAAAAACCTTTTCGAAATGGATTCTTGGGGATAAACTTTTTATTTATTTTTTTTTCTCAAAATCTTATGACTTAGGAACATAAAATAATTTCATATAATCCATGAACTCTGTTTTTTTGGAATCAAAAGTTGCCTGGAAATTTTCATAGATCCCTTCCTCCGAAATGCAATATTTTGTAATTTTGCTGAAACCCTTATTTTTATTGAATCGTATTGGCATTTAGTTGATGTAAATCCATTTCAATTAAATATAAGATAAAATCCTTGCATAGTTCTTGATAAAACACTTGAACTTTTGATTTACAATTCTATAAAGAAAAGAGAGATCCTATGTGAAGTTCTATGAAGAAAAGTGAAGTGTAAATCGACAGTTCAAGCGTTTTGTGAATTTTAATTTATATTTAACCCCATTTTTATATCTCTAAATCAATAAATCCCTTCTCATGGCACAGGTTCTTCTGTAGTACAAACACACCTCTTGAATTTTTCTGAGGAGAGCGAAATGTTATTTTCCATTATACAATGTTATTGATTACGTACAAACTCATGTTCAACAATATAACCTAGTAATTAAGAGAACAATAATAATTATCAGCAAGCAGCACTTGAATATAAACATATAAATTGTTGATGAATTATTGCAGTGTTCTATGTAAAAATCTAATTGATTCTCTCAGCGATTTCTATTGAAAACGTCCAATAGTCAGTAATAAATTCAAAGGTTCATTTGCTAGAGCTGCATTTCAATACATGATTGAGAAAATTATTACGTAATCACTTCATTGTTGGAAGTTTTAACACGAAATTTGCATGAAATATTTTTTTTTGGTTTCTACAGAGTTTCCTCTGAGTATTTTTTGACGTAATGAAACATAAGGTTTTTATTTTTACTATGCTCAGTATCACGAAATCATAAAAGATAAGTTTGAATATTGAAGGACGTAGTTGATGAGTGTGAATTTTTTAAAATGGGGAAAAATCAGTTTTCTAGATTTATAGAGTTTTATTTACAAATTTGATGTACGTTTTATCATTACCTCTAATAGTAAGATATACGTCATAATTGTAAGTCTTTGCAAATTTTTGTAAGAGTCTGCAAATTCAGAAAACAGTATTTGCTTCAACATTTTATAAGATATTAGTGCGATAACAAACTTTATTAACCATCTCGGATTATGTCAAGTGAAATCTGGCAAGAATTTTCTGTAAAGAGTCATGAGATTCTTGCCTAAGCATTTCTCTTTCTACTTTTGAAGATACCGAACTATGGTTTTCTTTGATCTTGAAAATATACACATATTACACATATACAATATTGTTTTTCATTAATCAATATCTCCTGAGAATACAAAAATTTAGATACCAATAAACTGTTTAAGTTAATGTAATTTTTAAAGTATATGATACATTTTAGACATAACAACAAGTGGATTGAATATGATTTCATAAATTGTATAAAAATTCAGCTTTCCATTGCCTTTCTCCCTGTTTAACTTTTGAAAAAGGAATATAACCTCCAAACTTTGGCAAAAAAAAGATTTCGAGGTTAAGGAATGGGTATATACCCCTAAACGTTTCATATTGTATGAACTAATTGTGAACATTGAATATGCAACGGCTAAATAGTTTAATAACTATAGTATAATATATAATTAGCATATACATAAAAAAGCGGATTAGTGGATATATTCCGCATAACACGAGATATATATTCCTGATGATTGAGATTGAAATCTCGCTTAACTCTTGGTGAAACATAATTAAATATTAAATTAAATTAAGCACTTGGCTTAATGTTTCACGCTTATATTCAACAACATCAAATAGTCAACATGTTTCGAGCGTTAGCGTAGCGTAGTCTTGAAGATGAGCTCACGCTCGAAACGTGTTGACTATTTGATATTGTTAAATATAATCGTGAAACATTAAGCCAAGTGTTTAATTTAATTTGATATATTCCTTAACTTTATCATCCGAATTACAATTGAGGCAAATGAATGGAGTGATTGATCTTCATTATATGAGATACCACAAACAATACGAAAATATTTATACGACAATACTGTTACGAATTATGGGTTTCGACGGATAAATTCCAATAATTAACTTTTAACAATCAATAAAAATCCTTTATTTACAAACTGAAAATAAACACAACAAATGTCAATATCGCTTATGTCACACTTCTGTCTGTTGATGACTGTTGTGATATATTATTCTATGAGTGGAAATATTAAACGACACTAGTATTTTTTGACTTATATTCATCCTTATTTGCAAAGAACCAACTATTCGACACGTGGTTGTTACTGGTTGTTCTTCAGCGAATCTGAAACAGGAGTCACAGAGGCAGTTCGATCTCCTGAACATCGACAATGAAACTACTAGATGAGCTCTCTGGTCGTGCCTGCGACGGTTCTCAACAGTCTCATCATTTCTCCAAACATCCATAAACTATAGAGGCGGCTTGAGGGCAAATCTGTAACAATACGTTTGACTGGGTTGACCACGGTATTCTATCGAATAAACTAGGCACTTTCAGGATTTCGACATCCCTCATCAAACTTTTCGAATCGTACTTGATAGGGAGAAAGCAAAGCGTTTTTAGCCGTGGGTATACATGAATTGAATACTGTACTCCATCTGGAGTGCCCCAAGGTTCCATACTTGGTCCTTTGCTTTGTACAATGTTCATAAATGATATAATCGATGTCATTGATGTTGAGGGTTTCTTGTTCGCAGATGACTTTAAGATCTTTCATTATGTTTCCAACATTAGTGACTGTGATCGCATCGCAAGACACTCGCGTAATATTGTAAATTGGTGTGATTTCAACAAATTAACTATCAACATCTCCAAATGTCATGTTATGTCGTTCTCCACAAAATATAATTTGATAAATTTCAACTTTGAAATTGGTGATAATATTTTGGGAAGATCTAAATCATTTATTGACCTTGGCGTAACCTTCGATTCTCAACTAACTTTTGTGACTTATATCAATGCTACAGTAAGAGCTGTAATGGTTTCATTATTCGCATTGGTAAGGAATTTAGCAATATATCAACTCTGAAAACATTGTATTGTGCTTTCGTAATATCTAAACTCGATACGGATCAATAGTCTGCAATCCTGGTTATCAGTTACACATTGATCAACTGGAGTCTATACAACGAAAGTTCCTGAAACTTTTGAGCTTCAGAATTGATGGAATATATCCACCTATAGGCATACAACATGAAACGCTTACAAGTCGTCATAATGTGGACACACTCAGTACGCGAAGGAAATGCCATGGAATAATCTTCTTGCATAAAATAATTAACAATTGAGTGAAATGTCAGGAATTATTGGAAAAGCTAAATTTTAATGTTCCGAGAGTTTGTTCCAAAAGCGCATTCACGTTCTTCCTTCCAGAATCTAGAAAGAATGTTCTAAAATTTCTCCACTGCACACGATGTGTGAACTATGTAATATTTTGAAAGGTAAGGTGAATATTTTCAACTGTTTTATTACCAATATCAAGGCAAGTTTCCTTGATATACATAATCTCTGCTGGAACAATTATTTATGTCTATTGACGAACAGAATTCATACTCACTCATATAATTATGTGTGTACAAGCGTTAATATGTGAATGTATATTTATTTGTGTGTTTAAATTTATATATATGTATAAGTTTAGTCAGCATTTTAGGTTTTTTTAATCCTATAATTATGATATTTCATTTCATCAGTTGTGATTCATATCACGAACTTTTTCATTCAAAAGGAAAGTACCTACAAAATTGAAACGTTTCTATTAGCAATTTTGTTTTTTATATATGTTGTTTTTCCTGTTTTGTAATTAGGACTTGTCCTGTAAAACAGTGTATGTTAAATAAATAAATATTTATTTTCCTTCTGCTTTATTTCAATATTTTACCTTTTGAATTCTTTCGTCTTAACTTATTCTCCTACCTTCTTCTGCCTTCTATCTTCACCCTTCCTCTTATCTTCTTTGTTATCTACTTGCTTCTGTTTCTATCATAATTTTTCCTTTTTCAGTTCTTTCAATTTTCTCAAATATTCAACATTCTCTAATTTTCATAAGCCTTTATAATATTCAACTTCCAAGAAATATCATTTCAATTACTTAATCATTTCTTCAAAAATGCTGAAGGTGTCGGGCCACTAAGGGTGACCATACACGTTTCACCGTTTTACGCAATAAATTGTTGAGCACCCCATTCCCAGTAGACCCACGCTTTGTTCTTCTAATCAACTTGGATGAGTATTTACGAGAAAAACCAATAAATCGACGGGGCCCGACGCTTTATTACGTCGGGAATCTGCCTTTGTACGTCATGTTCGGTAAACAGCATAACTTCTGCACAGCGGCTCCTTATTGGCACACCCCGATTCACAACAAGGTTAGATTGAACCGTTTACGATTCGTAGGAAATGAAACGTTAATTTTCAGCCTCCGATATTAGTTGACTTTACGTCTTCAGCTATCGGAGTTTATGTTGTTTGTTCAACTGATTGAAAAATTAAGGGACTATTGATAGGGATTGGTTAGTGCCTAATTAGTCTAGAAATAGACTAGAATGTTGGATTTTATCCACAATCGCGACCAGCAAAATATTCTCCAATTTTCCGGAATTATGGCTTTTATAATTTAACAAATAATAAGGTGTTTGTTCTCAAAAGATTTAATTACAGAAAACAATGTTGAATAATAACTAAATAATTGAATAAATGAAATTAGATAAATATCAAAGAGCTCAATCTAATCTGTAAAAACTAAAAAGTAACTAATAACAAAACAAAAAAATTAAATGAAATATTACAAAGAACTCAATCCATTTCAATTCAAATTAGTCACTTTCACTTGTTCACATAACTACTTATAATAATTGCTATGGAGTCAAAATGTCAGTATTGAATGCTAACTCTATAAACCGAATAGGGGAGAAGGTTAGTCTTTTTTAGTATCTAGTTGAAGGAATGTAATGTTGAGGAATTATTAAAATATTTGCCATTGCGTATAACGAATCCATATATTTTCGAGGCAGATGAAATAAGTTATGTGATCGTTTCTGATCGAAAGTTACTGGTCGAATACTATACCAAGATCTCTAACCCTTCAGTACCTTTTCTAATAAAGGAAGTTTTTTTTCAGAGGTATAGAACTTTAAATTGCAATAAAACAACGATGGATGGATTATTCGATTGACAAGAATTTTTTTTTATTCGAAAGATAATCTTGTGGCATTATATTCTGAATATGATTTATGGCATATGACCGCCACGGCTGGCTCGGATGAAGTCCAATCTGGACGTCCAATTTTCGATTACTTTTTCCAACATTTGTGGCCGTATATCGGCAATAACTCGGCGAATATTGTCTTCCAAATGGTCCAGCGTTTGTGGCTTATTCGCATAAACCAATGACTTTACATAGCCCCACAGAAAGTAGCCTAGCGGTGTTAAATCACAAGATCTTGGAGGCCAATTCACAAGACCAAAACGTGAAATTAGGCGGTCACTAAACCTGTCTTTCAATAAATCGATAAGTCGATTATAGCACGAGCTGCGTGACATGTTGCGGCGTCTTGTTGAAACGACAGCTTCTGGACATCATGGTTGTTCAATTCAGGAATGAAAAAGTTGGTAATCATGGCTTTTTACCGATCACCATTGAATGTAACGTTCTGGCCATCCTAGTTTTTGAAGAAGTACGGACCAATGATTCCACCAGCCCATAAAGCGCATCAAACAGTCAGTCTTTCTGGATGTAACGGTGTTTTGACATACACTTGAGGATTATCAAGTTTTGAAGTCTTGAAAATGAGCTAACGCTCGAAACATGTTGACTATACATATTGTTAAATAAATCGTGAAACATTAAGCCAAGAGTTTAATTTATTTTAATATATATATATATATATATATATATATATATATATATATATATATATATATATATATATATATATATATATAAAATCGAATAAATGTAAAATGTCTTGCATTTACAGACTATATTGCTATCACAGACAATAGAACTAAAGCCTTTCTCGCCGTAGAAAAACTACATGCAATTGAGCAGAAAACCGGGTTAAAACCAGAAATTTATTATGATTGAACCAAATACATGGAAAGAAAACCAAAAAAATAAATCTTCTCTTATCACAAAACATGGTGAAATTCTGCAAGTCGGTCATTTTGAATACCTCGGAGAAGTTATACAATCCTCAGATTTAAACCGAATTTACAAGTAAACATGGGCTTACTATCACAAAAAGTGCTTTTCGAGAGACGCCAAATTGAGGCATTATAACACAACGATTCTTCCAGAAGCAATCTGCTCATTTGAAACAATGGTTATTGCGGTCATTCAAGAATTAGAGAAATATAAATAAAGAAAAGGAAAATTTTCAGAAAGATTCATCAATTTTCTAAATACGATAACGGAAGAAATCAGAAAACGACGAGCAAAGTTCTATGCACATGTCCACGGAATGAAAAAGTCCAGAACACCGAAGAAACTGCTCGATATAATTATAAATAGTAAATGCGTAACAGAATGGCGAAAGAGGTCCAAAAAGATATACAACCGATCAATATAAAAAATCTCGAAGATCGCACTGAGTGTAGCTATAAAATCGTACATGTGAAGTCTGAGCAAAAAACAAATCGACAACCATGAATAAATTGGACAGATGAACGAAAGAAAGAGCAATCTCTCATTTTTTTTGTTTTCAATTTTTTTGGTGGCGAAAAAGATGAAACAAAAGTGCTAAGAATTGCGAATTTAAGTTCAATCGCTCTCCTCATGGGGAACAATCTTTATAATAATATATAACGGGTGATTTTTTGAGAGTTAAGTTTTTCAGTTTTTCAGTTGGCGGCAGTTTCAAAGTGAAAAGTTTTCGGTATACTCTGCCGTTTTATTATGGAAAGACTTGCAAACGAGCAACGATTACAAATTGTTGAAATTTTCTTTCAAAATTCGTGAAAAATGTGTATCGTTTGTTACGACCATATTATGGTCGTCATAATCGACCTAGTGAATCAACAATTCGTGCTGTTATCACCAAATTTCGCACCAAGTTTACGTTGTTGGACATCAAACCATTGTCTAGCATGCGTACAGTGCCTACTGAAGAGAATATTGCAGCCGTAGCGTACAGTGATAATGAGGATCGTGAAATGTCAATTCGTCGCCGTTCTCAGCAATTGGGCATGTGTTAATCACATGGAAAATTTTACGTGTTGATTTGGGTTTGATAGCCTATAAATTTCACCTTAAATTGAAGCCGAATGACCTACCACAACGTCTAATTTTTGGTGAATGGGACTTAGAACGGCTTAATGAAAATCCGCTGTTTTATCGAAAATTGTGTTCAGCGATGGGGCTCATTTCTGGCTTAACGGTTATGTAAATAAACAAAACTGCCGCATCTGGAGTAATGAATAGCCACATGCCACACAAAAATTACCGATGCATCCCGAAAAAACGACAGTTTGATGTGGTTTATGGGCTGGTAGCCTCATTGGTCCATTTTTCTTCAAAGACGATTGTGGAAGAAACGTTACCGTCAACGGCGAACGATATCGAGCCATGATACGCAACTTTTATTTGTCCCAGTTGGACGAGTTGAACTTGGTTGACATGCGTTTCATCAAGACGGTGCCACATGCCACACAGCTCGTGAAACAATGGAGATGTTGAAGGAAGAATTTGGTGAGCAGCTTATCTCTCGAAATGGCCCTGTGAATTGGCCGCCAAGATCATGCGATTTGACGCCGCTGGATTATTTCTTGTGGGGTTATGTAAAGTCGTTAGTGTATGTGGACAAATCGAACACGATTGAAGCCTTACAGGATAACATAACTCGCCGAGTTCGTGGGATACAGGCCGAAATGTTCGAAAAAGTAACGCAAAATTGGACCATCCGAATGGATAATTCGATACGGAGCCGCGGACAACATTTACATGAAATTATCTTAAAAATGTAAATGGCAAATGCCAAGTTATGAATTTCGATAAAAATTTTGATAATATGATTCAAATTGAGTGTTTTATTCGATAATATATATATATATATATATATATATATATATATATATATATATATATATATATATATATATATATATATATATATATATATATATATATATATGCATTATAATCTCATTTGAGATCCGAAACGATAACGTTCTACGATCCTATCCCAATAAAGATTCCATCAATACCATAATATAATTCAAATTTCAATCCATACAAATAATATTCCAAACACAAAACGTGAACTAACGCAATAATCTTCCATAATTCCAGTTTCGCTCCCCAAGCATGGAGCAGAATCAGCACCGTATCATCATCAAACGGTGGAATTAATACCAGATTTCTAAATTATAGAGCGGCCTAATCGAAAAATCATAATTCAAAGAGCGCTTATATTTCATTTAGAATACAATGGATTTAGGGCCGCTAATGGAACACATTTTCGGCGCCCTCTGTGATACTCTAATTGTTAATACTGTCCGCTGTGCACGTATAAAAAAACTATCCTGTCATTTACATATACGAAATTATTTGTTTTCGTACGTTCACAGGAACAAAACTATTTACTAATAATTTTTAATGTTTTTAGAATTTGGAAATTAGTTATTTACTTTTTCAATGTGAGAAATTGAATATTAAATTTATTATGTAGATACTTAATCAATTTCTGGCAGAAATATCGAAATAGTTTAGAAAATGCAGCCGAAAGCGGCAAATATTTCAAATAATTACATAATTTAAATAAAACTAAGTGATTGTTTCGCCAACACAGTGGCTTCATCAGATGTAGATGATAAACTGATAAACCTGTGTTGACGAAACAATATTATTATGTTTGACTAAAATATAGGTGATTTTTGCAGCTTCTTCAAAATTTTTCAAGTAAAAACCTCTTAAGTCGTATTTGCAAAGGAAAATCTTATGAGTTATCGTCACCGACATGCTGATATCAGTTTATCTGTGAATATATAGCTGAAGTATGATACTAAGATAAATTTCAATCAAAATTTTCATTTCTTACTTTAGTTTCCATAAGTATATTGCCTCTTTTTTGAAACACAATGATAAAATTTATTGAAATTAATGGTGACAATATTGAAAACAATAAAAATAATGCTAAAAATCTAGTAAATTAAATTTTATGTAAATACAAATACTATCGATAAATAATATGATTGTGTATTGATTGTTATTTCAAATATATTGTATTTATATTTTGTCATGATCTTGTAGGTACATCCCGTAATACATTTGAACAATAAGAAGCCATATAAAAAGTATATGAATTGCTCGGAGTACCTATCAATAGATGCGAAAACCAGATTGATGTTGATTTCAATTTAAACATCATGAAATTTCATATTTTAATACTAAAAGCTTAAAGTTTTTCAGCATTCCCTATAACATAACTGCCAATTTTGTTTTGACAATATAATGTTCAATCGATTTATAGAATAAATTACATATTTTGAAGTTGTATACATATGTGTGAAAAAAGATTAACAGGATTTCAACATCTGCACAAAACGTGAGATTATCCAGTTGGTATATTAATTGTGATCACATCTACAGCACATGATTTCCAAGAAAAATGCTCATTAATTCCGAATCAAATGGAATATTTTTTTACTATCGATTTCTGAAAGAGAAATCTCATTCAATTTGAATAATAGGAAAAATAAAGTTTCAAGAACAACTCTTCCTATTTCAGTTGTCATGACATAATTAAATTGAAACATTTACTGGAAAAGTGACATTCGATATGTCATTCCGAGAAGCATGAAGATATTCTAAAGCCCTCAAATATTCAGATTTTCTTTTTCATATTTTTAATATTAATGCAATTTTTCACTTTATTTGATTGTGGTCTCGCAGCCCTTCTTACTTTAAAAGTATGGAATAATATTGATATTATTATGTCATATGATTATATTGATATTAATTCAACGCGGCATAATGAGTATGAGGCGTTTTAATGCTTTATTTGGAATATAGCTCATAATAATCACCTTTAATATTTTTCAAAAAGAATACCTCACGGTAGAGTACTAATGACCTTTATGTTCATGTAAAGTTATATGAGATTTATTTTAACCAATCTTTTAGGAAATGTGAACTGAGGGTAACTCATTCAGTCTTTGAAGAGGTTCAGCAGTCATAAAAACCTTGATTTCAAGCAGGTGAATTTATTAAAACTGAGAAACATCACATGTGAATTCTAGCAATGAAATAGTTAGAAATGTTTTTTTATAACATTACATTAAACAACAAAATTGGCTATTCCTGTAGGTAATCTCTTCATAATCAGCGCATGTTTATCAAGTACTATGAATATCTATCAAATATCAAAGCACCATCTCTGATTGAAATTTCCGAGATATTTCGTAGTGAAATCAATATTATTGATTTTAGTAGAAATCTTTCTATGCTCTGCCTTGAAAGAGAACTCTCTTTCTCTCACTGTTTCATAAGAGCCATCTGTTG
This sequence comes from Henosepilachna vigintioctopunctata, assembly GCA_030704895.1. NCBI lineage: Eukaryota > Metazoa > Arthropoda > Insecta > Coleoptera > Coccinellidae > Henosepilachna > Henosepilachna vigintioctopunctata. The sequence continues at coordinate 3,957,234 of JARQZJ010000095.1, read as the reverse complement.
GCATTGTACTAAAGATGAATCGAGGAGTAGAATCGAGAAGAAATCATGATGCAAATCACTTTCTTAGAAGATGTTCTGTTCGACGCAGACGCGTACGATACAGTTTTTAGAGGTGCTGCCATCTATTACCTGTAATGTAAACCTTAAAACTTTCCAGAAGATATCTGTAAATCTTTCCGCATTGTTTTCCAAACATTCCATAGATGACGAGCTATTATTGCTCATAATTATAAATCATGGACAATAATGATGGTTTGATCCAGCGTATTAATGTTTAATGTTGTAAGAATTTTACTATGAAATGGATACTGGCAATGTGCTATGTATCAATGTAGTTTATATTATATATGTTTTAGTATATAGTTGAAATCTTTAGAAATGCATAATTCTAATTGTTAATTATTTTTTCAAATTTACCTTTCAGGAAGTCCTCCAATATATTTTTAATGTCATATTTATTATTTAAAAAAAAATACGTGTTGAAGCAATACAAGTTCTGGATATTGAGTTTTGATATATTCACCGATGTTAAGAGTTTTAGCTGCCCATAGCTAAAACTCTTAAAATAAAACTCTTATAATATAAACATGAACATGTTTAAATGAGTTTATGTGGACAAATAACTGTTTTAAACAGGGGTTGCCTATCTCTGAGGGATTAATGCATGAGAAAAAATGCATGATTACAGTTTATTGTCAAAAATACTTTCTTTGGATATAAAGCAATATTTCAGAAGGTGATATTGATATGAAAGTTATTTCAGTTGCTTAGCTGGAGTAGCAGAGCGTACCAAGGGTTCTACGACGTATGGGGATAACTTGACCAGTTGTTCCGTTTTTCGGTTGTTTGTCTCGTTGTCCCGGAAGTTAACCTCAGGCGGTAAAAATGTCCCATTTTACGAAAAGGCGTGGAAATTCTTTCAACCGGGTTACTTTTCAAACATCGAAAATTGTCTCCAACTATCGAAAAACTTTTTACAAGATCGCGCATCAAGATTTAAAGTTTTTTTGGCTCAGAAACAGATTACCCAGTTTCTACGTTTTAGTGCTCGTAGTTTATTGATGATATTGAAAGCCAATAACACAGACATTTATGACGTATTTGTGGAAATTACGTCTATCGAATTTTATAAAACGGGTTGCGAGTATGGACAGACTTTCAGAAAGGATTATAAATATTGATTCAAAATACACATATTGATATTGCAATAAAGACACGGAAATAATTGACGAATCTCCTTTAAATTATAAGTACCTATTAACGATACGAAAAACAACCGAATGGAATACTCGAAATGTTTCTATGGAAGCTCGCTGGGTGGAAAAATGAAGAAATTATGAACGTTCGAAAGCAAGCCAATTGATTATTTTAGGTTTGAAAGCGATGTTAATAGCGGATATAGAACCAAAAGTGCCCAGAATTTTATTCATTTCTGAAATCTGCACCTGGTGTAACAAAAAAAATTTGTTCATGTGATAAATACAGAAATAATCACTAGAAGAAACATTCTGAATTGTATTTTCAATTAATAATAATTAACTTTTCGAAGAACAATAAAAGTGTTTTATAATGTACTTTCCAGTGAAATGTTAATGAAAACACCGGCTATCTCTGAAATTTGGGAAAGGTAAATAAATTCACATAATTCATGTACAATTTAGACAGTGAAACTAGATAATTTTGTTTAAAGTTTCTCTTGAGGATCTTTTGATTCGAAGATCTCAAATTTATAATCGAAAAATTATTGAATTTAACAAAAACTTCAAATGATAAAAGCGCATATATAGAAAAAAATCAGTGATAGAAAAATAACTGAGATTGAAGAACTCTCTTAGTTTCGATATCCAGATTTCTTTCTGCTTGATCAGAATATCTATTTCCACTTTCCAGCTATTCAGATTGGACGTAAACGATGGAATCCAATTCCATGCGATGCGATCTTAACAAATATTTATTTAACCAGTCTAAAGTACTTTAAACCGTTACAATTTGTGGAGTGAAAGAGTTCTTAACAATACAAAGTCCCGATTTGAGCCCAAAATATCGTCACATTAGTTATTGACCAGACCTTTGCTGGAATGGTGGTACTGATTCGCACTACTTCTACAGCAAAATAATAATTGAAATTCACTGTTTGCATTTAGCAGTTTTAAAATTTTTTATTCAACAATAATCAAACTAGGAACGTAGGTACAGTAAGTGTCATTCAAGCACATCTCAGAATTTTCAATACTGTTTCCTCAACATTTATAGGGCTATTTAATGCATAATCCGTAACAAGTTGGAGTAGGACAACATGATCTGGTATCCTATTTACACTGCCATCAACGCCATCTTGGGGCTATTCAGGGAAGGTTCTTGAAATTCTTATTTTGGCGGGAGGACAAAGTTTATCCACAGATAGGAGTCAATCATAACGAATTATTGAGTAGATTTAGTTTCATTTCATTGAAGAGCGGGAGAGAAACTTCATCACTGAAATTTTTGCACAAATTACCACACAACAGTATTGATTGTCCTCCTCTCTTGTCCCCTTTGAAATTTCGTGTTCCTAGGCCAAATTGTCGAACTACAGAATTAATCCTAGAGATTCCAAATTAAATTTAGATTGAGTTCTTTGTAATATTTCATTTAATTCTATTATTCAATTATTAGTTATTTTTCAGGTTTTTTAATTAGTTTGAGCTCCCTGTTATATATTTAATATAGTTGGAGTTTAAAACTTAAATTCGAACATTTGAACTGATGATTTACACTTCATTGACTACATAGCATGAGGCGTTTCGTCGTTACAAACGACTTCTTCAGATGCTAACACAATAATTCTGTTTCATTCAGATTATTCTGTTAGCACCTGAAGAAGTCGTTTGCAACGACGAAACGCGCCATGCTATGTAGTCAATAAAGTGTAAATCATAAGTCTTTGTTATATTTCTTTTCATTGCATTTATTCAGTTATTATTCAACATTATGCTATTATTTTCTAGAATTGGGTATTATAACTGTTGAGAATAAAGAACTCATCATTATACTGTGTTGTCTGTTCCTTTGCTTATCAAGGTAGGAAAATTAAAGTAGACCTTATACAAGCTCTTATTTTTATACAGTGATATAATGAAATATTTTCGCAAAAATTGTCTATTCTTCCGAATTGAATTGAAATTATCATAAACTATCGAAATGTTTACATCAACACCCCTATCAATAGCCGAAAGACAATAACCGATCGCAACATAGCCTGCCCATTTTTTTTTCATGTATTGGTTATCAATCAATTATTTATAATCAAAATTTCATAATTTCAAAGTCCCCAACATACTCATCGGTTATTTCTCATCAGTACTCTTCTTATGTGATAACAATCAGTAAAAAACCTGTATTTTTCAAGACATATTCACGATTGTAAAGTTGTAAATTCGTAGTTTACGTCTATCTTTACTTGTGATTTTAGACGTAGCAAATACAGATCTGAGCAAATCTAAGTGGCAACTATCACTTCTTGGCACCCCCAATTGATCCCCAAAGTATGAAAGTATGAAAAGTATGAAAGTTCTCCAAAATTTTCACAATTTTTTGCTGCAAAAAAGTTTTACTAAAATGAATGTCTCATTATGATCTGAAAAACAGTTTTGACGTAGAAGTTTTGAATTATATATCCATAGGATTTTTGAGAACCAAAATAAAAATAGAAATTCTTAAGACTGATACATTTCTAGTATCTCGGGTCTTCAGCTACTAGATTTCTGGACTAAACAACCAGATTTCTACCCAGAAACGACTTGATTTCGGCCATAAAATAACCACACTGACGTCTTAGAACCGAATCACATCCAGAATTGTATTTTCCATGACTTTGGTCTAGAAAATACTGCAGAAATATTTTTGATAGCCTAATAAAAAAACCTAAGAGGTTTTCCAAGATGAGCCTTGACATTTCCTAATGAAACATGTGTACCAACATCATAAGACAAAAATTTTATTTATAACATCTAAGTCAATCTAAATGCAATGCTGCTACCCAACATCTTTTTATTTCGAGCTTATGTGACATGACGAATAAATATGAAAGAATTCTAAAATTGACCCCATGATTTTACTTTAGTTGACTTATATGTATATATAAGTCTATTGTAGTTTGATGAACTGCTGATTGAAAATAAATTTTCTTCAAAAATATGTCAAAATCTATGTTCATCGATAACGCGTACCTTGCCTTTTGCGCAGTTAAAACCAAATAATAAATAACGTATAAAACAAATAAAGCCTTCCACTACGTCATATATATCAATCATCAGATGAATTACTCTGCACGGAAAACAAACACTTCTTAGTTTATGTTAGCACCATCTCGACATTTGACCTGGAATACATAAAGTCGGTCCTAAACGTCCACGGTAAAAATGAAAAAAGTCAGCAATCATGTTTAACGACTTTTCCAAATTATAACTTCTGCTATATAAATTGATGTATTATGATTTTTATTACTTCCCCGTTGTAACCAGATCGAAAAAACGACCGTATGATATTGGAAGCTATTAAATGTGTTAATTTTTACGAGTTCCAGAACAAAGGACGTTTTGACGCAAGTGGATTATTGAAAATTTTTGTTTTTATAGGTTATGGTGATTTTAGTTTAATTGGAAACTGAGTCATTGTTATATAATGTTAAATATAGATGACAAAGAATATGTTGACGAAATTTATTTTTGTTTAGTCTCAGCTCCTTCGGTCTAAATAATAGAGAAATCGAGTTCACTAAATTTCTCAATGCTGAATGAATGTATTTTGATGGCTACAGACTTAACTGCAGTCTTGACATACTGCATGATGTAATTCTTTGTGATGGGTGATTTTGTAAGCGTAGTTTTTTTTTAAATCGAATAAAGCAGTCAATTTGCTTCATATATTCGAAATTTTCATCAAAATTGATAACTTGGCCTTTGCCACTTACATTTTGAAGATAACTTTATGTAAATGTTGTCCGGGGCTCCTTATCAAATGGTCCATTCGGAAGGTCCAATTTTGCGTCACCTTTTCGAGCATTTCAGCATGTACCCCACGAATTACGCGTGTTATGTTATTCTGCAAGACTTCAATCGTGTTCGGTTTGTCCACATACACTAACTACTTTAGATAATCCCACAAGAAATAATCCAGAGGCGTCAAATCGCATGGTCTTTGCAGCCAATTCAACACGCCATTTCGAGAGATGAGCTGCTCACCAAATTCATCCTTCAACATGTCCATTGTTTCACGAGCTCTGTGGCATGTGGCATCGTCTTGATGAAACCACATGTCAACCAAGTTCAACTCGGCCAACTGGGGCAAAAATAAGTTGCGTACATGGCTCGATATCGTTCGGCGTTGACGGTAACGTTTCTTCCAAAGTCGTATTTGAAAAAAAATGGACTGATGATGCCACCAGTCCATAAACCACACCAAACTGTCGTTTTTTCGGGATGCATCGGTACTTCTTGTATGGCATGTGGCTGTTAATCACTCTATATGCGACAGTTTTGTTTATTTACATATCCGTTAAGCCAGAAATGAGCCTCATCGCCTAACACAATTTTCCGATAAACAGCGGATTTTCATTAAGCTGTTCTAAGGCCCATTCACCAAAAATTATTCGTTGTGGTAGGTCATTCGACTTCAATTCTTGCAGAAGTTGAATTTTATAGGCTTTCAAACCCAAATCAACACGTGAAATTTTCCATGTGGTTGAGTAACACATGCCCAATTGCTGAGATTACTATCACTATCCTCATTAAAACTGTACGCTACGGCTGCAATATTCTCTGCAGTACGCACTGAACGCATGCGAGACAATGGTTTAATGTCCAACAAAGTTAAGTTGGTTCGAAATTTGGTGATAACAGCACGAATTGTTGATTCACCAGGTGGATTATGAAGACCATAATATGGTCGTAACAAACGATACACATTTTTCACAGAGCACGAAATTTTGATAATAATTTTCAACAATTTTCCGTCGTTCCTCGTTTGTTAGTTTTTCCATGATGAAATGGCAGAGTATACTGAAAACTTTTCAATTCGACAAATAACGTTTGGATGTCATCACCAATTAGTGCCGCCAACCTGAAAAACTTAACTCTAAAAAAATCGGCCTTCTGAAGAAAAATACTAAAAAAGACTTATAAAAGACTTCTGAAGACTAAAAATCGAAAAAAATCCCAGTTACAGTGATGCTACTAATTGACAATGTACCAGGTCATACATAAATTAATTACAGGCAACTGTAATTAATTTCGATCCACAAGTGGAACTTGTATTTTTGCCACCAAACACTACTAGTTTGCTTCAACCAATGGTGATCACAAGGCGATCATTTGCACATCTACATGGAACTATCAGACAAAACAATAAGATTTCTGTTGAAGACGTTTGGAAGCAACTCAATGTTTCAGATGCTGTGCGAATTATTGGACAATCTTGGACTGAGGTTTCACAAAAAACTTTGAATGGTGCCCGTGTCCATTGAAAATCAGGTTTCAGATTCTGAACAAATCGATAACATAATAGAAGTGACGAGGTTATATAAATGCGTAAGCATGAGCAAGTCATTGAACAAACTGATTCGCTAGACCCAGTTAAATCGGTAAATTAAATGACAAGTGCAAACTTAACAGAAGGACTGAATTCAATTGAAAAAGGGGTTACAAATTTTAGAAAAATTAGATTCTAATGAAGAATGCGTTTGTAGGTGGTGAATTTTTGAGCTTGGTTTTTTTTAAATCGAATAAACACTCAATTTGCATCATATATTCAAAACTTTTATTGAAATTGATAATGGCCTTTGCCATCTACATTTTAAAGATACTTGGTGTAAATTTTGTCCGCAGCTCCGTATCAAATGGTATATTCGGAAGGTCCAATTTGACACATGCCCAATTGCTGAGAACGGCGACGAATTGACATTTCACGATCGTAACAAAGGAAAAGCGAAATTTGGTGATAACAGTGACAACATTTGTTGAATTGTTGATTCACCAGGTCAACTATGACGACCATAATACAGTCGTAACCAACGATACACATTTTTCGCAGAGCACGAATTTTGATAGTAAATTTCGACAAATTGCAATCGTTGCTCGTTTGTAAGGCTTACCATGATGAAATGGCAGAGTATACTGAAAACTTTTCACTTTAACAGATGACGTTTGGATGCCATTACCAAATCAACCAGTGCCGCCAACTAGAAAACTTAACTCTTAAAAAATCACCCTTTACTACAAAACGGGGAATAAAAGAATTACTGGTATGCTACGAGGAAATTTTGCGTGAGAAGAATGAAATTTTAACTCGTCAGGCAACATAATTTGAATTATGAAGCCTTCGACATCAAAATAACTTTCTTTATGTTACTTTATCCATAACAATGTGAATTTTTTTATTATCTTACACTTTGTTAAACATTTTTCTTCTAAATTATTGCTTTCTCTTGACTCTGGTCCAGATTAAACATACTTTAGGTATATGTATTTATATGAAAAGTTGACTTAGGCGAATTCGTTAGTTCGGGGTATTACTAACTGTACTTCTGAAAAAATATTCATCATTAATACTTTCAGCTTGGAGTAATTTCTGCAGTTACCTCAAGATCTGTTAAGGTAGTTCTTTATTCACGTCGAAATAAGTCAAATGTCTTTTAGCTTAGAGAATTGGGGCCCTTTTATAAAATTTAAAAGTAAAATAGATAATTCAAAACACCTGGGTATATTCCAGAGAATTTGTTAAATCCATGCAGCATATGTTTCCAATTGTTATTTTCGAACAATGTTGTCAACAGCCCAAAACACGTCGAGTACCTGAAATATTTTGGTAGAATTCTACCCGTTGTTACAAATCATACTTTTACACTTGTTGAGAAAGACCCAACAAGTATTGCACTACACTTATTTACTTATCAACGTTTTCCCTGAGGAATGGTCGCCGGTTCTCTAAAAATTCAAATTAAAAAAATATATACTTGAAATACTAAAATGCGAAGTTGAATAAACATACTAATTTCAATGAAATTAAATGAATTTGGATATGTATATCCTTAATCGGAGAATCTGACAAAAACAAAATTTATGTTTTGAGTCTGTAACAGAAATTAGTTCAGAAATAAAATTAAACTTTGGACTGCTACATGTATATAGAAAAATCAGCTCTAAAGAAAATAATTGAAAGCAATTAAATAAATTGAAGAAACGAAAATAAGAATGAGAATAAAATCATGAAACCTTGGCGCTCATAAAACACAGGGTGGGTTCGATTTAATCAAAAGTCACTCCAACATTTTGGTTTGTATTGCATGTCTTATTGTTTTGAAGTTCATAGTGGCAATAAACATCATCCGAAAACTATAATTTTTTCATTGAAAAATCAATTATTGCAGTCAAAAATTTTGGTTGAAGTTTATATGATCTGAAAATAATTTAAAAATAAAAGTAAATTAAAAATATGATGACCAATTCAATATATAAGAAATAGTAATAATCAAGACATTCTGTAGAACCCGTAAACGTTTTCTTGTACATTTTTTGTAAATTCGCTAAAGATAAAAGTCTTTGATTATTTTTTTTTAGTAATTTGTTGAACTTACATCGTTTATAAATTCAATGTTCTGAAAAAGACTGAATCTTCTAAGGACAATAAACCGTTAAAATCAAAATTTAAAAGACAATAATGAATACACAAAAAATAATTAAAGATTTGAACTCAATTGGTTAATGAAAATTAAGAAAAATCCTTCTGTATTCTATATATAACTCTTCCGTACCTATTCCCAATCTTCAATAATATTAATATTCAGACTCCTTGAGTTTATTATATTGACACAAAATTATTGTCAGTATATTTCTCCATTTGTTATCTTTATATCTATATTATCCAATAAAACGAACATGGCGATTTATCAAATAAGAATTGAGATCATCAATGAACCCTAATCAGGAATAGAATATGTCGTTTTAGAAATTTTTATTAAATATTTCAGTTATATAAAAAAAATCTTCAGAAATATTAGTTTCAAATATAACAAAAATTGGGAATATTGATAATTGTTTCGAAAAGGTATACCTATAAATTTTCTAATTTTGTCAACGTACAACAAATGAAATCTAAAAACAAGTCCATAAAACAAATAGGTAAAAAAATACAATACCATCTAATGTGAATATCACACACTTATATACAATATGTTGGAATAAATTGAGGAAACGAATATTCAAGAATATAAATCTGAGAAATGAAAACTGAATTGTTTTTTAAGTTTCAAAAGAATGAAAAAATTTTTTTGTAGATACTTTTTATATATAAGTAATTTTTATGCATTTTTTCAATTATAATTTTCGAAATATTGTTCTGGAAGTTCAAAATTATTTCAACGAAACTTCAATTAAACAATTTTGAAATAGATTTTAGTCCAGTTTCAAAGCGATATTGGCATCAACAAAGCAGCCAAAACATCAAAAAAATCTGTAAGAATTACTTCCACAATTTTTCAGGATTATGATTTGTCATTTCCGGTGTACAATCCCCCACATTTAGGGACTAATTTTTCTACGTGTGCTATCTAAAACCTTCATCGACTGACTTGGTGTTGCAGCTTCTATTCTATTGTTAGCCCTTCATGGTTAAGTAGCTTAAGGTTCTTGTTTATACAACAAATGATAATTTTCGTTCACAGGGTCGATCATTGTTAAGCGGAGATTTCAATGTCGTCCACGGTAATTTCAAGTCGACCTATTGTAGCTATTCAATTTGAAAATGTATTCTTTAAAAACTGAGCCAATAAATTCGTTCATAATGGCTATTCAATGGGGCATTAACACTGTTGAGCTTACCTTGAGTTTTGAATATATCTACCGAATTGTTTCTATTTGATAATTTCTTATTGTGAGTTCAACATCTATAAATGTTTGTAGAAAAATTATGAGAGGTATATTATAAGAAATAAAGAAGTGTGCTTGGTTAAAAGATTGTGACAGCATTGAAAATTTATATAGGTATCTATAGAATAGAATAGAATAGAAATTTATTTCACAAATATTGCAAATATATAAAAACAATAAATATAACAATAATGAAAAAATTGTCAAAACTTACAAATTATCAGTAGAGAAATTTTACAAATAATTAAACATGCATATTGTCTCAACTTAAATTACTCATAGAGCGACAATAAAAACAAATTCATTCACATCATATGGCTCACAATTTAAAATCAGCCCAAATATACCCTTTCTGAATGCTTTAAAGTTTTTCAACAGTTGAAAATTCTTTGGCAGCGACTTAAAAAGTTTCAAAGTCATATAGAAGGGGTTATTTTCCAATAGAGAAGTAGAATGAATAGGGTAAATGTATTTAACTGCCCTACGAGTATTATTCTCATTCAATGATTCTTTAAAATAATGTTGATGCTTGAACAAGAACAGTAACATGTTGTAAATATACAGTCCATAAAACGTTAACACTCTTGCCGACTTAAATTTCACTCTGCAAGGTTCCCTGAAACCAAGGTTGAAAATCAACCTCAAAGCCGATTTTTGAGCTCGAAAAATCGATTTGGAAAATGAAGAGTTTCCCCAAATAATTATCCCATAACCCATTAAAGGCTAAAAATTCGAAAAATAAACAGTAAGAAGAAGATCGAAATGAACCTGACACTTCAGTACAAACAGAGTGTATAAGACAGAGTTCAGCCTTTTTTCCACATTATCCACATGAACACCCCACTTTAAGTGAGAGTCAATGTGAATCCCAAGAATCTTAGCAGAGGCATTAATTTTTATATCACAGTCATTTAAAAGTAAATTACCAGGGAGATTTATTTTAGATTAATCATGTTTAAAGATCAAGCATTCTGTCTTCCCGGAGTTGAGAACCAATTCATTCCCTGAGCACCATTTCACGAAATTATTCATCAGAAGTTCAGCATAATCAGGAATATCAGCCACGTCAGATGACGAGAATATCAAATTTGTACCTATCATCAGCATACAGAAGAGGCAAAAGTCGCCTGTTGAGAATTCCGGGAAATACATCAGGAACAGCATTAATATATGTATACGTACCTATATATGTCAATAAGGGAAAACAATGATCAAATCTCCTAATGCAGAGAGTTGATGAATCCTCCCATCTCTTTTGCAGGAAATTTCATTGGTGTTTTACCTTAAATTTGGTATAACATAAACAAGCTTAAACGTCGTGTTAACTGCTGCTTCCAAATGTGAGCTAGAGCTGAAACATCATCTGAAAATCATTCGAATATCCTTATTCTTATTCTTATGAAGAACAAGTAGAAAGATTTTAATTATTCTTCGATTTTCGCTACAGATGTAAGAATTACAAAAATTGAAAAAAATGGTTCCTATTGAGCAAAATGATAAATCAGTCAATGTGTGGTTCTGTCTCCAAAGTAAGTATTGGCTTAACATTCGTTCTTTGAATATAAGCATCTGTTTTAGCACAAAAAACCTTTTATTATCTCATGGTTGGAGAGAAAATTCACTTTTCTAAAGAATAATTTGATATTTTGTAAAACTAATAAAGTTTATGTCAGATAAGTATGAACAAGTTTATGTTTTTCTTGATGAAATAAAATTCTCTTTGTATAGGATATAAACAAATTCGAGAAGCACCTACACTTCACATCAAAATTGATTATTCAGTTGACATGCAATTTAGGAGAAAACGATAAAAATAGAATTCACAAAATTCAAAATAATTCACAATGAACAAAATATGAATTTGATAAAATGAACGTTTATCAAATTATATTGATATTATTCAGAATACTGCAATATTTTTAAAATATAAAATAATTAAATAACACACATTGCACAAAATTACGTTGAAAAAATTTTCACAAAATTGGGAAACAAAAATTTCTTCAAGAAATGTCATAAAGTTTATAAATATTCTCAATAATAATTGTAGGAAAATATTGTAGTGGAGACTATGATTCAGAGAATTCAAAGTCAATTATTATGCAAATATTTTGTGGGAAACAAATGTACCTAAAAAAAACAAAGCAACAGAAAAACATAAATATAATCACCAATGACACAAGAATCTAACCACTAAGAAAAATGAGAAGTTCGAAAAACTTTAGAAATGCTTATATTTGCAAATATTTAGAAAGAAATAGGAAAAAATATAGAGAACATCTGTGCTCAATTTGAAAAACTTTATATGGAAATCTCATTGATATATAATATAAATGAATTATATTAATAAAATATCGAATATAACTTGCTAGAAGTAACACATCACCATCAACAAACAATATTACCCCTTATATGAACAAAAGGAATGCATTAAATTATATACATTGCATTCCGAAACGAAAACCTGCTTTTGTAACAACAAAAATTCACTGTAAATTTCATCATTTCTTTGGCAGTCTCCAAAAGCCATTAATATTCCCGGTTCCAAGGATAACACAATTTCTTCTCAATTTCGTCTCGAAGGCGGTTTGAAATGGCTGCCATTTGCATGCGGAGCGGCAGCCATTACACCTGAGATCAAAGTGTGCCCTGAAACAAAACACGAGCGCGGTATATCCACCCCGGTAACTCGATTCCGGATACAGTTATTGCGAATTCCCGCTTCCACAATAATGTAGCCTGCAGGGTTTTGTGCGAGAACAGTTGAAAATCGAATGGGGAAACTAGAGAAAGAGATGGAAAGACAACTATCTAGATGCAAATTTTGGAGGTAACTTCGTGCGATATTTGGATGCACAACCTTATTTGAATTGTTTCTGTATAGAAAAAGGAGTTTCTCGGAAAGTTGGTACTCCAGAATTTATATGCAAAGGTATCCGATTCAAATATATATATATATATATATATATATATATATATATATATATATATATATATATATATATATATATATATATATATATATATATATATATATTATTTTAAATATTTTTTAGCAAAAACAGGGTTTTAAGTTTTGACAAAGTTGTAATATAACAACGAAACGTTAACAAAAATAAACTTTTTCATATCAAACGAAGCCTGTTATTGCTAAAAATATTTAAAATAAAATATCTTTAACTGGCAATAAATCAATTTCAAGATATATATATATATATATATATATATACTTTAGTACTTTCCAATCCTTTGAAAATGATTTTCAAAGGATTGGAAAGTTTTTTTATTTTCTTCATCAGGGCTAAAATTGCCCTAAATTTTTTGATTACTAAAAGATTAAATTGAAATGATTAAACATAAAGAAAAAATGGAATATGTGATCTTTTTTTACATTGATTTTTTCAATAAGCTCGTTTACTGCCCTAAATCCCCCTACAAAATTCGGAAGCTAATAGTAAATGTAGTTACGTATGAAAAACACTTACTTATAAAAAAAATAGTCTTCATAAAAAAACGAATTTCAAAATGACATTGTTACAACATTTCTGTACAGACATTATTGATAAATTTGCCCAATGAATTGAAATTAAGTTCTAATTTTCCGCAAGCACAGGATCTTTTCCGGCATGTAATGAATATTTACAAGACTGAATCAAAAATTCTGTTAAAGAGACAACTTTGTCAAATGACGTGGGTATAATTTACCTTCTTTTTTTCAAAGCCTAATGAGGTATATTTAATAGAAAAACACTTGGCTTGGTTACACAAAAAATATATCAGATTACTTGCATAACAATTGTTTCGAGATATTACCCCATTTTCAAAAGCCAAAGCCTTGTACCTATACTGTAAACAGCTTCAACCAATTCAAGTGTACTTTATTCAATATATGTTCAATATATTCAAAATATTCAGGATTTCACCCTGTGATCAGCGAACATTCAAGCAAGCCAAAAAAGATGTAATTAATTGGTCCGCATACATCCACAAATATGTTTGTGTTGATGCTCTTTAGACATGTAAATGTAGAGCATCTAATGCTTAAGTTTTTCTAAATAAATTCAAAACGAACCGGATGATTCGAGAAATTTGTTCATACTGGAGTTCAGCAGTTAATTGTTTCTCTGAAAGAAGAAAGTTGCCATGGTTTCTAATTCTACCAATTGTTCGATAATTAGATATAAGTTCCCTAAATGTACTAGGCCTTTTTTTGCTGAATGCAGCTTTCACTCTTTTTTTTCAGCACGATCTGCTGGTCGCATTGTAAGTACTCAGTGTAATGCTGGAAGAATACGACAAAGATTTTTGCCAAGAGATTGGGCAGTCAAACTGCATCCTGAAATGTATTCCCTTTCGTAATAACTGTAGAACCATACACGTCAACGACCTAGACGTCCTTTTCTTCTGCAAAAATGAAATATGTGCTTCGAATCGGCTTCTAAATGGTTCCAATTAAAGTTAAGTAATGCAAACTGGCAACATGTGTTTTCTTGTGTTCTGAGGTCTCAGGATAACGAATCTGGGCTTAGTTGCCGCTCCTCATATTTTGCCTACTCAACTCCCTTTGGCACTTGCACTATTAGAAGAACAAAAACGATTCTGTTAGTTTAGTGAAAGTTACTGCGAAGCACAGTGCCTTATTCTTATGTTAAATTCTACTGTAACTCAAAAATAAGGAACGTTAGCTTAGTTTAAGATAGGTAGTAGTTAATTAGGTGAAAATAAGATTCCTCATTCGTCCACTGTAACCATGTGACCCCTGTGATGATACAATTACTTAGAGTCAGTGTTTAATAATAGAAAAAATGTGTACATAATAAAACAGACCAGAATTGTAAAGTAACTACTCCGTCTTAACAAAGATTAAATGCAGCACTCCTTAGCTAAAATAGACCAAAAGAATCTACAGCAGATCAATATAAAAAATCTCAAATATCGCAGTGGCTATAAAATAGCACACGTGAAGTTTGAGCGTCAACCTGGAATGAAATGGACAGATGAACGAAGAAGGACCACTCTGAGAGGATGGCTCGATTTTGGGAGGCCAAAAAGCTGGAGGAAAAGGCATAAAAATAATGAATTCAGGTTCAATCGCTCTGCTTATGGAGAAAAATCGCTACAAAAACAATAATAATATACCTACACGTATTTATGTAGAGAAATTGATATGTGACAAATGCCCCTAGCTTACAATTTAATTGAATCAGTCAAAATACCCCAATGGGTATCTTAACTTCTGATTTGTGGTCCAATTTGACAACTACAGGAGCCCGATTCCATTGCAAATTTATTCATTCCATATCCGAAAGTATGAAACAACGTTGTAGCATGCTAAATATCTCATAAATCGAAACTGCCCCGAAAGCAAATCGTCTTATAAACTCAAGCTGTGATTGCGAAGTGTTGAACTTCGTGTTTTACAACCTCCATACGAGTGTTTTCGATCAAAGCCCTAAATATTGATCCCTTATTTATTCGCAATGATCATGCACGGTCTTGGCGTGTTTCTGCGCTATTAGTAATAAACAACTGGAATTGAGATGTGGCAAAAAGGTGATTATGGAGAGGTAGTGAAATGGTAAATAAAGACATATGGTAGGATTTATTTGGGTGTGATGTTTTTGTTGATAAAATATACTACCTCTTTTGATGCCGATAATATCAATAAAAATTCATCAAAGAACATTGCAATCCTTTCAAACATATTTATTATTTATATACCTACCGATTTAGTTAAGTCCGACAATCCCAAAGTGTCGTTTTAAATGTATAGCAAAAGTTGATTACAATAAAATAACATTATTACTTGAGAAAGGTTAAAGATGCAATAATAACCGAAAAGTTGTGTGAATTCAATTTCTGATTCACACATCTGTCTGTTTGTTCATCGGCGGTAGGAATTATTTCATTTTATTTCAATTCAATTGGTTTTATTCCATTTTATTTCATGGATATTTCAGCCTTCAGGACATAATAATAATAATCAGTTTATTTTTTCCTCCAAGTGTACAAAGTAAAATAAATTTTTTATATAAAGCAACCAAAATACATAATTCTCGCAAGTTGAAAGAGAAGCAAACTTTATAAAATACATAAAGTGTATATCCATAAAGCCATAGCTGTCTGTGGGGAAAAATTTTTATATTAAAATAACAAAATTCACTAGAAAAATTGAAAAAACAAACTTCAACAAACCTCAGAAACAAGCTTATTTTTCAACATATAACACTATCAAGAATTCACAAATATCTGAAATGTCTGTATAATTATAACAAAAATTCTATACAAATATTCAGTTTTGATATCCTGCTAAATGCAGACAATTCACATTTTTTAATAAAGTCGAAAATTAACATAAAATCCATTTAAATATTTACAGTACTATTCCATTTCAAATTGACAAAAAGACTCCCTAAATTTCATAATAATTCTTAGAAAATATTGAAATTGTAGAGAAAATATTCAAATCGTTTTGAAAACAAAATTTCTTTGAAATATTTCGGGCATGTTGGTCTTAATTATGAATATAAGAATATAAAACTATTACTTCAAATATCACTCATCAAAGTTATCAATTTTCATTTTTGAGATAAGCGTCTTCAAAAAGTTCCAGCTCATGTGTCAAATAATTGACCTGATTTCTGAGTACCTTACCTCTATTCGCTTCATTTTCTATAGTTGCTGCTTCCTGTTCTAATTCCTTCAGTTGGTCATCCATAGTTCCTGTTGCTTCATCGACTAAGAGGTAAAGGGTGTTTTTTTTAGCAGTATAGAACTTTAAGTTGGCATTACTGTTGAAGATGGCGACCGATTTAACAGCTGAGAAGTGATTTATTCTCAGTTTGATTTGGCAATTCATCATGAATAGACTCACGATCATCTAGCAAGGCGTAGATTCGTCGAATGGGCCTAAAACGAGATTGCCGTTGTTCCCGATTTTCATAAGCGAATTTTATTTAGCGATGAAGCGCACTTCTCGTTGAATGGCTACGCCAACAAAAAAAAACTGCCGCATTTGGAGTGAAGATAATCCTCAAGTGTAAGTCATCGAAAATTGGACGTCCAGATTGGACTACACCCGAGCCAGCCGTGGCGGTCATATGCCAGAAATCATATTTAAAATGTAATGTCACAAGATTATCTTTCGAACAAAAAAAATTCATGTCAATGGAATGATCCATCGTTGTTTTATTGCAATTTAAAGTTCCATGCCTCTAAAAAAAACACCCGTTATAAGCGAGCGAAAGTGCCACTTAACTTGTACTATTGAAGCGCCTGCATCATCAGCTGTACTTGGTTCTCCGATAAATTTTTTTTTGCTTCTGTATTTTCGGATTTTCTAGTAAAAATCTGTCCATTTTTATACCAAACGAACTTGTATCCATTATTATTCAGTTATCTTGATTTGTGGTATAATCTCCTGATATTCTGATTAGATCTTCCACAGTTCAAACCGTTTAATTTCACCATTTTAATTTTCAGTTAATCACAGTTTGTTTCATAATTTGAAATTGAATCTATAGGCAATGAAAATGCGATAATATAATGGAGAATCTACATTACCCAACACCTTTAAACATAACATTATAAATTATGAATAAATTTATATATTGTAATAATTTTTAAATAATTATTATTTAATTATTTTTAATTATGAATAATTTATATATTATATAAATTATAAATAAATTTATTTTCAGTTCAGGTTTTTAAAATAATAAATGAAACTCAAATAAAAACTATCTACTTTTTAGCAGCAGTATCGTAGTCACTGGGGTGGTCACAATTACCATTTGAGATTGTTAAAGACGCCACAGAAAAGAAACTGGCTTCACTAACTATAACAAAAGTATGTATTACTCTATTGAAAGTAAAAAAAAATTGTGGCACTCGGAGACAGTCGCGGTAAAGCTATTGCATAGCATTTTTTATCAAGTTATGCAATTATAATTTTTTTTTTATTTTTCATTTATGCTGTATTTTTTTTTCTTTGATATTAATTTAAGTTACACTTTTTGAGCGTGGTGTCCGATAAGCATACAAATTCTTTTCTTTTATTGAATGAATGAGAAGTTAATATCGTTTAAAATATTTATGTTATCTTCCAATACATGTAGGTTATTCAGGAATTTTTATGATTGAAACTATAGGTTTATGGTAACTGAAATAAGACACATAAGTTTGAGACTTGATATCCTCTTAATATCTGGAAAATACCGCGTTAACGGTGGTCCCATATTTTGTTGTGGATTCTTGTGGATCATTATTCATTTTCAAATTCAATTTTTCCGAAAGAAAAGTTGTCAACCGCTCTGACTTTTTATCAGCGAAGTTGATGTTGAAATCGCCAGCCAAGAAAAGTGGAAATTTATCACCATTTTTAACAAGTATTTTCAACCCTTCTTCAGTGTACTCCAGTAAAGTGCGATGAATAAAATGCCATACGTCGTCCAACTTTGGATTCGAAGAAATGCAAATTGCTACCATGACTAGGTGTAGGTCATTTCTAAGTTTGCAAAAGCACGCACAAATATCTCCAACAAATGAGCGCCTAACATTGGCATCGTTAACATGTGCAATATTCATTTCAGTATTCGGAGTCTTAATATTAACAACATTATTATTATTTTGAAAAATAGCCACCTCACCTTTTGGAACAGTATCTCGTTTGAATTGAACAATACAATTGAAATTAGGTATTTCAATCGGATTATCATGCGCCACGCAAACTTCGGTATACACATACAAGTTGAGCGAACGCTCGGCCGAGCTAATGGTAGGCGGAGTGGGGGTGTTAGGTTTAATTTTCGTTACGTAATTTCTTGATACGGTCGTCGCGCTCAAAGCCCGCGATAAAAGCTATGCAATAGCTAAAAAATCATACGTGGTAACGAAATAATGTTATGGCTAGTAAGAAAACGCAAAAGTTGTAAAACAAAAACTATAACATTTTTCTCTAGGAATTCTGTTACTCTGGTTATTTCAGACCCACCGAAGGGAGCTCTAAATCGCTGGTAAACCCCCACTTTTCGAAAATCCTGGCTACGCTTTGTAAAATTTTTGTATTTTCAAAGTCCATACAGTGATCCTCTTTATTAGAGTGTTCTGCCAGTGCACAGCGTTCTGGATGATGGATAATTAATGAAAAATCGAATAAAGGGACATCAGAGTAACATTATCTATCATCCAGAACGCTGTGCACTGGCAGAACACTCTAATAAAGATGATCACTGTATTGACTTTGTCTTTACCTATACAAAAACCTTTTCAGGAATCCCAGTAAAAACTAAAACTATATATATTATTATATTATATTATAACAATTATTTCCCACGAGAAGAGCATTGAACTTGTAGTCCAAATAATTAAGGTTTTCACTTCATCTTTTTCGACCCCCAAAAATGCTTCCGCTTTTGTTCTTCTATTTTCCTAATTCTTGAATGACTGTCAATAACCAATGTTTCAGATGCGTAGATTGCTTCTGGAAGAATCGTTGTGCCATAATGCCTCAATTTGGTCTCTCTCGAAATGCACTTTTCATATTTTCAATATAATTATAATTTTCATTTATGATTTAAATTTGAATTATTTTGGAATTTTTATTAATATTAGGTTAACGAAATAATGCATTTCTCCTTTCTGACTTTTCCACTCTGTATATCAATGAATGTTTTCACATTTTTAAATTACAATAATATACAAATTGTCTGTAAGTGTACAGGCAAATATAGTTCGTCTTTTTGTAAATCAAGAGAGATGGAAATATGTATTTTTAATATAATGACACTTCACTCTTTGTTTGTAATATTGGCACATCTTTAGATTATCTTTTAATATATTTTATGAGATTAAATATCAGTTTGCGAGTTGCAATGATAAGGATGTTCCTTTTGTTGTCCCTATTTCACTTATCACACATTTTTCGTTTCAGGCACACATTTCATTATTTTTTCGAAAGTTTCAGCTATGTTTTCGGACGAAGTTGTTCAATTTTTGAATAGTTCAGATAAGTCTGCAAAGCAAAATTAATTCAGGCTAAAAAATCGATAGATATAATTCAGTTGCTCACCCAGAATAGACACGAAAGGCATTTTTCATTCAAAACGACCCCCATCTAGCAACTGCAGTTTATTCATTGATAAGCCTGCTTATCCAAATAAAATAACCAATCTTAATGTGAATAATATGTTTTCATATCGACAAATGTAGATAGAAATAAAAGCAAAACGTGGTACTGGGATGTAAATATTTTTATATTTATAAATTGCAAAATTATGTCTGACATACAGTTAGGCATATGGCGTTCGATAAAAGGCTGAAGCAGGATTAAGACCGTGTTTGGTTCAAACAACGAATCTCTCTATACATGGAGGCTAATTTATATACTTTGTACTAATTAGATTTAGTTGGCTTTACGTAAATTGCAATCACGACTTCACCACATTTCATTATGAATAATGAAATGAGAACGGTGTTTATCTTCGAATCCGAGTTGGCTTAGTTTGGTAAACAATTTGACAGATTAACGTTATTGTTTCATTGGGTTGAATAATGACGAAATCCGTTCTAGTAGATAATTTTTATGGGATAAAGGCAACTACAATTTCGTCAGGATGGGTGCAGTAGATCACTTTTCAAATAACATCTAATATATTAATTTAGATATCGATAATTGGCACCATTCGCCTTATTGAATGCGTCATAAATATAGATCGAGTTATTAATGCGAGTTTTTTTTAAGTTAATGAAAATAGTGTTTTTGAAATTTTTTTTAATTTTTTTTTAATTGTGTTTCAATATGTTTTTGGCTGAATGCTCACCTATATCTGTCTAAATTATGATCTACTTATTATTGCTCAAAAAAAGAAATATTGTCAGAAAAAGACTTTCTAATAGCGTTCTAATAATAATAATAATTATAATAAGTTCTTTATTCTCAACAGGTATAACACCCAATTACAGAAAATAATAACAATGTTGAATACATAACTAAATAATTGAAATGAAAAAGATATGACAAAGAGCTCAATCTAATCTGAAAAAAAATAGTATCTTATAACTATATTATAGCATTCAATGAAATATTACAAATAACTCAATCTGAATCAATTCATTTTAGTCTATTTTCTTTATTCACATAACTCCTGATAATAAATTCTATGGAGTCAAAGTGAATGTCACAATTATTAGAGGAAGACAATTAATACTATTGTGCAGTAATTTGTACGAAAATTTGAAATTTGATAAAGTTTCTTTCATGCTCTGCAATGAGATTAAACTAAATGGAATCAATAATTCGTTATGATTGACTCCTCTCTGTGGATAAACTTTATCTTCCTCCCAAACTAAGAATTTCAGAACCTTCTCTGAATAGCCTCAAGATGGTGTTGATGGCAAGTGTAAATGGGATGCCAGATCATGCTGCCATACTCCAACTTGCTACGGATTAGGGTATTAAATACTTCTATGAATGTTGGGGATTTATTAAAATATTTGCCATTACGTATAACGAATCCATATGTTTTCGCAGCAGATGAAATAAGTTGGGTAATGTGTGGGACAAAGGAAAGCTTCTAGTCGAAGACTACACACAGATCTCTCACCTTGTCAGAACGAAAAAGAACCTGACCACTCACGCTGTAATCGCAGTCAATCCGGTCTCTTTTCCTTGTGAAAGAAACAACATTACACTTTGACATATTCAAACTCAAATAATTGTCCTCACACCAACTAGCAACATGGTCCAGCGCGAGCTGAAGTTGAACACAGTTGTCTTGTGATCCAATACAAAATATTTGACTTCAGATAAAAACTGTTGTTCGAAAAATATTGTTCAGAAAAAAAAGTATTTTGTAACTGACTATTTCAATTCTCCTTCTTTTCAATATAAAAATCTAAATAAAATCAGGTACAAAGAAAGGTGCTTATGGATTAATAATGCTCTGTATCGTTAGCTACCAGTTTATTATCATGGTTGTACATGTGTTGTTTAATTTTAAGACTATGGATCATTTAGTTATTAACGTAGATTTTTGAGGAACTTATGAAATTTTGGAGCTTTATTCGATACCGTAGCTCGGATGTGTTTAGTTCCTTTGTAGTTGGCTGTTGTTCTGTCAAACCTGACTTTTAGTAATGTCATTGTTTTGTAAAAATCAGACATAACCTGCACGACAAGTTATCAATTGAAGCTAAACCATGCGGTCTGGTACAAATTTCGTTTACTTTATGGAACAACCTTTTAGAATAAACCTCAATTTCGTAAGTTAACCTCTTTATTGTTTGATTCGCCATGTTGATTGTAATATTACAATGCAGCATTCCTGATGAAGGAACAATATAGTTTTGAAAGCTCGAGTTAAGGAAAAAAGAGTCTTCTTATTTGAAACCACCTGACTGCTATCCCACGAATATCTATTTTATATATATATATATATATATATATATATATATATATATATATATATATATATACACCTTGCTTGGTAATACATGTCATTGTCTAGCTTTTTTAACGTAGCTATTTCTTTTGTAATCCACAGTATCGGTGTTAGCAGTAAAATTTAATGTCTGGAGTTTTAGATGACTTTGAATAGGCTCGACTACCAGGAAATCTCATAACTTTAGGACTATTCGTTATCTCTTCCTTTTATAAGGTTTAAATGAGTTTTCAAACCTTTGAAATTTTCACAATTCAGAAGCAAAGGAAACACAAGAAGTAGAGCGGCAGTAAAACTGGAACATTTTTATGTTCAACCTTGAATTCATCGTCAAATTTCTATTCTTCACGTGTGAATTTGGTGACTATACCTCTTATAGCACATCTAGTTATTTTGTATTTCTGTACTGAATTTCATCCAAGAATTGAATTTTTTAGAATTTATTATTTCATTTTGTACGTAGCTTTAAGATATTTCTTGTTATTTTCATTCCGCTGATGCACCATTCTGACTCATTGATCAGAATTTTTGTAATTTTTCAGCAGAAATGCTATGTTAATATTCTTATCTCAAATAAAATGCTATCTTAATATTAAGTTTCTAAATAACGTTTTCGTGTTTTTATTTTACATCTATTTAGTCTAATGAGAAGTGTAAATTATTCACTAGATATATAGTCGTTTTTCAATCACAATCTCATTCAAATGCCTTCACAAACTTGATTTAAGGACTCTGATTTACTTCACAGAAATGACATGAGTTAGATCTGTGAAGGGAAGATCTGTGCAAATTATAAGATGGTTTAAGCATTATACTCGCTATTACTGGACTTAAACCCTTTCTATAAGTGTAACTCAGGGAATTAATTGTTGATTGAAACTCATTTGGAAATGTCACTCTTTCATAATTCCAAATAATAATTCGACTCTATATATGAGAAGTTATTTTAGAATACAGAATAGGTATATTTATAAAATTTAACAAATAAAAACTTATTGCTCAATTTCACAAATATATTTTGATATTTCCAATATATCAAAAGTTTTGATAACGGCTATTAAGCCATTATCAAAAATCCATTCAAAAATCGTTTCGTTGTTTTTTCAAATATTACCTTCCAACTTTCCTTCTGGCCGATGCGATGATTGAATCTTACAACCCGGAAGTTGTCAGTTGAATCCGGAGTTTGAATAACAAATAAGTAGAACAGATACCAGACAGGTTTATATATATATATATAGTTTTCTATTTATTCTTCAATCAAGTCTGCTATTGGAATGCTAGATTTAATTCAAACCTTTTCTATGGACGTTCACAGGTACCTTTGCAATAATACTTCATCATTATCATAGTAGGTACTGACAATGAATTTTATTATATAGTTTCATAACGTTAAGAAGGATATGCTTAAAACAAAAGAATAAACTTTTTATAATGGGGCATGATCAGCTTTAGCATATACTTAAAAATACCATAATTTAAGTCTTTCATTTAAGTACCATCATTTAAGTTTTTTTTATTCCTATTATTATTATATTTCATTTTATCAGTTTGTGATTCATTTCACAAACTCTTTCTTTTAAAATGAAACTTTAAAATTTGAAAGTACAAAACTGAAACTTCTGTACTACCAATTTTGTATATGTTGTGTTTCCTGCTTTGTTATTAGGACCTGTTCTGTAAAACAGTGTATGTTAAATAAATAAATAAATAAATGAATGAATAAATAAATAATACTCACGTTATGCGTAGAAAAATATGAAAATTTCTTGTTTAAAACAGAATATTTTACGCTTAGGTTAAATACAATTGTATATTGGGTGTAATCATAGATCAGCATTTCAGATGGAACGAGCATGTTAAATTACTCTGCAGAAATCTTAGACGACTTCTTCACAAATTTAAATGTTTTAAAAAATAAACAAATTGTCAAGCTCATCTCTACATACTTTATTAGAACCCTTGTACAATCGCTCATAAGTTATGGTATGGTGGGTTGGGGAGGTACATCCGATAGTCATTCAAGAAGCCTGAAAACTACGAAAAATTTATTTTTTAAATTTTTCATGGAAAAGTGTTATATATTCGACAACCATTACAAATATAAATATTCACAAGTCATTACAAATATAAACGAAAACAAAATCTCACTCGAAGTACTGAAACATCGATACACTACTAGATATAAAGAAATTACTTACACAGTTACCAAATGCTCGAAAATAATTGGAATAAGCAATACGTAGCAGTCAAGCTGTACAGAGCCCTGCCATTAAGCCAGAGTAATCTAAAATCCCCAATATTATAGACAATGGGAAAAAGAGAAGAAAAAGAAGAAGAAAATGAAACGATGGTTGTTATCAAAGAAAAGGAGTTTTTAAAGTTCATCAGCAACCAATAAAAATCATAGAACAGATAGATATATATTGAAATAAATAATTTAAAAACATATTTGTAGTTTATTTAACGATTAATAATATGAAATACCGATATAGTAATTGAAACCCGAACTAGACAATAAATGTTATTATTATATTCTCCCATCGATTATACAAACACAAATAAACAAGTACTCGAAGAATATTTTGAGTTGTATGATGGGAAAGAAATACCAAATTTGTTGAGAAATAATCATCATATTTATTTATTTGAATATAAATATAAATTACAATATAATATATTATATTGTAATATAAACACACTTGGCTTAAATTTCACTAATTATATTAAAAAATCTACATATGTTTCAGGTTGAATATATACTTAAATTCAAACACTTGAACTTATAATTTACACTTTATTCACTACATAGCATGACGCGTTTCGTCGTTATAAACGACTTCTTCAGATGCTTACAGAATAAAGTATATGAATTTATGTATATGGAGAAACAAATTAACTTCATAGAAATGCAATGATGTCACAGATAGTTTTTCTTGAGAATCTTATCTCTGTGAAATATGTTTATTTTTGCTTATACTTGAATAAACTTCATAATTATAGTTATTATAATTAATTAAGTTATACTTAATAGTTTAATTCATTTTGAATTCTGAGGAACATATAAAATTTGATAGTTCAAATTTATTATGTAGAATTTATTTCTTTTAATCACTTGTAGAGCATTTCTTGAAAACATTTGCATAATTTTTTGTGCGATCTTTTATTTCTTTCTACGGCAAAACGATCTACTTGAAAATATATTTTGAATATAGTACCCTGACATCATTCACAAGTATAAGGAGTCAATGCAGTATGTAATCAATAAAACGACAAGGACAAACAGACTCAAACTTCAGCTTAGACACGCCTACTTATTTCGTCATTTTCAAGTACCTATGGAAATTAGGTATTACATCAAGTAGAACTGTCATGTGATGTTTGCCACAATAGTTTAAATGAATGAAATTATGGGCTGAGTTGTTGGAGAAGGTTGGGAAAACCTTATAACTTCCCTCCTTTCATTTGAACATTTATAAATTAGTATTAATGTAGCAGTAAGTATAATGCCAAAATCATTCAATTATTGCCAATACGTTCAATAATTCAGCCTTTGTTATTGTTCTACTCCGCATATTTTCCCTGTTTAACTGTACAACTCAAAAACGAATTACAACTTTTACAAAATACCTGCATACGTTTTTGCTACAATATAAGACGTTTTGATCATATAAGTGATATATATTATTTCAATGAAATTCCAAAAATGAATTTCAGGTTTCAATCACAATTTTATGTATTTATATATATAAAATTTTATCAACATCTTGCCCCAAGTATCTGGCCAAAAAAATTGTTTTTAGAAAAAAATTACATTCTCGAAATATTCGTTACAAAATGCTGATAAATATAAGAACCAAAACATAATACCGTGAAGTTTCAAGCATCATTTCGTACTTGGTCTCTAAATATTTCAACCAACTGAATAATGAATACAAAACGATGAATCTATTGCATTTCAAAACAAAAATGAAAAATTTACTGTTAGATAAACAGAAAAAGGGGAAAGCAAATCATTCTTAGGAATAATATATTGCTTATATGGGGTTAATATTAAGACTGGCGAAACCAATATTAACCACCTTTTGAAATGTTTCCGTTGCTTATGTACTTGTTTGTTGTTAATATTCAAGGAAACACTGTAATGATCTGCCATTCAATAAAGTTGTATTATTTTCATTATTATTATTAATTACTCCAGTTTGTATCGATCGTTCATATGATTTCACTGATATAATTTATTGTAAACAAAAAAATTGAGAAATACTTAAACAATAACATTGTACAGTCTTCAGGAGGACATTGAATGAAGTTGAAGTGATATTTCGGAAAATCGAGGCTTCACACTTCTTTAAAAATAAATTACTATAATTTCTTTGATAGATTGGACTGAGTGAGTAACGAAAACATGTTGTATTGTCGTTTAAAAACACCACATCTTATGTTTTCATCTTAAAACTGATTTTGTCTTAAATGTATTATCACTTATTCTTGTGAATTTTCTCTGGAAGTCTTAACAACGCTATACAAATTGTAGCAAAACGTAAAGACGAATAAAATTTTTCAAATATTTTGTATGTTGAATATAAACTTAAATTCAAACACTTGAACTTATGATTTATACTTTATTGACAACATAGCATGAAGAAAAAATTCAAAAATTACAAAAGTTACAGAATAGAGCCATGCGAACCATTTTAAAGTGCAGAAGGTATACCCCTGTCAAAATTATGCTGAACTCTATGGAACTAAAGTCTGTAAAAAAAGATAAATACTCTTTGCTTCATATATATTCATATTTAAAATAAAAAATCAGTTGCTTCCATGTAATGTAATAAAAAATGTAGCATATGTCACTGATGTGCATGGGTATAATGCTAGAAATACTGAAAGTTTTTATATCCAAAGTTGTAAGCTCTCTGAATCTAAAAATAGCATACACTAGATGGATTTAAGGCTTTCAATAATTTACCAAATATATTGAAAACTAGTACTAGTATTAAGATATTTAAGCGTGATCTTAGAAAGTATATTTCAAATAATGAGATAGGTATATAATTGAAAAGTGACAGTTCAAAATATTTAGAATTTTTTTATAGCTTCAGCTAAATAAATATTATTATTATATACCTACTACTCATATATATGAGAATCTGAAGAACTTTTTTTAACTAAACTGTTCTAATGACCGTACCATGAAGAAATATACATGTTGTGACAGCAAGAAACATTTGTTGTCCACAAATTTGACAAATAACAGTCATCGATCGCAACATCCATGCCCTTAACTAATGCGAAGTAACATTATTTGCTACGCCTAGTGAAATTGTCGCGTGGTGGTGCAATAAAGCAATAACTGAAGAAAAGTAAGAGTAATAACTTAAAGAATGACAGGCAATTCAGGCCAAGGATATACTTGGTCCGTCTGAACCTGAAATAATTTCTAGAGCATTTGAAAGAAACAGTTTCTGGTATTGTTAACCGTTGGAATATTAAAAAAAATACTTTCTCAACCTTGTATTAGTCTGAATTGGTATGAGGAACATATACACTGTGTAATTGTTCTTCAAGGGCGCCTTTGTTGATGATTTCATTGTTGAAATGTGAAATTCCTGGAGATTCAATAGCTTACAAAAAATTATAATAATAACAGTAATATGTTCTTTATTTTCAAGAAGTATAATACTCAATTACAGAAAATAATGAAATAATATTGAATAATAACTAAATATATAAAATAAAAAGAAATGTAACAAAGAACTCAATCTAATCTCAAAAACTTAAAATGTAACTAATAACTAAATAATAAAATTAAATGAAATATTAGGAAGAATTCAATCTAAAACAATTCATTTTAGTGAATTTCCTTCATATAACTCCTAACAACAACTTCTACGGAGGCAAAGTGAATGTCACATTTATTAGCAATGTTATTGAATGTAGACCACATAAACCAAATCGGGGATTGTATTAGCGATTTGGTCTTTGGAGTCTCGTGGTAGAATAATTCTGTAGTACGAGAATTTTGCCTATGAACACGAAATTGTAAAGAGGACAAAAGAGGAGGATAATTAATACTGTTGTGCAGTAATTTGTACAAAAATTTGAGTGATAAATTTCCTCTTCTGCCCTGCAATGTAATTAAACTAAATTGACTCGATAATTCGTCATGATTGACTCTCCTATGTGTATAAACTTTATAGTCCTTTTATAAACATTACAATTTGTCTTAAGAGATTCCTACGATATTAATAGCAAATCTTTTCTTATTCAAGACCAACAATGAATCAATATGTTATACAAGACGGGCCAAACATGTAGCCCACCTAGAAATACGTTACAGCCCGCCGGGACATTTTCATCCGAAAATATGGGATATACAAATTATTTTGTAGTTAATATTGCGTTTCAATTGTTCAAAGTGTTGAACGTGAAGATCATTTGCAAAAATTCGCTAGTTTTCCTCGAGTTTTGGGTGGATTAGAGTTTGTACAAGTTGTTGAAGTTAAAATTGTGTTAAGTAGAAAATTTTTTGATTACTACAAACTTTAAAACTCAAATTTCAAGGCAATAATCATAATGTTACAAAGTTGTTCAATAATATTAACGCCTTCAAACAAAACACATATATTGTTCAAATTACCTGGATTTAAGAACAAGTTATATTAAAAATAATATTATTAGAAAATCACTTCTATCTTTCGATACTGAAACTTTCGATGAAAACTTATGAATGGAGTTGACTGAATTACAATGTGATTCTTCGCTCAGTACAAATGTATATAATTTAGATTCAGAATATCAGATTTTTAAAGATGTTTTTGGTAGATCGGTTTCATGAAATGCTATATTTCATTGAGTATATTGCCAATATTAGGGTGTACCTATTTATATGAGCCACTATGGTCTTTGATGTATGACAACAAAAACTCAGAGAAATCAGCAGTCATCTTTGATTTTGAAAATTTTATCAGCCTAGCATATTCAACAAACTTTTGTTTGGTTGATGTCAAATATCTTGAAAATTTACAGATTTTAAAATACTGATCGAGATCTACTGATCTTCAAATTACTGAATGGACTTTGGTGTTTTTTTATAGACATTATCTGTTTTTCTTTCCACAAAATTATAAATTGTATAAAAATTGGTGGTAAATTAATTTTCCAAAATAAAATGAAAAATTAAACTGGAAAATACTATGGATATCTATACATTGACAACCCTCACAATACAACGGGACTATCAATCTAAAAACTTCTTAAATAGCTTGAAACAAACAATTTTTTTTCAAACTTTTTATATATTGATATATGATGGCCCAAACTTCAAGTAAAATATGTCATAATGACCCATACTATCACATTACTTTGATTTGCCTGCATTTCACCTGAAAATTAAAAGAATTAATTCTGATAAAAACGTTAATTAAAGGCAACGACAGTAAAACAAAAGGCTTAAAGGTCAATATGCCATAAAAATTGAAAATTTTCAATTAAATAACTTGAAATCATGTAAAACAATTTATGCTGTTAAACAATTTCACATTGCTTTTTTCAGCTTATACTTTGGTTTTGTATATCATTTTTAAATTTTCATAAATCAAAATATGAAAGACGATCATGTATTAAAATAACACAAAGGAAATAAAATTTAAAAAAGGATCCGAAATTTTCCCTCCCTTCAATATTCTGTATCAATCTATTTCAAAGCTTTTTCCATTATAGGTATGCAAAAAATATACTTATTCATTTTCAAGTTTTCTGTGAAATTATTTATTCACTTATTCATACGCAAAGCACAAAGAAACTCTTCAAGAATAACTAGCGTTCAGTACAATGCCTCGAAATGAAAAAAAAATTTCATACACATATTTTTACGCCTAAAAATTTGATTTCAATGCTTATTTTTCTTGAAATTTTTTTCAGCTGTTCAAATTTGAGGTATTCAGGATGAAACTAATTAAAACTGTAATTTTATATTTCTACTTTATATTTTCAAAACTTTATATAAATATCAAATAATTGTTATTCTTCCTTCAAATTTTCCTTTGTTATTGTCTTGTTATTTTTCTGAATTACCAAATCGAACGAAGTATTTCAATTCAAGGCTATTTTGAATTTAAGGTTTCAAAATATGGTCGCTGCCGATTAATAAATATATCACTAATAGCAAGTTGTGAAGAACTCGTCAAATAAATCCTTCTTCTGTTGAAACTACTCAAGTAGAAGTTGTTGATTATTATGATGTCATTATATATTGAAAGTTAACAAACACATATCCAAACTGGAGAACCGAAGTTGTTTATGTTATGTGAATATGTATCCTCTTCTATATTCAACACTGAAATTCATAAAAACGGTATGATAGTAATGACAAAAACATAATTTTTCCCAAGAATTATATTTTTGTCGTTTGTATTTTTCACCGCAAGAAAATTTTTTATTCGTTGTTAACTTTCTCGGTTGAAGACTCCGTAAAGGATAAATAGTCGCCACATTGGCGATACGTTGACCAAATCTCCAAAACCGGAGAGTTCACGTGGAGGCCTAGTAGTTGAGACTTCCTTCACAGGTGTGTTCTTTTATTGTTGATTCCATCTCCAGGTTCGTACACCTTGACCTTGACTACGCCGTTCTGAGGAGAGCCAATAAGCTCGAAACACGTGTGAACGGTTGCCTCCAATTGAGTTGCGGGCTATATTAAGAAAAAACCTAAGGAAATTAAGTTCTTGTGCTTATGGCACTGAATGAAATATTTAAGAAAAAGAACATTTTCTTATACAGTACCTTATTTAATACTGTTTGAAAATAGTTTCCTAATTTAGTTCATAAAATTAGCTTTGAAATTGCACATTCTTCTCTTCATTCCAAAATATCGTTAATTGATCCCCTTAAGTTTCACTTTCAACAGACTCTAAGGTAGGACGAGGAAAAGGGTTTCGCCCTTCATATGGAGCATCTTCATTTATTACGTAACATTACTTTTTTCCTAGTACATTTTTAAAAAATATCTCAAAGTATTCAAATTTCAAAAAAATTTCAAATTTGTCTTCATAATCATCCTGCATATTAGCAGATTCTTGACAGTTCATCTTTTTAAGCTTCAAATAGCTTCTACAACAAATAATTGGGCACTTTCTTTCATTTTATTGTAAATCAATACACAAAGTAAGAATCATTTATACAAAGGAATTAATTTGGTATTTCAATTGAATATGCTGTCGTAAATCTTTGTATATTCTTCGTCACAATCAAGAATAATTTATGTGTTGAATATATTAAATTATATACTGAATCTCACTTACGAGGGTAACATTCACTTCCACTTAGCACATAGGAATAGCAGTCTCGTTCTGATAAGGTGAGAGATCTTGGTGTACTCTTCGACCAGAAGCTTTCCTTTGCCCCACACATCACCCAACTTATTTCATCTGCTGCGAAAATATATGGATTCAATAGGTAATGGCAAATATTTTAATAATTCCTCAACATTGATAGGACTATTTAATAACCTAATCCGTAGCAAGTTGGAGTATGGCAGCATGATCTGGCATCCCATTTACACCATCAACGCCATCTTGAGGCTATTAAGACAAGGTTCTTAGTTTGGAGGGAGGATAAAGTTTATCCACAGAGAGGAGGCAATCATAACGAATTATTGAGGCGATTTAGTTTAATCTCATTGCAGAGAGTAGAAGCAGGAGAGAAACTTTATCACTCAAATTTTTATACAAATTACTGCACAATAGTTTTGATTGTCCTCCTCTCTTTCCCGCTTTGAAATTTCGTGCTCCTAAGCAAAATCTTCGTAATACATAATTATTCCACCTAGAGACTCCATGGACCAACTCCCTAATACAAACCCCATTAGGTTTATGGAGTCAACATTCAACAGAGTTGCCAATAATTGTGACATTCACTTTGACTCCATAGAATTTGTTATCAGGAGTTATGTGAACAAAGAAAATTGACTAAAATGAATTGATTTAGATTAAGTTGTTTGTAATATTTCATTGAATGCTATAATGTAATTATTAGTTACTATTCTTTTAGATTAGATTGAGCTCTTTGTTATATCTTTTTCATTCTAATTATTTAGTTAGTATTCATCATTGTTATTATTTTTACTGATTGTGTTATACCTGTTGAGAATAAGCACGTGGTAGATTAACACGAAAATATTTCTGTACAATATATATATATATATATATATATATATATATATATATATATATATATATATATATATATATATATATTTGAAAGTTTTTAGCATTAACAGGCTTTTTAATATGAAAAAGTTTATTTCTGTTGACGTTTCGTTGTTATATTACAACTTTGTCAAAACTAATGAATAATTGAATTTATGAGTTACTATGGATATCAAATGTCAAACTTAATTTTTTGAAAAATCAAATTAGTTTTTTTGTATATTCACTTATTGATTTTCATTATCAGAGGAATATTTCTGGCTCAGCATTCGCTTCGGAAGTTTTAGTCTTCTTCACCATGAGAAAACCTCTGAAAAACTCATGGTAAGCCAGGTGATTCTTAAGTGTGATTATATTTACATATATACAATTACATATAGTTTTTTATATACTTACTTATCCAGAATGTGTATATTGTTCGTTTATGTGTGTGAAATTGAATGCTGAGCCAGAAATATTCCTCTGATAATGAAAATCAATAAGTGAATATACAAAAAAACTAATTTGATTTTTCAAAAAATTAAGTTTGACATTTGATATCCATAGTAACTCATAAATTCAATTATTCATTAGTTTTGACAAAGTTGTAATATAACAACGAAACGTCAACAGAAATAAACTTTTTCATATTAAAAAAGCCTGTTAATGCTAAAAACTTTCAAAATAAATACCTCAAACAGGCAATAAATCAATTTCAAGAAATATATATATATATATATAGAAGAGTAATTTAATCGTGTTAACCAACCACGTGCGGACATGAATAATCGTATTAATATTTTACAGTGAAAATTGAGAATTGAAATTACACTTCAAAAGTTTTGAACTCGACTGGGATTCGAAAAAACCCAAAGAACCTGGGTTCGAATCCCAGTCGAGTTCAAAACTTTTGAAGTGTAATTTCAATTCTCAATTTTCACTGTAAAATATTAATACGATTATATATATATATATATATATATAAACCTGTGGGTGAAATTTCATCAAATTCCTCTAGTTTCGAAAGGAATGTGTTCAGTCAGTGAAAGGGACCAAAGAAAGACGTCATAAAATTAGATCCATGTAATAAACGAGAGCAGTATTGAAAGGTGCCGACTATTGTGTTTTATGACTCTGTATTAGGGTCAGAGTAAACAAACTTCATGAAAGTGAAGGAACGTTAGAAGAAATTGGAAAAATTTGTCACAGTTTTGTGTCACAGCAATATGCTTTAGAAAGTGACTTTTCTGAAAAAATTAGTGCCCTCAACAATTAATTCATCATTGTATATAAATATACATAAATACTTACATCTAATGCATATATATTCACACTATTAATTAAAAAAAATAAGAAAATATACTAACTGAGGTAAAATAGCACATCATAACTTATGAGATATAATAAGTATGTTTATAAATATTTTATCATTGTATGTATTACATGTACCTATAGCTCTACAAAATATTTTACATATTGTTCAAATATTTTGAAAAAAAATTTGGAATATTTGAAATGTTTTGCAATACAAACTCTGCTTTTGTGTAAACATGAGAACATACATAAAAAAGCGTCAGAAAAATAGACATTGAATATAGTAGAAAATGAAAGATGAGAATCTTCAAGAAAACGAAATATTCCACGTTTATTTCTTTTGACATAGAATAAGAAATCTTCTCTATAAAAAGTTGCTCACATTATCTAATATATGATATAAAAATTCATTTAATAAAAATGACCACATTTCTTTACTATGTATTTTATAATCAAGCATAAACTCATTCAAATTTTTCATAATCAAGAAATATGTGTTATGCAGACTATTTACATATTTTTTGTGAGAACTGTTTCATTAAACACAACTAAAATTCTAGAAGAAAATTTCAAAAAATATTAAAATATTCGAATATTAAAACTACTTAAAAATATTGTAAAAGCAAGTTGAATATATTTTGATAGGGATTTTCAGATGTAAATATGATAATTATTTGTTATTTTAGAGACTGTTTTACATATTAATACTTGTTTCCCATTAAGATTTCGAATAAATAATTAAAATTTATTTTTGATAAATCTCAGTTAAGGATAGGCTATTTATACCCGTATTTGTTAGCTATTCGAAAAATTGTGATTATTATTCTTCTTTTCCTTCGACTTTCCAAATTAATATCGTCATTAATGAAGAGAAATTTGAGTTTCAAATATCAAGTAAATTTTTTTTAATGATCAGGTTTTACTGAAATTACTGAAAAGCTTATAGAATGAAAAATAATTCATAATCCTTTTCAACCTGAATGAAACGAAAAAGAAGCAAATCTGACATAGGTGCTACATTTTTATGATATTTTATGAAAATGTCAAATATAATAGACATATTCACCCTTCGATCTACTATTTATACACTGTATTTATTATTTTTAGATGAATATAGTCATAAGGTTAACCAAAGTTTTAAAAGGTGAACCAGAATCTAACAATCTACCATAATGCCCAATATTTCAACGATAGTATCTAAAACAGAACAGGCGGTTGACATATTTCTTAGTGACACATTTGTGGGATACCAAAAGATCCTTCGTTTGACATTTTTAAGCCACTTCAGAAGATTCAAATGTGTGCTTTTAGTGGTTATTAGCGGCTCATCATATTTCAGATAAGGTGAAGATTTCTCACCAATTTTAGGTTAAGAGACTGTGAGTGCGATATGATAATGTAGAGGAGAAGATGAAAGAAATATTAGACTAAAATATACAGGCACTTTTAGAGGTGAAAGTATTTGAATTGGCACGATGATGTATGGTAATAGTTTATCAAAAGTTTTTCAAAACATAGCGACATAACGTATTGCTACAATCAAGATAATTATTGCAACAAATTAAATTTGAATTGTCTATATTCAATTGAATTCAAAATTTTTTTTTATTAAATACTTAATCTACGCATTTTTAATATTACAATCTGGTCACAGTGGACCAATGAGCAATTTTATTTGAACCTAATTGACTATTATCTAGCTTAAACTAAGGTACACTCATCAGCGTTCCTTATATTCTAGTCCTATATCAGAGTTACACTAAAACTTAACATGTAAAACGAGCACTGTTTTTCGCAGTCACTTCCACTTCACTAACTCAAACGGTTTTGTTCTTTTTAATCTTCTTTTAATGTTAGTGTTGTCTAGCAATTGAATTGCTTCGTTATTGCTAGCTATTTTCAATGTTAAAAACTTTATTTTTGTTGACGTTTTTGTTCTGATTTGAGCTGAAATTGCAGTGATGACTCATCATGGACAGTCGTGACAAGGTAAGATCGATAATCTTTTCTTCTTCGAATTAGGTACATCTAAATATTGAAAACAAACGCGTGTTACTTATGCCAATGTCATGATTATAAGGCAGTATTAATTTCAATGTGATAACTAAAATCACACTCATCAATTAAGTTTAGCTAAAAGTAATCATTCTTATATTTATTGTGAATTGTTGAGTGTCACAAAGTTCACCTGGGGAGCTAATACATACTATTCCAATATACTGGCATTTCTTAACGAGGGGGGTATAAAATTCTGAAGTACAAACGCTATATATTTCAACCGAAAAACAAGAAGTTATTTCAGAAAATCATAAAAGCGATCCTTTTGAAATTGTTTGGCTGTATAGACATAAAACAGACATTTCTTCAATAATTTTGATACTTCCTTTCACCAAAATCTGCCTACCTAATATAAAGAAGCCGAACAGACTTTTTTATATTTCAGTATTGCTACTGAAATATAAACTATACCAAAAGTTTGCAATTCTCTGGCTCAAGTATGACAAAATATGGTCCACTGTCCCTTTGTAACTAGCCGACAGGCCAACCCCTGCAGCGAAGGGCTCTTTCTATCCGAAATGATCCTGTTAAAAGCAGATAACTATGTTTGGACCCCCCTGTGTGAAGACAAGGCTTGAATTATATTTGCACCGATTTGAAAGGGTTGATGGTGTAGTAGACATTTCAGATTTATTGTGACAATATAGGCCATTACAGTTGCAAAAATTTCACCTTGAATTTGCAATATTTGTCAATCCTTTTCAGAAAATGGGGTAAATAGGGCAAGTAGTAAACTTTATAACGGATGACTTATATTTGCGTTGTGGGAACTACTAAAAGTCAAGTGACTCCAGTTGAGCAATTTGCATAAACATCTGTATAATGTTGTCCTTTCGATTTATCATGATTTATAATAACAAATAGAAGTCTACAAAAGTTAAATTGCTGTCAAGAATTTATAGAATAATTTACAGCAACGCGTTAATACTAAAATTATCCACATTCTCGAAAGTAGAGCCAAAGTGACCAATAATTTCTAGATTACTTTTGTATTTGTTCAATTAATTTCGACAATTTTGACCTAAGTAATAATAATAAATGAGCTGTATTTGTTTTATAACAGGTATTTCGCATTTGATGAATTTTTTAATTCCTTTGTCTTCTCTGAAATTTTCCCAGACTTTGGAGTGACAAATTCTTCAAGACACACTCACAAAGTTTTGGAGAATACAATTCTTGATAAATTTTGCATTGTAAGGTCAAATTATTATCGAAATATATATTGTTGAAATGACATTTTCAAGACAAACGCATTATGAACCACAGCGATATTTTATCTGAAACACTTTTGAAAAAGATTAAAGCAAATCATGACAAATTCTATTTTATGTTGAAAAATTATCTATTGAAGAAAAAAAATGCTATTTATATATAGAAATTTGAGAAATTTTAAAAATATTCAATTTTAATTCAATACTGTCGATATTTTTCGTCTCTGCCTGCGAGGGAGAAAGAGAATATTTGATCAAAAAAATAATACTTGATAAATGCTCCAATTTAGGTTTTAGAGGTGTTTTTCTGAATTGGTTACGTAGTTATCTTGAAGAAAGAACAATGATAGTGAAAATAGGCGCGAGTTACTCTGAGAAACATGACATTGCTCTTGGAGTGCCGCAAGCCTCTGTACTCGGACCTCTTCTATTCATATTGTTTATAAACGATCTGCCTGCGAAGTTGTCCCGGTTTTTGGTGACACTAATTGCCGATGATTCATCGGTGGTGGTTTCTGGCAGGACTCCTGAAGAACTTCTGGAGGCATGTGAATGCATCATGAGGGAGTTTGTAAATTGGTATCGAATGAACAATCTGATGGTGAACGTTGGCCAACTGTATGTGTTCATTTTTGTCTGAAGGGCAATGGAATTAGTACCTTGGATGTTAAATATGGGGCAACACTATATCATCATCCCAATCAACAAAATTTCTTGGAATATATGTAGATAGAAATTTGAGATGTCTTATGTAAAAAATTGAGTAACTCATTTTTTGCAATCTCTAGAATTAAGAACATCGTACCTAGAAACTCTGTTATGAATGTGTATTACAGTCTGGTAAATAGTCATCTAAATTATAATATTCTGCTATGGGGCTTTTCTAGAGAAATAAATAGGGTGTTTATTACACAGAAGCGAATACTTCGATTTTTATTCAATATTCATCAACGAACATCTTGTGAACCTATCTTCATAAATAATTACATACTGACCTTACCGTGTTTATATATTTATAGATGTTTGTTATATGTTAAAGAAATTGAAGATTGGTTTATTAAATTGAATAGTGTAATCATGAGTATTCAACAAGGAACAAGGAATTTGTTTAAGAGGAGAGTTAAATCTCTGCTCTTAACAAAGGCATACTATAGTGTGGCACAGTACGTGGATGATTCGAATGTAGGCAAATGAATAAATTTTTTGTATCATATGTTTGTATATTTTTTCAACACAAATGTTCTTCACTATGTGAAATTGTCTGAAATGTTTAATATTTTTGAGGTTATTTTTTTCTTTTCTTTTCAAATAAAGTTGTATATTATTGTAAATATAAATTTAACCAATATTTTGTTTGAACCAATATTTTTGCTCGAGGGCTGAATGGAAGATAAGACTCAAAACTGAATTTAGTTCTTTTGAGAGCATTCTTCTTAGTTGTAATCATTGCATCAATTGAAATGAATGTAATTTTACAATGTAAGGAATGTTCCTCAATAAATGTATTTTATTATTATTGCTCTACGGAAAGCATTAATGAGAATTCATTAAATTTTCGAGTTGCTTTGAACTTTAGAAATTGTTTGAAATATCATTTCATTCAACCCTTTTTGAATTCGGCTATTCAAAAAAATATATTTATCGAGCTTTTTATGAAATATTATCTCTGTTTTAAGAAAATTGAATTGTCGGAGAAACTGGCAGTTTTACCGACCTTTCTTATAACCTATGAAATAAGAAACGTCGGTGAATATGCCCAAAGCACGAACTCGACATAGTTCCAATATTTTCTCTAACGGAAGTAAAATACGATTCGAACCTTATGCGTGAAATTCTCCCAGCTACCCTCATTAATGTTATCCGGTCGCACTCTTTGTAACAAGTAGGCGTTGTTGACCATCACATCCAATTTGTGAACAGATTCATCAGTTAATTGATACACAGTTAAATTGGAAACGATATAGAGTTTCAGTGGAGTTGAAATTCATAAATTGTCCCCAAAAACAAAACAGGAGCTGTTGATATTGATAATTATCTACTGTATATTATAAGCATAATCACAATATATAATAATAATATAATATTTATTGTGAAACATTCCTTTCATTGCTCAAAAGTTATCTGTCGAATCGACAGCAAATAGAGACAATCATGGTCAAAAAATGGCAATGGCAAATTTGGCAAAAATACTGGAAAATCAGATACGTGTAATTACATTTAAAAAAAAAACATTATTGACAGAAAGCAGTTTGGAGTTATGAAGAGGAGGTCAACTGAGGTTGCAATACTAGAATTATAATTCAATATAAATAACTACTCAAAAGAACATTTATATTGTTTATATTCTTGGATTTCTCTCAAGCCGTTGATACTATTTCGCATAACAAGATGTTGATCAAACTTGAAGGATGTGGTATTCGTGGGATTGTTTATGAATTGCTCAAAAGTTATCTGTCGAATCGGTAGCAAATAGTGGACATTGATGGTCAAAGAAGTAGTGAAAGAACAGTTACGCGTGGTGTTCCCCAGGGACCGTGTGGGGTCCACTTATTTTCTGCTCTTCATAAACAGTCTTTTAAACATGAAAAGCAGAGGACCTATTATTAATTTCGCTGATAATACTGTCATTCATTATAGCTTGTGTTCTTGGGAAGGCTTAGAAAACAAAGTAATGACAGACTTTGTTAAATTAGTAGACTGGTTCAAACTCAATCAGTTAACATTTAATATATAAAAAATAAAATATACAGCATTTTCATCTTACTCAACATGACTCTTAAGACTGTTGACGATCAATGAAGATTGTCAAATATAAC
This sequence comes from Henosepilachna vigintioctopunctata, assembly GCA_030704895.1. NCBI lineage: Eukaryota > Metazoa > Arthropoda > Insecta > Coleoptera > Coccinellidae > Henosepilachna > Henosepilachna vigintioctopunctata. The sequence goes on along the minus strand of JARQZJ010000095.1, from coordinate 3,917,303 downwards.
CAACAGCGAATATCAAATACTTGGGTGTAATCAGCATTTTAGATGGGACGAGCTTGTAAAATTACTGTGCAAAAAGATTCACAATTATACACTTATTTACAACTTTAGATGTATTAAAAAATATACAAACTGTCAAACTCATATCTATATAGTTTATTAGGCACTTCTACAATCGCTCATGAGTTACGGTATCGTAGGTTGAAGAGGTGCATGAGATTCATTTACAAAGACAGAAAATAACGGAAAAACTATTTTGAAAAATTATTGATTAAAAATTTTATACATTTTCGAGTCAAAAACCTATCCTAAATAGCTCAAGTTGTGATATTCGACAACTACATAGATGCTTTACAAGTCATTACAAACATAAACAAAAACAAAATCTCACTCCAAGTACTGGAACATCTATACACTACCAGATATAAGGAGAATGAATCTACCAAATGCTCAAAAATAATTGAACAAAGATGGTTACGTAGCAGGCAAGCTCCATATAGCCTTGCCACTAAGCCTGAAAACACTGAGAACTCCAAATTGCAAGAAGAAAATAAAACAATGGTTATTATCAAAGAGTACGGAGTTTTTAGAGCTCATCATCATCCAATAAAAGTCAGAGAACAGATAGATATATATGTGGGAATATATAATTTAAATACATTTTTTTAGAGTTTGAGATTCGCCAATTATTTCCATTCCGATTTTCAATTTCGCCATTAAACTACGAACAGTAAATGGAAGAAACTTATCGATCTGAATCTTTGGATTTTCATCGAAATTGTCTTTAGTTGACTAATTTCTATTGCGGCTTCAATTGTCGATGGAGGTTCTCTCTCACTAACAGAAGACAAACTTTCACTACAACATAAAGAAAACTAAACGATGACAATGTAAAAAAGGCACAATTGCGATGCCCAATTCTGAGAAAATTTTTTGATGATTGGAGACATTTTTCAATGCTTGAAAAGTAGTTCTAACGACAAAATTTCCACCTCATTTTGAAAAGCGAGACATTTTTGCGTTCCAGGGTTATCTTTGGGTAGAAGGGGACACATAACTGAAAAACGGGACATCTGATCACGTTAGATATAACCCTTATTTAACAGAATTGCTTTGAATTCTGTATTAGAATGCATATTTGAACAATGTAAAAAAGTACGAATATTTCTTGTTCTCAATTATTTCGAGCAATTGAGAATTTTTGGGATAAATGAAGTCTAATAAAATTTTAGACAAAAACTGTAAACTATAGACACAATTGTTTCAAATTAAAGACTACAGAAATATTCATACACTTACGATATTTCGAATGGCGCTTAGTTTTAGAATTTCATTAAACGCTCGTTAATGGTACTGAAGAGGTTCATTTTTGAAAGCTTGAAACGAGAAGCAGTATATCAATTTTACGAAAAGAATGTATATGATATGTTTTTTGATTGCTTCGTTAAGTAAAAAAGTATAATTAAAACAATTAGCTATGTTCCACTGAAAAAATTATTACTTACATTTTCAATGAAGATTTATTTATTATTATTAATATTTACATGGTATTTATTGATGCACCATGAACTCAAACTTCAAGGATCATTCGCCGTACTAATACTTCTTCAGAAGAAGTGTTATATTATGAAACGAATTAAGTTTTCAGTGGAAATAACCTTCAATATCGTTCTAAATTCAAAAAAGGAAAAAAATCATTAAAAGCGTAACTAAACGAACGTCAAAATGCTTTGAATATACACTAATGTACCATGATTTTTTCGACGAAACGATAAATCGATTCGAAAACATTACTTTTACTTCAACTGTCCGAAAGACCCTGAAAAGTAAAAGTCAGGTAGAAACGTGGCCATAAAGTAAAAACGGCACACGACTTCTGGGCCTTCTAGAGTAGTGCGCCTTCTCTGGTGGCAAAAGGACCGGCTTCTTCAACGGCAGTAAAAACGTATATAAAATATATTCAGAGACCTAATTTCTACTGATGGTAATAAATAAGTTGTAAAGGCCGAAATAAAATTTTATTTAATTGCCCTAAATTTAAGTTAGCCGAGTTTTAGCAGATTTCGGTTCAGTTTAGAAACCGTGCAGGCGTTTCTAAGTGACATTTATGCTAATTTTTGGAAAGAAGGTACGCTAGACGTGACTAACTGCCAGAGAAATTTGCTCGTAAAAAGTGATTTTTGGTAGATGCCGACTGACTGAAATTTCTTACGATTTTACTCTAACAAAATTTCATCTATCTACTCTTGACTTAACTTTCATTGAGTGTATTAAAAACTATACAAATATGTTTCGGGTGATTAGCTCATTATCAAGAGTAATCAAAATATTAACATTTATAATAGCATTATAATAATATTAACAGATAATATTGTTATTGAGACAGCTAACCACCCAAAATATAAGTAGAGTTGTTAATATAATCAGTGACACTTACGCCAAGTGTTTTAATTTTAATTTATTATTCAGCATAATGTTTCACCAACCGATAAGCCAAACATCCGTGTCATTTATTACATGTATTCATTTTGAACACTTGAATTCTAATCGAAATGGAAGTTGCATAAATTTGGCTCGTACTGATGATATCTTTCAAGTATGAAACAATTATGCGATTTTACGTATGCGATCCATAGGGATATCTCTTTATTTGTGTGATAATAGATTAAGTTTGAATGCAGAAAAATCGAAATTTACTATATTCGCCAAGAAATCACGACTGATAAATGTGCAGGTTGATAATATATATATATATATATATATATATATATATATATATATATATATATATATATATATATATATATATTGCTGTGAACGGAGAAGTCATTGTTCACGATGAAAATATCAATTATTTGGGTCCAATTTTGGATTCGGATTTAAACTTTCACGCACACGCAGATTATATAACGAGAAAATTTTCGAAAAAAGTAGGATTCTCATCACGAATCGGGAAATCTTTTTCTATGGGCACAATGTCTCTCTATAAAGCCATTGCACTTCCTCATTTACAATTCTGTTGTTCCTTATTGTTTAATTGTAATCAATATCAAATAAGTCGATTAGAAAAAATACAAAATAGGGCTATGAGATCTATGTTAAAATGTAATTGACATAAACCTGTCAAATCCATGCTTAATGTGTTAAATATGTTATCTGTTAGCCAAAGAGTTTTGTTTAATGTAAAGTGTTAATTTTTAAACTGTAAAGAAATATGTTACCAACCTACATTAGTGATAGAGTTCGATTATTTAAAGACGTACATAATTATAATACGAGATTCGAAACAGACTTGGTCCTTGGAAAATGTAACACTACACAAAAGTTGAAATCTATTTTGTATAAAGGTTTAATTGAATTTAATGGACTTTCTGCACATATAAAAACTGTGAAAGTTTGAAAGTATTTAAAAGACTTCTAAAAACGTTCATCTTGACCAAATGCAATACAGTTTAAAGTCACTCTAATTCAATTGGTTTTGTTTCTGCTAGTACTCTAATTGATGTTTATCATGTAATATATTAGTTAGGTGTTGTTCCACTATATTATGTTATTTATATTGGTATTTTACTTAATTCACAGTATTTCACTTTTAATTATTTTAATTTTTTTGATTAACTTGTTATTACTATATTTTGTAATATGGTGTGGCAATTCTGCTAAATAAATACATTCTAATTCTTTATTTCTGATTTGATTCGTTACATATCCTTCACAATATTATGGATTTACTACTGGTTATGTAATCAAGTGACTTTTGAAATTACTGCGATTTTTTGACAAACTGGCAGAGCAATCAATGAAAGATCAATAACATCAATGACACAACCACTTTAGAGAATACGTCCATGTGAATAATAAAATGATAAATGGTAACCACTGATAAATGATTGAACATATAAAAATAATATATATTTTCAATGAATTTGTTCATTATGAATTAGTAATAGAATTATTAATTAATGCACGTAGACAGCTTTTCAAAAAATCAACAAAACTTCATGTTTTCATATTTTGGTAGAATATAACAGTTTTCTGTGTTTTACCGTCAAGGAAACCGTTTCAAGGGTTGAAGCCATAAAAATCCAATACCTACTCGTTCATTTTACCTCTTTCGTTCGGCATTTCGAATCCTTTAAACCCGTACCATGCTATAAAAAGAATGGTAAAAGATGCCATACAGTTACGACAACGATTGGTAACTCTTTACTGCTTTTTTAGGGAACAGTTAAAATTTCAATTTTATTAGAGGTATCTTTCAGTTTTATTGATGGCAAAACTACCGACAAAAACTTTACTGATATCCCATTTATGGAATTTTTTCAAACAGATTTTTTTTAAGAACAAGCAAAAAATTTAAAGTTTTCAAGAATTTTGAATGCTTTTTTAAATTTTTGAATAATAAGAGAACGTTATAAAATAACATTTATGGAAACATTTTGAGTATAAATATCACAATCTCGAAATATCAAGAAAAGAATTTACTTACCGAAATAATAAATTGAATTCTAACTTATTTAATTTTTTTCAGAAAATAAAAATAGAATTATTGAAAATTTTCTGGAATGCAGGTCCATAACCAAATTTAAAAATAAATCTTTCAAAAAGAAACAATATAAATAGAACACATAAATTTCCTCAATATATCAAACAATGCATCGAATTTGGCATAACTAATCTCACTCGAAGTATTGAAACATCGATACACAAGCAGATATAAGAAGAATGCATACATAGATATCAAATGCTCAAAAAGAATTGGAGAAAGATCAAGTACTCACATAGGTGGTAAGCTGTACACAGCCCTGCCACTAAGCCTGAAATATTTGAAATCTCGAAATGCCATTAAAAATAGAACAATGGTTGATATCAAAGAGTAAGGAGTTTTTAGAGCTACTCATCAACCAATAAAAGTCCACCCAATTACAGAAAATAATAACAATGTTGAATACTAACTTAATAATTAAAATGAAAAAGATATAACAAAGAGCTTAATCTAATATAAAATAATAGTAACGACGAACAATAATACAGTCAATGAAATATTACAAAGAACTCAATCTAAATCAATCCATTTTAGTCAATTTTCTTTGTTCACATAACTCCTGATAATAACTTCTATAGAGTCAAAGTGAATGTCAAAATTATTGGCAGCTCTATTGAATGTAGGGAGTATGAATTGTATTAGGGACTTGGTCCTCGGACTCTCTAGGTTGAATAATTCTGTATTACGAGAATTTCGCCTTGGAATACGAAATTTCAAAGCGAACAAGAGAAGAGGACAATCAGTACTATTGAGCAGTAGTTTGTGCAAAACATTTTTTCAGAGTTTAAATAACGATCAATTATACGCAATATCGATATAGTAGGTAATTGAAACCCGAACTAGACAATAAATGTTATTATTTGATGCTCCAATCGATAATACACATACAAATAAACAAGAACAACTTGAAGAACACATTGAAATGGACAATGGAAAAGGAATCCCCAATTTGTTGAGAAGTAACCATCATATTTATGTATATTGAAATACAAATTGACTATAGAAATGCAATTATGTCACGTACAGATAATTTTTCATGAAAATCTTATCTCTGTGAAATATGTTTATTCATGCTTATACTTGAATGAAATTTATTATATTATATTATTATTATATCTTTGTATTTCAATTCTACTTCCGTTCTTCTTTTCTTAACGTGAGCGTATTTAAAATATGGTATGAAGTTTCATACGTGGTGATATTTGAAATCACTCATTTACACAATCTGGTTTTTAAACTTAGATCTTCAAAATCTCTTCTACAGAACTAAAATACTATTCACAACTTTCCTGGCATTTCGAAATTATTCGGAAATTCAATAGACGTCAAGTGAATGCTTGTGTTTTAGCTGGAAGTATCCAATTTCTACTCCCACATCTACTACAAATTATATTTCTTCATGTTTATCACAATACTTTTACTAACATTAAAAAATGAGTATCTTATATCCCATTAACTCTAAAATTTATCACATTAGTTGTTAACAAATTTTCGTCTTGAAATGAATGATAATCATCAAACACCAACAATATTTCAAGTAACCTACACCTAAAAACACTAAAAACACCCTGTAGATTTTTAAATAATTTTCTAAGTCATCCTAAATTTCTTCATTCGTTTTGTCTGGGTATGATAACAAATAATCGTGTATTTCTGCTTATATTTTTGAATATAAAGTGGAAATTAGTGGATTGTCTTTTATAATAACTGTTATTCATTTGTTACCAAACGGTTTAGTGATTACCAATAAGTCTAGTATGCTATGGAATTCCCTATGGTTCACATAACATATGCGTGTTTTATGTCTACTTTGGTGGCACCACTTGAAACCATTTCATGTCAGAATGGTGAAGTGAAAACGATACAGCGATAAAAAGTTATCGAACGTCCTATAACGGCCAACTATCGTCACTTGGCTGTTAAAAAGTGGCCATGTGTCTTCTCTAGAACTATATTTCTCTAATCATCATCTCTTAGACGTTATCGCACCGACTTTCAATATATTAACACCTAAAAAACCAACAGATACCCGTAATAAGTATCGAATTTCTAGGGGTCGAAAGATCAAAGCTATGGATAAAACAAAAAGATTGAGGTTATGTTTTTTTCCAAAATTTAATAGATGAAATACTTATTAGCAATAAATTAACAGATTTAGATTTTTAACGAAGTTTTAATACTATTGTGAGTCAAAAAGATAGAAATTATTTTTAGAATTTAAGTGTTATTTTTAATTTATCAGAATTTGTTCATAACTTTAGTTTTTTTTTTCTGTATTAACAAGTTTGGTTTTGTTTTTTTCAATTACTTCGTTGGTCTCTTCTGTTCAATTCTTAATGAACAAATTGAATAGGGTATATTCTATAATATTTTGAAGATCTGGAAAATATACCTAACTCAAAATAAGTCTGGGCAGGTTTATTAGGAAGAGGTGCCATTTAAGTGTGGCAAAAAAAGGGAAATGCCTGAATTTTCACGATGACAATATAATTTTGACTGTAATAGATTCATATACTTTTCTTTGTATGTATTTTGTTGGAGTTTCTAAAATTTCTATATTTCTAGAACAGATGTTAAGAGAATATTTCAACTTTTCGTTGTAATTAAGTGTAAAAACTCAGAAATAAAATTGATAAGTTTCTGAAAATCGCATAGGTTAAATATATCGTGAATTTAAAATAGCGAAATATATTCAAACTTTGGGTAAATGAGAAACTGATAAAAATTATGATTTTTGAGTGTAATCCCCTTCAGAATATTTATATGAATTTTTTTACGAAATTATTCAAATTCTCTTTGGTTTCGTTTATTCATTTAATATAATAATATTTATTCTTTTCAATGCTTGAAAGTTTACCTACCAATTTGTTTTGATTTATGTCTGAATTAAATTTATCCAAAATTATTTCAATCAATATTTAGCTAGTTAAAATTTTGGTTATTTATAAATCAGTTTTATGAATAATATTGATTTCGCAAAAAATGGACAATGAACTAGTGAATATGGAAGCTCGACGATGTATATATATATATTTTTTTTTTTTTATATTTAATAGTGTTGGCGTTTACTTGATGTAAATCCATTATAATTGAATATAACTTAAATTCAAACACTTGAACTTATGATTTACACTTTATTGACTACATAGTGAATTCTTCAGATGCTTACAGAATAATGATTCTGTAAGCATCTGATTATTCTGTAAGCATCTGAAGAAGTCGTTTGTAACGACGAAACGCGTCATGCTATGTAGTCAATAGTGTAAATCATAAGTTCAAGTGTTTGAATTTAAGTTATATTCGATGTATATTTTGAATATAGTTACAGATTGCTTTTTTTAGTTCGATTTTTCAGGTTTTTGAGGTCTAACTTGTCAGAAATCAACTTTTCAGAAACATTTTGATGTTTTAAAATTTTGTTCTATTAGAAATATAAAATAAAATTTATAAGTGTCGTCAAAAACTCGAAATATAGGTAGAAACAACCATTTCTAGAACAATATAGATTATTTTTGAACTCTTGTATTAGTGGACAAATGTTAAATATAAGCGAATATCAATAGAATTTGGGGTACCGCAGGGAGGTGTTCTAGGTACATTGCTGTAACTTTCATATACCACATTTCAGTATACCAGAAATTGAAACAATTGTTGTAGTTTTATTTTCATGACATATGTTAACTTTCGGTTGGCAAAACTGAACGAGTCAAAGGTTCTCAAAAATTTTGAAGAAAGAAAATTCCAAAAACTATTCGCAATCATAATGTCATATTTACGTAGGTATGACCTTTGGCTACCAAGCTACGATGGAAAGAACACATTAAGACCAAATAAAACGAATTATCATAACCGAAATTATTCTGATGATTAGTTGTATATTCAAATCTATGATATACAATCAGGTCTTAATGTCTATGTGGACATAAATAAAACAATGGTTGTTATCAAAGAGTTAGGAGTCAACTCATCGTCAACCATTAAACGTCAGAGAACAAATAGATATATTTGAGAATATATAATTTGCAAACATACAGGTATTAAGAGTTTATTTAACGATCAATGATACGCAATACCAATATAGTAATTGATAATTAGATTTTAGAAAAGGAATGCCAAATTCATTGAGAAGTAACTACAATATTTAGGTATGTATAAAGAGACACAAATCAACTTAATTGACATGCAATTATGTGACGTACAGGTAATTTTTCATGATAATCTCATCTCTGTGAAATATTTTTGTATATGGTTATACTTAAATGAACTTTATTATTATTGTTATAATATTGAAATCATTCAAATATTTCTTTCTTGATTGCAAACGCATTCAGTGAAGCAATTTTTATGTTCAGCAATATTGAAAATCACATGGTGAACGACGAAAGCAAGTGACGATCAGAAATCCTGTATTTACGTCTGGTCATTAAACTGTTTCATTTATCTTTATTTTCCATTTGTATTCGTTCCCATTAGCGACAATTTTTGAACCGACCAACTCATAAAGTCAACTTTCTCATATTATCTACCCCAAATAATTAGCATAAGCGTTCTGCTCTCATCACCGACTGCATATGTCCGACTGCACAAATATAGGTAGTACACGCACTGACAAAGTCAAACCGTTTTATACCACAAGCACAATGGATCGGCCCCTTTGATATTTCCTTGTCGCATCAGTTTAGGGCTGAAAAAATAGAAACCACGCGTCTGGTTGTCCTAAAATCAACAGAAACCTTCACAAGGTGTGTGTATATGTGTCACCGTATGATCTTCTTATCACTGCTACCATATAACCGGGGAGATAGCGGCGTTTTTGTGCCGCCTTTGAAGTTGCCGCGCTTTCCCAAAAGCAGGGAAATGACACACTGTAAAATTGGTTAATATTTGATCGCCGGACTTGTAAATATCGATTTGCGGATTATGCCGTTTTATGATCAGAACGTCAAATAATGAGTCAATATTCAGGTTATTATGGTGGATTGTACTATCTTTTCCATTGAAGTACTTGTTTCTTAGGAAATGAAGGAATTGAATGAACAAGAAATTCCCTGTACTTAATTATTACATTACCGTTTTCATGTGTAACATAGATATCAGTATAATATACATTATTAATAGAAATTGTATGAGCAAACTATAAAAATTCATATATTTTTTTACAAATTGAATGTAAGAATATTTTTTCAAACATTCTTTTGAAAAGTTTCTTAAAGTTTCAATCTAGCTACAATTTGAAGTTTCGTGTAAACTTTGAAACAAATAATTGTCACTTATAATTGCATAAGATGTTTGTATTGGTGAGTATTTAGGTTGACAGTTTTCCGAATAAAATTGGTAAAAGAAACATATCAGATTGAAACATCACAAATCTCGAGTGTAATTCAGAAAGACAATCCAATGAATTGTCTTTGTATTTGATTTGTAATTGATGCATGTATTTGAACACTGGAAAAATGAGGTTGCTGTTATTTCGAGGTACAATTATTTATACACAATTATTGAAATTCCTATAATTAGGAACACTTATGTCACTTCTAGTGCCACAGCAAAGTGTTTCTGTTGTTGTAGTTGTTTCTTTTTTTTGAACGCATCGATTGAATAATGCTTGAATAGTGCTTTTTGTCAATTTGTGGATATGGTTAAATTGATGTCGAATAGTTATTTTTATGAAAGCTTGTTCTTGAATTACACTTTTACTCAATGGACTGCCTAAGTATTGACGTCACAGAAAGGGGAGATGTCATGAATTCGCTCTAAACAAAAAAGTTTATAACGGTAAAATCTCATAAGGAATATTTTACTCATTGTTTTCTCATTTTTGGAGATACCATAAGACTCTCTCTTCTATATTTTGTTTTGGAATCTGTGTTTAAGAATCTGTGTTTTACAATGATAAACTCATTTGTTTAGAGTCAGTATAAGCGCGTTTCTCATTCCAGCGACGTCAGATTTTCACTCATTCCAGTGACGTCAGACTTTCACTAATTCCAGTGACATCAGACTTTCACTTATTTCAGTGACATTAGACTTTCACTCATTCCAGTGACGTCTGACTTTCACTCTTTCCAGTGACATCAGACTTTCACTAATTTCAGTGACATCAGGCTTTCACTCATTCCAGTGACGTCAGACTTTCACTAATTCTAGCGACATCAGACTTTCACTCATTCTAGTGACGTCAGATTTTCACTAATTCCAGTGACGTCAGACTTTCACTCATTCCAGTGACGGCAGACTTTCACTCTTTGCAGTGACGTCAGACTTTCACTGAATCATGTAACTTCATCTATTCGCTTACTGCATCTGCTCGATTTGAGTGATCTGTAATTTTAACATGTTTAACATCTAGTTATCAAATAAGTTATGCTGAGTCCATTTGGTAAATTCCATCAGGCACATTTGGTAATGTTCCATAATTGATACCGATCAGCACATTCTTATACCAACCTTGAATTAAATTTATTTACACTCAATAATTTTTGAGGGTTTTGTTTGAAGATTAGAATTTTGAGTAACAATATTTTTTGGTCGTTTTTAATAATGTTATCAGATAATATCAAAGTTATAAGATGTTTAGTACTTTGATGTCATCAACATTATATTCCAAATTGTTCTACAAACTCAAAGTAGAAACCAGTTGAAACAACAAATAGAGGAATTTCGTTGCCCACAATTTTGATAGATATTTGAAAACTCAGAAATTTTTTCCCTAGATTTTTCTCTCTTACCTGAAGTTGTATATTCACTTCATTTAATTTTTCTTCAATGACCACAAGAAAACCAAAATATCTAAAGTAAATAAATTATACATATCAATGCATAAAAGACCTTAGAAAAATAACAGTTTAAATGAAACTCTTGGCTTGTTTCACAAATATATTGTTTTTATAAAATAAAATTACAACGTTAAGTTGACATGTTTCGAGCGGTCAGATCATTATCAAGACTAACTGTAAAAACAGAACATAGCAAATTTATATCTATGAGATAGAGGTGAGAACGGGGATAGTTGAAATTATATTTGTTCATTGACAATCGTTTCCTTTTCTTTCCAGGTTGTGCTGATTTCTATAGCCTTTAAAAGGTCTAAACATTTCCCTTTATTAACTACGTGAAAACATTGAGTTTCATTGAAAATCTATGAGATAGGGGAGAGAAGGGGGCATAGTTGAAAATCTAATTGTTCATTGACTATGGGTTCTCCTTTTTTCCAGGATGTACTGATTTCTATGGCTTTGTTTGCATGTTTACATGCAGGTATCAACGGAAAAAGCTTACACCTTTTATAGGCCATAGAAATCAGCTCATCATGGAAAACAGAGGTACCGATTGTCAATTAACAAATTGAATTTCAACTATCTCCCCTTGTCATCCCTATTTCATAGATATTAATTTGCACTATTCTATTTTTGCAGTTAGTTTTAATAATGAGATGACCGCCCAAAACATGTCGATTAAATGTTGTAATTTTTTCTTATTATTCAATATATTTGTGAAACATTAAGACAAGAGTTTGATTTAAATTTTTATTGAATCATGTTTCACTAAGAGGTAAGCGAGAATTCAATCTCAGTTGATAAAAAAAAATTATTTCTAATTGACGCTTCTTAATACAGTGTAGCTTCAAAATTTTAGAATGATTGGTTTTTCTGAATATCCAATGAAATATAAACAGCTGTTTTAAAGGTAATTTGATAATTTTTAATCGTAAAAGGTTTTTTCTTCTGCAAATGTGCAACGTATCAATGGTCAATCAAGGAATATATTTTACCACTTTCTGTCAGTTTGGGAGAGCAACCTGCCGCTCAGTAACAAATTGAAAACTCTAATCGGAATTAATTCTTGCCAGATACGTCGATTCCCGAAACAGCCACATTAATTAAGAGGATCTCGACTAGAAGAGCACGACACCACTGACTTCTTTCTTTAACATTTAACGAATTAACAACGATGGCACCCTCGGGGTGCAGGTGTTTTTCGACATGATTTCGGAACTTGAAGACCTAAACACTTCATCAAGTTAGGAGTGGGTGTAGCGCGGTGTAGGATTTACTTCAGCAGTAGTGGTTTCTGGCCGCCAGTGGCGTAGTAACGAGTTTATTCTCAGTGTATATCAGTAATATGAAAATAATAATTGGGTACATTTTCACGTAAAGATTTTTTTTAACAACAATTTTATGTAGCTTTATTCTATTAACTATAGTTAATTCCTCGATAACTGAGGTAATTTTGGGTTTCTTTTTATTCACTTGCAAATTACCTCATCTTAAATTCTTCATCTGATTATCTTATTAAGAGACATACATTTTTAGGGTTCTGTTTTTTTGACGTGTTGAAGAAAAAAGACGACGGTCATTTGTTACGATCTTAATCACTACCATTGAGTTGATAAGTAATTTTTTCAAGTTTTTCAGGATGGGGTACTATCTAAAAAGTGAGAACTTTCTTTTTCTATCGTATATGTTCATGAGAACAACTTTATTTCAGGTAGTTCAAATATATCTATATACGCAACATGTGTTTTAATTAGTTGAATATTATAATATTTTTATATATTCGAGGATCACATGTAAAAATGACATTAGCACACAGTTTACTTACTGCAAAAGTTAAATAAATTTACTTATTCTTACTGCTTACTGCGGAAGCTATACAAATATGTCTTCAGAATTGAAATTGAAGAAATATTAAACTCAGTTATATATATAAATCAAAGATTTGATAAGTCAAAAGTCATTTGTTTAATATAACAAGTTTCTTAGGGTACTTTGCAATTAAAATCGTGAAATATATTCAACATATATTATAAATAACTGTAAAAATATTATCTAAAATTCTATAAGGCAGAAATATATGAATTGATAACTCATAATTATCAATATATTCTACCATAATAAAAGAGGCTGCAAAATAAACATTTCTGAAACTACTTCTTGAAAAGTCTTAAAGGAGATATGAATACGTCTTTGAAAAGAGTTTTTCGTGGAGAAGAAATAAGGAAATAAAAATTAGACCATTCTTCTCCAAAAATGTTTTACTTACATATAAGAACAGACAGACTGCAAAACTCATCCTTATGAACATAATACTTAAAGTTGAGTACAACGTTTGATCTACATCATAATGTAAATTTCACCAAATACACCATTTTAAGACTTTTTAGAGGAAAAATTGATGTAGAAAAAGGTACTCTTTTTCAAAACTCATCCAAAATGCAAAAAAGGGATGCAAAACTAATCCTTATGAACATAATACTTAAAGTTGCGTACAACGTTGGTTATACAACATAATGTAAATCACACAAAAGACACCATTTTGAAACTTTTTTAGAAAAAAAAAGTGATGTAGAAAAAGGTACTCTTTCGATATTTAAGCAAACTCTCCTTTTTATGTTGCTTTGGTGGTGGGGACATTTGGCATATTACTTAGAAGATCTTTTACTTACAAATATACCACTCAACAGCGTGGGCCAATTACTGACTGGGAAATATACAATATTGTTTACAAGTTATGAGAATAAAACAAGAAATAATACCAATAATGTAAAAACAATACATATGAACGATAAAACTGTGGGCAAACTGACATTCACGCTCACCCACAAGCAACAGGAAAAACTAATATCTAAAAAACTTATAACTAAAAAACAGTCAGGTGAGAGCTCGTCTGATATCGCCAGGCACGCATGCAAATATGTCGATGACGTCATGAAAAGGCTCAAAGTCATCACAAATTTTATGAAATGGTGAAAAAGCCAGAACATTAGTACGAGCCAGAGGTGGATAAAAAATTTTCATATTTCTACAAGTTAATCTCGGAACACGAAAATTATGAGGGAAAGAAGAAAAGAACAATCAACAGAAATTATGTTTAGAATGCACAGATGATCTTGGGACCGTTGCTGTAATTGAAATTTTTAACATGATCTCGCAAGGTTGTTACATCTGGAAAGTTCCACAACATAACAAGAAATATGCCAATATTAAGACATCAACTAGCAACCAAAGAACTTCTTTGCAGTACAAGTGAAATTGAGAATATACTAAAACTCTAACTCCAGAGCATCTTGAAAGTACCATGACAACTCATTTAGCTGTTATTCTGTTACGATATTAGTAGACACAGAAGGATATATAACCTCTGTTAAGAAACATGGGGGTTGGAAGAAACATACACAAGAAATATGCCAATATTAAGACATCAACTAGCAACCAAAGAACTTCTTTGCAGTACAAGTGAAATTGAGAATATACTGAAACTCTAACTCCAGAGCATCTTGAAAGTACCATGACAACTCATTTAGCTGTTATTCTGTTACGATATTAGTAGACACAGAAGGATATATAACCTCTGTTAAGAAACATGGGGTTTGGAAGCAACATACACAAGAAATATGCCAATATTAAGGCATCAACTAAGGCATGGCTAGCAACCAAAGCACTTTTTTTCTCTGCAGTATAAAGTAAATTCAGAATATACTGAAATTCTATATCTAGAGCATCGTAAAAGTACCCTGACAACTTATTTCGCTGCTAATCTGTAACGATATTAGTGCACACATATAGAGATATAATTTCTCTAAATATATTAACGATTCTTCTAGAAACAGAACAAATATTGCAAATATAATAATAGTTACTACTTTCAGTACTTAAAAAAAGCTATCAGATAACGTCTTCAAAAAACCAGCATCCTACTAAGTTGCTAGGGCAGCGGTTCTTAAACTTTCCTGATAAATAAACATTTTGGAAAGCAGCATTTTTCTCGAAACCTCTTAAAATGAACCAAAATTAGTTTATATTCATTCTTTATATTGAATCATGTGATTTAACGGAAAGGATGAATACAAATTGAAGTATTCAACGGTTTTACCCATATCAAATATTGATATTAAATACGCTTGATACTATTGATAATGAATACTCCTGATTTCTGATAACTTTGCACATAATTATAGATATATATTATATTATATTAATATCTATATATTACTTGTAACGTGAACAACTGTTCCATGAATATATTTTACGAGTATGAATCTATCTTAAACTTTTATACGTTATTCAATAAAAATAATAGTGATATTTACTGATAATTTATTCCAAATATTGAAGATATGATGTGTACAAGCTGTATAAATTTTTATATTTTTCAAGCATTATTATAAAATTTTCGGTTGATTGTCTTTATTTTCTATTACTACAAATGCATTATTTTAATTTGTGCTCTTTTTGTTGTTGTACCAAACAGTGCATACTAATTACACATACATTTTCATAAAGTATTTCAGAAAAAGACAACAAAAGAACTGAAGCTCTCACAAAAACCTTTATATTGAAGTTATTCTCCTTGTTTTCTTTTTAAAGTTATCAATCAGAGTGTACTGCACTGACTTCGTTAATTCAGCGGTAGTTGAAAAATTATTGCATGTGTTCTGTTAGGTAGAAGTTGCACCTCGAGCAAAGTAGCATCATTGGCAGCTTGCCCACGTCTTGAATAATTCATATATTTGGACGTTGGGCTGTGTTTCTGGGATCAATTCAACGTCCACCTGTTGAACGGTGCGTGGATCTTTGACATGTTGCTATTACAGTCTGACATGAGGTTGATAAATAGCAATTTTACAACTTCCAAAATGTAAATTTGTTCCAAGGTGGCCTCAATAATTAGGTCTATGTGTTCTAGTTGAATTAGTGGGAGCAATTCTCAAATGAATATATCAGAAATTGACTGTAATTCTTAAAAAATATTTTTTTTCGAAATGTCGGTTATATTATTTAAAAATTATATCAAATGCTTTTCAAAGAAATCAGTGGTGTTTTTATATTGATAAAAATAATTTTATAAAATTTTTTGATAACATGTCGATGATTATCGGTTCCTCCATTCATTCCTTGGAGTTGAGGAGATTCGATGGTAGAGTAAGAACCACATATAGATACAAGGATAAAGACGATATAGGATTTTTCATATTATTGATTTGCACAATAATAAACTCATATTATAGTTCTTTTTCAATCTCAATATTATTATCAATATTCCGATTTAAAACCTCAACACTTTTCACATTCCCTCACACAGGATCTTTCACTTATCCTTAATATTATATATCAGAGGGATCAAACTCTGAGCGGACCCTTTTCAAATTATTAGGCGCATGGTGGTGTTCTTCATGACGGAGATTTTCACGACGAAGGCATTCGTGGCGTTGATTAACGTTATGTCCCATGTCCTTTCTGACAGTCGTTGATGTGGCAAACAAGACTGGTTTCTGTAATTCCTTCTGGAGTGCCGCAGGGATCCAATCTGGGACCCCTACTATTTGTCTGTTTGTTGAAGATCTCTCAGAGATGGTGAACTGCATGAACGTGGCTCATGGCGAGGATATTAGAATTTATAAGAGCGTGCCATCAATACATGATCGTTTGAGGCTACAAAGCGATCTGTGGTTCAATAATAATAGTTTACAGTTGAATGTCACAAAATGTAATATGCTGAGTTTTACTAGAAAGAGAAATCTGTTATCTTCTGATTACAACATTGAAGGGTTAATCTGACTCGACTTTTGGAGGTTAAGGATCTCGGCCTAGTATTTGATCAAAAATTTTCATTCATACCTCATATCAACCCATTAATTTTATCATGTAGCAAAGTTTATGGTTTCATCGTCCACAGTGCAAAACAGTTCTCGAATTCCTCAACACTGGTCCATTCATTTAATGCTCTAGTCAGAAGGAAGCATGAGTATGGCTGTCTTGTTTGGCGACCAATATATAATTGTCCCATAACCAGTCTGGAGGGACTGCAGAGCAGATTCTTGAAATCGCCCTCATTTTGAGAGGATGGAGTATATACTACCTAGATCTTGTGATCACGCTTGTTTGCTGTCGAGGTTTGACACTAGGATTCTCCACACCAGGGGAAGTTTGAATGCATTGAAATTTTCATTCAGTTTGCTCAATGATAATCTCGACTGTCCTGAACTTCTGGTTAAACTTAATTTATTTGTTTCTCAGAGGTATTTCAGAAGAAGTCACACCTTATACTATATATCATGTTCTAAGAATAATTTTTACGGTCCTGGACTATATGCTGTTTAATATTCCGTCGACTTGTACTACCTTCAATTTGAATTTATCTGCCCCTTCGAAACGGATGTCATACAAATCATGTGTGTTTGTAAATATTGTTTACTGTATTTAACATTCATTCATAATGCTGTATTTGTCTTTAATACAGTTTTAAATATAATCAATACGGCTTCATAAGGACAAGATACCACTTTATAGAAGAACTTTAACACATATCTAAAAATAAAGAGGATATGAAAACTCCGCTCGAAGCATGCGATAGTCATTATCATAAAACAGGGACGATTGAGAGAGAAAAGAAGTATAACTAGGTAGTTACCTTTTTCAAGAATAATATCAATATTTTCGAAAATCCCTTCTATTGAAATGGCATACCTACACAAAACAAGTAATTTCGAAAGATTTTATCTATGAACAGTAAAGATATTCGAATAATTCAACTTTGTAAAGTGACGTTTGGTATGTCATTTTCAACGAAACAGGTAACTTGATTGGTAACCAGATATTTTCTGCAATTGTAAACATTCATGTTGTAATTACGTATTGTTCATAGCTTTCCTAATAATCGTCAAATTTGAAGGAAATCCAAATTCTTACATTATTCCGCTACTTAGACAACCGTCTAAGTAATCGTCACGACGTGCAGAACTAGTAGTCCAGAGTTTCAAGTAAAGCATCGACTTGGTACTAAAAATTCGGAAATTCCCTCCATTTATGTCCGAAAGATCAACGACAACAATTGAAAAGTATCTTCAATCTTGATCCACCTAAACGCCAGTAGTTAAGACTATTGTTAAAATCTTGACTTGAATGAGGTGTTGGGTAAACAAATTTGAAAATCAAGATGAATGGTAATTGTGATAGTTGGAATTCCCTGTTTGTCATTATACAGTCTAGAATTGAAATTACTGCAATATTTGATTTGTAATATTTTCCTTCTAAGAATTAATACGAACGGAAATCAATATTTACTTTGTTCTGGAATATACTTGATGTGTCTTGCAACGGAAATACCGTTACTTCAGAGATATACGTATGTATAATTCTGCAGTATATATATTTTTCAGTATTCGACATTTTTAGAAATAATAAGTAAGATAAATGGGAACTGATCGACTCTGTCTTTCTTTTCAAATAATCCTTATTTCATTTAAGTGCTTGAAAATGTAGTAATACCACGATAATAATAATAATAGAATAAATTTATCGAGAAACATTCTTTACATTGTAGAATTACATTCATTTCAATTGATACAAATAACAACAACTAGGAAGAATGCTCAAAAAAGGATTGAATTCAGTTTTGAGTCTGATCTTCCATTCAGTCCTCGAGCAAAAATATTGGTTCAAACATAAATACTGGTTAAATTTATATTTAACAATATACAACTTTATTTGATAAGAAAAAAAAATTACCTCAGAAATATTAAACATTTGAGACAATTTCACATGGTGAAGAACAGGTGTTAAAAAGATATAAAAATATATGATAAAAAAAATTTATTCATACATTATTGCCTACATTCGAATCATCGAAGTACTCTGCCACATAGTATGCCTTTGTTAAGAGCAGAGATTCAACTCTCCTCTTAAACAAATGAGCTTTCAGTACGTTCAAAATCGATGGTAAATGGTTGAAAATTTTAATACTTGATAATAGAGAGAGTGCTCAAATATATTTTTATATAAAACATGTTCACATTCATAGGCTTATATTAGTAAGTACTCCCATAATATGCTTCTGAGATAGTAATGACGATAAAAAAAACTGAATGAAATTGTTAGAAAAATTCATTTTTTCAACAGTTTGCAGGACATCTTGAAGATATAAATTATATTTCGAATCGAAAAAAACACCTTCCTGAAATAACTGAAAAGCTGAAACAGAGTAAGTTTTGGATAATTAAATCTAAGGGATTATTGAAATGTACACCAAAAACCAAATAGCTTCTATAAACTTTGCAATCTTAAACAAAAACAAATATCACAATTACAAGAAATCTCAGTTAAAAACGTGTAAAAAATTCTTTTCCAATCTTTTTTTAAATATTCAATTTTTTTTTAATATCTTTTCAAATATTTTCAAACGTTTTAGTATTTGCTCAAAATATTTTTTAATATGCAATTATTGAATTTTGAAATTGATTATCATAGCAATAAAAAACAACTTTAACATGCATTACAAATATAGTAAGTAAGTAAAATAAAATTTATTGAGAATCATTAGTTACATTGTAAAATTACATTATCTCATCATTATTGTATCATTACATATATACAAAATATTTTAAGAAAACCATTATTCTTAGCAAATAACAGTCAATAAAATAGATAAATTCATTTCTTGTCTCCATACAATTTGTTTTGTTTTAATAAAAATCGTAGCTTTGTCGAAACGAATGGCTTGAGAGTGAGGTGTCCTCTCCTTTACACTCAATTTAATTCTCAGATAGATGAACTTACCAATAAAATTTATGAGGTTCATTAAATAAAATGGTTTCGAAAGTTTTCTTAATTTTTTATTCGGACAAGAATTTTCGAACACAATGTGATCAAATTTACCTACCAAAATACATCGAAATTCCCATAAAATGTTTCTCAAATGAAAATATCATTTAAATGGAAAAAATATATTTCCTTAGGGGAATAATTCATAATTATTTCAGACGTAATTGATAAGATGTAATATTGCATAGTATAAAAACATGTTATAATAATAATAATTAATAAAAATATATTTAATAGTGTTGGCGTTTACTTGATGTGAATTCATTGTAATTGAATATAAACTTAAATTCAAACACTTGAACTTATGATTTACACTTTATTGACTACATAGCATGACGCGTTTCGTCGTTACAAACGACATCTTCAGATGCTTACAGAATAATGTTATTATTAATAATTATATATTATTATTAATAAAAATATATTTAATAGTGTTGGCGTTTACTTGATGTGAATCCATTGTAATTGAATATAAACTTAAATTCAAACACTTGAACTTATGATTTACACTTTATTGACTACATAGCATGACGCGTTTCGTCGTTACAAAGGACTTCTTCAGATGCTTACAGAATAATAACATTAGTCGTTTGTAACAACGAAACGCGTCATGCTATGTAGTCAATAAAGTGTAAATCATAAGTTCAAGTGTTTGAATTTAAGTTTATATTCAATAATAAAAATATATTTAATATATTATTATTAAATCAATTAACGGTTTATAATATACTTAATATTACTCAAATTTCACTCAAATTTTTGTACAAATTACTGCACAATAGTATTGATTCCCTCCTCTTTTGTCAGCTTTGAAATTTCGTGTTCCTAGGCAAAATTCTCGTAATACAGAATTATTCCACCTGGAGACTCCAAGGACCAACTCCCTAATATAATCCCCCATTTGGTTTATGGAGTCCACATTCAATAGAGTTGCCAATAATTGTGACATTCACTTTGACTCCATAGAATTTATCATCAGAAGTTATGTGAACAACGAAAATTGACTAAAATGAATTGATTTAGATTGAGTTATTTGTAATATTTCATTGAATGCTATAATGTAACTAGTAAGTTACTATTTTTTTTAGATTAGATTGAGCTCTTTGTTAAATCTTTTTTTTAAATTTAGTTAAATCTTTTTTCTAATTATTTAATTATGTATTCAACATTGGGTGTTATACCTGTTGAGAATAAAGAACTTATTATTATTATCAATAATTTATATAATAATTTGATTTTTTTTCTTGTTAAACAACTATGTTATTGTATCATAGTAGGTGCTATTGTACACATGAGAATTACTATTTACTGTATAATATATATCATGCGATATTTGTATTCTTGATGTCCTGTAATAGGACTACCCCGCTTGGACAATAAATTATTATTATTATCCCCAATTTCAGGCCTTACGGCTTTCACTCTCCCTTACAGGGAAAGTTTCACTTATCCTAGATATTATATCAGATGAATTAAGCACTAAGGGTACCCTTTTCGAATCCTTAGGCCCGTGGTGGCGGTCTCCATGACGGAGATTTTCACGGCGAAGATATTTATTTTCATTATGTCCCAGAAACTGTCCTGACAGTCGTTGCTGTGGCAAGAATCACTGGTTTCTGTAATTCCTTATCGAGATGTTCACCAAGTGCTAGTTCTTTGATTTGTTTTCGGACAGGAGAAATGTTTTGCGATTATTCCAGTGGACCCAACGATGATTGAAAAAGCCTTGACGACGTTCATGTGCCACTGTTTCTGCAATCGAATTCAAGACATTTAGAGATTATTAAAGCGTCCATCTCAATGAGGCTGTTTGCATTATTAGTATTGATAAATTATTATTATTGTTATTATAACGATTGGAAACCCACTTCCGGTGTAGTTCCGAAAATGTCAACAAATTCTACCTATTCTTAGCGATCTATACCATACCTAAGAATGTTGCTGAATTATCAATACTCATGAATCTACTATGAATACTTTTATAAAGGGTGTTTTTTTTAGAGGTTTAGAACTTTAAATTGCAATATAAAAACGATGGATCATTCGATTGACAAAAAATTTTTTTTATTCGAAAGATAATCTTGTGGAATTATATTTTAAATATGATTTCTGGCATATGACCGCCACGGCTGGCTCGGATGTAGTCCAATCCGGACGTCCAATTTTCGATGACTTTTTCCAACCATTTGTGGCCGTATATCGGCAATAACAAGGCGAATATTTTCTTCCAAATGATCAAGCGTTTGTGGCTTATCCGCGTAGACCAATGAATTTACATAGCCGCACAGAAAGTAGTCTAGCGGTGTTAAATGACAAGATCTTGGAGGCCAATTCACAGGTCCAAAACGTGAAATTAGGCGGTCACCAAACGTCTTTCAATAAATCGATTGTGGCACGAGCTGTGACATGTTGCGCCGTCTTGTTGAAACCACAGCTCCTGGACATCATGGTTGTTCCATTCAGGAATGAAAAAGTTAGTAATCATGGCTCTATACCGATCACCATTGACTGTAACGTTCTGGCCATCATCGTTTTTGAAGAAGTAAGTACGGACCAATGATTCCACCAGCCCATAAAGCGCACCAAACAGTCAGTTTTTCTGGATGTAACGGTATTTTGACATACACTTGAGGATTATCTTGACTCCAAATGCGGCAGTTTTGTTTGTTGACGTAGTCATTTAACCAGAAGTGCGCTTCATCGCTAAACAAAATTCGCGCGATACGTATTCCGCACTGAACCATTATTATTGAAATAAAATTGCACTATTTGCAAGCGTTGTTCAGGCGTGAGTCTATTCATGATGCATTGCCAAACCAAACTAAGAATAAATCACTTCTCAGCTGTTAAATCGGTCGCCATCTTCAACAGTTATGCCAGCTTAAAGTTCTATACCTCTAAAAAAAAGTTAAATACAGGTTATATATTGGTTCCCCGTGGAACTTCCTTGTATATATACATACACCTTTCAGGCAAATTAATAGTATCAAGTTCTAATAAAACTATGTTTTTAGTTTATTAACAAATACTTCCGTATAACAAAATCATAAAAGTCACTGTAGCACTACCATACTCTATTTGTTTTATCCTTTTCTGTTTAATTTTTAAAAAGGCGTATAACTATGTTGACTATTCTAAAAAATTATATATGGAAATTATCGATTCATTTCTTGAAAAACAAGTCCAGATTGAAAAACAGCAACGAAGTTGGGCTAAATTAAAATAACCGCCTATGGCCACTGTTCTTGGCTTAGTGTTTTTACACATAAAATACATGAATTATCCACTCATTCAAAAGTAGGTTCAATTGCAGCATATCAGGAAAATAATAGAGTTGATGTTTGGATTGCGACCTGTAATCAATTGTATCGATTATTAATAAAAATGAAGTAATTGTCGGTAAGATCTATCAATGTACCGATAAAACTTGATATACCTTAACGTATTTTTCAAGCTGGCTACTGAACACTTATCGATGATTTCATATGATAAGACTTGTAAATATTGAATATTGCAACACGAATATCGATTGCAAACAGTTACATGTCTCAAGAAAAATTATTGGGAATTGTAAAGGTTTGAAATTCTTATCTTTAAAAATGTTATGGTGCTACTATAAACTGATAAAATTGGAATAGAGTTCAAAGGAAGTATTATAAAATATATATACAGCATGTGCCATATTTGCTATATACAATTATGTATTTTTACTTTCAATATTGTTCCAATTCTCTGTTATTCGGATTAAGCAAGGAAAAAAATCAGTAGTTAAAAAATTGCAGAATAGAACTATGCTAACAATTTTAAAATGTAATAGATATACTTCATTCGAAAGCATGTTAAATTGCTTAGAACTAATAATGTCAGTTAAGCAGAGGGATACTCTCGGCACTTTTTTTTATTTTCATGCAACATCGCATAAAGTCTTCTCTTTGTATGATCTTTTCTCTCTTTATATATCTTTTTATAAATATAAATATATATGTAGCATAAATTATGCTACATATATATTTATATTTAAATTTAAAAATAAGTTGTTCCCATATAGAGTAACAAAAATTGTAACATGCGTCAATAATGTGCACACTTATAATACAATATGTGCCGACAGTTTTTAAATGCAAGTTTGTAAGCTTTCTAAATCTAGAAATAGTAAATTTGATGAAGAATTCAATGCATTTAACGAATTGTCTAGCACCTTAGAAACAGTTGGCGATGTTAAAGTATTTAAGCGTAAATTACCTAAGTTCGTTCTAAAGAAATAAAAGTAAATATTACGTTTTACAAAAGTGAATGTATATATGAATTTTATAATAGCTATTGCTAAATGGATATCATTATTATTATTCATTGAAGGTTCATGATTGGTTTTTACTAAAAATCCCAGAATTAACCGGTTATTTAAATATAATGAGTAGATTGAAGATTACAATAAATGTATACTAATTTCAGAATGATACCTTTACATTATATAAATTTTTAGGAAATATTTGGTAATTTTTGTACTGAAAAATTTGCAAGCAATAGTGCTTAATAATCGCGATTATTTTCAAATATTTTAGGGGATAACTCTAGTTTTGAAATATTTTTGGCATTCTTTAAAAATATATTGGTACTTTTCCGCAAAAATTTTTTTTTATCTGATTACAAATTATAGGTACGTAATAATTATATCTGGTGATTCAATTAATATTTTTTCATTTGTAAGGAGTGTTATTTTATTTTTTCAATTCGTCTATAATTTAAATATAAGGGAAATATTGCATTTTATAACGAAATGTTCAAATTATGTTTTGTAAAATGTAAAATGTGTAATGTTAATTGCAAAAAATTACATAAATGTATTGTGATCTAACTTTCACTGATTAATGACTCGGAGGTTTCGCTTAGATATTAGTAAAATTGTTTCAGTAATATTGTTGAACACTCTTGATAATGGGCTAAGCACCCGAAACATATGTAGAGTTGTTAATATATTCAGTGGAACTCAAGCCACGTGTTTTATTTTTAATTTATTATTATTTTAGTAATTGCTGTAATTATATTATCTTATTGCTAAATATACAACGTCTACAAAACATTTTTTATAGTAAACTTGACACATGCAAGTTAGGCCAAACTTTGAATATAACTCTTTATAATAGCATTAAAAATATAAAGCAATAAAAAATTACGTGTTTTTCACAATAGTTTATTAAAAATAAATGATAATTTGTAAAAATATCTTAGTTTCAGAAACATCTTCATTTGACCTCTTTTGTTTACCTGCTTCATGCAAGAAATAATGATAAATGGATTAAGTTGTAATAAGGAGATTTACTGTGGTTTAGAAACGATTATTTTTTGAAAACTCAAATCGACCGGAAGTAAAGGTACGAACTTATTTCAAGAGGAAATAGGTACATAAGCACATTTTAATATTACTATTTCACCTTTCTTCCGGATGTGATAAGAAGCTCGTAGGTATTATTAATTTTAAACAAATATTACATTTTATAGAAAAGGAAATAGCTTCGAGAATAAATAGAAAAATAAGTAGGTAGAAGGGACAATTGAAAGAGGTGACAGGTAAGTATTAACAATTGAATTTCTCTGAAAGTTTACGTACCTACTATAATATCAACATTTATACACAAAAACAAAATAACTTTGAAATAGTATACGATTTCAATAGATTTCAATTTTACGACCACTGAAATTCATTTTAGCATCCACAAAATAAATCCATGTTGTACCGGGGTTTCGAACCTAGATCTCCCACGTGGAAGGATCTATACTTTTCCCACTAAGCTGCCGAGAGGTCTGACCTATGTAACTTTTATGTTCCTTGGTCGACAATTAATCATTTACCATCAAAGCGTCTTACCAAAATATATATGAACACGAAAAT
Organism: Henosepilachna vigintioctopunctata; assembly: GCA_030704895.1. Classification (NCBI taxonomy): domain Eukaryota; kingdom Metazoa; phylum Arthropoda; class Insecta; order Coleoptera; family Coccinellidae; genus Henosepilachna; species Henosepilachna vigintioctopunctata. Next base: position 3,891,271 of record JARQZJ010000095.1, on the reverse strand, counting down.
CCAAGCCTTCAACAGGATTCGAATCATGTCAGGCGGTCTCTCGATTAAGCCACAGAAGCGATTTATCGTTTTCAGTTTATACTCAAAACAGGTATACATTACTATTCTGTTTTTTATCTTCCTAGAGGTATATATTCCATGATAATGCTATATAGTACAAAGCTCAATTAATTATTATTTTTTAAATATTTTCAAACGCTATTTGAAATTGTATAGTGATGATAAACTTTACAATTCGACGGGGTATTCGACTTTGTATTGTTTTTACTAAGATTGGACAAAAAATCAAGTTACTTTTTATGCTGATATTTCGTATTATTATTTCAATTAATATCCTCAACTACGTTGAATAAAATAGTAATACAATAGAAGCGTTTAAAAAAAAAGCACAAAAAACATATTCACAAATTGTGTGCGATTTGAGTAAAAAAAATAGATATAGTTTGAACACTCATCTTTGCCTCGAAGTTTCCCAGGTTTGCTAATCACAGATTCATCAGAAATGGCCTGAATTCTGCAATATTTAATGTAATAAAAAATGGCACCTTTATTAATGATGAATAACAAGGGGCCAAAAATTGACCCCTGAAGGAATTCAAATATAATTGACATAGAATTGGAACGACACCTGCTACAAACAACTGCGTACGTTGACCCAAATAACACTTAGGGAAAGTGACAGAGGTGATATCAAAGCTAAAAATAATTTCGTACCGCACAGAGTACCCAAATGTCGAGCACCAAAGAATAAACGAAAAGTATCGACTTAAGTGATATGATAAATGCTATGATTGCTTCTGAAGCCTATTGACTGAGCCATATCAAACTTTCCAAAAACTCATAAATATAAAATAAAAAATAAAAAAACTCGATAAAATGGAAGAATAATAGCTGGGCGTAATTCTTCACTTGATTTGAGAATACGAACTGGCGTGGCCAAACCAAGTGACTGCTTCCATAAATAAGAGAAGCAACCAATCTCAAGCCACAATAGCATCAATTCTTGGATAACTAACATTTTTCCAGAATTTCCAGAACTAGGTTCCAGATTCATCAAGCAGGATATTCACTCTCGAAAGAGATTGGTTTTGTTTTTGTTGACAAGGTTTGTGTAGACTTCTCCCTGAGATTGGAAATATTTCGTTCAAAAACCTCGCTATTAACTAGACATAAGCGAAGAGATCTATACCAGAATGAATAAGCAAAAGCAGAAATCATAGATATAGCCCCAGTTGGAAGAAGCCGCTAAAGCGTGTTTCGAGCTTGTTGGCTCTCTTCAAAACGGCGTAGTCAAGTTCAGGATGTACGAACTTGACCATGAAAAAAAACAACAAATGAAAACTGCGACCCAGTAGAATCCATGCGGAAGTTATAGGAACTTCCTTTGCAGGAGTTTCTTTTGTTGCCAAAAACTAGACTTGTAAAATGTGGTATCTTAATTGATAAGGGCGTGTGAAACTTTTAATGTAGATGTGTTTATGTGCTTTTCATTGATTCTAAGATTTGAGATGTACATTAATCTATGCATTATACATGTATACGACTTACTCTATATTTCTGTCTCACAATTGAGAGAGTATGTGAGGATTGAAATCGATGCCTTTCATCGTTGAAGGCGGCGTGACAGATGAGTACCTCGTAGTACGAAACAGTGACTGTCTCATGCTTTCAATAAATGTAGGCATCGATTTCAAGATTTTTTAACCTTTATCCTTGGAAGGATACTGGAGAATCAAATATTCTCTAACATTGATCCCTAGGAGGACAATGGACACATCGCATTGTTCCTGTTTTACATAGCCAGCTCTGCTATAATGCTCTTTTGAATAATTTGTCAAAAATTATCGAAAGAAAGTTATAGTGTGCGTAAATAGCGAATATCTAGGTACAAGTGCCACAATATAATTCCACAGAATTCTTTTTCTTGTAATGAAAACGAATATTGAATATGTAAAATGAAAAATTGAAAAGAGACTCCTCATACCATTTGTATATAGTTATATTATAGTTGTATATAGTTACTCTAAACAAGAATGAGAATTATATCTGTGAATGGGTATCTTTCAAGAGGAAGGGAGAAACTTCATTTCAACAGACAGAATTGAAGAGATTCGTTTTCAAACTAAGAGAGATATAGATAAGATGTATTTGTAAAATAATACAAATAGGTAGTTAGGGTTAAGTTTGTGTAGGATATAGGGACTTTGAATTCATTTATAAGATTGTACACAGGTATATCTCGCACGATTTATTTATTCTGAAAGAAATATAACTTTCATTTACAATATTCAATGAAATTATCAAGTTCAACTTACCTAAAAGAAAAATCAATTCAAAGTCCTTATATCCTATACAATCTTAACACTATCTATTAAAATTATTTTACGAATATATCTTATCTATACCTCTCTTAGTTTGAAAGGGAATCTCTTCAATTCTGTCTGTTGAAATGAAGTTTCTCCCTTCCTCTTGAAAGATACTCATTCACAGATATAGTTCTTATTCTTCTTTACAGTAACTATATACAACTATAATATAACTATATACAAATGGAATGAGGAATCTCTTATCATTTTACATAAAATGGTAACTTCTCGACAGTGCGATACTTATGCAGAATTTAAGGGGAATAACCAGCCTGGTGAAGTGTTTAAAAACTCATGTATTAATTACAATTCGCGATATTTCGACACTTTTTTGTGTCTTCTTCAGGGAAAAATATGCTTCAAAACATATTTTTGCAGCTTAATTTTTCTCCTGAAGAAGATACAAAATAAGTGTCGAAATATCGAGAATATCAACTATATATATCAAACAATATGAGTGCCTCATATTGTTTGATATATATAGTTCGTTAAATTGAGCAACTTTCTTAGAATTTAATCCAATATTTTCAGATACAAAGTGAACTTATAAACATTCTGATTGATTTCATATTGCATTATACTAATGAAATATATTAATTTATTATTATTTAAATATAATATTTAAAATTTAAATTATGATATTAAATTAATTATTAATTTCATATCATTTTATATTATTTGCCAAAGTGACAACACTTTCAAGTGTTATCTCTGGCTTCATTTCTTGGGCAGTTTTAGCATTTTATTACAGATTCGTAGTACCTATTGTTCAATAGAAGTACAGAGTAGACCAGGTTTTTGTACTTCTTCTTCTTCTAAGTGTGTCCTACGCCACTGTGTATTCTTCTTCTTCACGAAGTGTTGAAATAGTGCTTATGAAAGGAAACTAGTATTCATTAAGATGCTTTGAAAAAAATATGGAAACGTAAATAGATGAAAGTGACACTAAAATTGTGAATATGCGTTTTATCGATACAAATTCTTTAGTATATAAATAACAGAATAATATGAGACATTCGATTTATGCCCATTCGTTTTTACAATCTATGTACATAGTGGATAATCGAAATAATTGATACATTTGCAACGAACTCCATCCATGAAATTGCATAATACAAACAATAATAAAGTCAAGTCCTAAAACTCATTTTCATTATAGCGTAAAAAGTAAACGCATTACCCCCAAAAACGTTTTCGAATATTCTTCTACAGCGCATGTCGTTCATTCTGCCAATGGAGAATGAGATCGTTAATTACTAAGGCGGGCCATAGCTACCAAGGCTTCTATAGCGCTCCCCACTTTCCGGATTCCATCCAACGACACCCTATTAACTATACTTTCTGTGGTAGTAGCGTTAACATTCAGTATCACTCAAACTTCAGTAGACTGTAGTACACAGCTGACATTTCAATCGGCAATCTCACTTGTCAATATTAGGATCATTTATCTTTATTCGTGATTGTACGCGGGTTGTACGTGATCTAAGTGATTTGTTTAGTTTTATAATAGACAATTCTATGATTTTTTGTGAAGTTATGGACCGAAAAACTTTAGGACAAACTGCCGGTAGGATTTAACTTTGTATTTTTGGTTTTTTCGCATAGTGTTTCAGCAGTTGCAAATTATCAGTAATAGTGAGGACATTCAATGAACTTTGATTTCTCTCATAATGTTAACTGTAATATTATTGAGTTATAAGTGTTTTTTATTTAATCAGTTGTAACCGTAGTAACAAGTTACGAACTTAAGTGAATGAGATTAATCTTGGATTATCATGACCTAATATTAATATATAACTTGATATTGGTATTAATATCAGGTTATATATTGATATATACCCGATATTTTACAATTTGCACCTTGTATTTTCAAAATGTACGAATAACTTGTGATGAAATGGATGTGTATAAATCTATTTTTGTTCGTTTATTCGTATCTTCATAAAAAATTCAGTGAAATATTTAATTAAGTGTAAGGTAAATAAGAAATAGGATTCCTTTGAAATTTGTGCAAATACTCAAACAAAAGGAAGATGGGATTCAGAAAATCAGAACAGTTTAACAAACAAGACATTATTTGTTTATCATAAATTGTTAAGTAAATCATCATAAACCATTAGATAAAACATTTAGTTCACTAATCGGTATTTTACTTCGTGTTTTGAGTGGAAATATATAAATTTATTGCAATTAATTCATATTCGTTTTTATTTTAGTGTATCAACAGAGTTATCCAATGACTCATGTGAAGCAAGAAGCAGACAGCACGTCTTTTCTACATACTCAACCACCTTCAGGATTTTCAAACTCCCCACCACCTATTATGTACTACGATAACTGGATGAGACATGAAGCTCTGGACTCTAGTTGCATACCTCCGTACCTCCAACTACCGCCAAATTTTACCAACCCGTTCAAAGGTCAGATGTTCGATAATTTTTTGAGGAACGCTGCATTTTACAAATTTCAAAATATGAGGCAGACTTCACGGATTCCTCCGCCAAAAGGTCCAACTAGTGGAGCTAGACCGAAAAAGCGGTTCATATGTAAATATTGTCAAAGGGAGTTCACCAAGAGTTACAATCTTTTGATTCACGAAAGGACACATACTGACGAGAGGCCGTATTCGTGTGATATTTGCGGTAAAGCTTTCAGAAGGCAGGACCATTTAAGAGATCATAGGTAAAAGAAAACACCTTTTATTATAATGACGTTGCTCAATTAATGTTAATCTAGCTATACTTAGCTTATGATAAACATCAATTGTGGTTTATCCTGAAACAAAGTTTACGTCAAGGTGATATTATTTACGTCATACTTGACAACTTACAGATCACTTATATGGTATTGTTTATTGAACTATAGAAAACAGTTTTTAGTGATAGAATTACAATAGCAATCATTCTGTTTATTAAATGCTAGTTTTATGATTATGTAGGTATGTATATTCATATTTTCGATTCTTTCGAGGTAAATGAAGGATGTATGAAAACTTTGAAGATCCGGTTTTCATTTATGAAGTAGTCAAAAATATGCGAGCCTAATCGGAATCAGTAACTGTTTTTTCAGAATAATGAATGCGTTTAGTTTCAATTAATTTCTTTTTTTAATTTTTGAAGTTTCAATTTTTTATATTTATTAAAAATGTTATATTGCAATCGAAATAATTAATCCTTAATAATGATGGTCATTCATGAATATTCCTATTAAACATGAAGAAGTTTTTGAATAGGTCATTGTAGAATCTGATAATAAAAACAATTAATATGTAGGAACGGCCATTGGGGTTGTAATCAATATACATTACCCTGCATATATCATTATATAAACTTCTTAAATCATAGACAAACACAAACACCCATGCCTTCAACGGGGTTCGAACCCGAGTTCCACTGCACCTTAGTTGGGTGTTCTGCCGACGAAGCCACGTAGGCTAGAGAATATATCACAATTTTTTCTTCAGTACACCAAGCGAAGTTGGTACTTTCATATAGAAAACATGGTCTGTTTATAAATAATAATAGCTCGCCAGAAAACTACAAAATAAATAAATAACACAATCCAACTATAAAATGTCCAGTAGTTTTCGTGAAATCAGGACTAGATTGTATAGAGGCGTACCAAACAAAGCCTGCAAATAAAGCTAACCTCTTTTCGTTTTTAAGTACTCAAAAAACACAAACATATTAGTTTTCAAATTAATAATTGATGAGGCCGATACTTATATGTAAATCGATAAACATAATAAAACAATTGTTAAACCAAGATTTACACATATATTAAAAAGAATACTGCATGACGTACGTTTCGATGATATTCACCTTTTTCAAATGCTACGTGCATACTAATGACATTTCTCAAATACATCCAAGGTAAGGTAAACTTAGATTATGAGTACAGAGAAAACAGGTAGATAACAGGTAAGAGGGGATCAATTCATACTGAACTACTATATAGGAAACTAAGTAATTTTTAAAAGTTGAATTGATCCCCTCTTACCTGTTTTCTCTGTATTCATAATAAAGTTTACCTATTGAAATATTCGAGAAATGTTATTAATCTGCACGTAGCATTTGAAAAAGGTGAATCTCATCGAAACGTACGTCATGCAGTATTCTTTTTAATATATGTGTAAATCTTGGTTTAACAATTGTTTTATTAAATTAGTTTTCACTCAAAACAAAAACACTTATTTACTATATAATTTCTAGAGTTACAGCATGAAATCTCTGTGAATTTAGGAATTGCCCACAAAACTATTAACCTATTTATAAAAGATTGTCTGTTAATATAACTATAGGTGTTGAATTTGGAGAACTTGATGGCCAGTTGTACGTGCCATTACGTAAAAAGTGTATCAGAACTCGAAAACTTTTGAAATGTACTAGAAGTTTATACAATAAAAATAGTTCTATATGCTTATTGTTACATATACTATTTTTTATTTTACAGGTACATACACAGCAAAGAGAAGCCTTTCAAATGTACAGAATGTGGTAAAGGCTTCTGTCAGTCAAGGACTTTAGCCGTGCACAAGATCTTACATATGGAGCAATCCCCACACAAATGCCCGTACTGCGAAAGGTCATTTAATCAGCGTTCGAACCTTAAAACGCATCTTCTCACGCACAACGAAGGCTGCTTTGAATGTCAACATTGCTGCCAGTGGTTCCCAACGTGCGCGGAGTTGAAAAATCACGAATTAGCGCACTCCCCCCTTAAACATCCAAATATCGAAGTAAAAATTAAAATGTTACCAGCTAGTATGGAGAACATCTCAATGGACAAAACATGTTTGGATCTGTCTAAGAAAAACGAAGACCATAATTTGAACAAATTACACGAAAATCGACCTACAATAGTAAAAACGACAGTTAAATTAGGTTTTTCCATTGAGGATATCATGAAAAGATAAATAGGTGTATAACGTTTTGGTGATTTTAGTTAAATTAGAAACTTAATGTATAAAAAAAAATTATTCCGCCAAAGATATACTACCTCAATCTATTCATTGAGACTGTTTTTAAGAATGAACCTATTGAGTTACCCAATTTTAAAGATCTCAAGGATCTACCTATTACTGTTTAGATTTCTGTTATATATTCTGTGAATAGGTGTAAAATATATATTGTTTTATTTAATTATATTTATTAGCTACTATTATATAATTTAGGAAAAACAAATTTGTGAAATATGTTGACGAAGCAATGTCGTGTGAAATATACTTTTATTTCAAAACTCTGACTTTTTATATCCAATGTGAGCAAAAATTCGACATTTAATTAATTATCATTAATAGGTTAACAAATTACGAATTGAATTTTTATGCTCATGATATGTATATATGTATATCATAGGTACATAGGTATGTATATTCTATGTATATCAATGTCACTTTTTGCTTTGTACATTGAATGAGACTTTGGTGTATGCCCAATATTTTACTTGACAAAAATTTATATTATTTTCAGACACTGTCTAATTTGTTTGGGTAGTGTGATTAATTTTTAGTGGTTCTTCTGTATTCTATTCAAATAATTCCACTATATTAAGTACTAAATACTCACCCCACTTACCTACTTTTAAGAAATGAATTTTCAAAATAGAGGTATCTAAGTTTAAATGTAGATTTGTAGAAAGTAATTGTCGAATTTTAATAGTGCCATTCTATACCTGCTCATATTAATTTTCCTTAATTTTCCCATAGTTTCCAGACCTAGTACATGTTGATTCAAAACTTGAAATGGATCATATCAAACTTTGATTCAAATAACAGAAATATTCCTTGCTTTTATAAAGTAAGATGTGACATTTCCACTATCCTTCGATGGATAATGTTAGGGAACATTGAAGTCCAGCAGCACTAGATTGAAAATAATTGCCAAGAAATTACAATTCCATCTAGAAATTTATTGAAAATTATTTTCAGATCATAGAAAATTTATATGCTTTGCCTGTAGGCACCCACAAGACTTATTATGCATGCATAACTTCCGTAGAATAGTCGGGATTTTATGAATATGATTTAAAAAACACTCTTATGTTTTCCAATGAGAAAACAACCAAATAATTAAATTCCTGAAAATTTAATTATATGAATGCTTTTTGGAATATGAAATTCTGTTACGGAGAAAAAGTTGCGTCTCCCAATCCGGAAGGTTCATGCTGAAGTCACAATTGACCGCTTTCTTTGCTGGAGCCTTCATTTGTTTTCTCTCATCTCTAAATTAGGCCAGCTTGAATAGTCCGTTCTGATGAGAGCCAACAAGCACGAAACACGTGTCAACGGGTGTTTTCGAGTGCGAGATCCACCGCCAGCCTCTACTTTCGATTATATTTTTAATATATTTATGATTATAAGCACAATTGCATATAATTTTATGACTGAATTCATTATGTAATATAAATACACATAATTGAAAACCAGTGAGTAACTGGAGACTGAATTATTGCAACACTTAGTTAGCATAATAAAAATGTGTTATTTCAATACGAATTCATACAACCATGAAAGTTAAATGATGATCTTTAGGCTATGGTGAAATATTGTAAAAAACCAAGATTTCCACTCTATTATTTTCTAGCCAAATTCTCCAAAGTAGGTAAATGGATCGTGCAGGTATCACTAGGATTTATCAAAGGAAGGGTTGTTATACAGAGCGTTTAAATCACAATGCTAAGTCAGTTATAATTGATATCAATCCGTACTGAAATATTTTGTTAGAGATGTACAACAAAGGGTAGGTATATTTCCAGAAAAATTAAACGAGAGGGTGACCTACTTTGCAAACTTTAGGCTTTAAATTTATATTTTGAACAATCCTAAAAAAACAAACTGGTATCAGTGCAGATTGACACAAGTACAAATTACAAACACAGATATGTAAAAATTTAAAAATCTGTAATTGAAATATAATAATCTTATTGATAAATATTAAAAATTTTATTTATTATAATATAAAAAATGACTTTTAGTGAATGTTAATTTTATATGACTTTATTGAAGCCTGATTATGAGAACTTTATACCCTCATATGCCATTTAATTGTATAAAGTATTTTGCCAAATGTAAGCTCATTTTATTCTGAATCATACTAAATAAATAAGCCTTATTTGAAAGTTGGTTTTGTCCACGGTTGTCTAGATTTTAAATGTAAATCTTAAATGTAGAGTATTTAATTTTTTCTATTTCTTCTGATAACTACTCTGAGAGCATCCTTGACTTCTTGAGGTGAGGGGTCATCCATAAGAACTAGCTACAATGCTCAGTATTTAGTTCTCAGCTAGTATCTATGACATATATTCGTCAAAGTGAATGACACCGATTTCTTAGTTATTTTGATAGCCACTATGCACCAATTGTATATGGATTCGTTATACGCAATGGCAAATATTTCAATAATTCCTGAACATTCATAGGACTATTTAATGCCCTAATCCGTAGCAAGTTGGAGTATGGCAGTATTATGTGGCATCCTATTTATACTAGCCATCAACGCCATCTTGAGGCCATTCAGAGAAGGTTCTTGAAAATCTTAGTTTGGAGGAAGGATAAAGTTTATCCACAAAAAGGAGTCAATCATAACGAATTATTGAGTCGATTTAGTTTAATCTCATTGGAGGGCAGGGGAGAAACTTCATCACTCAAATTTTTGTTCAAATTGCTACTCAATCAAACAGTAGGTATTGATTGTCCTCCTCGCTTTGAACTTTCGTGTTTCTAGGCAAAATTCTCGTAGTACAGAATTATTCCACCTAGAGACTCCAAGCACCAACTTGCTAATACAATCATACATGTGGTTTATGGAGGCTTCATTCAATAGAGTTGCCAATAATTGTGACCTTCACTTTGACTACATAGAGTTTATTATTAGGAGTCATGTAATCAAAGGAAATTAACTAAAATGAATTGATTTAGATTGAGTTCTTCCTGAGTTCTTGTAATATTTCATTAAATTCTTACTTGTTATTAGTTACTATTTCATTCTTTTTTGATTGAGCTCTTTGTTTTATCTCTTTCATTTTATTTATTTAGTTATTAATCAAAATCATGTTATTATTTTCTGTAATTGGCTATTATACCTGTTGGGAAGAACTTATTATTATTATTATTATTAATTCCAAAGATTTAAATTTGGTTGGCGGGTTCCTCATGTAAGAAAACTAGCAAAACTGTAATTGAAATTGTAAAAATTCTCAGAATATCATTAAATTCGGTCCTGTACCGTAACAAACTATAGAAAATTATTGAATATCAAAAAGACATATTATTTACTCGAATAAATATCAACATTCGTCTTATCATGGTTATGGATATGAATCATCACCTTAATCAATGTATTTAATCGAGATCATAATAATTAAACTCTGATACGTACTTATTTGCCTCTATTTAATTACACACTTTCTATTATCAGATCAAATCGAATTAGTATCCCCACTAAATAGTTGGTAATTTAGGGAACCTCTATTTCTTATGCAGAAGGCTTAAACCTGTTTTAAAAGAGTCGAAGCTTCCAACTAGTTGCGGCCTCTGTACTTCGAACAACGAATTAATTTGAATATTCTGTTTTGTTTATTCATATTGAAAGTATTTATCGATGCGTTTCAACTTAAATGAACGCAATAAAATGTGCATTATCTTATTTATTGTTTTATTAGAGCACAATATACAATTGAGACATACAAAACGTTTTATTAGCAGTGAATTTTCAATAGTTTTCATTATGAAGTAGAATATTAGATCGATAAGAGTTTCTTTTGATTTTATTCAAAATTGAATAATACTTTAAAATCAAATTGCTCCATTTTGATGAAGATTATTGAAATATTTGGAAGCAGCGCAAAATGGTGGATGAGCCGAATTATTTAAATTTCACAAGGATAAAAATTTTGATTTTAATTTACAGTTTGAAGAACAAAAATTGTTGAATACGTTTTGATATTTTGATGCTAACGATGAAAACCTTAAACTTACATTATGACAAATACAAGTTCGTCTATTTCATTACTGAATTTTATACCTTATTGTATGGCTAGGATGATTTTCACTTTACAGTAGGTTAAATTTTTGAAGAACCCTTAAGATTAAGTCAGCATTAAAGAAAGGTAATATTCAACTGAAAAATTCAATTTGGATTTAAAGATTTCCATATAATTCAGGTAGTAATATAGTGGGATTGAGTTAATAGGTAGGTACTTGATAATAAGTACCTACATATCCTTCATATCCAAATGAATTGATTTATTTTTGTGTATTTGATATGGGGCCAACCATCCGAAAGTGTTTTAATTTTAATTTGTTTGAAGAAAATTGTGTGGAAAGAGAGTAAATTGATTTGATTTGAAGTAAGAGTGTATGATTAATATACTCAATAATATTATTTTTGGAATGTTAAATGAAATAGTTTCGAATTAAGTGTTGCAAATATAATTTTTATTGACTAATGTACAGATTTTTTCTTAATATTCAACCAAATTTTCGATAATATGAGGTCCATATACAGATTTAAATAGCAGTCAGTAATTAAATTTCATTCTTTTTCATGTTTGAAATTATCAAAGAATAGGGTATTTGACTGTTTCCACAAAAATACCTTAAATTATTCGTTATAGCTGATGCATATTTCCATTTGGTTTATTCTCTTTAAATTTTTCTAATTTTTATGAAAGTGACAGAGAAAGTTTGAATGAATAAGAAACCCGCCAAAATACTGCTATACAGGTTACTTAATGTGGTGACGTCACGATGCAATAAACTCAGTAACCGTCACATTATATTGTGACGGATTGTTGACGATTTCATAACTTTACTGCGATAAAATGTATTATAAATGATGCGTAGTGCCACAATGTACTAACACATCTATTAAAACCCCGAGAAAATGTTTTTGAACCTACACAAACACTAAAATTCGGAAAAAGTGGTTAATTCTCTCTGGTAGAAACCCGAAAGAAATAGCTGTAAAATCTCACGCTTTCATGTGTGAAGAGCATTTTAACGTAAGTAAATTCCTACCCTATATTTCATACATAAATAACGATATGATTTTATTACATATTGGTTATAGTCTTCTCTATTCATTCTACTTTATTTTGATGTTACTAATTACGTACGTATTTTATTGTTGATCTTGAACGGAATAAACTGGATTAATAAAATTTAAAAGATATAATAAATAATTAATAAAAGATTGAAAATAATAAAACTTCAATACTTTCTTGTATGTGAGATATATTTTAGCCAGATGTCAATCATCGATGATAAAATTGTTATTGCAGATTCCCGAAACAGTTGAACATAACCAACAGCATCGTCTCTGTAAGTTTCTCTGGAGGACCTGTAAAAGCAAGGAAACCACAGTGTATTTCTTACATGTTTAATGTAGTCAAGCAGTACTGCACTTGATTGAATTTATTAGGATTTTGTTTCGCAAATTGGTAAATAAATAAACTCAAAAATTCATAGCTATATTAATTTTCATCCTTCATTATCTATTTTATATTTATTTTATTTCATTTTAAAGCTTGTAAGTATAGAATGGTCATTTATCAAATAACCTAAAATGTTTGTGATATTAAGTGAACTTTTTTAGGCATTTTCTAAAACATTAATTCATTGAGAGTATAATTTATAAAATATAGAGTAATACTTACTGTGCTGTTTTTACATTCTTTAAATTTGGAGCATAAAAATCAGGATTGTGTTAAAAAAATTGTCCAACCATAATAGCGGCTAGTCTTGGGAGATTCCTGTTATCAGCTTTAACAAAATTGCTCTCCATCGTACCTTATGTAATACGTATTTATAATTATTCAAAATAATTTCTCTGTTTTGTCTCTAACAAAGAAAATAGCTAATAAAACCAGGAAATAAAAACTCAAACACACACGTAAAAAGACAACAGAGAAATGAACGTTAGCCTTTGTTGGCTTTATTTCCTGCACGGTGACGTCACTCGCGATTTAGCCAATCCAGTGCGTTTTCAATCACGTAATCGAATATGAAATTTTGATTATTTTATTATTGATTTCTTTTGAAAATCATATATATTTCAAAAGGATGTAATGGCTATATTGGTTAAAAATTATATTTACTATCAACCTAACAACATTTTCATCTAGATTTTTATTGCAGTCAAATACCCTATTGAAAATATTGAAATAATTTATGTGTTGAGATCTCATATAATTAAGGTACCCTGTTATGAGTGATAAGGCTAATCCAATGTGTACTCAGAAATTTTGGAAAATATGGAATCTGATTATGAAATGAAAATTGTACTTCTATAGTACAGGTAAGCATATAAATTCTATAAGATATTTCTCTCTACAATGGGTCGTAAAAACCCACAAACCTACTTGCATATTATTTATTCTGGAAACTTTCGTTTGAATACAAAAAAAGTTTATCAAACGTTATCAAGTACCCTACTGACTTAATCCCATTTTAATACTACCTGAATTATATGGAAACCTTTAAATTCGAAATGTATTCCGTTAGATAATACCTTTCTTCGAGAAACCCTCGAAGTAAAGTCAGCAGTAAAGAAAGGTATTATTCGACCGAAAAATGCAATTCAGATTTGAAAATCTCCATATAGTTCAGGTAGTAATATAATGGAATTGAGTCAATAACTACTAGGTAGGTACTTGATAATGAGTACTCGTCCGAAACATAGGTCAAATGAATTGATTTATTTTTGTGTATTTAACCCAAAAGTTTCCAAAATAAATAATATCAGTAGTTTTGTGGGTTCTTACGAACAACCATTATAGAGAGAAATATTGAAATCTCAATACATAGTACTCTATACTTAGTAAGAACAAAGTACTTCTAGAACTTATACACTTACTTGCACTTATAGAAGTACAATTTTTATTTCATAATCAGATTTCAAATTTCCTATATTCCAAAATTTATATACCTTAATTATATAAGATCTCAGCACATAAATTATTTCAATATTTTTGATTCTATGATAATTTCAAATATAAAAAAATATGAAATTTAATTAATGAATTCTATTTAAATCTGTATATGGACTTTGTATTATTGAAAATTTGTGAGAATGTTGAGAAAAAATCTGTACGTTAATCAATAAAAACTATATTTGTAACGCATAACTCGAAAATATTTCATTCAACATTCCAATCTATAATATTATTGAGTACCTATATTACTCAAACAATCTTACTTCAAATCAAATCAATTTTCTTCAAACAAACTTAATTTAAAACACTTGGCTTAAGTTTCGCTGAATATATTAACGGCTCTACATATGTTTCGGGTGCTTAGCCAATTATCAAGAGTATTCAAGAATATTGCTAGTTTCAATAATATAATAACATTGTTGAATACTCTTGATAATTGGCTAATAACCCGAAACATATGTAGATTTGTTAATTTTTATTTAATTTTTTAATTTTATTTTATTTAACATAATGTTGCACTAAGTGATTAGCGAAACTTCCGATCCATTTTCTTCAATTTCAAATCAAAATAAAATTTTGATATCTACATAAAAATTATATTTAGGTGTCTATTCCAAAATTATCATATGTCAGAATGAGGTGAAGAAGAAATCCTTTGACGGATATCTATGATTGTTTATATTTTTGATTATATTTTGTTTGAAATTGTATTAAACATAAATCTAGAAACCAATAAGCTTATTGCCAAAACATACTAAAATGTAGAAATAGTTTGGTTAGGTATTCAGACTGTCAAATAACATGTTGGTATCGAAGCATAAATTTGAATCATACAAAATCAAAATATTTATCAGAATAAAGTAAGAAATATTTGCTATCTATTAAGACTATGCAGAGTTGAAAATAAAAAAAATGGAGAGAACGATGTCAAGTTTAAAATTTTGAAAATTTCAGTAATTTGCTAAAAGAAAATGGTAAATTTAGGATCAACGATAAATACTAGAAGAAAATTAATACATATAGAACAAAACGCAATATCAATTGATTATATTTTAATGGTTGATAGAGAAAGAAAACTGGAAAAGAAAAAAATTACAAGTAGGAAGAATTTTGAGAAAAATCAGTGATGTTTTAAATATTCTGAATAAAATTTTATACTGACCATATTTACATTAAGTTGCATTAGTTTAGTTAAGTTTCTTGAACCAAGTTGAGCAATATTGAATAATAATTCTTCGTTCCAAATTTCTAATTCATTTCATTCCTTTATATTGACTAAAATTTAAATTTTATACAGACCATATTTACATTAAGTTGCGTTAGTTTAGTTAAGTTTCTTGAGTCAAGTTGAGTATTATTGAATAATAATTCTTCGTTCCAAATTTCTAATTCATTTCATTCCTTTATATTGACTAAAATTTTAGTTTATTCGATATTTCATTTGTTCTTTTTAAAATTCAAAGTGATATCAAAATAGAAGGATTCTTCAAAATTAAATTTAAAAATAACTTCCTAAAGTTAAATGGAATATATAAAAAATTATAGTAGTATTTAAATAAAGTATAGTAGTTTATATAAAATAGAAGGAATTTGATTATTTCATTATTTTATGAGAAAATAAGAAATATGCCAACAAAATTGCTACTAAAAACAAGACAAAAGTCAATAAAACCAAACTGCACGGTTTTTTGAAATCTAAAAGCGAAAAGCACTAATATCAAATGATTTATAGTTTATGCCGATACCGCGGTGTTGAAGATTTATTAAATTATTATTATAGCAATGATTTATAACGGACCATCAATCATAAATTTCAAATCTCAGAAATTCGAACTATTAAATATGAAATACAGATCAATCCTTTCCTAAATCTTACCACAGAAACCCTTTGACGTCAAAAACGGAAAACACATAAATAATAATTGGCTAAAAAAGAGCAGAAGCTGTCAATCAAAACATAAAAACCTCAAATAAACTAACCAGAGCCTACTTATTACCGACATTTAGAGGTACCTGCCGGTGATTTACCTACTAGAAATTTCGAAAAACAACCGACGAACACAAGCTCACTTGATCCATCAATCTAAACTGACAGTTCGAAAATCGCGTGTACCTTTATTTTAGGCATTTTCAACAAATTGCATTTAATTGTTTAATCGAGCCCATTGTTGCTGTAATTGTTCCTGGGAGCAATTATTTATTTCTCAAGGGGTCTTGGATAATTTTCGTCGATTATTTTTTAAATGCACCGAACACAAGTCTGATTTGCGGCTGTCAATGGTGATAGATAGGGAATGCTTGATTATTGTGTGATCTACTTGGTTTCACACACAATTATGTGTTATTAAGATTCTTGGAATCATATTAAACATTTTTTGAGGTTGATAGAAATGGATCATCCTGATGTCTTACAGTAATTGGAACTAGCATAACTCATATAGACCAGTGGTTCCCAAAGTGTTGTAGGCCCCAAGAAGCGCATTATAACTTGCAGGGGGCCCATGGAAGAGGAATAAATAAGGGGTACAAGATATCCAGTTGTGACTTATTTTATGAGTGGAACAGTTTACAAGTTATATTTGATTAGGAAGTATGCTTGATTTTATTGAATCCTTTTTGTAAAATTTGGATGTTTTGTCAAACCTTATCTCGGAATTGAACATTTTGTGAGAATAAGATTTAAAAAAATAATTCATATAATAATAATAATAATAATAATCATATATTTCTAACAGGTAACTACACAATTACAGGAAAATACATAATGAATAAATATGATTACTAAAAATATCAATAACAACATAGATATACAATATTAATAAATAAGTAATAATAGAAAATATTATCAAATATAATAATCTAAATCTATATTGTCAATATCTAAATGTTCAATTATACTAATAATCAAGAAAACAAATCACTCAGTACTCCCTTCGAAAGAAATCAAGTTACCTCACTGTTGAGATTTAATCAAACATTTATGATAGAAACAAGTGAGTCACAGTGCAAATCACAGCAGCTTGATACCTGGTTTGCGGTAGAACATATATCTATGGTTCATTTTATAACTAAGTTTACCCAGAAGCTCAGGACAGAGAGATTGGACTGAGAGATTATCACTTGAATACAAATTCAATTGAAACTTCTCCTGGTGTGGAGGCTTCTAGTGTCAAACCTCGATAGCAAACAAGCGTGATCACAACCCCTATGTGGATGT
Source organism: Henosepilachna vigintioctopunctata (assembly GCA_030704895.1). Taxonomy (NCBI): domain Eukaryota; kingdom Metazoa; phylum Arthropoda; class Insecta; order Coleoptera; family Coccinellidae; genus Henosepilachna; species Henosepilachna vigintioctopunctata. The sequence goes on along the minus strand of JARQZJ010000095.1, from coordinate 3,873,754 downwards.
ACACCATACTCTCGAAACGAGAGCCATTTCAATTTCCTCTGTAGTGCCTCCAGGCGGTTTAGGTGACATTGGTATATATTGGTATATTAGGTGATATTGGTCGCCAAACAAGACAGCCATACTCAAGTTTGTTTCTCACTAGGGCATTAAATAAATGGACAAATGTTGAGGATCTCGAAAACAATTCGAATATTGCGGACGATGAAATCATATACTTTGCTACGTGATAAAATTAATTGGTTGATATGAGGTATGAATGAGAATTTTTGATCAAATACTAGGCCGAGATCCTTAACCTTCTGAAGTCGAATCAGATTAACACCTTCAATGTTGTAATCAAAAGATATTACATTTCTCTTTCTAGTTAAATTCACCACATTACACCAGCGGGTGATATCATTCAGGCTACTTTGAAGCCTCAAACAATCATGCATCATAGATGACACGCTCTTATAAATTTTAATATCGTCCGCATATGCCACCTTCACGCATAAGAGATCGTTCACAAACAGGACAAATAGAACGAGTCCAAGATTGGACCCCTGCGGTACTCCCGAAGTTACTAGAAATTCTCTCGACTTGCAATTCTCTATTTGTACGAATTGATTGCGATTACTCAAGTAGGACTCCTCGAGAAATGACAAATTATTCGCGAATCCAAAAAGCATCCATATATGCAAAACCTTAATTGGTGTTTAAGATATAGTGAAATTTTATGACGTTAGTATCCATTATTGAAGAATTGATTGAAGATTTAAAGTAATAGCATTATTTGTAAAAGTAATAGCAGTATTTGATTTTCATGAACTTCTTTTGATTAAATATGACTTTGTAATATATAATATTTTAATTTTAGTTTTATTTCATTTGGTTATTTTATATTACTACTGCAATTGGTTTTAATTTTATTTTCGTAGACTTCATCAGCTATACATCAGCTTCATTAACTGCGTGTGATTTTGTAATAGATTATACAGTAAAAGCTCCTTAACCTTATCATTCTTTATTCGCGTTTTCACTATTCGCGGATTGAAAAAATTCAATCCAATTCCTATATTCGCGGCAAAAGAAATCTTTATTTGCGGATCTATTAGCTATTTTTTGTAAGTGGTTCATCATGAATAAAATTCCGTAAGCATCTGAAGAAGTCGTTTGTAACGACAAAACGCGTCATGCTATGTAGTCAATAAAGTGTAAATCGAATATAACTTAAATTCAAACACTTGAACTTATGATTTACACTTTATTGACTACATAGCATGACGCGTTTCGTCGTTACAAACGACTTCTTCAGATGCTTACAGAATAATAATTATTCTTTCGTCGTTACAAACGACTTCTTCAGATGCTTACAGAATAATTATTGTTCTGTAAGCATCTGAAGAAGTCGTTTGTAACGACGAAACGCGTCATGCTATGTAGTCAATAAAGTGTAAATCATAAGTTCAAGTGTTTGAATTTAAGTTATATTCAATTATAATGGATTTACATCAAGTAAACGCCAACACTATTAAATATTTAAAAGTGTAAATCATAAGTTCAAGTGTTTGAATTTAAGTTTATACTCAATTATAATGGATTTACATCAACTAAACGCCAACACTATTAAATATTTTTGAAAAATATTCAGAGAAAAATAAATGGACGTACAAAGTTTGCCGGGTCAGCTAGTAAAATAATAAATTTGTTTTGACAAAGTTGTGATATACAACGATACGTCAAAGAAAAACAAAATTTTCGACATTATATTATCGTTTTATCTCATTATCAGTGTAAATTATGAATCATGTTGAAAGAAAACCACTGATTCTGTGAAATTAACTACGTTTGCAATATTTTTCGAACAGAAATTTCTTATAAGTAACGAGTTCACCTAAATATACAAAAAAATCTCATCCTTACAAACTGGCAATAATTTAGATTGAATGCACAAGGTTCCAAATAAATTATTTGGGCGCAACCTTTAACCGAATGCGGTTATTACAGCCGGACTACCATTTTCTCTACTTTCGTCAAAATAAAGACTAAATCCAATATCTCTAATTCTTATAATTATCTCGAATGACCAGCCCGCAATCAAAATCTTGCGAAACGTTGTAGCCGAGATTCTAGGTCCCCCTGGCGCCAGGGTGCAACCACCGTGCACGGAACCCCCCAATTATCCACAGCGCAAGGCGGCACGGGACTTAGTCGCACTTTCTTACGTTTTAGAAAATTAGTGGTTTGCATCCTCCCGCTGATCTTGGGTCACAAGTCGTTTCGTACTATGAAGCATTTTTTCTTCCTCTAAAAGTGTAGCGGAATAGTTTTGTTAAGGTAAAAACGTCACTCATGTTATATATTATGTCAAATAGGTATCCAAAAATTAATAGAATTATAAAATTTGCCGAAAAAATTCTGACACATACTTGGTGAAAAACCTTGAGGATAATTTCACTATATAACAAATTAAAAACTCTAAAATCTCTCAATATCTAATAACTTAAGACAATTCTGTTAATTTTAATTTATTGTGTTGGCATATTGTTTCACCAAAATATAAGCGAAACCTACGGATCATTTACATAAATAATATTTAAAATATCACTAATAAATTTAACAAAACGCATCAGACTTGTTATTAAAATAATTTCTGGGTTCAACAGAAAGGAGCATGGAACTTTTTCGAGTACGGAGTTCCTTATTGACAATAATCGTATTCATAACTGCATTTAAATCTCAAACTATAAGAAAAAATTGTAGTGATTTCTTCATGAAGTAAAAATTTCACCAAGTATTGGGGTATATGATTTAGTTTTGTTTTTCGTATTTTTCAATGTGTTATTTTTATAGCATTTTTTTAAATTTTACTGGCCTACAGTTTAACGCTGGTTGCGACGTGCCAAGCTTCTCGGCATCTATGTACATTACCAAACTTCTCAAATCATAGATAAAGTCGAAGATGGTGTTAATCTGACTGCACTTCTGGAGGTTAAGGATCTCGACCTATTATTTGATCACAAATTCTCATTCATACCTCATATCAACCAATTAATTTTTAGAGTAAAAGTTTATGGTTTCATCTTCCGCAATGCAAGGTTGTTCTCGAATTCTTCAACAGTGGTCCCTTTGTTTAATTAATGCCCTAGTGAGACGCAAACTTGAGCATAGATGTCTTATTTGTCGACCAATATATAATTGTCACATAAACCGCCTGGGGGCACTGCAGAGGAAGTTCTTGAAATGGTTCTCATTTCGAGAGGATGGTGGTCACCTAGGGGTTGTGATCACGCTTGTTTGCTGTCGAGGTTAGAATCTAGGAGCCTCTACATCAGGAGAAGTTTGAGTGCATTGAAATTTTTATTCAATTTGCTCAATCATAATCTCGACTGTCTTGAGCTTCTGGGTAAATTTAATTTCTGTGTTCTTGGGAGGTGTACTAGAATTCTTCTTCTTCTTCTTAGTCGTTCACTTTTGACAGAGTGATCGTGGTCGTGCCTCGGGCATGTGCCACTGCGTCCCACGCAATACGGCGCTATACTTCTCTATGCTTAGCGGCTCTAGAGTTTTCATTGATGCTGGAATGCGTCACAGATTTCATCAGATCTGTCCACCTTGTTGGAAAGCGCCTACGCGATTTGTTGCCCTCGACTTTCCCTTGGACCACCAATCGTACTAGAATAAGCTAGACATTTCACTCAAAAACCCACAAAACCAATCTTCTCTCTCAATTCCATCATTAATATATATTTACATCTTAGCCATTGAGGTATCTTGATTTCTTTCGGTTTGAGTTCTGACTGATTTGTTTTCTAGTTTAGTTGTTACTCATTTTTTAGAGATTCAGTTAAATTATTGAATATTTAGATATTGATATTATATATTGTATTATTATATTCGACAATGTTTTTTATCGAATATGATAATTTAATGTTTTTTAGATTTTTATAATTATTTTTTAGTATATTATATCTGTTATTTTTTATATTTTTATTCACCATATTTTGTATTCCATTATTCATTATGTATTTTCCTGTAAGTAGTAGTAACCTGTTGGAAATATATGCTTATTATTATTATCATTATTATAAGACATTTGCCTTCACTGGGACTACAACCAGAATCCTTACTCATCACAGTCGGAAGTTTTCCCTGCGAAGTCACAGACGTGATCATATATAAAAAAACAATGATATTGTGATAATGAACCATATCAAAGAAAAAAGGTACCCCTTCAGGTGAGATATAATCATCGAGCCTTGTCTAATTAAAGGAGCTAATATGGAAGCTTAGTAGCCAATTGGTATAATTAACCTATAAAGCTTTCGGCTTAATAAGTTTTCGGCTATGTTCCGAATCGTTGTTAAACTGTAGTTCCAACTTTCGGACGAACACAAACCTAGAATGGTCTGTGAAAGCCTTGAATTGAAATGAAAACAATCGCAGAATATGTTCGATAAGCTTAAAATAGCTTCTAATAAAATTTCATCCACACACGATGCAACTTTGAAGATCTTGTAAATTTAGATGTTATATTGAAGTTGAGTTTGGATGTATATTGTGTGTACATAAATAAATCTTTTTTCTCATTTTCACCACCTTCTTGATATACTGAGAAGCAACAAAATGTGTGTGTTTGTGGTACATTCGGATGTACCGGTATTGTGCCTAGTAAAAGTATCACCAAGTTATGTATCTCTTCAGTATTCATATTCTTATAGATTTTGACACTTAACCAAAAGAGTTTGCCGATATCTGCTTTATAATTCCATCTGTTCAGTTGGTAATGCTGCTGATCTTCAATCCGACTTGCTAGCTGTGGTGGGTTGGCTTTCGAGTCGTCAGCTCAATGTCAATTTTGTTAAATATAAATGTATTACTTTCCATAAAACCAATGATCCAATATTGTATCGTATTCAATTGGTGGTGCAAGGCTTGAGCGTACTAATCTCATTAATGATCTTGGAATAAACTTGGATTATCAACTCGAGTTCAAGGAACATATTAGAATAATTACCAACCGTGCATTGAGAATGATTGATATCATTCGTCGGAACTCTGTTGAATTTTCTGACGAATCAACTATAAAATTACTCTATTTTGCTTTTTGTAGACCTATTGTTGAATATTGGCCAATTATTTGGTCACCTCATTATGAGGTGGACTCGAAGTATATTGAACGAGTGCAGAATAAATTTTTTTAAATTATATCTTTCAGGAGGTCAATACCTCGTATAAAGTTTTGGGCAACTTCTATTCGCACTCAATTAGGTATACAAACCTTGGCTTCAAGAAGAATTATATTTGATTTGGTCTTTCGGTTCAAATGTTTGAATAATTTTATAGATTCAATTGAATTGCTTGGTCAAATTGGCTTTCACGTTCCTTTCAGAAGAACTAGAACTGACAATGTATTTGCGTACTCCAGCTGTCGTACTAATTATTTGACCAATGCACCAATTAATAGAATGTTATCCTATGGTAATCGATATGTAAATGCTGACCTATGTTTTTGTACATCACTTAGGAAGTTTCGCTATATAATTAAGAACTAACTCAACTAAATTTGGGTATTATGTGTATTTTCTTATTTTTTGTGATTGGGTTCTCCGTGTGTGAATAAATAAATAAATACAGTGTAGCTATCATAGTTTGGTTGTATCTGTGTTCTCCACGCATTATCTGCTGGATGGTCTTCTTCTCCTATCCATATTAGCTCTCAAAAGGCTGTGTTCATTAAGGATATACTCAAAAGAGAATATAATTAAGACAAGAGATGATATATCAGGGAAAGGAGAAATCCAGGATGAGGTACAGGAGGATTTTATTATGTTTACTCGGAGTACAAACTGTAAGATAGAATAAAGAGAACACATTTTGAAGAATTTAAAGTTGTTTGCCATATTAGAAACATGTAATGTAGCAATAGAACTTATCATCGACTTTCAAATACCTACAATACTTATGAACATGTATATCATGCATTGGTGCTTTTCCACTTATAGAAAGAGACCACGATACAAGTTCATTTGTTACACTTTAATGATTAAACACGTGGTTTTTACCTGAAAACAATGATTTCGTCTTTCTGGTCGTTCTTAACGACCCAAAATGATAATTTCCAGCACATTTACTAGTAAAACGATCGCTTTTGTGGGTAGCACTTATTCTGAATGAACTTCTGAGATAATTTCTATAATTCAGTTGTTCGTTTCATTAGAGAATGATACCCAATGTTTAAAACAAGAAAACTTAGAAATAATCAAGAGATAAACTCTTATATTATGTGCATTTTTTCGACAATTTCGAATTAAAACTTAATCATGTTGATTTCCCAGAATTTCAATGAAATTCTAAGCTATCATTATTGAATGCAGGGACGAATCAGCGCCAAATAATAAATATTTGAGATTTGAAAATAAATCATCACACCTAGTAGATGTTTTAGAGTATTTGAATGAAATAATTTGAAATTCAAAATGATTCGATTTGAAAACAATATTTCAATCGATATTAATTGAATGAATCTATATCGTTTCAAGTTACTAGAACTGAAATATATTAAAAAATTTCATCAAATGTCAAACGTTTATGAAACGAATTTGTACATTTTAAATATTAAATAGGCAGATTAATGCAAGTTTGTGTTCAATTAATATGGAATGAATACGTTCTATAATCCTTTAAATACATTTCGAGAACTGTGGAAAAGGTCTAAAGGGCTTGACAGTTATAAAAGTAAAATTTGGTTCTGAGACTGAATTTCGGATTATATTAACCTGCTATATGTTTTTCAACGATCTATGCATAAAATGGGTTCAAAAAAATGTTAATCTGATCAATCCAATTTTAATTTGTAAGGTTGAAGATATCACACCGTTTATATTTTCTATACTTGTCAATAGTTTCCTTTATATGCGGAATTGATATATAACACTCTTGAGGGGAAATGTAAAGAAAATTAGAGCATGAATGTCTTCAGTGCGAATTGATGAGTCAATTAGCTGTGGTACTAATTACCTTTTAACCTCAAAGCCTTCGCAGGGATAATTCAGTTAATATTATTGGAAGAGGGCTTTCAGAGAAGAAGATTTAAGAGGCTTAGTAGCTGGACGGTGTGGTGACACTATAATGCTCTCGGTTTATTGATGCTGGTGAGTTCAAATCCACCGTGTTCTTGGGGCGTTAGAAATCGGCGTTAAACTGTTATTCAAGGCCATGAAAAGAAATTGGCATTCTTAAGAATGCTTTGAAATGAAAAAAAATCAAAAATATTTCAAATTTATTATATTAATACTGTCACCTTATGGATATTCTGTTATAACTCTTTCCTTACTTTTTGAAATTCCTCTCAATACAAATTTATCATGTGAAACTTTCAGTTTAGTTATCAGGGAAAAATCTCAAAGGAAATATGATTCCTATGAAAATGGCTGGATCCGGCCCTGGCTTCCAAATTCGAGATTACGCTAAAAATCTACTATAGACAACATTTTGGACCGCGATTTCGTGAAATCCCCATCGGAGGGCCACTTCAAGACCCGTCGGCCTTCTTCCCTATACTTACATGTCTCCAGGGGCGTTCCCGCGAGGTTCGCTAGAGGCCGGCGCCCTCAGGGCCGGCCTCGGGCCGTCCGCCCGCCTCTTCCTACCCGGTAATTTCGCTCTTTATGTGGGTGTGTTGCGACCAAATCGGACGCGAGATTTTTCCCAGACTTTAAATATATAATTGCACGTTGTTCTGTAGCAAATAACCGCCGCATTTAACTCTCTCAGGTCGTTCTTAGGGTAGAGTTTAATCAATTTTGTTTGTGTAGGTTAGGTCTCGATTGACAGTGGTCTGTCGGTATCAATTTATCTTGAAAAAGGGAAAAGAGTAGAAAGATTGTGGGAAAGTTGCACCTCCACATTGTTTTGCTTAGGGCTATTCAAAGTTGGTATTGAAGGGTTAAGATATCTATCTACACTTTGTGGTTTATTGGTCTTATAAATTAAGGTGGTTTATGCCCTGAGGTGAAGCTATACCGAACAGCAGTAAAGAATTTTCCCAGAAAAGCATATTACCTAACTCATTTTTGTCAAGAAATTCCAAAAGAACACCTTCAAATTTCCCATATAATTAAGTTATACAAGTCATGAGAACTATTTTAATAATAGTGAATATTCTGAAATTTTCTCAACATGAAACGAAAACAACAACCACACATCTTAACTCGGAGAAAAAGGTGATCAAGGTATTTTCGTATATTTGACACAATTCAGAGATTATATTTATAAACAAATTTTAAAAAAGTCTCGGCATAAATTCACATGAAAATTATATATACATAATATTACGAAACAGGAAAAATATACACAAATAAAAAAATATTAAAATGTTTTTCATTGATCGCTCGAAACATGATTCTATTTAATTATCGCTCTGATGGTACCATGCAACATGTTAATTAGTACTGATTTTCGTGATTCATGTGATACTAGATCGATGTGAAACTATTTAAACGAAAAAACTTCAATCAATTTATATTTAAACCTCTCAATCCGATGCACTTTCGTAAGCGACACGCCTACTACGATGTCGTAAATTAAAATCGAATCAAAAAACCATAGATTTAATGTCATACTACTAGATTATGAATAATTCATTCGAAAACCGACAAGAAACGATCCAAGTCGTCACGTCAAGCAGTTGGAACAGATTTTCCCAAACAGGTGGATGGATGGTCTAATATCTTGGAATGTCCTGCAGGCTAAGAGCACGTTAATTTCAGGAAACGAAGCTGTGTTGATCTTGTTTCTTGAGTTCTCTGGGCAACAGAAAACTCGAACCAGATCGTCGTTTTTGCCCCGCGGACGATTTCGGTTTACCCACTATCAATTTGCTTGCGTTCTGGGTACCCTCATCATCTCGCTGCCCCTTGTGGTGAAAAAACAGATGCTAGAATAAATAAGTGAATTCGAGGCCTATAACTTCTGGCGAAATTGGGAAACGATGCAGACAGAGACAGATGGTGAAATATATCTGATCGGTAATCTAGTGAGATATGACTACAACATGGTGTTGTAAAAATTATTGTGATCATTTATATATATGTATATATATATATATATATATATATATATATATATATATATATATATATATATATATATATATATATATATATATAAAAGAAATGAATACTAGAATATACATTCGAAAAATTCAAATCAATCAAAATAATGTTAAAGTAGAGCTATGTGGACTGCATTATCCTCCAAGGGATAAAAGTCGATGTCACACCTGTGAGAAGTGCAAGACAGATGTTTCGTTCTACACTTCTTCGTCATTTGCACCTCGTCCTCGAAGTATGCCAACGATTTCAAACTCCAAGCATCTTGTTATGACTCCTAACCGTCAGGAAATAAATACTTGACGCTTAATAGATATCTACTGGTATAAAAGACGTATAGGAGTTCAATGCTTGGTGTGTCTATGATCTGAGAGAAGTTCTATTGATTCGTATAGATGAAATTGTGAAGTATTCATTACCTGGCGGTTCTTCCACTTGGAATCTTAATAAGATGCTGGGAAATTGAAATCGTTGCCCCACTCCGGTGGACTTGGTGCAACTGACGAGTTTATTGTAGAATGAAACAGCTGCCTTGCATTTCCATCAGATATGGATCATCAATTTCAGTATTTTTCTAATATTTATACCTTGCATTATAATGAAGTCATCATATTCTCCACGTTCACACAGCTAGCTCTACTATAACATTTTTTGATTAATTTGAACTTTTCGAATGAATATTCCAGTATTCATTTTCTTAAATCCTTCATTCAGTGCCATTAGCACAAAAACTATAAAATTTAAATGATCATTGAAACGTCTTACTACTAATTGAAAATAATTTAAAAAATTATGAAAATCAAAATACATAATTTAAATAAAACTAAGTAATCTTTTGATTTTCAATATAATTCAGTTAAATATAACAATAATCTTTAGCCAACACAGTGGCTTCATCAGATGTAGATGGTAAACTGATTATCACTACAACAGTTTATCACTTACATCTGATTTTTATTTAAATTATTACACTTTATATTTCTGTAGACATATTAATAAATGAGGCCATAATATGGACACTTAACCAAAGAATTAATATTGCTTAATGTTAAACCGTGAGCTCTTCGAATTTGGATATGAAATTTATTCTTTACCGAAATGCAAAACCTGTAAGAAGTCATTACAGTGGGTGTAATACACAAATAGGAGATGCAAAATGTGGAAGAGTCTATGTAAAGCATCAATATTTCATGTTTTGCATCACTGATGTTCTATATATAGATATATACGAATTTTGAGATTGGAACCATTGAAAAGGTTGGAGTAGGTACACAGAAAAACAAGGGGGTTCAATTTTTATAACTGTCCGCGATGATTAAGGTATAGGTACTAGATTGTACTTGAGGCATTAAGGATACCCAAAGTCCCTGGCGTACCCACTCGCAATAGTTCACCATCAACTTCGCTAATGATGGGTTCAATTACCACCCGGTTATTAATAACGTCTATCATTACGGAGCCTTGTCGGTATCCCCATTCCGATAAATCTCTCGTCTTCTTTATCGTCATAAAATCCTCGATATTTAGCGAATTCTACACGGTATAATAAAATAATTACGAAATATCGTCGGCAAAGACGAAAACCCGAACCCGGAGAGTTTACGGTATTGTGCATTGTGATGCGGCTCGCCTGTTATATACAGTAGGGTCAGGGGTCACGGGCGGGTCACACACCTGCCCCGCAGCCACACGAGCTGGCTCGAGAGTGTACGATAGCCACCCACACAACGCTTCAACGCCCGACTGTTTTCGTAGTCGTAAATATGTTCTCACGTGGCTCCAGGGATGGGTAAAATCCAAATTCATCGAATTGATTAACCTTACTCAAAATCGATAGTTTCAGAGATCTAATATATCGATAAAAGTTCTGCGACAACCGGGGATGGTTGGCTATAGAGATAGGTCGACTAGGCAACAATAACTCGCCACTGTCACGTGTATTTTATCAACTAATCATGAAAGACAATGACCCCCCGCGGTCCGCGAACTTGTGCGAAGTGAGGTATTGCAGTCTCGTAGCGATCTTGAATGGCATCACATGTTGAATTTTTGGTCTCTTTAAGTAATTTTTTTGTTCGAACATTTTTTTTTATTGTACCTATTGAACAGTTTGAAACACTTTTGTTGTTATGTAAATATAAATATGATAGTTTTATTCTATATAATACAGTATAGCTTCCACGTTAGTGCCAGAGTTTGCGAACGATACCGAGTTAAAATTCAAAATGGCGTCAGGGGTTGGTTGACAAATTTTTTTAGGGGTAGGTAGACTAATTAGTCAACCAACTTCTTTAAAATAAGTATAACATTTTTTACTTATTTTAAAAAGTTGTGTGGGATACCTAATTGTTTATGTACATTATCAATGTAAACACTATTATGATCTTCTCTCACATACCAAATTTCAGTTTTGTATCAAAAGATATCCTAGAAAAAGCTTGTCACGAAGTAATCTTCGATAATAATAGCAAAACGCCACATCAAAAAAATACCAAATTGCCTACAAAACGTTGCATCGATATGTTAGTAAACTTAAAAAAACTAGAAAGTAATCCCAACCTCAGGAGAGCTGATTTGACTCTGGGCACATAAACATACTCGGTGTACATAAAACATTGGCAGATATTTAGCGATGACGAAGAAAATACGCTGGAAGCTTATTTAAAGACGGCTGAAATTTATTATGGTTTTACACCGTATCAGACAGGCAAGTTTGCATTCGAATACGCAAAAAAGAAAAATAAAGCTGTACCGAAATCCTGGAATACAAAATTAATGGCAGGCGAAGATTGGCTTGGTAATTTTTTGAAACGTCATCCCTCGTTATCAATTAGATCATCAAGCAACAAGTCTGTTGAGAGCTACTTCATTTAACAAAAATTGTTTTATTTTCTACTAATCCTCCTTATTTACACTAATTATTGCCTAGGTCAAACTACCCCATACTTATGGTCAACCTACCCCGTATATGGGGTAGGTTGACCAAGCGTCAGGGGTTTAGAAACTGACCTAAATAAGTATAATACCGAGAAATATTTAGGTTATGGAATAGTACTTTAGGTACATGAATGGTTCTTCTATCTATCTCAACCTTTGTTTTCTTTATATTAAGTTAAACATCGGAAATATACAAGCACAAGTCAAAAGTCTGTCAACTATTCCCGGTCTCCCCTACATTAGAAACGAAATTAGTGGAAAATCGGTATTCAGTTTTTTTACATTGATGTGTTCTTCTGTAAAAAGTTTCTTAGACATGCTTGTCGTAAGCTTGTTGAAACTATCACGTAACAAAAACATGTTATGATCTTTGTTCAAATGGTATGTCGGGTAAAAAACACGTGTGGGTGAGTTAGTTGTGTACCATATATCAACAGTAGGACTCCAAGTAGCACCAGAGATAGACTATCACATCGTATTGAAGTAACCAACCCTCAATTAAATCATATTTGAGATAGTTTGGAGAAATACTGATTCAATTTAAAACTGGAAAATTTTTTGCATGATGAGTTTTTCTGTTTGAAGTTCCAATAACAATGGCGTTGCTCCAGATGAATTAAATCCAAATTTTTTTGATACCTGATCGTCAACTACAATTTTAATATCGCGAGAATTTTCTGTGGGGTGATTGAATATAAAATCTGACAAATATTCCATTTATTGCTAATGTTTCTCGTGTAGTAACTTAACTTGCGGAGATGTGAATTCGGTGTAATGGACACGTAATGAAAAAGCGTTACGTAAGCTGGATAACTGAAAAACGGATGAAAAATCGCGCGTCACGAGATTTGTTCTATATAAAGAAAGACATGGCTTTTCACTGTTTTCAAATTATAATAATTCATATCTTTTCCATTGTGTCCGAAATGTAAGCTTTTTTATAATCAATTACCATCAACTGTTATTCAGTATATTTCATTTATAATTACAAACATTATATATACAATCAATAATTTCTCATCGTTATTTTTTTCGATAAATTCATACGGACTTGTAATTAGAGGGAAATTATTAAAACGAATTGAAATTCACATACTTCGAATTATCTGGAAATATTTGAAAATTATAAATTAAAATTAACACACTTGGCTTAAGTTTCACTGAATATGTTGGAAATTTTCTTTACATATGTGAACATATGTAGTAACATGGTATACTCTTGATAATGGGTTAACCACCCAAACTATATGTAGAGTTTTTAATATATTTAGTGAAACTTAAGCCAAGTGTGTTATTTTTAATTTATTGTTTTTAATATAATGTTTCACCAAGAGGTGAGCGAGACTTCCGTGTCATTTATTTGAAAATTAGTAGAATAAAATTATTTATCGATAAAAGTGATATTTGATCGATAAATCAGACATTTGTCCATCCTTGAAACATAAATACATCCTCACATGGTATTTATGAATCTGTGTGTGTCGGTAATAATTTTAAAATTTCAGGGACTATATCTTTCCTCCTATTCAAATTATTAATGATTTGCTAAGTAACATTTATTTTAACTGTTGAACATTAGTTTCCGTGTAATTTATATCGACCTATAGGCACTGCCAGAGAGCTAGTGGAAATATTGTGATTTCAGTAGAATTATAAATGTATGCACCTTATGAGAAAATTGCGTGTTTATTTACTATGATCTCTTCTTTTTTGGATGCAATTTCAATTTTGGAATAGTATCATTTGAAATTATCATATCAAACACGAAATATTTTGGTACCAACAGTTAGACAAGTATGATGACAATTTTCAAAATAACTTTTCATTTTATGAATAAACTGCCTGACCCGACCAACGTTGTTTTGCGATATAAATTGTATTAAATATTAAATTGTAAATGAATATTAAGAGCGTTTCGAAAAATTCATTGATCTTGTTAAATGATAATAGGATACAATTGTTTCATCATTATTATGAATTATCAGCCCATATTTAATCTATCAATCAAGAATCGATGACTTTCAAAACGAACATCAAATTGAGAGGAATTTTTCTTAGTGAAATATGCACGTGAGCTCCCTCTATCGGAGAAAAGACGTATAAACTCTCCCTAGCGTTCTAGATTCCTACTCATGACAACAGTAGCGCGAGTATAAGGCTTTATAGACATTTCAATACATTTATAGAGATTTAAGAATAAATAAGGATATAGGGGCAGAGAAAGCGACTTTGTTTTATACTATGTAGTGATTGTGAATTGAGTGAAATTGTTTGATAGAGCAAAAATTGAAGACCTCTGTTCTGCCACTCAAACCCTGATGAAAAAATTTTTCAAAAACAATTGATATATCCAAAAAATAAAAAACCGAAAAACCAAATGCATAACCGCATTAAACATAAAAAGTTTAGTTATAAAAACTAAATCTAACCATTCATAAGCAGATAACATATTACAGATTGCTGTACAGTCGCTTAGCATGCAGAAGAATGTTGTTGATTTTCAAAAGTATAACAAATTACAAAATGAAATACAGTTGTCTTATTCTATAAGAGAATGTTATTGATTTTCAAAAGTATAACAATTTTCAAATGGAGATACAGTTGTCTTAGTAAGAGATTAATGTTATTGATTTTCAAAACTATAACAAATTACAAATTGAGGTACAGTTGTCTTATTATATGAGATAATGTTATCGATTTTCAAAAGTATAATAAATTACAAATCGAGATACAGTTGTCTTTGTATGTAATATAATGTTATTGATTTTTAAAACGATACTCCCAAATTTTCCCTATAAATACAGATGTAGTCAAATCTTGGAAGAATGACGAAATACATTTATTATAATATCTGTAGATAAAATATGAAAAAAATCTTTCAAAGATGACAGATCGTTGTGTTGGAGACGATATGAGTCCCTTGGTTCTTGCATTCAAGGTATGCACATCAGTCCTGAATCTAATTTTGCTATAGGGATATGGTGGCAGCCTAGTTTTCACTATATTGTGATATAAAACCAAAGCAGCCAATTTGCAAAGCAGCCAAAGTGAAACGCAAGCAACTATTTTGAACTTTTTTTTTATACATTTTCTAATGGCACGAGAAAGAAACAAAATCTACGTACAGGCTGTTGCAGCATGGCAAAATCACAGAATGGTCACAATTTTCATTGTTTAAATTTCATTACAAGTTACCTCTTCATTTGAGCACCGCTGATCAAGCCAAATTTAAGAGGCATATCAAGAGGTTTTTTATTGCGAAGCACCTACTACTACTACTACTACATGTGATCAATTTTTTGCGGATTCTGCACTGGATATTTTAAGACTGTTTTATTTTGACTTTTATTGTTTTTTATGATTTTAACTCCTTTTGGCAATTTTGGCATCTTTTTGAACAATTTGAAATGCATCAATGAATATCTACCTATGTATGTAGTTGACAATGTATCTTCGTATCCCTTCGAGTTTACTTTTGAATATGCATGTCATCAGTTTTCTATAATAATCGAGTAACTTTAAAAAAGACAAATTTTTAAAATTATTTTACTTGTTGTTTATGGACAACGTTTTTATGTCTCTTAGCTCATGTTATTTCAGCGCGTGTTATCTTAGAGTGTGTTTTAGTTTATCCTTGTTGACATTAATATGCAAAAAGTATTATATATCAATGAATATGTGTTTCCAAATTATAAGCAATTTATCATTTGAAGTTCCATTTAAAAATCGAACTCATCAATATGTTCGTTGTTTTGTGAATTGTAATGTCAGAATATGAGCAAGAACGTCAAAACGTAAACATGCGTTGTAATGTTTTATTTCAATTGCCATTCAACTTGATGTATTGAAACAAGACATTTGAACAATCTTCAACAAAGATAAATGGTGGTAGGTACAGAAATTCCTAATAATAGTTATCTGATTAACATAAGCTGAGCACTCAATCTTATATTTTCACTTACTTTTCACTTTCATTTTAAACTATACGTAAATTCATGAATTGATTGACACTGGCTAATGATTGAAAGCGTGATGCCAACCACAGACGATAATTTTAGGATGCAAACACCTGTCAAAGGAATCAAAAATTCCGTATGTCGAACGTCTCATTGGAAACGACCATAGCAACAGCTTCGGTTCGAGAACGATGACGAGCGCGTGTCTAGCACACACTTCTCCAGGGCTTGTAGGAGTTTCTGTACCGTGAGATCGTGGGAACCATCTTCAACGAGCGCCCAAAGAGAGGTTTCAGTTGGGCGAACACCAATTGGACCATCTCAAGATTATGGAGAGTAAAATTTGAATTTAAAATGCATCTAATAAAATAATTAAGAGGCGTTGAATTATTATTAAATTCTATTTTAAAAAATATATTGCACTCGTTCGAATAACATGAGGTTTTTAGAAAATTCCTCATGCTGAAGAAGACTAACAAACTTCCGGAGCGAATGCCGAATATCTAAGAATATTCCTCTTAATACTAAAGAAACAAAATGCTAACCTAATTTTTTTTTAAATTTCGTTCGACGTTTTGATATACATAATAATTAAGAATTTATAGCATTCAATTCTTCATTAGTTTTAACAAAATCTGAGACTACATCAGGTTTGTAGTCTCAGTTGAGAATCAAAGTGGACTCTTTATTTCCGTTCTAGCTTTCGAGGCGTTTTTATCTCTTCTTCTTCGCTGAAATAATGTTACACAGTATTACTCTCACATTGTAATTAGTAGATGAAAAACCACTCAGATAAACTAACATAATTTGAGGTTTTCTTAAAGAGCTACCATACATATCAAACAGATTACAAACCAAAACACACATCTAATTAATATGACACGTAGTCAAAGTACTACATTTCACTCATTCTCTAATTTCAATACCAACAAGTAAAACGCTGAGAAACATTCTTGATTTGTTCAGATTTCTAGTATAATATTTCCAGTTATTCTCATTAATCAATATTATTATATATTTTAAATGCTATTGTTCAAATTCTATTCTGTATTCTGTAATCGTCATTTTTCTACTATAATATTTTCAAATTACTCGCATTTCAATACCCATATTATTTTACATTTTAAATCAATTGTTCAAATTCAAACTCTATTCTGTATCTCATATGTGACGTAATCCTTAGAATAAGACCGAATAGAGCCGAAAGTTCGCGAAGTGCCGAAAATTCGAGTAGTGTCCGAAAAACCGCGAAAAGTCAATCCGTAAAGAGACGAAATTACACAACTTTTTATTCTTAAGTATAACATCACCACTATCAATTGAACATTACGTGGGTGAAGTTTTCTGTGGTTTTCTTTACCACCAAATGTCAGATGAATTGAAAATCGGACATTTGGCCAAATGGCACGTAATCAACAAGTCGGCAACAGCCGCAATAAAAATGGCACATTTGAATTAAATTCAATCTAAAATGTAATCTGTAATTTAAATGATACTATGTAAAACTAGGGTTGAAGAAGGTTAATAAAAACCTTATAACCTCCCTCTATTTTCAATTTGAAATATTTGTATAAACAATGTAATTGCCAATTAAGTAATTAATAAACGTTATTTGACTCAACTTGACTCGTCAAGATTTCACATTGTCGAAAGAAAACAACCGTCTGACAAGGACAGCTCACGTGTACCAACTTAAGAGATTAGAATATCACTCGACTTATTCAAAGCTGGAATCATAAAAATAAACAGGGAACCTCAAACTATCGTGAGTGTTTTAAACTTACTAACGACAATGTGAGAGTAATACTGTGTAATATTATTTTAGCGTTCTTGAAGACAATAGAGCCTCGAAATAAACAGTCCACTTCACATTTTAATTATTAACTGAGACTGCAAACCTGATTAACATTGAATTTTATGTATATAAAATGTAATAAACAGTTAGTCGTAAACAAATATTTTATATATATGTAGAATATAATTTGAAGGAATTATATTCACAAAAAAATAAACCGCCTTATCAATATTCCACGAACAAGTCTTGTCATCTTTTTCAACATGATTTGAGAGTAAAGATCCGTTAGTGTCAATGTTTTATAACATAAACAAGCTGAAAACTTGTCACATACCTCTCCTGATATACCCCAATACGGAATTGCAGACCTGGCTGGTGAGTAGCGGAGCTGAATCAACCCTTAAATTTTTAGGGGTTGGCAGCTGGAAAGTACCACCAAAATGATCTGCCTTTTTGGAAATCTTATCTTTTAGTTATAAATAATACTCCAATAAAATTTCAAGCTGCCTCAAATATATTTTTTACAATTTTTCGCAAAATATTTTTGGACGCATCTGGCAAAGTTAAAATTCAGATTACATCGTGTGGCTTTTTTCGTATTCATTAATTTTCGTATACACTGCAACATATAGAAATTTAGTTTTGTCTCAAATATATTTTTGGGGAAAAAATAGTATTCTTAAGAATTTAGGGGTTGATTTAGCCCCCCTATTCTACAGCCAGGTTTTCAATTCCGTATTGGGATATATCAGGAGAGATGTGACAAGTTCTCAGCTTGCCTCAAATACTTACCCAAAAATTAGTGAAAGCTCTTGGATTATAAGCGTGACGATGATTTGGAACATTTAAAGCAATTTTATCCTGCTGAAAAAGAGAAACAATTGCATGAAGATCAAAAGTTTCTTTGTCCTCAGTGACGTCAAATCATTTTGTTGATTTAGCAAATCAAATAATGTTAACCTTGAAATAAAAATAGAATGAAAATAGATAGTGTGAATTATTAGTACATTTTAATATTTACCTGAGAAGAAAAACAAGTGTTTCAGCAACCACGATCCATGTTTTTTCATAATTTCAAAACCGTCTAATGAAAATATGTCATTCAATGTGCACCACATATTCTTATATCCAATATTCTAAAAATTAAGTTTGTGAATGATTGATGACTATGAATATTTCAAAGGAAACTTGGGTATTTAGCCTAGTTGTTCTAATCCGTAAATAGAACTAACGTATAAACCGTTGGAATAGTCATATCATCCAGTGATTCTCTCGTTAACTGGACTTTAGTCTCAAGTACCGATTCGTCATTATATGTTGAAGAAGAGAGAATCCGTTCTTCTTTCGCATTGACGTAATTACAAAGGTTAGATTTGCTCAAGGAAACAATTTATTCTTCGTGATTTCGCGCAACCATCTTTCATATAACGAATTATTCAGAAAACTGAGCATAATTTCATCTTGGCAATAACCGATTGATTTTTTGCAGCTCAGTGGTCCAGGATTTTCTGACAAACCCGTTTATTCTTTCAATAAATGAATTTTATAAATTTTCATATTACTATAGGGTATTATTAAAGATCAGTTTTAAGTGAATACGATCTTAGTGATACGATTAAGTGATACTTATTGTGAATGAAATAATTTTAGTTTAATGCTTGTTTATAATTTGTTAGAAACCTTGTAGTTTTTTCTTCACACTAAAATATTATTATTCTTTTTCCTTCGATTTTGGCCGACTATGCACCACGTGAAATAACTTTTCATGAATATTTTCCGATGATAAACTGTTGATGTTTATCATCAACATCTGATGAAACCACTGTGTTGGCGAAACGATATTGTCATGTTTTGATTTAATTATAATGAAAATCGAAAAACAACTTATGATAAATTTATGATAAACCACAAAATAACACCTTATTTTTCACCGAAAACGCACGAAAAAAATATTATCTACTGAGTGTTTGGATGTCGGTAACCTTCGATACAAGCAACAAACAGAACAGCAAGCCACGTGACACGCGTCGTCAAGTATACCGCAGAAAGAACCTATGCGACGGCGCTAGAGTTATTTCTGAAATAAACGAATTCTTTTCAAGGCTGCCAAATAGCATCGGCGATATGGAACATAAGCAATTTCGGCACTAAACGATGTATTCACCTCTGAAGTAAACAGTACCAACAAAACAATATCTTTGGAATTTTCGTCACTGAGTTTCATCTTTATGCATATATCGAATATCTTTTAGTTCTTTTACGTAGCTATGGAATACTGTTTGTTTTATTGGAATTTCAAGTTATGAAATACGTAATGAAAGACATTTATGTTGTAAACCAACTTAATCACACAGTTCTTTAAGTTTTTTCAGTATTCAGACTATCGTTGCACTAAGTTTCCTATAAATTCTGTCGAAGCTTCAAAGACACGGACAATATTTTGTCATAGAATGTTCAATATCAGAAATTATTATTTCAATATAATCTAACTCACCAACTTATCAATATTGTGAATGAAATTATCGTATGCGCGTTTCGTATAGCTTACACTTTGTACGACCAATAATGATAACAATACCGTGGAGAAATAAATAAATCATATTGAAACACGCTATGTTTCATTACCTTGCCTTTATGAAGACGCATAAAGATACTAACCAGGAGATATAAGTATCATTTCCAGCTGAATTATGTACGCAAGAGCACGGCTAGGAGGTGTAAATGTTGGGAACATGCAGATGTTAGATATGGTATCTTTGGAATTAACATTTAATGTTACTGGTACGCCAGTTTTGCGCACCGTTTCTAAGCCGGGTCGGTATGAAGGTAGAGTTCTTCATTGTTTGCCGGATCGAGTTTTTCAACTGATGGTTTGTCTGGAATTAATCCTAGTTCGTGAAATTGAAAGCGATGAGTTCAAAGTAGTCGTAGCTCTTTTTCTTGTATTATACATTCATTTGGTTTGAAGAATGTTCGTTGATCTCTTGGCGAAATATTGTTTAACATATTGAAAGAACATTTGGTTTGGTTATTCAAAAATTATATTAATTGCATGTTACCCTATTTTTGAAAGGTGAAGTCAGTGTGAAACTCAGTTTAGCTCTTAAAAATGGGATGACAACACGAAACAATTTTCAAGCAATCAATTTCTTTCATTCATTTCAAGCAATTCATAAAGTCAAGCCTTTTTTTATTCAATATACATTTATTTCTACTAAAATGCTCGTTTTTAGAATAGGATAATTTCTAAGAGGCCTTATTGAAAATAGGATTCTAATTTCAAAATCGACAAATGATATTTGTCGATTTTATTGATTGTATCATTTATTTTATTTATTGTATTATACTATACAAAAATTTTAAAATATTGTACAAACGGTTCAAAAAATCAATAATAATAATAATAATAATCTTCATTCAAGGTTCTCGTAATACAATTATATAAGTAAAACAATAGTTACTATTCTAATTTTAAGATCTATCATGTTAATTATGTTGCCTAAACAAAGACCTCAGGCTGTGGTGAGTACGAATAATGTCTATTTATATTCTGCAATATTTAATACTTACATATTTACGAGTATCAAGGTATATATTTTAATTATTTGAGAAAAAACTTACTCATCTGAAAATTTGATAACAATATTCGGGAGCAGCGAATAGAAATATTATAAAAAAGTGTAACACTATCTATATATATATATATTATTTGTTTCCAACTAAGCTTTTAAATATTCACCAGTTGATGAATCATATAACTGTCCTTTGTTTTCATCCAAGTATTTATGACAGACTTGAATTTTTTAATGTTAATCATATTTTTTAATTCAAATGGCAATTCATTATAGATCCTTGGTGCCAAATAGAAGTAGCTACGAAGACATATAGATTTACTGCATTGCGGAATTGATAAAGAGTTGCTATATCTGGTATTCATTTTCTAAAATGCAACTACTGTCTATTTTCTTTTTCGTGAAGATTAGCAGCGATTGAACAAACAGATGTCGTATATCCATCATGTCGGCATCTTTATACAGAAAGTCAGTAGGATATCTGATATCTTTTTTATGAAGGATTTTCAGCAGCCATTTTTGTTGAATTTCGAGCTTTTTTTTGTATCATAGTCACCACCCTACGCAACAATACCATATCGTATCAGAGACTCCGCCAGTTTTTTGTAAATTCTTGTTAGATGTTTTGTGTCTAGAATAATTGACAGTTCTTTAAATTTGGATATTAATCCTCTGTACGTGCACGCGTCTCTATGTGTACTATTTCTTTTATTTATATAAGTTTTTGAATTCTAACCTAGTTACTGTCGTATTTATCTCGTTCCCGTGCTTTGTAAAGTTCGTTTCTAAAATTGATCAACCTCAACAGACTATTTGTTATCCAGGGTTATCTTTCCTTTTCTTTATTTAATATTATTCTTTATTTTGTTAACCAGATCGTCTGTTAACTCATCAGGCTTTTCCATTTCATGAATTTCGGTCCAATCTTCCTTCGCTAAATGGTCTTTGAGTTTCACATAGTTGATGTGAACATTTTCGTTTTGTTTGTGTGGTACTCTTAACCCAGTTTTGCAAAAAATAACGACTGCTAAGTGGTCAGTTACATGCGACATAATTATTATCGGTGTATATTCTTCAATGCATTTTATCAAAATGTGGTCTATACATGACGAACTGTGTTTTTGAACTCTAATAGATATATTAATAACACTGATGAAATTCTCCTCTGCTAGAAGGTTGAGGTAATTCATGCTTTGTTCATTCTCTTCTAGTATATTTATGTTGAAATCACCAGTTATTATATGTTTATAATTATTTCAGCAATTTATTTTCAAGTACTCATGAAAATTTTTATTGAATTCGTCGGTCAATACGTTATGCGGTTTATATAGCGTCGTAATTTGTAATTTGAAATTATACCCGATGTTAACATTTATTTTTAATGCCTGTAGCTCTACTATTGTAAATTTTGCATAATCGTAACTGAATTTTTTGTTGATATAAACTACAACTCCATCATTCTTATTATAACTTCCGCCGTTGTATATTAAATCAAACCCTTCCAAATAAAATAAATTCAAATCTGCAATAAACAACGTTTCTGTTAACACTGTTAATATCCCTTGGTTTCATGTAAAAGCACCTGTAATTCATCAAAATTTTTAGATTACTTCTAATATTGTTATGAAATAATTTGAAGTCCCTTTACGGAATATTGGCAGTTAGAGTTGCATAGTCTTGTGTGCTTTCACACACAAGTGTATCAATTGTATTATATTTGAAACCGAGTATAAAATGGGTCCATTAACTAAAGTAAAATAAATAAACCTGTTAGGAATAGTCCGTCCTTTCTCTAGTGGTTTCTAACTGCCGGATATACAATGAGCACTTTAAATCTAAGCTACCGTGATTCACATCGTATGATGTTTTAAATTTTTCATTTGACAACGCACAATAACATAGCACTGTTACAGTTATCTTCTGCATGTTCTTTTGCACACTTCACACACGAGATTTTCTTTGTACACTCCTCCGCTTTATGGTAGAATCCTTTGCAGTTTCTGCATCTTGGTACATATATATATTTTCATAAACTGGGCACCTATTATATTTTATATTATAAATACTGACATTTCTGGTGAAAAGCAAAATAATCTCGCTACATAGTATAAAACAAAGTCGCTTTCTCTGTAAATTTGTAATATCTTCAAAAATATTTATTTGGATCATATGCTGTAAAGGGCCAAATAAATCTATATTAAATCGACAATGTAATTGAGGTATTTAATTGGATAAGTATTAATGCTGTATTGGTTAAAATTGCTTCGAAAATTAGCCATTATTTTTCGTAAAAAGTAAATGACAAAAAAATGTTATTGTGGGATATCCATAAGAGGAGTTTAACTATAAGATATAGTTTTCTGTAGACCTTTTTAATATGTACAAAACTTAGTATATTATTTTGATAAATCTTGTAGGATTCAGCCTGCGATTGCAATGTAAGCGGAAAAAATGTTTACGACATCACATTAGAAACCTCAAAAATAACAGTATTTCTCCACTATTTAATGGATGTTATTATACATATAAACCCTCCTCTTCAATCGCTCTATCTATTAAAAAACCGCATCAAAATTCGTTGCGTAGTTTCAAAGATTAAAGCATATATATAGATATAGGGACACAGAAAACGACTTTGTTTTATACTATGTAGTGATGACTGAACTCTCCGAATTGGGAGAATTGATTGAATTTCACCAACAAGAGCCAAAAAACATTCAATGTATTACGTTCAAATGAATTTATTTGATTATCTTCTACCAACAAATATTTCACCAATATTCGGCAAAAAGTTTAGTGAATGTTGCACATCAAAAATCTGTATTCAAAATTTCGGATCCCATCGTTCAGTAAATAGATATTGAACATTCTTCAGATCCTTCGAGAAATGATTCACAAAATATAATCCAATACTCGGAATGAGTAGTTTCTTTTCTACATTGTGGTCACTATGACAAGAAGCTAAACATTTTATGATGATGATAATCCAACAGGTAGATTGTATTTCTTTGCTGAGAGGCTTAAGTGAGGTAAACTATTACTTAATCACTTAATATTTTTTAAATATTGGGGAATTCCAGATGGTTGTGTAGGATTTAGCCATCTGGTACTAAAATTGAAGAATGAATTGTAGAAGGATATTCTGGAATATGAATTATCGGTAAATTTAAACAAAGAATTTATATTCCAGAGAAAGAGGAGAAAATAAGAATGAATCAAAAGAAAATAATGTGTTATTTCTTTTTTGTGGCCTTTAATTCTTCATAAAACATCTTACGTATTCTTGTTTTCTTCAAAATATCACACTTAGACAGTCTAATGAGAAATTGAAGCTAAATAACTTTGGCAGAAAAGTCTATATTGTTATTCTGTTGCGAAAGATTCAATTAAAAAGTATTGCATAAAAGAAGAAATCAAAACCCAACATGAAGATTATCTAGATCTGAAGTTATTCGTAGATAAGTAGTATATATAACTTTTACGCTAGCTTTATTCCAAATAATTTGATTAGATTACATCTCTAAAATTCCCTGGAATTATGGAATAACAAATGAAAATAAATTTCCTACCTTCAATAATATAATAATTCAAATTGTACACAAAGGAATAACAAACAAAAGTATTGAAATGTCTAAATATTTAACCTAACCTCAAATATTTCCTTATTTTCGAATGAAAGAAAGTGATATACCCAATAACAGTCCAATACTTCAACTTGTATAACAAAGAAATGAGAAAAAACAGCTTTGGAAATTTTGGTATTTGGGTATTTACCCTAGCCTCAAACATTTTGTTATTTTAAAATAATAGAAATTGATATACTGAATAACAGCGCATTAATTCGACTTGTATTACAGAGAAAACAGCTTTGGAAATGTAGATAAATATCCTAGTCTCTAACATTTTGTCATTTTCAAATAAAATAAAGTGATATACCAAATAAAACCCAATAATTCAATTTTTATCACATAGGAATCAGAAGAAAAACTGTGGAAATGTTGATATATATCTAGGTCTCAAATTTTATTATTCTCAAAAAAAAAATTGATACAGTGAATTAGGGACCAATAATTCAGTTTGTATTACAAAGAAATCAGAAAAACTATGGAAATGTAGATATTTATGCAAGACACAGTTTGTCATTTTATGAAAAAAAGAAAGTGATAGACCCAAAAACAGCGAATAATTAAATTTGTAACAATAAGAAAGCTGAAAAAACCTATAGAAATATAGATATTTATCCTAGTCTCAAACATTTTATAATTTTCAAAAAAAAAAGAAATTAATATACTCAATTACAGACCAATAATTCAACTTGTGTCACAAAGAAATCAGAAAAAACCTAAGGAAATGTATATATTTATTTAAGTCTCAAACAGTTTGTCATTTTGTAAAAAAAACAAAGCGGTATACCCAAGAACAGCGAATAATTCAACTTGTACCGAAAAGAAAGCAGAAAAAACTATAGAAATGTAGATATTTATTGTAGTCTCAAACATGTTGTCATTATGAAAAAAAAAGAAATTGATATACTGAATTACAGACCAATAATTCAACTTGTATTACAAAGAAATCAGAAAAAAAAACTATAGAAATGAAGATATTTCTTCAAGCCTCAAACAGTTTGTCATTTTGTAAAGAAAAGTGATATGCCCAAAAACAGCGAATAATTCAACTTGTATTAAACAGAAAGCAGAAATAAACTATAGAAATGTAGAAATTTATTATAGTCTCAAACATTTCATCATTTTCAGAAAAAATAAATTGATATATTCAATCACAGACCAATAATTCCACTTGTATCACAAAGAAATTAGAATAAAAAAACTATGGAAATGTAGACATTCATGCTAGCCTCAAACATTTTCTCATTTTCAAATGAAAGAAAGTGATATACCAAATAACAGAATATAAACGTAAATTCAAACACTTGAACTTATGATTCACACTTTATTGACTACATAGCATGACGCGTTTCGTCGTTACAAACGACTTCTGCAGATGCTTACAGAATAATATTATTCTGTAATTATATTCAATTTTAATGGATTTACATCAAGTAAACGCCAACACTATTAAATACCAAATAATAACCCAATAATTCAACTTGTATCACAAAAAATTTAAAAAACTGAACTAAATAGAAGAAAGTGATAAAGGTAATAACAACCCACTAGTTCAACTAGTAACTACCACAAAGAAATCCTCAAAAAAACAATTTAAATGTACATAGTGTATACTCAATAACATCCTTAAATATTCACCGTTTGTCACAAAGAAGTCTGAAAAAAACTCTTGATATGTATGTATTTAGGTAATTCAACAAATAATATCTTAATTTATAAGTCAGGGCCGGTCTTTTTACCTCAGTTACAGCGGCAGATAAGCTTCATCTGCCAGTTACCATATATTGCGTCTTTTCTCTTCCAATTAGAGTAAACGCCCTATACTTAACCGACAGTGAAGATAGAATAAACTCAAGTCATCTTTCGGCCAGATATCGTCAGATCACAAGTTTAACAGAATATGAAACGACTGGGCCAAGTAAAGGTAGATATATCTTGAATATTATCGTGAGAAACGAACCAATCAGGAAAAAATGAGATAATATTTTTTCATTCATCGTTATAAATAATCAGAATAATGTTCAGCATTTAGCAAAGTACAAACAAACCTAAATTCTAAGTCTAATTCAAAATTTCCTTCAAAACATTCAGTTTGAACGTTTGAACGTTTCTCGAACCAACGTTTTTCAATATCTTAAAATAGGAGATATTTCAGTACCTAATATGAACAATCGCTCCAAATTCACTTTTTGCCAAATCCACTACGCGAAACAGCCTGTACATTTAAAGATGACAGCTCAGTTTTATAGTGTGGATGCCATATGCAAATTCATAGTTATCAGATCCACGGAGTTTATATATCTCCGATCAGATCGATTAGTTACAACTCAATAGGTGGCTCTGGATGCAATGTTTTATGCATAGCAGCACTATTTTGAATATTTCGAAAATATTTGTACAACCTTGTTGTGGCGAGTTCTACGGAGATGTCTCTTTTATGAGGCCGATCTCTTGGCTACCTCTCGCAGCGGGTCTTGGCATTCCTATTAACTGAAAACAAGAAGAAGAATTTGAGGTCACTTTATGGTAATGTGAAATTGGGTCCAGTAAATAATTCTTATCCGACACCTTTTCGACTTGTTTCAGTAGTTTTTTTGTGAACTTCTATGACGATGTCAAGTATTGAAAAAGAGTTACATATCGAGTGTTCCGTTTGAACAACAAAATCTCTGAAACACTGATTTTCTCATATTATATTAAATATTTCTTTAAAATTTTATATTAGAATTCTTTTTCTCAATTTCAACGCATTCTATTGCATACTAATCTTTCAGAAGCACTTTGTGCTTGTGCTAAGGACCAAAAATTCTCCTAAAAATGTTAAAAATTTTCAGTCATTTTCAGCAGAAATTAACGAAGAGAAAACGTATAATTGAATATAAACTTAAATTCAAACACTTGAACTTATGATTCACACCTTATTCACTACAAAGCATGACGCGTTTCGTCGTTTCAAACGACTTCTTCAGATGCTTACAGAATAATGTAATAAAGAATCGTTTGTAACGACGAAACGCGTCATGCTATGTAGTGAATAAGGTGTAAATCATAAGTTCAAGTGTTTGAATTTAAGTTTATATTCAATTATAATGGATTTACATCAAGTAAACGCCAACACTATCAAATAGAAAACGTATAATATAAATCACAAGACGACCAAAACAAAAGTATGTTGCTCTGATAAATATATTTCTATTCTCATTCCTATCTTGTTTAGTGGGCCAACGAGTTGTGCTCGTTGTGTACGAAAATCCAACACGAGTGCATGGTAATTTTCAAAAAAGCAATGAATATACTTCAGCTTTATTTCATTTTATTTCAATTTGACAGTTCTACAAACATCAGAAACCCTCTAGATGTTACTTTCCAGTTTTTCTTCAAAGTTTTCTTTCATAATTGCCGTTTCTTTTAACGCATCTCTGAATTCACAGATTTCTTCCCACAATTTCCTCGAGCATCTTTCCCAAGGCACTCCTTGTAGCGGTCGACAGTGAAAAACAAAATAAAAATTTACTAAGAAGCGGTCCCATCGTCAACGTTCAGACTCACAAAGACAATAGAATAATTACATTGAACAGATCGCGGGAAGGGGGATTATTCTCATTCAAAACAAGTATTATCCCGACACTGTGAAACTGGAATCGACGGCGTGGGATACACTAAACAACAGGGCTACAAACGGCCAACTCTGATGGAAAAATTCGAAGGCGCGCCACATTTTTCCAGAGTATAATTACCGGAAATTATAGATTGACGTCTTCAATTCGCTAATCGAATAATGATGGCACGCTTTTACTTTGATTTCGCGAGATGTCGTTTCGCGATCGTTATTTAACAAGCGAATTAGAAAGTATTAACCACTAATCAGTGGCGTATTGAACGCTGTAAAGTAGGCACATTAAACCCAAACGTTACACAAGAAAGAATATATATATATAACACTTTCATTGAAATTGAAGAAAAGCAGGAAACTTTTCAAGCTTCGTTTCAGAAACTGAATAATATTCTTTTTATAGATAGATAGAATATCTTTATTGCACAGAAAAGAAATTTCTTACAAACGGTAGGAGTTTGACGAATCATTCTTCCACTCCTCCACAAATACAATGAACATTATTAGATAATAATACAAAAATAGTAGATAAGATACAAAATTGAACCAAGATTAAACTAATGATTGCAGTCTAATAAGTGTAGACTTCGTAAACTTAGTGATTAATTATTCGTACGACTGAAAAAAAAACAAATTTGTATAATGCACACAAAAAATAAAAATTAACACTAAAAGGATGTGATGAGCATGTTCATATTAAAGACTTTGCCTTGAAGTGATGCGAATACTCGCTGACAGAATAAAAGCAAAATCTCAGAAGATATTTCTTGATGTTTATTTTGAATTTATTGAAAGAAAGCTTTTTGAAATGGAAAGGTAAGACATTGTATAAATTATAATTTATAGAGTTTTTTTTAATTTATTTAGACGATACTTATTTGTTCGGATATTATCTGCGCCTCTTGTATTATAATTATGTAGATCAGACTATTTTATCAATGTATCTGCATCCTTATGTATTTCTAGAAGAACGTTATATATCCACAATGTAGGCAAAGGCATTATTCCACATTTTATAAATGATGGTCTGCATGAATCCAAGTAACCAACGCCTGCCATTATTCGAATTGCCTTTTTCTGCAACCTGAAAACTACTGAGGCGTTGGAACAATTTCCCCACAGAACAACGCCATAACTCAAAAATGAGTGAAATAGAGAGAAATATGTAATTCTTAATGTGGTATTGCTCGTTATAGTTCTCATTCGTCTAAGCAAAAATAGAGTAAAGGAAAGTTTTCCTTTCAGTTGTTCAATATGGTCTTTCCAAGTAAGTTTGCTATCTAATGTTACGCCAAGCAGCTTTGCAGTATTTTTTACCGCAGGATTGTCGAAGTGATTAGATGAAAATACTAAATTTTGAGTTTTGTCAACGTTCAATTTGAGTTTGTTTGCCGTGAACCTTAATTGAGACTTGCTATTTACGTACGTGGTTTTTTCCTCCTAGCCTGAACGATTTCTATCATAGTAAACAAAAGTGGTGTCATCCGCGATTGTATAGTAGTACTATATATACAGTAGTACCGCTATAGATAGTACAGTAGTAATATATAGTAGTACCGCGATATATATAGTGGTACTTTCCAAAAAATTGGATAAAGTCTTTTGGTGAATATTTTTACTAGCATGTCTTCGTTTTGAATCCAGATTTCTCGCTCTGTTGCGCATAAACATGTGTCAAACTAATATGATTCACACCACTCCCCTTCTAGTTCAATTTACGGATAGGGATGAATCGAAACCATTAAGGTATCGATACTTTTGCTCGTGTGTCAACAGATCATGAGTGTCAGGTGTTTCTAACCTCTACAAATTTGTTGCAATAGCCAATCCTTCATCAAAACTGCAAAGGATATCTTTTTTTGCAATCCAGGACAGTCCACCGTAATTTTATTCACATTGTTGCTATGAAAAATTATTAGGACTGAAAATTTTTCGAAAATTATCAAATACTCTTCTTTTGCAGTTTCACTGCATGTTTCAGAAACACCTTGTATACGTTTTCAAGTTGGATCGTAGCTTTAGGCAAAATCGAGTATGAAACATTTGTGGGAGGTTAATATAAATGTTAATGTGTGATGTGGTTATAAAATCATCTTCATCAAATCATCTAAAAATACCCAAAATTTGACATCTATATTGTCAAACTTCACGACAATAATCCGTTTTTATCCGCAATAATCGGAATTTAAGCCGTCGCGTCGTCATCCGAGCTGTCGCTTTCTCTCTCAACCACAGAAGGAACGCCGACCGAAATTAACATAAAATGCTCGGTGCTTGTGAAGACGTAAGTGTCATAATATTCCGTGAGGGCAGAGAAGAATTTGTCACAGTCAGCTTGTGAAATGTTTATTTAATTCGTAAAATATGTTAAGTAGCTCTATAAATAATGCCCGTGGACAATATTATAAATAGTTAGGATTTTGTACAGAAGCGTTGTCAGCTTGACAAATTGTATCACACGCCGCTAGACGGTGTGTGCTCGGTGTACGCCGAATCCTTTTTATTTTATGCATTTCTGTGCACATTTGTAATGGCGACACTCTCACTTTCTTGGAATGCATAACCGTTTGTCCGGTTCATTCAGTTATATTGGGACGTTTACTCTCGCAGAAACTTCTCGAGACTATAAATTTATTGAAGGTTATTGCGAAATATTTTTTATATTCATCATGTACACGGACAAGGTCTTCTATAGTTTGGTTTAGTGAATTCGGTTTAACAATAGTTTTTCCATTCCTCTATGATAATAGGTGTGAACTTATGATAAAATGACGATGAAACGTGGAAAATATTTGAATTCGCTGAAATAATCTGACTACTAACAATAATAATAATAATAATATATTTATTCCCAACAGATAAACATTCAATTACAGGGAGAACTAACAAAAAAAATTGAGGAAAAAAACAGAAATGAGAGTATTATATATGCGAATATATACAACGAAAATAAAATTAAAATAACTTGAAATAGTTATAAATGAGAGGTAATAAGAAATACTTGTCTAAAAATCCCTGACTGAACAATTCTTTATTCGACTAGTTTCACCTTTAACGTCATTACCAAGAAAGAATACATATTACAAAGACAACGTTTAAATATTTGCAGATCTGTTCGGACCACAGAATACCCCTTAAATTTGGTATGTTCTGCTGTAGTTCGACCCCTGGAGGTGGTAGAATATAGAACATTAATATCAACATCAATATATCCATAGAAGTTAGAGTTGGGGATTTCCAAACTATCAGATATTTAACAGCGGGGAGTGCTTTAGTTCTAACTGGTCATTGAGAAGATTGTAATTATCGGATTTTTGGAGTTTATTTATTTCCATGGCTTCCAGGTAGTTCATTTTCATACCTTTTTCACAGTAATGGTGAATATTTTGTTCAAAACTGGGTGAGACTTAGGTCCTGTCAACTCTAGATGTTCCCGAAAAGCAGATTGTCCGTTTTTTGAGTGTTCTTTTAGCCTAGTTTCAAAACATTTTCCGGTCTGGCCTACATATGATGACTTACATTCTTCACAGTCCAATCCATAAAAATCTAATGCCAAAAATCCCATAATTACAATCTTCTCAATGAGCAGTTAGACCTAAACCTTTCCTCGCTGTTAAATCTCTGATAGTTTGGAAATAAATGAGTTCAGTGGTCATCTCGTTTGTACATTTTGGCACCTTCAGTATTTTTTCATTGAAAGAATCGAAAAAAAATATTATTCGTCAATCTCTTTTTGAGTTGGAACGGAGAACACCATACTTAACACAAACCCTCTAAAGCAATCAGGATTATAGTGTTATTAATACATTTCTCTTTGTTTCAATCCAAGGGCACAGCACCTTGTCTTCTTATACTCATACAAAATAACCCCTTGCTTCCATCTTTTGATGAAAATTTACAGAAAACGATGCGTTTCTTTGTTTAGAGCCCCTGGTAATGAGGGACCACTTGACGAAATATTTGCTTCGCTATGGACCACTAATTCTATAAAGGTAATATAAATTCTATCAGGGTTTCTACATGAATAAAACACATTGTGTAATTATTTGAAAACAAGAATTTTTTATTTTTAAATTATGCATGTTGTATTTCAGTTTCTGATGATTTTTAGTGGCTGAGTTGCACTGAGCAAAGGATTGCTTTTGAATAATTTTTATGAGAACATTCAATTTCTACAGAGTATTCAAAGTCCGCGGACCACTGGTTAAGAACCACTGGTTGATGCCATCGGCAATGCTTTCTCATATCAAATTTCCACCACATTCTAAAATGATTTCTATGACAGTCTGAAAATAACGTTGAAATGAAATGATGAAAATAGTTGTTAGTCAATCTATAGTCATCAATAAAGCATAGAAAAGGATCATAAGTCCTTTTTCCGAGGTGTTACTTCTTCATTAAGGAATCTGTTCCGAAGTGAGAGTACCAAAATGACAGAATCTTTTAGAATTAGTTAGAATTAGTTCTAAGGGATAAGAGTTGATTAACTCTAATATTCATAGTTTGATAATGATCGACCATTTGGAAGTTAGCTCGTCTCTAATTAATCGGATCTAAATAAGGATCTTTGTTTCATGAACTTTGACCTTGACATTAATATGAATTTTTTGTACCGTGGGTAAAATGAAAAAAAAGCAGTATTTCTCAATAGTTCGTTTTTTTTATCATTTGTTCAATTACGATAAACGATTTTTGTTTGGTCAGTTTCACATTAACAAATTTAAGAAGTTTTGATTTCACTTTCGATATAAAGTATATAATAATGACCTGTACATTTCATAATATAAGCAATAATGTTTCTTGCAATAATAACGAAGTTCACACCTCCTGATTGAGGTTATGTGAATTTCGCATTTTTTGAACAAACTATGAAAACCAGCACAATTGAAATCAATCATAACCACAAACATTAACATAACTCCAGCTATTTCTATGAGAGCTAGATTTGTACATTCAGAATTGAAAAATATCGATCAATTTACAGTCTATTGTTCTTCTGCAACATTTTTCATCTTGAAATCTCGAAGAATCCAGTTCATTAAACTCTCTAATAGCAACCATCGATTATAATCGGTCTGTAGTGACACAGAACTCCGTTTTGAAGGGTCACGTCAGGTCGCCGTTAAGACCACAGAGAATTCGAGGATGATTAAATTTAGTCCTTTGGTCCATCGGTGGTAATCACCGTGAGAAAAACTTGAGTCTTTAATTTGGGAAATCGTTCGTTTAACGGGTATTAAAATGTCTTCAAACATCATTCGAGATTAACCCTCTAGACAACGACTACCGTACACAAAATAGGAATTTCTTTCGACCCTTTATTAAAATGTAATCAGACATTATCTCGTGTTTTTCAGTTTGGATAACGATGGCCTTCCCGAGCTTGAATTTCTTGGGACACGGGCTTTTTGCGAAAATGGAACGCCTCTCCGGCACGAAGTCATTTAGTATCAAGTAGGAATGTCTATAATTATACGTTAAAATTAAATATTTGATGCGCTCTTTGATAACACGGTGTTGTATCTAGGGTGTATTTTCGTGGGAAGGTCCACTCAAATTTGGGGAATTCTACGTAGTGCTGGCATGCCCTTCTCATTACTGTTTGGATATAGTTTCGAAGTGTTAATTCCTTGAATTATTCTTGATTAAAATGGTATATGAATCATCACACTAACACAGAACATGTCACCTTTAAATTCCATGACTGATGGTATAAAACTACATGATTGACGCCAAAAGAAACGTCGAAAGAAGAAAATTCAATTATAAGAATATATGAAGCAGAATTTTTAATTTTAAAATAAAATAAGCAAGATTACAAGAAAGTAGCTTATTCAGTTAGGATAATAATTCGAATAGTTGATATTTTGTCCAGTCATTTATTATTATTAAAATTTGTTTCTTGTACTGCAAAACCATTTCAATATAGCATCAAAAAATATACCAACAGACCAAATATACTCGTAGCTTCCTAAATTTGTTATCGGCAATATAAAAATAAAGATATAATTCGTGATAGACTTCTTTTATTATTGGAGCACTTTATTCAATGATAACATCTCGCACAAACGTAGTTTCAGATAATCCATTTAATTCTCATTCAAATGCTAGATTGAGTTGAAGAAATTGAATGAACCCATTGAGATTATTTAGCGATAATGTCGAAAAACCATCATTGTGACATGATGGTTTTTGACTGGTTTTGACGATTCATGTTCAGACCATCATGTAGACATGCTGATATCTGAACTTGCGAGATATATGACTGTGCATCAAAAGTAGTTCAAAGTGATGTGGTAATAAGGTATTTTTAAATTTATTCTACAACGTATTTCAAAAAGGAACAGATTACTATACAGATTACTGTTAAAATCTTATATTAATAGACGAATGTTTCGTATCAGAAACGGAAACCAATACTCAGAATTGAGACCCATAAAATCAGGTGGACCACAGGACTGTGTTCTAGGACTATTAGTGTTTCTTCTATATACTTCTGATATACTTTAAACAGGAAAATCTTCAAACCTGCATATGCAAGTACATTTGCAGTAGTAAAACTCAAGAAGAAGCTGATGAAATCGCCAAGAATTTTTAGATCACGTCTATTCTTGGAAGGAAAGTTGGCGTATACAAAAATAAATGACGTAACCAAAATACATTAGTGCATATACATTTCACCAATAAACACACTGTCCAAATAGCGATATGTATCAACAATCATGTTATTCATTCGCAAACACGACTAACTACCTCGGCATATTAGGTACTCGGCGTAGACATGAAGTTACGATGGAAAGAAAATATTAGAAGACAAGTGTCGAACCAAGTCTTAAATATAGGAAATTATATTGGCTATTAGGTAGGCATTCTGAACCATGACTCTGAACTATGATTCTGCTCTATGATTCTGTACTATGAATCCAAAAAGGAGCTAATGATATTCGAGAGTGGAGTGAAAAGTTTCCGGTCTGACCAAGAAAAACGATGTTTCAAATTTTTTTCTCTTTATTTTTCAACCTAATCTCCATCAACACTGATACATTTCTCATAACGATGTTCTTATTCAGTTATACAAATTTTAAACGTAGATTCGTCAAGCTCGTCAAAATAATGATTTATAGTTTTGATAAATTCTTCATTGCTCTCAAATCTTTTACCGCCAAGCCATTTTTTGAGGTTGGGAAACAGGTAATAGTCGCTGGGGGCTAAGTCTGGAAAGTAGAGAGGATGCGGCATCAATTCAAACGTCAATTCGTGGATTTTGGACATGGCAACAATCGACGAATGCGCTGGTGCGTTATCGTGATGAAACAAAATTTTTTTGTTCGCCAAATGAGGTTGTTTAATTTGGACCTCGTCCTTTAAACCTTGGAATAGGTCTCCGTAGCTATGACCAGTGATACTCTTACCCTTTTCAAGATAATCAATGTATATATAACCTTGTTTGCCGATAAAATTGTTATAGCCTTCTTTGGAGTTGGTTCCCCCGTTCCAACCCACTGTTTTGACTGTTCTTTATTTTTGGGATTGTAGTGGTAGAACGAAGTCTCATCAGCACTTATCAACGTACACAAAAATTAATTTGGATTACGCCTTTACCGCGCCAAATTTTTGGTAGAAATGCTTTTTCGAATCAGTTTTTGGTCGAGCGTTGCCAAACGAACAAGCAATGGTTGTGCAAAATTTTCGCACACGTTCAGCTGACATCCTACAGGCTCAACTATCTCATGCACTTTCAATCTGCGGTCTTTCGCAAAAATACTATTTGGTGGATTTTCTCCATCATTTCTGAATTTGTGACCTCAACGAGCCGTCTTGCGGGAGGTTTGTTAAAGTTGCTCACACGGCCCATTTTGATTTCAGAAACCCACTGCTTATAACCTACTTTAGCTATCTTGTTATAGATTTGTATACATCTTCGATCACACACACACACACACACACACACACACACACACACACACACACAAGATGTATATAAGCGATTAACAAGTGTACTCAAACTTCCAGGTTTAGGCTCAAAGATCTTCTACCAAACCTTCTCCAAATGGTGATTCTCAATAATTCCAGTACTCAAAAAAAAAACGGAGAAATCCAAAAGGAAACGTAAAAATGAAATCAAAAACGTAAAACGAAAAACGTAAAATGAAAAACCGCAAAGATGTAGTGTGCAGTTTACTGTGCATATCAAGAACACGTGCTTTGATCTCCTGAAGGGTACTTCTTCTGTTCACAATTTCCAAATAACGAACAATTGCCAGACGATTTCTTTTCTTCGAAACAAAATTCCATTAAAAAAAAGTAAATATAATTGATGAATGTCTCAACACGTCTCTTATCTTGATAATAATTAATATCAGATAACTTTTCCAAAAAAAAAATACCAGCCAAATTTTTTTTCATTTTCAGGTTAACTTTCCAATCATCTTACAAAGAACACAACATGACAATCAGACCTACTTAACATTAGGACGAAAGAGTACCAACCTAACCTCACAAAACTAAACTCTGACGAAAAGATATGACACTTTACAAAATTATAATGCTTAATAGCTGACTATTTAGGTGAGTAGTCTCCTAGTGATGAAACCATATCTTCTTTATACCAAAATGCCCTTCGAATAGAAGTATTTGATGGCAGCACGTTTCTCCAGTCTCTCCAAATCAACGGAAGCGCCTCGTGCAATGTGCTCTCAAACGCAAACTAACGTAGCAATTCGGCTGAAACTTTATATACTGGCTCACTAGCAATGGTACTGTAGGACGCAGCCCAAAATTAGACCTAGTGGCGCCATCTCTTGGTCGGACCGGAAACTTCTCACTCGTATGAGCAGCTTTCAAAAACTGTACGGACATATGGCATACAACTTTTGGGTTTTGTTTGTCTGTCTCACCAATATTTAGATACTTCAAACATTCTGGAACAAGGTACTGACAGGTATTGTCAACGCCCATTGGTATCTAATGAATAATGATAAGCACAATGTCCTAGGAGTGAAAATGCACAAGACCTAGAAGCATACAAGACAAGAAATTTTGTGAAGAAGCACGAAGAGTGGCTCATAATCAGGTTATCATCAAAGCAACCCTGCTACTGGAGCAAAGTGCTATAATGAGTACACTAATGAAGGATTGAACCCCTTCATCTAGTGTAGTAGACGAAATCAAAGCATAAAATCCAGAATCCAAAAGAGAATAAAACATAGAAAATAGCAATAGGTAGAATCCAACTTTATTCATTTATTTTGCATGTCTTATAAACACCCATACAGTACTTACATATAAGACAGATTAGTAGTAAACCAAAACATAGATCACTACCATAAACATCAACTAATGAAACTAAAACTAAAACATATGCATACATAAAAATACCTCATATAGAAATCATAAAAATTCCTATATAAAAAGATACAAATTTATAATGAATTTACCACACCTGCCTTAAAGGTTCTGGGATCATCACTAAAAAAATCAATGTTTCTGTTACTGTTCAGCAGCTTGTTACAGATACTTAACATACAATTTAAAGGAGACAGACCATTTACAATAACCAGAAATAGATCCCAACTGGAGTAACGCAACCAAGCTTTGGAACTTTCATTCTATAAGATTGCAATTTTCGTACTTGATGGAATTCAGAACATAATAAATTAAAAGAATAGCCTGAATATTTCTTCTCACTGACAATCTTTGCAGATTAAAGCTAATCAACATAGAGCTATATGATATTTTAAATGGATAACTATTATGTCTTTTATAATGTAAAAACCTCAGAAAACGTTTTCGAACTTTCTCTATTCTGTCTTCATTAGTAAAAGTTTTAGATGACCAAATATTGGAGGCATACTCCAGGTGAGGCCTAACAAAAAAACGAAACAGTTTTATGCTAGTAGAAACTTCAAAATTTTTACTATTTCGAATAATAAAACCCAGTACCCTAACTGCCTTACTGACGATTTGGTTGTAGTGATCGTTAAATCTCAAAGTGAAACTAAAATTTACACCAAGATCCTTAATATTACATCTCCTCTCCAACCTAAAACCCTCAATAAAATTATCGCAAGTAAGATAGTCTTTTCCACCCGCATATTAAAGATTTTATTAGGAAGGTAACATATTACTCGTTTATCTTTGTTTCGGATTAATTGAGGTTAAATTGATTGAATAATAAACATGAATTGCTAAATCTACACGAAACAAGAAACAGTGGAATCTGTCGTTTGGAGAATGCATTCTGCATATTATAACATTTTCAATTCAAACAATCAAGTTCTTCTTTGAAGATGGAATTAAGTTATTCTTACGTCGTAAAATATTGACATTTGAAAAAATAAGGATCTACGTTATATTGAGTAATGACCTTTTCAAAATCGATACAAGGAGTTTAATTCAGTCATTTTCTAGTTATCGCAGTTGAAATCAAATCGCATGAATTGCAAATAGTAATTACAGTCTTCAACTCAGTTATTACGAATTGAATATATTTTGTTATAATTGCACAGTAGATAGTAGATAATTTCAAGACATATCTTCATAACTGATATTCAAATAATTAAAAGAAACAACTCAAATTAGCTCAAATATATCAAATCGTCCTCAATAAAA
The DNA here is from genome assembly GCA_030704895.1 of Henosepilachna vigintioctopunctata. NCBI lineage: Eukaryota > Metazoa > Arthropoda > Insecta > Coleoptera > Coccinellidae > Henosepilachna > Henosepilachna vigintioctopunctata. Next base: position 3,834,552 of record JARQZJ010000095.1, on the reverse strand, counting down.
TTTTTAAAAACTACAAAATACTTCTTATAGCAATTATTTCTATTTCCAATAACTATGAATTACGTAATTATATTATGATATACACTTTAAAATCTGTGTTGATATTCATTTCCTCTTGAGATTTTGTATGTTATTTTTTCAAAAGAGTTAATTGAATATAAATGGGCATATATATTTGTTAATATATGCTATAAATATAGTAATAAATGAAAATGAACACAGCTGTATTGTGAGTAGAATTAAATTGAATTTTTCAATAATTTTTCTATTTTAAAATGATTTTTCATGTTGTGAAGGAAGTTAATCCTCTTCAATTCCAGATAAAAAGTATTTATACCACCCAATTTCCATGAAACTTCATGTTTCATAATTAACTTCTTCCGCAAAAGTGTGAACAAATATAATTATTCGATTTAAAAAAAGTATAGGCCTATTCAAATGAAAAAACAGCATCAATAAATAATAGATTCTATGGAATAGAAGAATCAATTACATTATTATTAAAAGAACAAATCAACTACATATAGGTTATAAGGTACCTATATATATTGAAATATTTCAAATATTAAAGTATATAAAAGATTGATGTACGAATTATATTCGTATTAAGAGTAATTAGAATGTTCAGACATGTTATTTTTTCCAATAAACGTGTGTAATTTCATGGTAGCAAATAATATTTGGAATTTTAATCGCCCCCTGAAGTTAACAAATTGCACGACATATGTTCAAAAATTTTAAGCAATTTCTGCAGACTAAAAAAATTCATTCACGCTTAAATTCGTTCAAAATATTTCATCTAATTTTTAATACGTGTCAAAAATTAATTTGTCCGTTTTCCCTTATTTTTCACAAGAGGACTTCGAAGTTGTTCTCAAAATTCCAATAAATTCTAGAAATGATTTGGACGGGTCAGCTCCCGAATACAAATGACCCCTAAAACTGAAAATTCCCAATCCTTGTGCCTTTCGGAATGTTAATGGAGTCCCGTAATTGATCATCGGCCAGCATATTACGCTCGGGTATAAGTCAAACATTTACACCGAAGAAGTTGTAAGCGAGGTGTAAAAAATGGTGTTAAATGATTGATTAGATGGTTTGGACAGACGTTGCGAATATGCGGGATTCGATGCGAAAACGACTACACCTAATAAATCAATGACTTCACGGTTTTCACCTGGGGATGGGGATCATTATTTAATGATTTGATACGGTGGTGCACCAAGTGCATAACTTGTATCTAAGTGGAACGCGACTTTCAATCCATTTCATTAGAATCTATATCAGAATATTCCCTGGAACATATTTTGGTCCTTCGAGCCGGATCGTTGATAAATGATTCAGTTGAAATAGTGAAATAAAAAAATAAATAGAATCAAAAATACAGAAATGAAATCATAACAAAACTATCAAATAAAGGATACCTAATCATTTCAAGAAAAACTGTCATTGGTGAGTTAAAATCTTTTATTATTGAACATTCTCCTAGAATCACATCTAAATAGTGGTAGATACAAATATACCGTTATATTGTCTCCGAATAGAACAACGGGACGTAAGAAATACCCGTTTTTCGAAATGGCGTGGATATTTTTTCGACTAGACTGCTTTTCGAGCATTGACAAATGTCCCCAATCGCCAATTGTCGAAAAATTTTTTCAAAAATCGCCCAATTGTGGTTTTATTTTTACATAGTCACAGGCAAGTTTTCACCAATATGTACGTCACCTAGTTTGTCTTCTGTTTTTATCAATGATGAAGTATTTGTGAAAAGTACTACTACCTTCTTCTTATTTGATCTTTTTTGATCTTGAGGCGCATTCCTTCCGCTGGTTAGAATCGTCATCCGATATGTCCCTAACCTCCTTTTGTCCCTCTGGACATACAACCAAGAAGTTGGTGGTCTACCTCTTCCTCTTCTTTGGGTAGCAATGGAAAGGCAATTTTTATTATATGATCTTCGGGACGTCGCTTAACATGACCATGCTATCTCAGCCTGGACTCGATGAGTTTGTCCGAGGTCGGTGCAACTTTAAAACTATCCCGGATTAATTAATTTTTTCTGTCATTGTAACTCATCCTGCCTATCGCAACATACGCATTTCTGTAGTATGCAGCGGAAAGTACTACTACCGAATTTTATAATACAAGCAGCATATATGGACAGACGTACAGAAAGCTAAAGAAATATTGAGTGTATTGAAAGCTTGAAAATAATTGACGAATCTTCATTGATTGGTGTTTGTGTATTAGGTACGATGCAAAAAAACATCCAAATGAAAAGATCGCAAAGTACCTATCTACGGAAGCTAGATGGTTGAAATAGTGAACAAGTTATTTGACGTCTGAAAAACTCCAAGCGATGTTATTAGTTTAAGTATGTTAATGTAAAAAATGTACCTAGAGTTTCACCATATTTTAAAATCATCACCTGTTCTATTGAAGCAAACTTGATCGTCTCATCTATTAATAATAATTAGTTAACATTTCATTTTGCATAGTATTTTGATTCAAAATAATGAATCCCACTCAATAAAGACCAATAAGTCCCGTTTCGAGCCAAAAAAGAAATGGTCACTCAAGGTATGGACATATTTCATCAGTACTGTCTCCACCAAAGGGGTCCTTAAGCAAGCATTTAGCTGTGTATACAAATTGTTCTGGTTTCTGCTGCCATTTGTTTTAATATTTTAAATAATTCAATCTTCTTTTACACTTCCAAAAAAGTTCGTAATAACACAAGCTATAGTTAAAGTGTAACCTTCATTTGGTCTTTTTGTTAATTTCAACAACTTTAAACGAATTGTTTACCCAAATTGTTACTCAAATTTTAATGTAGTTCAGTAACAAATTCCTTGCAGTCTGAACTTTTTCTTCAACTTCCAATTAACAAGTGTGAGGCACCAAATTATTCTCAAAAAGATCAAGCGATTACTCCTTCTATGTAACAATCATTTTTCGTTGATTGAATGAAAATCTTGATCTACTAAGTTAAAATTAAAAAACAAAACGTTAAACAAAATTGCATAATAAGCTATTGGAATTTCACCAACCAAACACAGATAAAAAATGAAATTAAACCATTCAATTACACCGTTTTCGTATCTCCAATGGACTGATGCACGATTCCCGGATTTAAAATAAAAACAAACATAGCCGATATGCAAACTGCAAATTAATTGAATAGCCCAAAATTAACGTGCGGTGGTGGATGTCGGAACGCAGTCGGACCCATCGATGCCTCAATCGCTCAAATATGTTATTTCGGTGCATTATCGGTGATCGCTAAATGCCGAATTCCAAGGAGGACGTGATAGAACGTGGCCGGCGTTTCGATTGTCGTTTTTTATCTTGTCGTCGTTTTTTATCGGCATTCCCGAAAGTGTTGCGGCAACGTCACGATCGCGACCTACCTTACCGGCTCTCGTCGAACCTCTTCAATCCGTCGGTATTACCAACCTAATAATAAATATGGCCCATTGTTTTGAAATAGATGTGTCAGTGGGTTTTAAGATTTATTCATATAGTTCGACAAAATAAGGTTATACACTATATGGTACGACTTTTGCAGGATAATACCCTAAATATATAGGTACATGTTCCAAAAGACTTTGGAAGTTTGACTTAAAAAAACTTTTAAATTCATTTAATTGAAAAGAAATGATTTCCGCAGGTCCATTAAGCTATTTATCCAAGATATTCATTTTTACCTTCATCTTTTTGTTTTGTAAAGAAGGAGGTTTTGCAATGTGCAAATTTAACATGTGGAGTTTCAATAAAACCAAAATAACTGAGATTGAATTCTCGCTTAACTCTTGATGAAACATAATTGAATATTAAATCAAATTAAACTCTTGGCTTAATGTTTCATGATTATATTTAACAATATGAATTTGTCAACATGTTTCGAGCGAGAGCTCATTTTCAAGACTGATTTCTTCAAGACTTCATGTCCTGAAAATGAGCTCACGCTCGAAACATGTTGACAAATTAATATTGTTAAATATAATCGTGAAACATTAAGCCAGGGGTTTAATTTATTTCAAAACCAAAATATTCAACTTTAATACAACAATATTTAAATTTTCCTTATAATTTAATATAAAATACTTATGACGACGTTTCGAAGTGCTACTTCTTTATCAAATGCTGGAATAATACGAAAATTAATTCGAAACGTCGTCATGCGTATTTTATATTAAATTATGAGAAAATTTTAAATGTTGTTGTGTTATGGATATTAATTTTCTCCAAATATCGGCCTCATCAATTATGAATATTCAACTTTCGTAAACTCAGTGGTTTATTTTGACACGATTGCTTGTCCATATCCAGTGTTATTCGCATATTTTTGGCTGAGGGAGTCAAATGCATCGTGAGAAAAACCTTGAAGTTTATTTTTTCAACGTATGGAAGTCACCTACAGATCCTATACTTGGCATATACAGTTGCTGCAAAAATTGCATTTGTGCCATTTCATTGTACTTAAAAATGGTAAAAAATATTTTTTACTCGAATGAATCACCACTAAAAATTCTCGAAACTAAGAGTCAAAAACTGGTGAATACGTAACAGTCCAAGAAAACTTGTTGGACTACGTTTGAAAAACTATTAAGAAATGGAATTCCATTTTACTCCAGGGGCTAAAAGCTTTCTTATTATTTAAAGTAGCAAATTACCGTAGAGGACCTTTCAAGTATCATGTAAGCAGATTTATTACAAACATTTAGACCCCTTCCTTGCCATCTTGCTACCAGAAGTGAGCAAATTCTCACCCCACCTACTATACAAAAATTAGTATATGAATATACATATATTTTTCTTTCAATGTATTCTGTTTTTTAATGATTCTATTGATTGCAGAATAAAAATGATAGGTTTAAAAGTGACGACAAGATGTCATCAATAATAAGCAAAGCAAAACCCCACCTTACAGTGCTTAAGTAATACTTGAACAGCCCCTAGACATTAAGTTCTTCATCCCTTATCGGTCGTCACTGATTGAATCAAATTGACTAACTTCTCTAACTTCTACGAGATTGATTTAATGTCGTACTTATAATATCTCAAACTTCCCGACCGACGAAAAATCGTATGGAAAAGTATTGCAGATCGAATAATTGATTTGAGTTTTTTTGTTTTGCAAAGAAGGAGGTTTTGCAATGTGTAAATTCAACATGTGGAGTTTCAATAAAACCAAAATTTTCATTTTTCGTAAACTCAGTGGTTTATTTTGACACGATTGCTTGTCCATATCCAATGTTATTCGCATATTTTTGGTTGAGGGAGTCAAATGCATTGTGCAAAAAACCTCCAAGTCTATTTTTTTCAACTTATGGAAGTCACCTACACATCCTATACTTTGCATACAGTTGCTGCAAAAACCTCAGTTCAAAAGTCTCATTTGTGCCATTTCAGATACTCAGAAATGGTAAAAAAATATTTTTTTTTACCTATATGAATCACTACAATAATTCTTGACACATCTGTAAAAATTGTTGCTGAATACGTAACATTCCAAGAAAACTTTTTAGACCACGTTTGAAAAACTCTTAAGAAATAGGATTCCATTTCACGCCACGGGCTAAAAGCTTTCTTATTTTTAAAAGTAGCAAATTACCTTAGGGGACCGTTCAAGTATCATGAAAGCAGATTTATTACAAATATTTAGCCCCCTTCCTTGTTATGTTGTCCTCAGAAGTGAGCAAAGGCTTAACCTTCGTTCTATGCAAAAGTTGATATACGAATATGTATTTTTCTTTTAATGTGTTCTTTTTTTTAATGATTCTATTGATGACAGAATAAAAATGATAGGTTCAGAAGTGACGGTAAGATGTCTTCAACAATAAGAAGAGCAAAACCGCACCCGCTACCTTATAGTGCTTAAGTAATACTTGAACAGTCCCTAGACATTAAGTTCTTCATCCCCTATATAGGTCGATACTGATTGAATCAAATTGATTAACTTCTTTTACTTCTACGTGATTGATTTAACGTAGTAGTTTCAATATCTCAATCTTCCCGACCGACGAAAAAACGTATAGAAAAGTATCGCAGATAACTAGAGATCAATTAATCGTTCGTTTTTTTTGCAGACAATTTCAGAAAGCAGTCAGTATGAATTGAGTAATGGATGGCGAATAATTAATATGAGTTACATCTTACAAAACGTCAACAGCGTCGCGTATTAAGAGTCTTTGGATGCATCACAAGTTCACACTTTATTTGCATGTGATGAATGTATACCAATAGAATCTTTTGAATCAGTCACAAGTTCTTCAAATTTGGACAACCCAGTACGTGAGAAATGATGAATGAAGTTAGAACTTGTTTCCACGAATTCTATATCGACAATTCACATTCAATGATAAATATTGATGGCATATGTGAATCGTCATATTTATGTTTCTTGCCTTCACACTAAAGCCCTTTGGCATGAACCTCTTCGCAATAAATTTAGCAATTTCGAATTGGTTTCAGTGCCATATCTAGCTAATCGGTTCAATAAAACACACATTATAATCGAAACATATAAGGTCAATACACAAAACATGTACCCTAATACTTCTTGAGAAAATTAGGAAATGCAAATATGAAATTTTTTTGGAGTAACCACATATTTTTCAAAGTAGCGTTCGAATCCTCGTTGTTATGTTAAATCCTTCTAGCTGGCTTCAGCGCAATGGTAGAACCTCTCGATGTTTACCACGTGTTTTGTAACCTGTAATTATCATGGACCCAAAGGCAGTTTTGGGATTTGTTCTCACGCTTTAACTCACAAAATTAGTCATATGGTTAGTAACCCAGATAGCGAAGCGAGCGGAGCACGGATTGTAGGAGTTCTCGAGTTGTTCAGCTCTTCGTCCGACCATTAAACCACTTAGGGGCAATTATTCGATTATTTGCTGGTATCTCTTCGACTTCTCTACGCCGTAAAGCATGAGAAAATACACGAGCTCAGCCAGTTGTTATGAAATAATTTTTCGTCAATTTGTTGGCTTGGAATTGCCAAATAAATAACAACGTACCTACTCGGATTCATTAGCGCCCGTGCACGGGGGCAAAGGGAGATTGCATCCCTTATATGACAAGGGAAAAAACAATTGTATAAGCTGCAGCAGAATGAATGTCAAATTATCTGAGAGGAACTGACATACAAGAATCTGATTTACTTCGTTATATAAAAGCAAATATCTCTGAAGGAATCAATTTCCACCCCTAATTTTTCAGTATATTTAAATACTTAAAAGTGAATTCTTTAAAATAGTATGTCCACTTTGAATTAATAAAGTTGCGAAAGTTCCATCACTGGTACATCGGCACCCCTTATAGTTCTTTAATTTTTCGTTATACCTTGGTATTATTTATGCTTTTAACGTATAGCAAAAATTACTCGACATTATAGTAAGTAACTATTTGAAAAGACTACATAATGTAATGTCTTTAATATTAATAACAATAATATAGTCTTCATTCTCAACAGGTACAACACCCAATTAGAGAAAATAATAACAATGTTGAATATATAACAAAATAATTGAAATGAAAAAGATATAACAGAGAGCTCAATCTAATCTAAAAAGATAGTAATTTATAACCACATTGTAGCATTCAATGAAATACTACAAATAACTCTATCTAAATCAATTCATTTTAGTCAATTTTCTTTTTTCACATAACTCTTGATAATAAATTCTATGTAGTCAAAGTGAATGTCATAATTATTGGCAACTCTATTGAATGTAGACTCCATAAACCAAATGGGGGATTGTGTTAGGGAGTTGGTCCTCGGAATCTCTGAGTGGAATAATTCTGTATTACGAGAATTTTGCCTAGAAACATGAAATTTTAAAGCAGACAAGAGAGGAGGACAATCAAATTTGTACAAAAATTTGAGTGATAAAGTTTCTCTTCTGCTCTGCAATGAGATTAAACTGGATCAACTCAATAATTCGTTATGATTGACTCCTCTCTGTGGATAAACTTTATCCTCCCTCCAAACTAAGAATTGCAAGAATCTTTTCTGAACAGCCTCAAGATGGCGTTGATGGCAAGTGTAAATGGAATGCCAGATCATGCTGCCATACTCCAACTTGCTACGGATTAGGGTATCAAATAGCCATATGAATGCTGAGGAATTATTGAAATATTTGCCATTGCGTATAACGAATCCATATATTTTCGCAGCAGTAAAAATAAGTTGAGTGATGTGTGAGACAAAGGAATAACTCTTTTTCAAATTCCGCAAAATTTCATTGTTGCGGAATAATATCAATAACATTTGAAATATCACTGAGATAATGCAAATGGAATAAAACATATGATACTTTATTGAGTAGATGTCCAGTTGAAGTACAAATTTAAAATGCTACAAAATTCCCACATATTTCAACTGTTTGTCGTACCACATTATCGTTGTCTTGGAAGTTGTTGATAGTTACAAACGCTTTTAGTTTCGTTTATTTACTTCCTAAGAAGAAATTAGATGTCCATGCAGAAAAACTCATATCCGCTTTTTAAACCATTCTTAAATTGATCGATAATTTTCAGAATTACCAAAACAAATATTATAAAGAACTTCAGCATTTCATTAACTCACCGCGTACAATAACATAAGCATAGTCATCATGTCCAAGTGAAATTCAACCAACAAAACTCACCTTGCATCACCTTTATGACCTCGGTCTTGTATCCACCATCTCGTCGACGTTTTTCTCATTTTTTCCATGATTTACCGGCCTCAAATATCAACACACTGAGATATCATTGAAAATGCCTACGTAACGTATAAAAGTCGCGTTACATGAGCGTTGAAAAATATGGGAGCGCCTAGGCTCGTGCTGGGTTCTTGTCTTCTGCAGGGCCCCCTGCGAGTTCCCTAGGGGATCTGTCATAGGTCCCCTTAAGTAGTGGACAAAGACTGCGCTTCGGTCGCCAATCATAAGATGACCATGGGGGTCCAAAGAAGATACACTGCTCAAAATAATATTTTTATTGACTTAATATATCCTTATAATGTTTATTATCGTCTTTCCCATAAAAATTCCGACTACTCGACTTTATATATAATATTGAATTATTGACTTCTATTTTATCCTGAAACTTTACTTCGTCTTTAAAATATGTCTTCTCCACCATAAATAACCTCTATACAGATATAGGTAAACGTTCAAAATTTCAATATATAGCGTATATCTCATATAAAAACGAAACCAAAAAATTATTATTCGTTGGTAACGAAAAATTATACTTAAATTTATATAAGCAATGTGTATAATTTTACAGTGTACCTACTTATACTCTCTTTTTTGTTAATTTTTTCCTATTTATTATTTTTTGTGTATAATTTGTTATTTTTTCTCTGTAATTGAATGTAGTATATCTGTTGGGAATAAATGTATTATTATTATCAAATAATGCTCATATTTAGTAAATTAATTAGGAACTTAAAGTTTCAATAGTTTTTTGATATTCGTAGTCTAGTCTTTCCCAAATTATTTTCAGGCTTCGAACACTTCGAACTGAGAAATTATCAGCAACAACAGCTCAGAAAATTTACCATTCGATGTTATACCGCATATAGAGAATTTAACACTCAAACTGATAAAATTATTCCATATAAGATAAAAATAACTTGAAAAAATACATTAACTCTACAATCATTATTTACTCGAACAAAACAACCGCTAGAAATTAAATTCAAATCAAATGCCGTATACAAAACTCCTAGTCAAAATTGCGATTTTGTATATATAGGTCAAACATCACCAAACCTTCATTCAAAGCACATTTTTCATAAAAGTGATTGCCGTAATGCCTAATTCTCCTGAATTAACTTAACACGTACAAGCCACCCATCACCGATATGAATTACAATTCCACAAAAATTTTATATTACTCAAATAATTAGAACGTCTTCTCCTAGAATTGGCTCATATAAAAAATACAGAAAACCGTATTAATAAAAAATCTCACACAGATAATCTAAGCAACATATTTATAAATTTGATTGGTTCTTCTGATTGATGGCTCATATTCTGATATAAAATTTACCAAACAATCCACCCTCAGTACACTGAATAAGTTCATTCACTTTTACTGTGACTTTTACTTCATGTACTTTATACTGTGAAATTATCACACTAATTGTAAGAAAAAATTTTCAATAGTGCCTTGTTACATAAATTGCTAATATTGTACAATTTAAGCCCTGAAGAAGAAAATAGACATTTTCGAGAGCTTGGGAAGTACTAAAGAGGTAACTCATTTTCCTCTCCTCACTGCAATCTCAATTACACACTGAATATATATATATATATATATATATATATATATATATATATATATATATATATATATATATATATATATATATATATAATATAATATTAGTAGATACTGAGACTCTTAGTCGAAATATCGTAGTATTTCAAATGAAACTCTTAAGCAGCTCTCTACACAAATGTTGTCAACGATAACGAAACTATCACTTTCGACAGTGAATAGTAAGTGCGCTTCGAAAAATCATCGAACTTGTTGAATGATAAAAGGATACGATTATTTCATCAATATGAATTATGAATCATCAGTCCTTATTTAATCAATCTATCACAAGAATCAATGACTTTCAAAACGCCCGTGGGTCCTCTATCCGAATGAGGAGAAAACCAGTTAGCGAACTATTCACGTGAGCTCCCTCTGTCGGAGAAAAGAACGTTTTATAAACGTTCCCTATAATATTAGATTCCTACTCTGACATTCATACCTAGATGACAACAATAGTAAGAGTACGTCGAGGCTTTGTAGACATTTCATTCGAACACAACAGAACTTTGCATTGTGTAAGAATAATCCCATGTTGATAACATTTGTGTAGACAGCTCCCTGAGAGTTTTATTTGAAATATATCGATCTTTCGATTAAGACTCTCAGTATTTACTATATATATATATATATATATATATATATATATATATATATATATATATATATATATATATATATATATATATATATATATATATATATATATATTTTTTCAGCATCATAATATGGCAAGAAAAGCATGACGGCGATTTTTATGATTCGTATGATTAACTACCATGCTCTAATCGATCATCAGACCCTAAACTACAAAATTTGTAATAAAAGTCAACCGAAAATAAATTGAAATAAAAAATGAAGATGCCGCGAAATGACCGATAAAAAGGACTAAAAAAATTCAAAATTCGTGACTTAATTAAAGAACAGACGGAAAAAAATCTTAATATCCATTAAAGTTTTCCCAAGTCTCTCTTCATAATATATTGCACAATGAGCCTTCTTATTTCTGGGCTACCCCCTGCTGCTATGAGATCCATCTAATTGGCATATTCTTGGTCAGAGACTGAGCCGCGCTGGCCCCCGCTTAATCACCAAGAAATTGAGGAACAATGCAACCGCATTGGCGTACCTATCACTCTTTTCTTAGATAAAATCCACTGTGAAAGTTGCTATGATCCGCAGAATCAAATCAAAGTACAACAACAACAAAATACGTTCATTAAGTGCTTTGATAAATTACATTTCATTTTCCCATTGCTAATACTAATTGGGAAGTTATAAGGTCTTGCGACCTTCTTCAACTCTGTGCAACTTAATTATCTTTGTACAAAAAAAAACCTTATTAAATAATTTGAATTTTGTTATAGGATATAGGCCTAAAAGTGCAGCTGTGTCCGACTTCTTTATTACGTGCCATTCGGTCGAATGTCAGAATTTCAATTCATCTGACATTTGATGGAAAAGGAAACCACAGAAAACTTTACCCACGTAATTAACTGTCGCATATTTTGATGCCGCGCACTACGGTATTCATAAAATCAAAGAACAAAGTATAAAGCTGGAGTTTCGAATTCAAGTACACTTTAATAATGCCTATAATTATTATGTTCAGTATATCAATTGGAAATATTGGAGATTATATCAATTATATCATATTGATTTTTTAATATTTTTAAAAACAATAAAGTTAGTACTAAAAATAAGTAACATAAATTCTTAAACACTTAAAATAATTCCTGAAACATACAATACAAAAATTGTTAATGCAACAGAAAATTTTGCCCCCTCAGTGACTGAAAATCTTCGTACTTAATTACTGTACTCGATTCAACAATGATAAAAAATTTCCAATATATGAACAAATAATTTATTGAAATAGCAAAGTGTATTATACAAAACAAGTTCAGCTGTTCTTCCACTTGAAAACTAATGCTGTAATTGTTAATTAATTAATTTGTAACACAAACTTTATTTGTAGTGAGCACATTCCGTGATGCTCAATTTTCTATCTTCTTTTGATGAAAATATAGGCAGGTTTTCATTTCATTTTAACGAAACAGACAATTTTCAATCATAGTCTGTCAATAATCTATATTATTCAAACACCTGAACTGTTTGAGCAATACATCAACCGAAAGGAATTTGAATATTCAATAATTTGATTTGGTGAAAAATATAGAAATAATTTCAATAACTCCATCATTTTACGAAATAATAAGTTACATTAGAAAATCAAAACACTTTGTGCTTCTTTGGTTTCTACTTTGAACATGAGCTGTCACAAGAGCTACAGCTATCTCGTGATTCGACAAGTTCTATCAGTGTTTCTTAAGAAACTTTATATGATTAAAGATATAGAAGGCCATACTCTCAATTTTTTTCTTGAAGAGATTATTTAGTAGAAAATGGAATAAAGGTAGTGAAATATAAAAATAGTATAGGAGATGAAATAAAAATTGATATAGAGTTATGGCAGGGGGACCATTTATGGCTATTATCCCACCTATAGCCACCCCACTTTAATTAAAGAAATAATGAGTATCAGTTCTTGTTTTTTGATTAATATTAAAAATAACTATCAACCTCTCATTACACAATCATAATTTGATTGACCTAACTTAAGAAAAATACATGTAAAAAATTAAAACAAAATGACCCATCTGGGGTAATTTTGAAATTCGTGAAAATAAAGAGCTGTAATAGTTTCATTTTATATGGAATTTGTATTAATACTAGATTTTTTGAAAGGGCACATCTTGAAACATAAATGACAAGCAGCACGAATGTCTTGTCCAAATTCTGCACGTATTATATTAGAAGAAAATTTGAAAAACCTTAAAGCGGCAATAAGTGGTGCTTCTGCCTTATATAGGGTGTTTTTTTAGAGTTTTAGAACTTTAAATTGCAATAAAACAACGATGGATCATTCGATTGACAAGAATTTTTTTTATTCGAAAGATAATCTTGTGGCATTACATTTTGAATATGATTTCTGGCATATATATCGACAATAACACGGGGAATATTGTCTTCCAAATGTTCAAGCGTTTGTGGCTTATCCGCATAGACCAATGACTTTACAAAGCCCCACAAAAAGTAGTCTAGCGGTGGCAAATAACAAGATCTTGCAGGTCCAAAACGTAAAATTAGGAGGTCACCAAACGTGTCTGTCAATAAATCGATTGTGGCACGAGCTGTGTGACATGTTGCGCCATCTTGTTGAGCCACAGCTCCTGGACATCATGGTTGTTCAATTCAGGAATGAAAAAGTTAGTAATCATGGCTGTATACCGATCACCATTGACTGTAACATTCTGGCCATCATCGTTTTTGAAGAAGTACGGACCAATGATCACACCAGCCCATAAAGCGCACCAAACAGTCAGTCTTTCTGGATGTAAGGGTGTTTTGACATACTCTTGAGGATTATCTTCACTCCAAATGCAGCAGTATTGTTTGTTGACGTAGCCATTCAACCAGAAGTGCGCTTCATCGCTAAACAAAATTCGCTTATGAAAATCGGGAACAACGGCAATCACGTTTGAATTCGACGAATCTACGCGTTGCTTGATGATCTCGAGTCTATTCATGATGAATTGCCAAACCAAACTGAGAATAAATCACTTCTCAGCTGTTGAATCGGTGGACATGTTCAACAGCAATGCCAACTTTAAGTTATAAACCTCTAAAAAAAACACCCGTTATATCATATTCTGTTATCGTATGATAATCGTATCCTGTTATCGTATTTGTAACCCGACGAAACGCGTCACTTTTTTGACAATAAATAATAAATCAAATTTAAGTATTTTAATTATGCCATATTTATTGTAATAGATTTGTATCAAGTATATTTCAATACTATTCGAAAATATAAATAACTTGTGTGATAAGTGTGTTGTTTTAATTCTAGTGTTGTCCTGGTTCGGGTCTAAGGGCCGTCGTCGGTTGGAATTTCTTCCTAACGTTTCGCTAGCACGAGTGGCGAGCTTCTTCAGAGGTCGTTCCATTTCTGATTCTGGAAGTAGACTGGCGAATTCTCGTACGCAGGTTGTATTTATATCTCGGCATAGGGGGCGTGGTTTGTTCAACTTCGGTTGCGGTGGGGAGGGGGCTCGTTCTGCTCCGGTTGGCGTCTTGATATCCAATGGCATCACTCGTGTGTTCCTTATGATGTGATTCCAGATAGGATTGAGACTGAGGGTTTCCTCCTTTCTGTTGAAATTGTTTGAATGTTTTCGAATTTCAATGGCTTCTCTGACCAGCCTGTTTTGAAAGCCGTTGACTGATGCCAAGAGCGTACAACCCTCAAAATTTATCTCGTGGTCCCCTTCGCTCAGTGCGTGTTCGGCTACTGCAGATTTCTCAGTTTGTCCTAACCGGCAACTTGCCTTGTGTTCCTTGAGTCTCGTTCCCATTGATCTTTTGGTAGTTCCAATGTAGACTTTTCCGCAAGAACACGGTATGCGATAGACTCCTGCAGCCGAAAGTGGGTCCCTCTTGTCCTTCACTGATCCTATGATCTGATGGATCTTCTGTGTAGGTTTGAAGATGGTCCTGACATCGTGTCTCCTCAAAATCCTGCCGATCCTGTCTGTTACTCTTGGAATGTAAGGAAGGTATGCTTGTGAAATCGTCGATCGCTCCTCGATTTCTTTACGTGCAGGCGTTCTAACGCACATTGATCTCTCGATGTCCCTCCTACTGTAGCCATTTGCTTCGAACGCAGTTCTTAAGTGTTCCAGTTCTGACTGAAGGTTCTCTGGTTCACAAATCCTCCGAGCTCGTTCCGTCAAGGTTCTGATGACTCCATACTTCTGACTCTGGTGATGATTTGACAAGGCGTGCAAGTATCTGTCCGTATGCGTAGGTTTTCTGTACACCGTATGGCCTAACTTGTTTCCTCGTTTCCTCACTAGGACGTCCAGGAAAGGTAGCTGTTGATCCTTTTCTGTTTCCATGGTAAACTGGATACTGGGATGCTGGCTGTTGAGGTGTCGAAGAAAGTCATTTAACTTGTCCATACCGGCACTCCAAACCACGAAGGTGTCATCCACATATCTGAACCATGTAGTTGGTTTGTGCTTTGACGTTTCAATGGCTTTCTCTTCGAACTGTTCCATGAAAAGGTTGGCTATAACTGGGCTAAGTGGACTTCCCATTGCAACTCCGTCGACCTGCTCGTAGAAATTTCCACCCCATACGAAGTAGCTTCCAGTGAGACAAATTTCAAAGAGCTTGCAAATGTCGGTCGGAAAGATCTTAGTAACCAGGTCCAGACATTCCCTCAGGGGTACCTTAGTGAAGAGCGAGACGACGTCGAAACTCACAAGAAGGTCGTCGGGTCCTAAGTTGATAGCTTGAATTTTCCTCACGAAATCAGCGGAGTCCTTAATATAACTGGCGCCCTTTCCCACATGCGGTTGGAGCAGTACTGCCAAGTGTTTTGCTAAGTAATAAGTTGGTGAACCAGGGGCACTAACTATCGGTCTCAGTGGAACATTTTCCTTGTGGATCTTCGGTAAACCATACAGCCTCGGTGGTACAGCCTCCGTCCTCACAATGCGTTTCTTGATATCCTCTGATAGTGACGATTCCTTGACAAGACGGTTTGTGATGCGAAGTTTGGTTTGAGTTGGGTCCTTCTTCAGGTGTCTGTAATTTGCTGGATCCAAGAGTTCCTTGATCTTCCGTTGGTAGTCTTCAGTCTTCAAGAGTACTGTAGCGTTTCCTTTGTCGGCGGGCAGTATAACGATATCCTCATCAGCATTCAAGTTCCGAAGAGCTAGTGCTTCATGTTTAGTTAGGTTACTTTTTGGAGGTTTCGCCTTTCTGAGGATGTTCGCTGTCTCAATCCTTATCACTTCCGCGTCCTCGTCTGGTAACGGTTTGATAGCCGCTTCCGTACTGGAGATAATGTCCTCAATTGGAATGTGGCGGGGCGTGACTGCAAAATTTCCTCCTTTGGCTAGTACCGATGCTTCGTCCTCCGTTAGCACCTTCTGCGTCAAATTTACCACGAGTCGTCCCTGATCAAGACTTGTTGTCCTAGGTGATTGTTTGTTCTGGAACTTCTCGTATTTCTTGATCTGCTGTTTTTTGATGCGGTCAAGTTCGTTCCTCATGTTGGAGTGTGAGATTGCGTCCAATCTATCCCAATCTTCGTGTCTGATCTTTTTGCCTAGGGCCAAGTGTAGACCAAAGAGATTCTCGTCCATCTTCGCAAGAGTCCTACGCGTGTGGTGAATCCGTTCCCGCAGAAAGGCTTTCTCTGTCCTAACGTAGATCCTGTTTGCCTGCGCTGACTGGAGAATTCGTCGCTGTCGGAGGAATCCTGGTACAATGTTAGTGTCCCGGCAGCGGCACAGAAACGTCAAAGTGGCGAGTAAGTGAGCCTTCTTCTTTCTTCCTTTGTCCAGTCGTTGATACTCCGTCCATGTCTCCTCCCCGCCAGTTATATTAAGGACTCCGCTGATTTCGTGAGGAAAATTCAAGCTATCAACTTAGGACCCGACGACCTTCTTGTGAGTTTCGACGTCGTCTCGCTCTTCACTAAGGTACCCCTGAGGGAATGTCTGGACCTGGTTACTAAGATCTTTCCGACCGACATTTGCAAGCTCTTTGAAATTTGTCTCACTGGAAGCTACTTCGTATGGGGTGGAAATTTCTACGAGCAGGTCGACGGAGTTGCAATGGGAAGTCCACTTAGCCCAGTTATAGCCAACCTTTTCATGGAACAGTTCGAAGAGAAAGCCATTGAAACGTCAAAGCACAAACCAACTACATGGTTCAGATATGTGGATGACACCTTCGTGGTTTGGAGTGCCGGTATGGACAAGTTAAATGACTTTCTTCGACACCTCAACAGCCAGCATCCCAGTATCCAGTTTACCATGGAAACAGAAAAGGATCAACAGCTACCTTTCCTGGACGTCCTAGTGAGGAAACGAGGAAACAAGTTAGGCCATACGGTGTACAGAAAACCTACGCATACGGACAGATACTTGCACGCCTTGTCAAATCATCACCAGAGTCAGAAGTATGGAGTCATCAGAACCTTGACGGAACGAGCTCGGAGGATTTGTGAACCAGAGAACCTTCAGTCAGAACTGGAACACTTAAGAACTGCGTTCGAAGCAAATGGCTACAGTAGGAGGGACATCGAGAGATCAATGTGCGTTAGAACGCCTGCACGTAAAGAAATCGAGGAGCGATCGACGATTTCACAAGCATACCTTCCTTACATTCCAAGAGTAACAGACAGGATCGGCAGGATTTTGAGGAGACACGATGTCAGGACCATCTTCAAACCTACACAGAAGATCCATCAGATCATAGGATCAGTGAAGGACAAGAGGGACCCACTTTCGGCTGCAGGAGTCTATCGCATACCGTGTTCTTGCGGAAAAGTCTACATTGGAACTACCAAAAGATCAATGGGAACGAGACTCAAGGAACACAAGGCAAGTTGCCGGTTAGGACAAACTGAGAAATCTGCAGTAGCCGAACACGCACTGAGCGAAGGGGACCACGAGATAAATTTTGAGGGTTGTACGCTCTTGGCATCAGTCAACGGCTTTCAAAACAGGCTGGTCAGAGAAGCCATTGAAATTCGAAAACATTCAAACAATTTCAACAGAAAGGAGGAAACCCTCAGTCTCAATCCTATCTGGAATCACATCATAAGGAACACACGAGTGATGCCATTGGATATCAAGACGCCAACCGGAGCAGAACGAGCCCCCTCCCCACCGCAACCGAAGTTGAACAAACCACGCCCCCTATGCCGAGATATAAATACAACCTGCGTACGAGAATTCGCCAGTCTACTTCCAGAATCAGAAATGGAACGACCTCTGAAGAAGCTCGCCACTCGTGCTAGCGAAACGTTAGGAAGAAATTCCAACCGACGACGGCCCTTAGACCCGAACCAGGACAACACTAGTTCAACGACTGGCCGCGAAAGCCTCAACCAATTTGAAATCGCCTCAAGTAAAAGCTGAAACACAAATATAAAATGAAAATAGAATAAAATAAAATACACATCGAATTAAATAAAAATAAAAAATAAATGAAAACATAAAACAAATTGAATAAATTTTCACCGCTTGTGGAAAAACGGAGGTTTGATTCAGAAATCGAATTCACGACGTTTCGGTTACTGTACCTCTAATCATTATCAGGTGAAAACTGTGTTGTTTCCCTGTTGGTTTGTTATTCACACAGAGCGTACTTTTGTTGCCAAGCTAAAAACTCCCTTCTACGCCCTTGACCTTCAGAGACGGGGATGCCAGATTGTTATTGTTTTTTATTAATCATCTAAACCAAAGACAGCCACTGATTGGTTTGGATGCCTTCTGAAGAAATTGCTAGAATCCCGTAGAGTTGAAAACCAACTTTAATTGTTGAATCTTAAAGAGGCCTCAGCTAGTAACGCTATCGGCCAGCTACTCATACTGCGTTATTCTTTAGGGTCATTAATTTTGATAAGTTGGGAACTGTAACGCTAAGAAAGTTCACAGAACAAATACCAATTACCTCTCTCTATTTATTGTTAATCACTTGTTAAAGTCAGCTTAAATAGTTAAGCTCATTTACATTATAAACCGCACTAATGAAGTGGCTTATTTAAACCAGTTGAAAGATCGTTTGAAAGTTTTTATTGTTTCGAACAATTTCTCAATTATATAGAACATTTTTAATAACAGAAATATCTTAGCTCATTTTGGGATTGAATACAAGATTATTTTGAGATCTTTCAAAAGTTTTTATCAATTTATTGAAATTATTTACCATTTCTCTTTAATATACCATCCAATCTCGAGTAGGTATCTACTTCATTTGGCCGTAGCTTAATTTACATGGAATTAAAAACCGGACTTCGTTACCAATTCTCTTAGTTGTACAATATTTTCATCGAGATGGCATATATAAAGAACTGCTCGTTTTGTTTAAAAAATTAAATGGATATTTTGTGATGGTCTGGGTCATTGGTTTTCACGGCAGGGGGGCCAACCTCGCCCAGGGCTACACGTAATATATGGTGGCAACGGCAGATATGAGTCGGTGTCTTGGCCGCTCAATGCTCCGGGACTATCTACAAGTGATGATTTTAATTCTCCATGCTTTCAGAGCAAAATACTTTCACTGTATATATATATATATATATATATATATATATATATATATATATATATATATATATATATATATATATAACGGACTGCAAAAATGGAAAAAAATAATTTATTTCGTTAGCGTCTCAAATTTCGAGCTAAACAACGGATTATTTCATTTTGAATCATATCTCTTATACTGGTCTAGATGTTTTGATGAAATTTGATATATATTTGGTATGCATCACTGTTTCTGATGAACAAAACGCTTCAAAATGTTGCCAAGGGCGTTCGTGCGAAATCTGTTATGAATATATTGACAGACATTGATTATACTCCACTGATATCTCATAAAATGAAGATAATTTTCCAAATTTCTCTCATTTTCTTAATAAATCAGGGAGTTTATCGAAATATATAACAAATTATTATCACATTATACATAAAATTGATAGAAGAACGTGACACAGCATTTGATCTACCGTAATCGATATAAAATGTATTACTCTGTCTCAAACCAAGCCTTGGCACGCAAATAGTTATGTTGCTTAGAAGTGCTGCGTCAATTAAATTGTACAATATTTTATACAGAAAGGTCATGACTTAACTTTGACGTATAACACTTCAATGCCCTACACTATTGGTGAGGACGAAGTTATCGAAGATTCTCAAAGGACATTGAAGAGGCATATTCCAATTTCTTACAAATAAAAGCACATTAGAACATTTTCACCTAACAAAGATCAACAAAGGTGTTCCAGTTTTTGGCAAGCCGTAATGCCTATTATGTCTTTCTAAAGCACAGCTTATAGTCAAAAGCAACTACTAGATACTTGAACTCAAAACATTTAAGTAGAATCTAACCACTCAATGTAGAGTCGTGACGGATTGGAGTCAACAGCAAATATCTTCAAATCATCAGCAAACAGCAGATCCAAACAGTTAAGTTATAGAGCCTATTAAAGATAGTAATAGGCTCAAACTGGACTCCTTTGGCTCACAGTATGAGAAAGGATAGACGGCAGATAAATGAATAATCTGCACCAAATGAGCCAATGGCATTTTTTATGTAGGTACGACTAGTTTCACCTTTTATAGCACTATCAAGGATATAAACAAAATTAGTTATTTTCAGTGTTGGTAAAACTTGTTTCATTATTTTTGAGATTAGTTTAGAATCACAAGATTGTAATGATTCTGTTAACTTTGATATTTTTTTTATTATGACCTTGACTGAAGGTCAAGCAATGACATTCCCAATTTCCCATTATTGAAAGTACGGTCAATTGTGAAATATTTCTGTCTAATTCAATGAATTTAAACACTATTTACACTTATAGTATACACTTTCATTTATCAATCATAATACCGAATAATTCGCGAATTAAATTTCATTAAATAGATTTCAAAATTTATAATTTTGAAATTCATTGTTCTTACGAGTCCAAATACTTGAGTGTCATTCTAGATTCCCGATTGAAGTGAAATGCACATGTTAATAAGTTAATATTGAAGCTCAGAGGTCTGATTCCTAGATTCAAATATCTTGCCAGTGTAATTGGGTGTACTCACTTCAAAATGGTATATCAGACCCTTGCTGACTCACAAATGCGAGATGGATAATTGCTTGAGGAAGCGCATATTCGACTACTTTGAACAAATTAACAATACAACAAAAGTGGTTACTGAAAGTAATATACAAAAAATATGCTGTACCCAACGAACCAATTAAATTAAGTGTAAATAAGTGTATTGCTACACGATAATGAAATTACGTACAACAATATAAGTGATTCGAAACGAATTGCACATGGGTTGAATACCAGATATAGTCTTTCTCTGGAAGTTCCAAAGGTTACAAAATTTGTTGGTCAACGTTCCTCAAGCTCTTTAATATGAATTGAGAATATTTGTTATTATTATTACAGAGAGTGGATATTTTTTCAATATGCCGTAGTATTACAATATTCTCAATTTGCAACGTTTCCTTAGATTTCCATCTCTTTCGCTGAATTATTGCCAAGCACCTGTAACAGTCTAATATCTCATCCCTTCTTTAGATTCAAAAACATAATAGAAGCAATAAATACCCACTTATGATAACCGACTATAAAGAAAAGCAGCACATAGAACAATATTGTTACAATCGCGTCAAGAGCACTTCACACAGGTAAAGCACAGTTATAATTTATAATATACATATACACGCAAGAACCGCCTTTGAAACTCCAAGACTATATCAATATGTCATTTATCTAGCAGAGTGTCACGGTTGGCAGGTCCCTTTCTGACCGTGACTGGGCTAATGCTATTGAAGATCATTCAGACCATCTTTTTTTAAGGTCCGACAATAGAACGGTCCATTGTGTTGCTTCGAAATATACTTTTCACACTTTCCCACAACACACTTGCTCTTTTTTCGCTGTAAAACGTTCGAAATTGATGTTTCGAGAGATTTAATGGGATGTATCGGATATACAGGCTGTGATGGTAAAAAGTTCAGGTGTGAGAGATTCAAGAAATTTGAATATAAAAAAATATACTTTCTGTTCTTTGACTTCAACACAAGGTAAAAACAGAAAAGTTTCATACTTTTTACAAGTTTTTCTAAGTTTTACAACACTAACAAATTTTTACGTTGCCTGCACAATGAGAAGTAAATTGGCATCAATAAAATGGTTCAAAACGTTTTGTTAAAAAAATTAACGGATACAAATAAAGTAAGAACATCCACTAGGTATGTTGCCATGTTCCGATAATTAACTGAAGTAACAATTATAATATTTAATAGTGTTGGCGTTTACTTGATGTAAATATAAAAAATATAAACTAAAATTCAAACACTGGAACTTTTGATTTACAATTTATTGACAACATAGCATAACGCGTTTCGTCGTTACAAACGACTTCTTCAGATGCTAACAGTATTCTGTTTGTTAGCATCTGAGGAAGTCGTTTGTAACGACGAAACGCGTCATGCTATGTTGTCAATAAAGTGTAAATCAAGAGGGCATGTGTTAATCAACCACATGGAAAATTTCACGTGTTGAGGTGTTTTATCGAAAAATTGTGTTTGGCGATGGGGCTCATTTCTGGCTTAACTGATATGTAAATAAACAAAACTGTCGCATCTGGAGTGATGAACAGCCACATGTCATACAAGAATTACCGACGCATCCCGAAAAAACGACAGTTTGGTGTGGTTTGTGGGCTGGTGGCATCATCGGTCCATTTTTCTCAAATGACGACTTTGAAACAAACGTTACCGTCAACGGCGAACGATATCGAGCCATGATACACATTTTTTGCCCCAGTTGGCCGAATGGAACTTGGTTGACATGTGGTTTTATGAAGACGGTGCCACATGCCACACAGCTCATGAAACAATGACATGTTGAAGGATGAATTTGGTGAGCAGCTTATCTCTCGCAATGGCCCTGTGAATTGGCTGCCAAGATCATGTAATTTCACGCCTCTGGATTATTTCTTGTGGGGTTATGTGAAGTCGTTAGTGTATGTAGAAAAGCCGAACACGATTTAAGCCTTACAGGATAACATAACACGCCTAATTCGTGGGATACATGCCAAAATGCTCGAAAAAGTGACGCAAAATTGGACCTTCTGAATGGACCATTTGATACGGACCCGCGGACAACATTTACATGAAGTTATCTTCAAAATGTAAATGACAAAGGCCAAGTTACAGATTTCAATAAAAATTTTGAATATATGATGCAAATTGAGTGTTTTATACGATTTAAAAAAAAATACGCTTAAAAATCACCCATTATTTTATTGTCTCAATAAAATCTAATGTAACAAACCTTGGTGAGTATAGTCGTATCCAAATGATTTCTTTCATATGATCTCACATAGTTTAACGTTTATGGCGTCCAACCCACTGCTACCATCCAAGACGCCGATGTAAAATATGTCCATTAGTCTCAAAGTCCGAATATTAGAATCCATTTCATTAAAAACAAAAGAAACTTCTTATACAGAAGTAAAATATAAATCCTCATAAAAAACTCAAAGACTATAATCCTTCTCTTTTCACCGCATCAGTGGTGTATATCCTTCTCCATACTAATTTAGTGAGTTTATTTAATATCTGATACATTTGTAGGTATTTTTATGGTCGTATTAACATAGAAATTATATTTTCTCTCGTAATTTACATTCGTTAATGACACAGTGTGTATTTTAGTATGGTATAATTTGTTGGTCACTGATATATTCAATTCTGAAAGGGGGCGCCATTATTTTTAATATTTTTCATTCGGAATTTATGTTTTTCATCGTTTAATTGGAACACGCCATATTTGGGAATGTTCTTTTTCAATTTAACAAATAATTAAAGTTGAATTATTGATTCAGGAAACGAGATATATCATTTATGCTATGCCACACTGAACCTGCTAAAATACCTAAGTCTTGAAATTAATTCATACCACAGTAGATAGGGTGTGCCACATGGTACAGTATGGGATCTTCAAAAAAATTCAATCATCTTGATGAAGACATATTTTTTCAAAATCAATAACTAATTTCGGCTTGCGTGGTGTTTGTTGCGATTGGTTGATGTCTCATTTGAAAGATAGAAGTATAAGAGTACGAGTTGATGGGTGCATGTCTGAGGGATGTGTGGCTGCGTTGGGTGTCCCGCAAGGGTCGATACTTAGACCACTATTGTTTGTTTTATTTATGAACGACCTGCCAAAATATATTCGAGAGGGTGTTGCTTTTATGTATGCGGATGATATATCGGTTGTGCTCTGGGGGTCCTCGACTAAAGAAGCTGAGGTAAGAATCGAAAAAGTATGTGATCATGTAGAGGCATGTTGTCAGCGCAATCGATTGATTCTCAATGAGGGCGAAACGGTGCAGCTACAGTTTTATAATAATAGGCTACCTAGTAATATGTTGGTGAATACCAAAAACCATCAAATCCAATATTTTTCTTGACTCTGAGTTAAGATGGGACTCTCATGTGAACCATGTTTGCAGAAAACTCGGTGGAGGCTACTATGATATGGTTGAGGTGTAGTATTGCACAAAATGATCTTATAGGTGTATACTATTCAATCATACATACACATCTATCCTACAATACGCTATTATGGTGAATTTTGACTGATTGTAAGAGAGTTTTCAATGCGCAAAAGAGGGTAATAAGGCTTTTGTTTCGTCTCCATCCCACTGATTCCTGTAGGAAATATTTTATAGAAAATAAAATACTCACTCTGCCCAGTATATTTATCCTCAAAGCAGCTATGTATGTGAGGCAAAATTTTGACTATTTTATTAAACTGGAGGTATTATATAGCACTAGAAATGGAAACAAGTTACTTTTTCCCAAGCACAAAAGTGCCTCATATGAGAAGAGTCACAATAGGCATGATGACACTAATCAAAAATCACAAAAATACTATATTTATCTGATAAAACTTAAAGTTTAGGATAAAAAACAAGCATTGTTTTTCTTATTAAGAGTGTGATTGATATATATTTTTATAAAATAAAACTACAAAATAAGGCAATCCGCCATGATATCTTGAACACCAATCAGAGCTCATGACGTCAGTGTCAAGTAAACACGAGACGGCGCCAAAATTACATTTCGTATTGTTAACCTCCACTACGACTGTGTTTTCATTTATTAATTCAATTTCACTATTTGAGTGTGAATGTTATTAAAATAACACGAGTTATGGATCAAGGATTTATTAAGGCAAACAGCGAATGTAGAATGTAGAAGCAAACAGATGATGTAGAAGGTTTCAAAGGAGAAGTCATTTGATTAACTAAATTCGTTTTTGTTTGAGTGGCTTTACTTCGAAACTTATTTGTCGTATATACTTGGATTGATTTATCCACCATATTATTTGCATTTTCTTGTGAAATATTGCTTATGGGTGCTTGTGAAGCTGAAAAAGACAAAAAAATAGTATTTATAAAATATTACCTTCAAATACACATTTAAAAAGAATTTACAAAGATTTACAAAGAAGTGGAATAAATTTGTATTACAAATAAGTACCTACATGAACTTCCACATGACACCTCTTCAAGTTCCACATGCTTTGTACCTATTTCCTCTAAATCTTTCAGACATTCTCCTATCAATGTCTTTCTTTGTTTTTTGAGAATATATGGTCTTTCTGTAGCATCTGATGTTCGTTTCCTTCTATCTGGTTGACATTGAAATTTAGTGGGCATACACCCCGGTTTCATGCGGATCTTTGACACGATCCTACACGATTTGACGATCCCATCAGATGATATTCCATATAATTATCCATATCATTTGGTAACTGAAATTTGAATAAAATACATAATATAACATCAATGAGATGAAATTTCGAGGTTAGACCTCGAAATAGATTGTTTATATTTTTACATTTAGACCACGTACAAAATATTATTACCAAATATTATATAGTATACTAGAATCTACAAAACAATGTGAAAACTTACATCAAAGTGATCTTCACAAAAATAGAGGACAGTGCTGGACAATATTGCATTTGAATCTCGCCTTGCAAGTTGAAGCCACTTGTTTCGTGTTGTTTTATTTTTAGGAACGAATACAAATAACTTATTAGGAGTTTTTATAGATGTGTTTTATTAACTTATTAGGGGTTTTTTATTAGATGTGTTTGCACACTGGGGGACCCCACACCACTTATACACTTTCGAATTCATTTTTAATACCATAAAATAATTAAATTGTTGCACTAACCCAGAACCTAGTGTTTGAGTTACCGATTATTGACGTCACAAGCGCCGCCATGACACTGACAAGCGTTTTAGGTAAACAAATAAATTTCTATCTTAAAATTGCATTTTTTTCCTATTAAACTCTTGATTTCTGCAGAAATATCTTATTTTTTGTAAATAGTATACATTTGTGGACATTATAGGCTCGTTTTTAAAAAACTGTCATCATGCCCATTATATATTTGTGGCCATTTACTATGAATTACCGGCTTATATTACTAACTTCAGTACTCTGAAAAAGTTCAAAAAAAGGCTAAAATTATTTATATTTTGTAGAGCATTTTTTACGCTTCAGGAATTCTATTCAACATAGGTGAATTCTGATCATAGTTTTCTTTTTGTGTGAGTGTAATGTATCTGTACATTCAGTTGTTTACTATTATATCCTTTTATTATATTTAACTATTAAAATATATTATATGACATGTACATACTCATTGTAGCCTAAGTACGATTAAAATTATTATTATTATTACCATTAACAGAAAAAATTCTGAAATCAAAAAACATTCACAGTATTTTTTTCCGAATTTTATTTTCCCTGTCAAAATAACCTAAGATTGATAGGTAAGAAAATAAAAAAATAAAAGGAAGAGAAACCTCAGCAACAGCAAATTATTTGTGTTATCAAACTAATGTTGAACTTTCAAGAATACTAGGAGCTATGGCAATTTGATTTTTTTTATGACCTTCGATTTCAAGAAAAAAACTTCATTGTATTTTATTTTAATCGTCACTTTATGAATGATTTGCAAATATAATGAAAATTTTACTAGACTAACGAAAAACAACTCAACAACTTTTCAGCAAGTATTTCACTTTGTTCGTTATTTGTTATCAAAAATCTTAACAGTTTGCATAATTAAAAAGGTACCAAATGGACAATATCATGAATTTGATTTGAAAAAACTGGTAAATAGAGCATTATTCCATACGTCTTTAAAATATACCCTCCTGATATAGCCTAAGGAAAGGAATCGGCCAAAACTGAACTTATTTTAAGGAACAGGCGTTCTCAAGCCACCGTATAATTATAGGGGGGACCTACAAAAGGAATTTCACTCACCAATATTTGACAGGTTCAAGCCTGAGGCTTGCAATATATATTCCTCTTATCCCTTATAACCTAAGGCCTTTCATTTCTGTTTACTTTCTCATGTTGAGTAGGAAAAAAAATGCTGCAGATATAATGGAGTCATTTTTCACTTAATGCAATCAAATTAACTTGAAAAATCTACATATACAAATTTGACAGCAGGCTATTAGCCAGTATATAACTACCTGTATGTTTAAGGTTGAGACTATCCTCTAAAATTAATCAAAAAATAGTTTCTATTGAAAAGGGTGAAAGGAAGATGTTTGAAGAACCAAATTTCACTCATTCTAACGAATCTTTTTCATTTATCTCTTTTGTAATTATGAAGAGTAAAATAAATAAAACACGAATTAAAAATATTGAGAACGATAAATGTTGAACATCAGTGTAAGCTACTGCTGTATTAATCAATTTCACATATATTTCAAACGAAGTTAAATTCAAAAGAGCGTGAAAAGATACTCGAGATGGATTATCATAAAAAAATAATAACTAAGAGTGTAAAGAAAGGGAGCAGTGAAATGGACGCAATATATTACCAGCATTTGGTTGAATGTGTCACTATAACAAAGTAGTTCCTTTGTAGCTTTTATGGAGTTAATAGTGTTTTCTCTATGCGTGCAGGTTGTTGCTGTCTTCTTTTATATGAAGAAGGTTTTTGTGGTTTAGATTTCGGATTGGAGATCAGGAGCGGTTTCAATATTCTGACGTTGAAAGAAATATGACCTACCACCTGTTCTCTACTTTGAGAACGGACTGTACCTAACCACAAAGCGAGACTACCAAGTTATAAGTTCTAACCTTAGTTTTCTACGTAGTCTTCATTATGAAAAAATATGATTAAAATTGAGGATGAAAAATATCCAGCATTTTTAAATTTGAGATGACATCATGAGCATATTATCTGTAACCAGATTGAGTGATAATAATAATATTTATTTAGCTGAAGCTATACAAAAACTTATATATTTTGAAATGTCAATTTTGAATTATATACCTATCTTATTATTTAAAATATACCTCTTTAGTTCTCGCTAACATCTCAATACTAGTATTAGAATTCAAGACACTTGGAAAATTATTGAAAGCACTAAACTCATCATACTATATGCTACTTTTAGAATAAAAAAGCTTACAATGTTATCAGTTTTTCTAGTATTATACCCATGCATATCACCGACATATGTTACATTTTTATTACATTACATGGAAGCAACTGATTTTTAATTTCAAATATGAATATATATGAAGCAAGGAGTATTCTCTGTTTGAAACCTTATTGGTCTATTATTGGCTTAAGGCCCTTCCTTATTGGCTCTATTGATTTTTATGTTCCTGGTCAATGTTCAGGTTCAAGTGAATTTTTTTCATCGGGTACTCCAAAAAAAAAAATTCCCTCGTACAATCACCCATTAGGTATATGTGTTCGCTATTCGACAATGTTTCTGACAAATGCGATATCAGCAGTGACTCATTTGCTTTTGTTGGTCGGATTCATTTGGACTCTTTTCATGTATAGTGAATTCAAAAGTAAGCTATATTCTTATTGTCTAATTATTTATTATACTTACTTTTTAAATGATAATCATTTTTCAAAAGTATGCATTATATCATGAGTTGTTAATACTGTATATATGTTTATGAATATTTCCTGTAACTCGGTGTTTTTACCTGTAAGAAAATAAAGACTTATTATTGTTATGATTATTGTTATTATTATTATTATTTTTATTATTATTATTATTATTGTTATTATTATTATTATTATTATTATTATTATTATTATTATTATTATTATTATTATTATTATTATCATTATCATTATTATTATTATTATCATTACAATTATTATTATTATCATTATTATTATTATTATTATTATTATTATTATTATTATTATTATTATTATTATTATTATTATTATTATTATTATTATTATTATTATTATTATTATTATTATTATTATTATTATTATTATTATTATTATTATTATTATTATTATTATTATTATTATTATTATTATTATTATCATCATTATTAAAAGACATTCGTTTCAAAGAGTTCAGCCTAATTTTAACTGGGATATTTCCATTGCATTTTAAATCTGCTCGCATGACCTAACTTCTAACTTCTGTAATTGTTGAATTTTTTCCTTAGTCAAACCGAATAACAAAGTGGAGCAATATTCAAAATGTGGCATTATTATAGATTTTAACAACAATGAATTCACATATACCGACAGATTTTTTTCCTATTTTTTTTCAAAAAATTGATTTTTTCAGAGATTTTGGATATGAGAGCAATATGATATTTGCCACTCAATTTTTTATATTGCCTTAATATTTCACCGTTTATACTCTTCAAATTTTCTGGATTCTATTTAATTAGTTCTTCGTAAAAATTATTTTTCATTTCTCTACGTCATAGAATTTCAATTTATTTCGTTTATTTAATCTCCACTGGGACATTTTCAATGGAGTGCTTTATTCATAGCTAAATTGAGTGGAAAATATCTTATAAAATCTGCCTAGCTACATAACTGAATTTTTTTAAGAGTTAAACTAAATGAAAAATTATTCCAACCTGATATCGTAACCAAATATTCGAAAAACCAAAGGGAGAAATTCTTTATGAACGAATGACGTCATTTCTATGTTCAATTTCAATTGTTCACTAATTACAATAGGGAAGAGTTTGTAACATAATTTCTGTTGACCTCGATTTTTAAGCTGTTTTAGATTCCAAAACTTTAAACAGTTTTTTTCAGTCACATCAAGTTCTTTTTTACAGTTGTTGTGCATACTATTACGCTTCGCGGTACTGAAGGCGAATTACAGAAAGCCCTACTTGTTAAAAGAAGAAGCTGAAGTCACCTACTTTCGATCAAGAGAAAATGAATTTCTGCAGTTCTTTCAGAGTGCTGATAGATTTGTATTGCCATAA
The DNA here is from genome assembly GCA_030704895.1 of Henosepilachna vigintioctopunctata. Taxonomy (NCBI): domain Eukaryota; kingdom Metazoa; phylum Arthropoda; class Insecta; order Coleoptera; family Coccinellidae; genus Henosepilachna; species Henosepilachna vigintioctopunctata. The sequence continues at coordinate 3,804,294 of JARQZJ010000095.1, read as the reverse complement.
CATAGCTGGTTTAGTGAAAGAATTGGGTAATTTCAGACTATAAGGCAAGTATGGCGATTGTTTATAGATCTAAACGTAGTTTGTAGTGTGTTCTTCTCCACAATGGAAATTTATATGGTACAGTTCCAATAGGTCACTCATTTTCTCTGCATGAAAAATACGAAGACATAAAGAAGGTCATTGACTTGTTGCAATATAACTTACAGCAATGGATTATTTTTGTTCACCTTCAAATGGTTTGTTTCCTTCTTGGCCAGTAACGCGGATATATCAAGTATCCCTGTTTTCTATGTATGTGGGACAGCACAGCTTGTGAGAAGCATTGGGTGCAGTTAAAGTGGCCGCCAAGATCTGACCTGAAACCTGGTGATCCGAACATTCTAAATCAGACACTTTTCGACACAAAAAACATTATATTTCCGCATTTGGATATAAAACTAGCTCTCCTGAAGTAATTTGTTAAAGCTTTGTCAACTGAAGGGTGCTGTTTTAAGTATTTAATTTCTGCATTTCCTATCTTTTCACATGAGAAGATAAAGGCTTTGATGGGCCACAGATTCGGCAACTTATTGAAGATGAACGTTTCATTGAAACAAACAATGACTGAACTAGAGAAGAATTCTTGGTTGGCATTCTAAAGTATTGTCAAGGAATTTCTTGGAAACACCCAGAACTACGTATGCATTCTAAACTGCTTTTTTTACGTAGTCATCTTGCTAACTTTCCAGAAAATCTTGGCGCTGATATGATGAACAGGGTGAGCGATTTCACCAAGATTTGAAGGTCATCTACCTTGATAGCAAAGTATTAAGGTAGATGGGATGTCAGTATGATGGCTGACTACTGTTGGAGCATCAAATGATAATGTCCCCAAATTGAACATTCTAGAAAAAGTTATAAACAAAATTTTTAACCTTATATCTTTTTGTATTTTTTGTATAAACACAATTTAACTGTTAATATTATAATAACCTCTGTATGCCCATTTTGTATGATATTTAGGGTAAAGAGAGGGTATCCTGTAGTTTGAAAACTTGACGCGATAGAGAAAACTGATAACATTTTTGAATTCAGGGACCAAATTTTAGTCAAAAACAGGTCACAGATCTAAGACAACAAAATTGCTGTTGCCCAGAGTTTTCTGTGACTATCAATACGATTATAGACTTTTATTGAATTATAAACTATTTGAAATCAACTAACTCACTTGTATTTCAAATTATATATCTATATATTTTTGTAAATCATATACATACTCAATTGAGGTCTAATCTTACTTCATACCATGAAATAAAATTGTGAATATTTTCTGACACTAGAATTTTATATTGGATGCATTTTTATTGATTTCTCAACTCGAGCAGTCTCCTGTCGGAAATCAGTTAACCAGCAGGTGCATAACCTAAAATACCTTCATATATTTAGGAGTAGGCGTTGATGTGCTAGGTGTTAAACATGTCAGATCGCTGTGAAAAATTCTCGTTATAAAATAAAATCATGTATATGGTCAATTCGCAAAGTTGCATGTGAAACGGCAATACCAGATGTAAAATACAGAGTGTATGACAAATGTTACATCAGGATATCGTGTTCAGCGATACCGGTATAATGCAACTGTGCATATGTTCAGAAAACAGATAATGTATATAATATAATCCAGAAAAATGTAACTATATATTTTTATATTAACCCAGAATAATGTTGCTATTTATTTACCACTAGGAATTCATAGTAGTTATCAATTGTTGTAATTCGCACTATATACTATCGAGTATAAGTAAATGTTGTGGATATTGTTTGAACTATCTCAAATTTATCGCTCTAAATTTATTCTCTGGATCAGGTTTCGAATCAGGAAGACTCCAAACCACCAAGAGATGATAAATAACAATTGTTGTGACGATTGGAAACACAATTCATTCAGTTTTACCATAGTTTTTCAACTATTCTTGGTTGGAAAAGTGCATTGTCCAATGAAGTGATGAATTAGCATATTTTTGTCTGCATATACATTCGTTCCTTCTGCTCAGCTCATAAATATAACGATACATATAATAATAGTAACAAATTCGTTATTCTCAACAGGTATATTATGCCAAATTTCAGAAAATAATACCGTAAATAATAACTAAATAAATAAAATATAACAAAGAGCTAAATCAAATCTATAAAAACCAAAAAGTAACTAATAACTAAACAATGAAATAAAATGAAATATTACAATAACTCAATCTAATTAAATTCACTGTAGTCAACTGCTACGGAGTCAAAGTGTATGTCAGATTCATTAGCAACTGTATTAAATATGGACTCCATAAATCAAATGAGGTATTATTAGCGAGTTGGTCCTTCGAGTCTCTAAGTGGAATAATTCTGCGGTACTAGAGTTTTGCTAAGGAACACGAAATCTCAAATCTAACTGCAGAGGAGGAAAATCAAAACTGTTGTGCAGTAATTTGTACCAGAATTTGAGTGATAAAATTTCTCTCCTGCTCTGCAATGAGATCAAACTAAATCGACTCAATAATTCGTTATGATTGACTGCTCTGTGGATAAACTTCATGCTCCCTCCAAACTAAGAATTTCAAGAACCTTTTCTGGAGGGCCTCAAGATGGCATTGATGGCAAGTATAAATAGAATGCCAGATCATGCTGCCATACTCCAACTTCCTAAGGATTAGGGCATTAAATAGTCTCATGAATGTTGAAATATTATAGAAATATTTGCCATTGCGTATAACGAATCCATATATTTTCGAAGCAGATGAAATAAGTTGGGTGATGTGTGCAATGAAGAAAAGTCTGTTATAGAAGTCTATACCAAGACCTCTCATCCCTTCAGAACGAGAAAGAACCTGACCAACGACGCTATAATCCTGAAGACGGATTGATCATGAAGGCTCATTGAATAAGTTGTATAGTATATTGATGATTTGTAAAAAAAATATTGATGTTGCATTGAATATCGATAATTTCACTTATATCATGGAAATCCATGTATGAAACGTCATGACTTCCAAAACATTGTACCCGAAAGTGATCTGAATGTTTGAGATTTCTGATTTATTGGTAGTTTTTCACGACTTATGTTCATTTAAATTAGAATTTTTAATACATTGGGGTAGCTACATATTCTTCTCGTCTATTTCAAATTTATTTAGTTTGAATACCTCCAAGCAGCAGTCCAAGAAGAGTTTAATCGTTCCTATCATTCAATTGCTAGTAAACATATTGCTATTTTGAACCCACTTTTTTTAACTTTTTTGCAAAATAATGAATACCCTGACATCTTATGTCTTAAATTTCTCAACTCGATAAAACACTTTCAGTTTGCAATAAGGAAAAACGATTTCTGGACATTTCGATGTTTTCTGTCGTAAGTTAAATATTAATGATTGATTAGATCGATACTTGAGAACATTAATATCCGCAAAGAAACACTAATCCAAATTTTCTCGCATATTAAATAATACGCATGAGGTACGTTCTAAAGTACAACTTCCTCTTCAGATGCTAAATAACACTTAATTAAGCACCTGAAGAGAAAGTTGTACTTCAAAAAGCGCGACATACGTATTATTAAATACATGAGAAAATTTATATTAGTACTTCATTATGCAAATTTTGTAAGTCCATATTTCGACTTGTTTTGTTGCAAAGCCTTCGCTCTTTCAATTCAACTTATCAACTTAAATTGTTTTTTCAATGAAGTCGTTTGGCCGGTCTCCAATATTGCCCTTTGTCCAGTTGTACAACTCCGCCCTATAAACTGATCTGATACATTCCTATTTAGAGGGTTCGCTCATATGATACGTGATTCGTATTATTTATTTTTCGTATACTTTTCATTATCACTGCCACCTTTGGATTTTATTTTAGTCAATAAAACAAGACGCGTTTTAACAACTGTATCTGCTTACAGTTCTTTTTCGTGTATGAACGAGCCTGTCGTAAATTGTTCTCTCGATTAAATTGCGAATATTTATAGTGAACAACATCAATTTCTCCAAATATCAAAATATTGGACCTCCTGGGCAGTGGAAATATCATGTTTGGTATCTTAAATGCAGGAATTAAATGGATTTGTGGTATGGAAATGAAAAAGGTAAAATTAATATAATTTTTTTTCAGAACACTTTTTTAATTTTCCTTTATAATATTGAATTCTTTTCTGTAGTACGAGGGTAAGATGAGAAGTAATTGTACTGCTTATGAAAACTGTGATTTTAGTAGCTATATATATTTTAAGACCAACTAACGTAGAGACCATCTAAATCTATTATTTCTCTAATAAATTAATTATTTTAGAAGAAAATTTTGCAGCGTGCTAGCTCTCATGAAACGCATTTTTTCTCCTAGCATCCGAATTTATTTTACGTATTTTATTTGATTGTATCATTCTCAAGTAGCCCACGTATTTATTCTTTGAAGTTATGCTATTAAAGGAAGGAAAAAGTATTTTCCATGTATTTTAGCCTAGTTATTCACACATGTTTATAATACTCCATACTGATTTTCATTTTATAACCATCTAAATATTATAGATTGCCTTTTCAGAATATTAAATGTGTGTTTTTAATATAGATTTTAAATTTTTGACAAAATATGAAGCTCATTTATTGTCGCTAAATAAATTCTATTTATTCTACTTTTATTGGTCTTATTTTATTCATTATTCTTTTCATTCTACTTAATCCGATAGCCATGTATATACAAATCGAAATCTTCGTAATATTACAATCACATCACAATATCATTTCTGTACAGTCATTGACGTGCAGTTATTGAAAGAATTTGAACTTCTAACATACTCGTCGACACAAAAAAGGCCAGAGTGCGTCTCCTAGTGAAATACCTGGGTCTACAATGACAAGTTGGACCAAGTCTTCTGTACCACCCTCTGGGTCCCAAGACGAGCTACCTTCATGAAGGAATTTAAATTTTCGATCTTCGATTTCATGATAAGATCTACATTTTTTTATAACGCGTAAGTCATTTATATGTCTGCACGAAAGTTTCGAACAAGTTATGATGTTAATATTTTTATTAGACTGTGGGAGACGTTACTGAACTCCTGAGGAGAGGAACAAAGAAGACTTGACCATGATCAAATAAATGTGGAGGATTGAATTTGGTGCTTACCTCATCGAGATTTGTACAGGCAACTTCTAATGAAATGAGTTATTGAAGAAATCAACTTCATGACTAATAGTCAACTGTTTTTGTATTCCTTGTTCCAAGAAATAAAAATAAAGCAAAATATGAAATACATGATGTCTCTAAAGAAACTTTGAAATACCAATGACAGTTATTCATTTTGCAATATGAATATATACTTCTCGATTATTGAATTAGATTCTCTGAACCAATTATTAATTTTTTCTACAATAATAATAATATGAATATATTGACAAATATTCCTTACATTGTAAAATTACATGCATTTCAATTATTGCAATAATTACAACTAAGAGAAATGCTCTCAAAAGAACCGAATTCAGTTTGAATCTTCCATTCAGCTCTCGAGCAAAAATATTGGTTCAAACAAAAATCTTGGTTAAATTCATATTTACAATAATATACAACTTTGATTGAAAAGAAAAGAAAAAAAAAATTCCTCAGAAATATTAAACATTTAAGACAATTTCACATGGTGAAGAACATTTGTGTTAAAAAAATATACGAACATATGTTACAAAAAATTGATTCATACAGTCCTACAGCCTACATCCGAATCATTGAAGTACTCTGACACTCTATAGTATGCCTTTGTTTAGAGCAGAGATTTAACTCTCCTCTTAAACAAATGAGCTTTCAGTACTTTCAAATACGATGGTAAATTTGAAAATTTTAATGCTCTGACAATAGAGAGAGTGCTCAAATTTAGCTGTTTTGTGCATAGGAATAAGTAGCACATCCCTGTTCCTTGTTGAATACTCATGATTACTATTCAATTTAATAAACCAAAACTACTTTACTTTAAAACTACAAAACTTTAAAACTACTCTTATTCACAAAGAACATAGGAAATGTAATTTAATAACAGAAAATATTTCATCTTGAATATTTTGTAACACAAATGTTATTTAAAAGCAGGTAGGTAAGATATCTAATAGAATTTAATTGAATCTCTCGATAAAAATTTCAATCTGATTCAACTTGAAAAAGTTGATTGAAATTTTATATTTCTGCGAATTTCAAAAATATGAATTCGAAAACTGAAAGTGAGAAATACAACTACTAATATTATTGACGTCATATCAATACCTACCACTGATTTATTTTGAGGAGATATGCACATAACAAGTCGTTTTAGCCCTTGGTGAAACATATATTTGATAATATAACGGCATAATTGAAACGTTTGTTTGTTGTTTGTTTGGAACGAATTTCAATAAAATTGTTCGACATATGTTTTCCTCTCTAAATAATTGGTTTGTTCTCATTCTTCTACTTCAAGATGTAAAATCTCTTGAAAATATATTGGCATCCCGAAACTTATGAGGAGTAAATAAATAATTTTGAAGTGAAATTTGATCAAGTTTTATGTACACAATATCGAGTGATTTTTTAAGAGTTAAGTTTTTCAGGTTGGCGGCACTGATTGGTAATGGCATCCAAACGTCATCTGTCAAAGTGAAAAGTTTTCAGTATACTCTGCCATTTCATCGTGGAAAGACTTACAAACGAGCAAAGATTGATAATTGCTGAAATTCACTATCAAAATTCGTGCTCTGCGACAAATGTGTATCGTTTGTTACGACCATATTATGGTCGTCATAATCGACCTGGTGAATCGAAAATTCGTGCTGTTATCACCAAATTTCGCACAAAGTTTACTTTGTTGGACATTAAACCATAGTCTCTCATGCGTACAGAGCGTACTGAAGATAATATTCCAGCCGTAGCATACAGTGTTGATGAGGATTGTGAAATGTCAATTCGTCGCCGTTCTCTGCAATTGGGCATGTGTTACTCAACCACTTGAAACATTTTACGTGTTATTTTTGGTTTGAAAGCCTATAAAATTCAACTTCTGCAAGAGTAAAAGCTGAATGACCTACCACAACGTCTAATTTTTGGTGAATGGGCCTTTGAACAGCTAAATGAAAATCCACTGTTTTATCGAAAAATTGTGTTCAGCGATAAGGCTCATTTCGGGCTTAACAGATATGTACATAAGCAAAACTTACATTCCATACAAGAATTACCGATGCATTTCGAAAAAACGACAGTTTGGTGTGGTTTATATCTAGTGGCATCATCTATCAATTTTTCTTCATAGACGACCGTGGAAGAAACGTTACCGTCAACGGCGAATATCGAGCTATATACGCAATATCGAACGATATCTTATATCGAACGATATAGGGCCATGATACGCAACTTTTTTTTTGGCCGAGTTGAACTTGGTTGACATGAGGTTCCATCATGATGGTGCCACATGCTACACAATTCATGAAACAATGGACATGTTGAAGAATGTATTTGGTGAGCAGAGTATCTCTCGCAATGGCCCTGTGAATTTACCGCCAAGATCATGCGATTTGACGCGTCTGGATTATGTGGATGTGGACAAGCCGAACACGATTGAAGCCTTACAGGATAACATAACACGTGTAATTCGTGGGATACAGGCTGAAATACTCGAAAAAGTGACACAGAATTGGATCTTCCAAATGGACCATTTGATACGGATCCGCGGACAACATTAACATGAAGTTATCTTAAAAATGTGAATGGCAAAGGTCAAGTTATCAATTTCAATAAAAATTTTGAATATATGATGCAAATTGAGTGTTTTATTCGATTTAAAAAAACACTACGCTCGAAAAACACCCATTATAATAAACTAACTATTACATTAACAGTAATACTTTCATCAAAGTATCATAAATTACCTACTCGGTGTTATTTAAAGAATACAAATTGTGAAAATTGCGTCAGTAACTTCTCACTCATAACTCACACTTCTAATTTTGATAATCTGTGATAATTTTGCATAATGATGATTGAATTTCACTGATACAGCGCTAAGGTACATCCTCCAATGCTCTTCGAATCAAATATTTGTCAAAATGAGCCTACTGACTCAATATAAAACATAGCTATGGAACAATCAAATGAACTAAATCATATGATCCACTTGATCTATATATGATCTATATGATATGGTCCAGTTTTGTCCACATAGATGAGACCGTATTCTGACAGAAAATATTGTATGCAATGATTTGAATTATTCAACTTGTTTTATAACTTTTTGAACTATTTACTCCATTTTCACTGTTAACAAACTACATATATCTTTTCTTCATTATCCAAAATTCTGTTGATCGATAACATTTAACCTCACAAAATTACTGGGATTAGAATATTTTGTGAATCTTGTTCTTGTTGTACTAAAATAAGAATAAATATATGCAAATAAATCGAATGGTAAGATCTGAAGGGCCAATTATATACTCGAGAATAAAAGGATTTAATGAAATAATTTAATTGTTGATATACACATGTAGCTGTCTGGTTGGTATCACTTGCTCAAACCTCAAATTTTCAGCTGTCAATTCATGTTATTTTGGTTGGCAACAATTCACTGCCCAATTGACAGCAATTGAAATTTTGCGTTCGTGGCGTGTTTATATCATAATGAAATCTGAAAAAGATTACTAAGGAATTATCTACCTGCTTAAATTGTTTGAACAGTTCGTCGATTCAAAATAATCATCTTCTGGTTAAAAAATGACTTGGCAAAGCCTTCGTTGACGCCTGCTGCGTTCGATATTCCAACAACGCGAACCTTTTCTCAGAAAAGCTACCTTAACGTCCTGAAAAACGCCCATATTACTGAAACAAATGTATCGACTTCGGATGCGGATTGTTTTTGCTCGAAATACATTAATATTTAGTAATAGTTATTGATGGATGTTGGTAGCGAACTCGGGTTGGCCCCCTACAGAACTTATTACCCTGCTAGCAGGTGGTGCGCCCGTGGAACTTACACTACCAAGTATTTTTCAACGGTGGACGAGCAGTGGTGATTTATTTTACGCCAACTTCTCAAACCGCAACGTGAAATTGCCGAAGATTATCATTTTCTCTGAAAATAATTGAGAATACTTCTGAAACACAGAAATGCAACGTCTTACTGACAATCCTCTATATTTCTTCAATGGTGGCTTCACAATTCCTATCTTCTTTATATTTTTATTGAAAACGAATATTTTCTGAGCTGAAAGTATAACTGAGGGTATAGAAAAAAATCGGAGAAACTTTGAAGATGGTGTAAAAAGATTAGAAAATGAAGAGAAGGAAAAAGATTAGAGATAAATGAAAGGAATGCAAAATTAATGGTAATGAAAAAAGGAGAAAACAACATGGGAATCCTAGAAATAACGGCAGAATTGACAAAATACAATTTTAAAAAAGTGAACAATTTAAACTATCTAGAACTAACGAACAACGATCTTAGTAGAGAAGAAGACGAAATAAGAGAAAGAAGATGCGAAAAGTATGGAAGAAATGGAAAACCATTTCTACAAATAAAAAGAAAAATAATAACAAATAACAATAATAGTAACTAATCAATATGAAGGCCAGTGATTATTAAAAGTTGTGAAATATGTGTAATATGAACAATATAAAAGAAAGGCGGGTCATAGAAATATTCAAAAGAAAATTCTTCTGAGCAGTTCTGAGGAAAATATATGGCGGAAGAAAGTAGGGAAACTCTGAGGAAGGAGATCATAAGAAAGGAATAAGTATTTGAAAAACTTTTAACTAACATAATGAGAGCACCATGGATGAGCTGGTAAGGCCATTGAATAAGACTGGAACATGAAGAAAGACCAAGTTCGAAGTGTATAGAAACAGAAAAGGGCTCAGAGGAGTTAGGAATGAATGACTGGTGAAGAAGAGCATTGAATAGAAGAGAATGTATTCAAGCCATGGCCACCTTGGTCACAGTGCTGACTTTATACACGTATATAGCGAATGAATATTGTTACACTGACTAAAAATTTTGAATTAAATAGGTTTTGGTGAATGCGTCAATCATTAACGATAGTTAAAAATATATATATAATAAACATGGCAACATTGAATCGGGGTCAGCTGTTCAATGAAATGTGTTACCTATGTGAGAATACTGGATAAAATTTGAGTCCAATATAATCGGGGGAATTAAAGACAGCAGCAGGTCCTGCTGAGAGCAGCAGGGGATGAGCTCACCAAGTGGTGCTAACGTATTCAACGCCTTAAAAAAGTTGAACGAAGTAGATTGACATCGGTTACTTTAGATGAGTAGGTGCCTAGCTTCACAGTTTGTTTGAAGGATTTAATCGGATTATTAAAAACTACTAACTGAAAATTGAAAACCTAATTGATGACATACTTCCTCTACGAAACTGCTATCATGGGGATATAAATAGCTCTTTGCACAACGTTGAAGGAGATATCTAAAGAACCAATTCATTTAATGGATAATATAGTACATTATTCAAAATTTAAATAATCGATTGCTTTGGAAAAATATACTCGAAATAACACAGCAGTAATGAGTTTTGCTTTAAAGAATAACAACTTGCGAATATGAAAAAATATTACCATAAAATAATTAGAGACGACATAAATATTGGACAGGGAAGAACTACAACAAACCGAAACATAAATTTAACGTTTAAGCATTAAAACTTGCCATCAAATGTACAGGAACACCGATAACCAGAAACAACTATCACTGAGTAACTATTGCAGTATGGCTGTCTTATTTATTAGAGACTAGATGACTCGGCGAACTTTTGTACGCCTATATATTTTTAGTGAATATTTTAGAAAATCCTGAAAGACTTGTTTCACTATTTGTGCTACAATTTCTATGTTTTTATCATTCATCCTTTGTCGACTCGAAAGGGACACCATGGACTATGTAAATTTAACACTTCAAGCAAATTCAAATTAGTCAAATTATCAAGAATATGATTTATTTACACGTTTATTGTTTCGAGAATGTTTAACGTGTCAATTCGATGGCTGAACTGGAGGTTTGTAATTTTGTAGTAGGCACTTATTTCTTATATCTACCCATTAGCAATGTTATATTCTTGGATGTTGACCAAGAGTGTTTAGACTCATTTCACACTCAAATCGATGAGAGTGATAGATCTGATGGTGAGGCCAATTGTGACAGTTTTACTCTTCCACCAGCAAAAAATAATCCAGTACATTCTTCGTTATATTTTAACGCTTCACAATATTATATTGTCTTTTCCTTAATTGTCACGAATTTATCGACCTTTAATATACTTCCGGATAGTAGTGGAATGCTACTCGTTCCAGGTTCACAGGAGTACTCATTCTGCGGAATCCTTCGATTTCATTGCTCGCTGTTTTTGTGTTTGATGTTCCAGAACTCGTTCCTTTCTAAGCTTGAATACTTCATTACTATTCACTGTAGAACGAAATTATGCCATACCAATACGAATTTTGTCATTATCGGTCTCTCACTGGTCATCAGTGTGGTTCAGAAATATTATTTTTTTTTGCATTAAAAATGAACAGATGTGTATGTGTGTGTGTGTTTGTGTGTGTGTGTGTGTGTGAAATAGCACAATGAAGACTTATTTTATTTGCATTCCAAACAATGACAACGGTCAAAATATTGAAATTATACGAGATAAATACTCGATTAATCAATTTAAAAACGTAAAAATAAACTAGAATCAGAATTGAAAATTTCAAACAATAGGTAAAATCAGAATTATTGTAAAAATATTAGCAATTTCGAAACTTAAACTATCGAATATGGGCAACACCCGGAAATAATTTTCAGGCAGAAATATGTATTTGTGAAACAACCCAAGAGTTTTTTAATCCATGTGGTATGTATACTGTGATAATGAGTACCTATTCACTGTAGTTTCAGCTTTGCCAATGGCTCTTTATACAGTTTATATTTGAACTCTTGACTAATAAGTGAATTTTCTATTAATTTCATCACTATTCACTACACTCCATTATATTACACTGAGAAATATTCAGTTGCAAAATATTTCTTTCACAACACCGATTCAAATTGGAGATATCTTCTTCAAGAATGTAGCAACTGATAATAATAATAAACTGTAGTATGTGATTCTCTATAACAATTCATTTAAATTGTTATTGGCGAACAATAATTAGGAACTTGACTTAGGATTAGTTCCCATAATTTCTTTTATTTACAACAAAATCGTACAACTTTATTCGCATACCATGTAGAGGGGTTCACTGTGGGTGCCGTGCCCTGGCTTGGAGCCCGGTAGCCTCCAGGTCTAACTCATCATATCCCGTTGTAATGAATTGCTCAATTACAGGACCAAGAACCACTGTGGAGATCTCATTAACTCCCGCAAATCCAATCGCGCTTTCGCTTGCATTTTACTATTAGCAATTCTCTTAAATCTTTGGCAAAAATAAATAAATAACCAACGCTTTCTTCATTTCAGATCAGTATGCTCTTGAGGTATTGCTGATAATAATTGCTATATGAATAACGAATAATTTCCTCTGATAACATATACATACATACATATATATATATATATATATATATATATATATATATATATATATATATACAAGGAATGAACAAATTTTTCTTGCGGTGAAAAGTATAAATGACAAAAAAAACACAATTATCGGTATAGCCCGCAACTCAATTGGAAGCAGCCGTTGACACGTGTTTCGAGCTTATTGGCTCTCCTCAGAACGGCGTAGCCAAGTTCAAGGTGTACGAACCTGGAGATGGAATCAAAAACAAAAGAACACACCTGCAAAGGAATAGTCGCCACATTGGCGATACGTTGACCAAATCTCCAAACCCGGAGAGTTCACGTGTAAGCCTAGCAGTGGAGACTTCCTTTGCAGGTGTGTTCTTTTGTTGTTGATTTCATCTCTAGGTTCGTACACCTTGAAATTGGCTACGCCGTTCTGAGGAAAGCCAATAAGCTCGAAACACGTGCCAACGGCTGCTTCCAATTGAGTTGCGGGCTAACCAAATAATTGTGTTTTTTGTCATTTGTACATTTCACCGCAAGAACATTTTTCATTCCTTATTTACTTAGTCGGTTAAAGACTCCATAAAGGATAAATAGTCGCCACATTGGCGATACTTTGACCAAATCCGGAGAGGTTCTGAGGAGAACCAATAAGCTCGAAACACGTGTCAACGGCTGCTTCCAATTGAGTTGCGGGCTACACCGATAATTGTGTTATATATATATATATATATATATATATATATATATATATATATATATATATATATATATATATATATATATATATATATGTATGTAAGGAGTTTAATCAGAATGTGAGCTTTCGAAACATTTTTGTTTCTCCGTCAGGACAACTACAAATAATATATCTTAGACCAATATGTATTATAAGCAAAAAACATAAAATGTTGTATACAATTAAATACTGAAGAAAGAAAAATATCACTTCTTGAAAAAAATTGATAGATAGTGAAAAAATGTCAAGGCTCAGGTGGCTAATTTAAACGTTAAAACATAAGCATCAAGAAGCAGAAACATTCAGAAAACAAAAAACAGATACAAAAAAATTTGAATGGAAATAATGAACATATTTGAAACCAAGTGGAAGAGAAAAAATATGAAAAGAATATAAAACTAACACAAAAATATTGTCTTTTTAAAAAATCACACTATACCTAACATTTGTAGGTATAAAGTGAAAAAAGGAATTATATGCAAGTAAATATTATAGAAAAAGGTATGGAATTAGCATAAGCTATATTTCCATAAATAAAGTGAAAAGGAAAAAAACGTCAAAAACGCTCAGCATTTTCTCGAAAAGACTCTCTACGCCCTATATTAATCAATCGTCCATTTATGAATCTGAAATATGCTCAGATGAGAAACTGTTATATTTATTATACCATATTAAAATTTACACATAACTCATCAAGTGTTATCAAATAAAATATAGTCCAATTTTTGAGGTAACATAATAATCGGAATTGCAGAAATTTGAATCTTACTCATCAATTTTCATTTATCATTAAAAATAACATAAATCGTCTTTCTTATGAAAACCTTTGAAATTACTCTACCTACGCTTATGCATCATGTATCCTACTGCATTGGAATTAATTGAAATTATCAAAAACCAGAATGCAAACCTGTCGTTGAAATAATTCTGGGCCTAATTTTATACATCGTCTTGTGTTCAGATGAGAGATTTTGGGAACAGAATAATTAGTGTCATTTCACATCCATTATTCCGGCTTTTCATTGCCTTATTATCATGTCTTCAGCATTTCTTTCATTTCATTGAAATGGCCTAATGAGTTTTACTGAAACGGTAAATTATCCGAATACAATTTTGGATATGTTACCAAAACGAAAACCATAATCCATAATGATTACGTGAGACATGGCAATTCAGTTTTATTTTTTCTTTTAGCTTCAAATTTGGAGAATATCGAATTCATTTTTTATAGAATGTGCGTTTTTAACTCTCTTCATATCTTAACTTCATCGTAAACTGAAAGACATTTTATTTCAATTGAAAAATTTTGGAATATAAACAAATTTTTGTTTAGAATAAGAATTATATCTGTGAATGGGTATCTTTCAAGATAAGATGTATTTGTAAAATAATAGAAAGAGATAGTGTTAAGATTGTACAGGATATAAGGACTTTAAATTGATTTTTCTCTTAGAATAAATCAATCATTTGAGATATACCTGTGTACAATCTTATAAATCAATTTGAAGTCGTTATATCCTATACAATCTTAACACTATCTATTTCTATTATTTTACAAATACATCTTATCTATATCTCTCTCAGTTTGAAAAGGAATCTCTTCAATTCTGTCTGCTGAAATGAAATTTCTCCCTTCCTCTTGAAAGATACCCATTCACAGATATAATTCTTATTCTTCTCAACAATAACTATATACAACTATAATACAAATGATATGAGGAGTCTCATTTTACATATATGTATATATATATATATATATATATATATATATATATATATATTGTTATGATTTTTTTTTGATGATTTTTTTATGAAAAATTTTTCTTATTTTTATGAATTTTGAAATTTATTTCAGATTCACTCTCTCTCAGGGTGGAATGTTTATATGTAATTAAAAAAATAATTTCTTTGATAAATTTAAATATACATACTTTAATTACAAATACTCATTGAAGAGAGAACAATACTAACTTCTTGCAACCAAAATAAATGCAATATAAAACGTGAAGTATGTGAAGTAGCCTTTGAATGAAATTCGATAATTAAAAATTTATTTGAGGTTACTCTTTCTTTGAATTCTCTTGGTTCCTACGCCAGTATTCCAAAATTTCTTATATTCAAATTATGCAAATATTTTTGCAATGCTATTTTGCAAATTACTTTCCATTTTTTAAAATATTACAAACTTTTATTTCAACTCAACAATCTTCTCTATACTTGGCGTCCCTCTATCGATTGTTCTCAATACTTTTCATCTGATATATTTTACACCAATCTCTGATGTCAATATTTTCGAATTTCGTGCATACTTCTACTTGATTTCTATGATTCAATTTCAATTTATCATTATCTATGGTGTACTTCTGTCCCAAAACTTCAAAAACAAAGGTTATGATTTTACAGTTGTAATCAATTACATACTTGAATTATTTATACAATATTTGAACATTTTAAATAAATATTGATATGAAAATACATCATTTGGAATACATATAAATTATGTTCATTTTATATATTTGAATTTCCACGTTACTGTTCCAAATAAACTACTCTTTGTTATTGATTTGAAAACTTCCATTTTGGACTTATATTTCAAATATAACGCTGCAATTCAACCTGAACATAAAGTGGAATATTTCCAAATGAAATCAACATAAAAAAGAAAAAAATACAAATGATTTTAATGATTAAAAAGTATTTTAATGAAGAATTGATTCAAATGTTGTAGGTTTCTGTTCTGGTCTGGAGTTGGGATCTCCTTACTGAAATTTCGTATTTTACTGAACTTACAGAAAGTGATCGATTAAAATAATTTTCAAATGATTAATTGTGACGATTTAGTTTAGTTTTCAGGATGCTGATACATAAGACTTTGTATTCAATGTTTCTTTGTTGAAAAAACAGTAAAGGCATTCACGTATTTGTCATAGTGATGATTTTTCATTATTACAATATTTTTACATTTTAATTCTTCGAAAAATATCGTATTCAATATTGCAAAGCAATAAAAGTTGATATCATTACTATTAATAAAACATAAGTAATTGTCTGTTATACATTTTTAAAATTTTTTATGTTCATTATCATGATCATGTTATATTTGTCTTTTTTTATTTTAATTAGATTGTTGAGACAATTTTGCAGAGACCTGGCAAAGAGAAACATCTCAGTCAGCTCCTTTATATAGTTGAAAATAATTTCGAAAAATATTGTCAATAACGAAATGTATTCCTTCGATTTAAATGAACATTTTTAAGAAAAAAAATTCGTTCGACTGATCATTTTATATTCTGTTAACAGTCGATTTTTTAAGGTTTTAGCAAATATTCGCCGAATATTTCTTACTGATTTACAACTCATGATTACATTATCGATTTATAGATGAACTCATAGAACAGGTTGATGATTAATACAAGATATATCATCTTGAAGAAACCATATTCACTTTCTGTCTTCAGGCTACGTCCAATCTATATAATCACCATACACATTCTTCGGATATTCGAAAATGGACAGTGGTCTCGCCGTAAATCAACCCGATATTCAAATCGGTTATTCATACGATATTTATCTAACGAAAACAAGACAAAAACCTATCGATATCATCTTACTGTATCATGAAAACCAATCCCAATCAACACAAATAAGCAAAAGGGTTGTGATACCACGAAACGTGTTAAATCGTCTCTTTTCCACTCGTCTCACTATCATACTCCCTTTCCGTCTCGCGTTCTGTTACCAGATGGCGCACAGGTAAAACAACTGACGTCGTCGTCATGGCCAGCTTGCTTAGTCTTTTGTCTACTGTATGGGAATGCGTGCGCGCGCTTTCAAATCTTAGCGGACGAACGTTACGTACTTAATTATTATTAAAATAAACAATCCGGTGTAAACAATAATCACGAACATGAATCGGTGATGAATTAAAACTGTGCTTAAGTGATATCATAGAAAAGTGACAATTATACATCGATAATGAGCAAGAAATAAACTAGAAATCTTCGCGGTGTAACCACTAAAAGTATTGAAAAGTTTTCCACGGTCAAGCAGAAGAAAAATTAATTCACCGTGTATGAAGTAGAGCTAACCAATCAAATGTTTTTGCGATTTGTGTGATAATTTTCGTATGTTATGATACCAGAAGATTAAGAATGCAGACTTCCACTGAACCTCATAACGTCCTTTCAATTGAAAAGAACGAAATGACACCTAAAACTCCCGATTTGAGTCCAGCGCAGTTAAATTTGGCTACTGCGATGCTTCAGGAAAATATCATACAAAGATCTATACAAAATGTGGCATTATCTTTGCAAAGTGCTATGGTGAATTCGTTACAACAAGCCGCCCTTTTGCCACCAAACTCTGCGGCAGCTGCGGCATTGAATCTGCAGGCATTGGAATCATATTTAACATTACAAAGGTTAACTACTGTTTCGGCAAATGTTAATAACAATTCCAACAGAATTGATATTCTTAAAATTGCGACAAGTACAGCGAAAATATCCGAAGAAACTGTTAGTAATAGTGACGAAATAACAACTAATACAAGTTTAACAGAAGATGTAGAACTCTCGGAGGAAGTAGAAGAAGATTTAGCACTTCTTGATAATGAAGAAGGCTTAAGTAATTTCTCAATATCTTCTCCTATTGATACAAGCTATCCCAGCTTGATAATGAACTCTATTTATCAAAATTCTACCAATTCTACAACTGTTTCTTCATCTACAAGTTCAACTATATCTCCAAGCAATGTGGTGGGTAGGCAGAAAGGCTCAACCAGGCCGAAGAAGCAATTTATTTGTAAGTTTTGCAACAGACAATTTACAAAAAGCTACAATTTGTTGATTCACGAAAGGACACATACCGACGAGAGGCCATACTCTTGCGACATATGTCAGAAGGCCTTTCGAAGACAAGATCACCTCAGAGATCACAGGTAAATAAAATTTTATTTGGATATTACGTTTCATAATTTATTTCTTTTTTTTAAATTTCAAACATCTCGGTTTCTTCTTTAGCTGTATAGACGGATGATTAATTATAAGTTGATTTAATCAAGTGAACTATGGAGTATTTTTAGATCAATTCTTTTATGAATAGTTTAACAACAGCCTTATTTTTTTCATGAACTCGATCGATTATTTCATATAGTACCAAAAATGCTTATTATGAACGTGATATCTTCATGAAGTAACAGTTTCAAACACATTTTAGGTGACTTGTGGCGCCACCTTTTGCAGTTTGTGAAAATTTTGCACATAATGACGCCATGGTGTCTTGCAAAGTGCTTAGCTCTTCGATAAATTTTTATGTACTTGTTAACCAATATATTCTGATAAATATACGCAAAACATTACTTCTACGAAAAAAATTATAGGTATAGCAAACCATTTCTACGTTTTAAGTTTGCATTCATTAAGTGTAAATAACGATTTTGCAAACGTAAAGTTTAATGAAACAATAAATAGAGATATAATCAATTCTTGGTATACTTCAGTCATGAAATGAAAGGATCCTAATGAGAGAAAGCAATAAAACAAAGTTGTAAAGCTTCCATAACATGATAAACGTAGAAAATAATTACGTTGTGACTGATAAAAAGATAAAGTTTATAGCTGACCAGATAGAAATGAGCTGAATAAACAAACTGAAGTACGGCCGTCATAAAATAGTTGTCGCACACCGTGACCAATCGTAAATGAATGAAAAAAGACGATTCACAATTATCCAAAGCGTTGTTAAATGTACCGTGGAATTAGCCGATTGTTTTTTAAATGTCACCTTTACCGCGCGAAATCGTGGCGCTCTGTGCTCGCCACTCTGTGGACATAAAGCGCATCGCGTCGGCCATGTTATTTACGACGCCATAAGTATTTTAACGTTGGGTCATTCTTCATATTTATTAACTAGACGTATAATATGAGCGTGGATCCATAATAAAGCAGCGGACACGCTGTATGTGTGGTACGGCGCGTCTACGTTCATGCCACATTTGGATTTATCTCTATAGTCCGCGATTTACTGCCGTTTCGAGAATGACGATAAAATGGGAATTGTTATTTGACGGGTCCAAGGCGGCCTTTGACATTTCGAGAACGGATGGATTTATTCCGCTCAAGGTTGAATGTGGTGAATATATGGATTTCTTACTTCGTTGCAGCTTTCGAAAAAAATTAATTTAACAGACTTTTGTGTCAACTTACTTCGAAACCTGTTACAATCTTCCCCCATCACATATGTTTTTAACGTTACTGAGTTGAAACAGAAAATTAAGCGAATTTTATATGTGCAACTGTCAAAATATGACATATTGATCATGGTTTGAAATATTTTATAATCTGTCTCATTGTTACTTAAAGAGATAGACAACATTCAAATGAGTAACATGAAAAACACAATTAAATTAAAGATATACGTTCTATATTATTTCTTTCAAAATGAAACCAAAATGAAAATAAAAATGGAATTTGAAGCAACATACGTTAAAAATTATCATATCTTAGATTCAATTAACTCAAAAAAGGCAATTTAAAGGAGTTTTTTGGAGTTTTGATTGAAGTTAAATAATATTGGCACATATGATCATATGTCTGAATCGATGAAGATTATTGATATCACAACAGAATTATGATTTGAATTTTGTTGTATATTTTCTTTCGATAGAATGAGGGGTTGAGATAATGATTAATATTTGAAGCGAAACTATTCCTGCTGCCCTCTAACGGGCACTTAACATTGACGCGTGCGCAGATCTTCCTCAGTAGTAATTATGTTAACAATTATCTCTCTGCAGATACGAACTAATCTTTATTTCATTACCATTACACCAATTTGTATTTATTCCTAAATACCTATGAAAAATATGCATTAAAATCTTCACCTAATCCGAATCATTAGATTTAGCCACCACTGAAGATGACTCATAGCTAAAAAGGAAACGTTTGGAAGATGGCTTTTCTGCTTTGATCAAACCGAAAAACATTTTCATCTTGCTTTAAATATTTTTGAACGCTCGAATTCAATTTCAATAATTTCGGATTTACTTTTTGGCAAATGTAAGTAATTGAATCAATAAAATGTATACAAATATGAAGACTTTCTTAGTAGTAATTATGTTAACAGTTATCTCTCTGCAGATACTAACTAACCTTCATTTCATTTCATTACCATTACACCAATTTGTATTTATTCTTGAATATATGAAAAAAATTACTTAAAGAATTACTAAAAACAATATTTCATTTCAATAGGAAGGTAATTCATTGAAATGATAAGATGAATAATTAGTAAATAGGCAGCATTAATGTGTCACTGAGATAAAAAATCCAATATTAATCACAGACAACCAAGAAATGCAATTTGAAACGGGCATTTCTACAGATTTGGCATAGGTAGTTCATTATTATTAATAACATCGAATTCAACTATTGTACACTGGTTTTATCTATACTTTACTGTATTAATTTTATGACGACGTTTAAATAATATACTAGTTGTAAAACAGAAGATGTGCATTTAATAAGAGATATTAAACAACATTGTTTATTTCTGTGAATTTATTTGTGAATATGTTGAAGTTGTAAACATGATGACATTACATATCATTGTTCGGTACTGTTAATTCAGAAAAAATGATGGTTTCTGTTGTAGAAAAATCAACTTAAAAATAATAATTTTTTCACTTTTGTCCATGAAACAATATTATCTCTTATAATTTCCACTGACACGCATGTGGATGTTGATGAATTTTATTATATTACGTATTTCATTAATTTTTTTTCACTTAAATAAGACGTTTCAAACGTTTAAATAATATCGAGAATAAGGGGCACAATTTGTTAACAGTCATGCTTAAAATAGATAATTGTCAAGACATAAAATATTTGAATTATATGAGAATTCATACACTTTGTTATTAATAATTCGAGCAATTTTGAAAAATTCTTTAGGTTAGAAACGTAATTTCACCTTACATATTTAAAAACTTAAAGTATAGTTTGCTATTCCGTAATTGCTTAGAATGATATGATTGAGTCATTGTAAGCAGTAAATTTTAAGTACATCATCCATGGATAAGTTTTTTAACAGAAATTGTAATCTTCTATTCTTATTCAATCATTTTTAGAAGGCAACGAATATTGTTTTAACTGACGAAACGATTTTGAAGTAAAAACACTATCACGTACTTTCAATACTTTTCAAATCTCAGTTACCTCCTCTATTTTTTATTAGTTTTGAATCTTCTTATATTGAATCTATGAATTTTTCAGCTTATCACTTACTAATTAAAATGGGAACTATTTCGTCCCACCTGTTTATCCAAAGATAGAGCAGTGTAGAAACAATATTGATCTCTAATCTTTGGTTAGTTTGGTTAGGACAAACACAAATGTTCAAGATTAGGTTTATATATTTGTTGAGAAATAACCGAAAGATACAGGTAGATTTCAAATCAAATACTTATTTTAGCGGTGGCTGCTTGGGCAGAGTGCCGATTTGGGATCTGTGAAATTCGAAGGAATGGTTTCCGACGGATAGACGTCTTGTTTAGTACCTGAATTTATTTGTCTTATGGTTGTATAGTTTTATAAAATTAGTTTGTTTTTAATTTGTGACTGTTTTTCAATTTTTCACCTCTTGAACTGAATTTTTTATATCCATTTACAATAATTGAATTAATAAATCAGATGCTTTAGTACTTAATACAGCTCAATCACTTTTGCAGGGCTGTTTTATATCGATATTATTCATAGCAAATATACTTCAGTTATTTACGAACTTCAATTTTGTGGAATGTGGAAATTGAAACCAAAGATGAAAGTGAATTAATAAAATCATCAAAATATTAATAATATATCCAAATAATTATAATCTAATACCGAATTAACTTACTAATTTTAACTCACTAAAATTTAAATACTAAAACGAATTACTGAGATTGAATTCTCGCTTAACTCTTGGTGAAACATAATTGAATATTAAATTAAATTAAACTCTTGGCTTAATGTTTCACGATTTTTTTAAAAATATGAATAGTCAACATGTTTCGAGAGTTAGCTCATTTTCAAGACTAAACTTCTATAAGGAACTTACAACAAATTTATATCTGTACAACGGATGTGAGTAGGGAGGATAATGAAAATCTACTTGTTCATTTACGATTTCTTCTTGAAAAATGAGCTAACGCTCGAAACATGTTGACTATTCATATTGTTAAATGAATCGTGAAACATTAAGCTAAGAGTTTAATTTAATTTAAAAACGAATCACAATAAATTCCAAAAAACTCCAAACTTCTCGAATTTTCACATAAATTGTTTCACTCCTTCGAGATGTATTTCGGACTGCTAACATATTATCAAGCTTGAACATAGTTAAGCAGTCTGAAACATGTTCGGCATGACTTAATCAATTGTTGTGGAATTCAGCGAAATTCTTAGAATTATTACTATATTATCAAATTTTTCAATAATAAGTATTCCGTGAGTGTTGTGAGAGAAACCAAACTTCATTTTGATAAGAGGCTTGCAAATTTTATATTAAAAAGTAAACTCTAGTTATAAATAGCACCTCAATTCATCAATTTGAGAAAAATTGTATATTATATAAAATTTGAGCAATTATATTCAAAACAAAATAGTAAATTGAATAAGTGAATATCAATTTAATTGGAAAATATGATGAAAAAATATGTACAGTAAGCATATGAAAATTTTCGAAAAGAAATTGAATTCAAAATAAAAATAAATAATCTAGTGAAGTTTAGCTCGCAATTATTTCAAAATATCAATTGAAGGAATTGAAGCAATTTGAATTGACTAACTGCTTGTCTATTCTTGATAAATATCCAATATTATATTGAAAATGATTCTATTTCAGTTACTTCTTCTGCATTTTATATTGTTGAAACCAAACAATTGTTTCAATACTTTGCTATCATCAGATGCACATCATATACTGGTTTCATATACGTATCAAATAGGTTCAACAGATGATTTAAATGTATTGGCAGAACAATCGTTGGATTTCAAAAAGTATTCGAGAAAATCGCATAACTCACCCACGAAAATTTGAAAAATATATAGTTATCTATCTGAAAAAGTTATGCGTGCAAAACCAATCTGAAAATAATACAAACAACACAAATATCCAGGAGTACACTGATAAAATCGAAATTACAACTAAAAATTGAATATTACAAACAGAACATTATAATAACAAATGATATATAAATATTATAAATAGCAAATTGAAAACAGAAAATTATAATTACGACAGGAAATTTTTGTAACTGATGAAACATTTTTATAACCGATGAAACAATGACATGTAGAGAAGTGTGAAGAATTTTTGATTCTACATCTCAAATATATTTGCATTTACATCTCAAAATATATTTGCGTTTCATTTTGAATAAAATTGTCAATGAGATCAAATAATATGAATGGAAAATTGAAGAATTATTTTATGAAAATATGAAAATTTTTGTTCAATATCTTATCAAATGTTGTTTCTATAAAATCGAGCTCCTATTTATATATTTGTCTTAAATTCTTGAGAACAAATTCAGTTGATAAATAAACACCACAAGTTAGATTTCAATATTTCTTATTTTTTGAAACATTTGAATGTTCCAAAATTCAAGATACTTTTCCAATGTTTCGCAGAATTCTTTGAAAAATCTGCATAATATTCCATTGATAGATACAACAAACCTCCATTTATATTCATTTATGAATGAGTCGAGATTCAAATTCCACAATATCTGGCTATAAAGTAAAACTACATCATATATAATGATACTGAACTCAAGTCAAGGTTGAAAAGCATGTAATTAAGGAATATTTCAATATTCCAAATCTTTTCTCTACTCGAGTAGGAGTATAGACAGGGATTATTCTTTAACCGTTAGATTCATTAAAAAGCATAGATCAACCATAGAATTGTTGTAGGCGTACTTACGAAATTACAAGTTGAAGATATTGTATTTCCTATGGAAAAACATTAATTAACACTATCTACTTTCTGACATCGATAATTATTGGTTGTTGAAGTTGCGGTGAATTTAAGAAAAATGCATGAAAAGTTTGTACATATTTAATGCTACTTTTTATGCAATGTGAATAATTTGATTTCATTATATAAACACATCAAACTTTTTGAACCAAAAGTAAAATTCATACATTCTTGTAGGTTCTTTTGAATTACAGAATCTGTATAACTTTTCTTAGCAATATATATATATATATATATATATATATATATATATATATATATATATTTTATTGAATGGAGTTCTTGGGTTATTAAGTCTATAAGTAACTGTTGGTAACTCTATATTTTATTTACATATAGTTTTTAAAGTTTCGACAAACCAATGATGTTTTCTTCAGAAAATTGTTTTTCCTTATATCAGCTCTTCTCTGCACAAAATAGTGTTAAATTCTTTTAAAATTACAAACAATACGATAATGAATATCACAGTCACAAAATGAACGTTGATTTAGAACGTTATATCAATAAAATATATATGTAAATATAAGTCTAAGAAATAAAGGAGGAAATCATAAATTGAATATATATATATATATATATATATATATATATATATATATATATATATATATATATATATATATAATAAATAAATTTATTGAGAAACATTCCTTACATTTTAAAATTACATTCATTTCAATTGACACAATAATTACAACTAAGAGAATGCTCACAAAAGGACTGAATTCAGTTTTGAAAAATATTGGTTCAAACAAAAATATTAGTTCAATTTATATTTACAATAATAAACAACTTTATTTGAAGAGAAAAGAAAAAAATTACCCCAGAAATATTAAACATTCGAGACAATTTCACATGGTGAAAAACATTTGTGTTGAAAAAATATGAAAACATGATACAAAAAATTGTTTCATACATTTTTGAATACATTCGAATCATCGAAGTACTCTGCCACACTATAGTATGCCTTTGTTAAGAGTAGAGATTTAACTCTCCTCTTAAACAAATTAGCTTTCAGTACTTTCAAATTCGATGGTGAATGGTTGAAAATTTTAATACTCTGATAATAGAGAGAGTGCTCAAATTTAGCTGTTTGCGTTTTTATTACGTTAGTATAATTAATCAATGATATATCTTGTAATGATAACCAAAAATCGAGTGGTGACCATTGTCAAAAAAAAATAGCACGCATGGTTTTCTACTCCATATTTCTCATTTCAATTTCTAGAGGTACCGGAATGAATTAGCTTTTTTTGTGTGTCTACTCCTCTTCATCTTTCTTTCAAGATGTTGTTTTGATGATGACGAAGAAAAATCAAACACGTCCATGGAATTTTCATTAATAGTTGCTTTAATTTCTGCGAGTTGAGTTGAAAACGAGTTTGAGATTAGACAAGTTGCATTAAATTTTGTAGAAATGACTTATAGAAGGGTTTCAAACAAGCCCCAGATGATAAACAAGAAGTTTTCTTTTCAATGAAATGATCAAAAGTATAAAATTCATTGAATGTTCGCTGATCTCCTGGTGAAACATCGTTCAATATATTGAATAAAAAACACTTGATTTGGTCACACAATTTATAATGAATACTTGACAATTGTTTCGGGGTGTTAAACCATTTTCAAAAATTGAACTATTTGTTTAACTCTCAGTTTAACTTTTATAATGGGGTAACACCACGAAACAATTGTCATTACAAATGTTGTGAAACCCAGCCAAGTGGTTTTTATTTAATAGATCAAAAGTATATTTAATCCTTACATTATCTGCTAACTTTATTCGAATAGTTCTATTGAACAGGTTTTACAGAATTAATGAAAATTAAAACAGCTCAGTAGCCGAATGTTACAGTAACCATATAAAGCTTTAGGTTTACTGATGCTGGTGGATTCGATTCCCACCGTCTTCTTGAGCTCTTTGAAATCGGTTTTGAACTGTATGACCAACTTTCGCTCAGAAAGAGAGTGATTCTGAGAGAATCACTGTTTTCTAGAATCTAGAAACACTGTTTTCTAGATTCTCACACTTTTATTAAGTATTTAGACGTACGTTTCACATTCACTGAAGATTCTTTGGACTGACAGTCAGCTGGTTCTTCAAACTGAAAGGAGTCAGCCCGAAGAAACCATGGAAATGGCAAAACTGAAAGAAAGAAACACTGTTTTCTAGATTATCACACCTTTATCAAGTATTTTGACGTACTTTCACAATGACTTTGGCCTCTTCGGACTGACAGTCACCTGGTTCTTCGAACTGACAGGAGTCAGCCCGAAGAAACCATGGAAATGGCAAAACGTAGCTCACAATTATTAAAAGGATGTGTGCAAATCTAGAAACCAATACGTTTGTTATCACTTCAATATTGAACTGAGTTTATATCAATTAACGGCTGTAAACATTCAAGCAATCTTTTCGTTACAGGTTCATCCACAGCAAGGAAAAACCCTTCAAGTGCACAGAGTGTGGAAAAGGTTTCTGTCAATCTCGAACCCTGGCAGTTCACAAGATTCTCCATATGGAAGAGTCTCCCCATAAATGTCCTGTATGTTCAAGATCCTTCAATCAACGATCGAACCTCAAAACTCACCTACTGACCCACACAGATATCAAACCTTATAATTGTTCTGCCTGTGGCAAAGTTTTCCGAAGGAATTGTGATCTCAGAAGGCATAGTTTGACCCATAACTTAGGAACTAGTGGTGGCGCTGCTACGTCCACCCAAAATCAAAACCAGAATTTCTCGATAGATTCAATTATAAGTAGAGTAAGTGCTAGTAAATGAAATGACATTGTAAATTAAGGATGAACTTTATCAAATTTTTACAAGTGTAGGAATTGTAAGTGTTAGTTACAGAGGACTAATTTGTAAATGGTTTATGAAGTTCCTTGTTTAGCTTATTACAGTTGACGATTATGTTACTGGAATTTTTGTACCAATTGGATATATAAATTGTGGAGGCTTTCATGGCCAATATTCAAATTTTTTTCTCGAGGTGATAGGCCATGTACTTCTAATATTTCCGTCTTCCTGACGTTACCTCACTATGATAAACATCATCAATGATGGCAACTATGATAATATTTTGATGTAAAATGCCCCAGTCGAAGATGTTGCATTAAAATCTTCACCTAAATCACTAGATTTAGCCACCACTGAAGATGACTCGAAGCTAGAAACGAAACGTTTGGAAGAAGGCTTTTCCGGAATGATTAAACCGGAAAACATTTTTATCTTGCTTAAACTATAATTTGAAAATTCGAATTCGAATTTATTTTTTGGCAAATATAAGTAAATAAATCAATGAAATGTATAAAAATATGAAGACTTCTTCTGTACTGCTGATAAAAAGCTTTAATTAAAGTCGTATTTCTGAATCTCAATATTTTGTAAGTCATGTGAATAATTTCAAAAGCTCACTATTTGTATAAAACAGAGCCTAAGAATAGCAGTGTGTCATTTTCATGTTTTGTGAGAAATCATCACGTTGTAGTTGATTTCAACAGACATTTAGATATATTAAATACAGAATTGTTTCTTTATCTACTAGCATAACTAAGTGTGTCAGCATATGATCTCTATTTTTTCAAATGTCACTCTTTTCTTTTTCAGAGTATTTCCATATTGCAATTATTTTACCATTTTTTTGTACACATTTCTATATATTTTGTAATATTGTGATTTCTTGAACCTGTGTTTCATGTACAGAGAAATAAATGTAAATAAATCTTTATAATTGAATAAATGTTGATTAATTTGTGACTTTTTTCTTTCTTGATTAAGTGTATTGGAAAAAAACATTTAGTGATTAACGTCTTGATAATAGCAATTCCAGTTGAAAAAATTATCTAATATTTATCCAATCTTGTGATAGAACTGCTGAAAGTAGAAATATTATGAAGCGATGATGAAAATGATTAGAATTCAAAAAAAGTAACGAACATATTGAATATCTCAGAGTTTTTACTCAATTTGAAGTCCCACTTTAATGAAATATTCAGACATTTAGTTTATCTAGTTTAATGCTTTTTTGAAGATTCAAGTTTTTGAATCAATTAAAGGACCAACACATTTTTGAAAAAAAAAATGTTCTTCAAATATAATTTTTTTTTTCTAGTTTAAAACGAAATATCTTCAAAATAAAATTTCTGAGTCATTTATTTTCAGAAATTAAAATTATTATCGGATAATTTGAATTTATAACTATCTAATGTACATGAATAGGTTCCCTTCTACTTGTTTTTGGCAAATTTCAAATAATAATTCTGATTTTATCTTGTCAGTTTTATGTTTCAATTTCCAAGACATAATTAATCTTATATCAATTGGACAACTCAACACCACTCAACATCGACAAATAAAACCTTAAAAATTCTAGATCGTTATCTTTATTGGTTTTTTACAAACAGAGTCAATTTGTATATTATGTTTGTTAATTAACACACACGTGGGACCATCTGTTTGAATAAACCCCAGGAAACTGACCCCTTATTGAGCAGTTTTGATAATAAATTGAAATTTGATTGGATGATAGAGATAAGTAATAGATGTTTTTTCCGAAAAATGAAATGCATATATTAAGTTCAAAAATGAATGGTAACGGTTTTTGAATAGAAAATAAATATAACATTATTAATTTTAGATTATGTCACTATTTCGATATATAATTGAATTATTTCACTTTTTGAATAGATCTTTCTATGATGATTTCAGCGTTATTGGCAGATTTTTCGCAATTCTTGGTGATCAGAACTTGAAATTCATAACGAAACTGAACAATATAATATGAAGTTTACGTTCCCTGATAACAAAATAATTCCACTGTATAGAAAAATAAAGGGGTTTCTTTATGAAAACAGATCTTGTCTTGGACACGTTGAGGTGTTCATTTGTGAAAGTACTTTGGAGTTAAAACAAATATGGAACGAAAAACAGAATTTTTGTAGAGCAAGTTTGATTAGACAATTTTTTTTGAGAAATATTATTCCTTATATCTGTTGGAATCTGAAAAATGAATGGAAACTGATTTTATTTTATATATATTTCTATACATATATATATATATATATATATATATATATATATATATATATATATATATATATATATATATTTATTTGCATATGTATTTTCGGTGTTTAACTGGGATTGCAGTGTACGACAGAAAAATGAGTTACCTCGTTGAGATTTTCCAAGCTTTTGATAGGAATTGTTTTCTTCTTCAGAACTGTGAAGCATTAAAGGCAAGGCTCTGATGAAAAATACTCTTAAAATTACTGTGAGGTTAGTCCGAAGGTACATTTGTAGTTTAAAATGAAAAAATGTTTATTTTCAATTACATGTGATTAATTTTTTATATAAATCATTGGCTAATAAATAATTTCATCAATTTTTAAACCTAAATATACTTCAAGATAGATCTATATCTCACTGAACATAGAAATAAATAATTATTATTAATAATAATAATAAAGGTCTTTTATTCTTGAAACCCACGGTGTGCGTTACTCATCAACTCAATGTGTTCCAAAGAACAAATACAGAAATTTGACATCACAATCAATGAAAAAAAGCTAGGACACCAATGAAATCGAAATTACGAATGAAAATTGAAGATGGCAATATTAAAATTAAAAATTGAAAATCAAATTGAAAGAAGCCAATTACAAACAGATAGATAAAATTCAAACAAAAAAAAATAGTGTAACAGAAACATCAAGCTTATAAATAAAGATTTGCAAAGCAGAAGAAAATTTTCTAACGTTGCAAACATTTTTGCAATAATTTCTTAAAACTCTGAATATGCATAGATTTACTTCTTATGTCTGCTCTATACGAAAATAATTTCTCCAATAATTAATTATTACCTATATTTAAAGTACAGTAAAATACGTAATTGAAACCTATATTTATTTCCTTCAACGTATAATGACATATAATTATGATCTGTATGAGATATAATTAACAGATAATGAAATAACGTCTCTAAATAATTAGTAATTTAATTCTTTATTGCTCCCAAACTTCAGGAAAGAACTAATTTCCTGAAAGAAACAACTTGTATTTGAACTGAATGATTGCTTTGAAGAAAAATCATTCATAACATCTCAAGTGAAAGATTTTCAGCAACAATCTTCACTGTCAAGTTATGACTTATGTCCGAATTCCTTAAAATGGGGGAGATGCTTCATAAATTCTTGCTCCTCTATTAGAAGAAAACGTTATCATAAATATCATTTGAGCAAAGTAGAAACAACATCGATAAATTCACCTGAAGGCGAACTCATATACTGATATTCTTGAGAGAAAGAGAAGGGACTCGTATTATGGCAATATGTTTCGAGATGGAGAAAATATACATTTTCAGGGGCATATTTTATGGTGACATGTGTTTAACATGCTGTAGATTTATGGAATGGGTTTGCGATATATTATGGAAATTACCTGACGAGAGGTGAACTTGTGTGAGTCGGTATTTCGAGATATACGTACACTGCTCGAAAAAAAATCACTCAAGTGGAAAATCAGTAATTGGCTATAATCAGAATAAAATATATTCAAATCTGAAAAAGTTGTTACAAATTGTAAGTCAATATACGGCCGATGACTCAACCTTGATGAACCTGTTAAATTTCGATATTGATAGTAGAAAAATTCAGATGATATATATTGTGAAACAATTGATATATTCAGAATATTTATTATTTCGAAGTATTTTCACCTAAATTATTGATAAGGCCGCCGATACTTGGAGAAAATTATTATCCATAATGGAAAAATATTTAGAATTTTCTCATGATTTAATAAATACGCAAAATTGTTAATTCTGCATTTGATAAAGAAATAGTACTTCGAATTTATTGAATTTATTAACTTATGAGAAAATTCTAAATATTGTTTCATTATTTTCACCTATTTTTCCTTTATTTTATTATACAATACATGTGTATATATAATATGGTACAATATGCTACATCTCACCCTGTCACGACTGTCCATGATGAGTTATCACTACAATTGCATCTCTACTCAAAACAGTCCTTCCTCTGCTACGTTACGTAGATGAAGGAAGCTCTTTATCAGAGTTTGGTCTTGTATAGATATATGAAGCTCTAGTTATATATAAGTCTATGATATCTAATATATAATCTGGTAGTGAATACTTTTTCTACTGAAATTTATATGTCACTTAAAAATGACGTGGGTTCTTAATTCTATGGGCAAAATAATTTTCAAAATCGATTACGTAGAACCGGAGATTTCCTTTCACAACCTCACAAACGTATTTAGTATACATTGGGTGAAATATATCTACATCTATAAATATGGTGCATTTTTATAGCAGTTCGAATCGAAGAAATATATCTGCAATCTTAAAGTATTTTTTGGTCATTTATTGAAATAAAACTCAGAACCATTGAGTATCATTATACATAACTTATTTTTGCTTCTTGCAGCTCAAATAGAAATTTTTTAGTATAGTATTTAATTATTAGATAAAACTGGCATTATGCTGAGATTATAAAACTTAACTATTGTTAAGCTTAATATTTTCTGACATAAACAGAATTGTTTCAGTTTTTCACCTTGAGATAGGTGAAAATAACTGAATATTACCTTTTCAATTATCCACTACCCCAAAATATATAATTACACTGAACAATGTTTCCAAATAGACACAATGCCCAATAGACACCCTGAGCAATTGAAAAATTTAAGATTTTGCAGAAAGTATTTTTGAATTGAATATAAACTTAAATTCAAACACTTAAATTTATGATTTACTTTTTATTGACTACATAGCATGACGCGTTTCGACAAACGACTTTTTCAGATGCTTACAGAATAATTTATACTGTAAGCATTTGAAGAAGTCGTTTGTAACGACGAAACGCGTCATGCTATGTAGTCAATAAAGTGTAAATCATAAATTCAAGTGTTTGAATTTAAGTTTATATTCAATTATAATGGATTTACATCAAGTAAACACCAACACTATCAAATAAAAATAAAAAAAGTAATTTTGAAACTGCTCCGTTATACAACATATTCACTTCGCATTTACATTTCTTGCGAAATCCAAACAAATCTAAAAAAAGTAGAGACAGAAATGGCTGATCTTCAAAATGCAAAATTTATTAATGTAATCTATTTATTGGACAAACGTAAGACGCTGATGCCATTGTGCAGTACAACAAATTTTCTACATATCATCGTATATAGCTCAGTTATTCGTGAATTATATGACGAACATAAAGTAATGAAGTTTGTTTTTTTGAGTAGTGTATGCAATGGCGTGAAAGATATTGTTTCTCTTCGCGACAGGTGAGATATCCGGAATCTTAATATTTTAATGGCGCAGCGACGACGGTTGAGATTGAGAAGACCTATCGACTGAGCATGTCGATAAAAAGTACGAAAACGTCGAGCCAAAATGATTCATCAACAATGTAAACTGATACTTCTGCAAGAGACCAAAAAGAGCCTAGTACTCAAAATAAACAGAAATACTTATATTAGAAACCTTATCTAAAATAATAATACATATAGACAAATTGGTTATATATTTACCTTATTATTACAATTGAAGAACTTAGTGACTTAGAAAGGAAAAGAGTGAAACAAGTTTTAATTTTTTTATGTTGCAAGTTTATTTTTATCTATTTTTACATACAATTTATTCAACAGAGAGTTTAAACGGTCCTAAAAAAGAGGCGCAAATATTAAAAATATTAATTATAATTAATTAATTATAATTAATTATAATTAATTATAAACTAAAGTTTTCGATACATTTACTATTTAGATCTTTAAAAATATTTACTTCTACTGGAAAAAAATTTAAGAAAAACATCATGAAAGGATTATTCTATATAAACTGATAATTATATCATTATCGTCCTCGAAATGAAATAATTTTCAAATGTCTATTGAAAGTAATAAAATAAGTGGAGAAAATATCCTAATTGGTCTTTGTACTGATCAAGTTTAGCCTATTAAAAGATGTTTACGATGGGTCAATTAAACATATAATTGGTTTTGCTCTTTGGTACAACAAGTATTGTACAATTTTTAACGTGGAGAACAATTAATGTTTATAATATATTAAATAATAACACTTAGTTTCACAAAATTTATAATAAATACTTGAAATTGCTTCGGGATGTTTCCTCATTTTCGAAAGTTAAACTGTTTGTCCCCATTAAAAAACCAAGTGTTTTTATTTAATATATTGAACAATGTTTCACTAAGAGATTAGTGAACATTCAATAAACTTTAATGTTTATAGGGCTTGTAGATGCAGCAGAATCTATTGAGCCATTAATCAATTTGTAGGAGGAACATATATCAAACTCTCGTCTCAATCTCACACATTCTAACCTATAAAATCTCACATTACTCTCTTTTTTTAGTTACTGCTATGTTGTATAGAAATGGAATGTATAATATAGAATAATGAATTTCGTGTATTTTTTGTTTGTTATTTTATTGAACTCTTTCTTATCATTTTTTTGGTGAAAACTATGATGTATATTTCGTTATCTACAAAAATTGTTCTAATTGAATTTAATTTCACCTTCGTGAAATATACTCCAAAAATTCAATTCAAATAGTTGAATCCTGGCATATGCAAAGGGTTTCAGTCAATTGTTATTTTGAAGTGAGCTAATTACTTGGGGATTAAGTAAAAATAATAATTTAGACTATCAATACATTCATTTTGCAAATACACATATTTTCCGATTGTCTTGATTGTTTTGCCTCTTGCAAAACTTGCAGAATTCATCAAGTTATAATCGAACGTACAGACAAAAGTCAAAATATTGGATTATCATTTCTAGAAAAAAAGCTAGAATATCAATTCATCTAATCAAGAGTCAACAAAATAGTTTGTCGTGTATGAAGTTTTTATATAGCTAATTTAATTATAAGTAGTGTTTTGATTTTCACTATAATTTAGTTAAACATAACAATATTGTTCGCCAACACAGTGGCTTCATTAGATGCAGATGATAAACTGATGTTCGCAGACGACTTGAAACTATATCATGAAGTTAAATCACAGGACAACTGTGTTCAACTTCAGCTCGGGCTGGACCATGTTGCTAGTTGGTGTGAGGAATTATTTGAGTTTGAATGTCTCGAAGTGTAATGTTTCTTTCACAAGGAAAAGTGACCGAATTGACTGTGATTACAGCGTTAGTGGTCAGGTTCTTTCTCGTTCTGATAAGGTGAGTGATCTTGGTATAGTCTTCGACCAGAAGCATTCCTTTGTCCCACTTATCACCCAACTTATTTCATCTGCTGCGAAAATATATGGCTTCGTTATACGTAATGGCAAATATTTTGATAATTCCTGAACATTCATAAGAATATTTAATACCCTAATTCGTAGCAAGTAGTATTGTAGTATGGCAGCATGACCTGCCATCCCATTTACACTTGCCATCAACGCCATCTTGAGGCTATTCACAGAAGGTTCTTGAAATTCTTAGTTTGGAGGGAGGATAAAGTTTATACACAAAGAGGAGTGGAAAAACGAATATTGGGTCGATTTAGTTTAATCTCATTGCAGAGCAGGAGAGAAACTTTATCACTCAAATTTTTGTACTAATCACTGCACAATAGTATTGATTGTCCTCCTCTTTGTCTGCTTTGAAATTTCGTGTTCCTAGGCAAAATTCTCGCAATATAGAATTATTCCACCTAGAGACTCCGAGGACCAACTCCCTAATACAATCCCCCATTTGGTTTATGGAGTCTACATTCAATAGAGTTGCCAATAATTATGACATTCACTTTGATTCCATAAAATTTATTATTAGGAATTATGTGAACAAAGAAAATTGACTAAAATGAATCGATTTAGATTGAGTTCTTTTGTAATATTTCATCGAATGCCATAATGTAGTTATAAGTTACTATTTTTTTAGATTATATGGAGCTCTTTGTTATATCTTTTTCATTTTAATTATTCAGTTGTGTATACAACTTTGTTATTATTTTCTGTAATTGAGTGTTATACCTGTTGAAAATAAAGAACTTATTATATTGAAGAAAAAACAGTTCATCATCTACATCTATGAAGCCACTACTATTGGCGAAATAATATTGTTATGTTTAACTAAATTATAGTGAAATTCGAAAAAGTACTTAAGTAGTTTTATTTAAATTATGTACTTAGATTTTCATCAAGTATCAGCCGAATCGATTAATGATTTTTATATAGCACTCAATCTTCCAAAAATCTTCAAAAATAAATTGTTTGAAACTACTATACATCATCCAAAAACAAATTGTATTTGTATTTGAATGAGTTGTCCAAGACACCACTTCGCTTTCATCGTGTTTGTTTAGTGTATTTGGAA
Organism: Henosepilachna vigintioctopunctata; assembly: GCA_030704895.1. Lineage (NCBI taxonomy): Eukaryota > Metazoa > Arthropoda > Insecta > Coleoptera > Coccinellidae > Henosepilachna > Henosepilachna vigintioctopunctata. Next base: position 3,768,635 of record JARQZJ010000095.1, on the reverse strand, counting down.
CAAACTTCTATTGTTGAACGTTTGACATTTGGACATTTATGACATTTGAAACGTCATGAAATTGAACGCTGTGTAATCTTTGTCAACTCTGCCATCTGTGACTCCGAAAAACTCGGAGTATTATTTGGTTGTATATATTCATATAGTTAAGTGTGCCGGTCTCCGTAGCTTAGTCGGCAGAACACCCAAATAAGGTGCGGTAGAACTCGGGTTCGAGCCACGCTGAAGGCATGGGTGTTGATGTTTGTAATGATTTAAGTAAGTTAAATAATGATATATGCTGGGTAATATACATTGATTACAAGCCCAATGGCTGTTCGGAACCGGCGTTAAACAAAACGTCCACTGAATTTAAAAAAAAAGTGTCACATCCTCTCTTGGGAATGGATTTAGTTTAAATAATTAAAAATCAAGAAATTTTAAAAAATTTAAAGAATTAAACAAACAATACTCCAGTGATCATTGGTTTGTTTTTATATTTCATACTTCAACTTATGTATCAAAAATAAATGATATTGATGAACTTCCAATTTTTTTCTGTGGTATAATGTGCAGTCTCTTCTTGCGTAGTTCTCAATACCCAGCAAGATCATCCAACAATTCGTGCGCTTTGTTGAAAACGCAGCAAGTGGTACTTTAATTTAATCAATTTCAACGCCATTATTGCAACGTGATAAATCCTTCTCTGGCATGTGAAAAATAAGAAAAATAAATTAAAATCTGCAACTGTGAAAAAGGCATTAGCGATACGGACTTCTTGCTGGCACCGCACAGTCCGCAAATTTGTTGCTGTTTATTCTTTTCGACATCTTTGCTCGGTGAGGCAGCTTTTTCAATTTGCAACTGTTACAAACGAAGATTACGGTTACTGCATCCTGATGAAGTGTTCCCATATTTTTCAATTGACAATGATAACAAAAATGTTATAAGGTGTTCCCTAAAACCCATGTCAAATTATGTATTGAATATAAACTTAAATTCAAACACTTGAACTTATAATTTACACTTTATTGACTATATAGCATGAGGCGTTTCGTCGTGACAAACGACTTCTTCAGATGCTTACAGAATAATTATTCTGTTATTGATGATGAGATGCTTACAGAATAATTATTCTGTAAGCATCTGAAGAAGTCGTTTGTAACGACGAAACGCGTCATGCTATGTAGTCAATAAAGTGTAAATCATAAGTTCAAGTGTTTGAATTTAAGTTTATATTCAATTATAATGGATTTACATCAAGTAAATGCCAACACTATTAAATATTCAAATTATGTAATTCAAGATGAAGGGATAGACACTTATAACTATTCGATTAATATCGAAACACTAAATTACAGAAATTTCACTTATATTATAATAATAATAACTTATATTAAATATAACTTATATATAATATAGCTTATATTATAATAATAATATAAGTAATACTATTATAATAATAATTGAATATATTATATAATTCACGTATAAGCCACGAGTTTAAAACCATTTTATTAAATTCGGATCAAACCATAGAAAGAAGGATTTTAATTTTCCACAACTTTCGTTATAAATAATTAGAAATAATAAGGTCTAATTGTCGAAAATCATGTGGAATTTCAGTGTATCTCTTTATTTGAGAATTAAATGAATCAAGTAGGTACTTCTTGATTGATTCCAGGTTTATGTTATCGAAGAAATGCGTTCAACGATCAATATGTTAATAATTATAGAACGTAAACACTCTTCTTATGTGAACTATCATCTTAGTTGGTTTTATGAATGTGTTTTATGTAATTTTCTGGACTAAAGTTATCAGTTAATGTTCATTATTTATTATATCATTTATCGTTCAATGTAATAAGAGTAGGTATATCTTATACTGATCACATAGTAAGTTTTAATGCTTCTATAATCAATTTGAGCATCCTGGGGCGTTATATAATCCACAAAATATATAGCTCAATGGGTAATTAAATTATATAGTAACAATTTTGTTGATTGAGACCATACCTAGTTATAAGAAATGACGGGTTGATTTATTGGTAATAATTAACATGGGATATGGAATATACGAGAAATGAATAGTAAATATATTTATGAATGCTGAAAATTGCCAATTCATTATCTGTGATGTAGGTACTTTAATTCATAGTGTTAATTCAATTGAAACAATTTTTTTTTAATGATAGGTTGAATTTATTTTCGTAGAAGTCTTTAAATCAGATGTTAAAAATTTGAACCTAGAGAATAAAAACAAATTGGTTATTCGTCTTCGTAAATGAGTATCACTAGCAGAATTAGAAAGTTGACTTATAGATCTTCTCTTCATTAATATTACCATTATAAGACCTTATTGGGCAAGTCCCTATCACTCAGGAATTTATTATGATTTTCGTCTGAAAATCAATTTCATAAAAATTATACTCGTAGATACCATATTTAGCATCAATTAACAATTGAATATAGCTTAAATTCAAACACTTGAACTTATGATTTACACTTTATTCACTACATAGCATGACGCGTTTCGTCGTTACAAACGACTTCTTCAGATGCTTACAGAATAATGGTTTACAGATTATGTTCAAGTGTTTGAATTTAAGTTATATTCAATTATGATGGATTTACATCAAGTAAACGCCAACACTATTAAATATCTATTAACAAGCTGAAACCATAATTCTACTATTTTTGTACTAGATGTATATAGTTATATGAATTGAAATATTCTGTTTTGGCGCTGCTCTACAGAAATGAATAGGGTGTTTTTTCTCAAAAGCAAATAATTCGTTAAATATTCGATATTCATCGACGAACAACAGGTGCCTATCTTCATTAAAAATTACCATCACAAGAATTACATTGAAAATATTTATTGATGTTTATTATGCGTTAAAGAAAATCACTCAATAAATTAACTCAATTAAACTTAATTAATCAAAATAAACTCCTGGCTTAATGTTTCACGATTATATTCAACAACATGAATTGTGAATATGTTTCGAGCGTTAGCTCATTTTACAGACTGCTTATCTTGAGTCTTCAAGAGTCTTGAAAATGAGCTAACGCTCGAAACATGTTGACAATTCATGTTGTTAAATATAATCGCGAAACATTAGGCCAAGAGTTTAATTTAATTCAATATTTAATTATGTTTCACCAAGAATTAAACGAGAATTCAATCTCAGTCAAAGAAAATAAGATTTAAATTCAATGAACTAAAGAAGGTTTATTAAATTCAGTAGTAATCATGAGTATTCAAAAGGGAACAGTGATGTGCTACTTATTCCCAAGCATAAAAGTTGGAGTACCTACTCTATTTATCATATTATTGAAATATTCAGTCATTTTCCTTCGACTTTGAAAGTACTTAATACGCATTTGTCCAAGAAGAGAGTTAAGTCTTTGATGTTAACAAATGTATACTATATATTTGTACATGTACGTATCAATTTATTTTTATCAATGTTCGTTTATTTTTTGTTTACGTTGCAATATTTCAAGGTCATTTACTTTTTCAAATATCGTTGTATCTTATGGTGAATTCCACGTAAATTTCAGGAAATTTTTTGCTCGAAGACTGAATGGAAGATCAGACTCGTAAAACTAAGTTCAGTTATTTTTTAAACATTCTTCCTAATAAATGACACTGAGGTTTCGCTTAACCTTTGGTGAAACATGATGTTAAAAACAAAAATTGAAATTAAAATACTTGGCTTGAGTTTCACTAAATATATTAGAAAAACGTTGCATACTCTTGATAAAGGGTTAACCACCAGAAACTTATGCAGAGTTTTTCAAATATATTAAGTGAAACTTAAGTCAAGTGTGTTAATTTTAATTTATTGTTTTTAACATTCTTATTTGATGGAAATCACCACATTGATTGAATAAATGCAATATACAATGTGAGGATTGTTTCACAATCAATATTGTTATTATATGCTAATGAAATCTATAAAAATTTAAATTAAAATAAACTTCACAAAATATTTGTAGGAAATTTCAAGGAAAGACGTTTCGCTATAATTGCAATAATTACAATTAAAGAAACCTTAACTGAATTATAAAGTACAGAATAAAATGAAAATTCAACTGAAAGAAAAACTATAGTATAAAATGAAATAATCATTGGTTATTAAAGTTAAATAAATGTATTGTAATAAACATTCACATTCTTCTTAAAAATATATAACTCACACATTCATAAAATTTGTATTGACTTTGAGCCGGTTCTTATTGTAATTGACATATTTACATGGTGTATCCTGATGATATCTGACAGCTATCGCCTGACCTTTTAGATATTTGTTCTTTTGATGTTAGTTTTTTGTGTGGAATTGTAGGTAAGCTCAATTTCAGTTAGTCCACATAATTATATCGTTCATACATCTCGCTTGTAATTTTTCAGTTCTGTTTCGAAATTAATTCTAGATAAGTTGAAAATTTTATTTTATTTTTCCAACTCAATAATTGGCTTAACCCTTGAGTGGTGTTTCTAAGTGAATGAACGAAAAAATAAAAGTTTGTCACATCTCTAATCATTGTATTAAGATGCAATGCAAAGACATCTAGTAAATTTATGATACAATTTAACAAGGTACACGTTATATAATCAATTGTGGAATTACGATTTGTATCTAATATAATATCAGGAATTAGGTTAGTTTATGTTGTTCTCTTATTGAAATTTCAAAGAGGTATAATTTTTAACTGTGTGCGTGTGAATACCTTTTTATAATTATTTTTATTCGCACACTTCCAACGTCCCAACATTGCGTAGGCTCGACTGACTTGAATTGATTTTCAGATGTGAATACAAATAGGCATTTCTGCATTAGCTCGTCCGAACACCTCTGTTTACATCTTTACTGTCACACTTAAATTTGCGACACTTTCTGTGAGGTCCCCTTTATCTCAGCTCTTTACAATCTTGCGATGTTACTTCCCCCGTGTTTCTACCATTCATAGGTGTGGACAACAATAATGATCCAGGTATTTTGCCCATTTTTAGTGACTGGCAGCAGTAGGTAAATGCTTGGTGTGAGATAATACAGATGGGACATGAACGAAGAGAGGGTTCATTTCACTTAAGTGCGTCTTCTGATAGTTGGAAATGTAATGTCATATAATTCAAGACGTTTCAGGTTTTGGTCAAGCCGCATTGACTACGAGAAATGAATTGGAATGGAATGATCTGAAGGAACATGTTTACAAACAGTAATTTGTTTAATAATGAAAGGTGTTTTTTGTTAGAGTGATACAGTAATAAATTCAGAATATGTAGTTACCATAATAAAGGTACGTGTAAATAAAACATACAAAAAAAAAAAAAAATATATATATATATATATATATATATATATATATATATATATAAAGGTTTCTCGAAATAAATTTGAAAGAAAGCCAAAGGGGTAGGGGATTCCTTGATAAATATAGAGGGTATTTGTTATATAAACGTTTGGTTAAAAGCGAACTTCTTAGGAAAGGTCGCGCCATAAATATGGAGGAAAAATAAGGTTCTCATTTCCTATCTTAGAAACAAAAATAGATAGAAAGAAATATAACAATAAAAAGATAAAAATAAATAGAGCAATAAAAAATAACGAAAAAATTACTATTGAATAGTATTGCCATCCACTTGGTGTAAATCCTTTATAATAAGTTCTTTATTCTCAACAAGTACAATTACCAATACAGAAAATAAAAACATAATGTTGAATAATAACTAAATAACTAAATGAAAGGAAAATGAATATTACAAAGAGCTCAATCTAATCTAGAAAGAAGAATTCTTTTTAAGAATTACCCACTCAATAATATAGAAAAAATTGAAAAAATGAAGCAACAATCCCGAACATCTCAAAAAGTGACAGCAGCGCACTAGATTTATTTTAATTTAATCAATATTTGTATCACTTCATGAATTCCTTTAAATTCTTTCAATTGAAGACAGTAACTTCCATGAAATATTACCAAAGCGAGAGAAGTGTCAAAAAAAATTCTGAATGAAATTTAAAATTTTTTTTTATTTTTTCTCGAATTTACTGTGGATAAATGATTGGGGTAGTCGAACTCAATAGGTACTCTGTACTCACTATGGAAATTTGAATAACTTGCAGAAGGTATATTTTAATACCATAAAACTTTATTATATTATATCTATTTATATTATATTATCTATCATTGGTTTTGAGATAAAAGGTGAAACATTATTGTTCTGCCTTTCATTTTCGTAGCTCGAGATTTTCCTTATGGTTGAATTCTGTCTCACTCTTTGTAAGAAAAACTACCCACAATTTTAACAAAGTAGTTAAGATTTTCGCGTTTGTTTTGAAGAAATCTGTATAATGATAATATCATTTATTTTGAATCAATCACTACATTCTTCAATCAGACAAGACTGTATTACTGTACACCGTCGAAAACTACTCAAAGAAGGGCCAATTTCAAATTTCAATGATATCTTCTACTCAGTCCTCAAATAAGAAGATCGTTTCAATTTTATCTCTAATCCTAATATCTTATACAATATTATATTCATCAAGTAACCCAGCAATCACATAGTCATCTAATAAATTTCCTCCGTTTTCCGTAATTAAAAGTGAAGAATTATATTACATATAATCGCGACTATTACTCACAAGAATGACCTTGAATAAAAAAGTGTTCAACATTCATTTAACAGATTTGAACAGATTTGCCTCTATTTATGTATGAATAAAAAATCTTTCATATAATCCAATAAAATGTATTCTGGTAAAATATAAAGTTTATTATCACTTCAGAGTTCTAAAACATTTCGTTTCTTCATTCATAATTAAAATCATTATTTTCTCACAACTGAGCTGGTGTTATTCTCAACAAAGCAAATTGTGAAAAATTATGAAAAACTTAATAATATTAGTGGAACAAATCTTTTTTACATAATTTGTAAAAATATTCAAGAATACATAAAAGAAGAAGGAACAGTGTATATTATAATTTTATTTATAGAAGATGATGATATTCAATGAATTTTCCTAATACGTTTCACAAAATAATTGACAAAATATGCAACGATCGAGAATTTTCACAGCTTCCACAATTTAAAAATTCATCTTACACTCCAATTGGCAATTTGAAAAGCAAATATATATTTACTTTGAACGGAACTTTTTGAATTCCTTTGCAAACACATTTGGGCACATTCAAGTGGTAAATCGTGCCAAATCGGTAAGCTTAGTATTAAATGGCACAAACATTTCAGAAATCAAGTAGTAGGCTTTCGACACCTGGACCACACACACGTTTCTTTGCAGTTTGCACATTCTGTGTGCTTTCGGTGACACCATTTAGAGATCAGCCTTTATGCCCGTGTTGTAATTGTTTAGAAACTAAACATCCGGAAAATTGGGAGTATTTATTGAAAAGAGGTCGTTCGTTACGTTAAATCACGCCTGTTGGTTTTGCCATAACACCTCTATAAGAAATACCAGATGGAAATAGACAAATTCAATATGAGAAACTGATATTTCTTCATATTCCCAATAGCTCAGATTGAAAAGTACTACGTATGAAAAAGGAATCGAAAATATAATCGAAATGGAAGAAAAAATTTCCAGTTGTGTATCAAGTAGTTTTGAGAAACTGATTTAGGTTTTGTTCCCAATTGAAAACACAATACTTCACAATAAAAAGATTAAATGTAATAAATAATGAAAATAACGATCAGAGCTTAACAATTGAATCAAGCTGGAATAATAAAATTGATTCTGAGGTATACATAACTTATTATGCAAGTTTTGTCTTTAATTGAAGTCAAAAATTAACAATAGACAAAATGAATACAATAAAAAACGGAAGTAAAATTCTGTTGCCTTACCTAACTAGAAATTTGTTGCAACTTATGTTAATTTTATTGATCTACCAGTAGAACTGAACTAGAATCATTGGCAGCAGAGGATAAGAACAGAAAGAAAATATATCGAATTCAAAACGACAACGTTACTCCAAACAAATTTTAATGAAATTATATGAAAGATGTTGGAACACCTCGAAATTTAATAACCAGAAAAACATTCACATCATAGGTCTATTTTATCGTTTTCTAACTTTGTATGAAAAAGATTGGAGTTAAAGGCAAGTAGTGGACGTCTTTATAAATTTTTAATATTTTTAATATGTTCATTTAGAATATGACAGAGGGGACCAATAGAGATTTTTCAGCAATTAATGAATGGTTGTGTGACGATAGGTTATCTCTAAATGTGCAGTAATCTAACTTCCTAGTTTTGGGTACAAGTAAAACCCTCAAAACCAAGAAAAACGAGAATATAATTATAAAGATTAATGAACAAAAAAGTAGAACAGTAGAAATCGCAAAATATTTAGACATTATGATAGACGAAAAATTTAGTTTCAATGATCATGTTGATTTCATATCATCTGAAATCTTTAAAAAAATCAATTTTTTGAAAAGAATAGGAAAAAACCTGTCGACATATGTGAAATTATTGTTGTTCAAATCAATGATAATGCCACATTTTGAATATTGCTTGCCTTTGCTATTTGGTTTGACTAAACAAAAATTCATTTACAGAAAAAAAGTTACAGAATTGTTCGCATACCTCTATGCGAACAATTTTAAAGTGCAATAGGTACACCCCTGTTAAAATTATGCAGAACTCTTTGGAACTAATATATGTTAAACAAAAAATACTATTTGCTTTATATATGTATAATATATTAAAAATATATTCCTATTTAAAATAAAAAAAATTTTGCTTCTATATAATGTAATAAGAAATTTAACATATGTCAGTATTGTGCATGGGTATAATACTAGAAATACTGATAGTATTTATATCCAAAGTTGCAAGGTGTCTAAATCTAGAAATACCATATACTATGACGGATTTAAGGCTTTCAATAATTTTCCAAATAAATTGAAAACTAGAACTAGTATTAAGATATTTAAGCGTGGTCTAAGAAAGTATATTTTAAATAATGAGGTATGTAATTAAACATTGAAAGCTCAAAATTTGTAGATTTTTTGTATAGCTTCAGCTAAATAAATATTATTATTATTATTATAATCAACATTAAATTTATCGATCATTTTAAAGAATTAGTAATGCAAAAAATTTTACAAACGTACTTTCCATTCGAAGCTAACTGGTGTTGGACTGTAAGTCGTAGTATAATTCCGGAATAATTTTCGAAAAATCCATAGTTGAAATTTTGCCAAAACAGTAACAAAAACCACTCTTACATAAAATGCAACGTGACAATGGCTGACCAGTGTAATTCTTTATTATACGATATTCCATAATCGTTAATAACCCAGTTAGCATTTTAAAGAATCCAACCCATCAAACAATCCACATTTTTTACACATATCTGTGAACAGATTTTTGAGAGCTTCAGTACCTTTTCTAACTTTGTATGAAAAATATAGAAATTAAAAGCTAATAGTGGACGTCTTTAAATTTAAGGATTATTCTGAAGAATTGGTAATACATTAAATATTACAAACTCAATTGCGGTTGAAAACTAACTGGTGTTGGACTGTAAGTCGTAGTATAATCCCGAAATAATTTTCGAAAAATCCATAGTGAAAATTTGTCAAAACATCATCAAAACCCGCTATTACATAAAAGGCAACAAGACAATGGCTGACCAGTGTAATTCTTTATTATACGAAATTCCACAAGAGCTGTCAATAACCCAGTCAGCATTTTAAAGGATCCAACCCATCACTTCTTTCTACACACCTGGATGTTGGGATTCTTCGCGGTGTGAAAGGTAATCGATACTTTCAATAGACTATTTATATCTCGAGTTTATAACTAGAACTAATTTCGTCACTCATCTGCCATATTCGAACGTGTGCTTTGAAAAATTCTCACCGCTGCTCTTTTGTGTGGAAGCACAAGGGTATCATTGTTGAAGTCCCGAAAAAGATAGTGCATTCTGAAGAAGGAACGCATGGAATAGATTGTATCATTCAGTGGATATACTGTGTGTGTTTCAGATGGAATACGTATGATGTTCTTGTTTAATACTAGCACAAAAGATTCTCTGAAACGATCTAAATTCACATTAATTGTGAGGTTAACTTTACTAATGAACAAAAAGTGTGTCTGTGTTAATGACAGCACCTCAAACTCTTGGCTCTGCATTCTTATGTTTTACTATTTTTGACAAAACAATATGTGAAAAATATTGTGATTTTTTTTAAAGTGTGAATAACAGAAAATTTTCATAATAAAATTGAGTATAAAACTCATCTCTAGAAATTATTTATTACCTAGAAGGTAAAGGCATGACAAAAGTAACAAAACAAGAGTAATAGTATCATCATCTTATTATCGAAAAGATTATCCATTGGAGCTATGTCTCTTAATTTTCAACAATTATAAGCTCCATATAACTGGCAACTCTAGGTCATTATTTTTATACCGAAAACTATATTTCTTCCTCAATATTCTTGCTCTTGAATTATATATATGACATCAGATAAACATCTGCTTATGCGATGTGTTCGGGCAACATTTGCATATAAACGATTTTGAAAAAACTAGTAGAGGTTTCGAAGCTCAAACACTGTCCCCCATGGTCGTTTTCAGGGACATTTTTCTTGTCAAATTCAAATGGGGTTTTGTTGATCATCCAGTGATTTCAATCTGCAATTTTTTCCGATATTTTAGTCAATTTTAATGAAACTCTTCATTTTTCCATGCGTTTTAGGACTTCCTCAGTAGTAACTGATAGACAGTATATACTTTCAACAAATCCTTAGTATATTTCTGGTGCAAATTTGCATTAATTGGAATACATAATCAACATATCAACAATAAAATTTTACGCCAAGTTGAATAGAAAATTTGGATGTTAAACAGAATGAGATCCCATTAATGTTAAGAAGCAATCTAAGATTGAAACAGACTACCGCTTCTCATTTCATATTTATCGATTCACTATATGAAAAATATGGGTACACACAACTCTACAACTGATAAATGATCTGAAATTAAGTTAAATAAATTAAAAAACAATCAAAATTAAAGACATAAATTTTCAATGAACAAAACATGAATCTTCGAACAGAATGAGAACTGGAGAATTAGGATATTATTGAGACCCTGCGTGTCAAATTGTTGACTGTCTGGATAGTCTGAATTTCGTTCCTGAAACTTCTCTATAGAATAAGTCGCTATTGATAGTTTATTTCAGACCTTGTTATGATAAACTGAAAAAGTTAATGTTGATTTGTGTATGTGTGCATGCACACATCTTTTAAGTTACAGTGACCGTATTGTCATTTACTGAGAATTTTTTGTTTTCACAAAGCAATAATTCGTAGTGAAACGTCAACAAGAAATAGTATTGAATGAAGATTTTTTCAGACGTGAATATTATTTGATGATATTAATTACCTTTATTCAATTTGAAACGTTCAGGTTCTTTCTTGTTTTGATAAGGTTAGAGATCTTGGTATAGTCTTCGATCGGAAACTTGTTTCATTCCACGCATAACCTAACTTATTTAATCTGCGTCGAAAATATATGAATTCGTTATACGCAATGGCAAATATTTCAATAATTCCTCAACATTGGTAGCACTTTTAATGCCCTAATCCGCAACAAGTTGAAGTATGGCAGCACGATATGGTATCCTATTTACACTTGCCATCAACGCCATCTTGAGGCCATTTACAGAATTAATGAATGGTATTGGCGTTTACTTGATTTAAATCCGTTATAATTAAATATAAGATAAAATTCAAACACTTGTGTTTTCGATTTGACTCTAGTCGCTCAGTATTCTATTAGCATCTGAAAAACTCGTTTATAACGACGAAACGCGTCATGCTATGTTTTCAATAAAAGCGTAAATCAAAAGTTCAAGTCTTTGATATTTTCTTATATTTAATCATTCAGAAGGTTCTTGAAATTCTTAGTTTGGAGAGAGGATGAAGTTTATCCACAGAAAGGAGTCAAACATAAGGAAATATTGAGTCGATTTAGTTTCATCCCACAGAGCAGGAGAAAAACTTTATCAGTGAAAAATTTTTCACATTGAAATTTCGTATTCCTAGGCAAAATTCTCGTGCTACCTAATTATTTCACCTAGAGATTTCCAAATAAAATCCCCCTACACTTCCTAATACAATCCCCCATTTGGTTTGTGCAGTCTACATTCAATAGAGTTGTTAATAATTGTAACATTCTCTTTGACTCCATAGAACTTATTATTAAGAGCTTTGTGAACGAAGGAAATTGACTGAAATGAATTGATTTAGTTTGAGTTCTTGTAATATTTCACTTAATTGTGTTATTTAGTTATTAGTTACTTTTTCATTTTTTTTTTCATAGATATTTGTTATATTTCTTTAATTTTATTCATTTAATTATTATTCAACATAATATCATTATTTTCTTTAATTGGGTTTTGTACCTGTTGAGAATAAAGACCTTATTATTATTATTATAAAAAAACATTAACACAATTCGGAAGAAATTCATGAACAAGTAGAGTTTCCACTCATTTTAAACCAGTAGGTACATATTGCCAGATGCGTTATTCTAAAATCTCTTTTCCTTAATCCAACAACCTAACTGGAAACTCTTTCTGGTCTCCTCAAAGGCTTTTAAAAACCAGCCGCCATTCAGTCTCATTAAGCTTTTGTTGCGTTTGAAATCTACTCTAGCGATGATAAAGATTTTGACAGTGTGATGTGACGTTCAGAAGCAAATTGGTTATATAAAATGGGGTATCATTTTAATGGCTCTAAAATATCCTTACTACCAGCTGCGAAGGATATTTCATACTTCCTTGGTAGGGGTTGCTAAAGTTAATTTCGAAGGGGTGCATTTGTTATGAACTGTACAGCTCAATAGTGTTATTTTAAAGGATGCCTTTTGAAGACAGTTATGATAAAGAATATAATATATCGATTAAATTTTGAAAAATTTCAATTTAAAAAACAATATAACAAATTTGACATAAATAAAAAGATATGAATGTTAATAGTTTTTAGGTATTATTATTAATTTTAGGAATTGAAAATGATGAAATACAGGGCAGAACTTTTTTCTTGTGAAATGAAAAAATTGATTCTCAAAATGTGTCATATCTTTATTATTTATCTGACTTTTAATGAAATTTTCATAAGAAATTTGATTGAGAATTAATGACACTTCCTAGTTTGGAATTTATAGAATATATAACTGCCTTCGTGAGAATATGGAATGTGTACAATAGAATTCTATTGTTTTTGAAAACAAGAACAAAGAGTAAAATGTCACACATTAGAATATCACAAAAATGGTTCTGAAAACATAATAAAAAATTATTTTGAAATGAAACTGGACCAGCTGACCAGTTTTTTTTTGGAACATACTATGCTGTTCGAATAAATTGGGACGAAGAATAAAAAAAAATGTTTACGTAAAATCTAACCTTTTAATGAAGTAAATACATACAAAATAGCGTAAATTCTTCATATTAATATGAAGTTTGTCAGTTTTCGCAGAAATAACTTCTTGAACTCAACTAGGCATCGATTCGACTAGCGTAGCGCAGATTTTCTTCAATTCGTCATCATGAAACCACAGTTGAATTGCACTTATAATCATTTTTTCTTTTGTAGTGCAATCCGTTTTTGCCAGTCGTTTCTTTAAAATATTCCATAAATTCTCAATGAGATTGAGATCAGGTGAATTCCCCGGCCAATCGAGTACTTTTATTTCATTATTACGCATAAAAGCTGCACTTGTTTGGAATTTTTTGAACACTTGTTGAGACACATTTATTTGAACAAATGTGTCTCATCACTAAAAACCACCTTCTTCCAGTAGTCTACAGTCCAAGCACGGTACTTTTTGGCCCATGCCAAACTTTTCTTCATCATTTTCTGGGTAAGTATAGTTGCTTTCTTCTTGGTCTTCTTGCCTTACGGCCAACCTCAAGCAGTTGTTTTCGCACAGTTGAGGTGCTCCCCTCCACACCAGAAACCATTAAATCCCTTCGAATATCAGTGCTTGTCTTTCTCGGATTAATTTTGCTATTTCTCATCAACAATTTGTCTGTTCTTGGTGTAGTTTTGCGTTTGCGGCCACAGTTTCTTTTATTTTTGGAGGCGATGAGCCACACCACCACTTCAGCTATATCTCTTACAGTCATTGATGTGTGTTCATTAAGCGCGATAATTTTGGAACGCTTCCTCGAAGTGATATCCATATATGGACAAGACAATACAGCACGTTCGGAATTGAAACCACCAACTATCGCACCGGTAGGCTCACAACTGAATTGCTCTCGAGGTGAAACCGGTCAGAATGTAAATGATGGTCAAGGTCGAACCCTCACATCACCCTTAGAGCCCTCACTATATCTTAAATTTCCATAAACTGACCCTTTGAATTGATTTCCTTTTCAAACCAATTTGAAAGCAATTCTCAACCACATGATAAATCCTATTATTGAATGAAAAATCATCAGTTTAGCTTTCACAATAAAGAGGCATATAAAAACGGCACGTGTTTTTATTTATTTATTTTTTTACAGGTACACCACTTAACAGCGTGAGCCAATAACTGAGTGGGAAAGATATAATACAGCTTACAACTTATGTAGAATAAAGAGAAATAACACCAATAACGTATAAACAATACATATGAACGATAACTATGTGGTCAAACTGACATTAAAGCTCATCCACAAGCTACAGGAAAAACTAATATCTAAAAAACTTATAACTAAAAAAACAGTCAGGCGAGTGGTCGTCTGATATCACCAGGCACGCATGCAAATATGTCGATGACGTCATGAAAAGGCTCAAAGTCACCATAAATTTTATGAAGCGGTGAAAAAGCCTGAAACATTAGTACGAGCCAGAGGTGGATAAAAAATGTTTATATTTCTACAAGGTAATCTCAGAACACGGAAATTTTGAGGAAAAGAAGAAAAGAACAATCAGCAGAACACCTTATCAACTTGGAACATTATTCCCAAATATTTCCTACGTGTTTCAAGTAATGAAACATTAATCTTGTAATAAGTAACTCATGATATATACCTCGTTCTGGATACACACCGTCAGAACAAAACCATAAATATTTCAGAAATCCTTTTATAGATTCCTTATATAACACACGTATCCTGAATTTAACACGACGATATTCTAGTTTTGAACGTATTAAGTGTTCCTATCTTCATGGCTCTCATCAGATCGGTAAGTCTAGTTGTGCTTTATGAACTTGTATATGGAGTATATAAAAGAAATAGGTTCTCTTAAACGAAGCGCGATTGTGGTTTTCTGCGTGAACTCTCAGTGTTGGGCGAATTCACTGAAACCTCACTATTTATCCTTTTCGGATTATTGAGCCGAAAGTATAGAGACAACACACAAGCATGTTTCGTTATTGATATGTAATATGTAAACACGTGTACATGAGATAAGTACCTATAACTTTTTCATGCGTTCATATAAATATAGGTATATACTTATAGTTATCATGGCGGTTCATAACATGAATGTAACCTCACAAAATCACGTATGCAAGTCTCGATTTACCACCTTGCAAGCAGACCAGATGGAAGAGTCGAGAATAAAATCCAGCTTATAATCGTGATATTGAAAGAGAATTTATATAGGCGGTACCTGATCTATTGTATCTTGGACCAATCCAGTTACGGATATATTACATTATTAAATTTTATGGGCGTGGAGTTAAGGCCTAGGCCTACGATTTTCGTGGGAAAAAACTCGTATGTACTCGTAAGCTACAATAAACTTCTGTCGAAATAAGCTAAACGTTAACATATCGTAACTATCAAACGTTTCAATGAATCAAATTTATGATTGAGTTTCTATAAACTTTAAACTTCCAATTCATTTTATAATAATTACACACACACACACACACATATATATATATATATATATATATATATATATATATATATATATATATATATATATATATATATATATATATATATATATATATAGTTGAATGTTTCACGACTGTAGATATGTATTTTCAGTTTAATAGGGATTGCAGTCTAAGACAGCAAAATCAGTTATCTTTTCAGTATTTTCCAAGCTTTCGAAAATGTTTATTTTCTTGTTCAGGGCTAAAATAGTACAAAAATTAACAGTTTATTTAGCAAGTATTTAATAGTGTTGGCGTTTACTTGATGTAAATCTATTATAATTGAATATAACTTAAATTCAAACACTTGAACTTATGATTTACACTTTATTGACTACATAGCACGACGCGTTTCGTCGTTACAAACGACTTCTTCAGATGCTTACAGAATAATATACAGATAAAATACAGAATCATTATTCTGTAAGCATCTGAAGAAGTCGTTTGTAACGACGAAACGCGTCATGCTATGTAGTCAATAAAGTGTAAATCATAAGTTCAAGTGTTTGAATTTAAGTTATATTCAATTATATAGCAAGGCACTTTAGAAAATTTTCCTTACAATTACTATGAAGTTAGTCCGAAAATAAGTACAAGTGTTCTCAATTGCATTGAGTTGAAATATTACTGCATTCTACGTGTTAGGTAGCCGAAGGAAGCGACGACAATGACTGTATTTCTATATTTCGCTTTTCAAGTGGAGTGTTCCCAGATTTGGCCGAAGTTTTATGACTAACTAAAAGAGAATGAATTTATTTTGTGTATTTAGAACGGATTTTTCGGTGAATAGGATACCAGAGTATGAGTCATTAATCAGAAAAACTCATGAGATTTATATATATGTTGCTTGAATTATCTGTATCAAATTTTTTGTCAATACAATTTCCTGTCTTTTGATGGTTCATATCAAAAATTCACGCTCTATTTATTTCTGTAGAACAGCCCCACAGCAGAATATCATAATTTTGATGACTATATACAAGACTGTAATACACATTCATGCACACAGTTTCTAGGTACGATGTTCTTAATTCTAGAGATTGCAAAAAATGAATTACTGAATTTTTTACATGAGACATCAATGTATGATGTCCATCTCAAATGTCTACATATATTCCAAGAAATTTTGTTGATTGGATTGATTATATAGTGTTGTCCCCATATTTAACATCCAAGGTACTAATTCCATTGCACTTCAGACAAAAATGAACACATACACTTTTGTCAACTTTCACCATCAGATTGTTCATTCGACACCAATTTACAAACTTCCCCACAATGAATTCACATGCCTTCAGAAGTTCTTCAGGAGTCCTGCCAGAAACAACCACCGATGAATCATCGGCAAATAGTGTCACCAAAAACAGGGACAACTTCACAGGCAGATCTTTTATGAACAATATGAATAGAAGAGGTACGAGTACATAGCCTTGCGGCAAAGCATGTATAGTTTTGCCGCATATATACATGTATAATTTTTTACATAATTGATCTTGATTCAAAACGTTTTGAGATTTTCCAATTTTTTGCATCGAAAAAGTTACATCATCTTAGTATATCATTAGTTAATTCAAGTATATGTTGAAGAATTAGAAAGAATATATTAAATTGAGACAAATGATCACAAAATTCTAACTCTAGGTTTATATTTCATATTTTCGATACTGAATTGTCAACTTCAACAATCTTCAACTTGTCAACAGTTCATTCGACAAGGGACGAAAGGTCCTCGATTTAATAAATTTAAAACAAATAAGTAGGTACAGAAGGCGATCTTAATATTATAACCACTACGCAAAATTGGCAGTTTTTGTTGATGAGAATAAAACTAGTAGACTTTTTGAAATACTTATTCCGTTTTTTGTGTTTAAAATGTCTAACTAACCTTGAACTTTGAACTAACTTTGAAAAAATTGAATATTGATAAAAAAGTACTTGAATTGATATATCATTATCTAGCAGCTTACCGCTTTGCGTTTATGACAGCCTGGCATCTTCTTGGCACGACTTCTATGCATTTCAGGCATAGAATGCATGACAATACAGGCTAGGCAGTTTTCTTCGATTATTTTTTGGTCTGTGATATTATTTTATTGAGCGTTCAATCAACCGATGCTTGTTTGTTGAAATTATGTTAAATATTTGTTGTTTTATAACCATCCAAAGGTTCTTGATAGGGCTAAGGTTTGGTAAACTCACAGGACCATCGAGTACCTTCACTTGAATATATAGAAGAATTCAATCTTTTTTTTGTGTTATGGCAGGCAACAAGTGGCACATGAAGGTATGAGGGAACATGTGGAAACCAAAATAGAACTTGAGAAAGCGTTTTTGTTTATAGCACCGTCAAACACAGTCTCTTCTAGACAGTAGATACCCACTGCATCATCGTTATTTCAACGATGTACGGGCGACCATGTATATTTCTATGACTACATATGACGGTTTCCGCCCTCTTCATAAGGATCTGTATGACAGATTCGTCCGAAAAACAGATCTGGAATAATTCAGAACTCAAGAAATATTCATAATATGTGAACCAAACTGTAGCAATTATAATGCACTATATATTTATCTGCTTCAAGTCCTGAACTGCTCAAACACTGTGATCTTTGGGCCATTTTCGGTTGGACATGCTGACATGAAAGCTTGTGATCTTTCATTTATCGAGTAGCTGTCATTGGTAAAACATTTACATCAGACTCTTGTGTCACTTCTGACACAATTCTGCGGGTATTTTTCTGTTTTGCAAATGGATGTTGTGGTTTTTCATGTTGATCACAAGGAGGAGTGACATTTTTTCTACCATTTCCTTTTACATCGTCAAGTCATATCCATATTCTCAAGTACCTAGTTTTCTTTTTTGCGTTCCGTTGTCGTCCCATTAGCTCTAGACAGGGGTCCTTCTACTGAAGTACCCCTTACTCATTATTAAAATTTAAATATAAGTTATTCTCTTCAATAGAATGTCTCTTGATCTTTTGATTTCAAAAAAGTTGTTGCTCCTGCAAAATCAAATATGTCCACTGTTCAATTCACACAGGAATATTCATATTGAATTCACATTGAAACCAAAAACTGGGTTTCAGTGTAAAATATTGTAACACACAAAAAAGCATTGCCTAACTTCGATATTTTTTCAATTTGGAATTTGGAAGTTTAATTCTAAAAACTGCCGCAATTTTGTTTCTCTAACACACGTCCTGTCAACAGAAACTGAATAAAATATAAATTACAACAAATTACAAGATTGATGTCAATGAACATGAAAGGAGGCTTTCAATATAAATCTCTATTTTTGGCAAATATAAATTGAATATACATTCCTTTTTAGATACATCTTGCTTCAGATACTTCTACCAGCGCTCACAAGTCACACAGAAGATTTGTAGGTTATTTTACAAATACCACAACCATTGACATATTGATATATAATTTCATGCCAAAAATTGTTAGATTATAGATTAAATTTAAAAATATTATTCTATATTTCAGAATTTGACAGCTGAATGAAATACTTTCACTTTCTCTACTTGTTGAGTTTCAGTGTTCGGATAAAGGTTATATTGTACTAGAAGATCTCTCACCTACACAACCCAGCAACATAAATTTAATAGATCAAGATAGTTAATAGCTTCTACAAATTCACGCCTATTTCGATCCAAAGGAGCTGCTCAAAATATATAAACCGTTCCGATCCATAAGTCCGTAATGTAACCTACTAAGCCGGCTTCTACACGGAGGCTAGTCCAGAAATATTACCATCGTAGGTATAAATTTCTATTTATAATTACGCAGAAACCATTTGTGTTCTATAAATTATCGCTAATTACTTTTACACCGTGGAGGCTGTCAAAGACGGTCGCAACGTCACAGAGAAACCACGCCGTGTGTCTAATTACGAGTGGGTCCCCATTGTATAATATAGAAATAAAACCTTTATAAAATTTCTTCCACCGTGTATCAATTAGCAGTAGATGGCGCCACCATGTAAAGAAATGTCGGCATAAATTTGGATTGAAGCGAAAGAAGGTTTTACCTTGAATTGGTAACAACTGTCAAGATGTCCTGTAAAATAAAATTTAATATTTTTGTGGTTATGTGAAGTTAAATGATGTGAGTCGGCATTTATCAAATTCCATTTTCATAGTTGTGGTTATTTTAGAAATACTTCAGGATATATGATTTCTCTTTTTATATTAAAACAGGAACAGCAGTATTTATAGTTTTCTTTTTCCACATTCATGTTTTAATTACGTTACCGTTTTTATTATATGTTTTGTTGTATGAACGCAATATATATATATATATATATATATATATATATATATATATATATATATATATATATATATATATATATAATATATATATATATATATATATATATATATATATATATATATATATATATATATATATATATATATATATATATATATATATATATATATATATATATATATATATATATATATATATATATATATATATATATATATATATATATATATATGTTCAAAAAGGTTTCTGCGGTCAGAAATATGTATAAAACTTGGTTCTCGTAATGAGCAACGTTCTGGATTTATATAATCTCAACGTTTCGGCTTCCGTTGTGAAGCCATCTTCAGGAGTTGGAATAAATTGGTAAATGTAAGGGTTACTCGGTTACGTGGCCTCTATCTGCCTACTCCACGAACTGAATGAAGGAAAATGAGGAAAGGTTACCTGGTTACGTGGCCTCAATCTGCCTACTCCACGAACCAAATGAGGGAAACTAGGAACGATAAGAAATAATTCGGTTGCGTGGCCTCAATCTGCCTACTCCACGAGCCAAATCGTTTCTTATAGTTAACTCCGAAGTCTCAACCTGCCTGCTCTTCGGAGTCAACTCCGGAGTTGATTCTCCGGAGTGTTTCCTAATATCCTTTAGCCATATTTTTCATTTTTTCTACATTCATAGGATTCAGATGAAAGTCATCGATCTAGATGTCTTACGTGAAGGTTTTCATTTGGTTTTGTTTTTATTTTATTACCATTCATATTCGATAATACTTCAATAAGTGTTATCTATTCTAAAGAGCTAATTCATGATGAATTTCTGAGATAGAATTCTCGCTTACCTCTGCTGAAATATTGATTATTAATTTAAATCGAACTCTTAATTTAATGTTCCAAAAATATATTGAGTTTTGATTATGAGAAACATGTCGATTCAACGTTTAATTTCATTGTTATTATTCAATATATTTGTGAAACATTAAGCCAAAAGTTTAATTTAAATTATCATAATGAATTCATCGAATTTTTAGTCATACGTTATATAACATAAAAAATCTGTAATAGTTATAGTTTCAACATGTTACTATTTTGCAATGTTTTCTCATATAACAGAAGAATTGTTTCGAACTTAATATAAGATGAGTAGGAAAAGTATTCAAAAAATTGAGAAGGTGAATGAAATAATGTAAAGACGTGAGAGCTTCTAATAACATTTTCTCTTTTTATGTTTAATTTTAATTAATTTTTACGTCTCTGTTTTAGTTTCATCACTGAATTGTGAATTTCCCTCTACTAGTAAAGAGTTTTAGGCACGTACATCTGCGTTCGACTTAGAATTTAAAGAGGTTAGTTTGGCAGTGAATGTAAAGTATATTGTAAATCATACTTACAACGTACTTTAGAAAAGAGAGTCGAATTTGAATTTCTGTGTTTTAATTTAAGTATGAATTCTACTTCCACTTCCCAATTTTAACATGACCAATAAAATAGTAAAAAGAAAGAAATAGCATATTACATGACACGGATTAAAAACTAACTTAATTCATCTTTAACTCGAAAACAACCTCAAAATATAGTAAATAAGTAGAATCACTCGAAAATGTCACTCTCCAATGTTCAAGAACTTATATTTTCAGCAATGAAATACTCATTTTCCATATTTCATTCATATTACACACCTATTATGTTCAAATACTATATTTGAACAATGATAGCTTATACAACATATAGTGAGTTAACAATAGAAGGCAGGTTTGATGACTTTCCACACAAATTTACAACTTGCCTAGAAACGAGTATAATATATAATATTATACCGGAAAAAATAAATGAAATATGCATTGTGATGGATGTGGGGAATATTGTTAATGACACATACAGGAAGTATTGCATGTAAAATGTGTTCAACCTATTACTTCTACTTTAACGGTACAGTCCAACCTTCAATCAATTTATAGAAATTTACTACGTTTCCGAATTCAAATAGTTTGAGTTCTTCAGATATAGTTATTAACATTGTTATTCAAATTCTAGATAATACGAATTTTCAGAAGAAGTAGAGTAACAATAGAAATGTTGAGGAAGCGTTCCAAAATTTTTGTGCTTAATGAAAACACATCAAGGACTGTAAGAGATATAGCTGAAGCTGTTAGTAAGGGAAAGTCCAGCGTTTCGAGAATTTCAAAAACATTTGAAGAAAGTGGCCCATCGTCTCCAAAAAAAAAGGAAACTGTGGCCGCAAACGCAAAACTACTCCAAGAACAGACAAATTGTTGATAAGAAATAGCAAAATTATTCCGAGAAGGACAAGCACTGATCTTCGAAGGGATTTGATGGTTTCTGGTGTAGAGGTGAGCATCTCAACTGTGCGAAAACGAATGCTGGAGGTTGGCCGTAAGGCAAGAAGACCAAGAAGAAAGCAACTGCTTAGCCAGAAAATGATGAAGAAACGTTTGGCATTGGCCAAAAAGTACCGTGCGTGGACTGTGAACGACTGGAAGAAGGTGGTTTTTGATGATGAGACACATTTGTTTGTTCAAGGGTACGAATTAAGTGTTGTTAGACAAAGTGATGGGGAAACTTTGCGGCCTGATCATATTCAGCAAACAGTAAAACATCCTTCGAAACAAATGTTTCGGGGTTTTTTCACAAGCAATGGCACTGGACGATTATCTGCTATAACAGGGATGATGAATTCAGTGAAATATGTGGAAATATTGTGCACCAGGATTGTCCCATTCATGAACACGTTTGATGGAACATTTTAGCACGACCTGGCTCCCTGCCACAATTCCAAACAAGTCCAGGCCTTTATGCGTGAGAATGAAATAAAAGTACTCGATTGGCCGGAGAATTTACCTGATCTCAATCCATTGAGAATTTATGGAATATTTTAAAGAAACGACTGGCAAAAATGGATTGCACTACAAAAGAAAAAATGATTATAAGTGCAATTTAGGTGTGGTTTCATGATCACGAATTGAAGAAATTCTGCTTTACGCTAGTGGAATCGATGCCTACACGAGTTCAAGAAGTCATTTCTGCGAAAAGATGACATACTTCATATTAATATGAAGAATTCACGCTATTTTTTATGTATATACTTCATTAAAAGGTAAGATTTTACGAAAACATTGTTTTTTATCCTTTGTCCCAATTAATTCGAACAGCATAGTATATATATATATATATATATATATATATATATATATATATATATATAAATTATAAATGTTTGGATATTTGGAGTGTGTGTGTGGAATTCATTAATTCATATTTACGAGAAACAAAATCAAAAATCCCATTACCGCAACCCCAGTCAACATATCCATTGTTAATCCTTCACCCATCCAGCACACCTTCTGACGATTTCCGCGCCCTCTAATCAGAGAACAGATCGAGATAGCCGACGTTTTGTTGTTCTTTGTCGAGGGGAGACAGCCGGTGCCCCCCCGCGGCTCAACGACAGCGCCCCCTGGTGCGCGCATAACCGAAACAGCGCTCTCTAATGTTGTCGTCGCTCCAGCCATTGTCATTTGTATCCTTTATTATAAGAACTTTAATGGACTTTTAAAAGCCGTTTTGGTCGATTAAAAATTCCCCGACGAAAAATTCTTCTTCACCGACTTGGGATTGTAATTTGGCATCGTTTATACCGAGACTTGTAAAGAAATATTTCACATCGTATTAATAGACTGCATAAAGAAATTTCGTAACAAGTTGGATTGAAATATTTATATATTATTCGAAATTTAGAAGAATATTCAAATTTGTTTTGATTGTTAGTATTGTCGGTCTAAAATTTTTATAATTTGGTTCAATTTTCCAATTATTTTTTATTCCTCATAATTTTTGCTATTTTAATTTTTTATTTTTTTTTCGTTTTTCTGTCGAATAATTTCTTTTCATATTCTTTAGAAATGTTTTATACTTTGCAGACTAAAAGTCCAACATTACTTCAATCTAATAAGGAATGAAGAGGTACTGTTTGTTTTTCCAAGATGAATGATGTAGAAGAGAATTCCGTTAGGATCAAACCAAAACTGAAAATAGTTTCGATAATTTTTCTTCAGAAAAGGCTTTTAATAGTAATTATGTATTCACAAATTATAGAAACTAATTTCTATTGATAATATTTTCAGTAAAAAGTTTTTCGTTTTTATACTTATTAAATATGTTACAATTTAAATAATTGAAATTATTTTCAAATTGATATTGTTGAAATTACTCTAATCAGCTGATATGTTGATAAATATTGCTTATAACCACAATAATAATAGAGAAGATGACATGAAAATCTATAAGGTCTTCAATTATTTTTGTTTACACTCAAAGTTAACATGAAAACTTTTTGAGCTGCCATTTGTTTTAGGAAAGAAAGGAATTCTTTAATCCATTATATTTCGTCACCTCAATAATAATACGACATTCGATATCCACTAAAAACCAACAAATTGAAAATATCTGCAATATCGAGAACAGAAAAATTAAAACAACATATTCTTTAAAAAAAGGAATTCAAACCTTTTCAATACACATGAAATAAAATTGACAAGGTTTTTGACAAGTCGTTTATGATCTTTTGCGTCGTTTAATCTGAATTAATTATTCACTTCTTTCTTACAGTGAATATAAAATATGAAAAAAGACTTAATGTTTTCAAGTCAAACACAAAACTATATGTAAATTGACAAAGGCGAACAATATTACCGCAATAATTGATATGGACAATGTTTAATTAATGTCGTTCCTAATTTAGTTTTTATTAACCTTCATTATTATAAACACTAAAACTGTGTATTCGTAGTTTCTGATTAATATTAAGGGAGAAGTTAGAAACCAAAGACCACTGAAGTTGCAAAATATTGTAGACACTGTGGATTCGAGCAGATGACATGTAACATCAAAACGTCACTGAAGAAGAATATCACGAAATAACTCATAAATATTTCTGTATTGAACTTATCAAGGAAGAATTAGTAACAGTTATAATCGTTTTAGTTATAGTATTGATAGTGGTGGTCTAATAGTTTTTCAATCATACGCTTTCCAGTTTACTGGTGAAGCTAAAAATGGATAAATAGTGTTTACTAGAAACTTAATTCTAGTAAACATTCATTCTAGTAGGCATTCATGTTTTTTGATTGTTAGCGTCCCTGGATAATATTGACTCGCCACATTTGATGTTCGCGAACAGTTAGAAACTATATTATTTCATTAAATCATAGGACGTGAAGTGTTCAACTTCAGCTCAGGCTGGATCATGTTACCAGTTGGTGTGAGGATAATTATTAGACTTTAAATGTGTCAAAGTGTAAATGTTGTGTCTTTCACAAGGAAAAAAGTTCGAATTGAGTATGATTACAGCGTTGGTGGTCCGGTTCTTACCCGTTCTGATAGGGTGAGTGATCTTGGTATTAGACGTAGTGGCAAATATTTCAGTAATTATAAGACTATTTAATACCCCTATCATAGGAAGTTGGAGTATGGCAGTATGATCTGGCATCCTATTGATACTTGTCATCGAAGCCATCTTTAGGTCGTTCAGAGAAAATTCTTCAAATTTCTAGTTTGGAGGGATGATAACGTTTATCCACAGAGAGGAGCCAATCATGACGAATTATTGAGTCAATTTAGTTTATTCCCATTACAGGGCAGAAGAGAAATTTTATCACTTAAATTTTTGTTCAAATTACTGCACAACAGTATTTATTGTCCTCCCTGAAATTTCGTATTCCTAGGCAAAATTCTCGTACTACAGAATTATTCCACCTAGAGACTCCAAAGAAAAACTCGCTAATACAATCCCC
This sequence comes from Henosepilachna vigintioctopunctata, assembly GCA_030704895.1. NCBI lineage: Eukaryota > Metazoa > Arthropoda > Insecta > Coleoptera > Coccinellidae > Henosepilachna > Henosepilachna vigintioctopunctata. Next base: position 3,742,633 of record JARQZJ010000095.1, on the reverse strand, counting down.
TATTTGGTTTATGGAGTCTACATTCAATACAATTGCTAATAAATGTGACATTTACTTTTATTCCATTGCAGTTATTATTTGGAGTTACCTGAGGAAGGGAAAATGACTGAAATGAATTGAATTAGTTTGAGTTCTTTGTAATATTTTATTTAATTTTCTTATTTAGTTATTAGTTACTTTTTCAGTTTTTTAGATTAGATTGAGCTCTTTGTTATTCCTGAAAAAGCATCATATATTATATATATATATATATATATATATATATATATATATATATATATATATATATATATATATAATGGTCATATCTGAACGTGCTGCAATAGGACAATGGCGACTCATTGAAGAGTAAGCAAAAGTCAAAGGTCATCGTTCATTCGGATCAATTTCCCGCGGTCCTACGCTTGTTCTTACCGGTCAATTTGTCATGCCCCTCCTGAGACCGGCCCACGCGAATTCTCCACCGCCGTCTCCGAATATTGCGCCGTCTCCGAGTAAGCGACGGATAAAACATCTTCCTAATATAGTACACACTTCCATCCGACGGATACGTGAAGTATTTTCATCAACTATCAGCTGACAATATTTCTGAGAAAAAAGAAAAAATTTTAAATCGCGCAAGTTGTTTGGGAGTTCTCGTAAAGTGAAAATTATGTGTAAGGATATAAAAATGTACTGATTGACCAGCTAAATACATTTTGTGAACTTTGATATTCGACTACAAAGACCGAAGTACCAACTGCAGAAGGAAAAAATAGTTTTTAAGAATTTCTTATGTGAGATTCTATCGAACTGTTAATCGACAATATGTTGTCGATTTATCTGACTTAAAGGAGGCAAATAAGTTGACTAAACCTTTAATCCACATATGCGTGATATTATTTTGTTGGTTACAAAGAAACGTTAATTTAAACAAATCAATTTATTGGACACCGAATTCATCTATTGCAGTGTAGCAATTTTGTATTATGAAATAACATTGCAAATGAATTTTAAGTGCCCATCAATGATTTTCCTGCACTTTTCAATTAACAATAACTCCTAGGTAGTTGTGTGGTTTTAATTGCTTCATTCAAATAATCAGCAATAAAAAAATAATTTTCAATTAAGAAACACATCAAATATGAATAAATTGTTTCCCATCTTTTATTAAAGGGGAGCAATTATGAATTATGACAGAGCATTGTAGTAACAATTTAATAATATAGATAGTGCTCATTAATGAATATTAATGCTAACACGTTAATTCTTTGTGACTCCATCCATTACCGATGTTATAAAATTTCGATTAACATAAATACCTTATAGTTGCTCCTTCAGGATATTACATTTTAACATTCAAATAAATAATCAGCTGTTAATTAGTGATTTTAATTCATGTCGGAAATAGGATCAAAAAATTAAGATAATACTGCCTCTTTGTATTGAAGTGGAGCAATTGTGGATATGACACAGCAATGTCAGAACAATTAAATGATAAATTTCATTCAAAGAAATTGAAGATCAAATTCAGATTTATATAATTTCTTTCAGTATGTAAAATTGTTTTATTAAATGTAAAATTTTAGTCTATTATCTAAAAAAAGATTGCTCCGCATATTTTCACAAGTGATTCAATTGCTTCAGTGCTGCAGCAGTGAAGCAATTATTAATTAATTATTATGAATGTATGCATTATGAATATCACGATCGATTATTCATTAAAAACAATTGGAGTTTAGTACTTTTTAGCAGTTTCAATTACTCATTTAGCAAAACCTGCATCATCTAGTGTTGCCTAAAGCAAGACCAATACGAGTCTTTGGCAGTCTTGGTCTTGCCCCTGATCTTGGTCTTACTGCGAGAGTCTTGTAAATATTGCAAGTCTTGCTAACTGTAAGTTTGTTTTTATTTATTCAACACATCGTCTTTATATCAAATAGAATTATTAAAAATTATTTGAGTACAATGAATTCATCACAATAATTTGAGAGCATAATTCATAATTCAAGAAAATAAAATGAAAATAACCCTATACAGCTTACTCATGCATACAATCTGAGACTGATAAACGCAATAATAACTTCTATCATATCTGCAATATCTGCAGATATGGAGCTTTCACGCCTTTTTACTGCCTAGATGCTACAATTCAAGTATTATAGAAATAATTTCAAAAAACACCTGTACACTTTTCATCATTTAAAAAAATATATCTCACCAAATCAATGAACTAATATTGATAATGGATAGCAGAGAATACAGATTAACGGAATCTTCATTTATATAAAATATCATTTCATAAAAAAGTAATATGAGGAATAGAAGAAATAGTAAATAAAATAGAGTAAAACTAAACGTCAATAATTTTATAATATGGTTACTTTATATTGATTCTTTCGACCAAAAATTCATGATGATCCCTCATTAAATTTCTTCTCTTGAAGCACATTTTAGTTGCTCTTTGGCAATATCAAAGGACAATTTCGATTAATCAAAATTGATTATTAAAACAGCAAATATTTGAAGGAGATATTTTTCTTCATGTGAAAAAATGTACATGACCTAAAATACCATTATTTCGTCTAAGCATCAAACGAAGATCAATTACATTTTACAGCCCCCTCTCATAATCCAGTTATTTTTAACGGCCCAATTAAGCTAACGAAAAAACAATCTCTCTTGTTTATATTCCAAAATGTTCTCTAACTATTTATAACCTGCCTTTATTGTTAATTTTAATTATGTATGGCCAGAACGAGTGTTTAACACTTCGAAATAATACCTACCTTTTTCGGGACGGGCAAGGGGTTACTTACCCCCCGCTGATCAGTTTATAAAGTCCCTAATGAAGCGGCTATGCGAGATGGTCTGGCAGAGGCTGAAGTCGTTAAATATACGAAAAATACATCAGTCATTAGGTAACGTGTGTCTGATTTTAGCCGCCTTATATTCAAGTTATTACCTCACCGAGTTTGGAGCTTCTATGTGGATTCAAAATTCCACAAGTTCCAAGGCCTCTAAGGCATTTTCCTTCATTGTAGTTGGTTCCCACACACTCCGATTGTTTTGAATCGAAGAATGAAGCAACGTCAATTCAATAATAGCCAGTAATTGAAAAACATTATATGGAGAAATAACACAAATAAAATAGTATTCTCTGGCATATCCCGCTCATCAGGTACCAGAATTTGCTAATGTTAACTATTAAATTATTAGAAAGAGGTCCAATGCTTCATTGTATATTTTTGCGAATAGTTTAGACGTTTTGAGCATTTGATTGTTTTCAATACTCAAACAAGATACTCGGAAACGTTTTGAGATTAGGTTAATTGGTTTTGAACTTATACTTTTTGTGGCGTGTTAAAATGGGAGTAATTTTTCAAGGTTTGAGATCATATCAAAGCTCAAATTACCCTTATCATGTTAATGTCTTTCTTTGTTAATGACTCTCTAAATTTGCAAAAAAAAAAGGTGGAACAATCTACTAAAGGTATAATCAAGGCACTTCATCAAATATTTTTTTGAATTTCTAACTCCGTTTTTTTATATGAGCAAGAATAAAATATACAGATTCCATCCAATTATCAGTGTATTTCTGAATAATATACTATTATCAAAGATTTATTGGTAATTAATTGAAACGTGGCTTTATTCATTGATTTTTCACTGTACGTTTTTGAATTTAAATTGAGTCTTTAATATAAATTATTTTCATTTGGAATTATTTTTTCTTTGAAACAAAGAAAAAGCACAACCTTCTGTATTGGACAAAATTAAACAGAATAATTTTTTATATAACGAAATGTTGAGAAATCAGGTATCAAGTATCAGGTATCAAGTATCTTCAAATTAAACTAAGGAAGTTAATTTTTGGTTTGCATTCTAAGTAAAATTAATTCACTCTTGTCCTTTGTGTGTAGGTTTCTCTTTTCATTGATCCCTTCATCAGGAGATACTGCGAAATTGTTATGATGACAAAATCTGGAGTATCAAAGGAAAATATGTATTAAGGAAGTTACATTTTTAAATACATGACAGCACTTTTATTGTTAGTCGAGAATTTAGAGTTGAATATATTATTTTAGTTCATATATTCTATTTTATGTTTTCTAGAAATTTCTCATAGTATATTTTACAGGAAATTAAGATAAATTTGAAACATGGGTACTCTCTCAGTTAGCTTGGATGCTAGACCAATGCCATAGTTTTCTTTTATCTATCTCACGCCAAAAACAATGACATTGGAATGGAGTAGGTATGAAGATAATGACTTCAGATTATAAATATTCAAGTTCAGAAAACTATAGAGTATATAATTTCCATCTTTGAATTCATTCGTCATATAAACTTTTATATAATTTTGAATAATAATAATATATCACAATATATGAAATACCTAATATATAATGCAACGGTCTGAACTGTCAATAACGATTCCCTTATTTCTATATTAATATCTAGCGAATTTTGTTATTTGTTATTCAGTTTAGAGGTTATTTATATCATTATAATTGTTTATTTAATATTATTATTACATTCTCAGATTTAGTAACTCTCTCTGAAGATGTTTTAGAGGTACGAAACTTGAAGTATGAAACCATTGCCTCATCAAATAGATATTTGATATATTACTTTCATTTATTTATTAAAAAAATAGTTATTCAATATATAAATATTTTGTGGAACGTTGTTTTGATTTTGATTTTCGATAGAAACTGCCATATCACTTCTTCTCTTTCGTAACCGTTCAGCCCAAAATGCAAGTTTTCAATGTTGCAATCATGTTGTTCGATCTATCGGATACTCATTTCAATCGATTTTGACACTGCACAGGTACGTGTAGTTTTTTCTCAATCTTCGATAATCTCCCCGGTCGCTTTGAGTTTGATATTGTCGTTTCCCAATAATTGTTTTTGTTTTTTCCTGTGGAAAGACTACCAATATTTTATCTTAATCTTGATGATATCCACTCGAGTAGCCAATTGAGAGAGTGACTAATTTCTCGGATGATTGATTTGTCAGCTAAGTAATTTTGGGATGATAAATTGTTTTAGTAATTGAGCATTCTTCGGTGTAGGTCCATTTGGGACCCAAATGAAGGTAGCAAGGTGTTTTGTGGATGTCGTTAGGACTGAAATTAACGAAATTTTGACCGTCGGTTGTAGCCTTCCGTAGACTGTGGTACTATTTTTAACGATTTCTCAGGTGGTTTAGAAATATTTATACACGAAAGTTTTTCCATCTGTTGAATTAGACAATTCAAGAATTGGAAGAAGTGAAATTTTTCATAGTTAAAATGCCAAAATTGTTAAAATGCTAAGAGGTTGACAAATACGCGATAGTTTTCGAACGAATGAAATTATTGATTCGTTTCGAATAAATTTGAAGTATAAAGTATAACTGACACGGAGGTTTCGCTTATTTTCATTTGCAAGGAATAAATATATCGTGGATTCTAAAGATCTCGTAATTTTTAAGCAGACAATGCCTTGTATTTCATCAAGGTCTTAAAATAATTTTGTATGAATTACTATTTCCAAAAAAAAAATGTCTAGTCAACCATATTTGAAATTTGACGATTTTTTCATATCACTGGTAGTCTGTTCTGCAATCAATAAAATAAGTGGTTCTTGATGGGGTAGAAAAATATAGACCTGTTTGTTCCATGCAAAAAACGTAACATTGAATACAAGTTTACTTATAAACACTTTAATGATGGAAATTCCTTCTCTATTTTTGGTTTTAAATTAATATTCGACAACTTCGTTATAGCTTGGATAATTCCTTTAAAATCTCGACAGGAAACTGTAGAAGTTATGTAATCGCTCACTTTACTCTGAAGTAGTACTCTCGATGCTCCAATAAGTACCAACCATACCAAAGTCTATATGAATGTCCACTTTCAATATATACAAATCTATATATGCCGATTCTTAATGTGATGGAAAAAGAATTATAATGAACTACTTACTCTCTTAGTTTTAATTTCTTTTCTTTTTATTTTATTTTTTATTTTATCTCAATTTGCATGAATGAAAATATATTTCTATATTATGAACAGTTCTCATAACAGTGGATGTACTAAGCTTATACTTCATTTCTTCGAAAGATTTATATGAATTTAGTCATAATATTCCTTAATTCATGTAAAGCTTCTAAATTCTTCCTTATCCCTCGATAATCCAGTAAATATTTTACAATAGATACTCATCATATATGAGTTCATCTTGGAATAGGCTGGGAAAATGTTGGCTTCCATCAATAGGATTAGACCCTGTTACAATGAGATTACGGAATATAATAGCATCTTTTAAGATTCACTTAAGATATAATAGAAAGAGCTGTTGAAATAACAATGACTCTCAGGTAAAATGTGAACAGGCAACTAATCATATTTACTTTATTTTTAGTAATACAGTAAGTAATTTGACATTACGTATCAATTATGAAATTTACCCTTAGTCTTCAATAATGTGGATTTTAAGGGTTGTTAAAAGGTTGGTGCATGATGTGCAAACTGATTGTGATGATTTTTTAAGTGAAATTCAGTAAATATTTCAACAAGAAATTTGTAATAAAATTGGCAAAGTAGTATGATTTAGGGTTTTAAGGGTTGTTAAAATTTGGTGCATGGTGTGCAAACTAACCCTGATGATTTTTTAAAGAGAAATTCACTAAATATTTCAGCAAGAAATTTGTAATAAAATATTGGCAGAGCATTATGATTCAGCTTAGTAAAGAACTTTCGTTACAAAATTAATATATTTTGAAGCCTGAAGGCTGTCGAACCTGGGTTCACATCCCTGGTGAGATTTGGACGTTTGGGTGTGTTTCTGATTTTTTTATGAAATATTATTCATCTTGGAAAAAGCCCTTGTTTATAAGCCCAATATCTCAAAATGAAAGAAGTATATTTGAATAGTAGCAGTTTCTCATGAGTTTTTCGTCTTTCAAAATCGTCCAAAGAGTTGAATAGAGTGAAATATTAGGCCAGGTGTTTGATTCTAATTTTTTTTTATTAGCAAGGAATTAATTTTCCGATATTTTAAATAACTAAACTAAAAAGAGCTTAATTTTCATCAAAATAGCATTCAATAAAAAAAATTCCGATAATTTCAAACATTATAAACATGTTTAGCCAGATTATGTCTGATCAGGTTAAGTGCAAATCGATATTCTACTGGGCATTATACAATTATGAACTAATTATTTAAGAATTGATTTTTCTCCAAAAATTCAACATTAAGTGTTTTAGGAGTTTATTACTCTAGAAACACAACTATTCATTATGTTTCATATGAGAAAATCTATTTTAGAGGCATTAAGAAGAATTTAGCAGTTTATTTGTAATAAATCATTTATTACAAATAACGACCAAGGATAAAAGCCCCCAAAGATTCGTAATTTATCCATAAGCATTTGCTGCTTGAAATACTAGAAAAATGTATGAATATCTCGAGGTAAGAAAATGTCAGAAAAAACCACAATGAATAATGTAAATTTTAATAAACTAGTAAATAAATTTCAATATTATGAGACGAATTATTAGTTGCAAAATAATAAAGTTGCAAATCACAACAAATCTGTTGTGATAAAAAAAAGTCTGCTATAACGTTTCTAGAAATAACAGGCTATTTGTAGTGCAACAATCTTTATTTTTGTTGACGTTTCTTTGTATATCACAACTTTTTCAAAACTAATGGATAATTGAATTTCATAAATAACTATGGATATCAAAAGCGTCAAACTTATTTTTTTATATCAACTTGAATGAAAAATCATGGTGGGGAAGACTAATAAACTTCCATGTGAATGATGAAGCAGAAATATTCCTATGAATACTAAAGGAGCAAAAAGCAAAGTTGTTTTCTGAAAAAAGAAATAAGTGTGACGTTTTTGATATCCATAGTAATATATAAAATTCAATTATTCATTAGTTTTGGCAAATTTGTGTTATATAACGAAACGTCAACAAAAATAACGATTTCGGTATTACAAATAACCTGTTATTGCTCAAAAAATTATAAATAAAACTACACCAAACATGCAATAAAACCAATTCTGAAAAAAAAATTATATATATATATATATATATATATATATATATATATATATATATATATGTGTGTGTGTGTGTGTGTGTGTGTGTGTAAAATTATAGAGAGATATATATAAGTCGCATTTGTAAAATAATAGAAATAGATATTGTTAAGAATGTATAGGATATAAGGACTTTGAATTGATTTATAAGATTGTACACAGGTATATCTCAAACGTTTGATTTATTCTGAAAGAAAAATGACTTTTATTTACAATATTCATTAACATTATCAATTCAACTTACCTAAAAGAAAAATCAATTTAAAGTCCTTATATCCTATACAATCTTAACACTATCTATTTCTATTATTTTACAAATACGTGTTATCTATATCTCACTTAGTTTGAAAAGGAATTTCTTCAATTCTGTCTATTTAAATCAAGTTTCTCCCTTCATCTTGGAAGATACCCATTCACAGCTATAATTCTTATTCTTCTTAACAGTAACTATATACAACTAAATACAAATTATATGAGGAGTTTCTTATCAATTAACATATATAATATATAGAAATTCTGGTTTTCAAAAATTACTAATTTAGTTTGTGACCGTATCGGAAGTTTCACAGAAAAAGACAACAATAATGTATAGATGTATTATAATCAAAGTACCTGCCATACCATTTTAAAATATAGAGTGCATACAAGTTAAAATTGGTTTGAAAGTGTTTTTTTTTCGATTCGTTACAAAAAATGAATATAGATTTCTACGCACTTTCCTGTTTCGTACGTTTCTAACTACAGACAGGTAGTTTCTTAATAAAATTTTACTCTGATGTGTATTTTTTTCTTTTCAATTCTTTGTTTTGTGGAATACACAATACCAACAAACCTCTTCCGCCATAATCCAATCTCCAATAAATAACCATCCATAGCAATTAATATCTCAATCTCCATGAACAATCCATTAATTATGTTTGTACACAAGACGGGCATATTTATATTGTACCTGCCAATTTCTAACATTGTTCTTAAATAGGACCATAGCCTGGTGGCGTCCCACACTGATTCCACGAGCTGCATCTTGTGCCCATGGAGAATAAGGTGTGTATCATCTCGCTGTTTCTGGAATTAATAACAACCTGCGAACCATAAACTAAGCCAAGAAATTCATTATGTATCTTAAGACGCCACTTAAAGATAATGACGAAGAGTAGGTGTCCCTACCATTTTTTTTCCACCCACCACTGTGGTTCAGGTGAAATATCGAACCCTGAGAACATTCTAATTGATTTTACATTGGCCGAAATTGTTTATTTTGTTGAAAGTTATTGTTATTGTATAGATAGGTTGCCGTACCCACATACTGACTCATCCTTTTATGTTATACTTTCTCCTTTAGGAATATTACTTGAATGAATAACGTAGTCGGAATGAATGGAAAAGAACCTCATGAAGATAAGACCTGATTCCTAGAAATCTGATTAGACTAGTGGATCCAATCTAGTAGACTAGATTTGATAGTGCAATTAAATTATTTATATAAAAAAGTTTGATATATGTTTTACGTACTGTACTTTTGAAATTTATTTCATCTTCAGATGCTTCTCTTTATTGTTCTAAACATAAACTTTGAGATTACAGAATAATTATTCTGTAAGCATCTGAAGAAGTCGTTTGTAACGACGAAACGCGTCATGCTATGTAGTCAATAAAGTGTATATCATAAGTTCAAGTGTTTGTATTTAAGTTTATATTCAATGCGTATTTTATATTAAATTATGAGAAAATTTTAAATCATTCAATTAAATTAACTCACTTGAATAAAAACGGATGCTCTTTGCTTAAAACATATGATCTTTAAATAAAATACACTAATCGATTTCTTTTAAAGAGATTCGTAATTCGAGAGATTTTCAAGAATAAGAAATCGAATTTCTTATAGGTGTTATATGATTAATATCATTTTCTTTGAACACAAAATAGTGGTCTCCGTAACGAACCTTCTACCCAGTGTTTTGTTTCAATTATGTTGCTAATTCCTTTGGTATTCCCGTTATATATTTGGCTGGAAAAATGAGACCTCATTGTTTCAAAATGAATGTATTGAATTATTAGACGATGAATAACATAGCACAACAGTCCGTTCTCCAGTTGACAGTACAACAAAAACATTAATGAGAAGCAATATCCCGGGTTTAAATTTCGGACTCTTTGTGTTTCTGACACCCAGCAGACCTTTTCGGCGTTTCACTTACGATGACGTAAATATATTTCTCCTTCCTAACCAATCCTTCCATTAATTTTAAGATATATTGCGATCTCACACTGAGTACAATTAAAAATTTCATTATTTATTCCAAAAGTTTGATTTAGATTTTGATTCGGTCGAAATAATTAAAAGCCGGAATGAAAAGTCACCGTGAAATTTATAGTCTAGATGTAAGAGTTATTTTCGTCTATCGAAGAATTTTTTCAAAGTAAATAAATGATTAATTTCAACTTTGTTTTGTGGATGCAAAGTGTGAATGTTCTTCACTGCAATATTTTGGTTTGCAGGGCAGGGCAGTCCAGATTAGGTGGGGCCCAGGGCCAACAAAAATTACTAAATGCATTGGGGATCCGCAATATATTTATAATATAAAATACAAGTATAAAAGGTATCATTATTTTTCATAGGTTTTTCATTGATTTATATTTTACAATTTTGTCAACATCAACATCAATATTAGTAGTAGCTAGACTTAGTGCATGTTTAAGTGAAGTATCTGTCAATGAAGACCTACTATCCTTGCTCTGATTCCTTCCGAATTATCATATTCTGATGCTGCGATCTTTCAACGCAGATATTCTCATATAAATACCTTACAAAATATTCAAATATTTGTGAGAGTGTGTAGAATATTACATTTGTCGTTTCATCACTCAAGAAATAAAATATATGTGTACCCATAGATTGAATTTCTAAAACTGCTTTATGTATTGTAAGAATAGAACTAAATTCGTGTTAATTTCTCATAATAAAAGCTTTGACATGATCTTGCTAATAAAATAATTGGTCCCAAAAAAGGATTCTGAACTCCTGAAAAGACTAAAAAACCATCATACGAATAAATTATTTACCAATTTGCATGGGCATAAAATCATCAACTCAACAGCCTACTGATCTTGGTAAAGACTGCAATTACGTGGGCGACTACGAAGTCTAATATAGATTTTTATGGTCGTCACCCACGGAAGGCATAGTAGCGAGTTGTAAAATGAAAATCTTAACGTATATAAAAAGTATTACATCATAAACAAATCTTAGTCTTCCTTGTGACAAAAATTGGGTAATAATAGCTAGGTATTTTGAATGGAAATCATTAGGAGATATTTAAGAATTTCGAACAACAAAGTGTAATAGTTTTTCAGCTATTTTCTTTCTCAATATGACCTGTATAGCATTTTTATTAGTACTTAGTAGCACAGTTTCCAAGACACTAACAAACGGAATAACATGTTAGAAATGTTTGAAAATGACAGTGTTTCCAACTGTTGTTAGGCTTCAACAACAAATATGCTATTCATCAATTTACTTTTCTAAAAAATAAAATTCTTCATTTTATTTGTTCATTTTGGTTGTTTGTATCGATAATTGTTAACAAGGTGGTATCACCCATTTATTATATACAGGATGTTTTATGGAAATCATATCGATATGTTAACAGGAAACTATGCACGAGAGAATCTTAGAAAATTTAGCTATATAGTAGGGTCAACAAGAGCAGTTATGAAATAGGGACTAAGCTGTTCGAATTAATTGAGACAATAAATAAAAAACAATGTTTTCGTAAAATCTTACCTTTTAATGCAGTAAATACATACAAAATAGCGTAAATTCTTCATATTAATATGAAGTATGTCCTCCTTTCGCAGAAACTGTTGAACTCGTCTAGGCATCGATTCCTCTAGCGTAGCGTAGATTTTCTTCAATTCGTCATCATGGAACCACACCGAATTGCACTTATAATCATTTTCTCTTTTGTAGTGCAATCATTTTCTCCAGTCGTTTCTTTGAAATATTCCATAAATTCTCAATGGGATTAAGATCAGGTAAATTCCCCGGCCAATCGATTACTTTTATTTCATTCTCAGGCATGAAGGCCTGCCCTTGTTTGGAATTGTAGCAGGGAGTCAGGTCGTGCTGAAATGTTTCATCAAACGTTTCCATGAATGGGACAATCCTGGTGCGCAATATTTCCATATATTTCACTGAATTCATCATCACTGTTATAGGAGCTAATCGTACAGTGCCATTGGTTGTGAAAAAAACCCAAAACATTTGCTGGATGTATTCAGGCCGCAAATTTTCCCCATCACTTCGTCTATCAAGACTTGATACGTACCCTTAAACAAATGTGTCTCATCACTTAAAACCACATTCTTCCTGTCGTCCACATTTCACGCACGGTGCTGTGACATGCGTGGACTGTTTTTCGGTTTTTCTGTTATTTTATGTTTATGTAAGGCTGTTACTTGCAAAACACGATTTTGATTATAACAATACAAAGATTTTAGCAACCGAAAAGAACAAAAAATCTAGAGAAATTTCAGAAATGTTACACATTCGTAAAAATTTGGAAAACACAGTAAATGAAAGAACAGACATTAAACATCTTAATTCTATTAACAACAATTTGATAAACCTAACAAGCAACACTCATAAAATGAAGACACAAAAATCACCAAACATCACATCTCAAAACTCATTTTTTCCAGATCTACCTTCAATTTCACACACATAAACCAATTAATATACATATTCTGGATGAGTATAAAACTCAACTCTATGTAATTATATATATATATATATATATATATATATATATATATATATATATATATATATATATATATATATATATATATATATATATATATATTATATGTGTATATAAAATGTGTAATGTATATATATATATATATGTGTATATAAATGTGTAAATATATATATATGTGTGTATATAAATCACACTTTTTAGAATCACCTGGCTTACCATGAGTTTTTCAGAGGTTTCCTCATGGTGAAGAAGAGTAAAACTTTGGAAGCGAATGCTGAGTCAGAAATATTCCTCTGATACTAAAAATCAATATGTGGAAATACAAAAAAAAAACTAATTTGATTTTTCTGAAAAATAAGTTTGACATTTTGGTATCTGTAGTTATTCATGAAAATCAATTATTCATTAGTTTTGACAAAGTTGTGATATACAACGAAACGTCAACGAAAATAAAGTTTTTCATATTAAAAGAAGGCTGTTATTGCTAAAAACATTCAAAATGAAAAATATATATAAATATACATATATAAACGAAGAGTGTTTGTGTATATGTGGGTGTGTGAGTATGTGTGTATGTGTATTCGGAATATACACGTTGATATACGTTTTCAAGACGTTCAAACTAATCAATGCACGACACGGTACAGCGAAGCTTTCGCATATACATAACCGTTAGGCATCTTAATCATTTATAGACGACAAAATACAGACACCGAACATTCTAACGCGCTTTTAAAGTCTGAGATGATATCTACGAGAAGTTCAACCACGCTCCCAGATACCCAGAGGTCATAGGTTACGAAATATAAATGTCTCATATTACAGCATATTTGCGCCCGTTTTTGTTGCTTTGCCGCTCAATGAAAGGGGAGCTTCTTTCATGAGAGTTGGTTCCCATTTGAGTTGCAGTCTAACGGTACTTAAAGCTATTAGAATATTTAGGAAATAATTATAGTTTCAGATGAATTGAAGGCAACCGAGGACTTCTCGGTTCGCAACAGAGAAACGGCTTTTAGATTTTTTGGAAATGCCAGATGATTAAAGCTTTTTACAATTAGAGATAGCCAAATTAAATGGTGGATTAGCTTAACACATGTGACAAAATATGGGACAATCAAAAATCAAATTGGTAACACCATAGCGCCAACATATTTACAGCACCAAAATAACTACATCGGAAAAGTCACGAGTCTACGAAATCTGCTAGATTTTTCAACACCAAATTTTCACATTAGAAAATGCCCACAGTATCCGAACTGTCTAGTAATCCTGATGGTAAAGAGTTTTTGGGTTTCCTGATGGTAAAGATGGTATAACCCGAAACGAAGACTCTATCGAGCGATTGGTGGTCCAAGGGAAAGTCGAGGGCAAAAGATCGCCTGGGCGCTCTCCAAGAAGGTGGACAGATCTGATGAAATCTGTGACGCATTCCAGCATCAATGAAAACTCTGATCCGCTAAGCATAGAGTAGTGTGGCGCTGTATTGCGTGGGACACAGTGGCACAAGACCGAGACATGACCACGACAGTCGTTCACTCTGCCAAGAGTGAACGACTGAGAAGAAGAAGATGATAAAGAGTTCGATTCCCGCCTTGTTCTTAAGGGTTCAGGGGCTGCTCTCGTAGGTATTGCACCTTTTTGTATCCCTAACTCTAGCATCTGAGCTGTTAACTCAATTGCAAGGGTTTGAATCCCTGATTCGACATTAATGAATGTTTGTTCATTATGTAAGAATTTGAAATCAGTCTTTGGATAAAATTATATAATTTCAGTAGGTAAAGTAGAGACTAAACTTCAGGACTGAGGGCAAAACAGCAACTGAGAATAAAAATTCAAAACATATATCGTAGTTTTCTCAAACTTATTTCAAGTGAATCGAGTAGTAAAGTTCCAACACTGCATGGTTAATTTACTGAGCATCCTTATAATGAATCTCTGAATAAAATAACATAACTGTAACAGTAAATTCACAAAGCAATTTTTTTATAATCTTTTTTGAATTTCATGAAATGTCTTGTTATTTTATCGAACGGAATTGAGAAACTTGAATTATTTTGTTGAGTAAATTCACTAAATTGTTTTGCGTTAAATCTTCTCAAACATTTTTGGCAAAAATACCAGCGAAATTTTTAACAATGTAAAAGTAACCAAAACCTGTCTTTCTGAATCGACATACTCAGATTGTAGTCAACAAAAACAGCGTCAATTGAAAAATAAATAAATAAATTGAATTGAAAAATAAAAATAAATAAATTGAAATACCTACATTATTCTTTTGTGCATAGATTGTCATCGGTTCTGCTACGTATAGAAAATATTGAGGAAAATATTTAAATAATTATAACTTAATAGCAAGAAAAATGTTTTACAGAATAGAATATGAAAACATATAGATTAATTCTTGTAGTAATTTAGAATGAATGTGAATATTTTTCTCAGTTAATTTCGTTTTTATTTGAGTGATATCAATTGAATTAAAAACAAAATTTAAGGACTACCAATACAATTAAAAAAAATATGCGTTTATGATTGATGAGGCCGATACTTGGAGAAAAATAATATCCATATTGAAACAATATTTATAATTTAATACAAATACGCATTAGTCAGTATAAATTCAGCATTTGATGAAGGAGTAGTACTTTGAAACGTCGTCATGCGTATTTGTATTAAATTATGAGATAATTCTAAATATTGTTTCATTATAAGTATCTGTTCCTTATTATTCAGTAATAAAGATGAAAAAGACGGTGTTTGAGACAGAAAATAGGGGTCCACAGATTGAGATATATTCCTTATGCTGAGTTTTATAGGAAAAACTGAGAATTACTTTTACAAGAATAGAAAAACACAGAGAATCAATATTAAAAACAGTGTCGGTATAATTTCAGAGCATTACATCAATAATTTATCATCTCATAGATATAGATAAACTACAAATGTCACATATTGAATCTTTTGCGATATAAAAAAGAGTTCAGATTATCAATAAATTCCGTATATAAAGAATCAAAGAGAGAATCAAAGAGTTTGGTTCTCTGAAACCATAAAATTTGAGAGTTGATATTTGAAATAGTTTTTTAGTAATTCAAATTAATTTTGTTGAAATATTGATAATGTACAATATAACTCATGATAATGTTGCACAAAAAATGTCAACTGAATTAAACAAAGCATTTTGAAAACTGAACATATTATGTTCGGTGTATTGATAATAAAATTCAGTGACTTGTATAATAATCCGTTCTGTGATTTGTATCTAGTCTGTCAGCTAAAAGAAAGCTATGTAGTTCAATCTTTAGTTTTTCTTATCTGTTCGTTAATCACCAAATTGATGGACAAAAAATAAGACAAAGTTAAAACAGTATATGTGGAATTTATTTTTTTTTATTTATTGTAAAATCAATCGATAGTAGAACACCTGAACTCAGTTTACTTGAATATCACTCAAACAGAAACACATTTTTTAGGTTTTGAGAGAAATCTGCCGTACCAGCAAATTTTATTTGAAATATGAGCACAGATGTTAATTCATTTAATATAAGAGATTTTTCTCTTTTCATTTATTTTGTAAATCATATCATTCTTGGGTTCAAATAGTTTTTAATATAATTTCAATACCACAAATATAAAGTATTAATGAAACAGTAGAATGATTTCTTGTATTTTGAAAATATGACGATGATCTATTGCTTAAACAACGTTTAATCCGAATATCCTCATTTCAATGCGATAAAGACAAATTAAATGAAGATATATTCAACCTATAATAATATTTACCAGTGATATACAAAATTTTAATCGTAATAATATATGACTTAGACAAATAAAACCAAACTATGGCAATAGAGACTATTTCAATTTTGACTATTTCAATCTGGTTTGAAATGAAGCGAATAAACGTTCAAAATGATCTTTTGGTTGGACTTATCGAAAATTTTAATATGACGTAGTCTCAGAAAGAATTTAAATGGCAAAAACGAAACACGAACAAAAAATCGAAAACAAGAGTCATCGTCGGAACTGTAACTTGTCCCCACATATTCGTTATGGGCATCATGAACTTGACAATTTTAAAACAACTCAGCCGAGGTCGTAAATAAGAAGAGGAGATGGCTCGTGTGGGCCGAACACAGAAGATTTGCGGCTTTAAATCATGGCACTCTATGTAAATCCATAAACCACTGCCACACACATTGTTTTATCGCGTTCAGAACGTGCATTCTGTGACTTATTATGACGTAAGGTTGGGACAGATGGGAAACAGGAAATGGCAGTGAAATAGATTAGTTTCTGAAGAATATATATTAATATTGAATGGGAACATAGTTCTTTTTTTACGTCACGAACGACGTGTTTGAGTTTTTCTAATATATAAATTGCCATTAATAATTTAAAATGAATTAAACGAAATCAAAATCGCTTTTTTCATCAATATTTTTCTTGAACAATTGTCAATTCTTTCGTATTTCCTCATTGCTACGTTTAGGAACTCAAATAAATTTCATTTTATTTGAGTTTTTATTTTCAAAAACTCAAATAAATTTCATTTTATTTGAGTTTTTATTTTCAAAAACTTCAAAACATTTGAAATCCATCTATACAAAATCTCTTTTTGAAATTCCTGCTTTTAGTTTTCATAAAAAATCTGGAAAATTGGTTGACCGTTACTGATAAATACTGAGGCATATGAAATTGATAGATGAAATATTAACTGTGGGGTAATTCATTTTAAATAAAATTTCAATAAGGTACAAGTCTAGACCTTCGAATTTATTGTGAAAAACAACTAGTTTCGCCCTTCTTTGTCCTCAAATCTATAGAACAAACTCTTTGTGTCAATTGTACATAATTGATAATGCCGTAGTAGATGAAACTAGTTGTATTTCACAATATATTTAGTGGTTTTAGAACTTGTTTCTTATTGAGGTTTTATTTTTATTGCGGCATAAAATGCCAATTTCAAAATATGTCGTTAATATTTCGAATGTTTCTCAAAAAAACACGATATCTACTTTATATGATGCGTCCACAAATAGATTATGATTATAAAGAAATTTCAATGTTTCTAATTCGTACATTTGAATGCTTTATCATATACTAGGAAGTCAGTTTTGAAATGACCATAAGAAAGAACACTATAACACTTGTATCAATAGGGGTTGACTTCAATTCTGAATAACACTAAAAACTCGTTCTCAGTATATCGCCCATAGAAAATTGAAAGATATTTGACACAGTATGCATAAAAATTACTACAAAATTGCTATAAAATAAAATTTGATTCAGAAAACGTTGTTTTTCCGAATGGTTCGTTCCATAATAACGATGATATATCTCGCTCTTTTCTCTTAAAATAAACAATCCAGATCTAACAGTGATAATTCCGTGACAGTTAAACCAGTTGCATGTTTTGTTGATGAGCCCTCTCTATGATCTGTTTCTATTCAACGATCTATGCTATTCTGTGTCTGTTTAAAAGAATTATTCATGTTATTGCATGTTTTACATACTGTTTGAAAGTATCCAATACCGGAGAAAGCATCTAGTGATTGATGAAATTCGTAAAATTAAACAACTGAAGAAAAGTTTAACAAAACAATCTCCGAAACCAACCGAAATTTACAAGAAGAGAGGTACTAAGATAATTCGATAGTGCATAAAAAGGCCCAAAAAAAGCATGTAAAAGAGGACAATCACATGAGCAAAAGAAATAAATAATATAATGATATAAAGAAAACAAACGTAATGATATAAACAATAAATTAAAATCAACTTAAGCTTAATCAGGCTAAAGTTTAACTAAATATATTAAAAACTCTACATATGTTTCGGGTGGTTAACCCATTATCAAGAGTATACAATGTTGCTCGAAGTTTCATATGTAGAGAAATATATGTAGAGTTTTTAATATTTTTAGTGAAACTTAAGCCAAGTGTGTTAATTTTAATTCATCTTTTTTTACATGATGTTTCACCAAGAGATAAGCTAAACTCCCGTGTCATTTATTAAGTAATGATATAAGTCTGAAATCAAGAGGTAGGTAATAGTTTGAGACAAGAACGAATTTTCTTTCTGAAGATGGTATAATATCCGAAACCAGTTCAAGTAGTTTCCTAATAAATATGTCTTGGAGAACATAATCAAGAGTTATTCAGTATGTTTCAACTCTGGAATGTCAACAAGCCAAAACAAATTAAATGAGATATCAGCTTGTTCGAAGCCAGTTGCACATTTCTTGCATTTCTTTAGCAGCTATGTCTACATTCCTTTGTGCGTTTATCATTATACGAACCTAACCGCAAATTCCATCGACTTCTCACCTCAAACCACTTATAGGCCATTTCTACGTCTCTCAGCTAGATACACCACAGACGCACCAACAATTAATAACACCGTTCAGACCATTCATTTACATATGAAAGGTAACTCGATTTGCAAACACAATCGAAAGGGCAATAAATAAATGTAAACGATTTGTAAAAAGGGTAATAAGACATTTAAAATACTATCATTTCTTCACCAGCGTTATAATTTATCACAGGGCGGGGGTTCCGCTTATTAGATTAACTTAATCTGTTACAGACCGTAGGGCGAAAAGCGAGATACCATCTTCTCTTCTCGTAGCTTGCCAATTATGCGCCTACTGCGATTGAAACTAATCGGATGCGTTGTCTTTATCGAGTCTACTTGTACTACCTAGCCTGTTTCCTGTTCGGAAATAGCTTTGGTTCATTGTTTTATGTTATTTTTTTCTCGTAGATTAAGAAAATTCCGTCTCGTCTCGTCTCGTTTCACTGTTTTTTATTCAGCAAGTCTCACGTCTTTGATTTCTAAAATCCAAATTTTTTAATTCTTCGCAACCTGAAAGATTTCTAAATATTGTGTTGGTGTTTACTTGATGTAAATCCATTATAATTGAATATAAACTAAAATTCAAACACTTGAACTTTTGATTTACACTTCATTTACAACATAGCATGACTATGACCATTTATTCTTTGACTCAAAACGGGACATTAATTTATTTAGGTCAAATAATTGGTAGTCAATGAAAAAACAGTTTTTTAAGTTATTCATTCAGAAAAAGTTAGTTGGCTTTAAAGTTACGAATTACAAAATGTAGTTAGGTACCCAAAATGTTTTCTCAGATGTACACAATTTCTTCATATTAGAAAACACTCTTCTACTGGAGCATTTGTAGCAGGCAAACATTAAATATATTCAATTATAATAGAAAAGTTTTCATTCTGAAAATTGTTGGCGCGAACCTGTTTGAATACTTCCACCAAAAAAAAATTGCCCCAAAAAAAATTTTTGGGGCAATTTCTGAAGACGGGACAATTTGGCGCCTCACAGTTCATTTCGGGGACACCGGGAATCGTAATTGTAAAAAGGTACAGTCCCGTTCAAAACAGGACGTCTGGTCACATTAAGCATGACGCGTTTCGTCGTTAAAAACGACTTCTTCAGATGCTAGAATATAGAATGAATAACAGAATACTGGTAGAAGAGTATTCTGTTAGCATCTGAAGAAGTCGTTTTTAACGACGAAACGCGTCATGCTATGTTGTCAATAAAGTGTAAATCAAAAGTTCAAGTATTTGAATTTTAGTTTAAGATTTAAGATTTTTTTGTGTCTGATATTTCAAATAGTGTTAACTATTTTGCAATATTTTTGAATATTTTATATGCTTATTTCATAAAAGCAAACATATATTATAAAAAAGTTACACAAATGATATCCCCTTTGACTCCACAGCAGTTTTTATTAGGAGTTATGTGAACAAAGAAAAGTGACTAAAATGAATTGAATTAGATTTAGTTTTATGTAATTCTTCATTTAATTTAAATGGATTACTTAGTTATCAGTTACTTTTTAGTCTTTGTTAGATTAGATAGAGATCTTCGTTATTTTTCTTTAATTTTATTTATTTAGTTATTATTGTTGAGAATAAGGATCTTATTAATATCATTATAACACATACGTTATCGATATAAATAACGTAAGTGCTAGAACAACAATTAATGAATAATAATAGGATATATAAGTAAAATGAGTAAAATACTGTTAAGAATTAAGTTTGAATCAGGTTGATCATCATTATCATCTCGCAAAAATACATTATTCATTTAGTTAACGGAAAATATTAAATTTCAGAGGAAATTTCAACTTTAGTGCTCTATTTAACTCCAATATGTCCAGGGCCGGATTTAAATTTGTGCCGCCCTGGGGCACTGAAGAAAATGCCGCCCTATGACTCAAATTTTATTTTAATAGTTTTGATATCTTATTTTTTAAGACTTAGAATAACTAATTGATTGCAGGATATTCATTATGTATTATATATTATTTATCATACATTATGTTTTATTATTAGTTAATTATATATTGTATAGAAAATTTTTTCTCACTTTCCAAATTTTGGCGCCCTAGAAAATTTGCCGCCCTGGGCACTAGCTCCGACTGCCCCTAGTATAAATCCACCATTGAATATGTCCCCAATTATCACAAACATTTTCTCAGAATCATATCAGAATTGCGGATTCTTTTTTCGTTGTTGTCCGCATTTTTTCGACAAGATGTATGAAAAGTTTGTGATCTGTTCTTGGGAATGAACTTCAATTGTAGATGCTTTAGAAATCTGTCAACTAAAAGACAATTTAGTTTAGAAACAGATCCATATGTTTCTTTCTTCTTCAGTTCGTAGTCGATCGTAAAAGAAAAACCAAAGAAAACATTATAGACATCATAAAAAAACTATTTTTCATTGTACTCCCAACTCATAATCATATTAATCCATTGGGCCGATACTTGATGAAAATCTGAATACATAATTTAAATAAAACTAAGTAGTTTTCTGATTTTTACTACAATCAATTTAAATTTTAAAACATAACAATTGTTATGTTTTAATAAGTAAAAAACTACTTGGTTTCATTTAAATTATCATAATAATCAACCTTATTTAATAATGAACAATGTAAGTGTTCATGTAGTAGACGTGTTTTCAATAATACAAAGTCCTGTTTTGAACCGAAAAAATGGTCATGTTGATCACATAAGATCTTACTGTTACCATGTTGGTTCTGCAAAAGTTGGGGTACATCCTCCAATTAACTTCTCAGTGTCGATTTAAATGCCTCTGGACAATCCGTAGAGTAAAAATCTCATAATTTCTAAGATTGGAATACAAGTATGGCTTCAACAAAACTTGACTTTTAGGGTTCACTCTACCACACAAAAAAAACAATCGCTTTTAAATATTGACTTTTCAATATAGCCAATAAATATAGAGACTTAAATGAGCTTATCACATTTTTCGTTATTAGAGATTGAAATGAACCCTGAAAGTCCAATATATTATCACTACATAGTATAAAACATAGTCGCTTTCCCTGTAAATCTGTAAATCGAAAATATTCATTTAAATCATATGCTGCAAAGGCCCATATCACTACATAGTATAAAGCAAAGTCGCTTTTTCTGTCCCTTTGTCCCTTTGTACGCTATAATCTTTGAAACTACGCAACGGATTTTGATGCGGTTTTTTTTAATAGATAGAGTGATTCAAGAGGAAGGTTTATATGTATAATAACATCCACTAAATAGTGGAGAAGTACTGTTATTTTTGAGGTTTCTAATGTGATGTCGTAAATAATTACATTTTTTCCGCTTACATTGCAAACGTAGGCTGAACCCTACGAGTTTTATCAAAATAATGTACTAAGTATTGTACACATTGAAAAGGTCTACAGAAAAGTCCGTGATGGTATATGTCTATCTCTTATGGATAACCCGCAATAACTTTTTTTTGTCATTTATTTTTTGCGACAAATAATGGCTAATTTTCGAAGCGATTTTAACCCATACAGCATTAATCCTTAACCAATTAAATACCTTGAATACATTGTTCATTTAATATAGATATATATGGCCCTTTACACCATATGATTTAAGTGAATATTTTCGAAGATATTACAGATTTATATTAGTAGATCTATATTGAATCAAGGATGTATTTAAGGTATTTAATTGGATAAGGATTAACGCTGTATTGGTTGAAATTGCTTCGAAAATTAGCCATTATTTGTCGTAAAAAGTAAATGACAAAAAAATGTTATTGTGGGATATCCATAAGAGATAAACATACACTTTAGCAGAGTTTTCTGTAGGCTTTTTCAATGTGTACAATACTAAGTACATTTTTTCAATAAATCTCGTAGGGTTCAGCCTGCGTTTGCAATGTAAGCGGAAAAAATGTAATAATTTACGACATCACGTTAGAAACCTCAAACATAACAGTATTTCTCCACTATTTAATGGAGGTTATTATACATATGAACCTTCCTCTTCAATCACTCTATCTATAAAAAAAACCGTATCAAAATCCGTTGCGTAGTTTTAAAGATTTAAGCATACATAGTGATATAGGGACAGCGACTTTGTCTTATACTATGTTGTGATAATCGGTAGTAACTATTAAATATCCTAAGTAAACTCTATGTATTTTAATTTTCTAGGGTGATAAACGAAGATAAAATTAACATTCCAATAGTTACATACTTTAATTGTTGTTGAAAGGTCTTAGAGAATCAAGCATGAGAACGTAAACGTAGATCAAAACGAAGTGTACTGCCGACTTTCGAACGCTTCACTTCTAATTTACCAGAAGTTTTTTAGCCAGCACAAAATATGATAGAGTAAGCGTAACCTATGACCTGTGTACATTTCGTACCTCCACCAATGGCCTCGGTTGAAAAGACGCCGTTTACCGTTTAGTTTGTTTAAAAACAATCTTTTCGTTCAGACGTGTGTAAACGCAACAACCGTTATATTTGCATCCTAAAAGTTCGTATATGCGTATAGATTCATAGTGGCCATCGTAAAACCATCAACAGTTATGTTTCCTTACACTTCCAGAAATAAAACTTACTGTTAAAGAGGATAACATGAATTCTAAAAGCGAATCATGAAATAACTATTTTATGGCTCCTGGAGTAACTTCGTTAAATGTGCATTTCCATCAATTATTAGTCATAATCAATCAATTAGATTCCATTTGAATTCTGCCTTACATGAAAGAATACCTGTTAACAACAAATGCAAAAAAACTAGCAAACTAAATATATATTTTAACATCGTTCCGTGTCTTATCTTGGTATGTCTACAACTTTATTCTTGGTATGCCTACACATATCTTGCCATCAGATCAACAGAGGTAGGTCTAGCTTCTTCTTGTTAAAATAGAAACCAAATAATTTTGCAGGTCAATGCAATTCGTGAGGATTGTCTGCATAGATGTAAATATGTAAATATGATGGGTTGCTTAAGGAAATAGAATAACAGGCCCACGTCTTTTTGCAACATACAAGTACATACAAATATCTTTGAAGCCCAATAGATTTGTTTGGTTCTACGGAAAACTCTGCTGAAAAATATAGAATAACAAAATCCGAAGCACAACATATTGAGACTGAAACACAAACGTTTTACAAAATGCCCTGCAATATTAAAAAGTTTATAATTTTCATAATTAATCACATAAACAAAGTCTACATCAATATAACTTTCTCCATAATCTGATGCATTGTATTCAATATAATTTAACTGGAAATTATATTGTTAGGATAACTTGGTAGTTGATTGTCCTTAACTGCGATCAATGGACAACACGAGATAATTCCCTGAAACTGAGACTCGATTGTGTATGGATTATTGATAAACTCATTCAAAAATGGCATCGATGTATCTTTCCTATATCACTTAGCATCATGTGCAGCATTACGTATTTTTACCTGTTTGTGTTCTTCTGAAACTTGTTTCATACGTGTGATAACAATTGATTTCCGTTCTTCGGCGATCATAGAATTTGAAGAGACCGATGAGTTGGACAGGCCACAATTATTGCGACCAAAGTTTTCTAGAACGGCAGAAAGATATGTTAGACGAAGAAGAAGAAATAGTGTCAACAAGTTTGCTGATTAGGTCCGTAACTTTCGATGTCCAAGGTCCGAATCATTCGGATCTTGATCCAATTTCAGTTCCAAGATCCGAACCAAGTTCAAACCTTTGCAGCTTTGATCTTAAGCGACACATCTACAATATTCCTCGAACCTACTTTCTTAACCGAAATGAAAGACTTTAGTCCTATCTAAATTACAGCTTTGGCATGATCGATTTTCCAAAAAGTCATCTGAAATTTCAGACTTCCATCAATTTACGAGTTCTGTGAAGGACAGTGTGTAATTATTTTAGTGAAATATATTTCCAAACTAAAGTATTCAAAAGTTTAAAACTAATATTTTCAAAAAAGGTCTCACATTTTCATGCAGATGGGTACTAAATATATAAATTGATTCGACTTTCCTAGCCAATTAATGAACTAGTGTTCTCCTGGGTTCCTATCTATGGATAATGGATCAGTTGAACGTTTTGCTAGTACGACTGGCGAGCTACCATGTCCGAATCTTGATGTAAATTGACTACATGAGACTAGATCTGATTAGACTAGATTAGATCTCTGTTGATTACATTCTAGTCGATGTAATAAGACTAGTATGTAGAGAATATATTCGTCATCCAGATTCAGAGATCGAAAAAGCTCGCTCTCCGCGCTAGCAAAGAGTGAGAAGATCCAAGTGACGTCAGCCTCAGACAATAACCAGGACAACACGTATTCACTGAATATTTATATCCTTCTCTTTAAATACCTTGTATTATATTTTACTGAAACAGAGACAAGACGATTATGCAAAGATTATAGTCTAACTCTGTTAGACTGAAGGAGCAATAGTATCTTAATTGGTGCAGCTATCCTTCAAAATATATTCAATAGTGTCCTATTTAAAAAAATTGCGAAAAATATATTTGACATAAGAGCAATTAATCTCTTATTAGTACATACCTGGAACTTGACATGCGAGTCTAAAGACAATGATAAGTGTATACCTAAGACTATTGGTATAAGTTGAATGAGATCTAAGTAAAAGATCTCATTCAACTGAATCACTGCAGTTCAATGAGTCATTTTTATTGATCTTCAGGGGTCATCTGAAATAATACCAGAACTTCATCTCCATAAGGATCGCCAATAATATTTCAGCAAAATGAAACTCCATTTTGTCACTTGTAAACCGGGTGAGCGTTATCCTCACAAAGTCAGGTCGTTTGGCGCAGCAAGACGCCTAGCGTTTGACCTGGTTCGCACACTTTCAAGACTTTGATAGATTGTATTTACTTATTATTACCCAAAGCTACTAGCTGCAGGATTTTTCAATAGTTAAATATCTCGGATTACTGGGAGCTGGCGATTGCGAAACGAGATTATTATTGAAGACCCCCGTCGGTAAAACTCGCAATAAAGAATTGATTTGTGCTCAGATCCAACGATGTTTACGGGTTTCGAAATGATAAATGCAATAACATAATTGTGGATATTATATTTCCTGCCACTGAATTACAGAAACTAACGACCTTATACGGTGTGCACAGTTATAAAATCCTTATGGGTTTAGTCGTTTAGTATTATATGTACTGCATTGAATGTTGAATTCCTAAACAATATTTCACTTAGGACACCCCTAAATTAATCAAGAAGTTCGGCAACTATCACCACAATTACAAGGCAAGGGAAACCTTTTCCAGCCTAACAAAGAGATGGAGATGATATGTAAAAACTAGTGTGTTATGAGGTTTGCAAATGTCAAAAAAATCAGGAATAAGGAAAACAATTAAATAGAATTCTTGCACATAAATCCATAGCTGCTTCGATATAGATATATGAGCTGCTGAAATTAAACATGTTCGTAGATCTCTTCAGTATTATCAATATACTGCCAAAAAATATCTAGTAAAATATCAAAAAGATACGCCATTTGGTCACGGATATTATTACCTTATGAAACTTGAAACTGAGATAGAAGAACAGATAAAGTACATTTGGCAAGAAAAATGACGTATCAGTAACCAAAATAAATGCTGATAACAAACAAAAGAGAAAAAACTTCACAGCAACGCTAGTAAGATTTTGAAAAGAATTTTAAGGGTTTCGTGCAGATACTAGAGAACAAGGATGTTATCCTTGTCAGTTGTCACAGCGAAGCCACAAATGAATTTGCTTCAGCAAGGATACCAAAGACATTCGCTGAAATATTCAGGTCACTGTTTTCTAGATCGCAAATTTTTTGAGGTCACTTTTCAAGTGTATAATGCATCAGCTTATAAAGTTGATTCAAAAGAGAATTATTAAGAGATATGCAATACGAATTTTAGGAACATACTCTTTTTGGCAGATTTGAAATCTTACTTTCTTTCATCTAGTGTTTAATTTTAAGAAAGTCCTGGAGTGATAAATCTACAATTGAAAACAAATAGTTCAAAATGGTAATTGTAATCTGTATTGAAGAAAGTATTTTCATTTTTCTAACTTCTAGCAGAAACAAGACCACTTCTACCTATAGAAAATTTGATTAACCACAGATGAATTTGTCTCTGAAACTTTATTTGACAATTTCCGTTATTTCAAATGAACAACTTCATCAACATGTGTTCAGAAGCAGTATCGTTAGTCTCCTTGTGCTTAATACTATAGAGCACGATTGAAAGAGTTTCTGCTTACAAAGTTACAAATAAAATTTCGATAACATTTACGAAAATTAATTTTATTTGCAATTCATTTCATCAATTATAGATAACCATAGAAGAGCATATGGTGAATGAACATCAATTGGAAAAATGATACTCCTTAAGTCATTCATCAAGATTTGGCTTAAGTTTTTAACGTATTGGCCTACTCAAACAGAAGAAACCTACATAACGAAAGTAGTAACATTCAGGGTAGAACCTGATAGAAACTGGTATGTTGTCAGTCCATCGCTGATTTTTCCTATAGACAATCGTAAAAATTAATGATGTTCACACCTCCCAATACAAAGATCTCGACGATTGACTACAATAAAATAGAAAAATTCAATCAATCACCTCTACAATGTTCGGAATTCGTACACCTGCCATAGATAATCACATAATCAAACACACAAAGCTAACTCGACAACAATACGCAGCATTTAGAGCTTAAGAACCCCGTGGTTTTTTGGTACCACAATGGATGGTAATGGACCGACTTCACACTGTTTTAGAAATGTGCCCATTCATGGCTGCTCTCAGTCGCCATTGTTTGGTACTAAATAGTCTAGTGTTTCATCGGGAATCGAAGCTTAGGGAATTTTTGAAATATTTCGGTACCCCTAGTGACTTGCTGAAAAAATACAGCGACAGGCCAATGATACACAGAGGGCGGTTTGATCGAAGGATCAATATGAACCAATTCACGTTGTAAATACAGAAAATATATACGATATTACGGAAGCAATACCGTTAACACTGCACAAAATACATTTTAAAAGTACAGTAGTATATACAAATAATGAAAAATATCTTAAAGATTATTGGACATTTTTTTCCTTTAAGAGGCTCATTGTAAAAACTATAACGAGTGAACTGAATAGTTTTTGGTGGTTTAGTTTACTGAGTGTTTTGAATTATGCTATGATACTTTTTATTAATGGACTACTAAATGTTTCAAAAGTCAATTCGAAAATAATTTCACTTGGGTGCTAAATATTAGCTAAATTAACTTAAAGTTACTTATTAAAATAAATTAAACTCTTGGCTTAATGTTTCACGATTTATTTAACAATATGTATAGTCAAAATGTTTCGAGCGTTAGCTCATTTTCAAGACTAAACTGAGTTTAAGTTCAAGACTCAGTTTAAGTTCAAGACTGAGTTGAGTTCAAGACTAAACCAGTTTAGTCTTGAAAATGAGCTAACGCTCGAAACATGTTGACTATACATATTGTCAAATAAATCGTGAAACATTAAGCCAAGAGTTTAATTTATTTTAATATTCAATTATGTTTCACCAAGAGTTAAGCGAGAATTCAATCTCATTAATTAAAGTTACTTAGTATTTAACTGTCAAGAAAGATTAAATTTCAAAGATTTAATACAATAATGACAAAATTAAAATATCGACACCAGAATAACACCAATATCGAACGTACATTTAATAAAGAATTCAAATGATATTGAGATGTGGTCTGTCAATATTCGCTGTTCAGTTTTCCAATATTCCGTCAAAAACTTCATTGACACCGACAAATGATGTAAACAAATTTTACAAAAGAAGAGAGAAAAAGTGACAACATTCACAAGATATCAAGATGTTGACAACTCATATATAACATAAAGTTAGTCACCGCTAGGGTTGCCAATCATAATCTAAAATAGATTATTGTACTCCATATCATTTAGGCTTACTCTATAATCTATAACAATAATAATTGAACACGCTAATTACTGTTTTTTTACACAATCTACACTATAGTAGTACCAGGCATGTGATATTATGCAAACCCATAATCATAACCAAAGAAGTCGTTTATTTTCTGTTAATATGATGTTGGTATAACAAATTCCCCAAGCTTCATTCTGACGTTTCTAAACGCAGGCACAAATGTCAATGTCACAATTTATTTTGAGTTTTATTTACGGGTAAGATTAATTTATTTTGAATTTCTCATTGTTTATAGACAAATGTTTGATTCATTTACAAAATATGTGAATATAGAGTAGACATACGAGTATATATAAATAAAGAGTTAGAATATTTGTAGTCACACAATTTTTTTAAAAACCATGACAAAATATGATTCACTGCAAAAAGAAAAAAAAATATCTTCTACTTTCTCAAAAATATGAAGAGATTTACATTCCTTTTGAAAAGCCCATCTTTGAAAGTGAAATCGGATGTACTCTATTTCTTCTTATTCAGTTGGCAACCATAGTCTCCGTTAAACAAATCTAAGGCAGATCGAATACTACTTTTATTAAGTTAGCTATGTAGATATATCATGAGGTATTTAGCAAATCATTCACAACAACGAAAATTCTTACTATATGTAGAACACATTGCTAGAATTTTTATTTGTTTTGATTGTTCTGTGAACACGATCTTTGAACAATATACATTTTTTTAAGCACAGTTGTGTCTTGTGTTCTATAATAATAATAATAATAATAATAATGTATATTTGTCCTGCATGACATTACAATAATGTATAGGATACGTCAAGAATATGATTAACAATTACAATTACACAATTGAACAATTCCACCAGGAAAATATTCTTGCAAGGAATAAAAACAATAAAGTAATAAGACTCTGCAAACTTCCTTCTTAAATTTCGACCGAATCAAGGACTTGATGTGTTTAGGAAGATGGTTGAATAACTTGATGCCCACATATGTTGGAGAGGATTCAAATTTAGATGTTCTATGAGTCGGAATGGAGATGGCGAAATTATACCTCGTGCTGTAGCTGTGGAAACTAGAAGTTGTATCAAGCTCTAGCAGTTTACTGCGAACAAACAGCAGACACTGTAAAATGTATATACATGGCAGAGTCAGGATCTTGTGCTTGATGAAAATCGGCCTGCGTGATTCTTGTGGCTTCAGGTTGAAGAGTAATCGAATACGTCCTTTTTGCGTTAAAAAAATTCTGTACATTTTACTTTAAATGGATGAAAACCAGAGCGTAATAAGCAGTAAGCAACCCATCCAGAGGTAGCGAGTTCTTGAGTCGACTAATGCCAAAAAATGAACTATTCAATCTTTTGCTGAGATTTCAACATGACAATTCCATCTTAAATTGGTGTCAACGTGCACACTTCAAATGTTAACGCTGTTAGCTGACTTGAGTTGATGGTCTCTATACTCAGTAACAAAAGGTGCATGTAAAATAGATTCCCGCAGTTGAAAATTGATTACATGATAGATAGTAATGTTGGAACTGACTTAGACCTATTAATTCAGCGGTGAATTATTTTGTATTTTATAAGTTGGCAACAATTTTTCAATCATTAAATTTTGTCATTTTGTAATTTTATGAAATTTACATTTATTTTTCGAATATTAGATTTCAATTTAAATTTTATATTGAATGGAAGAATGAACTTTAATTTTTAGTACGAAAATTAATTGGAGTTTATTAAAAGCTTCATATCGAATCGAATTATATATGATAAGTTGTCGAAAAAGTGTATTTGGAAAAACAATTATTACTTGTTAAAACTAATATTGAGTCATTCATTGGTGGGCTGTTTCTAAGTGACATCCCACTTCTATCTGGCCAAAAAACATCACTTGGGTCCAATCCGCGCAAAAAACAAAAAACTCGACGACAGAAATGGCCGAAAATCACCTGCAACCCACGTGTTAAAATAATCACAGATAAATATCATGAATGAAAGCTCGTATGCCGAGAAGAAAGATAAAACGGTAATAATAAAAAAATCGAATACGGAGATAAATAAATGGACAATAAAACAACGTCAATAGCACAGGTCCCGGAGACTCTAGCCACTCCGGTTGGTCAGTTATTGTTCAGGTTTTTTCGACGATAACGGAATTCCTAAAAGCGAATAAATATAGCAGGTGATATTTTCATTCGATAACCACAACCAATTAGTGCGTTGTCACCATAACACGACCGATAAATTAGGTAAGACACCTCCGAGATAAAGATACGGACTTTTGTCAACGACCCACTTGTACCACAGGGCTCATCTTGCTGCTTTTTGGTACCTCCGGAGACCTTACGTAGTCATGGGTGGCCACGGATCCATTATTCGGTTTATGCCGTAATTTAATATCTTTAATGGTCGAAAGAAGAAATTTACTCAACAAAATTCTTTATTACCTTTATAAATATCCAGAGGAACGTCATCGTTTCATCATTGGTTCTATAAATTTGTCGACAGAGGATGTAGCTCCGATCGGCTTTTGTAATGAAAATCATTTTTTCTGTGCCATACATTGTATTGAAGAAATGTTACTGAAACGGCATAATGTATTACACAATTACACAGAGGCATATTTTCACTACACACTCCATATTTGTACACAAATAGGTTTTTGATTTGACCAGTAACCAGACGTTTATAAATACATACAAAAGTCAGTATCATAATTATATTATACTAGCTGACTGCGCTTTGTACGCCCAGTTATTTTCCTTTGAATATTTTTCAAAAAGCCAGAAAGACATGTTCTAGTATTTGTGCTACACTATCTTGTTTTTAATATTTATCCCGTATAGAGCCAGGGACTTACTCGTTTACGAAGGAAGTGCAATACTTTCTGTTATTTCAAAATAGTCGAATAATCAAAAAATACCTATATTAGGTAACACGTTTGATGTACTGAAAGTGATTAACCTGTCCATTCTATAGTATATTCTAGAGGCATATTCCTAATTTCGTAGCAAGTACTTGTCCCATTATATCTCATCATTAATTATATGAGATATTTTCTCAATATAAATTAAAAATTTTAAGTATTTAGTCCATTCCCGGAAACGAATGAATATAGTGGCTATGGTGACTGTACCAATAGCGTCTATTTGAATTGACTCTTCGCGCAATATTTTGTAGCATCATTGGTAGTATTTTCTTATCAATAGCAATGAAACTTTACCTTGCAATATTGACACACAACATTCATTGGTCCAATAGTAACAATTTTCTATGAATTGTAATCTATTTCAACGTTATAATTGAATGCAGGTCGATAGGAGTTAAACGCAACATTTACATATTGTTAATTTCGATTCCATCAATTCCGTTCAACTACATTTTGAGCTTCACGTTGCTCGTCAGTTTGACTTGCTTTTTTATATCTTTGACTTGCTGCATTGCGAGTTCTGCGACATAAGTTTGTACATCTAATAGCTAGCATTTTTTGTAAATTAAAGAAAACTATGTATTCTTCTTTATAATCAAATATACCACGTGCTATGTTAGTAACGTGTATGATACCAACATACCAAAATTTGTTAAAACTGTCTCATCTTTATAAAAGCCCTAATTGTATATAATTTCATATTATAATAATTTAAACCAATATATAAATATATTATGTATGGTGTTCTATTATCCACTATAAGTGAAAATAGAATTCATTTCTTTGTTACCTCATTTTATAAATTCGTTTTTATAAAGGCCCTAAATTTGTAATTTATGCAGCACATAATTATGTGCTAGTGTTATATTATTGGCTATATGTGAGAATGAAATTCATTTCTTTTCAATCCCATTTTGTGAATCCATCTTTATAAAAGCCATATTTTTAAACTATAAAATTTTGAATTATTATAGCAATATATTATGTGCTATTATCGAGTACATGTGGAAATTTCTTTTTTATGTCATTTTGTGGACTTATCTTTATAAATGCCCTAATTTTATACCATAATAATTTGAATTCGTATAGAAATATATTACGTGATGGTGATCTATTATCGACTAGATATTAGAATGAAATTTATCCACTATTTATTATTATTACCACTTCAAACAAAAAAATCGAATAAGTAGAATACAGAGTGCGGAAATTATTTCAGATTTTAATGACATCATTCGTTCCAGTTTCAAATATCTACTAATATTACTGAACGAAATCTAAGCCCTAAGCGCCTTTGTGCCTAAACGTAATAAATAACACTTCCTTCAGTGTCTGGCTTGCTAGGTAATATTCGTCTGCTCAATAGATTTCAACATCGGTTCTTCAAATCATCCTTATGCGTGCGAGTTATGCCTGTTATGACCAAAAACGCAGAACAGCAAAACAGTACACTAGTCGGAGTAATATTACTCAGAGGTGATACTGTGATGTTTAGATTCCTTGCGTAATGCGTAATGTAGCATCACAACGCAAGGTAATATTACGCAGGTGATATTACCAGCATTACTTACTCATGCCTACCCTTTACTCGATGAAGCTTCGAAAATATTTCGAATTTCTTTAATCTTTGCTCGTTATTTTTTAATTTTCCTAGTCGTGATCGCTTACCTCAAATTCCCGTCCATTATAAATCTAGTAATCCATCAACGGTATTGATCTTGAGACAACAAATCATTCTCGAGTATAAAAATAGGATTCTACCAGTTACCAGTTACAAAGTTCATGGCTGCCGCTGCTTCTTAACCTGTCGACCACGACTATGCCAACTCAAAATCGTTATTGATGTTCCTTATAGTCGGTTTCAGAATACTATAAATCATCCAACGGCACCTCTTCACTTTAATGAGCGCCCATGCATTCTGTAATTTGAAATGTTTCACTCAAATTGCCTCCAGAAAATGAATAAGTTAGCAAGTGGCGCTAATGGCCGGTCGGCAAAAAAATTTGTTCGACTTGAGATCGTTCTTTTATCTACAAGATCGATTTTATCATTAAGAACTACTAATTTGTCTGACGAAAAATATATTGAGAATATTTTAAAGCCCGTAAAACGTTAAAATACCCGTTCTCCCTCATATATACATATATATATATATATATATATATATATATATATATATATATATATATATATATATATATATATTTTTAAGAGTTAAGGTTTACAGGTTGGGGGTACTGGTTGGTAATCGCATCCAAACGTCATCTGTCAAAGTGAAAAGTTTTCAGTATACTCCGCCATTTCATCTTGGAAAGACTTACAAACGAGCAACGATTGAAAATTGTTGAAATTTACTATCAACATTCGTGCTCTGTGAAAAATGTGTATCGATTGTTACGACCATATTATGATCGTCATAATCGACCTGGTGAATCAACAATTCGTGTTGTTATCACCAAATTTCGCACCAAACTTACTTTGTTGGACATTAAACCATAGTCTCGCATGCGTACAGTGCGTACTGAAGAGAACATTGCAGCCGTAGCGTACAGTGTTAATGAGGATCGTGAAATGTCAATTCATCGCCTTTCTCAATAATTGGGCATGTGTTACTCAACGCTTCTGGAAGAATCGTTGAGTTATAATGCCTCAATTTGGCGCCTCTCGAAATGCACTTTTTATTATAGTACTCCCATGTTATGTTGTAGGCCCTTTGGAGCTTGGTAATTCTTTGTTCATTAGCGATGAGGTTTAACCTAAGGACTGTATATATTCTCCGAGGTATTTTAAATGGCCGACTTGCAGAATTTCACCAAGTTTTCTGATAAAAGAGTTTTATTTTTTGGTTTTCTTTCTATATGTTTGGTTCTATCATAAAAAATTTGTAACCCTGTTTTCTGTGCAATTTCATGTAGTTTTTCTACGGCAAGAATGACTTCAGTTCTGTTATCTGTGATAGCAATATCGTCTGCAAAAGCGATATTTGACATTTATTCAATTTTCTTTTTTGATAGCCACTTGTATGCCCTTCATATGAGTTCCCATTCCTAATGATATTTTCCAAAACAATGTTGAAAAGGACTGGTGAAAGCCCGTCACTATATCCTACCTATTTCAATATTGAAGGTGCAGCAAAAAAATTGAAAAAGTCAAAATAATTCAATTGAAAAAAAATATATACTACCCAATCTCATCTCTACATAATCTTTCTAATTCTCCGATTCCATAGAGTTCACAACTGAGAAATAATTCGTAAACCGATTTCGTGAAGAGTTAGTGATCTTCTAACTTCTGCAATGACTTAGGCAATATATAGAATAACTTTATATTCTCATAATAAATACCCCTTGAATGTAGTGCAATGTTTCGGATACAAATATGTACATGTTTTTGTTGTTTCTCTCCCAACGAAATAATTATGTTTTTGAAAAATTAAAATCGGGTCGCTAAATATAAAGACCCTATATAGTTGGGTTGTTGTTTCGTCTGAAATAGGTTTGACATGAGTCCCTGTAATTTTTGTACAGTCCATTTTTGGAGAAAAAAAGTTCTTTCTGTATAAAATGAACTACCCCAAAATAGTAGATAGATAAGATAGAATATGATGCAAATTAGCGTAATAGATTGAAATGAGTATTTTTTAAATTGATAGATAAAAAATTTTAAAGAACATCCAAAATCAGTAATAACTATCCGAATGTTAATACTGCAAAAATTCCATCCTACAGTACCTAAAAACAAGGATAGCTAAGTTAAGGCCCTAGAAATCTATATTTACTGATTGTGGGACAGTGTTTTAATTGTTAGAAGACGTAAATGTCAACGGAGAGTGAAACAGGAAGCACCACCCGTGTGACTGACACCTCACTTGTCGTTATCTGATTGTGCATTATCGTAAATACTGAATCCTACAGGGTGCAGGTTCAGGTACTTTACCTGGGTGTTCTAAGCCTTCTCCTTGTCATTTATTTTTTACACTGAGAATAACTGACACTAGTGTTGTATACATAGGTTGATTAGAAAATCGTACAACATATGTTAATATTTCTTATTAACTCGTGAATATCATCGTAAATATATATATATATATATATATATATATATATATATATATATATATATATATATATATTCATAAAGCATTATATTTATCATGACAATACCCATTAATCCTAAGAAATCTAGAGTGCTGTATTTCTACTGTTCCCATATTTTGTACTTAAATTACCTATTTCATATAATTAACAATAACTTCGCCTATTTTACAAATATGAGATGGCCACTTATCTAACACATAGAAGTGACTTAAATTCAATTAAACGTTTCCAAAGTAAACATATAAGCACTAAATAATGAATATATTATTAACATTAGAAACAAATTTTCAACAATAACAGTAACTTATATGATTACATATTTACCTCTACGACGAGTACCTTTTCTTGTAAAATATTTTGTCTTATTGACATATAATCCTTTTTTCCTAAATTTTTGACCCCCTCACCAGCCTGTTAATATGTGGTGAGAATTTAGACTGACAGGCATTAAGGTTACATATTGATTTGTCTGGCATATAAAAACACAGGAAGGTGTAAATAAAATCATATATTTCTACAAGTATATAATCAATGGGCATTGTCCTTGGACAGGGATTAGCGGAACTCTCTTCAACAATAACATGTGGTGTGATGAAAAACAGCTATTGTCACTTATCATTATTGAAAACCAATGTCGGTTTTATATAGCATTCAACGAACAATAAGTACATGTGATTTCTCATGTCTTCTTTCTCTACCTTGTGATATTTCGTGATTTTCTTCGAACACTTCCTCTTCCTTCAAGTCTTATGTGATTAATGGACGATTCCTTAGGTGTTCACTTAGTATCAATTTGACTCCATTAAAACCTTTAAAGGAAAACATACTAAACGTACTCTACTGATAAAATATATAATATTTCCTATTAAATTGAAATTGATTACAAGAAGCACATAAGTTTTAACTTTCTACACGTAATATTTCCAACTTAATGAAACTTACATCGATTTTATGCTATGATTGGATAGACGATCGATATTTTTCCTGTGCTGTACACGAGACCATTCACCACAAGATGGCAATGGTAATGATTTCAAAAGCATTTTTATATTATATTTGTCTGGTAACCTATTCAAGATATCGAAAAAAAAGGGTTCAATCTACTAAGAAAAACTCAAAATATTCTGGCTATCTGAAAATTAGGTTAAATAAGTTCGAGTAAATGCACAATTCTAATAATGAGACGTAAAATTCAATAATGTATTATTTCTTCAGTGTTTACAAAATGTTATACAACTTGTGTAGGAATATCTTGACTTCTGGTATCGAAATTGTAGATCCTCTGGAGTTAGATTTCGATTTTCAAGTGAAGCAAATTTGATCTTAGCACTATATTATAAAGATTTTAATATTGTGAAATTTATTTTGTATTGTAAAATGATTTATTTTTATTTAGTAAAAAATATATTATATTGTAAAATATTGTAAAATTGAGAATTGCAAATCTAGAGAATTTCTAGTAACTTCGGGGTGCTGCAGGGGTCCAATTTTGGACCCCTACGATTTGTACTGTTTGTTAATGATCTCTTAGAGCTGGAGGATTGCATGAAGGTAGCTTATGCGGACGAGATTAAAATTTATAAGAGCGTATCATCTACACATGATTGTTTGACACTATAAAGTGACCAGAATTATATCAGCCTGTGGAATAATAAGCCTGTGGAGTTAATCTGACTCGACTTCTGGAGGTTAAGGATCTCGGCTTGGTATATGATAAAAAATTCTCATTCATACCTCATATCAAGTTATTAATTTTATCGAGTAGCAAAGTTTATGGTTTCAGCGTCCGAAATGCTAGATTGTTCTCGAATTCCTCAACACTGGTCCATTTATTTGATGCCCTACTGAGATTTGAATTTTTAATTGAGTATTCTTAAATTTTCTAATTTTACCCGAAATGTTTTAAATTTTTTCCCTGGCAATAACAAACTGAAAAACAAAATAGTGAAATCGGTCCAGCCGTTGACTCTAGATTTTAGTCAAAAAACGTTTGTATGGAAACTGATCCATAAACTGATTTATATAGCAATTGGTTAACGGGATGAGTGTAACAATATTTTGAAATTTTCTACCTAAATTGAATTGTATGTATTGTGTTGTATCAAGACCTAAATGCAATATTTTCTGAGGTAGATTCACCACAGGCCCTGGTTTTAGTGAGCTAGCCATTTATGGAATAATTTTGTTTTTATTCGAGAACATTTATTATCTAATAATCCATTATATTGAAAGCATTTTTAAATATTATTGTACCCATCAATTTTTCTTGAATTTTTCTGGCAATTATTCGAATTTTTCCCGTGTTAAAAACCATCCTTGGACTTTTAATATTTTTATATGATAGATTAAGTGTTTCAACTGAGGCACCGTTTGCCTTGGTCCAATCAAGGTGGCTTCAGACTGAAATTGTAGAATTTATATCTAGTTTTGTGATAAGCCAGGCAAATTCCAATTATTTCTGTTTCATTCATATGTAGGGATGCCTAATTTTTAAGTTGGTGGTCTGTACGGCTATCAATCCGACCGTCTTTGCGTATACTTCTTCGAATTGAACATTTTCGCAGCAAGATCATAAAAATGGGAAACAAGGCGAAATACTTCTCGATTTCGGATATTGATCGGGATGTTTTTACTCGTGGAGTCGATAAATCGCCACTCTATCCTTTCAGACCACACGTGCGTACATAAAAATAGCTGGTCGGTGTATCTGGATCCTTTACAACTTAACTGACCCTTGTCGACTGTCCAAACAAAGTAATGTCATAGGTATTCACGGTCCACGTCGTCGAGACTCTTTCTCCCATTTGCCTTGATATTTACGTATAAATCAAGACGTGCTCTCTCAACATTTAATTTTAATTTACTCGCCAAGTAACCTGAGATTGTTTTATAGGGGTTCCGACGGTACCAAATTTTTCGACTAGTGTGGAACTATAATGGAATGGTCCAATAATCCGTTTGAATTGAGGTGTCAGTCGACAAATTACAAATGGTTCTTACTTTTGATTTGGACAAGCAACTATGGATGCCAAAATTTCTAAAAAAAAACCTTTTGGATAATTTTTTTCTGATTGTATTGCCTCTTTTTGTTCATTAAAAAACGATAGTCTTTAATCATAGTTTGCACTAAAGAGTTTTACAGTGAATAATTTTAAATTTGTGGATGAAATCATTCAAAAATTGTGATTACTTCAATATAGATATTTATATTACTGTCCTTTTTTAGTTAAATTATTATTATAATATCATTTAATGAAGTTTTACGGAAAATTTTTACTATCGCTTATGAAGAGTTAGGATTGCAGAAATATTTATAACACATAATATAATACAAGAAGTTAATGTTCAATCCTATTGTTATTGTCAAAAATTCAACATCAAATTAAAATTAGTTTCTTAAACAAAACATTCAAGAATACATTAGGACCTATATAATGTCAATAAAAAGTATTTGGTTTAGTTTCACAGAATTATATGGATTGCTTGATAACTGTTTCTGGTTGTTAGACCAATTCGAAAAGTTTAAGAATGGAGTAAACTAAAACCCAGAAGCAATTTTCAATCAATTA
This sequence comes from Henosepilachna vigintioctopunctata, assembly GCA_030704895.1. NCBI lineage: Eukaryota > Metazoa > Arthropoda > Insecta > Coleoptera > Coccinellidae > Henosepilachna > Henosepilachna vigintioctopunctata. The sequence continues at coordinate 3,702,876 of JARQZJ010000095.1, read as the reverse complement.
ATATAATTTTGTGAACTAAGCAAATAGGTATTGTTTTCTATTTAATTCGGGTTGAACCATAATTCTCCAAGAGCTCAGTGAATTAACAATCAATTTTATTCTTTTTTCTCAAATAACTTTTTTAATACCCTATTATTTTCATTTCAAATTTTTTCAGGTGATATCTTCAAAGTTTTTATGGAAAGCAATATTCTTGATAATTCCTGAAATATTTTATTCTATTACGACTTAGTAGTAGAAATAAAAACAATGAATGTGGTTGAATTGTCGCTTAACTCTTGATGAAACATAATTAAATATTAAATTAAATTAAATTGTTGGCTTAATGTTTCACGATTATATTCAACAACATGAATTTGTCAACATGTTTCGAGCGTGAGGTCATTTTCAAGGCAGTCTTGAAAATGAGCTCACGCTCGAAACATGTTGACAAATTCATATTGTTAAATATAATCGTGAAACATTAGGCCAAGAGTTTAATTTAATTTAATATTTAAAAGAAATAGAAACAAAATTATTGACTTATTAATCAACATTGAATGAGGGTAAAACCTGATTAACATGAAATGAGGTGAAGTTTAAATGATATGCAAGTGATAACCCTGTTCTGCCCTTCCTGATCGAAAAGATCACAATATAATTGATCCAAAATATGCCTTAATTGCAAAAAAAACCAAATTTATGTCTGATATATTTCAGATATAAAATGACAAACTGAATGTGAGCATAGATACGTGAATAAAAAAACTGAGTAATAGGTAGTTGTTCTAATATGTAGCAGAGTTTTATTGATTTCCGAAAAATAATTTCAATTTATCCCTCTAAATATAGATGTAGTGAATGCTTATGATGTATAGGATGACGAAAGACACTGATTATAAGATTGCAGGTCGAATAAAAACACCCCTCAAAAACATTTTTTTATAATCGGCACTTCTGAATGAAAAAAATAAGTATTAATTGATTAATTCAATCTATCTATCTATCTATCTATATAATATGGTGTGTGTGTGTGTGTGTCTTTGTGAACGGAAATGATTTTATTAATTTTGTGAAGTCTTCATACCAATCTAGCCGACTCATCCTACACAATATTCATTCCTGAAAATGAGTAATATGCAAATACGATAACTAAAATCTGTCTTAATTTCCAAAATGACGATATCAGATGCGTCAATATCAAATTCTTCACACTATAACGTCAATAATTGAAATTTTTCTGAAACCAATTGGCATCATAGTAATAATTATATTTAGATATATATATATATATATATATATTTTGAAAGTTTTTAGCATTAACAGGCTTTTTTAATATGAAAAAGTTTATTTCTGTTGACGTTTCGTTGTTATATTACAACTTTGTCAAAACTAATTATTAATTAAATTAATTAGTTTTGACAAAGTTGTAATATAGCAACGAAACGTCAACAGAAATAAACTTTTTCATATTAAAAAGCCTGTTAATGCTAAAACTTTCAAAATAAATACCTCAAACAGGCAATAAATCAATTTCAAGAAATATATATATATATATATATATATATATATATATATATATATATTTGATATTTTTAGCAATAACAGTCTATTAAATAATAATAATAATAATAATAGCCTGTTATTGCTAAAAATATTTAAAGTATAACTATCTCATGCAGGCAATTTTGAAAAAAATATACATATGTATTATTGAAAAACGTTTCACACAGGTAAAATTTAAAAAAATAATACATTATTATAGTATATTTCTGCACTATGGATTTTACACGTGTTTCAAGCTTGTTGGATCTCTTCAAAACGTATAGTTACAAGTGTACGAACTTGAAGACGAAAGCACAAACGCAAACTCATGAAAAGCAGATCGGCCATCCGTTACTTCAAAATGAGTGAAGTAAGAGTAAAGAATGAAGAATAACTTATGTTAAGAGGAAAAACATTGGAATATCAAGAATATTCATATATAGAAAGAACATGAAACACATTGAATATCAAACACATAAATATCAAAACGTGATCATGATTTGAGGTTACAATTACAAAAAAATTACAGAGACATGAGGTTAACAAATACAGAACAAAATTTTTTTCATATCAACTTACTTCTCCACTCTATCCAAATACATAATTATTCGTATGATTGTCCACAACAGGGCAGTAATAAAAAACAAATCGTTTTTCATTAATTTCGTAAAAAAATTTAATATTTTCCCATGAAAATATATTTTCAAATCAAAAAATGTTTGTGATATTTCAGGACATATTAGCTACAATGGTTATTTCTAGTGGATCTCAGACCATACCAAGAAACCATGAATAGTAATTAAACTTTCTATTTGCGATTTCACACTTCAAGTATACGTCCAAACGTAACTTTTACCTTTGTATTATTCTTACAAAGCTTTCAGACGTCAAATTTCCAAACTATTCAAACGTAATATCCTTTCTTTCCATACCAGAATGTTTTGAGTTGTTCGTCTTCTATATAAAACCACATTGTATGAGAAAGAATGGAAAGACATGGCTCCCCGCATTTAAATATTGGTCACGGTAGTACAGAAGATTTCGGGTAGTTTTTGACACATTTTAAGTTTTCAGTAGCTATACCTAAATGGCTTTTCTCGGATCTGCACGGCAGGTAGTCATTTTGAATCACAACTTGGAAACATAAATAGTAGGTTGTCACTGTCAAGTCGTCCTTTTAGATCTCAAGAATTGATATCGGTCCTTCTGAAGTGCTTCGAATTTCATAACAAAAGAAAATAGTGTCATGGGGTCAGTATAGCTTAGAAATATCGATTACCAGACCAATAAAGTAGGTTAAGGTTTATATCTTTTCGGTAGTGTGACATTGTCGTTCAATCTTTTCTCGAATTGTAATATTTCGTTTTTTATCTATCGTAAGGTCTAAAAATTATTTCATTAGATGATAAGGGAACTCGAATGATTTTTGCACTATGTTGAGGGAGATTTCAAGTATATGAGAACATCAAAACAAGTTGATTTTTGAGGTTATATCACATTTGATGGGTATTTATCTAAACCATATATCCTACCATATACACAATCATCTATTGTTATAATAATAATATTCAGTTCTTTATTCTCAACAGGTATAATACCCAATTATTGAAAATAATAACATAATGTTGAATAATAACTAAATAATTAAAATGAAAGTGATATTGAATTAAAGAAAAACAAAGAGCTCAATCTAATCTGAAAAAATCATTATAATTAAATAGTAGGTAACTAATAACTGAATAAGAGCATTTAATGAATTTATTAATGAATTTATATTTAAGGAATGATTTATTCGAAAAATTAATATAATTTTGTAAATAAATTTTTGAATTTTTTTTATCTAACTTAATCGAAAAAAAGGTGAATTTTCATTTTGACAGGGAGTAAGCCCCCCAAGCCAACTTACATCATTGTGTGAGAATAATTTTTTCGAATTTTTTTTTAAATTTTTATCGAATTAAATTTACTGAAATATTTTCAGAAGAATTTGCACCAAAATTTATCACATTACTTTCAATTTCATCAAATTTGAGATTAATATTAGTTGCACATTTACTGTAAAGCATATAAATAAAGCACATCCTCATTTTTTCCGATGGATTAATTTTCTATCATTATAATTTAACAAAAAGTAAAATGTTCGATTTTCTTCGCATTTTTCGAATACTATTGATGCAGTTACTACAAAAATTTAAACTACAAATTGCCACAAAAAGTGTGAGGAACTTTATAGTTCTATCCTGAGAAGACTATCATTTTATTCTTGATTTGCGTTTATTCTTAATTATTCGAAAAATTTTTTATTTTTAATTTTTCGACAAATAGTTGAATAAAAACGTGGTTTTCAGTTTCATCCCACTATAAGTCATCTTTCTCTGAAGAAGTAACTTTATACTTTAGTTTCCATAGCATTTAGCATTTGATCACTCAAAGACAAATTTGATATCTCCGACTTTTTACAAGTAGGAAGCAAATACAGTAAGTTCTACACAAAGCCATTACAAGAATAGAAGACTATAATAACAACTCCGAATAATGCTATTTCCCGATATAGATGGCAGATACCAGACTTCAAATAAATTTTATTATTTTATAACCGGCCATAAAACTCCTACCTTCTTTGAAACTGTATAGGCTTCTATTCTATATTCCATATTTGTTTTCATCTAATGTTATATTATTGGTCTAATAAAATTCAAATGGTTTAAGCTTTTTTCTTCACACAACAAAGAAATTTCAATCATTAAATCATGATATTTTTCCACAGAACTAATAAATTTGTCATCGCCTATTACATTCTACCCTATTAAAAAGTATAATGGTCTTAGCAGGGAAATATACAATGTGTGATATCTGGATGGTTTTGATGAGCCAGGCTATACAGCGTATTTTTCTAATTGAAACCATTTTAATGATATTGAAGAGTTCTTCATATCGAATAAATAACAATTGGCTTGGTTTCACAAGCATTTTTCCCTGAGGTTTTGAAAATAGGCTAACAAACTGAAACACTTGTAAAGCAATAATTTAATAAAATTTTCGTAAATCCAAGACATTTGTTTTATATATATATATATATATATATATATATATATATATATATATATATATATATATATATATATATATATATATATATATATATATATATATATATATATATATAAAATAAATGTCTTGGATTTACGAAAATTTTATATATATATATATATACTTTCAGAATATTTTGGATTATCCATATTTCGAACGAATTTCGTTCTTCTTCAGGAATACTACAAATATAGACAGGTGTTAATCAATCAGTTACAACTTGTAGAAAATTTACATCTGACACATGTCAATAAACCAACAAAACGACACAAAAGGCATCCAAAAGTTATTATTATAATATTAAAAGTAAATGCACAGTGCTCAACGACGTACGATATATAAATGACATGTACAACAAACTCCTAAATCAAGGTTAAACCATAGAACATATAGCATGACACATCAACGTACAAAACTGTTTTGACACAGAAAACAATCAACAACACCGATGATCCTAGCCATTGCAAATTTGGCCAGGCTGATCCAACGATAACAGGTAGCTGTAAACACAACTAAGACTCTCATATCTGTTCTTTTATTAATGTTTTTAGGAGTATTCTTGAAGTAGCACATCTCCAAGAAGGTGCTTTTCTTGTAGTTACATTCGATGGAGAGAATTTTTGGATCTTCAAGATCAAACTTATGTTCTAAAGAAAATGCATGATTTGTTAGTGCGCATCTTTGTGGTTGCAATCTGGCATGACTTCTATGTATGGCAAACCTCCTTTTTAAACATTGGGTCATCTGATCGATGTAAACTGCCTGACAGTCCTGTATGAGACAGCAACGTATGAGATAAATGCAATCCGACATGGCTAGTGTTGGCGTTTTGTATTTCAACTTACTAAACAGGTCACGAACAGAAAATGGATTATAATAAAACAATTGTTAAACTGATTTACACATATATTAAAAAGAATACTGCATGACGTACCTACGTTTCGATGAGATTCACCTTTATCAAATGCTACGTACAGTCTGGGTGGGCTTTGAAAAAGGTGAATCTCATCGAAACGAACGTCATGCAGTATTCTTTTTAATATATGTGTAAATCAGTTTAACAATTGTTTTATTATGTTTATCGATTTACATCAAGTATCGGCCTCATCAATTATTGATTTGAAAATGGATTATATCTGGCCACTTTTATATTGGGAAAACCACCAAGAGTATAAGTCAACCTCTGTGTCAGTCCATGAATGAACGACAACGAAACACACCAGATGGAACTAGTTTCCTGAGGGACATCATCATTAATAGTGGTGTCATCAATAGGCCTGGAAGAACCGGTCGTTGAATAGTGCTGATAACATTTCGCCTCAAAAGATCTCGAGTATCCATTTGCCAAGAATATATCAAAGAGCCTGATTGAAAAGTGCGTGAGATAGCTGAGAGCTCTAGGGTGTCAGCTGAACGTGTGCGAAATATTTACACAACCATTTGAGTATGGAAAAGCTGTGTGCAAGATGGGTGCCGAGTTTGCTAACGCTCAACCAATAAGTGATTCGAAAAAACATTTCTACCGAAATTTTGGCGCTGTATAGGCGTAATCTAAACGAATTTTTGCATGAATTCAGAATTGTTGATGAAATTTTGATTCACCACTCAAGTCATGAAAATAAAGAACACTAAAAACAGTGGGTTGGAAAGGAGGAACCAACTCCGAAGAAGGCAAAAGCAATTTATCGGCAAACAAGGTTATGACTACTGTGTTTTGGGATGCGAGAGGAATTATATACATTCATTATCTTAAAAAGTTTAAGACTATCACTGGTCAATACTACGCAGACTATTTCAACGTTTGAAGAACGAGGTGCAAATTAAACGAGCTCTTTAGCGAATAAAAAAATTTTTAAAAAGCGCATTCGTCGATTGTTGACATGCCCACCATCCACGAATTGAAGTTTGAATTGATGCCGATCCTCCCTACCCTCCAGGCTTAGCCCCCGTCGACTATTACCTGTTTCCCAACCTCAAAAAATGGCTTGGCAGTAAAATATTTAAGAGCAAAGAAGAAGTTATCGAAACTATAAATCAGTATTTTGGTGAGCTTGACGAATACGTTCATAACTGGTATGACTAAATTAGAACACCATTATGAAAAATGTATTAGTGTTGATCACGATTATAATGAAACATAAACAAAAAGGAGTTTAGAACATCGTTTTTCTTGGTCGGACCAGAAACTTTTTACTCCACCCCCCTATATATAACAATGTTTCACCAAGAGATCTGTAAAAATCAATCAACTTTATGCAATATTCTTTGATACTTATGCTATATCATTATATAAACATCCTTATTCCGTCATTTTTAATTGAACTAATGATTTGAAACAATTATAGATTAAGAATTATTCATGAGAAGAAACTTTTCAATATTCAATTAGGTATGCAATAAAAGATTATTTTCTGATAAGGCAAAGAAGAACGATCCTCAATTAATATATTGAGGAGAGAAAAAACTTCCCAGCAAAAAAGAAATCACTTCGTTGGGTGTTTCAACATATTTTCTCCGAAAAAATTTAAAACACAATTTCATTTTATAAACCACAAAATTATATGAATAAAATAATCTTACTGGAGTGTACCTACGGTTAAAGATCGGCGGTTCCGCCACTGACTTGCGCTAATCTAGAAATATTAGCTGCGATGAAATCAGGCAGTCAAGACCGAAAATAACATATTTCAATAAAGATGTAACTGACAAGTTATTAATTTTCGAAGAGGTAAATTAATAATTATAAACTAGAACTATTTATCCCTAACTGCGGTAGGCTGCATATTCAGCTTTATCATGGCCTTCTTAATTGTTATATCAGTCAATGACGCGGCAAAATATGTTAATTGATCAATTTGATCCTTCGGTATATGAACGGTTGGTTAGCTTATCTTCGAAGTCAGCCTAGTGTAAAATCGTTGATAAAGTAGTTGATATTGAATAGTTAACCACCTTGGGATTTTATCTTGTGTTTATTTTTCGTTTATTTTCTGAAAAAAATCATTTTGATTGGACGTTGTCACTTGCTTCTAAGATAAATAGGTTTTAATTGGGTTGGGGTACCGAAGATTGTATCGGTTATTAGTGGAAAGATTGATTTGAAAAATTTTTTGCCAAAAGGCTTGTATGAATATTTTCCTCTGTTATATCACCATAGGAATAGTGCCTCAATTTTAATAGTTACATTGTTACAAAGTCTAAATTTATAGTTTTTGGTACAAGTAAAATTCTGAAGGTAATTATAAACGAAAATATAATAAGTATTACAATTGAAAACCAGAACATTGAAAGGGTAAAATTTCTTAAATACTTAGGCGTTATGTTAGATGAGAAATTGAGTTTCAATGATCATGTTGACTTCATATCGTCTAAAATCTCAATGAAAATCAACTTTCTCGAAAGAATTGGAAAAAACCTGACGACATATATGAAGTTATTGCTCTTTAAGTCTATTTTCATATTGAAATTAGAAACAAGTATGGATTAGAAATCACTTATTTTAACAAAACATTAAAGATAAGTATTCTTTAATTTTAATTTACGTGTTTCCCTCTCGCGGTTTAGTCGTTTCATACGACTATGTTGCAGTAGAACTCGGGTTCGAGCCCCAGTGAAGGCATGGGAGTTTGTATATGTCTATGATTTAAGTAGTTTGAATAATGCTGGCAATATGTAGATTGATTACTAGCCTATTGGCGTTCGGAACTGGCGTTAAACTTTAGGTCCACTAAAATAAAAAAAAACGTGTTTCTATCGTTTTTGGTCATCTATACTATAATATGCTATATGAGTGTGACTGGTTCAGAAGGAAGCTATTTGCTCTGCACTTTTTCGTTATCTAGTATCGCACACGTGTGCTAAAGTTGAATATTAGGTAGTAACGTACTTTTTTTCAAATTACTTTTCATTATAATAAGTATAATTTAGTATGTTTCTCTAACATTCTGCCTTGGCTTACAATTGTAAAAAAAATTTTGGAAATAACTACTGGGTTTAATAAAAAAAAAATAAAAACCATATTATGACATCTTTATTAATGAAAGTCTTAAGTAGGTATATCAAATTATATAAAAACATTAATTTTGTCTTGAATCGTGCGAAATTGTGAAATATGTTTCACGTAGAAACTGTAAGGATGATAGAAAAGAACGTTGAATTTTGTCTCATATTAAAGCCTCTACGACCGTCGTCTGCTCGTTATAAACTCGTAGAAGATAGAAATTCCATCAGACCAAATTATTGTGAAAAGGTGCCAATATCAGATACACGACATCCACAAATTGACCAAAATGCGGCAGTCGCTTAATTCCAAATTAACTAAAATGTTGTTTACAGCATTTTTTAGTAGATTAAGTTGGTGGCAAACTGTATTTTACTGTGTCGGTCGGCGCCTTTACGTTCATTATAGTTTTGTGCCTGACCATGTCTAGCTTTTGCTAATCAACTTAACTACCGGTTACCTCTTGGTTTTTCGATACTGTGTTGCTATTTCCGTGAAAAAAGTGGAACAGTGTTGCAAGACTTATGCGAAAGTCTTTGAACTCAGGATTCAAATAGTAGTGTTTCTCTACTTAAATAAGATTCACTCTAGTAGAAAAAGGATTATTCGCATTAAAATATACATAAGCATATAATTTGTGTATAAGGTGACCTCAATTTTGATCACTTTGAATTGGTTACTTTTTGAGATGGAAGCCTAAGACAAAAACCACTCTACAATCTATTATTCAAAAGTTTCCACTAGAAGATATAACTAACGACTTCTCCAAAGGATAAAGATCTCATTACAGTTTTGGTACTTATTGACTACCCAACGGCATTTGATATGATTTTCAGGGAACTTCTATTGCCCATTTTACATTACGTGGGTTTTTCTGATAGTGCTCGAACACTTTTTGAACAATATTCGAGTAACAGAGGATAATACGTGGAAACTTGTGGGGGAAGATCTGAGTTCTAGCCAATTCATAGAGGAGAACCCCAAGGCTATATATTGCGCTCTTTACTTTTCAGCATATGCACTAGTGATATACTTAATGTACTGGTAACTTGTAAGCATCATCAATATGCACAGATTTATCACTATTTTCCACAGTTAGTTATCACTACTCTCGATTCAGTTGGTTCAAATTAATCGAAAACAGCTCCTCATATTCAATTGAAGTGATCATCTGTAACAATAATGATTGCATATTGCATCCGGACTCCGGAGTTTATGTCAACGAATGACTGAGAAATGCATTTCTCAAATTAAAAATGCTCTTCCCTCAAAGGAAATACTATCTTGTCTATTAAAATGAAATAATTGTGTTGCGACTCTTTCTTTCTATCTCAGTTTATGTTTTATGATATTTTTTATGTCACATTTTTGTGTAAATTCTATAGAAAAAGGATAGAAATGATGCAGATGAGTTGTCTCAGGTAGGTATATATGTATATATAGGACCTAGAAAGTATAATACAGTTTGTACTAAAGTAATAGTATCTAAGTGTCTCACTATGGGAAAAAGATATAAAGTACATGAATCGTCGGTTTTTCTTGGTTAAATTCTAAACAAAACTTCAAGTTACCTATACCGCAAGATCCGATTCAGAAAAAATATACATCCCTAACTTGCATGGAAGGTTCAGGGGTTTATTTAGACCTCCATTATATTGTAAAACTCTGTTCTAGAAAGCGTTTTCTTTGAATGTTTGTAAAGTATTGAAGTATTTACCATTGCAATTGGGAGACTGTACATCGAAGTCTAAATTCAACTATTGTCATAAAGATTACCTCTTCAAAAGACATGGGGCGGATTGTAACCCAAACATCCCCAATATTTGTAATAGCATACTGATGAACCTAATTGTGGAAAATATTCGTTCTTATTTATTGGGTATTTCTCAAAAGTTAACATTTACTCTTGCAAATTTGATGAAAATTCAAGCTATAATTTCGTTTGTGGACTGAATGGAAGATCAGACTCAAAACTGAATTAAGTCTTTTTGTGAGCATATCATTTAAGACTAATTACGGTTAAAAATGTTACACAATAAATATTATTATTATTATAATCAAGAAGAACGAAAATATATTCAATTGAACATAACCTCAGTGACACACTTTAAAGTGCTATCAGAATATCTTTTAGCTTCGGCATTTGATTCACTATCCTTTGAATGTATACTTGATAAATGCTACAATTCAGGCTTTAGAGGCGTTTTTCTGAATTGGTTACGTAGTTATCTTGAAGAAAGAACAATGGTAGTGAAAATAAGCGAGAGTTATTCTCAGATACATGACATTGCTCTTGCAGTGCCGCAAGGCTCTATACTCGGACCTAGTCTATTCATATTGTTTATAAACGATCTGACTGAGAAGTTGCCCCAATTTTTGGTGACACTATTTGCCGATAGTTCATCGGTGCTTGTTTCTGGCAGGACTCCTGAAGTACTACTGGAGGCATGTGAATGCATTGTGAGGGAGTTTGTAAATTGGTGTCGAATGAACTATCTGATGGTGAACGTTGTCAAAACTGTATGTGTTAATTTTTGCCTGAAGGGCAATGGAATTAGTACCTTGGATGTTAAATATGGGGACAACACTATATCATCATCCCAATGAACAAAGTTTCATGGAATATATGTAGACAGAAATTTGAGATGTATATCACACATTGATGTTTCATGCAAAAAATTGAGTAACTCATTTTTTGCAATATCTAGAATTAAGAACATCGTACCTAGAAACTGTGTTATGAATGTGTTACAGTCTTATATATAGTCATATTAATTATAATATTCTGCTGTGGGACGGCTGTAAAGAAATAAATAGGGTGTTTATTACACAGAAGCGAATACTTCGGTTAATGTTCAATAGTCACCAACGAACATCTTGTAAACCTATCTTCATTAATAATTACATACTCACCTTACCGTGTTTATATATTTATAGATGTTTGTTATATGTTAAAAAAAATGAAGATGAGTTCATTAAATTAAATAGTAATCATGAGTATTTAACAAAGAACAGTGATGTTCTACTTATTCTTATGCATAAAACAGCTAAAATTGAGCACTCTCTCTATTATCAGAGTATTAAAATCTTCAACTATTTACCATCGAATTTGAAAGTACTAAGTACTGATAGTAGAAAGAGGAGAGTTAAATCTCTGCTCTTAACAAAGGCATACTATAGTGTGGCAGAGTACATCGATGCTTTGAATGTAGGCAATAATGTATGAATCAATTTTTTGTATCGTATGTTTGTAGGTATATTTTTTACCGCAAATGTCCCTCACCATGTGAAAATATCTCAAATGTTCAATATTTCTTAGGTAATTTTTTTCTATTCTTTTCAAATGAAGTTGCATATTATTGTGAATATAAATTTATTCAATATTTTTGTTCGAGGGCTGAATGGAAAATCAGACTCAAAACTGAATTCATTCCTTTTGAGAATATTCTTCTTAGTTGTAAGTATTGTATCAATGAATTAATGTAATTTTACAATGTAAGAAATTTTTCTCAATAAATTTCATTTCACTATATAAAAAAAAGAATTGAACGCCGAAAATATAGGTTGTGTCGTCTGGCAACAGCGCCGTCGAAACAATTTCACTGCAAACGTTTGACAAGTTAGGGCGTTGACGGTACCTCTGTCAAACTGCAGTTAATAATACGGTAGCCAACATTAAGAGTTTCCGCTTTTGAAACGAGCACTCATAAATTTATAGTTCGAAATAAAAACCATTTAAATCTATCCCCTATTAGTGTGCCATTCTATTTTTGCTGGTCGTTTTTGAGGTTGGAAAACATAGGTTTCAAGTTTGGAATAATTGATGCCCCATACCTCGGACTTAACCACAGATATCATCAATTATGGGCGATAAAGATAATTTATTTTATTGTGCTTTATTTGCGAGGTAGTTTTAGGAGCTTCGGATTGTGAATTTTCGTGGAAGGAATTTTACTTTTCCGGCGGATGTATAGAAGTGTTATGTTCTTCAGAAAAATGAACACGTCAGATTTCACATTTAGAATGAAGAACACGTAATCTCCAAATTATATGAATCGTTATGGATTGATACTTTGTTATGAAGAAATTAAAAAAAGAATCTAAAAGTTTTTACTCCCTTCAAAATTATAATTGTAAGCAGGGTCGTATTTACCTACCCAAAGTAAGTTACAGGGTCGGCCCTAGGAGTTGTAAATTTTTGACACCAAGTGACATGAATAAGACATCAAGTTGAAATGATTATTTCAGTGTTTAAATCTTTATACTGTTCAAAAACCAGTAAATATTTGTACATAAACCAGAAATATCAATATTTCAAAGTGTGAAATACGAAATATGATCCAACTAATACCAGCTATGTTTTCTGATCAGAAATACAACGATATTTACTAGTTTTTCGAATCGTTTTCTGTATACAGAAATCGATGTTGCTTGGCATAGCTTTCAGTGGTTGCTAGGTACCTTTACCTAGTAAAAAATGACCTTTTTTGAATATAAACTTAAATTAAAACACTTGAACTTATGATTTACACTTTATTGACTACATAGCATGACGCGTTTCGTCGTTAGGAACGACTTCTTCAGATGCTAACAGAATAAAGTTATGTAGTCAATAAAGTGTGAATCATAAGTTCAAGTGTTCAAGTGAATTTCAGCTTATATTCAATTATAATGGATTTCCATCGAATAAACGCTAACACTACTAAATATTTAAATGAAGCTAATAACAGCTTTTTGGCACGATAGTACTTTAAGATGTTACATAAAAATGCTAAGAACACGCAGAATATATGGTTTTTAACAACGTCTGAAGAAAGAAGTGTTCCCCAAATACAATCTATGTAATCTATAAAAAGTAAATCATAAGTTCAAGTGTTTGAACTTAAAATTATATTCAACTAGCTGACCCGGCAAACTTTGTACGCTCATTCATTTTTATTGGAATATTTTTCAAATGCCCAGAAAGACATATTCTACTATTTTTACTACACTATCTTGTTTTTAATATTCATCCCGTGTAGAGCTAGGGACTCACTCACTTACGAATGAACTGCAATACTTCCTATCATTTCAAATCAGTCGAATTATCAAAAAATTCCTAAATTGTCTGTTGCAAGTTGTTAAAGTTCTATAGTTGAACGGTATTCCTAATTTCGTATCAAGTACTTGTCCCATATATCTCATCATTAAATATATGAGATATTTGCTGGATATAAGACAAAAAATGTGCAGAATTTAGTCCATTCCCGGAAACCAATGAAAATAGTGTCTCTGGTGGCTGCACCAATAGCGTCTATTTGAATTGACTTTTCGCGCAATATTATGTCGCATCATTGGTAGTATTTTTTTATCAATAGCAATTAAACTTTGCCTTGCAATATTGACACACAACGTTCATTTGTCCAATAGCAACGATTTGCTGTGAACTGTAATCTATTTCAACGTAATAATTTAATGCAGGTCGATAGGGGTTAAACGCAACCTTTTCATATTGTTAATTTCGATTCCATCGATTCCATTCAACTTCATACCGAGCTTCGCGTTGCTCGTCAGTTTGACTTGCTCTTTTATATCTTTGACTTGCTGGTGTGTACATCTACTTAATAGCTATCATTTTTAAAAACAAAATTTCAACTGTAAATTAAAGAAGAATATGTATTCTTCTTCATAATCAAATATACCATGCGCTATGCTAGTAACGTGTATTTTAGGCTATTTAAACTTATCAAAATTTTATATTAAATTGAAGTTTTAATATTAGTCGTGATAGCTCTGAACTAACCGAAATGTATGATAAGATATTCAGTTTTTTTACATCCTCTTTTCGAGAATTAATAATTATTTCTTACTTATATTACCAATTAAGTGTACTTAAATTTCTAAATTTACACGCAATTTTTTCCCTGACAATAACAAACACAACAAAAAAAATAGTGAAATCCGTCCAGCTCTCTCAACTCTACATTTTATTCAGAAAACGTTTGTATGGGAAAAGGAAATGGGCTTTTTTAGGATTTTCCTGGTAATTATTCGAATTTTTCTCACCGTAAAACGATGAGACTTCAACGAACGTTTTGAAAAAAGAATTGGCAAAATTGGTCCAGGCGTTGTTGAGTTATGCGCTTACCAACACATTTTGCGATTCAGTTTTATATTATAGATTATAATAGATTTATATCAAGTAAATGCCAACATTTATATACTAAATATAAAAAAAGACCTTTATAAGATGTCAATACTTTCAAAATGTACAATTATTAGTGTAGTCAACATGGAGGTGTCGAACATAAGTGCATCTTCAGCTTAGATCCTATACTTTCAAAATAAAACAAGAATCCCTCTCCATATACAGCAATTCAATAAATATTCTGTTATAACAAGAAATGATCGATAAGGAATATTTATACCAAATAGACGTTAGTCATTTAAATTTAATTTTTTTTGCCTTATAAGCTTGTGAATAAATATTTTAATGACATTTTTTCAAAAGCAAGAGCTTTAGGAGTAGAAATTGTAACTTTTTTTAAAATATTCAATACAATTTCATTTTTCTATGACAAAAATGTATTACCTACCTCCATATAAAGATGGCAGACCATCCCACCTCTTGAAGAGATTGGGAGTTGGTGCGTTTGAGAAAAACATCGAAACTTGATTGTTTAGATGCATGCCACTGTTGATTCCCATGATAGGATGAACCAACGCCGTATGGTATTTCCAACGAATTCATTGTTTTTCGGAAAACACTGTAGAAAGTTGATAGTTTGAGTTTTTCAGAAGAAATATACTTTTGCAATGATATATAAGATGTCTCAACCTAAATAACGAATATGGTACTTTTTGGTAAAAGCAGGAACCCTCTACCTATTATTTAAAATTAATCAAATCGGTATAAAGGTACCAAAAACTTAAAAATGATGCATTGTATGATGACTTATAATTATTTTGCAATTACCCTTGATTTTTTTTTATTATCAATGACTTTCCAATTTCTTCTACTGACATTCATCTTGCTCGTAACCACCTACTCCATCTAGCGAAACAATAAAGAACGCAGAAACGTTGACGCACCATTCTCTCAATTTCCTCAAAGCCTACTTGCTAATTATTATCATATGTAAACAAAACTGGCGAATCTTATTACAGCCTGTGCCCGTCTAATATTATAGAAGAAGAAGAGAAAGGTTGTTAACAGTTATAATTGATCATTATTTGTACACTCCTACGCATACAGTTGTAAAACCTTCGCCATTGTTCAAAGTTCTTCCCATTCATTTCGACGTTGTTGTTGTGGTTAGGTATATAATTATTTCAGTGATTTCAGTGCTTTGTTTTTATTCTGTTGGCCTGAGCAGAGTTGCAGTGACGTAATCGAACTGGTTACTTGTGGAGAATTCAAATATGTTCAAAGAATCGATGTATGAGATCAAGTGTTTCTTATTTTATTATATCGATTTCCAACTCACCTCCATTCGAAAAGAACACGGGTCTTCCAAAACTCGTTCAACAATTTTTTGATTTGTTGGATTATTTTTTAAATCAAGTTTTAACATGCAAATGATATATGCAAAACAGATATCGAATAATTGAAAATTCGCAGCTAAATTCCGAACAAATTTTTATATACACTCGACATAAGTTTCGGAAAACTAAGTTTATCAATTATTAATTAATCATTAATTGTCAAGTTCTGGATAAATCGATTCATGCTGTATAAAACTCGTGATAATGGATTAGTAGCCCGAAATATATTTAATATATTGAACAATTTTTATGAAATACAGCAGTATCTTTTAAATTATATTCACTTGTTTGAAATTTTTGATCAAGTGTGGTGAGAGTCATGTTGGAGGAATATTTTCCTCCAAAATACATTCACATGTATTGATCAAAAGACTGATTTGAACATGTAGTCTGACATATATTTGTCCCACATCTAACCCCATGCACAAGATTACTTTCTACATAATTTTCCTCTCCTTTTTGCCACAAAAGAACTTATATATTAGCACAAATAAAATATGTAATGTCAGAAGCATTTTCAGTGTTTTCTGTAAGACACATTAGACTCATATTGACAGAAGATTGCTCCCAAAATTTGTGTGAAATGAAATTAATAATTTTTTCAATATTTTAGTTATACCTCTTCGCTTGTCGAAGTAGGACATATATAGGCATGTCCTGTAATGATCATCTAATCAATTCCTCATATACTAGGCCACTGTCTTTTAACATTAAATTCGCCTATATGTTAAAAAAAAATAAAGTTATTTCAGCGTTTTCAATGTGCTTTCGAAGACATATCAACCTCACAAAAGGAATTTCTCCCAACATTCGTCTGATGAAATAAACAGTTTTTTCGATATTTCAATTAAACCTACTCCTGTGTTTAAGTAGTATTTCAATTATATAATCTATTAGCATATCTATTATATTAGCATTTTCCGAATGTCCTCCAAGACATGTTAGCCTCATATTAAAAGAAATTTACTCCAAAAATTAGTTAAATAAAATCAACAATGTTCAACATATTTCAATTAGATGTCTTTCTGTGTTAAAGTAGTTCGTAGAACTTACGATTTTCTAATTAATTCTGCATGCATCAGGTATCTTATAAGATTAAATCGCTCATGTGTTACATACCCTATCATTTAATTAATATTTTCCGCTAGTTGATTTTTAATAATGAATTCGCGTATGTGTTAACAAAAATGACTTATATAAGCATTTCCAGTATGTTCTCCTTAATTTATTAGCCTCTTATTAGAAGAGGCTAATAAATATAGGCCTCTAATATTAATTTATAGACCTCTAATTAATTTTGCATGTACACAATATCTTCAACATCAAATTCGCATATGTGTTAATACAAATAACTTATATTAGCATTTCCAGTATGCTCTTCTAGGTTTATAAGCCTCTTTTTAAAAGAGGCTAATATAATTATAGGCCTCTAAAATTAGTTTATAGGTCTCTTATTAATTTTGCATGTACACGAAGTCTTCCAACATTAAATTCGCGTATGTATTAACACAAACGACTCATGTTAACATTTCCAGTATGTTCTTCTAGCTTTATTAGCCTCTCATTAAAAGAGACTAATAATTATAGGCCTCTAATATTAATTCATAGGCATCTTATCAATTTTGCATGTACACGATGACTTTTAACAATAAATTCGCGTATGCGTTAACACTAATGACTTATATAACCATTTCCAGTGTGTTCTTCTAGATTTAATGGACCCTCATCGAAAGAGGCTAATAAATATAGGCCTCTAATATTAATTCATAGGCCCCTAAGTTATTCTGCACAATTAACTTATATTATCATTTTCAGAAAGTTCTTCTAGGCATATTGAAAAAATTGCTACCAAAACTCCTCGAATGAATTGAACATTGTTATTTATATATCAATTAGGTATAAGTATATGTACTAGCTTTATAGTAGAACTTTAATTATCCAATGAATTCTGCAAATTAAATTTAAAAAAATAACACAGTGGACAAGATCTATAAATCTATTTCAATATGCGCAAATAAAATAATATGAGCCATAGTAATGGCCAACGTCCACTGCAGATGAGAGAGAATAAGACGAAGAATAAATTCTTCATGTATCTGGTGTCTTCAGCATTTTCAGTATACACTCCAAGACATGTTAGCCCCATATTAATAGAAAATTCCTCAAAAATGATAATGAATAACCCAGTGTCATTAAATTTATACATTAAATTTGCGTATATGTTAACATAAAAGGCTTATGTTAGCATCTTCAGTGAATTTACTTTCTCATATTCTCGATTCATCGAAAGTGTTGTGTTGAAAAGTAAGATAAGATCGATATATGCATAACTATGACTAACCATCTGTCGTATCGTCATACAGATCATCATCACAGTTCATCTTTTCCCACGCAAAAACTGAAATAGGTTGCAATGTGCCCCAAGCCACGCTCTCCATTACAAATTATTCGCAGCCACAGTCCACACGTTTTCCTATTAACGATTTCGACATATCTCACTCCCATAAAGTTGTGGTATTATTTTCCATAACGGTGAAGAAGCAACAATAAAAATATATCTTTACAGGCGTGCCTTTATATCATTTCTTGGCATTTAAAAGTACGATTGCTTAATTGGCTATACTACTGGTATTTGGTATGCGTAATTTCTTGTTGCAAATTTATAAATGAAGTAATAATCTGCGTTTTTAACTTGTTACTCATAATAATGAGTATCTATGAATGTACCAAGTACGTGTGCATTAATTTTAAGAATAGAATGTTGTTGTTCGACATGGCATGGGCGTAGTTATAGTTTACCGACCAACTTTTATCATTAGAATTAATTTAATTGACCGTTGGGACATTGTTCTGAACTTTACTTATTGTCTTATTTTCTTGTATAAATATATTTCAATCAGTGTTCAATTTTCAAATACATATATTTGAGTCACCTAAATATGGTGAGAAAATCCTCACATAGAATTAATTCTGCCCCAAAGTCACAATTTAATCCACCACAATGCGAAATTTGATATATTGAATCGTTTAAAAATCAGCAAATATTTTGGTGATATAGGTATCTTTTAGCATCGTTTTCTTCTGCTTTGGATCCTACAACCGACTAATGTGGACCAAAAATGAGTTATGTAGTACCACAAACATGTTCTGCACTTCTTTCAAATACATTTATCTTCCTGTGGCAAAATGACCTAGGTGTAACTTTACAAGAGGTAACAAAATAGTGCAAGAACAGATTCCCCAATGCTAGAAGCTTCTTGGAGAAGCTTCAGAAGAATTTGATATCTTGCATCTTTTCAGCGTCCAAATGCCTTTACGGCAAAATTGCTGCGCAGGCTAGCATTTTGCTGCTCTATGTATTTTTTACCATAGTTTTTTCTGATTTGATGCATTTAAATGCATCAAAGCAGAAAATGCATAAAATCAAAGCAGAAAATGCATTTAAATGCCTTTATCTCCTTATTGCAAAATGACTTAGGTATAATGTTACAAAAGGTAACAAAATAGTACAAGAACAAATTCTCTAATGCTATGAAGCTTCTTGGAGAAGCTTCAGAAGAATTTGATATCTTGCTTCTTTTCAACGTCCAAATGCCTTTACGGCAAATTTGCTGCACCAGCTAGCATTTTGATGCTCTAGGTATTTTTAACCATAGTTTTTTTCTGCTTTTATGCATTTAAATGTATCAAAGCAGAAAATGCATAAAATCGAAGCAGAAAATGCATTTAAATGCATTTATCTCCTTATTGCAAAATGCCTTAGGTATAATGTTACAAAAGGTAACAAAATAGTACAAGAACAAATTCTCTAATGCTATGAAGCTTCTTGGAGAAGCTTCAGAAGAATTTGATATCTTGCTTCTTTTCAACGTCCAAATGCCTTTACGGCAAATTTGCTGCACCAGCTAGCATTTTGATGCTCTAGGTATTTTTAACCATAGTTTTTTTCTGCTTTTATGCATTTAAATGTATCAAAGCAGAAAATGCATAAAATCGAAGCAGAAAATGCATTTATCTCCTTATTGCAAAATGCCTTAGGTATAATGTTACAAAAGGTAACAAAATAGCACAAGAACAAATTCCCTTATGCTATGAAGCTTCTTGGAGAAGCTTCAGAAGAATTTGATATCTTGCTTCTTTTCAACGTCCAAATGCCTTTACGGCAAATTTGCTGCACCAGCTAGCATTTTGATGCTCTAGGTATTTTTAACCATAGTTTTTTCTGCTTTTATGCATTTAAATGTATCAAAGCAGAAAATGCATAAAATCGAAGCAGAAAATGCATTTAAATGCATTTATCTCCTTATTGCAAAATGCCTTAGGTATAATGTTACAAAAGGTAACAAAATAGTACAAGAACAAATTCCCTAATGCTATGAAGCTTCTTGGAGAAGCTTCAGAAGAATTTTCAACGTCCAAATGCCTTTACGGCAAAAGTGTTCCACCAGCAAGCATTTTACTGCTCTAGGTATTTTTTACCATAGTTTTCTTCTGCTTTGGTCCTTACAATCGAACAACTTAGAACAAAAATGATTTATGTAGTATCACAAACATTTCTGTACTTCCCTTATACATGTTAATCTCCCTATGACAAAATGAGCTGAGGGCAACTCTAGGAAACGAGACAAAATAGTGCAAGGACAAATTCCCTATGGATCTAAGCTTCTTAGAAACTCAATGATTAAATCTATGAATATCCTAGTGCCAAATACTTTCGACAAATTATTTTAGTATCGAAGAACTTTGATACTGAAATAATTTGCTACAGGAATAGTTTTCAAACTCAAAAGAAGTATGAAGATATTTTTCCATTTTATGATGTGATAATATGTGAAATATATTATAGGTAAGATAGTGGTGTATCCTAACATATTTACCACGAAGAAGCCACGACCTGCCACTGTCAATGGAAATATAAGTATCTACATAACAGTAAGACAATATTTCAGCATGCATGAAGGTAAAGATAAAAATCAGGTATCACGATCTTCTGGATTCAACAAGGATACACCTTCACCACGAGTAGATACACTGTTAGAAATTACTACATTATTAGTCAGATATCTAATTCAGCTTGTTAATTACGACTACAACATTATAATTTTTCATGATGATCTTCAATATTCAATCATTTCCTCTTCACAAATGAATCATCCTATCCGGAAGCATGATCAGAAGTTATGAGCTCTTATTGAACATTTGCATTTTAAGGTGTGCCACAAGGATCCACCCGCAGGCAGATTTTCACGAAAGGCGACAAATTGGATTTAATGTATATTTTTTAAACCAAATTAAGTAGAATTCTTCTAGGGTTGAAAGCACAAAAGAGCTACTATAGGGGTGTTCATTTAAAAAATACATCGATATTTTTTGCGATGCATCAATCGGAAAGGATGCATCGATGTTATTCGATATATCGGATTGAAACATCGATGTTTTCGATGCATCGCTTAAAATATAAAGGAACAATAATATTGAGTACGGATTCAGATCTAACAGTGTCCCTCGATTTATCAAAATTTATATGAGAATCTGTCAACATTCATAGTAATTTCGACAGCTCTAAGTACACATTTCAAAAATCGCGTTTGAGATCAAGATATAGGACAGACAATGAAATACAAATTGATATTTTAATAATCTTTTTTTAGGAAGAACATGAAAATATTACAATTTTAATCAAGTTTAGTCATGTAGGTAATTTGAATTTATAATTAACTTAAATATCCCAGTACTTTTTTTCCAAACTTTGGAGAAATAAAATTTCATTTACTCGCTTTCCTTGTATTCTGGTGCGTTGTTGATTTAAAACTTGTGAAGCTTTAGAAAATAGCCTTTCGGATGGTACGGAGCTGGCCACTATAGTTAAATATTTATAAGCTATTTTAAATAATTGAGGAAATTGTTGAAATTATACACATTAACTTTATAATTGTTTCTTTCTATTTACTGTACATATTTTATATCGTCATTTAAGTAGCTAGTTACTAGTACAATCAAAATTATATCCTGTAATAGTGCAATCCAAGTATTCCAAGGAAAGTTAAATTTCGAAAAAAAAAAAAAACACATACGCAGTCGGCTGTACAGATTATTTAACTAAAGTCAAACGTTACACCAAGATATTTTGACGTGCGAGTGATGGCGCTAGTATATCTGACGTTTTTGTTTGGAGTGACAGGACGTCTTTATAGAAAAGGCGTTAGTTCCATTTGCCACCACACGGCTAAATATCTTGGTCAATCTATACTTATATTTTGTTTCACATTTTACATTGTCTGGCAAGCAAAGGAATAAAGTCATATACAGCCTTGTCAGTGCAAATTATTTTATTATTACGTGATGTGATATTATTATATTATTCTAAATAATAAAAATTCAATTGTCAATGACTTCGATGTATTGAATTAAATACATCGATGCATCGTAAAACATCGAATATTATTGATGTATCGAACGGATCCGATGTATCAAATGGTAAATATCGATGTTTTCGATGCATCGATGTATATCGAGCATCGCTAAGCTACTACTCATGTGATGAATTTCGAAAAGATTATGTACTGGAGATAAAATTCCTTTTTGGTAGAGTTCCTCAGAATCAATATCCATTTGAGTGTGTTGAAATTTTAGGTTTTTAGTTTATCCTGATGCTTCCTTCCAAGGTCCAAAATTATATCCATAATATTTTGATATTTTCGGTCTATTGAATGAATTATATCATCAGATTCAATCGACAAAAGAATATCAGCGATGAAATCAGCTTAAGGACTCACCCCGTCACTCACGCCCAGGCAGAGTTGCTCAAGTTTGCGAAAATTGTAACAGTCTCTTCGATCTCCGCCTTATCACGATCATAATCCGGAGATCCTAGCAGGTCGATCAGTTCCGCATTTTTGCGCAATATTGCGGCGGTGAGCGCATCTCGAAGCGCCCGGGGTCGATCCCGATCGGCCCGGGGGCCCGAAATCCGGGCAGCCGTTCCAGTTCCCATGTCTACCGGTTCACGAGTCGAACTTTCAACCGCCGTTTTACTTCGTTTATGACTCTCTTCTCTAATTGGGAACGCTTGAGAACGTTTATCGTGGCTATTTTCAGGGATTTGGTTGAAAAACGAAACGTTTCGGTAGATTTACTACATTAACTACTATTTTTCGTATTTAATGCTTGTTAATTAACTGCATGCAATAAATATAAATCACTCTTTCACAGCATGTTACAAATAAATAGATCAAACTAATTGATCAGGAAAATTTATCGTTGTATTTCTCAATTTTCGTTGAGCATTTGATAGACAACTTGTGATTGCAAAACTTAGAAAAATGGGTTTGGTGGATTGGCAATGATTTAAGTCGTATTTACGTGATAGATCACAAAAAGTGAAATTTGTTCATATATTTTCAGAGGTAATAAAAACGTAATATGGGGTACCGCAAGGAACTGTGTTGGGTCCAATGTTGGTTTTGTTAGATATGTCTATATATAAACGACTTGCATGAGGAGATAAAATATTGTGAAATATCAATCATTGTTCTCTGACGGCTGACATTGAATTCTCGCTCTCATGATTAAATAAAATTGATAATCAAGAGCGATAATGAACTTTCGACTCAACGTTGTAATTCTATTTTATTATTCGTTATATTTGTAAAACATTAAGCAAAGAGTTTTTTCATTTCCTGACGATACAATGATGTATATAAGTTGAGGACATGGTCACTAAAATGAATGAAGACCTATGTTCACTGTACACATGACTCGGTGGCAATAGTATGAGCATAAACATGAATAAAAGCAAATTTATGATAACAGCTAATAGATTCAGAAAGTACAATTTGATATGTGTTAACATAGTGATGAACTCTAAATATATTAGACATAATATTTGATAGTGTTGGCGTTTACTTGATGTAAATCCATTATATTTGAATATAAACTTAAATTCAAACACTTTAACTTATTATTCTGTAAGCATCTGAAGAAGTCGTTTGTAACGACGAAACGCCCCATGCTATGTAGTCAATAAAGTGTAAATCATAAGTTCAAGTATTTGAATTTAAGTTTATATTCAATATTAGACATAACATAACCAGATAATTTTTTAAAGAGAGAATAGGTAGATTCCTCGGTAGATTCAGGTAGACTCACGAAAAATAATATATAAATTAAATAAATAATGGAATAAATTGAAATTTATCTCTTTAATTTTTTGTTTTATCTTTTGTCCATATTTTCATAGCTCAGTGATAATAATGATATCAGCCACCCACTTTCAGAACAACCCCTTACAGTCTACCTACCTTCAAATCAATATTTCACTCAGTTGGTACTACTAGTTTTCTATATTCTTCATTAATTTTAACCACCATTGTCAACCATAACTAATAGATACACCATAACCAAATCTGAAAGTTTCTAATTCTATTCTTAGTAATATTCTACAAAGAAAAATAGTTTACAGTAGGAGGTTGTATATCATTTTGTGGTCTAGATTTTAATAGAGTGACTCGTTCCAATTTTCTAAGCTTTCTTTTTCCAAAAACACGATTGTAGGTCACTTTTCTTACCGTATTTACTCCCCATCGGTTTTATTGCGGTTTATTATGTCGCAAGAATATTTACAACCAGTTGTTTTGAAGACAATATCGGTTAGTTTGTCGCTCATGCTTTTATGGTTTTTAACTTGAATTCTGTTGCTTTCTTTCGTGAGGTGGCTTTATTTACCTGTGAAATTTCTGGAATTATGTTAACAAGATCTCCCAACGTGTATGGAAGTATATTTCTAATACTGTATTACTGTATTTTTAGTGAAATGTATATGTAAAAAATAATAATAAATATAATAATAATATTGATAAATCAATTAATTAATTACAATAAATAAATGAATATTTATAAATAAGTAAATATATAATTTAATATTTATAATTAAATAATATATAATGAATATATAATAAATAAATTAATAAATATAATAATAATAATAATAAATATAATAGAGAATGAAAATCTTATTAGTACTGTAATGTATATGTCCAGTATATGGAATTATATCAATATATGGATTTTCATATGCAAGGGTCTGTTCCTTATCAATGTCCATTATTGTTAAGTATTATCATTGATAATTAACTGAAGTATTCTTGTACGTAGTCTGCCAGAATTCTTCTCTAGAATTAAATTTATTTTCATCAAATTTTATTTGAAAATCCAACAAGCATATTTTTTAAAAACACTGGTCTTTGGCGGTAGAGCTTATTTCAATTCTTCATTACATCAAAAGTATGATGCACCTCCTTCTTTAAATAATTTGTTCAAGAAAATATTCACTGAGGATAAATAAATATGTTTCTGCAGATGTTTGAGAACTTTACGTCTTTTCGTGAATTATTTCAATTCAATTTTTTGTTGAGATGGAAAGGCTTGGCAAGAAATGAAAGAAGGCTATATCCGACATTGGATCAAGCCTGGCTGAAGAAGAAGATTTTTTCATTAAAATAGATTCATGTAGAGGATATCTAAAAACGATGAAAAAATCCATACTTATTCATAATTCCTAGAAAAATAATGGGGCACTCTTATTATTGGACATCCTAGAAACAGGTGACATTAGATTTTTTCATACATTGAGCATTTTAACTGAATATCTGAAGGCGATTTTGTGAAAATTGCGCTAACATTGTTGCATTACTGTTGGCATCACTGACTGTAACACTAGAAAATGCCGATGTATTTTAAATGATGCATAGATATTAGAAAATTGAATTCTATGCAATACTCTGAATTACTCTTGTAATATGTTGATGATACTACGAATTATTATACATTACATAATGTAATTGAATGAGAAATTAACGTTATAGTTATTCTGTAACTGTGCTAAGCTTCCTTCATTTCAATGATACTTTCGATGATGTTACTTTATATTTCATTACAGTGAAAAATTATGCAATATTGCTATTTCAAAAGCGTGCTGGTCTATCATATAACGAGTAATATACTCGTATGTTATATAGTTCTGATTAGGTATAGTAGATTTTGTAGTAAATATTCAAAGTACCACTGATTTGAATAAAACAATGATGTAAAATTTGGAGACAGAAAGTATTTATCTACACTAGTAATATATATGTCGTTTGATTGTTCTGTATTCTAATTTTGTAGTAAGACAGTATGTAATAGTGGTACTTATATACTTTTATATACCTATATGTGACTCGTTTCGTCCGGTTACCGACTTCTTCAGACGCTAACAAAATATGTTTTAAAATTGTATTATAACTTAATCATATCCCATTGGGATATAACCTATCTAAAGAAGTCGTTAGTTAAACCGACAAAACGCGTCACGTTATAGGTATACTACAATAAAATGTAAATGAAATTCTAATGTTTGAATTATTTTATAGTTATTTTAATGCATAACTTATCATTATAATGAGTCACTAATATCGAAAAAACTAATTAATTTTACGACAGACCAAGCACAATATCGATATTGATATAGTACCACCAAACCGCTAATCTTGTGTGATTCAATAAAATGAGTCATTGATGTGGTATAACTGTTTTTTATGCTATTAATACATAATAAAATACTGTAGTACCGTTGGTACCATAATTTTATATTACTTTGTAATATATACTTATATTATTACTATATTCAATACAGATATCAGCACAGTCAAATACAAAAATTGAACTCATTATTTACAGTTATAGTTTGAATAATGCAAAATAGTACCATAGCTAGTACCTTTAGTTCAATTTTGATCCTGCTCAAACTTATATTTGGTAATGAATTTTCACGCAAGTGATACAGAGCATAGAAAATAAAGATTTTTTGGAGTTAAATCAATGAATACATGTAATAAAAATGAAATTGGACTATGCTTACAAAACTCAAATGTTATATCGTGTTATATTTGTCATAAATACAAAAATAAATTGCTTTCAAAACATATTTTGTTACTGATCTGTTCTTCGACCTATCGATGCATTCGACGTTCTGGATTTCGTCTTTATAATCAATAAATATTATAATATCGGATTCTGATGTTGTTTGGTGTATTTCTGGATAGGCTCCATAGCTTTATCACAAACAGGACAATGACAGTTAAGGTCCAGGATACATTCTAGAAAGCATACAATATAAGCTGAGGAGTGCCCCAAGGGTCTGTTCTTGGTCCCCTACTATTTATTATCTTCGTTAATGATCTTCCAGATCACATTCTTGGATGTAATATGACGTTATTTGCGGATGGTACTTCGTTGACTGTATCCGCTGATTCCGGAGACGCTTTCTGTGGTATGTGATAATTTAGTGCAGTGCTTTACAGATTACTGTCATAAAAACGCCTTGATTGTAAATATTGAGAAGGCCGAATATTTTTGGCATTAAAAACTCAAATCGGACATTAACTATACAGTTTGCTAGTACATTAATTACCTCTAAAGATCATGTTAAATTTCTTGGGGTATACATTGATTGTAATTTGAGATGTTGTCAACATATTGATGCATTGTGCAACAAATTAAGTAAAGCCTACTTCGCAATAAATCAAATAAAGGATTCTCTTCCTAGAGAGTCGGTGTTGAATTTTTACTATGCCTTACGCTACAGTCACTTATCCTATAATAATTACTGTGGGGCCTCTGTAATATAAGCATAGTATTCGTGTCCCAAAAACGTATTATCCATGTTATATTTGTTCTGAATCCTCGTTCTGCTTTAGGCGTTAGGATACTGACGGTTCCCTCTTTATACATATTCAAGAGTTTATTGTATGTCAAGGAAAACCATATTAGTTTGGTGAAATTGTCTAGTTTTCATGAATACAACACAAGAAATCTTCAAGTGTTGCTACTTCCTCATCACAGAACTTCTAAATATGAGTCTTCACCAATGTAAAAAGAAGTTAAGCTCTTCAATCATCTGCTTGATTCTATAAAATAATTTCCCAAAACTAAATTTGAGAATGTGGCCAAGTGGAAGTTGATCAAGAAATGTTACTATCCCGTAGAAGAAAATTTCAATGATTGTGATTTCTGATTATTTTGTATTTCAACGTGTACTATACATTTGTATCTATATGTCTAAAAGGATAAATAAAGATTAATATTATATTTTCAGGTCAATTGTATCAATAAAATATCACGCTTCATGCTGTGTTCAAAAAACTACATATGATTTTTTTTCATTAAACGTATAAACAAGTTGAATTAAAATTGACACGTATCCAAAAATTATTTACTCATACTTATAATTTCTGAAAAATAATGTCTATTTCTAACGGTCAACGACCTTTGACAACTCTAATTATAATTAGTGGTCTCAACAGGAGTCAATTATCTAATTCCTTTCAAGAAAATCCGCTTGGCATTCTATGATCTCGTATCAAACATTCTCAACCTTCTGCCTCAGCAGGAATCTTGTCTTTACCTATTTGTCTTCATTCTATGTTCTGTTCACAGATTCCTGCGACATACCTCAACCCACGAGCACAGAGGGAAGCTGAAACCGATCGTGTGCGCTTCTTAGTGCCATACGCATAACTTACTCTATTCGTAATTTATTCAACGGGCGATAATTCCGTCATATTGCGTCGTCATAACAACCAGCGAAGGAAGATGAAGAAGAGAAGTGCTCGGTGAAAGCGAGCGGGTGTGAGAATCTAGCATGCGCCCGGTTCACAACAGTGCTGCCGCCTGCGGGCGAGCGAATCACTCATCTCGTTCATTCATTCAAGTATATGATTCAAGTCTTCGCTTTGCGGCGTTTAGGGGAAGCACACAACGTCAGAGTTTGAGAGTTGTCTATATCGTTGTAATTTACGATAATGAAGATCTATTGCGTGAACATGAATTCTCCCCTCGGAATCTCCTTAAGAAATTCTTACACTAATTGAAATAATTTTCATTTGTTTTAGTGCGAAATTTTTCTTCTTTAGGTAACTCCGCTGGTGGAAGTTAGCTGCCATCATAGTTATTCTTACCTTATAAATGGCAACACCGAAAAGTGCAATGATACAGTCCAAATATTTCCTTCATTATTCTTAGCAGTTTATATAGATTTCTACAATATGTTTGTCATTTCACCATAATAAAAGAGTTTCCTTCACTCTTGAAGAACTGACATTACCATTATGTATACGAATAATCCCTCTGTAACTTCTTGAACTTGCATTAAATATTATTATTTGGTGACACTTCAGAAACATAACTTAAATTAAGTATTTGCAATGATATTGACACGACTAAAATTCCAATCCAGGTCTTCTGAAGCACCTTGAGTTTCCTCTTGAGTTTCCATTAAACGCCATTTTCGTAGTCTCTTTGGACTAACACCAAGAAGTTGGAATTTTTCTAAAAGGCTTCATTTTCATTCAGTTCATCCATTTATTCCATTCCAGAAAAAAGAAGTCCATTATTGGACTAAATGCAATCTCATAGAAAACTTCATCTCTGCAATCGAATTCTTTTCATTTAGTAACAAAAGTAACATCTTAGAAGTACCTAATTCTTGCAAAAAGAATTCACATAAAAAGTTTCAAAAGCTCTGTATAACAATATCGACAGCAGTATGTGATACTTAAATAAAACCTTTTTGCTACGGTCCACTGAATCCATTTGGTCTAACATTTAGGTAAATAATCGCTAAATCAAAGCCTGAATTTCTCTTAAAAAGACTTAGTGTCAGTATAGTGACAGTTATTGCAAAGAAACGATCACATTGTGTGGCAAGTGTTAGTGCTAAATATGTACTATGACATAACTTCAAACCATTCATGTCATAGTACATAGATCTATGTCATTTTATTCGAATACAACATCTTTTTTTATGTTAAAAATATTCAAATAACAAATGATAAATTATCATAAATTTATGAAGTTTCAAACTGTGCCAAGAGCTGAAATTCCCAAACTTCACAAACTCTAAGTATTTTGTCAGATATCCATTTCTTCTTTAAAATTTTAACAGGTCGTTGATTATGTATATTTTCTAATGATTTCATTGCAACGTTCATTTTATGCACTCAAACTGAATTAATTTCCTTTTTTTCTGAATAAATCAGCAATTATTTTCTATTATCGTTTTATAGTTCATAATCTGCTAAACCAGATCGTGTGTGATCACCTTTACGTTAACTAACCTCCAACCTCTTCGTGTAGAATCTGAATTCTTTAATCGTTACACCCGTTCTTCTCGTGGATTACTTCAAGTAATCGCGAATATTATCGTTTTTTCATAGCAGTAAAACAGATATCCGATAACTAAGGTTTGACAGGTTTTATTTTGACGTTTCATTACTAGATTAATAAAAATATACGCCATAAAAAATATTTCTTAGGATTTTGAAATAATTGACAGGCTGCACTTCGTCTTGTAGCCATTATATCTTCAGTAATATTCATAATTCAGAATAGGAATCATTCGAATATAACTCTCAGGAAGCTGCCTACACAAATGTTGTTAACAGAAACACAAATTTTCACTTTCCTAAGGCGAATTTTATAGTGTATTCGGAAGAACGCGGAACTCGTTGGAAATATCATACAGCGCTGTTAGAATCAATTGTGGGAATCATCAGTGCCATGTATCCAAACAATCAAAGATGGATGTTTTCTTCAAACATACCATCCCCTATGTCCCTATCTCTTCAAACCCTCATTTTCTCTCCCAACGATTTTCATTTATATTCAACGATATTCATTCTTCACATTTTTTTAAACTTGACTAAGGACTTGACTTGTCTTATTTTCATAATCTACTATGTGGCAATTTTTTGCCAAAAGAAATAGTGTATTTTCATTGCGCCCATTTTAACATAGTCTGCATCAAATTTCAAATATCTCGTTAATAGTACAGAACAGATAAATCCTTTCTCCTTACAATACGAAAATTCACAAAGGTATGTTTAGGCAGAGTACGTTTTAATCATTAGTTGAAGAATGAAGAACTCGCATTCAATTTTTACTTGTGATGAAGAGTCACAAATGAGTCACACAGAATTGAAAATTTGGATATTTTAAATATTTGATATATTAAAATCAATCAAATATATTTGGTTAATTCTTCGAAAACTTCTGAAGGTGTGGTTTTGAAAACATAAAGATGCAAAGATTTATTCATTCACTCACCACAGGCTACGGTCTCTGTGAGAAAATATATTATCTTTGTTTAGGCAACATAATTGACAAGATAGATCTTAAAATTAGAATAGTTACTATTGTTTTACCTATATAATTGTATTACGAGAACCTTGAATAAAGATTATTATTATTATTATTATTGAATACCCGTATTTAATGGACATAGTGGTCGAACCACCGATTAGCTAAACTTTTTTCAACACTAGCAAGTGGAAAGGCATCTTAAAAGTCAGCTGTTGTTACTGTGCTTTATTGAAGATCAACGTCGTTTTTATCGAGCGTTCTTAGAAGAATAAATGCATGTTATATCTCATTGAGAAGAAGAAGATATTGAATCATATCTCCTCCTACCTTGTGATATTCTTTCATAAATTTCCAAACCCCCTTCCTTTCGAGGCTCACGTGATGTACCATCCCTTCTTGAGCTGAATGTTACTAATTTTGGAGCTATTTACAAGCAGAAGCCTTTTTCCATCGAACATTGATGATTCAATCTGAAATTTGAGCCATTCAAACTGAAAAAATTTAGGACAAAACTAATTTTATTGATCTGTAATTTAGATTTCAAGTCTTGAGAAAGCACAAAATAATCGAAAGCGTGTAAAAATGGGATTCCAAAGTGAAAGCACGCCACAATTCCAGTGGGGATTTTCGAGATGTCTCAGTAATTGTTCAAAATGTTAACACTGACAAAAACCATAATAAAACAGGCCGGAGGCGAATTTTTATCCAACGCAACTACCCGAGGAGTGCATTTAAGTCGCAATTACATACAGTGTGGATCAAAAGGCTCCGAGGATCACGATTTCGGAAAAAAGGAACGAATATGAATAAATCTTCCGGCTACCGTACTGGCTACTTTGCGTGACCAGAGACTATTTCGCTAATTTCAAAGAGAAACAGCCGGAGGCAGACGTAGATTATCCGGCATTTCCGGATGTTTAACAAGTTACTACTTGATATTTCGAAATAGCGAGATCTTTTCGAATGTCGAAGGTTAGCGTGATGAGCTAGAAAGATTATTGTGGGAATCCATTGCGCGGTCATGTTCCTGCGTGATTATCTCGAGCCTAGGGGATTACGAAGAGAGAAATATCAGGTTTTGTGTTTGAAGATTTGTTCTCACCTATCTGTCTATAATATTAGATCATCTTAGACTTTCAGTTAAATTGACCTAGTAGGTAAAGAATGGGGGTGCACCGTGCCGAGTGACCTTGACCTTGAGAAGGTAGGCGTGGTGGGGGTAATGGGAGGAGTCGACCTTGAGTCAGTGGTGGGGTTTGACCTTCGGCCTTGAATCAGTGGGGGGGTTAATGGTGGGGATTGACCTTGAATTCGATTGGTCAGGTACGGCCTTGAGAATTTCCGGCACTACTTTTCCATATATCGCGCAATGTGCTAATAGAGAGTCAGTCTGAAATTAATTCAGAGTTGTGAGCAACGGCTATCCGAATCTTATCATTTTGTTAAGACATAAGTTCGAAATAGTTTTTGAATAATGGGTAAGTGTCAATGCTTTAATTATTTCATATTTTGTTCATGTATTTTTTTCAACACAATGCATCAATCAATTCATGTTTTTTTTTTTACATTTCCAGAGAATTTATGTTTGGAAATTTTTCGTCGATATAGCAATGGGGAAGAGGGACCATTGCTATGTATTTTATGTGTGAGGAGTTTCAATCGAGCGTTCACAGTGAAACATCTCCACCAGCCTCGACCAGCACCAGATGAGATGCTTTGTAGCCATTGTGGTACGCAGGCGGTGTACTTCGTAGAAATGGTGGAACGGGGATGCAGGTTCAAGGCATTTCATATAATATTCAACAATTGGCACGACCCATTGAGAAAGGTGATGGTTGGGGAGATAGATGACACTGATAGTGATAGTGGCGCAGAGAGCATGGACTCTGAACATTAGAAATTAGAATTATATATTAGGTATAAATTCAAACAATAAAATGGTGACTTAACAATAAAATGATTATTTAACAAATGTCCATTATATATATATATATATATATATATATATATATATATATATATATATATATATATATATATATATATATATTATTTGTAAATATGTATTTAATTGTAGATATAAATATATTATTAGAGAATAAATAGAAAATCTTTCAGTTCTCACGTTTTACTCGTACCATACATATCATATATATAATGAAAAATGAAATGATAGATATCAGAAAATCAATGAACTCCATGAAGAAAGGTGGTTCCTTCATAAATAGTTTGATAGATAAATTACCATTTGAGTTACATTTACCAACGTATCAATTTTGTGGACCCGGTACGAATCTAGAGAAAAGACTAGCTCGAGGAGATATAGGAATAAATGAATTAGATAAGGCATGTAAAGAACACGATCTTGCATATAGTGAATCGAAAGATTTTGAGAAAAGGAGGCAAGCTGATAATATCTTGATACAAAAAGCTAGTGATATTTTGAAATCCAAAGAAGCAAGTCGAAAAGAGAAAGCAGCAGCTCTTCTTGTATTAGTACTCATGAAGGCGAAAACAAAAATAGGTATGGGGGCAAAACGAGTATCAAAAAAGAAATCACGCAAAACTAGAATTTCGGTAACACCTAAACGAGGTGGTTTTTTACCGATATTATTACCTCTTCTTGGAGCTATAGGAGCTTTAGGAGGTGGTGCAGCATCCATAGCAGCAGCGATTGATAAAGCGAGAACAAATAAAACAATGTTGAAGGAGACTATTAGACATAACAAGCAAATGGAAGCCACTAAAGGTAAAGGATTAGTACGAAGAAAGAAACGTAAGGGAAAAGGTTTATATATAGGTCCGTACCAATGGTATCAAAAAAATTACCAATAAAGCTACCAAGACACGCGTTGAGTAATGTAGAACTTGTAGAAATAGTGAAGAAATTGAAGATTCCGTATTTCAGAGGGGTTTTTATGCGAAATCAATTACCGCGAAAAATACGGAATTATGAGAGTGGAATAATTAATTTAGATGAAAGTAGTGGAAATGGAACTCATTGGACAGGTTATGTGAAACATGGTAAGGTAATCTATTATTTCGATAGTATTGGAAATTTGAGTCCTCCAATAGAAGCAAAGTCTTATTTCAAGAGCGATAATAGAAGGAACAGAATATTGTATAACAGACAGAGGTATCAAAAAATTAATACATATAACTGCGGGCATTTAGTTCTGAAATTCTTATATAATTGGTCACACATATAAAATACCAGTTGAAGTATATCTCTACTGCAGAAATGTTCTTTGTGCTAAGTGGTAAATCATCAATATTAGTTTCCGAATTCAACCCACCCATTGAAGTTAAAGATGGTCGATACGTGTTAGGTCTAACAGATTTCGCAGTGTACAATTCAATCCCAAACATTGATGATGATTGTAATTCAATAAAAATAGGATCTAAAGAAATAACAATTCCAACTGGATGCTATCAACTTCAGGATTTAAACAATTTTATTACCCATGAGCTCAAAAGTGATTCAAAATATCACCATATATTTTTCGAGTTATCGGAAAATCGTAATACACTTCATACACATATTAAGTGTACAGAAGAAGTAGATATAACAAGTTCAAATAGTATAGCACCATTAATTGGATTCAATAGAAAAATATTAGCTAAAGACTCTAAAGCTAAATCAGACAATATTGCCGATATAATTACTGTAAATTCAATATCTGTTGAATGTAATATTGTGGTAAACAGTTATAGAAATGGTGTACCTCAGCATATAATACATCAGTTTTCACCGACAGCTCCACCAGGATTCAAAATAGTAGAGTCCCCAGAACATGTTATTTATTTACCTATTAGTGTTAATACCATAAGAAGCATAGTTATTAAAATAGTGGATCAGAATGATAAACTGGTTAATTTCCAACAAGAAACCATTACAGTAGGTCTACATCTTCGAAAAGAAATATGAGTTTAGATTTCAAGAATACGTATACCCGTCGCAAGTATAAAAATGAACAAAAGTGTCGAAAAATTAACAGTAGGAAGAAGCTCGTTAAACTATTAACGTCTGAGAACAAGCAATTCTTAAAATCCATAGGTTTTGAAGTGAAAAACTAAAATGTTTAGTATACACGAAGGAATACCCACTGATGAATCTGTAGTATCATATAAATATCATATTCACGAATCATATACTTCACGATATAATAATAATGATGAAATAAGAATACCGCTACAAGAAGATTTGTGTACATTACCAAGTGAAAGCTACTTATATATCGAAGGTCAGTTGCTGAAATCAGATGGAACAGCTTCAGGAATAAATACAAAATTTGTGAATAATGGAATTGCATTCTTGTTTAGTGAAATAAGGTATGAGGTGAATGGTTTCGTCGTTGATGTTAATACGAAACCAGGTTTAACATCCACAATGAAAGGATTAGCATCATTCAACAAGAGTGAAGCAGTGAAATATGAAAATGCTGGATGGTTCCCGGGGAAGGAAAGTACTATAGTCAAAAATGGTAGATTTAGTGTTTGCATTCCTTTGAAAATGTTACTAGGTTTCGCTGAAGATTATAAAAAAGTAATGGTCAACATTTTCCAAGAACTTATATTGATACGTAGCAACAGTGATAAATCTGCATTGAAATGTGTAGTTACCACAGATGCTTCGGGTACAAAGAAATGTTCCGCAGACGAAAAGGCTAAAGTTGTAATAGATAAAATAATGTGGAAAGTACCGCATATAATACCCGGATTACATGAAGAAGTAAATTTAACTAAATTCATTGAAAAGGGAAAAGACATCATAGTTCCATACAGAACTTGGGAACTACATAGTTTCCCATCATTGCCAAATACAACAAGACATACTTGGAATGTGAAAACATCGACAAAATTGGAATCTCCGAGATATATTATTATGGGATTTCAGACAGATAGAGAACGATTAGAAGCTGATAGTAGTGAATTTGATACGTGTGATTTCAGTAATATAAGACTATTTCTCAATAATGAACGATACCCATATGAAAACTTGAATATATCATTTGCGAATAATCAGTTTGCAACATTGTATGAAATGTTTACACAATTTAGATCCGCATACTATTATGACTATAAATCCGAAACTGATATAACCCCATCTCAGTTCGCAAAAGCATTTCCACTCATCATTGTGGATTGTTCTAAACAAAAGACTGGGTTTCAAACACAATCAGTGGTTCTTAGAGTTGAGTTTGAAACTAACACGGCAATACTTGCTAATACTACTGCGCATATATTGATTATTAGTGATAGAGTATTTACGTATAATCCACTAACGAAGTCGGTGAAATAATGTCATATGCTATAATAGACATTCAAGGATTTTTTATAAATAAAAAACATTTCTTCACGAAGGAACTTGCAATCCTGAAAAATGATCGAATTGCACATTTCATCTTCAAACAACCGTTTCAATTCAAACATCTTCCTGAAGAATATAAAAAACCAGTGATGTGGCTCATACACAATCATCATTGTATTAAATGGGAAACCGGATTCGTACAGCCATGGAAACTGAAATCAATATTAACTACACTCACTAATGATATTGAGAAAATATATGTGAAAGGAGGAGAAAAAGCAAAAATAATTGGGAAATACATCAGACCTAGTAAAATTATTGAATTTCCAGAACATCCAGCTTTAATACCTGATGAACCTGACTGTATGTTTCACGAGATCAACAAATGTTATTGTTCATTGAAAAATGTAAAGTTTCTCCAAAAAACATTTCAACATGTCATCGATAACCCTGCACAGCTCGATATGGACTATAGCGATGAAGAAAGCATTGTTCTATAATGAAGAATTATATTTTTTTTTTCTCTAATAAATATTTCAATAAGAAATGTATTTTTTTTTTTGTATTCACATATCTACTGATATAGACAGACGTCCGCGGGGACTTTTAATTTTTCGCGGTGGACCGCGGGACCCCAAAGGGGGCCCCTCCGCGCGGTCCACCGCGAAAAATTAAAA
This sequence comes from Henosepilachna vigintioctopunctata, assembly GCA_030704895.1. Taxonomy (NCBI): domain Eukaryota; kingdom Metazoa; phylum Arthropoda; class Insecta; order Coleoptera; family Coccinellidae; genus Henosepilachna; species Henosepilachna vigintioctopunctata. Next base: position 3,665,573 of record JARQZJ010000095.1, on the reverse strand, counting down.
GTCCCCGCAGAAGGGGAAAATTTTGAAAAATTAGGTTCTAGATGGCCAGAAAATGCGTTAAAAATTCACAAATTCTCAAAAATATGACCTTGAAACTATAACGTAACCTAAGTTTTCTAAACAGTATTGATATAGATAAATCACGAAATCGGAAGTTCATTGACCTTGAAAAAATTTCGACCTTGAAAAATTCATTGAACCGAAAACATCGTGACCTTGAAGTTCTGAAAAATATGACCTTGAAACTATAACGTAACCTAAGTTTTATAAACAGTATTAAAATAGATAAATCACGAAATCGGAAGGTCATTGACCTTGAAAAAAAATTCGACCTTTAAAACGTTCATTAAACCGAAAACATCGTGACCTTGAATTAGATAAGTCATTGACTCGGTTCAGGTAAGTTCATGACCTTGAGCACCCCCACTGTTGTTGACCTTGAGCACTCCCACCATTATCTCCCCTCCCATACATATATACACGCAACACATGCTGATTATCATTAGTTGTTGTATACGTCGCGATTATTAATTACGTCTTGCTAATTTACAAGCTAATTATTAAAATGGCCGCGAAATTTTTTAGTGAATATTGTGAAAGCCAAAGTTCTGCGTCGGGTTTAGTTGGTGAGCCAAGTGGTGAACCTGTGCTAAGTTCGATACAGGATAATGTCTCTGAACCTCAAGTAAGTTTACTTAGAAACGCATTATTAGGCATGAATCCTTATAAAAAAGTGAAAATTTTATCTAATGTGTTGCTCAAACCGGCTAATATCGATTCACCTTCTATTTCTGTAGGTGAGTCGAAATTGTTGGCTGAGAAAGAAGATCATAATGATTTATTCAGTTCTTCTAAAATAATAAACTCTCAGAAATCTTCTTGGAGTTTAATATCTTCAGGCAAACTGAATAATAATGATTCTGAAAGCTCATCACTTCGTGAAATTATATTAAATAATATAACCGATTTCGATCTCGATTTTTTATCTAGGCCATTTTCTGGGGTTGAGAAAGAAGATCATGATGATTTATTCAGTTCTTCTAAGATAATGAACTCTCAGAAATCTTCTTGGAGTTTAATACCTTCAGACAAATTGAATAATAATGATGCTGAAAGCTCAACACTTCGTCAAATTTTATTAAATACTATAACCGATGTCGATCTCGATGTATTATCTAGACCATTTTCTGATTATATTGATATTGATAATATGGATGACTGTCTGAGTGCTTCTAAAATTACATCTGTAGATTCGAATAGACGAGTTGATAGTGTTAAGTCTCCAATACAGATGACTAATTACAATATTGATTCATCTATGAATTTTACAGATGACCTTTTAAAGTGTTCTGACAGATCCGTTCAAAATTTTGATTATGAAAATTTAAATGTTTCTATGTATTTGAATGAAGTGCCCTTGTTAGAAAATTCACAAGATGGTGGGCTAGGAGCAACACAAATTGATAATATGTGTGAAGGTTATTTAGAATCTCCAAGGGCCAATATTTCGATTAATTATTCTCCTATAAGTATGACAAAATCTGCTTTTCATTCCGATTTTAATATTTCTAATGTTTATGAGTCCGGTATACAAAAATCTGCATCTTCTACGCAATCAAGTATGTACCACAGAGATACTGTTATACACAATTTTGAATCGTTAAAAGCTTCAAGTGAAAGAAACTATCCCGAAATTAATGAGATAATCAATAATGGAGGGCTCGCACCTCTGAGTGGTAACGATTTCAATATTACTGCTACTCAACTACCACCTGTTGATGTAGCTAGTATTGATGAAAAGACGGTATACTACTGTGGATTCAGGCATGGGAGGGTTATTGAAAAACCTATCAAAAAAAGGAAATTATGTTTTGATATGGAAACAATAACACCTATGCGAGAAGATGCAGATTTATGTACACCGGCCCCAATACTATGTCCTATTTTAAATAATGGTAGAAATCCGAATTTTTTTCCAAATTCAAAAAGCCATAGGACAAACGAAGATTTTATGGACTCAACTCATCACTCTTCAAGTGATGATGATTGCGAATCATTGAGTCCTATTGGACCAAATTTTTTTCTAAATTAGAAAAAAGTAGTTCGGTACTCGGTAAAAAAATTATAGACTCGACACAGTACTCATCAAGTGAAGATGATTGTGAAGTATTGAGTCCTATTTTAATAAACGGCGAAATTATAGACTCGCCACAGTTTTCTTCAAGTGATGATGAGTGTGAATCATCGAGTCCTATTTTGATAAAAGGTCCTAGAAAAAATAGGCCGATTTTTCTTTCCAAATTTGAAAAAAGCAGTAGGGTAATCAGTGAAGAATTAATAGACTCGACACATCACTCTTCAAGTGATTTGTTTGATCGGCCTCTGAGTCCTATTTTGACATATAATAGGAGAAATTCTAAATTCTCTTTGAAAAAAAAAACCTAATTCACACATTTATGATTTTTTTTTTACGTTAAGCGTTTCAAACTTACTTGAGGTTTTTTTTTTTTTTTTTTTTAAATTCACTATTCGTCATTTAATACAACAACTTATGACAAGCGTGTCGCTCCTCCTAGTGGTCTTGTCGGATATCCATAAGTGTTTAATTCATATATATAACTGTTTCGTTTCAAATTATAAATATTATTTCCAAATTATCAATTTTTTTGCTTTATTTCCCAAATTATCAATTTTTATGATTTATATGAAACACTTATGGTAACTGAAGGCGACTTGTTTTAGCTTATTGACTTCTTAAAATTTTATTTTTTTTTTTTTTTAAAGAAACCATTCGAATGTCCATCATGTAGAGCTAAGTTTAAAACATCTTCATCACTGAATAGACATCTGAAATTCAACTGCCATGAGAAGAAAAAGCAGAAGACTCAGACTCCAAGCATGATACATTGCCATCAGTGTGATGTTGATATAACTTCCAATCTTTTTAACGCCCATCTGAAGTCTAAAGGACATAAGAATAACGTCATCATCCCCGTTGGTAATGGAGTTTCCAAAATTGCATCAGCATTCAAGAATAGGATTGTCTCCTATCGTATTGATGCTGATGGCCACATTATTGATATAATAGAATTTTTCGACAAAAATACCAGCAAAATTATTGACATTATTCGGAGTAGTCTCACACAAATGACAACACTCAAACTCAACTTTGAGTTGTTTGGATTTTACGTAATTGAGAACAAAGAATTGTTTGATATAAAATCATTCAATACCGAAAATGTCATAATCACTTTGGGGACTAATTTGACAGACATCATCCACAAATTTCAGAACATAATTACGCAGAAGATGGCCGATTTTCAGGAAAGAGATTCTGGTAAGTTGAACTTTCAATTATTATATTGATATTTATTAATACGCTCCTTTTGTTTAGGTTGGGCATTAGTGAAAATATTGAATTTGGAAGTGAATATCAATCGTTACAATCCGTTGAGAGCATCGTCCTACATTGAATTGCCGAAATGTATAAATAAGAAGAACGCTGTAATCAACGTGAGGAACACCGATTACCACTGCTTTGGATGGGCACTCATGGCAGGTATTTTCACACCCGAAGGACCGAATTATTTACCACAGTCATATCCGCATTTTTCTCAGTATTTTAATTTTAACGGTATTGAGTTTCCGGTCAAATTAGATAATATTTCAACTTTTTTGAACTTGAATGATAATATTTCAATAAATGTTTATGGTTTAGAATCAATAATAGATAATGGTAAACGAAATTATGAAATAGTTGGTCCGCTATATTTCAGTAGTATCAAAAAAGCTTATCACATCAATCTTTTAATTTTAGACGACGATGACGGAAATTTACATTATTGCACTATAAAAAATTTATCTGGTCTGGTTTCTTCACAAATAAGTCGGCATAAGTCTAAAAAACATTTTTGTGATGGTTGTCTACAATATTTTTCATCTGCGGAAAGATTATCCAAGCATTGTGAGAAAGATTGTGGACAACTTTACGCTAAAATTCCATCAACTAATATAATCCAAAATGAATTGAAGCAATTTATTCCAGAAAATATTTTAAAGTTCAAAAATTATCAGAAACAAATTAAAGTTCCATTTGTTTTTTATGCTGATTTTGAATGCTTACTGAAACCGTTAGATAATGCTCAACCAAATCCCGATAAATCTTTCACAATGAAAACTTTTTTACATGAACCATATTCTTGCGGCTATTACATGAAGTGTGCTTTCGATGATTCATTATCTAAATATGTATTCTTTCGGGGGAATGACTGCTGCGTAAGGTTTATTACTTCGTTAGAAAATGATGTGAGGTACATTCACTCGAGATATCTGAGTCGCGTAGTTACTATGGATCCGCTTACTGATATTCAAGAGCATGAATTTCAAATTTGCTCCGTTTGTCATATTTGTAAGAAAGAATTTATACCCGATTCGATCAAAGTTAGGGACCACGATCATTTAACCGGTTTTTATAGAGGCGCTGCTCATCAAAATTGTAATTTGTTTTATAAAACATCGAAATTTGTACCAGTTATAATTCACAACCTTACTAATTATGATTCACATTTATTCATAAAGAAACTTTCGATTAATGGTGAGGAGGTAAAAGTTGTAGGTCAAACTAAAGAGAAGTACATAACCTTTTCAAAATACATCCCTGTTGAAGGAGACTGTAAACAGAAATTTGTAGAACTTAGGTTTATAGACTCATTTAAATTTTTAGCTTCATCTTTAGATAAATTATCCAGTACATTAAGTGATGAACAATGTGAAATCGTACGAAAATATTTTCCAGATAATACTAAATTCAGTTTGATAAGAGAGAAAGGCGTATTTCCTTACTCATATGTAGATAACTGGTCCAAACTAGATGATCCAAAATTACCAAGTAAAGAAAATTTTTTTGATAAATTGAGGGACGAGCATATTTCTTTAGAAAAATATTTGCGAGCTCAGCATGTTTGGAGCACCTTTGATTGTCAAACTTTAGGAGAATATTCAGATTTATATTTAAAGTCAGATGTTTTATTATTATCAGATATTTTCGAGAATTTTCGGAATACATGTTTAATTCACTACTCTTTAGATCCTGCACAGTATTTAACAGCTCCATCGTTGAGTTGGGATGCTATGTTGAAAAAGACAGACATCTCATTAGAATTGCTTACCGATGTAGATATGATACATTTCATTAAGAAGGGTATACGTGGAGGTGTTAGTATATGTGTTAAAAGATTCGCTGAAGCTAATAATAAATTTTTGCCAAATTTTAATCCTACAAAAGAATCATCATACATAATGTATTTAGATGCTACTAATTTGTATGGTTACGCAATGAGTCAATTCTTACCAACTGGCGGTTTTTATTGGTTGAATGAGCAAGAAATCATGAATTTGAATATCGAAAATCTGTGTAATAACGCACCCGAAGGATATATATTTGAGGTAGATATTACTTATCCTCAGACGCTTCATGTTTTACATAATGATCTACCATTTTTGCCGGAAAATATAATACCTCCTCAAGGAAAAACCCCTAAACTAATACCAAATTTATTTAATAAAACTAACTATGTAATTCACTACGAATCTTTGAAACAATGTTTGGAAGAAGGATTGATTCTTACAAAAATCCATAGAGTTTTGAAATTTCAACAATCCCCTTGGTTGAAACCGTACATAGACCTTAATACAGAACTGCGAAACAATTCAAAAAATGCCTTTGAAAAAAATTTATTCAAATTATTAATTAATAGTATTTTCGGCAAAACAATGGAAAATGTTGAAAATCGACGGGATATAAAATTAGTTAGTCATTGGGAAAAGCAGGGGAAAAAATTTGGAGCTGAAACTTGGATTGCTAAACCCCACTTTAAAGATAGAGAAATATTTTCTGAGAACTTAATAGCAATTGAAATGAATAAAACGCGTGTGACATATGATAAGCCTATTTATGTGGGATTTTGTGTTTTAGATATTTCGAAAACTGTAATATATAATTTTTTTTATAATTTTTTGAAGCAAAAATATGGTAAAAAAGTGTCATTACTTTATAGTGATACAGACTCACTTCTGATTGAAGTATTCACTGAAAATATATATGAAGATATTAAGCAAAATTCACAACATTTCGATCTTTCCAATTACTCACCTCAAAATATGCACAACATTATTCCAAACGTGTCACAAATAGGCAAAATGAAAGACGAATATGCTGGTCAAGTTATTAAGAGTTTCTACGGTACGGGAGCCAAGGCTTATTGTGTAGAATTATTGGATAAGGTTGATAAGAAAGCGAAGGGTATCAGTAAGCATATAGTTGAAAAAAATATTCATCTATCCGATTATAAAAATGTTATTACCAAAAATGAATCACTTTTGTGCGTAATGTCAATTTTCAGATCTTGTTTACATGATATGTTTACGGAAATGAGAAATAAAATTGCATTATCTTCTTTTGATGATAAGCGTTTTTTGTTGAAAAAATTCTTTTAGAACTTTAGCATGGGGTCACTTTGATGTCGGTTGGCATGAGAACATCGACACACTTTTGGATGAATTACTGAAGTATTGCTGATTGATATTAATGAACATTTTGTTATAAATTTATATTTGAACTTCTGTATTTGTTTTCATTACACATTTTTTATATATTTTGAAAAAGTCAATAAGCTAACCATATGTACATTTGTTAAATAATCATTTTATTGTTAAGTCACCATTTTATTGTTAAGTCACCATTTTATTGTTTGAATTTTTATGTTTATACGTTTGTTCTCCATTTTCTTTAATCTCCATTTTATTGTCCGAATTTTTTATGTTTTATGAATATACAATATTAAAATTACTGAATTTTATTTTTTCCCCATATAAAAGATATTCACATGAGCACCAATGCTCAGTTTAGAATAGTATTTTGACAATGCAATTGATAAAACAACATAATACATTACCTATAACCAATCATGATTATTGTCAAACTGAAGAGAAATTCATACGACATAGCGATTTGTTAGGTGCTGAATGTAAAAGAGGTCTTTTTGTAGGTGGATCAGGGAAAGGAAAAACTAATACTTTAATTAGTATTCTATTACATCCAAACGGTTTACGTTTCATTAATATTTATTTGTATTCAAATTCGATCCACCAACCCAAATACCAATTTTTGAAGAATGTACTACAACCAATAGATGATATAAACTATTTTGAATATGAAAATGGTGAATTCATAACACCACCGAAAGATATATCCCCATATTCAGTAGTTATATTCGATGATGTTGTTTGTAGCAATCAAAATATAATCAGAGATTATTTTGCTTTTGGAAGACATTATAATATTGACTGTTTCTATCTGTGTCAAACTTATTCAGCAATCCCAAAGCAACTCATAAGAGATAATGCTAATTTAATTGTTTTATTTTCTCAAGATAAAACAAATCTCAAGCATATATATAATGATCATGTAAATGTTGATATGTCATTCGATGAGTTTGTTAAGTTGTGTTCTGAATGCTGGAAAGTACCATATGGATTTTTAGTTATTGATAAAGAGAGTGATATTAATAATGGTCGCTATAGAAGGGGTTTCCACGACTACTTTATCTTATAAATATTGATTATTGATAATCTCAATCTTAGTCTCAAATAATCATTATGGATAAACGTTTGGCTTTAGAATTAGTGAAAGCAAGAAAAAATGTTAGAAAAAACTACTAGATTTGAAACATGATTTGATAACATCACAATTGAGGTTTTCTCGATCAATGCAACCTATTACTCATCCAATCGAAAAACTGTTGAGTGAAATTAAAAAAGCTCAACCATTAGATGTGAAAACAGAAATAAAGAAAGAGCAACCACTGATTACGAAATCTGAAACCAAACCAGAAATAAAAAGGGATATTATAACACCAGAACGAGTTATTACGCCTAAGAAAGGTACTTTGAAAGTATTCTCATCAAAATTGCGCGATACTCCTAAAACATCGAGTGGTGAAGATAGTATTGAATATATTCCTGAAAATGTTGAGCCAATTGAAGGAGAACCTGATGAATATCAAGAACCCCTATCAGAAGTTGAGTTAGAAAATATTGAAGCATTGAAAAATACCGATGTTTTCCGTGAATGGTTAGACCAGTGGTCGGGGATGGGTAGGGACTATATTGAGGAAATGATAACTACACCATTTCCTGATTTGTTTGATCATAGATACGGTGTAAGATTCCAGCCTGAAGAATCCAAATTTTATATAGGTAATTCTGAAATAGATTTTAAGAACGATAAAGTTTTAATAGACCCTAAAGGTGATAGTCCAATCGATTTTCCTATCAGTAAAGGACTCCTTGAATTATTATTCAAGAAAGATCCTGATCGATATAATACAACGGATTTGAGAAATTATAGGGATATTGTGAAGAGAACGAATGCTGATCGGAAAGATTATAATATAAATAAGCAAATATCAGGCAATGCCGGTAAAAAGTATACAACAATTATAAAGAAAATTCAGAATCCGATAGTTAGGGGTAGAACTAGTAGAACAATCCCCTCATATCCTAGTTCATTGAAAACTCACACATCCCTTAAGACTACTACAATATCACCCATACAAAAACAGTCGCGAGGTGGGTTACTTAAAAGTTTTCCAACGAAATCGAATACGAATAAAAGAAACAACTTCAACTTCCTAGAGATTACAAATAAGGACTTAGAATTCGTACCTTGGAAAAATCCAAACCAACTGGTGGATAGATTGAAATTATTAATGTCCTCTCAGACTGCTGGTAATAATAGTCACTCCAATGAGATGAGTCATATTGTAAACGAGTTAAAAAATTCGAAAATAATACTATAAGTATTCAAGCAAATATCAAATAGATCATTATCGATACAAACAGTGAAGTTCTAGCATCGACATGACCATCGATAAGTTTTATAACCATATTTCTCAACACAGAACACTTTCTCAAACTGATAATTCTAAGCAGCATTACTTGCTTCATCTGCAACTCACAGGGGTGTTGGATTATGAAACGAATATATATAAGTTGAATACAAATACAAGTGAATACATATTTCCTTATGAAAGTGCTGAAGTTATATCTTTCACTGCTAATCCATCTAGCGGTTTCCATATAAAAATCAAAACAAATGATGCTGATTACGTTATGAAAAAAGGGGATAAGATTTTTTTAAAAAAGGGAGATAAGATATCATTCAAGAACTCCCGTACAATAAAAGGTCAAGCTTATCTATTCGCTGAATTGATTCTCAAGTTGAACTTGATCTAAAATGCAGACAGTAAAACGAGATGTGGTTAATGAACTGCATAAGCCAGTTCGAATTAATTTCCCACGGCGACGAGTAATCGTTAAGGGACTTTTAGATCTTTTTCAGGCCGACCTTGTAGAGATGATACCATATGCTCGCTTCAATAAAGGTTTCAAATATATTCTCATAGTAATAGACGTTTTCTCTAAATATGTTTGGGCGATTCCTCTGAAGAATAAAACTGCAACACATGTGAGAGATGCAATGCGTGGAATTCTGAAACAATTGTCACATCCCCTAAAAATTTACAAACTGATTTTGGCAAGGAATTTTACAATAAATATTTCAAGGAATTAATGAATACGTCCAACATAAATCATTATAGCTCGTATTCCAACTTAAAGTGCAGTGTTGTAGAAAGAGTGAATAGAACACTCAAGTCAATTATGTGGAAAGAGTTCAGCGTTCGTGGAAATTATAAGTGGATAGATATACTCGATAACATAGTTTCGAAATATAATGCTAGGAAACACTCAACTACTGGTTATAAGCCAATGGATGTCAATAATGAAAATGAAAAAAAAATTCTCAACTCCGCTTATTCACACATTAAGATTATAGATCCAAGAAAACAAAAGTATAAAATTGGAGATTTCGTACGAGTTAGTAAAACTAGACAAGCATTTGTGAAAGGCTACACACCCAATTGGTCTAATGAAATTTTCACAATTAGAAAGATAAAATCCACATACCCAAGAACTTACCTTTTACGCGATTCTTCCAATGAGGATATCATGGGTGGGTTTTACGAATTCGAATTACAGAAAGTAAAGCATCCTCAAATTTATCTGATTGAGAAAGTGCTAAGAAGAAAAGGAAATAAACTATTCGTAAAATATTTAGGAATGGGAAAGGAGCATAATTCTTGGATCCACAAAAATGATTTGAAATGATTCAATTCTGAATATATATTATTATGTAAAGATATTGAGAAATAAAATTGTTTTTTATTTTTTTACAATTTTTTATTTGAACGCATTAATACAAAGTGTTGTTACATTCAACAAAATCTATCGATATAAACCTTTTGTCTATGTTTAACATCTAAAATAGGACTCAAAATTTTCTCTAAATTAGTTACTCTATTGTTGAATCTAATTCTATCTATTACAAACATTTCCCAATAGTATTTACGGGATTCTCGATAAGCGAAATTCCAAGCATACATGTTATGGATTTCGCAACTATCACTGAAATGTACTTTCTTATTCATATTAATAAGCTATCTCCATCACATCATTCACTACAGTATATGGATCGGCCTTGATTAACTCTTTAAATATGGCTGTGTTGAATAAATGTTTATACGATTGTTCTAATAAATTTTTTATGTTCGCTAACACATCCCCATTCAACTTCGTCACTGTACGCGTTATCATTGCGTAGAAATCTTCAAATCCATGATATTCCAGGAACTCAATATAATCATTAATCAGCTCCTGTAACGATAGTAATTCACATAGAGTTTCTCTTCCTATGTAAATTTGACTTCTTTCATTTCTCACACCGAGAATACATTTGTTGTTGATAGTTATGAAGAAAAGGGTAACGTTATTAATTTTCTTGAATTCCTGCGACGAAACTTTAGATAAATTCCTCAAAAGAAATTCTTCACTCTTCAATAGTTCACGAAAATCTTCGGTAGTGAAATCAATGTGATGACCCTTCAACGATGAACCACTGATTCTCACAACTGCTTTGAATTGGTGCGACAGACCCACAGACACATACTTTGTTTTCGATTTATTGATGAAAAATACTTTTGAACACAACATGTATGGTTCGAATACATTGGGTATTGCTTCCGAACTCATATTTATCGATATTATTCAAACCAACTTCTGAACTGAAGGAATGAATGCTGTCCTCTCATTATATACTATATAATGTCCTTGAATATTAATGGTGGGGGGTTTAAGAAGCTGACCTTGAGAAATTATAGAATGGGTGGGGACGATCTGACCTTGAGAAGTTATAAAGGTGGGTGTTTCACATACTGGCCTTGAGAAATATAGAGAGAAAGGGACAATCTAACCTTGAGAATGCATAAAGGATTCATCAAATGAATTAGTTGGGAACATTGACAAAAATATTACATTGAAAAATTATGATGTATTGGATTGAGAATTGCCTGAAGTATTTAGTTGCTGGTGTGTAAGCACTAGATTGCATCGAACACATTTTGCTTGACTTACAGGCGGACCATCAATATGCGTGTTTTCATCCGGTCGATTATAATGAATGAAGCATGGTAAGAGTGTCTGCAGCTTGAATGTTTCCATCATTGGTTTAGAAAGCTTATGATAAATTTCGAGAATCTCATACCATCTCAATTTCTTCACTAAATAGTCCACAGGAAAATATTTCAATTCTTCAGCACTGAAATCGATGATATTTTTACCCATATATGCGTGTTCTAAAACAACAAGTTTAGATTTTGGAAATAATCTAAACATTATTTTCTCAGGTAGAGTTATATTATTGATTAACCATTTCCTAAATTCTTCACTTAAACGTACTAAATCTTCACAACAAACACACAAAGTTGTTTTTTCACTCAGAAATGCATCACAAATGATTTTAGCTTCGTTTGTTATTCTTCTATCAGTTATTTCCAAATCCATACTCCGATTATACTTTTAATCTTACCATCCAATTTATTGAGTTGACATTCCATCATTTCCTTCAAATTTTTTATTCTATAGATAATTTCAATATTATCCATCTATAAAGTATTGCAACGATATTCGAAACAGTCCCTAGGTTCGATTTCACTCACTGACAACAGCGATTTTTCACAGAGTCCACAATTTTGTCCAAAAAGCTTGATATAGTGATGTAGGTTGGATTTGTGAACGATCGTGTCAATTTTATGCGTACTCACAATTGTGTGCTCGACAATGGTAGATTCCTGTTTCTTGGATTCAAAACACCATGTACACAAAACTTTGTGTGTCACGAATCTTATCAACTCGCCAGAATGATCACAGTAATGGCCTAATTGATTATTATATATGATTTCAGAAAAACTTATTCCACCTGAACTTTGCACTCTAAAATACATAACAGATTGAAATATAACCACACTTTGTTTGAATGAGTTACTTCAGCATTAATTCGCGGAAATATATAAGATCGGTAGTGCCGGAAATTTTCAAGGCCGTACCTGACCAATCGAATTCAAGGTCAATCCCCACCATTAACCCTCCCACTGATTCAAGGCCGAAGGTCAATCCCCACCACTGACTCAAGGTCGACTCCTCCCATTACCCCCACTACGCCTACCTTCTCAAGGTCAAGGTCACTCGGCACGGTGCACCCCCATTCTTTACCTACTCATTATTACCTTATGTTCCTCATCTACGCCAGTTTCTACTTAATACTTTGTTATCATTCCGATTTGGATTGGAATGTGATTTGGATTTCTTCACATCACGATCCAATGGACTTTCCGATTCACTTAGTATTCATAAGTATATCTAAGTAATTCTTCTGCTTCAATAAGCTAAAACTATTATTCGCCCACAACAGCGTTAATTTTTAATATCCTTGTTCAAAGAGCAGACCTCAGAAATCCATATAGAAAACAGATACTGAACGGCCCAAGGACACGATGGAAATCAAAGCCACCAGCACCAGTTAGCCTTACTTACTGGTGCTGGTGGCATTATTACCTACACTATACTGTTCGGCTACAAAGCCTTAAATTATTTGGCATCCTGTGGATTCGATGTTATACTCAGATAACGAATAATCAAAGGCAATTAACGGGAGCAACTTCTAGAATTCAGGCACACTTAGTCTTTGACCAGAGATATAACTACAAAATATTTTTCAGAAAATATTTAGGTAGCCCTCAGATCTAAGCTCTGAAATATTTTAATTACAAAGTACTTGAACTGTTCAAGTTTGTCAAGGTATTGAGTATCAACCCTTAATCCCACGTTTGGTTCAGGTATTTTGCTGGCAATCATGTGTTCGGTCTTTCTCAAGTTGATTTTCAATCCATCGACATTTTTCATTCTCATCGAATATCTGCAAACTTTAGAGTTCTTTAGGTCCCCCCGAGAACTTTTCATGTTTTCGCAATAAAATATAGCCTCTATATTTCCAGACAATCCCTTTCATCTAGGTTCTTTTTACAATATTAAGCGAAGATGACGGAATTTAGTGAGAAGGCAATCATAATAGATGGACGGGGTCATCTCCTTGGCAGATTGGCTACCATTGTTGATAAAACACTTTTAGAGGGAAAGTTGTTGTAGTACGATACGAGCAACTTAATATATCTGGAAAATTTGAAAAGAATAAGTTAAAGTTCCTTTCCTTCTTAAGAAAAAGATTTAATATGAACCCAGCTCGTGGACCATTCCATTTCAGAGCACCATCAAGAATATTTTGAGAAACTGTTAGAGGAATGTAACCTCACAAATCAGAAAGGAGCAAGCAAGCTTTAAGAAGATTGAAGGCTTATGAAGGAATTCCTCCTCCATATGATAGGAGGAAGCGTGTTGTAGTACCAGGAGCACTTAGAATCATATGTCTCAAACCTGGCAGAAAGTACTGTCATGTAGGTCGTTTTTCCAATGAAGTTGGATGGAAAAACCAGACGGTGGTCCGCACACTGGAATCTAAACGTAAAGTCAAGGCTGTACTCTCCATCCACAAGCCTGACAAGTTGAAGAAACTTACAAAGAAAGCAGGAGAAAAGGTTGCCAAACAAGTTGCACCCTTCACATCAGTTATTAATTCTTATGGTTATAATTAAGGAGAATTTAAAATAAAAAATACAAAAAAAATACAAGAACAATGATTTATCTCTGTGCCAAGTTTCATTCACATCTTTTCAGACGTTTCGGCGTGACTGAGTGCAATTGATTGACGATTCAATATTTCCACCATTCAATAAAAAAAGTTCTAATGAACTTGCTACCAGCAGTAATGACAGGCTAATGAGATGTACTAAATATGAGATGTAGAATAGTGAATTAGATGAATCGCAAACTATTTTTTTGTCGAAAGGATAGATTTAAAAAGATATATCTTTGAAGTTGAAAGGAACCTAAGTTATCACCATAACACAACTCAAACATACGTGTCAAATCTACAAATTTGTAAATACTTTCAAAAATTGAATATATTCAACGTAATACAGTTGTTAATTTTTTTTTAATTCGACATTTTCCGTTACAGTCTGTGACTATTTCTGCTGATGAATAAAGTACAATATAAACTACAAAGTAAATTGTTAACGATCAAATAAATGTGGTGAATGAGGAAAAAAATATAGTTTCGTTCAAACGTCTCCAGGATCGATTCTCGAAAGTTCAAACTACAACACGGACGAAATAGGTGCATAAGGACAACACCTGTCAATCTACCTGTGATAGAAAATTCCACATCAAGTTGTGAATTGCAACTTTGCCAAAATTAAATGAAAAACTTTGACAAAGTTACAACTTCTAACGAAATTATTATTTTTTCAATCGAAATAGCGTATTATTCATGCTCACTTCACAATTCCATCTATAGGAATTATAAATTATCATCTATGCTTGCCGTGTCTATGATCCGAGAGATGTTTTCTATTGATTCCTACAGATGGAATTAGAAGTATTCATTACTTGTCGGTATTCCACTTGGAGTCATAAGGAGATACTTGAAGATTGAAATCGTTGCCTCACTTTGATGGACGTGGTGCGACTGACGAGTTCCTTGCAGAACGAAACAGCTGTTTCGCACTTCCATCAGGCGTGGCATCGATTTCAATATTTCTCTAACATTTATCTCTTGAAGGATAATGGAGACATCACATCGTACACATTCACATAGCTGACGCTACTATAACATTTTTTTCCTTAATTTAAATTTTTCGAATGAATGTTCTGGTATTGATTTTCTTATATATATATATATATATATATATATATATATATATATATATATATATATATATATATATATATATATATATATATATACATGTATTCAAGCATACATAGTTATCAATTAAACTTTCACTAGAGTGCTTGGAAGGCGTTGGCGTCTTATCCCAATTATAGATGCATTCACGACCACAAATTAATACTTTTCGCCCGTAATGTCTCACGATTTTTGATATGCGTGAAACTTATATGGTATTTTGAGCACGATGTGTTCGTTCACCTTGAAATTCGTAGTTGCCGACATAACCTTTGGTTTGCGATGTCGGCAATGCTCCCAATATATTGAATAAAAAAAACAGCAAGTGTTACTTCAATTTGATGAAAATCGGTGCTCAATATTAGTGGCAAAAATATGCTAGTATAAAATCAAAACAATTTGAAAAAAATTTAATTTTTTAGTAACTTAACGTGGAAACAAATTATTGCTTTTAGTTCTATTATTTTTGATATTGTTTATAAGCTATAATAGTTATATAGTTTATAAATGTATGAGGCACATGTTGACTTACAGCCATTTTGGAATAAACTATAGGGATTTCACGCCAATTTAAGAAATAAATTATTACTTGGAATGCTTTTTTCACATGTTATGTCATGATTGCCTAAATGTTGAAACGTTTTTAAGTTAACTGGTACATAGAATTCATTGTCGTTTTTCAAACACAAACTAGCAATTCGCAAGTATGCATAAAATAAGAGCAGATAATGAATACGAAGAATAAGAGTCCCTGCACCGAACCCTGCAGTATCCACAATACGATTTTCCTATTCAAAAAATAAACGTGTCCCCAAAAGCTCTCCGCAGTTGTTCTATTACTTCAGACTCAGATTGTAGCAGATCGAGATGAATTTTTATGTTTACTACCTGAAAAAATTATTTAAATTTTCATAGTAAACTGGAAGCAATAAGTATGAGAACCTAAAGGACTGAAGAGGAGACTATCAATAGCTAATTTAAGTATAGTTTGAAAAAAGGTATTATGGTGAATTTCATGGAGGTTTGAACATTTATAACAATGATTTCAAGGAACATATAATTTCTGAATATTATATTACTTCTTGACAATTGTTTCGAGGTGTTACCCCATTTTCAATAGTTCATAAGTTTAACTTAGAAAATGCACTAAAACCTCGAAACAATTGTCAACGACCAATATAATGTTGTGAGAATATATATAATATTTTCGTTGTACTTACCTTGATATTAGATACCTACCCCAACTGAGTTGACTTTTGTTATGTCAAACCATGAACTGTATGGATTGATAGATTCGGTCAACTCGTAAGTTATTCTATAAGCATATCATTTCAAGATATGCTAGTGAGAAACCATATATTGAATTTTTCAACAACACCCAAACTTGAAAAATAAAGGAGTGAACATATCTCATTGCTTGAGCAAAACCAAAACTCCCAAATCCAAGGCAAAGTGTCTTTATGTGATAATCTGTCTTGTCACGGATGTCCAAAAAATAGATTTTGTATAGAGAAAATATAAATAACTTAACATTTTAAGAGTACTAAATTCGTTTAAGAGTAGTGTTTTAATTGTTTTCATTTTTACTTCTAGACACTTTGTAATTTATCAGTTCTAATATCTCTTTTATTTTACTCCCTTGTGGTTTCAAATAATGTTCATTCAAACCTCATAGAATTCATTGATATATGTTTTTCAAAGCAATTCCTTGTTTTCATTTCTTATCTTGGAGTTATGTTATTATGTAATTCTTATCCTTTCTAACTCAAAACTTCATCATTTCTCCTGAAAACAATTTTTTTTATTCATTTTCAGGAGGTTAATAATTGGTTATATTGCATTGAAATTGTGTCATTTGAAATAATTATTATCTAAACGAAACTCAAATTAGTAGTTGAAAAATTTATTATCAAAATTGCAAGAATTCACAAATTACATAACAAATATTTCACAGGAATAGAAATCATTTCAAAACAAGGTTATTCCAAAAAATAACACATGTTAAAAATAATAACATTATTCCTCAGCGAATATTTTTATTCTACAAAAAATATACAAATTTAAGCTTCTAAACTTTTTTAATAAATACTCTAAATAGTTACGTATTTCATATTGCATTAAGGACTCAACTTGACCAACAAACTAGACAAGAACATCAAATTATATACACTTTGAAAGTCGTCACGTGTTTCGTTAATATAATCAACAAAGTAATAAAAGAATAAACTTATCAAGAAGTTGGATCATTGAGTCTCACTTAAAAACTAAACAAGCACTGATATAATTTTTGCTAAACGCAAAAAAGCTCAGTTTGTTTCACAGTTTTTATTAGTAGATTAATATTCGGGAAAAATAAAGAATTCAAAGCAAAAATTAGTCAAACACAAAGAAGAACAATCGCTACAATTGCACTTTCACATTACAATAAAATCCTACTATTATTGAAGCCCTTTTTATTGATACATAATCATAAAACTCCTCCAATTTGAGCTTCGAATATAAGTAGGACTTTTTCACACATTTCACACATTTGAAACAGCTCATTTGATACAAAATAGACTTTAGACTAGACATCACATAGTCCGCTTCTAAAATAACAAACAATTTTTCATTTAAAACTCCTGAAGAGTCCAATATATAAATCGCGATTTTTTATATTAAATATGTTAACCTATATAATTTAAAAATATTTACATTTGCAACACAAACAATACAATAAATAAAATACTGGAAGGAAAATACTGGGCTTGCGAAAATGGTTACTAGGTTTTTAGCTTGTTTTTTTTTATCTTGAAAAGCAGCTATATGTAGGCGATGTTGATGTTGGGTAGTGTATTGTTCTGAAACAAAAAAAATTAAGCTATTATTTTTTTTTCCACATTGAGATATTCCAGTTTATAATCCATTAATATCACATTCA
The DNA here is from genome assembly GCA_030704895.1 of Henosepilachna vigintioctopunctata. Classification (NCBI taxonomy): domain Eukaryota; kingdom Metazoa; phylum Arthropoda; class Insecta; order Coleoptera; family Coccinellidae; genus Henosepilachna; species Henosepilachna vigintioctopunctata. The sequence continues at coordinate 3,647,397 of JARQZJ010000095.1, read as the reverse complement.
GGAAAGCATTAGTAACAGTCCCATCACAGTACCAAGTGGTGTTATTTCAATATAAACAATGTTGTCAAGTTTAATTTAATACTAATATTTCAACACCCAATTTTTCTTTAATCTTGACATCATCATTTCAGAATATTGTGTTAAAAGATTATCTTACATTGCATTACAAGAAGACAGGGCTGGAGGTGCCCAGGTGCCAAGGGGAGCCCTTTTACCGCCATATGCATTGATTACATCTAAAATAGCAAGATTAAATTAGAATATTTACAAAAGACAAAGAGAAATTAACAGCTAATATACAAGAAGACATTTCAATAAATGATACATGTGTATAATAAGACATTACTGCAATAATCAAAAGGCAATAAGGAAATTATTAATATTTAAAGAAAAAAAAATTTTTTTTCAAATATTTATTTCTCCTTGCCTTTCAAAATCATTCAGTTATTCTTCAACTACAAATGTCAATTGTGTAAGGAAACGAAATATTTTGATGGATTTCCTCAATAGTTAGTTTTAGTTCTTCAGTTTCTGTTTTTTTTAATTTTCATTTTTTTTAATTCTCAGTTGTTTATGACAACAAATGTTGTGGTCAAACGATTAGTGCGTCCACACATCAATATCAAATTCAATTTTGATGAATATATATCTAAGAGGAACTATTGAAATAATGGCATTATATTCTTGTCAGTAATTTGATATCGATTTCATATACTGCAAAAATAACTGCAAATTTTAAATATGTGGTTGAAAATATAAATAAAAAATACCTAAATATATTGACACAAGGTCAGACATTTCAAACATCAAAAATTGTAATTTAAAAAAATCTAGGCATATTTTTTTTTCGATTTTCAACACGATGCTATTTTCAATGAAAATACTCATTGAGTTCAAAAACTGTGGAATAAAGGCATTGTATTCTAAATGCAATTTCATTCTATCTGAATTCATTGAAATTTCAAAATATTACTCAAACAGTTTACGTCCTTCATTTATAACTTATGTCAAAATGATTTATGTCAATCATAATCGATTAGTGAGTTATGTCAGAATTTCATCTGAATAAACCTAAAAAACGGTATCAACGAGATAAACCCACGGTATAAATGTTTACCATGGATCCTTTGTTGCACCGACAGCTTATTCAAATAACAATAAACAATGGGAAAGTTCAGTTTTCTAAAAGTCGTAAAACGCCGCAATTTTATTGATGTTGTAAAACGTTTGTTTCATTTCGGACCGACCTGCATCTCCAGGGATTTGGAAAATATATTGACAATTTTTTCGGCATTTACAAGGTCAAAATAAAATGATAACATTGTGATTTATGAACACAAACACTTCCAATATATTTACTTCTGCCATGATCTATTATACTCAAATTATTTTCAGCAAAATATTACGTATATAAGTTTTCCACTAACGTGACTAATATTTTTAACTAATGTGACGTTCCCCTTCATTCTATGAGAAAAATGTTAGAGAACATCGAAATGGAAATTGATAGCACGCTGAAGGGACTATTTTGCCTGTTTATCAGTACAATTACAAGATCTCAATCTTCATATTCAATCTACTAAAACGATCACTCTGCAGTATTAAGCCCCAATGCGCCTACTCTTCAAAGCCAACTTGACTTTCACTTAGTTTCACATCTGATACGAAACGGTTAAGTTTGGTGGATTAGGCAGTTTGGCACCACTTAGCAAACTTGACTTGAAAAATAGTCAGTTTGAGATTTCAGAGGATTTAGAGCAAGTGTTCAACTTGATTCAACTAGTTCTTTAGAGTAATTGGAAAGCGTTTCTACAATGCAGAGGCAGGTTGGGTTTATGAAAATCATAGCAAGCTCTGCTGATTTTTTGGTAGTTTCCAACAAGTGAAAAGATTAAGGCCAAAAATATGATAATCACATAGCAGTACTCAACTTCTACTTAGTTTCCCTGGTGATGAAAAGCGGTAAGTTTGTTGGAGTCGGCAGATTCGGACCACCAACTTTTAAAATAGTAAAACTGTGATGTCAGTGTTGAATAATAATATTCTACTAGAACTAAATTGATCTGGAGAAAGAGTCTTCAAAGTATTAGAAATTATGGTGCAAAAATTAAGTTTAGAAAAACAAAGGATGCTTTGTTAATTTTTTGGAAGTTCCTCTTGAAAAGACTGATGCTAAAAATATCGTGATACACATTGTAGTCGAATAGACATACTGGGTGTATGATCCGAATTTTTTTTACTTTTGGCTGAGTTTTTGGGATGTCTTCCCAAAGAGAAACTGATTTCTTGAGCCTGCCAAACTAACCGCATAACGCAGTACTATGATGAAAAATATTTCTAATATTTAAAAAATTCTTGCGCATGCTGCAAATATTTTTTCTTTACGATATTACGAGTACATAGCTACACTTGCAAAAAAGCGTATCGTAAAAGTTGATATATTTAAATAAAACATAAAACGTTTTCGTCGATTCATCCAAATTCTAGAAAGTTGCACAATAGCCAGGCTTGGCAACATTGTCCTTAAAAAGTGACCCTGTACACTCGAAGCGTTGTTAATTACAAGAAATCTGTTGGGCCAATGGCACTTCACTTCCAAACTACCTTCGTGTGGTTTACTGCCTTTGACGTTCGTCAAAATCTATCGCGGACAAAAAACCACCGCAAACCAAAATAAGGTTAATCCTTTCGGGTCCTTTCACAATCAGAGTGTGTCTAAATGAGAAGCAAAAGACATTTAATTTCATTTTGGACTTTTCGAGAAGAGAAAATCAAAAGAACAAAGGGGGCATTTGTGGCTCTGGACAATTTACTGCCAACGATAAAATAAATTTGTCGTGGTTCGTTGCTATTCAATAAAAGACAATTTGTTTCTGAAGACTTGAGTCGCAAATATTTTAGCATGGGAATGCCGATTTTTTTCTCAATATAAAAGCTTAAATAAGAGACTTCAGTTTCTTTTTAGGTTGATGATATAGTTTCGAAATGAATCAACTGATGTAGAACAATTAAAAATGTAGAAATTACTCATTTCCTATTACCTAATCTTAAAAGTTTAAACTTTAATATAATGTACAGTAAACTTCCAAAAATTGTTATCAACTTCAAATAAATTCCTTCAGAAGGTAAATAAAAAGAAACCAATAATTTGATACAAGTTTGTATGAAAAAATTCGTAACGATTATTCATTTTCTTTTGTTCATTTCTTTGAAAAATTGAAAATTTTTTGGCAGCACATTTTGTCACATCTCATTCTCTTTTCAACTACACAACGAAATAAACTTTTGATCATTTGAATTAATTCGATTTTTTCATGATTGGCCCATAAAACGAAAAATGAAAAGAATTATTTCCGAAATTACAGATATTTTTTCCGTGCCTATATATAAAGGTCTTTTAATTGAATATTTTTAAGTTTTTTGTAGTTTTATATATTTTGCTTTTTATTTTCATTATATTCGGTTTTTTATGACGATGGACATTTCTAGCAATATTTATCAGGAGATAATTATTTCAATATTGAAAGCTTAGTAAAATTCCACCTATTACATAATAACCTTTTCTATGAAGTAAATATATTGCAATTTCTTTCGAAATTTTCAAAAATTCTCGATGAACAATCAACAACCTCAAAAAATAAATATATAAAGAAACTTTAATTCAAATAATTAATAATTAAAATATTTTTCGAGGTCCTTCAGTGTTCACTTCCTGAAATCAAAAGATACGGAAAGGTAAACCAGTAACATTTCTGATCTAAATATAGTTGCGTCAAGGTATTTATCGATTCATTTTTTTCAACTGCTGAAAACTACCGAAAAAGTAATTTCAAATGACGTCATAATTTCAAATATTCTTCATTATACAATAATTGTTAATTTGTCTTCACTATTATAATCGCATTCAAAATTCTCCGTATAAATAGAAATAGATTATCGAAAGAATATCTGTGGAATAGAATAAGAACAGAAAATATTTATTATTATGATCTTAATATGTGACATCAGTTTAATTAGTATTTTAATTATTAATTATCTGAAAACAAAATTTATACTATATTCTGAAATCATTCAAATTTTTATGAAATAATCAAGGGTTAATTGAGATAAACTCTTGACAATATTACCAATTAACATTTGTAGTTCAGGATCCTACTAATTGTATGATAAACAAAATAAATATTTGTTCATACTTTGAACGATAATTATTAAAAGAAAACCGAAAAGTTTCGGTATAACATTAACATATCAAAATAACAGACCGAATAACAAAAATACCCTCCGAAATAAACAAACAAAAATAAGAAACGAGACCGATCCTCACCTGTGTTGTTTCAGGTTATCTTGCCTCTTGAAATTCTTCCCGCAAATTTCGCAAATAAAGGTCAGGGAATTGTGGGTCCTCTCGTGTATCATTAGGTTATAACTCTTCGTAAACCTCCTCTGACAGTATTTGCAAACGTATTCACACTTGGAGCGCATTTTCCTACGGAACTCTCTTCCACTGACGTCGTTCTCAATCTGCATGATCGCGAACATTTTGCCAGATTTTTGTGGCTTATCTTGCCAGGCGATCGACAAAGACGATGTTTTTATTCAATTGGGAATTAGTCAGTGTTGCGGTGAGATAATCGACGGTATCGGGTAATCCTCGATTTATTTCTTTCTCGATTTCTCGATCGAAAGCGGAAAATTCGATTGTATATCCTGAAGATGTCATACGATCTTCCTTGAAACGGATGCGGATGATTCAAACTATCGATGGGTGGATTCTAAAACGAAAAAATGCATTAGTCAATGTTTGTACAACGAGTAATTCGCGATCTACATTTTCATAGACCTATTTTCATCGTGTGTCATTAGTTTTCCGCATACAGTGGTCTACCGAAAATGATCGGGCCGTGACTAATCATAAAATTTCAGTTCATCTCCTCAATGTGTCTAGATCATGTTCAAAAGCACTAATTTTTAGAACTAAATATACTCGTCAAACTTAAGATTTATCACTATTCAACTGCAATATATTACTAGTTCTAAATTTATTAAGATCTGTTTGTACCAGGGTCGTACGAAAAATATTTCTCTACACTTATTATTTGTAATCGAAATTCCACAACGAAGATATTCCAATTATTCTTCTGATTGAGCAGTTCCTTGTTTAACTGTTTAATTTCCAAATAGATTATCAATAGAAGTAGATCTGCAATCTTTCTTCCGAAAATTATCAGGTCAGGCTAATCATAAAGTTACAATACCATAAACAAAATGTATGAACATCATGTTCAGAATTACAAATTCACAAATTTTCAAAATTAAATATACGTTTCCTACCTACTTAAAATCAATCACTTAAAAACTACATTATTTGTTCAAGAGCATTTCGAATTGCTACAACTTAATATAATACTCCTATACAGATCAAGTTTCTACACCTAATAGATATATAAATTGGAATGTATCAGGGATATTCTGCTTTAATAATCTGTACTCATTCAGTCATAATTCTTCATATGTATGTACCTGGGTCGTACGAAAAATCTCTACAATTCATTATTTTCAAACGCACAACAAAATTCAAGTTATCCTTCTGACTATGTCTCATTCTTGAAACAAATATGTTTAGAAATAGATCTACACAAATACTTTGTTTGTCAATACATTATTCAGTGATCTCATGGCCGTAATTCTATGGAAATCAGCTTCTATATGAAAATAGTACGCCTTTAATAGTAATATATTCTAGTAGGCACTTCTCGCCGCAATAAAGCGCACGAAAACTTAATTAACAAATAGATTGATCGCAGAAAGCAAAGTAGCCTACAACGTAAGCGATTTATCCTTGTTACCGACGTTTTAATTGATCAAAAACCCGTGTTAACACGTAACGATTAGTTAACACTTGGGCGTGCTATCACTTTCAGTCCGTTAAGACATCCTCAAACAGAAGCCTGCGAAGGTGAAGAAGAAGAGAGATCTTTTAATAGCCGCATCAAGGTCAATTAAAGCACGGAAAATAATATCGACTAGTCGACCACAGAGTATTCATTAAGATAATTACAGACTACACGATACGCGGTTCGCTCGTATCATTAAATGTTCAATGTTTGCGTTTATTAGAATTAAGGTGAAGAAATTTGTACCAAGGGCGATCTCACAGCCGAATATTTCGATTATTATTGGCAAAGATAACGAACAAAGTTTCGAAAATATTCATTTTATTCTGTTATAACAATGTATTCACAATTTGTTGGTCATATGTTACGATATTTCGGATTGAAAGTGAAAGAAGTCAACTAAATCTAATATATTACTGAAAATACTCTAACATGGTGATGAATTAGTAGGTTCTCATGTCAAATAAACAGTCTTTGCCTATTGTTTCTTTATAATAACATAGATAAAAAAAATATAGATGAAAAGGCTGATGCTCGACCAAACTTATCGCCAAAGCAGAAGAGAGACAATTTTTTATAATAATAAAATTGAGTAGCAATGTAGATAAAAGATTGATATTCTGTACCTATTTAAAAAATTCACTTCAGAATTTAGTCTCATGAGTTTGTCCTAACTTGGAACAATATTATATAAATGTTTTTACAGAGTAAAACATATTTTCAATATAATTATTTCAACACATGATAATGAACATACTCATTATAATTGTTTGAAAACGACCAATAGTCTAATCTTATGATGTAATATAATATTCTACATGATTGATGATAAGTAAATTTGCCGAAAAAATATATAGAAAATTTTAAACTCAAGGGTTTTTTCGTTTTCAGGAAAAACGACTGTGAAGGACATATGTTAAATAAACACATTCTGTGGGTATATATGATTGCTAATGATGAAAAACGATTATTTAATGTTAGAATTCATAATTAAATTTTATCAATTTAGAAAACAACATTCAACTGCAAATGAAACTTGAGAAACTATGTAAAAACAAACTCATAAACTTGAAAATATCAAAAAATGGTTCAACTATAAAATTGTAAAAAAAAAGAATGAAAAGAAATCGAAAATTATAAACTGAGGATATTAAAAGAGTTTTAAAAACACAATATAAATAAATATATGGTAACAGGTATAAAAAGTCATTATCTAAACGGTCGATCCGGTAGCAAAATTAATGTTCATATCTTGTCGACGTTTTGTTTGATATTTTCCTTCGAAATCAACAAGAAATTACTTACAATTAATATGTATTTTAATGTCAACATTTATATCAAAAATCTTTTTGTCCCTACTCGCATTTTAAATACAATTCACATGTTCTAATTTTTTCTATTTTACGCAAATTTCACCTGCAATGTTAATATAGGTATTAAAAAAGAGAAAACTCACATTAAATCAACACAAAGTCCCTTAAAACCATCAGCAGCGTGGGAACATCGAATCCTTACCGTATGAATCGCACAAATATGATGAACAGAAGCACGCAAGTCTAATTTTAACAATGAACAACAATCCAATTACTGGATCGACAAATCATCGGTGAATGGTGAGTCGCGTCAACTGTTTAAGCCCAATGATCGTGGATGAAGAACTAAGAACACAGAATAAGATCCCCGAGATGTGTGATATAGTTCGGAAGCAGAGAAGTGGCGCCTTGCGAATGACGATTTGACCATCTCGCTCGATGAAGAGTGAAAGGTCTTGGTGAGTTACTCTCCTGCCTACTTTGATTATTGACGGAGAAATAATGGTCGAATTGCACCGTACGGAGGCTCCCGCAGTCACGATTTTTTGTGTAATTGGCTCATCGTTTAAGCTACGAAATAGGTGCTAATAGGGATAGGCTACAACGAAATGTTTCCGTGAAAATGCCAGTTTTCGTACGGAGATAGATGAGCTATAGTTCCATCAAAGCAAATACTACAACAATTTGAATTACACCTCGCTCTTCCTCAAGATAAACACAATTACACTGGTTTGCATTTATCGAACACGGTCGTAAATGCATAGAAAATAATTAATTATGGTATTGTACTACAGAAATAGGAGAAATTCATAGAACAAAAGCCATGAACTTTGATGGTTCATATGATCACTGTGGCGACATCTAAATTGTTAAGTTCGATGTAGCTGATGCAGTTCTTTGAAGTTCTGTTAATCTCTTAATACCAGATTGGTAACCCATATTAAACAATTCCTGTGGAATTCAGCCTAAATTCGTTTGGATTATACGAAATACTCGAATTTTAACAGTTTTAAGTCTTATACGTAAAGTCAATTAACATTAGCCTTTAAAACTTTTCGGAACAATATCAATCTCTTATAATCTGGAAGTAGTCCAAAAGATTATTACCAGTAGATATTATTTTGTTTTAAATAAACTCTTGGGTTTCTTACCAGTAGTTATTATTTTGTTTTAAATGAGCTCTTGGAAGCTTGAGGATTTTCAATTAAATCATGCTTTTCAATTTTTTTTTAAATGTAAGATATTTAATTGTTCACTATACTTCCAATAAATCTAAATTAAAATTACTCACTGAAAATGGCGTATTGATTAGATAAACAATCGAAAAATAGAGAAACATAACTGCATATTTAAACACACATTTATCTTTGAAACTGTTTTTTATTTTCAAAAAAGACTGTAATTTTAATTTAATAAAACGGTACAACTGCGTGTTTGAATTTGTGAAATATATATTGATTCAATATTTATGACCTAATGAGAAAAATTTCAGAAATGTTCCATTCAGCTTTTAAACAAAGTAAATTTGTATTAATAAAACTTCGATAATTCAATATCGAAACAATTCACCCAGTACAAGTTTACCTAAAAATTTCTGTGAACTATGTTTCTGTCGGTCTGACTTATTTGTAGAGAAATGGTCTTAAATTACAACACAATAAATCTGGAAAGGTTCCGAAAAAGGGCTTCGAGAAAATATCAGTCCGGTTCCTTTGCATTTTAATGTTCGAACACAGTAGGCAACGAAAACAAATTCCGAAACAATTTATCATAGAAATCGTTCATCACAATAGACCGTGGCCTTTTTCAATAACAATAAAGACAAGCGACAGTGAATGCCGCCTCCTTGATTTCCATCGAATATTACAAAACCCGCCCGAAAGGATCCAAGATGGCATGTTACATACCTTCCCTAACAAAAAAATCCGTGTCCGAAGAATGACGAATATTCGCAAGTCACTGGCTTATTAACATAAAATAATTGTTGTCATTCTTCTCTGACACATACTCAAGTAGATCTCCGATATTTTTTCTCATGTCCCATTGTTCTCGCATAGATGGCGTAAGATGTTATGTTGAATTTCATACAGTGTGTTGATATGAACACGTTGACAGATAGCTTATAACGCTTCTTTATTGTTCGCGCTTTATGGTATTCTATGAATTGGATATCTATTGTTACGAATTAACCTTACATGTAAAATCTCGAGATGGTGACGTTGATGCATCAAATTTTCGTGTTATTAAATGTTTCATGTTATTAGACGAAGATACACGCAAATGTTATATCAATTCTAAATGTACATTTACGTCAATATCAATTGAAGGATTAGAGGATAATAGAAGGGATTTCATTGTGATTTGGTATGTTTTTTATCTCTTACATAATATTTTTTACATCATGCACGGTGTTGATGAACTTTGAATCTGTTTCATAACCTGAGTTTCACAAATTCATCAAGAAACGACATACGTCAAACAACTAAAAAATTCGTCTCGTTTTCACAACCGGATATTTGCAGCAATTTTGAATTAGTACATGTAGATGGTTTGATGCTGCTTTAATATTTCATGCTAAGTCTTGATATGGAGGTAATTTGACATAAAAATACCTTAGAACTTTTCATTTTGAATCGACAAGGATTGTCAAAATGAATACGGAAATTTCTATGTTTAAACACAGTGAGACAAAAATAGAGATACTTAGTTACAGTTATATTTTCCTTTTTTTGACTTTGAAGAAATGTTGTTTAAAAAATTATATATAATCGTTTTCTCTTAAGAGTTTATTGAATTTTTTATAGAATTGAACTGATTTCACTGTTACTATTTGGTACTTTTCATTATATGTATTTATGATGGTTATGTACCTATAATTAACAGAAAGAAATAGGTATAAATGATTCTGTAACAGCAGTTTCGAATCTTTGTTTGCCTTTCGACAAAAACATTGCATTTCTTTTTCGATAGGTGGTCAAATTCATAGTGATATTTACTATGAATGCCTATACTTCTACCACAACCGGATATTTGCAGCAATTTTGAATTAGTACATGTAGATGGTTTGATGCTGCTGTAATATTTCATGCTAAGTCTTGATATGGAGGTAATTTGACATAAAATACCGTAGAACCTTTCATTTTCAATCGACAAGGATTGTCAAAATGAATACGCAAATTTCTATGATTAAACACAGTGAGACAAAAATAGAGATAGTCTTCTCTTAAGAGTTTATTGAATTTCTTCTAGAATTGAACTGATTTCACTGTTACTATTTGGTACTTTTCATTATATGTATTTATGATGGTTATGTACCTATAATTAACAAAAAGAAATAGGTATAAATGATTCTGTAACAGCATTTTCGCACCTTTGTTTGCCTTCCGACAAAAACATTGCATTTCTTTTTCGATAGGTGGCCAAATTCAGAGTGATATTTACTATGAATACCTATACTTCAACTTGGATAACTAATGTATATTACATTACAAAAAAAGGTTGTTAACTTTTCAGTTTTCAGTCGATATTACTCCAAAAAGCATTATATTGGTTTTCATCATTAAAAAGTTAATTGTCATAGTACGAAATCTTCAAAATAATTTGAGAGTATCCCAGAATATGCGCATAAATCGTTTTTTTCAACAACCACAAGTTACCTGAAAGATAGCAAAGAGGCTCAAAAACTTCGCAATGTTGGAGGAAACTAACAAGCTCAATCTCAGTTGGATGACTCCAATTGAGGTGTAGAAGCCAACAAGAGAGCTCATCAACTAGACGAAATATACAACATTATTTCAACCTCAACCTGCACTTGAAATAAATAAGATAAGCGCTGAATTAAACAGCGAAACAGGAGCAAAACAAGAACTGGCCAAATTTATTAGTGGATCCTCAAAATCTACAACTTTAGAATATCTCCAGTTGTGCATTCCTTTTCACACTACACCAGGTCTACTAACTGGAAACAGTTCTGGTATAGAGCAATCCAAAAGCATTCTCTTATCGTCTCAGTTCAGACACCCCAAGCATCATCTTCAATTTATTCAAAATAATACAGAAACAGTGTATTTAACCTCAATAAACACATCAAAGTTAACAATCGTGTTCGATACGATCTAGATCAACAACTGAGGAGCGCAGTGAAAGTGGAAAAACAAGAAAATGTTGCAATCCTTCGTACCTATCATCATCAGGACAAACCCCCGTAATAATTTAGTTATACACAAATTATTGTCGTGATGTAAGTTAAACATAATAAGCCCAGATACGAAAGCTTCAGGTACCTACACCGATATTAAAGATATTAAATATCGAACAGAAAAAGCGGACAATGGTGAATACCAATAGGATGCAACAATGAGGGGCGGGACGAACCATAGAATATTAGCATAAATAAACGTTACATTGTGTAGCGTCGGTGACATTCAAGCAAGTTTTAGGAGTGCCAGAAAGACGGGGCCGATATTAAAAATCAACTTGTAGATTGTTCGCTACAGTCTGTCCGATAATGGAAAAGGAATTCGATGAAGCTAGTTTTACGTTATTTATATTCTTCAAGATGCTCGGTAAATACGAGGGCGACCTAACTAAATTTCTGGCCGAATACAGAACCAGATACACCATATAAAAATTGATTGGTATAACGATTTGCGTATCTATAAAAAAATAAAAATCTTCTTTCGATTAGTTCTGATAGTACATTCGATTGATTCAATATTTTTCAGTTTATTACATACCTAAGTGAAGGTTATATTGGAATGAGCGAAGTTATTGATGTAAATGAGAAATGGCGTTCGAAATATTCAAGGTTTAAAATTTTAATATCAACCCCCGTATATAATAAGAAATTCTGTAAAAGTATTTAATGAATGGCAGCGTGAATTGTGCACGCATGTAGTTAAGAAATTAAAATAAATTGACAATTGATGACGCCGATATTTGTAGAAAATTAATATCCATAATAAAACAATATTTAAAATTTTCTCATAATTTAATATACAATACGCATGACGGCGTTTCGAAGTACAACTTCTTTATCAAATGCTGGATTAATACTATGTGTAATTTTACAAAGTCAGTACTTATAGCTATTTTCACAGAACATACCAGTTATGGTCTATGACTAACTTGGAATGAGGATCATAGAATACACTGATATTTAACAAAAGGATTGTATACCTGGAGATGAACACAGAAAATCTTCTGTGTTCCGAGATATTTTCTGTGTTCATCTCCAGGTATACGATCCTTTTGTTAAATATCAGTGTATTCTATGGTCCTCTATAAGCTATAAGTACTGACTTTGTAAAATTACACATAGTATTAATCCAGCATTTGATAAAGAAGTAGTACTTCGAAACATCGTCATGCGTATTGTATATTAAATTATGAGGAAATTTCAAATATTGTTTTATTATAAATTGAAATAAAACTGAATAAAACCAAAAGAAATTTTGGCATTCTATATAGGTATATATTTGAAGTGGCTAACTTAGACGCAAAAATGAAAATTGAAAGAAATTTTTCCATCCAAATCAAATGTTTTACATTTTATCAAAGTAAGAATCTGCAATTTCTCCTTTCGTAATCTTGAATAGATGGATGAAAATTTTCAAACAAAATAAAAAAATAAATTCAATAAAGTGAGTGTGACTGAATATTTTCATTATTCCCTTTCTTCCTGTATTTCAAGTTCTTATATTTACTCATAATGATCTTTTTCATAACAATTGTTGAAAAACAAAAATTCATTGTGAACTAATCAAGTTGGTAATTTAAAATATCTAAATGTATATTTATTCTCTTAATATTTACCTTTACAATTAAAAAGTATCACGATTGGATGAAGTGATGTACAAATATAATTAAGATTAAACTAAGTATTTATCACAAAAATTTAAATAACCTAAATGCGAATATAGATAAGATAATTGAATAGCTTTCATATCTTCTTTTTTCACTCAATTTTCAAATTAAATTACTCCATTTCTATGTTGCCTATATCTACCTACATAGGTAGTAACGTAAAAACTATTTTTCCATCTTCCATTCTCTCAAGAAAGAAAAAAATATATTTATGCATCATATCTATTGTGAAAAACTCTAGAACATCTGATTTGAAAAAAAAATCACCTGAGAATCCTTTTTTAATTCTTGTTCAAGTGTTAACTTTATTTTGTAGTAGATACCTACCATAAAAAGAGGGAAACTTCTATAGAAAAGAAGACGAAAATGTTCCCAAATATCACTGCGTAAATATCTGCTTTTAAAATGGTAATGTATTCCAAATATTCATTGATTATTCCTCCCCAACCCAAAATTGCTACTTCTGAGACTCGTAAATTGTTACCCACAAATACATAATTTTACCGAACCTCAAAACCAGTAGCACATAACAAATATCCACCCAAAACGTCCGATTTGCCTCCCATATCCGAAATAACAGTCATTATTCAGCAGATTTCGACAAATCGAGTTACCGACGGAAAAGTTCGAGTAGTTAGTCAAGCGTGTTATTTGGAGCAGGCACACATTTGGATAGTTGTAGGTTATAATTGGAGCCACGATAACCAGTAGCCACAGAACTCTTTACACGCCCAATAAAACTACCTATAACCCCACTCTTTCTTGCGTAACAACCAGTAGCAAGTCAGCGGGGTGCGTGTAACCAAGGTAGCGACGAAGAAGCAATAAGAGAAACTTCACGTGTGGGTTGGCTGGGTTGTAACCCAAACAAAAGAGATTAACTAGATTTTATTCTATAGATCTTTTAACACCTTGGGGATTTTATTCTATGAATATTTTAAAAACCGTGATGATGAATTTTAAGTACTACAAACCTATATTTTACTTCGGTCAAAACAGTTATGAAATGAACACAATTTCATGTGGAATTAAAGATTCTTTGATTTCATTGACACACAATTGAAAATATAATTGCAATTTCGTTCAATCGAACTTTGAGATGATTTTTCACTTATTTTTGTGTATCTACCTAATGGGCAAATTGTTATAAAAAAAGTGAAATAGTTAAAAAGCTACACAAGATAGTCACTTCTTTTATAAATTATGTTAGCTATCTTTCGGTTATTTCTTTAATAATCCTAATTATTCAAATATTGAAAATATGATTATAAGATATTTATTTCTTCGCATTGAGGAAAAGTAAACGCATTTTCTTATAGGAATCATTATAACAAAACGACAAATTTTTTTTTCACATTCATTCCTATTTTTGTATTTCTGCTTTTTTTGTTTTATGTGAGTCACTGATCGATTGGGCCGATACTTGACGAAAATCTAACAACATAATTGGAATAAAACTAAGTAGTTTTAGTGTTAAAATCACGAAATTTCTCAGTTCCGTTCAAATTATTTTATGTGAGCTTTAACAAAAAAATTTTGCTTATCAATTTCGTCGTTTTTCACGTGTTACGTATTTAGTCCTTAGGTACTTAGTCCTTGTTGAATTTTGGTTCAAGATTTTGAACCAAAAAGTCTTTGAAAATTTTTAAAGACTTATTTCAATATAACAATTATTCTCATGAAAAACTTGTTCATATAAATTTGTAATTTCGTCATTAATTTTTCTTGTGTTTTCTACTTCAACAGATCAACAGTTTCATCAAATTCAATAGTTTCTAGTGCAAAAATAACCAAGAAATCAAGAAAATTTTAATAATAAACTCACCTGGAAATTTACAAGTCCTAATCATTTTGAAAGAAATATTTTTTACGTACTATTTGATTGCAACTAAAATCGGTAATTAAAATTCAAAATTACTCTGAAGTAATACAAATAGATAACTACCTAATTCAAAACTGTGAAAATATAACTTCAAACATTTTGGTCTTTCAAAAGACATGCGACGGTACCTACAGATCCTTATCTATATAAATCGATTGTTAAATAAGTTCAACAAATTTTAATGGAAGCTAATAATGCTAAACACATAAATTACCTTCAACTTTGGAAATAAAATAAACTGTGTCTAAGGAGTTACCACGGTTTCTTGTCGTAAAACAAAATTGAACCTCTTTTAAACTTGGGAATTGCCATAAATTACCCTAGAATAGACGCGGCAATAAAGAGACTGAGGTAAATAGAACGGAAACGTCACAAAATCACAATTCCCCAACAATCGGCCACCTAACTACCGTGCTTCTCAACTCCCCCACCACGGAACGTCTCTTAGCAACGTGTAACACGGAAGCCAAATCGAGCGTAACGCGGTAGTTCTCTCGCACGTGTTGAATCGAACGAGCACAGTCTTGTCTAGGACGAAGAAGTAGTTCAAAGAGACGCGCTATTTCAGATTTCACTTTCAGATATTGTCATAATTTAACTTATATTTATTACAAGATTTTTTAGTATTTCTATGAATAATAATGAATGGAATTCGTAAAATGTATTGTCACTGTTAATATAAATTTTCTTTTATAAATTACGCGTTTTATTCGACGATATTAAAATATTGACAAGACATTTATACAAATTATTCAAAATATATAGTGTGTATAATGAAGTGCAATCAATATATAAGTAATTCTTAATTCTATAAAAATATTCGTATCATTGAAAAAATATTAATACTAATCAAAAACTCAATTTTTAAAATAAAAAAAGATGTAATGAAAAGGAACCTCAATTTTAGTATATATTAAATTCAAATTAAACTAAGCACTTTCTACAATGTTAGTATTTCAAAAAGTGATAGAATAAAGTTATTTAAAAGTTGTTAATAAGTATAAAATTGAAGACTTACATCAGAACATCGAACGCGTGATACTGTCCTCTGGCCACAGAACTCAATTACTGAGATATTAGAACAACCTTTAAATATAGTTAAAACTTTTGCTTCTGTACCAAACTAGAGTTGGTAGCCCAATGAACCTAGCAGTAACGTGTAGCTCTGGGCTTCCTCAGCTCCCCCTGCCCCCTTCTGCAGCCCGTCGAAGTCCAGCCTTCCGTTTGGGAGCCCCTTAAGAGGCACTGGCATAAGGATCACCTTTCCAAGCCAACTTAGACCAGAAGTCATCCGACTGGTACGCCAAACTCGTCTTTATTCCAATAAGCGTTAAGACGTGCCTCGTACTCGGTTCCAGTCGTCTTAATTGAGATTTTAAAGGAGGCAAGATATGTGTAATTATTTATGTAAAAATGATGCGCGTTTTAGTCTACTGTCAGTTTTAAAAAGTCAATGATTAATGAGTGGAATTGTCGAAAAACTGGAAATTAGAAAGCCGTCCTTTAGCGTTGGCGTTCTTCGTTTATTCTTTCAAGAAGAATGATGATTTCGTAATTCTGTGAAATTCAGAATATTTATTGGAATTAATTTTTCCAATGATTTTTATATTAGTCATTCCACAAATGGTTGTCTGATTTTGATCGTTTATATCAGTTGCATTATTGAATTTATTTATATAAGGGGAGATATAACTTAAAGAGGATAATTTGCTGAAAATTAAATAGATATTAATGAAGATTATACTCTTAGTATAACCAAAAATTAGGGGAAACTTTATGTTACTAGTTTATTTTACGACAAGCTTTTGAAGTTAGTTCTTCATCATGGCCATTAAAATTTAGTTCAAAGTACTTACTGTTTATTTCAAAATAAACGAGAATATAGATAAGTTACAAATATACTCTAACATTTATAATACTGACGAAATTTTGACATTAATTTTCAGATGTTCAATATAAGGTAAAATGTAGAATATGACAATCATTAAAAATGCTATTAACAATTAACAAAATAAATCCAAAACATACCTATATAAATGTACCTATCGTGCAAATAAAACATCATTAAATATAATTCTTTGGAGAAAATCGAATTTAAGGCATAATTTCATTAACAATTTTTCTGATTTGAATAGTAAGTAATTTTTAATTCATATGATGGTTCCTTTTCAATTAACTAATAAAGTAATTACCTACTGAATTGAAAGTCTAGGGAAATATACCTATCGTGCAAATAAAACTTCTTTAAATATAATTCTTTGGAGAAAATCCAATTTAAGGCATAATTTCATTAACAATTTTTCTGATTTGAATAGTAAGTAATTTTCAATTCATATGATGGTTCCTTTTCAATTAACTAATAAAGTACCTTCTGAATGGAAAATCTAGGAAAATAAAATAATGAAACAGTTAAGTGAAAAAGCAGAGTAAACTGAATCCTAAAGACATTCAGTAGGTAGGTTCAATTTCTATATGTGGTGTATTTTGGATACCTATACGTATATAAAACTAGAAAAAATTGTTTCATTCACATTAACAGAATACCCTACTATCGAATTAAAAATATTTGTGATTCAAAGAGTATATAAAACTATTTTTTTGTTAAAATTTCCTCAATTAAAAAAAATTGAATCCAAATATCGACCCTTGTTGAACTCCAGAACATCAGCCAGATTAGAAGTATTTTCGAAATTAACTATAAATTTTTAATAATCAGATTTACTTTAAATTTCTTATCGGGGTATTCGCCAACTGAATCGTAATATAGATAGGTAGGTACCAAACTAAATTATATAAGATTGAAGTGTTGGATGGTCTTAAAACCGATAATAAAAGAGATGGTAATGTAGTCCTTGAATCAGTTGTTGATGGTAACATTGGCTCGAACCATTAAGTAATCATTTTGAAAAGAACACTGTTATTATAATCGATATAGGTGTTGTACCAGAAAATCTGAATCTTTGTTTGGGCCAAACTTGAAACGACTTGTTTTGTCTAGATTTTCGATGGCCATGGCTGCCTGCCTATATTAAAGCCGGTTCCGATGAATGACATCAAGCAATTCCTGTAACAGTGGAAGATTAATGATGAATATGTATGGATATGGATTAAATATATATATATATATATATATATATATATATATATATATATATATATATATATATATATATATATATATATATATTATTATTCATATTCATTATATCACATAACGCTATCTTGAACCATTTTAATTATATTTTCAGAAAGAAATTATTGGGTGTTATTTTAATATTGTTGTCAGAAAGAAATTATTGGGTGTTGGAAATTATTTTAATTTACAGTCGATGCGCTGTCGTTCACGTTCAGACAGAGTCTTTGTCTGTTCTGTCATTAACTGCGTTTTCCACATTTTTACGAATGTGTAACATTTCTAAAATTTCTCTACATTTTTTGAGTTTCTCAGTTGCTATCTTTGTATTGTAATCAAAATAAGACTAAAACTTCCTAAGTGAATGCTAAGCCAGAAATATTCCTCTGAATACTAAAACAACGAAAAAGCCAATTGGATTTTTTTCAAAAAAAATTTAATAACTTTTACGAATTTAATATATATATATATATATATATATATATATATATATATATATATATATATATATATATATATATATATATATATATATATATATATATATATATATATATATATATATATATATCTCGTAAATTTGGAGCTTTCTTAAGGTTCTCGGCAAATAACTAAAAGGGCAATTCATAAAACTAAAGATAAACGTTAATACATTTATATTTTGAACCTCGAGCAGTTCTTCTTCAGGATACTAAATTTATATAAATTAAATTACAGTCTCAATGTAACACTTTCTTGTATTTACATCTGAACAAGTCTTAAAAAGACAACAAAAATGGACATAGAGTAAGCCTCAAATTGACTTATTCATGTATTCTTCAATCCAAAACTTCAATTTAATTAGACAAAGGAAAACGTGACAGACTCGCAAAATATTGATATAAATTCATAGGTTGCACAACATAGATCATTAAACGAACTAATCGAATGAAAATACAATTAAAAAAATATATACGAAAATACATATAATCAAAATGAAAATAAAATTAAATAAAATAGGGACACATACGAGCAAATGAAATAGCTTCAGAGATCGTAAAAATTGGTTTGGTTCGGTGTACACAAATATTGTATCAACAAATTTTCAGATACCGCTACTCAGTCTTGCTTAAATGCATATTTATTCAATTTTTTCACGTAATGATTGTGCAAAGTTGCATTTTCGAAATAATTGGATTTCGATGAATACACAAAATTTCAGCTTTCACTTTCTCTTCATATAAATATAATTTATTATTCAAAATTTCCTAAGGTTAAATATCTGGGTTCTATTAGGCATATCGGATAGAATATATATATATATATATATATATATATATATATATATATATATATATAATATATATATATATATATCATTCATATATTTACCTACAAATATAAATAATAATATATATAGGTCATCTAAATCTTCTCTAGATATCTTTCCGAGGAATCGATTTTATTCAAACAGTACAAAGCCAACGAGTGATAAGGTTAGAGAACGTCGAACCAGATTCCACCCAAAGTCTATTTTTTATTCGCA
Source organism: Henosepilachna vigintioctopunctata (assembly GCA_030704895.1). Classification (NCBI taxonomy): domain Eukaryota; kingdom Metazoa; phylum Arthropoda; class Insecta; order Coleoptera; family Coccinellidae; genus Henosepilachna; species Henosepilachna vigintioctopunctata. The sequence continues at coordinate 3,627,785 of JARQZJ010000095.1, read as the reverse complement.
TCGTGAATTAATTTCACAAAATTCGCAATCCTTGCGAAACAATTTAAAATATGTTACATTCTAGGATATCTATTCAACTTCCGTTTGATGAAGATTTCGCCGTAATAATTCCTTCTCTTAATAAATGTAAGAACTGAAAAATTTTAATTTAATGGTGTCACTTCAGACCATATAAGTAAATGAAAAAGGGGGCCTGATTCAATATTGATTGGAAATAGATAGAAATAAATCGATTTTTGGGATAAACCTTTTAACTCATATCTAAAATTCAAATGCGTAACTGTAATGTGGAAGTAGTATTTTCAATATTATCTACCTATTATGTATTCCAGATATTTGAGGTCAATTAGATAAATATGAAAATTGAATTGAGGCCTCTAGCGCTATGTTCGCATTAATTATTCATACTTTCCTGATGATTCACAATATAATAGATTCAGATGAATACGGTAGCTGACCTGAAGTCATTTATATAAATTAGCTAATAGATCAAGGTTTTCCTTTTCTCCTTGCTGGATCAATGACACATAATTATAAAGAGAACACATCATTTATCTATTTAACAATTGAACAAGCTTGGTATGTTTAATGAAAACTAGAATTTCATGTAAGTACATACAAGGGTAGTTCGAAAAGTAAATACTCTACAATGCAGATAATGTGCCAGATAAACAAAATCTTGTGTTTTCATGATCTTCCACTGCTATATATCCACCAATAAACAATTTAATATTGGTTTAAATTATCATATAGTATGTCAAAATAAAGTATAACAAGATATAAATAAACATGAGAAAAAATTTAAGAAACAATTTGTTCTTTCGTTGATTTGGTCAATACTTCTAACCAAAAAGCGCAAATATATTAGAAATAAGTGTCTTCTGACTAACTTCTAACTAAATCAATGAATTTATATTTGCATTTCGAAAGAAAAATGACGTTTACTTTCAAATACAAACTTTTATAATAAGTTTATAAATATCTACTTAGTAGGTAACAAAAAGTTCAGACTTGAAACTTTAATAGCAAAAGTGACCTTATTAATAAATTTAAACTTTGGTAGACAAAAATACTACTATATCATAAATTACATTGTAAAAAATTAACAATATCTTTCTCTTTTCAATTGAATTTTGATAGCACAAAAAATACATCTAAACCAAATTTTGCACCAAGTCATATTGATTTGTTAAGTTCTATTTTAACTAGAATTTCAAAAATTCTCTGTTTTATGAAAATAACAGCGAACAAGTTGTTTTTTCGAATATTCATCACTAGATTTATCACTAGTTTTTCTTTGTCGGAGCTTTTTAAAACTGATAAGCAAAACTGAACAAGACATATCAAAATAGATACGAGACTGCAATTCCTACTTGATTTTTAATCAATGGACATTCAATGTGGCTCTTTAGTCCATAAACTGATGTTAATTTGGCTAAATACTCTTGGCAATTGGCATTGCCTATTGAAATGGAAAGAACAAAACAGTCCATGTCATCCATTGTAAGTAAATTTTGTTACAAAACTAGCAGATAGGTTTTTGAAATCCAGGACAATATGGTTTAGGTAATTACTGGAAACGGACAAGACACAAAATTCCGAGGCCATCCTGATTTCTCGGACAAGCCTAATATAGCCCCATATTAAATAGTCCCTAAAATATAAATCTGGGAATCCAGCAGGCCATAATTAATGAAAGTCGCGACTAATCCAGAATTCTCTCAGTTTTGTCTATAGTTTTTACAATATTCAACTTATTCCAGTAAAATTGTTCAAGTTCTCTGAAAACTTTGTGTAAATTAATTTAACGAAGTACGTATTTTTCAGTGTGCAAGGGTTTTATGAATGATACTATATCTGCAAACATTTATTGTTTTTTCAGTCCACTGTACCGTATATTGAACTATATCGGTCGAAACCGATGATGAATAAAAAGTCCGAAACTATTAAACAATCAAATTTTGCAATGCCCAACTTTCTACGAATATTTGTCGTGTATTATAGACTGGAAATGTGGTTTATTGATATTCTAGAATGACGAAATTCATCTTTATTCATAGAGCTTGTTGTGGTGCCCACGATTTTAGAACACGGCGATCATTAAATGGTAATAAATAACTCTGCTCCTGCTTCCAAAATCATCGATAGTTTTACGATTGTCCGGCTTGAAATTTTCGGTTGATTCACAAGTCCGCCATGAATTATTAATATTGTTTTATTTATTGAGAAATTGTTATTGAATGAAGGTTAGTTAAGGAAACCTTCACTTTTTTCTGGTTTTTTTTATGCCGGAATTTTTATTCTGACCAGTATTGGATTTTCACGACAATAAAAAGCAAAGGACGTTAACTACCTGCTATTAAAATAATAAGAAACAGGGACTCAAAAAAAAATTGTTTACCTGTGTTTGTTTTTAATTTGTGAGTAATATAGTACGATTAAAATATTCTCCTAAGAATATGATGAGTGTGGTACCCGAGAATTTGTCGCCCAATATTTCAGTAGATGGTAGTATCTACTTACCATTTTCAACTTCTATAAGAATTCAAATCCATGTCTTCTAAACCTTGCAAAATATTGTTGTAATGCCCACACAAATATAGAAATGTAAATTCTTGTTTCAATCCTCAAAAATCAAAATTACTGGAAAAAAAAACAAAAGCACTGAAAAAGTCCGTGAAAAGTTAAAAAATGGTTACAGATGAATCAACTTTTTATATACCTAGATAAACAGATTGACAAGTAGACACAAGAACCCCAAGAGGCCCAAGAATGGGATCAATAGAATAGCTTACATTAAACAATGTAATGGAGAATGCACATGTTAGTTTGATTTCAATTTCAGGATTCAAAAGAAATTGCTCTTGTGAGACAGCAATATTGAGCATATGTGAGGAATGGTATAGTGCTATAGATAAAGGAGAAACGGTTATAGTAGTATTATTGCATATCAAAACCGCTTTTGAAACGTTATGTAGATCAATATTATTGAAAAAACTGAATAAACTTGGCTTTGAGGGAGTAGTATATGATTGGTTCGGATCTTACTTGTATTCGCGAACACAAAAAGTTAGGTTTAATGGCATGCTGTTGGATAGCACGAAAGTGGATGTAGGCGTTCCTCAAGGAACTGTCTTAGGTCCGTTGTTGTTCTCCTTATATATAAACTATATTGTCTCTCATGTGAAAAAATGTTCTATACGTTTATTCGCTGGTGATACTATGCTCTATATATGTGGCAAAGACATTAAGAATATGACAGAAGGGGTCAATAGAGACCTTTCTGCAATTAATGAATGATTATGTGACAAAAGCTTATCCCTAAATGTGCAACAATCTAACTTCATAGTTTTGGGTACAAGTAAAACCCTTAAAACAATAAAAATAAGGATATAACTATAAAGATTAATGAACAAAAAATTAGAAGAGTAGAAAGAGTACCTAAAATATGTTAGATGAAAAAATGAGTTTAAATGATCATGTTGATTTCATATCATGTAAAATCTCTAAAAAATCAATTTTTGAAAAGAATAGGGAAAATATCTAAATTATCTGAAATTATATCTAAAATTAACATATATCATAATTAAGCATATCTAAAATTATTGTTGTTCAAATCAATAATAATGCCACAGTTTGAATATTGCTCCATTTTGTTATTTGGTTTGACTAAAGAAAAAATTAAACAATTACAAAAATTACAGAATAGAGCCAAGCGAACAATTCTAAAGTGCAATAGGTAGGTATACTCCTGTTAAAATTATGCTGAACTCTTTGGAACTAATGTCTGTTAAACAAAGAACACTCTTTGCTTCATATATATTCATATTTGAAATAAAAAATCAGTTGCTTCCATGTAATGTAATAAAAAATGTAACATATGTCAGTGATGTGCATGGGTATAATACTAGAAATACTGATAGTTTTTATATCTAAAGTTGTAAGCTTTCTAAACCTAAAAATAACATGAGGGATTCAAGGCTTTCAATAATTTTTCAAGTATATTGAAAACTAGTCTGGTATTAAGATATTCAAGTGTGATCTGAGAAAAATATATTTTAAATAATGAGATAGGTATGTAATTCAAAATTGACAATTCAAAATATGTAGTTTTTTGAATAGCTTTAGCTAAATAAATATTATTATTATTATTTAATTAAAGCAAACTTTGAATATTCAATAAATCATTACATATGAATAATAAACCGGTTCCACACACACTCAAATACAGAAAAATATTTGGGGACAACAATAGCTTCGAAAGACCGCTCACGTTTAAGACTAAAAGAAAGGAAATAGATTTATTAAGAGAAACATGTTTTTGCTGATAGGGCGTAAGTCCCAATTATCAATACAAAACAAGATTTCACTTTATAAGCAAATTCTTAATCCTTTGGGCATAACGGGTGTTTTTTTTTTTTTGAGGTATAGAACTTTAAATTGGCATTACTGTTGAAGATGGCGACCGATTCAACAGCTGATAAGTGATTTATTCTCAGTTTGGTTTGGCAATTCATCATGAATAGATTCACGCCTGAACAACGCTTGCAGATAGTAGAATTTTACAAAAAAACGAGATTGCCGTTGTTCCCGATTTTCATAAGCGAATTTTGTTTAGCGATGAAGCGCACTTCTGGTTGAATGGCTACATCAACAAACAAAACTGCCGCATTTGGAGTGAAGATAATCTTCAAAGGGTATGTCAAAACACCGTTACATCCAGAAAAACTGACTGTTTGGTGCGCTTTATGGGCTGGTGGAATCATTGGTCCGTACTTCTTCAAAAACGATGATGGCCAGAACGTTAGAGTCAATGGTTATCGATAAAGAGCCATGAATACTAACTTTTTCATTCCTGAATTGGAGAACCATGATGTCCAGGAGCTGTGGTTTCAACAAGACGGCGTAACATGTCACACAGCTCGTGCCACAATCGATTTATTGAAAGACACGTTTGGTGACCGCCTAATTTCCCGTTTTGGACCTGTGAATTGGCTTCGAAGATCTTGTGATTTAACACCGCTAGACTACTTTCTATGGGGCTATGTAAAGTCATTGGTCTATGCGGATAAGCCACAAACGCTTGACAATTTGGAAGACAATATTCACCGTGTTATTGTCGATATACGGCCACAAATGTTGGAAAAAGTCATGGAAAATTGGACGTCCAGATTGGACTAAATCCGAGCCAGCCGTGGCAATCATATGCCAGAAATCATATTCAAAATGTAATGCCACAAAATTATCTTTCGAATAAAAAAAAATTCTTGTCAATCGAATGATCCATCGTTGTTTTATTGCAATTTGAAGTTCTATACCTCTAAAAAAACACCCTTTATAATAATGGGGGTCTATCAAAAAGATACTGACTTACATAGAGATCTAAAGATGAGAACTGTTGAGCGAAATATTACCAAATAATAGTTAAGTAAAAGTTACTTCGAAAAGCAGTGCCCGTTTTACATTTTTACAACTCTGATATAGGCATTGAATCTAAGGACCGCTGATGAGTATCCTTTAGTTCAAGTTAGATCGTAATAAATTAAACGAAAATAAAATTGCTCATTTCTCAATATGGCCAGATTGTAATGACAAAAATGCTAAACTATAAATGACAAAAATAATAAATTTTTTAAAATGTTTCAAAGGTAATATAAATACAAAATCCGTCAATTGCTTAGCTTCGAAACAGAAAAAACGACGTTTCCATCGGAGAAGAAACTCGTACCAGATAAGAATGTTGTAAACTGAAACCATTATTGACCAAAGTTAAACGTCTATAAATGACATAAAAATAACATGCGTGACGTGTCGAGAATTTCCTCAAACTCGTGTGACCAAACAGCGTTACGGCTCCAAAAATTCCCCGTAATAAATACTTTTCTTATCAGAGTTTCCATATTTGCAGTTCTAGTTTGGTTTGGTTGTCGGCACTTTTTAACCTGTCACATGCCGAATTTAAACATCGCTTTCTGGAAATTCGAGTGATAAAGCAGATGCAAACATATTTATTTGTCTTAGACTTTCTACACCCACATTCTGATATATTGGGCTAGTCGTTTGGTATGGTTTGTTGAAGATTAAATGCATTCGTATTTTTGTAAATTTTCGTTTTCTTTGTCCTATCGAAATATTAGCTATTATTTTCAAGTTGATTGTTTCTTCTGATACCCTTGAATCACACATTTCCTTGATTTTGAGGTATTACTGAGAGTATTGATTGATACCTTTTAATTCAATAATTTATTAAATTATTATTTTTCAAATCAGTACGATTCACTATCTTACTTTCATATTTTTAATACGTAATATTCGGTCTGCAGCTTTAGAAGAGTTGAAATTCCTACCTATACACAATCTACAACTGCATTTTCTAGCTCTTCAATGAGTTCATACTTTTATTTATTCGTTTTCACTTCGAAATATATTCTGGTTTGATTTTTTTTTTAATTATTTTGACTCTAGATGGCAGTTTTGTTTGCTAAAGATGAAATCCATATTTCTAGGAATTTTCGTTTAATTATTTCAGTATAAACGTTATTTTTCTTTTCAACTATCGAAGTTTTTTCTAATTACCGATAGTTTTCATTTCTAGACCTTAACTATTCCCTTTATTTTCTTGTTAATGACCTACGTCTTATATTCTTTGATTACTTTCAATTCTATTGTATTCTATTGTTTCAATATGATTGTAAGAAATTAATAAATGTAAAAAAGTCTAAATTTATAGTTTTGGGCGCAAGTAAAATTCTCAAGGTAATTAGTAACGAAAATAGAACTATTAAAACTGAAAACCAGAACATTGAAAGGGCAAAATTTGTTAAATATTTAGGCATTATACTAATTAAATGAGAAATTAAGTTTCAATGATCATAGACTCATATCGTCTAAAATCTCTAAAAAAATCAACTTTATGGAAATAATTGGTGAAAATCTGCCGACATATCTATGTGAAGTTATTGCTCTTTAAGTCAATAATAATGCCACACTTTGCTGATCCACTCTCTTATTCGAATTAAAAAAAAAACTCAGCAGAAACAAAAATTGCAGAATAGATCTATGCGAACAATTTGAAATGTAATAGATATTTTTCAATCGAAAGCATGTTGAATTGTTCAGAATTAATGTCAGTTAAACAGAGAATACTTTATGCTACAAATTTATTTATATTTGAAATTAAAAACAAATTGTTGCCAATTAGAGTAATAAAAAATAAATCCGTGATGTGCACGGTTATAATACAAGAAATGCCGACAATTTCTCCGCAAGTTTGTAAGCTTTCTAATTCTGGAAATAGTAAATTTTATGAATTATTCAATACATTCAATTAAATGCCTAGCTTCATAAAAGCTACTAGTGATCTTAAGGTATTTAAGCGTAAATTAACTTCAAGTTCGCTCTAAACAAATAATTCTTAATACCTAATAAATTTTGAAGGTAAATGTAAGTAGGTATATATAAATTTTGTAATAGCCATTGCTCAATAAATATTATTAAACGTCTCCATTAATGTGTCCTTGTCTCCTATTATTGTTTATAAAACGTTTGCAGATTTTCTATATCCAATGAAAGTCAATAATCAACAATTGAAAATACCTTCAAACAGGTCATTCAATCATTTTTTCGTTACATTCATACTGTTTACATTTTAATTTTGATTTTCTTTTTTTCAATTTTATCATCATCTTCAGATAGCAAATAATTGTCGAAAGATAAACAACGATGAGAAACTCCAAACAGACCCTTGAGGCCAACCAAACTAAAGGAAATCAACTACTCTGTTATTTTAACTTATCTACTATTTGTAGTTCATTTTCTTCTCCTTCTTTCTTCGATTTTTTCCGACTATGGACCACGTGAAATAACTGTTCATGAATATTCCTCTCCATTCTTTCTTTTCTTCCAATACTCCTTCATTCGTTCTCCATGCTTTTTTTCTTTCTTCTGACCATCTTGCCCCAGTCTTTTTTGTTTCCTTTTCTTGAAAACATCCGAATCCCTTGATCTTCTTCATGAATTCTTCTCTCCTCTTCACATCCTCTCCATCGATTTCCATTTGTTTTCTGACCTCCTTGATTCATGTTATCTGAGTCTTGGGGTTTCTGTCGAAGTAATTGAAGAGTCTCTTGGCCAGTCTTCCCTAATTCATTCTCTTAATGTGTCCGTAGAAAGTCAGTCTTCTTCTCCTCATTGTGTCAGTTATCTTATCTGTCTTCGTGTAGATCTCTCTATTGTTTCTCAGTTTCCATTTTCCATCTTCATACTTTGGTCCCAGGATTTTCCGTATAATTTTTCTCTCTTTTTTTTCACCTCTTCTAATTCTTTTGTACTTCATCATTTATATATGAATTTTTGAAATTCTAATTATATCGATAAATAAAAAATTCCAGTTTTTATCAACTGTTTCTTTATATTCATTTGTTTCTTTATATATTTATTTCACAGATATTTACTGTCGAACATAACGGAAAAATTTTAGTTTTCTACTTATATAAACACGGAAAGCTTAGTTTTTTGATGAAACTAATAAATTTTTTCGTTCAATACAATTTTTTCGAAAGAGTTTATTATTGTATTCTGATATGAAATTTTTTATAGTTTATACTCATATCATTTGATTATTCGTTCATACTGTAGTTTCGTTATAGTAACATTATAATTAACTTTGTACGTAATCAGATGTATTGAAAAACAAAGATTATATATAAAGATCAAATATCTGATAATTCTGTAAATAGATGAAGAGAAGAAGGAATTTTAGATAGGTACCTACCTCAGAATAGAGTCGAAAATAAATAACAAATGCTCAGTTAACATAGCGTGAAAATATGTTAAATAATATAGTACCTAATAAACAGTTATTTTAGAAACAAAAACAGTCAACAAACTATTACAAAATAAGTCCGAACAAATTGCCTATAATCATACTACATAATGAATTACCGAATCTCTTTCATCACACTCTTTTGACAAAAATACGTCTTGATCAACCAGTGCGATTAATTCTGTTGGACCACCTCGGCTTTTTCGAATTAGGCCCGGGTTTCGACGTAGGTGGCAAAAGGTGACGCGAAAAATTTCTCATTTATTGAGCAACATTTCGGCTAACCGTAAAGCATCGAAATTTGTCGAAATCAGATAAACACTCTCAAAAATCAATCTCGGCGCTTTTAACATATCACATTACATAGACCATCCGTATTTACATGCGCTTAATAAATGTGCATTTTCGTCAACTGGACATACTAACCAATAATTCAACGGTTTTTATTACCGTATCTAATTTCCGCCTGCCTCAGAAGGCCATGATCTTTGAATTTGTCTAGAAACGATTTGATGAATTAATAAGTGTCTACTTTGTCGAAGATATTTGAGATATTGACAAAAATTATATGGTGTTGAATTATTCAAACCGTTAGTAAAAGTACTTTCAGCTTGAATATTGTATAATTAATAATTTTAGGTAGGTATATGGAATTGTATTAATATTAATAATTGATGAGGCCGATACTTGATGTAAATCGATAAACATAATAAAACAATTGTTTAACTGATTTACACATATATTAAAAAGAATACTGCATGACGTACGTTTCGATGAGATTCATCTTTTTCAAATGCTACGTGCAGACTAATGACATTTCTCAAATACATACAATATATAAACTTAAATTATGAATACAGAGAAAACAGGTAGATAACAGGCAGAAGGGATCAATTCATACTGAACTACTATATAGTAAGCTAAGTAATTTTGAAAAGGTTGAGAAGGGGGCTTGAGGTATGATCGATTTGGCTGTTCAAAAGGTTGCCAGAATATCTGTATTTATTAATTTGAAGTGATTCTAACAAATTAAGCTTCATTCCCTTGTTTGCGGTATTCAAAATGTCAAAATCGGAATTGAATATATGATTTTCATTAATCAAATGATTTGCATAATGTGAATCTGTCTTCTGATTATCAAAGCTACGTTTATGTTCAGAAATTCTTATTAGCAAACTTCTAAACGTTCTACCAATATAAAACTTATCGCAACTACCACAGTTAATTTTATATACACCTGATTTTTTATTTTTGTTGGCCTTAGATTTGTTATTTTTGATATGTTTTCTTAAGTTATTGCCAGTACGGTGAGCAATGTTGATGTTGTACTTAAAAAGAAGAGATTTGAGTTTACCGATGTATGTAAGACTGTTATAGTTGATATTGTTTTTGACTAGGGGATAAAACAAACCAATCGCCTTTTAGAAGTTTTTCTTTAATATCATATTATCTATTATTTCAGGATTATAATTATTATTCAAGGCTATTTGCTTGATTAAATTCTTCTCGGTGTTGAAATTGGTTCTAGAAAGAGGAATATTTACTAATCGATGTATCAAACTATTGATGTATCAACACAAAATGGCAGCTTTCAATAGTTTGATATATCGATTAGTAAATATTCCTCTTTCTAGAACCAATTTCAACACCGAGAAGAATTTAATCAAGCAAATAGCCAAGTCCAACAAAGTAAACTTGGTGCTAAATTTGGTGATAAACGCTTCCCTGGAGTGATATCCATCTTTGGACAAGACAATACAACACGTATCAAAATTGAAACCACCAACTGTCGCACCAGTATGCTCACAACTGAATTGCTGGCGAGTCAAAACCCGTCAGAATGTAAATGATGGTCAAGTCCGAACCCTCACTTCACCTCAGGTAGTGAACAAGCAGGTGTGAGGGTGTTTGGGCCACTCTGATACTCACATACTTACTACAGTAACTCAAACGAAGAAACAAACTGTTTGTCCCAATTAATTCGAACAACATATTCAATTGTATTCCCGAATGTGGGTGGCAAGTAGATAACATTCAGGAATTGTTAGGTACCTATCGTTAAACTTTCCTGATTTAGAACTGTGCAGTTTGAAATTTTTTCCTGTTAAGGTCGTTCATTTACTTGTTATATAACCCTCGTATAAAAATTAGTTTATGTTTATTTTAGGTGAACCTAGAATTTTCGAAAAATTTTTTCAGCAATCTTCCTATTTATAAGAATCGTATCATATTACATCCTCAAAACTCGCTACCGCAAGATACCTACCCAGTCGCTTTCACGTGCGATCTCCGACTCCAAATTCTTGTGCGTTATGACTAAAATACCAGAGATAAGATCTATATCCGTTTAGTATGGGAACGCGAAGTTATATGATTCAATATCTGATTCATAACCATGACGGAGGCCCCCAAGAGATGCTCAAGTCCGGTTACTTGGCAACTTTACAACATGAGTTCGGTATTTCAACGGGACGATCATACGAATCCTCTTTGGTAGTTTCTTCGTTTGACCTCACCGATTTGTGGTTACTGTAAATATCGGACTTTTTCGCCATTATCAAGGATGTACTGCGATTAAAAGAAATACAATTGTGCGGTTTGCCCTTTATTGTTAATAGAATTCCGCAATACATAAGAATATACATCTCTGTTAATTACGCAACGTTACGTTTTATTTAATGATATTCAATTAAATTTTTCATTGATTTGTGCGATATGCAGATTGTTAGGTAAATCATAGGTTGAAAAAGTCCACGATGTTTTTAATTAATATTTGTTTCTACTTTCTGTACATATTGACGGTTATTTCTCAAGTTTGTGATATCATAATTATATCCTTCTTATAATAATTCATTTATGTATATTCTATTAGCATCTAGAATCATCGGATAGGTACCTGAATTATGGCCTTATCCAATTTTACGATGGTACCTACTTTCAAAGCAGCATTTAAATAGTGTAAATCACAATTAATTTATTAGTAGATATCGACTTCCAGCGATTTAGTTTCGAATTTCTGCCTACATCTTGTATGAAATTGTAAGAATTGTGAAATACGAATACCTATATGAATCTATAAAGTGACATACTTCAATCAGTAAGTAAGTAAGTAAGAATAATGTAGCAACACAACATGAATACCTATTTTCACACAAGTCTCAATATACAATGAAATTATTTAAAAATATATGAATATCTATGTACTTTAATAAAAAAAAAACCAAGTTAGATCGTGATCTATGGGAGAAGTGTTTAAGAGAAAACTCTGTAGAACCATAGAACCACATTGAGGCAAAGCATTGGAAAACTTCGAACGCCAGTAACTTCAGCAACGCCAGTAATTCAGACCATTGTGAGACCTGCTTAATAACAAATTTTGTTACAGTGTACAAAAAACAACTAATTTTCCAAAAAAAATATTAGTTTTAATAAATGAAAAACAGTTCTGAATGTTTACTGACTTTTCAATAAGTAAAGCCATAATTATGAAAATTTCATCAAAATTATTGAAAGCAGCAATACAAATAATAAGCATTGTAAACTGAAATGTTTTCAAAATCATGACCTCTCTTTCTTATAGACAAGTCACTGGGATACCGCAAATCCAGTAGGCTGTCGTAATTAATTTCAATTCATTATCATCAATGCCTAAATAAACAAATGAATACAGTTAGCCGTAACGGTCCTGCAGTTACCGTGCCTTGTACTCGAATAAATTGAATAAATCAAATTCAATATACGTTATTTTTGAATGAAGGTAACGAAATCTTTTATCATGGAATTTATTCATACCTACAGCTATTCGTTATAACGAACCACCTCCATTTTTCGGCTAATTTAATCAAAAATATAACTACCTATAATTATACATACCTACTTACTATATCTGGCTATCTCAACTTTGAACCACAAGATGTTTATCATACATTTGGCAACAACGCAAAATGTTGTCTGGACTATTTTTAAATTCCGTATTTTGTCCTTCGATTATTCTTTATGTTTCTTTGGAGATAAACAACAAGCAAACGTAGATTCTTACAGTTATACTATACCTATTTTATTTCAAGAAATTGAAATAAAGGAATTATAATAATTATAAATGATATGAATTTTCCTTATTCACAATAAGTAGGTAATCGCATGATAATGATTGCCAAATTGTTTCATAAGAATGTTCTATGTACCTAATGTATTACATGGAGTTCGATTATGCAATATTGAAAAAGGTGCATATTCTTCAAAAAAGAAGTGTCAACGAATGACTTGAGATAAATCCATAGGTACCTACGAAATAATCCAGAGGGTTTAAATTTGGGAATCGACTAGGCCATATGTTAGATCATGTGCGATTACTTAGTAGGTTTTCAATCCATCAAAACCTGTAATACGTAAGTATCTTCTTGTTTTCTTCAATGATTAGTAGCCCTGACATAATCATGGAGACGTCAAAAAGGCGTGTTTGCATTAATCACCAAATAACAAAATATTTGTAGAATAAATCAAGGAAGAAAATGAAGTCAAAAAGCCTTTAGATACCCGATCAAAATAGATAAACATTGAAATTCTAGTTATATAAAAATTCATTAATGTGTAGGTACCTAATTGGTAACTTTCTTCTGATGAAGAAGAAGTTCACCGAAACGTACATCATATTCAATATAAGTAGTTACTTGAGTGTAAATTAGCATTCAACAGTTTTATTATTATCTAACGAATAACACTTAGAATTTGTAGATAATGTTCAATACCTAATAGTAATCCGAGGTTACCTATCTATAGGTAGATACCTAAGGTATTTAGATATGACATACCTACGATTCGAAAAACCACCCTTTATATCCCATTCTTGCTTTATGGACTTCTATATGATTATAAGTTTGATTAGCTATTCGAAATGTGGAAAGCGTATAAGATTTCAATTTGCGTTAAAAAAACAATAGGTACACGTATACACGTATTTGATCATTCCTAAAAAAATAATCTTTATACGTATTTATCTTATCTGTTGCACAATTTATGCACATTGAAGTAAGTGCAAGGCCATCTATGTTTTAATGGATATAGCTGTCAATATAATGAACCCAGCAAAAAGTCTTTGAAAAAACACAATTTTCTGTTGATCCTACGACGTAGAATTTGAATCTATTGACTGATAAACACCTTGCAACAAAAATTATTCGTTATAAAATAAATCTAATAGTAGTAACTACCTATAATTCAAAAACTTTATATTTCTATACTTTTTAACGCAGTTTCACCAAGTCTTGTATAATATCAACTGACATTATCATTTGATGATACACAAATGTACATATCGATCACCTTCTACATCAAATACTTGATTTGTACAAACTTATGTTCTATTTGTCATATTTTATTATTGAAATTTATAATTAGGTTTAATAAAAGAATAAAATGACAAAACAAGTTGAAATGTAAATTGAAGTGAAATCTATCTTTTAATACAATACTGATAGGTAGGCACTCTTGTTTTAATATCACTCCATCTATAGTGAATACAAATACAAAAAGTTACTCAAAAAACAGTGTGAAGGTTTATCTCTACCTACCTAGTAATTGTAGTATTTCAGAAATAGCTTTATTGCATGTGAGCAGACATAATAAAAGGAAAGAGATTCCAAAAAACTCACGACTATAAAGTTAGGTACAAAATATCACAATAGGTTATTTCAAGATCAATAATTAATGCTTTTCATAGAATGACTATGTTTTGTTTTCTTGCAATCCATATTGAATTTAGTAGTCTAAGATTTATTAAGAGAAACATCAACTCACTTCAAAAATATCCAATTAAATCTGATTCTTCGAATAAATTCCATTTCCATTATGTCGAAGATTTAATACCTACATCATTTCTAACGTATCTATACCCCTCAATAGGATTAAATAATAGGAATTGAGGGAAAATTAAAGTATCACTATGAAATTACGTAACTCCCCTTTGACTTGCGTCAAAGTTCTATGCGCTAGTTTCTTCCCATGACAATTAACTCTGCCGCGGTTTATTCGCTAAGGTGTTACATGTGGGTAAGACCACGGTAAAAGGGGGGCAAACGGTAGCAATATTGGCTACCGTATGTGCTACCGCGTATTGGCCAGAATGGAAATCGACAACGCATGCGCGTCATGAACAGTAGCACATTGTGATGGCGTCAAGCTGGCCGTCGACAGGGAAACCGTAAAGCGTAAAAAGTCAGATCGAAACGCGAAGCGCAGTTGTCAGACTGTGCGAACAGTAGCTACCATATTTAGTATCATTTCTATGACTTCATTCATAAAATCTATCGAATTGAAAATGTAAATAGAGGGGTTTTCCTAAGAATGCCCCAATCTATATAACAATTTTACGGAATTTATAGCTGTTAAATATACGTAACATGACTATTCTGTTCAATAAGGATTATACTCGTTGTAGAGAGAACTCAATGGATGTTATCAGCAGGAGTTTGCTGTGGCTATTGCTTCGAAATTCTATGGAATGTGGACTTGTGAGTCAACGAGCGGACTGAGAAGCTCACCAAAGAATAATATCTTAATTTAGGCGTTGTGCTCAGTGATAATTACCTGAGGTCGGTACGAAAGAAGTAAGATAGTCGTCGGATAGTGGTTAATATACGGGGGTTGTCCGCTAAGTATAGTGGTGGGAATAATGAGAACACTAACGAAATACTATTTCATGAATGGAATAGGTATATTTCTGTGGCATGTGTCGGTAATTATATTGTTTGTAAATATTGTCTTCCTCTTCTTCTTTTACAAATTGTATTCTCTCTTGTTTGATGGCGAAAGTCGAGAAGATAGAGCACGAGAACATCAAGTGTGCCATCGAATTGTTCAGATAATACCGATTCAGTAATTTGTTTCTATTCGCAATATTTAGTATTTCAAATATTACAATTTCACGAATTTTACTGTGAAACTCGTGCTGAAATTCATATAAGGTCCTACCAATGTAGGAGTCGAAATTAATGACAATCGCCTCTCCATTGCTTGGAACCTGATGCTTTGGAAGAAAAAAATTTAAAAACCGTCTCTAGAGACCAGATGAGAATTTCAATGAACTGCTGCTTTAAAAAACAAATTTGCTTAGTTATATCAATACAGCAATCTATACTAGGTTCAGTAGGCTCCAATAAACATTAAATTCAATCAAACATAGGCATTAGTTAGCAATTTTTCGATAACCACGTTTATAAGGCTACCTATCGACTAGTGTTACGAAGTCGATAGGTAGCCTTGTTACCTTGGTAGGAGTGTTAACAGTTGGTTTTTTAGGACGAAATTGACAAATAAAAACGTTAATACGATAATGTAATAACAGTAACATGATAGACTCAAATATTTTCTTAATAAATGACACGGAAGTTTCGTTTATCTCTTTTGAAACATTATGTTAAAAGCAATAAATTAAAATTAACACACTTGACTTAAGTTTGAATATATTACATACTCTACATATGTTTCGGGGTTAGTAACATTGTATACTCTTAATAATGGGTTAACCACCCGAAACATGATTCTTTAATATATTTAGTGAAACTAAAGCCTAATGTGTTAATTTTAATTTATTGTTTTCGAATATATTCTTCATTTGATCTTTCCAAACAGTTCAACACGAGTGTTAGACAGAACAGGTCCATTTTCGGAGCATTTTTTTCGAAACCCACCCCGTACTTTAGCTGAACTCTATGGGTGGGGTAGTCGAACATTTACTGTGAGCTTCCACGCAGTGACCGCCGACCCACGATGTCGCGTGGGAACTGCACGGTAGTGTCTGAGAATCCGAGCCCCCCGTCTGGCCCCGCCGATCATGCGCCCCCCAAGAGCTTCGAGATCCACTATGTCGCCTTTACTCAAAGGCCGAACGATCAGTGGTTTTATTCTTCATTTTGAAAATTGAACCATCGATAACTATCTCAAAGGGGTCTTTGTTGCACCAGATAGGTAATCGATGGATTCCTTGGTGAAGGCATCCACGGTATTGTTCGACAACTTTCTCGAAAAGGAAGGAATTTTTGAAAAATTTTTCAATTGTACATAGCATAGAAATTATTTTTTACGTGAAAATACAAACAAGAAATTAGAAAAAATATATAAATATACAAATTGTAAAAAAATATTCAATAATACAGACTATACAATTTCATGCAAAACAACAAAAATGTTGGCTTTGTACACGTTTAATTTTATGTTATTATGCCCAAAAAAGTTTTTTTTGTGTTTTTCAATATGATAATTCAATCATCTTTTTATTGGATATAAATCAATGAATTTGAGCTAAAAAGTCGAAGTTAAGCTGAGATATTCATAATAAATGATACCTACAACGCAAGCTATAAATACCATCACAACATAAAACAAAGAATAATATGGTATCTAATAAACTAAAATAGAAATATCTAAATATATACTTACTCGAGGTGTAGATAGGTCGTCTTCTCCTATTTCATGAATTTCTGCAGGTTTTTGATGTAGACATATAAAATTAAATATTCAGAAAGTGAAGTATCTAACATCGCTAAATATTATGACTGCAATTTTTATGGTCTTGGCAATATATACCTATAGGTACCTACTGAATGTTTTGAGCGCTTTGTAGAGATCTCTTTAGAAAATTTGATGCTTTTATCAACATAATTTCCATAATATTAGCCTGTCTGCGTGGTTTAGTCGGTAGAACACTCGACTATGGTGCGTTAGAACTCGGGTTCGAGCCCCGCTGAAGGCATGGTTTGTGTATGTCCTGATATAAGTATTTTAATGAATGATATAAGCTGGGTAATGTACTTTGATTACAAGCCCTGTTTCACTGTCCACTGAATTAAAAAAAAAATCTTTCATAGAAACATTTTTCTATTTGATGCGATTTGTATTGTTTACACCAGAAGTGATAAAAATAGAAATAACACATAGGAGTATACATTTCTGTGCTATTATTTCATTTATTACGTTATTTTCTAGAGAAATAACGAAATAGCCAAGAAAAGTTATTGTAAATGTACTCAATCAACTAGGTACGTCCAGAAAAAGCACCATCTTATTATATCCTCTGCAACAAACTGAAATCAGAATTTAATATCTAGTGCCCAAAGTTAGTTCCAATTGTATATGAACTTATTCAAAAATTCGTTGTTCTGCTAAAAATATAGATGTTAGGTACCTATGTGTGAAGAAAGTCATATCTAAACCTTTCAATTTGTTCCATTAGTACTGACGTTATTCGAAGAAAAGTGACATTTTTTAACTATCTACATTTAAAAGGAAATCGACGGCTATAGCTTAAGAACCGATAGGAATATCTTCCATACGCAGCAAGAAATGATCTTCCAATCTCGACTACATTACTTGTCATTATTCAGTCTCGCATATGGCAATCGCAATGCAGCAACACATCCAGATAAGCGAGACCCATCTGTCTTTAACGTTACCGAGCAACTTCTTTATTATATACCGATGTAACGAATCGAACAGCAGAATCGAGTACCTAATGGTTGACAATACTTAAATCAAAGCGGCCACACACAAATCCGGCCTCAGCCTTACACACCTACAACCAGCGCGCTGGCTAGGAAGAGAATTCGCCAAGCCTACGCCATGTCTGATTCTGATTGCCAGCCCGGTCTTTATTTAGATTTAACTATTCAACTCCAGACTGACTCTGCGATTGTCTTAATAGATCCAAGACTTATATGGCGTGCGGGCCATTAAGCTGGCTGAATTTCCGTCAACTAGAAGATCCATCAGATGTTAAATTAATATTTCCTGTCTTATGGGAAACGTACGGTTTCGACGTCGAGGAAATTAATCATCAGAGTTGTTGTTGAAGGTCTCTAAATTGCAGTACGTGCTGTATATCGCTCTTAGATGAGAAATCTGAGGATTATTCACCCACTATCTCTACAACTGTGCATCATGTCATTTCAGTATAAAAAACGTTATATTCGTATACAATTAGCTGTATGCAATCGAATAATTATGTACTTATGTCTACCTATATTGGAAGATACACATTATGAGATACTTTACTCTGATTCTTAGTTCCTAAATATCTAAATGCCATACAATGTTACTCGTCCGAATAGAACTTACAATGTTTATGTACCAGCTCACCAGAGGCTAAGAAGATATGAATATCCTTCAATTTCTGTCAATATGAAAGGGTATTTTATCTTGGTTCTTTACAGCGAATGAAGGAGTAGTAGGTACAGAGTTTTCATTGTGCAAAGATTAACAAACCTCCCCCTATTTCTGACCAAATAACCCAGTATTTTATAAGCAGAAGCCGTGATACAAATTATGTGTTAAGAGAAAGATAGCTTATAGCCGAAAAGAACCCTCAGATCCTTAAACTCAACACATCTATCTAGAATTTGACCTTCCAATGTATAGCTGTGGTGGATTGGAGTCCACTTTAGAGAAAATGATAAAACTTTACATTTACTGATATTCAGTTTCAGCCTATTGTTGTTACACCACAAATTAACAGCATCAGTGGAAGACTGTAATCTGACGCAATCATTACTACCGTGAAGAGCAGTAAATATTTCTAAATCATTTGCAAAACGCAAATGCATGCAGTTAAGCTGTAAAGAATGATCATTGATCTATATAAGAAATAACAATGGCCCCAAATTAGATCCCTGTGGCACACCAGAAGAGGCATAATAGAATGGAGATTCATTACCACCATGTTCAACATATTGTAATTGATCGGAAAAATATTATTACATCAATTTTAACAATTTTCATGGAAAACATATAGCCTTCAATTTTGACAACAATACCTACTCTGTGGTCAATCTGGTCGAACGCCTTCCGAACTACTGTGTAAATAACACCCATCTGATCACGGTCATTTAATGTTTCTGGCAAGTACTGAGTAATACATGACAAATTAGTAACAGTTGATCGATTCTTCAGAAACCCACGCTGGTGTGGTAAGACAAGTGTGCGAACTGAACGGTGTATTGAGTCATATACGATAATTTCAAAAATTTTAGCTAAATTGCTTTGGGTTTATAGTTAGTTATGAGAGCAGCATCACCGGATTTCAAAACTGGACAAATTTTAGTAACTTTCCAAATCTTTGGAATAAGCATATTGTTTAGAATAATATTAAACATACCTAATGGATTAAGGTTCAGCGAAAGAACAAATACAGCATTTCACCAAAAAGCTAGGTAAGTATATGATTCACACCAGATGTTAATTTATTTTTGAGTTTTCTTGATGCGCTGATTATATCATCCTTAGATATAACTGGAAGAAAAATAGAACTGTGATTGGGGTAAAGATTATCATAGTGTTCGAGAGAGAAATGTACGTTGGAGGTAGTGAAAACACTAGATAAACAAGTGGAAAATCCGTCAGCAATGCTCTGAGAATTATTTAGCTTAACATCCCCGTTTTTACATATACAGTTGCAAAATCTTCTTTGAGAATTTTATTTTTGGAATCCCTAATAGTCTAAAAGCCGTTGAGAGCTGGACCTTATCCCATCTGATAAACACAGGAGACCTTTTTTTGTGCTACGTTATTTGATTTATACATTTGCCTATCGAAAAGTGTTCACTTTAGTTTTAATTTGATTATTATCAAACAATTTTTCTTCATCACCTCCACTAAGTCTATTTAGATAACTTCACCGACATGATAACTAATCAAATTGTTATCATAAAAAAGATAATTCAATTACCAAAATAAATTTATAGGCTTGCCAAAAAACCCCAATCCTAAACCCCTAATCTTTGGCCTTCTGTGTTCTCTTTTAACGTTGGACGCTTACTTATTAATTATAAAATGGCAAAACGTACCCAGAAGGTTGGAATCGTAGGAAAATATGGAATATGTTACGGTGCCTCCCTACGTAAAATGGTTAAAAAATGAAAATTACACATTATAGTAAATATTCCTGCAGTTTTTGTGACCAAGAGTCATGAAGAGGTCAGTTGTAAGTATATGGTCATGCAAAATATGTAAAAGAATTGTAGCTGGAGCTGCATGGGTCTATTCAACGACAGCAGCAGCATCTGTCAGGTCAGCTATAAGACGTCTTACAGAAGTGAAAGAAAAATAAAAAAAAACCCTCGTAGAATAATCTACTCTTTCTCTCGCACATATTTAATCGCTTCGATTTTGAAAGTTTAAAGCATGGCTAGAATATTCTACGAATAGTTTTTTGCTGAAAAGTCTGTACTGTTATTTTGGTACTTCAATTACCTTTTTTCTGAAAGCAATTTTTATTGGTTATCATATCGGTAAAGTTATCTAAATTGACATAATAAGGGTGATGAAAAAAAAATTATTGAAAATAATTAAATTAAGCACAGGCATGATAAATTTTCGATAGGCAAGCTATTAGATTTAGGTGTGGTTATAAATCCATACTATTTCATAAAAAGCTCTCACCTGGTTATCGGGGTGAAGGTCGACGGGCTCTCTTACTATATATGTATAAATTTTCTGGAATTGTAACCGTCGCATCAATTGGTGATGGACGTAGTACAACCGATGTGTCCATTGTAGAAAACAGGACAATCTGTCTTGTGCTTCATTCCAGAGTATTATCAGTAGCAATGTATTCATTTTATACAATTTTAAGGATTACAACTTTGAATTTGCAGCAATTTGTGTTGACCTGAAGCTTCTTGCCTATTTCTCCTGTGTATGTATACTAAATTTCTCAAAATTGAGGAGTACACGTTGATGCATTTGTTGACAACTATTTGTATACTTCGGATTTGTTTCTTTTTGGCGCACCATCATCTTCGTTTCACTCCATAAAGCAGTACAGTGTTCACATTTCTTTCGAATAAATGCTTTCGAGTTGTTACCATAAGGCGCTTGAACTTCATATTTTGTTTAATAAATATATAGAGGTATTACTCAATCAAACTTTTTTCATTTATTTATCCCTTCTCTTCGTCTTCAGTAGAAGCAAGCGAAGCTCGTACCCCCTCCTTTCAGGTTCAAAAAATATATTAGTTGGTACATAGATATATTTTTCAATCTGCTCTGGTTTATCACTTCATGTCCAGCTGTCATGTTCATGTCAAACAAACAATCGTAAGGAAAATGTACCTCACAATAAACTGTCATTCGAGAAACGGTGTTTTACATCTAGTAACGACTGTCAATATTCAAACACGTTCATTCCTTTCAGTGATCTGAAATGTTGGTACCTATTAATATGTGTGTAAGGTATTGTCATCTTGTTACAGAAAAGTTTAAGAAGTTTAAAAGTTCAAATATGCATTTATATAATGCTTTATCTCTACTCACTAGCTCTTTTCTTTTCAGTTAAGATCGAAATAGCAGACATTGTGTCCAGAACAAAGAACTGCATAATGGTACTATACTCCAATTAATCAATTCTTGCGAAACACACACCAGTTAGCTGTATAAACAAAACCATTAATCAAGGTGAAACCTGACATTCGTTTATTGTGACAACCGTGTACCAATAAATATACCACGTTGAAATTCTAATGTTTTTGAATTTTTATGTGATAAAATAAGTCTTGATTAATTCCTTGATTTTCTAATATCTTATTCTTGATTGATTTTGTTCATTATAAATTCGGTGTTATTTTTGACAATGCCTGCATTATGTATTTCAACTTGGTAATAAATCATCAAGACTTTTTCTTAAAAAGAGATACATTCATACTACAATGTAATATAAAATTTGCATTTTTACATATTCATGGATTTTCCGTGTTGTTCCTATTGTGAATGAATGATTTTTATCTTTTCAAGCCTAACAATCTAAATCAATAGAAGATGGTATGTTTGGATATTTCAGTAATCCGACCTGAAGTACAAAGGAACCAACATTTTTATAAGAGACTTCTGTCTTTTCTCTATATTATGGAGAAAAGTGTTCGATTCCACTCTACACTTGTAATAGTCTTTTTGTTGGTTCATATAGTTGGACAACGTTCCACCAAAACGTGTGAAGTATCTGATATAACCACCCTTATGCCTATACTTTATGTTTACGAAGCACTAAATATCTTGAAGCAAAATTTAGTGTTTTACGCTGGCGACACCCTGACACTCTTTGGTAATAAATGAAAAAACATTAGGAAAGTTTAATTGAAATGAAAGAATGTATGGGCGATCTGGAAAAGTGGTTTGTTGCCAACAACAACTTCTGAACGGTGATGAAATTCAAATCATAAACTTCAAAAAAGTGGGTAGCTTTATAAAACTTGAGTTTGAATACCTACATGAATGGGGTGCTTTCCACTATCGAGGAAATCTTTTCTTGAGACCAACGTGAAATAGGAGTTGTATTGGAAGAACCACAATGAACAGGTTTGTTCAACTTTCGCTAAATAAAATTCCATTCTGTCCCAAATTCCAAAATGTCCACTCTTGTAGGAGTGGATAGATTGCTTTTGGAAAGATTGAATTTATAGAATCCAAGATAACTTACGAGGTTATTTTTTGGGTTGTGAGTGTCAACTTAGAAAGAGTAGGTAGGTATTATTCCTGGAGAAGTAAGTTGGATTTATTGAGAAACGAATCTAAAATGTCATGGGTATTTATTTCTTGAAAGCCTTAGTGTTTGTTAAGAAAAATTCTGATTTGTGTGCTAGATTTAGAAACAATCTAGAGTAAAAAGGTACAGTTTTCTACGAAAAAACGTTGAATTATCAGTAAGAAGAGGAATGGAACTGACTATGCTTTTTCGAGCCTTGCCTCTGAATCTGTTCAAGACCCGAATTAAAACGTGAGGTTTGAAAACCTCAATACACGCCGGTGGAATGTTTTGGAGATTTGATTTGCTAATGATGTGATTTAATGTGTATGCAAATATATGTATGATTTTTATGTCTACTATATGGCTTTCTATTACATGATGAAACTCTAGATTGCATAACCTACACTCGTTTTGAATTCTTTCAGTTATTTCTCTGAATGTTTTGTAAATTTCAAATTGTGTTTTATAATGTATTTTATGCTTTTCATTAACTTTTTGACTCCATATTTATTGATCTGAGTGAGAATGAATAAACTTCCATCTATCCATCTATGGAGATTCCTTTATCATTCGATTACTCTTCACTCGCAGATATGTGGTAGTTGAAACTTTTGAAGAAACAAAAATATTTTCAATATCCCTAGTCGGTCATTTTGTAAATCTCAGCCCGGCAACCATGTCCGCAGTACAAGCAACGCAGTAATTTGACCCTTGACCCAACGGAGGGGCGCGGTATGGTCGCTACCAAGTCCCCGGGGCCTTCCCAGCATTCCACCTACTCTACATCTACCCTAAGGGGGCTCCCAAGCCACCAAAGATGCGCACGGCTGCCATATATTTCTTTTCAAGACGCCGAATGTTCACTTATTATATTGATAACTCGTCCGCCGTCACTAAGGTCCTCTTATTTCGTGTCTTCTGTCTTCTTCTCTGTCTTTTTTCGCTTTCGTCTTGTTTTTGACGCGGACTTGAGTTGACGGGGTGGGGGGATTGATTCATTCATTACAAAGACACCCAAGGGTCTTCGGCAACCTGATTCTGAGATAATGGTGATCTCTACATTTCGAGAATTTGCAGAGAAAGTGGGAATTATTTTAAGGGTTGGAGTAGTGCCTAGAAACGATTTACCTACGCATTTAACATAAATTTTTGCTGCCCCAACTACCTGAAATATTTCATAACCTATTTCAGTAAGTCTCAACAACTATGCCGTGACAATTTTTGGTTTCTGCGGAGTTTTTAAATTGTACTACCACATGTTAGAAATGAATAGGTAGGTATCTATAGTAAAAATTGTGATGTTTTCTATCATTATCACTAAATCTTGTTAAAAAAGAAGAGTGAATATATCAAAATGATTAAATAATATAAAAAATTGAACTATTTATGAAATTCGAAAACATTCTAGAAGATAATTATTTCTCATCGTCAAATTTAGATCTGAAAAACTTTATCAGGTTTTTATTCCAATTAAATTATTTACTTTGAATGAATAATTTTGGAGTAGGTATCTAACAATAGGTATACGATTATCTCACAATAATTAAAAAAAATTGTGGAATTTTTTTGATAAAAATTTATTTGTATAAGCTGAGTAAATAGAAAACGTGGTGGCTTAGTTTCTTAAAATCAATTGCTTGATTGAAGTGACAGTTTTGCTATATCTGTGCAACAATTGTCAAGCAATCAATATAATTCATTGAAACTAAATCGAAAGTTTTTCATTAAATTTAGGTATATCAAAAAAATTAAGAAATCAGCTTATGATCAACTTTATTGAAAATATTTTCCCAATTCTATTCATTTTGTCTGTATGAATCATTATTAAACAACATAAAAGCAGAAAAAAAGTGTTTGTTCCATTTTTAAAATAATTATTTCATTTTAAATTCCAATTAGTATATTCCACAAGATATTTAACATAGAATCTTAGGTACATATAAGTTAACAACTTTGAAACTTAAAATGTTAACGAAAAACACTGTTTTCTATTAATTGAATAATATTTGAATACCACATTTACTTATAAGAATAATAAGTTCTTCATTTAATAATCTTCGAATAATAAATTTCATCAAAAAAATAGAACTAAGTACCTACTATACATCAGAAATATCTGAAATATAATTTATTCAGTGAATGGTATTCTTCATTCAACAATATACGTTTTACACAAGCCCGAAACATACCTTTTTCAAATGTATTGAAGAATTTATTGCACTGAAGCCAAGTCTCTCTAATTATACGATACAATTAAAAATTTTCTACAAAATATCGTGCAGTACCTACATCCATTGGCATTGCAATTACAATAGTAGTTGAATATAAACTAAAATTCAATCACTTGAACTTTTGATTTACACTTTATTAACCACATAGCATGAAGTGTTTCGTCGTTTCAAACGACTTCTTCAGATGCTAACATAATACAGAGTTTCTGAAGAATTCGTTTGTAACGACGAAACGCGTCATGCTATTTTGTCAATAAAGTGTAAGTCAAAAGTTCAAGTGTTTTAATTTCAGTTTATATTCAATTATCATAGATTCACATCAAGTAAACGCCAACACTATTAAATATTAAAAAAAAATTACAATAGTAATTTTAGTACTCTTTCATAATGAGTTACGTACATATAATTGTAATTTCACAAAACATCGGATATTATTGTTCAAGTAAAGCTTTTACTGGACTTCAACATATAAATTTTTAGATAATAAATTGTGAAATAACATTTTAGTTAGTAAAACTAGAATGAAGGTATCGTTTTTCAATTAACACAATGAGTTCGTAATTTTACAGAAAATTATTAGGAATGGAAATATTTATAATGAATTGATAATAGGTAGGTATATCATATGTAAAATTTAAATGCTAGGTATATTGTACCCATCTAGATTTTACAGGAAAAATGATTGTAAATTTACTGCTAATAATATCTAATATTTTCATTTCTTATATCTATTGATAATAATACTAAAAATATCTTGCATTCAATATCGGCACCCATGATTAAACCGCATCAGATCGATAATAATTAGAAAAAAAATTGAAAAATTGACGTGTTCAAGAGAAGAAGTAAATCCTTCAGTCTCACGCCCACACCAAGAAAAGACGTTGGAGTGGAAAAGCGACATGTATTGGATGGGTAAAAAGCCGTAATCGCAGCCTTCCGACTCTTAAGATTTTATTATGACTTTTTCCATTGTACTTATTGTGCATTATCAGAGATAAATCAGATGCGGCGGTAGGCTGAGCTACATAAAACACGCCTCCATTAGTGATTGGCTGAGAATATAAAGTCGAATTGAAGATTCTTGATCAGAATGTTGATGGGAAATAATTCAGAGATTCCTTTGATCTTCGACGATTGAACGGAACCATGACGGATCATAGAGACCGAGTTGCAAGCAAAATAATTCAGCTAGCTAGTTTGTATGAGGCACGTTTGTCGCAAGTTGTTTATACAAATTAGATGACACTAGCGACCGCTATATCTGGAAAGAAAATATTCTCCTTTAATTACAAGTTTTGGCAGCGAAATTGTAACTTATCGGTCTTCTGTAATTAGTACAATTGTGAAATATGGTAGGTATAATATATATCGATGTGTGAATTCCTAGATTATTTTCATAACTCAAAGATTCTCTTACGATTAAACGAGGAATAGCTTTAGTTTTGATAGGTATTTTTCTAAGATGATAAGAGCATAATGATAACACTGACATAAATATGTTTAGTATTTAGAGAAGGGGGTTCTATCTCAGGAATATAAGACAGCAAAAATGAACAAAGAAATCTTATTAACATAAAATAGAATGTATAATACTATTGATTAAAGGTACTGATACTTCGATACACTCCCATAAAAACAGATACTGATTTTGGGAGTAGATAATGGTTTTTTCGATTCATAGTCCAGTAATTTTAGGTTTCATCTGCGGAAAATTTCCTAGTGAACTGAATTTTTGCATACGCCTTTATTACGGCATTGTAATGAAGATGTGAGAAATTGACATTGATATCGTGCTGACTGAAAAAGTTATAAAGAACAAAAGGTTACGAAAATCAGTTTTTCGCAAATATCTCGCGATCTATTGCTCAGAGGTCAATAAAGGTTATCATGAAAATTGTTTGTCGTGAAATTGTCTACAAAAAAGTCCCTTGCATTTATCTGTAAAATCAACCGTTTTCGGAGTAGAGCGCCGAGAAAGCGACTATATCATAACGATGCACTCGTTTCCTCACCACCTTCGAGGTAGAATGCAGAGCGCGTTGGTTTTTACATGGTTCCCCCCTAGGCATAACCCATAATATGTAATAAGAGGTTTTCTTTATTTACAAGTGAATAATTTTTTATTTTAGTACAGAAAAATACAGAAAAATTAACTCTAGTATATAATTTTTTTTTACATTCATTGTCGATATCTTCAGTTTCTGTGTCATCAACAGTTGCTGACAAAACGTCGAGTGGACTTATTTCTATATTTAAATCAACATCTTCATCATTTTCATCATTGGTGGACTCTGCGTTTAAGCATGACTGGCCACGGCAATGTCCACAAACTTTTGAACATATTAATCCAATTTTTCTGCAATTGCCGCTGCAACCTTTTGTACAATTACAGAAGATTGTGTTTAGTAGCTTATCGGGTGCAATAAAGTTGTTATTGGCTGCAATATATTATTTTTTAACTCCCAACCCCACTGTTCTGGATCAATTTCTCTTCCTAGCCAGGTTTGTATTTGATAATACACTCGATAAATATGCTGTTGAGCTGCTGAAGAAGCAGCTATACTTTGCCTTAGTTTAGAAAAGCTACAGTATCTGTAATTATATATCGAAAGTTCTGATTTTGGAGCTCCGTACATTGCTAGTAGAAAATGTGTCCCAGCATTGACAATGACATCTCGAGAGAAATTTTCTTGTTGGAATATTTCTGCAGAATTGGTTAAATCGGGTCTTTTGTCAAACATCTTCATGATTTTCAATTTTCTTTTCCAAAAAGTGCTTAAGTTGTATCACATTCGGTCATGGCATGTAGAAACATAATATTTTCCTTGCAATGTGGGTATTTGTTGAGGCTATCAGTCGAGTATATTTTTGTTACAACATTGTTTTTTCCTGGTTTTTAAAAAAAATTGATGTAGGTTGATCAAGTATTTGTGTGCGTGCTATGAGAAGTACCAACAGATCTATGTCTTCTCCAACAATAATTGGAGTATTATTCATTGATTTTTCAATCGCTGTTTGAGAAAAAATTTGAGAAACATTTATCATGATACTTAGCTTCGACAGATACTAAGTCATACTCAAAATTCACACGCTCCTTTGCACTTCTTCTATATTTATCACCGCGAGCATATATGCAGCTTTTAATACTGTTTCTTTAAATGAAAGAGTAATTCTCTAATAACGCGTCTGTATTTTTTTTCTCAATTACCTCTCTCGCTTCTTCTCCACAAAACAAACATAATTTTTTGAAATCAAAAGAACTGATTCTCTACTCCGAAAACAGTTAATTCTACAGGAAAATGCAAGCCTTTTTCCTTCTCTTAAAATAATAATAATAAACTTTATTTTATCGCATAACTAGGAATAAAAATAGTTGTATAATCATAAAAACTTACACAATTCTTAATCTATTCACTATAAAAATAAAATACATATATACAATATTGTACATAAGAATAAAAATTACAAATTAGTTGGTATTAGCTTAAAGTACATCCTACATTATTTTTAATGATTAATTTTAAAAGTTATCACAAGATTTAACATTACTGGGCATTTCATTATATTCAAACCGTTTAAAATGTTTCATTTTGATTAGAACTTTTGTTATTGCTTAGACGGAAAGTTTATTTTTATAGTCAAATATTTTAAGAGATTCATCAAAAAATTAATAAAAAATATTTATTCAAAAACATATAAATTAATATATATGAGTGTGTGTGTAATAGACACACATAATAATAATCTACGATTTTACCTATTTCTCTATCAATAGAAATATATAATGTAAATATTAGAATTAACAAAATTACTATTTTGAAAAGAATAATAATAATAATATTTATTCAGCTGAGGCTATACAAAAAATCTACATATTTCGAACTGTCAATTTTTAATTATATACCTATCTCATTATTTAAAATATACTTTCTAAGATCACGCTTAAACATCTTAATACTTGTACTAGTTTTGAATATATTTCAAAATTATTGAAAGCCTTAAATCCGTCATAGCATACGCTATTTTTAGATCTAGAGAGCTTACAACTTTGGATACAAAAACTATCAGTATTTCTAGTATTATGCCCATGTACATCACTGACATATGTAATATTTTTTATTACATTACATGGAAGCAACTGATTTTTTATTTTAAATATGAATATATATAAAGCAAAGAGCATTCTTTGTTTAACAGACATTAGTTTCAAAGAGTTCAACATAATTTTAACAAGGGTATACGTCTTGCACTTTAAAATTGTTCGCATGGCTCTATTCTGTAACTTTTGTAATTTTTCAACTTTTTCTTTAGTCTAACCAAATAACAATGTGGAGCAATATTCAAAATGTGGCATTATTATTGATTTGAACAACAATTATTTCACATATGTCGACAAGTTTTTTCCTATTCTTTTCAAAAAATAATTTTTTTAGAATCATTATAAATAAATGATCATGTTGATATGAAATCAACATCATCATTGAAACTCAATTTTTCGTCTAACATAATGCCTAAATATTTTACTGTTTCTACTCTTCCTAATTTTTTGTTCATTAATCTTTATAGTTATATCCTCATTTTTATTGGTAATTAGAACTTTGCTTTTCGTCCGGTCTCTTGTCGGCATCCAGAAACCTATCCTACATCCTTTCTTGGCCTCCACAACTTCTCTTCTTCTTTTTTGCCATTGTCGTCAGTATTCGCCGATCTTTTGTTGGCCATTTTATATTATCTCGTTTATAAATGTCACTTCGTTACCTTCCAAACTTGGACGTTGGGGCTCTGATGTATTGTATGTAAATGATTATTCACGTTATAGGTACATTGTGATCGGATTTTTATCTGATTCTTTAGAGTGAAAAATACTCAATTTTATCGATATTCATTTTTGCTTATATGGTCGTTCAACTCAAATTATTTAAATACAATAGAGTTTTTTTTTGTTTGGTTTTCTTAAGTTTGAAAAATGCCCATAAAAATGTACGTAGGTTACTTGAGAAATACGTTAAATTCATACTTTTAGAACGCTGCAATGGAAGATTTTCCAATATGATTCATTGCTAAATTGTGAAATCTAAAGTAAAATAAAACAAAGACTTAAAAAAATTGATAAAATATGTAAAATGAAACATTTAAAATTTTCTCATAATTTTAATACAACTACGCATGACGACGTTTCGAAGTACTACTTTCTTTATCAAATGCCAGTGGCGGATTTACCAATAGGCCAAGTAGGCCAGTGCCTACGGCGGCAGATTTAGAGGGGCGGCAAATTTAGCAATTTTTTTTTATAATTATACGTGTACACAATCTATACTATAATAAAATCGTAAACCTAAAATAGTCTGTACATTAAAGATATTCGAAAAAAAATTAGCTAGGATGGCTTAAGATGAGTAACTGAGTAGAATTAGATTTTTTTTAAATTTATTATTTGTCTGTCTGTCTGTTTGTGGCATCATAGCACCCGAACGAATGAACCGATTTCAATTCAGTTTTTTTTTTGTATTACAGATGTTTTACGGGCGAGTGTTCTTAGACATGTTTGATGAAAATCGATTGAGCCGTTTAAAAGTTACAGAGGTTTTACGCTTTAAAGTCGGGGTTTTTTTTGTTTTGCCTGTCAAATAAACTAGTTAGGTCAACATTAAACTCTTCAGTACATAGCGGGTTGCAAAAATAATCTAGTAACTGACAGAAATATCATTAAGTTCACAATCATACTAATAACGGGATTAAACTAACGTATTGAATTTCAAAAGCCAGTAGGGGCGCCAAAAATTGAATGGCCTACTAGCGGCAAATTTGTAAATCCGCCACTGTCAAATGCTGGATTAATACTGCATTTATTACTGCAGGTAATACATACTAGTTCGAATTTCGACTATTACTAAATATAAGAAGCCATACAATCTATGTTTTCTACTATCACTTAGGGACCGTTCAATTATTACGTAAGCACTATTGGGGGACGGGGGTCTTTGCTTTGCTTATTTTTGATGACATCGGGGGTAGGGGGGTCTAGATGATGATTACGTCATCAGATGTTATTTACTTTTTTACACATATGGCAACCCTCACCTTGCTTTTGCTTGAAAACTTAAACGCATTTTCCGGGATTCCCTCAAATAATTCATATGTTTTAATTACCTTGAGTAATGAGTGAACACGCACAATGACAGGAAAGTTAGACCCGTAAGAGTCGCTGGTCGTCGTGCTGATGAACTGATGTGCATTATTCAAAATTTAGAGCACGATGATGTTGAATGACTCCATGAAAATGACGTAGACATTCCAAAATTGGATGAAAGTGAGCAGACTCACAACGCTGAGCAGTTAACATCCAATGTCATCGAAAAAAGAATCATGGATTCGGGTATCATGGTCTGAGGACTGTTAATTTCAATAAATATGTGTAAACAATTTTAAGTAAGTTTTTATGTTCGTAATATTACTTAATATTATAATATTTTTGTACCTTACTCTATGTTGAATACCGCATCAGTAAAATCTAATCTCTATAAAAAACCATTTTATTATCTTTAGAATTATAACTTCTGCTCATAAATCATCAAAAAATCAATATATAAATTAAAAAATGTTTACGTAAGCATGGGAGGGAGGGGGTAAGCAGTTTGCTTACTTTTGCTGACAAGGGGGAGGGGGGGGGTAAATAATTGTAATAAATCTGCTTACGTAATACTTGAATGGCCCCTTAAGAGTATGGAAATTTATAGAGCTGTATACAATCATATGAGATCAATCAAGTTGGATATTTGAGATTGACATGGCGTTTTTGAGGATTGCTTTTTGCAGCTAAGGTGAATTGGGTACTGTAGATCACTGGGACATGTAAAAACTCTTGTAATAAGATTGATTCAAACTCGACAAACCTAATTAATATTGTAAAATTTTATCTACATTTCAATTTATATTTTCACTTTATCATTAAATAATAATGAAATTTTTAATCTACTCGTATTATACAAGCATAGATACTATTCAAATCTGAGTTCTGAAATTGTTAAATTAAAAAAACTCTATAGAAATTTATTTGTTATTTACTATCCTAAGTATGGTAAGTACTGAAATTTCGAATTTATATTCAGGTTGAGGACACAGAAAATTCAATCAATCGACTGGTTGGGGAAACATTGAAGTTAAAATCCAACATTGTGTCCTCACAAATTTGACTATCAAAAGGCGGTGAAACCTCGGTGAAACAGCGGTAAAGGGGCACATAGAAAAAAACATCGAATTGAATTTTATGAAAATTTATTAACAAAAGAAGTAACGTCGACTTCAAGTAACCTTATTTTAAATCAGTCGAAACGATTGAGTGAAATGAAATTAAGGTAGAACATACAAAAAACCGTAGGTACCTATAAGATTTATAATTTTCAATTCGTGGTTTTTTTTTATATTTTTATATATATTAGTCGTAAAAAGAGGAAATACAATTCGATTTCATGATTTAATTAATGAATTTGTAATTTAATTTTTTTATAATGTGAAACAAGATCTTCTTATGCGTTTTCAGGAAATGACGATAAATTGAGCAACACTGTAAATTAATTTCTAATTTGCGTCACGGCAAACTTGATCCAGTTAAATGCAAATTGAAACAAATATTTGCTAAGAGTTAAATTTCCATGTTAGCAGCTTCAGCAGTAAATGTATCTAAATTTATTTTTCAGTGGGAAACAAAATGAGAAGCAGATGATTGAAGTAATGTCCTAATTCAAACGTCAAACGATTGACCACCAGACAAGGGACAACCGAGAAGACGGTAAGGTTCGCACAATTATAAACGTTACCGTAGCGATTTGGACGTCCTTAAACCTATAATTTAGGGCTTTAAGAGATGCCACCACAGTCACAATCGAACTTCGATCGCAATCGATCTTTTTTGGAACCTATGTTTAGTGAAA
Organism: Henosepilachna vigintioctopunctata; assembly: GCA_030704895.1. Classification (NCBI taxonomy): domain Eukaryota; kingdom Metazoa; phylum Arthropoda; class Insecta; order Coleoptera; family Coccinellidae; genus Henosepilachna; species Henosepilachna vigintioctopunctata. The sequence continues at coordinate 3,594,287 of JARQZJ010000095.1, read as the reverse complement.
ATGACGCCAGAACGAGTATCCGTGATGGAATGATGGGAACGTCGTACTGATTAGTGGATTTTATTTGTGGTTTATTCAATTATATGGCACTGCATCTTCATTTTTGTACAGGAGTGGTTCAGATTGAATTCTTGATTCTCACTTGTAAAGAGTCACAGAATAATTAATTCTAGATTACTCAATATCTTACTTCAGAAATTGCGACTTGTTCTTTTTCTTATATAAATGTTCCTGGGTTCTTTGACCATCTAACCATTCAAAATATTATTTGAAATTGGCGGTTATTCATAATCATAGGTCATTAATTAACATGAATTGGAATATTCGTTTGAAAAAAATTGTTCTATATTTGTTTCGTTTGTTTATTTTTTCAGTGGTAACTCGAATATTTCTAATATTTGATATGTGTTTTTGGTTGATTTGAGATATCAACATTCCAACTGAAAGAATGGGTACTTATGGAAATATTGAGCCTTCTATGTTAACTTATGAATTATAATCAACAAAATTAATCTCTTGATTTGTTTCCACTGAAAAACTTCATCCATTGTCAGATGTTTTGAGTTTTTGGTAATTATCTAAGTTTTACGACTAGTGCGAAAAGGATACAATCTTTTTATGTTAGTATAATTTCCAATGATCCCATCATTTTTTTTGTTCAAAGGAAATAAAATTTCAAATAAGTCGCGGTAAAACAAACGCCAAGGGTTAAGCCTAAGGGTTTTTCCACAAAGTACACTGTAAAATTTCAATTTTTATTAATGCACGAAGTGAGATTTAACTTTTAGAATTTATTGCGAAATAAGAGATATAAAATATTTCAAATATATTCATTTATTCAATGAATATTTGTTTATTTATATAATGTAACGTATAACTTGATAACAACGTTTAACGATTCGTTGAAATATCTTTTAGACGTGTTGTTTGTGTTAAAGTTTCATATTTTTGAAATTCCTTTGATTAATTAATTAATTTCAACAAAATTTCAAGTTTTCGTTATGAAATATGTTACAAGACGATAAGAAGAATGGAATTGATATGAACTGAAAGTGAATATCAGTTAAAGTAAAGTTTTATCATATTCTCGAAAGTTATTTCTAATCCACCACAGCTATACATTAGAAGACCAAATTCAAGATAGATGTGTTGAGTTCAAGACTTAGGGGTTGTTTTCGACTAGAAGCTGTCCTTTTCAGAACACATAAGTTGTAGCAAGGCTTCTGCTTCCAGAACGCTGAGTTATTTGGTCATAATTTGTGCAGCATTTTTAATCATTGTGCGATGAAAACGCTATAAGTACTATCCTTCTATTTTTAGATTAGAAAACGCTATAATATCTATCCTTCTATTCTATCATCGACTTCAGTTCAGAGAAAGGGTACTTCATATGTTATGGGCTTATCCTTCGAGAGGCTTCGATCGCATTTCGGCCTCACCAGTCGTCTTGAAACTGAAGTATTGAAGTTAAGGCGTGAACGGTTTTTTTATAAAATTTAATTATTTACAAAATTTAATTCTTTAGTCATAGAATCAGATCAAATGTTGTGTCTCGTTCTCCATTCAACATTATTTGTGATCTAGGAGTTTACTAGTAGTAGGTTGCAAAAGATTATTAATTCTTGTTGTAGGTTCATATATGGATTACGTAAATATACAAGAGTGTCGTCTTATATCAGGGAACTTGCTTGGTTGAAGTTGGAAAATCTATTCCGTTATCATTTGGGGTCAGCCGTTTTTCGTATTCTGTCATCTTATTCTCCTCCTTACCTCAGAAATAAGTTGGTTTATAGAGGCGCAACACACATCCGCGATTTGAGACATTCCTACACTCTTGCTTTGACGCGTTTTTACCGGTCAGGCTTAAAGTATACAACTCCATCCCGTTGGACGTTAAAGCAGGCAGCTTGGCTAGGTTTAAGCGGATGTTATAAGTCATTTCTTCTCGGTAATCAGAATTGAATGTTGTACTCTTGCGTTATCTGTTCTTATCATTATTTCTTGTTTGAAATTAATTGTTGTTTTTTATTTTTAATTTATTCAATTATTGTTTTTATAATGTTATGTTTTCTTCCTTTTGAATATCTGGTTTCTGTTAATAATTCTCGCTTTTGCTTTTAACTTATTGGGAATTTCATGTATCATTTTAATATATAGAGGTTAAGTGGAGTAGCTTTCAGCTAGACTTCGCCTTTTTTCTATCTCTATTTGGCAATAAAGACAATTTATTATTATTATTATCTTTATAATTGAATATAAACTCAAATTCAAACACTTGAACTTATGAATTACACTTTATTCACTACATAGCATGACGCGTTTCGTCGTTACAAACGACATTATTCCGTAAGCATCTGAAGAAGTCGTTTGTAACGACGAAACGCGTCATGCTATGTAGTCAATAAAGTGTAATTCATAAGTTCAAGTGTTTGAATTTAAGTTTATATTCAATTATAATGGATTTACATCAAGTAAACGCCAACACTATTAAATATTATCTTTATGATGGGTGTTGTGGTCACTGTGATGTCTATTTTGAACAACTGTAGTTGATCAAAACTATAGTTGAAAAACGCTGATAGCTCTCAGTGTTTTTGACATGTCATTCAGATCAGCACAATGGAATATCGTAATATTTTTATTCATTTCGGTTGTGTTTGTATTGAGTTGCTATTTTATTTTTCGTTCATTTATTTGATTATTAAATATTACCATTTTATTTTTTTTATATTTTTAATGTATATATTCACTTACTATTATGCTGGGTGTATATCTGTTGGGAATAAATAATATTATTATAATTTATTGTTATATAAAAATGCTGGAAATAATACGGAGTGTCCCCGTATGTTATCATTGTGATAGATTTTGTATATTACCACATCGTTCTATTCCATTTTTTGTATTACATATTTTGTCTTTCAAACCAATAGAGACACGACCTTCGACTAGTCCAACTCTGCGTAAATTCGAAAATTCCAAGAAATAACGCCCAAAAGTACTTCCAAGATTTTACGATCTATTTAGTGTCGGTTAGTGGCAAGATTTCGAGATCAGCAGCAAAGCTAAATTATCTTTTATCGTACTCTGATCAGCGGTAAATTGCTCTCTTGGCATCTGTTCCCAGGCCTTCTAGACTTGCGCCGTCAGTCAATCTCATTCTTTCTGGCCAATTAGTACATGAATTTTAACGACGAGATTACTGCTATACATATTTGGACGTTCCTTCGACGATCCAACGACAGAAAGTTCGAGCCAGAATGTCACAAAGATGACATTTTAATATTATTCACTCTGCTAAAGAACTGAATTCAATTTTGTAATGAAAATATTTATTTGGAGACATTCTCAACATTTTTCGATCTTCAATTCAGTCACCTAAACATTGCAAATTCAATTTTGAGTCTGATCTTCCATTCAGTCATTTTTACAAATTTGAACATTTGAAAAAGAAAAATAACAGCAAAAATAGATGTATAAACCAGCAAGCTAATAAAAACACTATTCAAAATTTCGCTGGAAATTTTACCAAAACGTTTAGGAAGTTTTAACGCAAAACAATTCAGTAAATTTAATCAATAAAATTATTCAAGTTCGTTAATTCAGTTCGATAAAATTACAAAACATTTTATGAAATGCACAAAGTGATAATAAAAAATAATTCAAATAAAATTAAGTGGTTTTGTGATTTTCACCATAATTAATTCAGAAACAGGACAATATCGTTTCGCCAACACAGTAGCTTCATCAGATGCTGATGATAAACTGAGCTATTAAATTGTGGACTGCTTGTATTTATCCTGAAGTGTATTGAAATGACCATAGAACATTGTTCTTTTGAGGAACCATAGAACATTGTTCTTTTGAGGAACCATAGAACAATGTTCTATGGTCATTTCAATACTCTGCAGGATAAATGCAAGTAGTCCACAATGTAGTAGCTCATTTTCTCATCAACATCTGATGAAGAGACTGTGTTGGCGAAACAATAGTGTCATGTTTGAAATTGATTCTAGTGAAAAGCATAAAACCACTTAGTTTTATTTAAATTATTTTTTATTATCACTTTGTGAATTTCATTAAATGTTTTGTAATTTTATCGAACTGAATTAACTAACTTGAATAATTTTGTTGAGTAAATTAACTAAATTGTTTTGCGTTAAAACTTCCTAATCTTTTTGGTAAAATTTCCAGAGAAGTTTTTAACAGTGAAGAGTAAAGAAGTTTAGATTACTATCCGCCACATTGTCTTTTGTAGTGGTAATCCTTATAACAAGGGTTGAATGCACAGTTTCTGAAAGGTTATGGGGAAGAGTTCCATAATTTACAAACATAGAATTAAAACTCTATCTAGAACAGAGATGTGCGACAAATTTGAAACCATACGAAATGGTGAAATGGTATGATATAAATGAGAATAATATAAACCCCGGAACCTTACATTCAAGTTATCTCCTTTCTATTTAATTGAATTTCTATGTAATTTACACAGAATTGGGGAAGAAACAATATCACTAAACGTAAATTGGGATAAAATCAAAGAGACAAATATGTCCAAAACAATAATTTAATATAGAAAAATAGTTACCACTGTATAAATAATTTCTATACTTTATGATGTAAAATGCGTGTCAAGTCACTTTGAAAAACATATCTATTTTGAAGTACGAGGTATCATAACTATTTGTCGTAGATCAAACTCACAGATGACTCTGATCATTTTTATAAGTAACAACATAAAAAAATGCAAAGTGAACATAACAAATATTTGTTGAAATTGGTTGATTTTTGACCAATACTGGTTGATTTGTATCACTCACAGCACAGCGGAAGCAAAATCAGTACCTGAATAAAATAATTTTCGCGGAAATTAAAACTGTAGATGTAATGTAAACCTTATAATTCGCATAGGTTAATTTAAGATGTATATAATGATTAATCAATGCCTTGTCAATATTCTTAGCAGACTGTGAAAGAAAAATGTCCACCTTTGGTGGGGAATAACTTCGTCGTGGCTACATTGCAAAACAAATTGCTTATCATCCACCAAATTCGACATTTTAGCACTTTAAATTATTTCTAATGAAAATTGCAACTATAAGTTCGTGTTTTTCGACGATTTGTAGCAAAATTATGTTTTGAAAGTCCATGTTCATCAAAAATTTTCTTGTCGACGCTTACTTATTCCACCAGCATATATGCATACCTACTTTTCAGGTTTTTCAATTTGTTTCGCCTTTAAAGAGTAACGGCGATAGAGTGAACTGTACCTATATCTGTCATGTTTACTTCAATCCAGCTTATCTTGCATTTTTCTTTTGTCATTTACAGGTGTGACCACACTCTTGTTTACATAAACTTCATTCATAAAAATTTTAGTACACAAAGAAATATATACCATTCAAACCTTTTAAATAATAAAGATTAGACGAAAACATCATTAGATAAAGAGCTATTTAAAAAAAAGGGCAAACAACTAGAAATATATATGCACTTCAACTGTTTAACTGTCTACGAATTTTAGCGCCTTCCAATTTCCTGTTTGACACCTCACTTCCTGTCCCCATCTTATTAGTTCCTGTCAAAGATCAAAGAAGACGAGAACAATTGCCATCAATAGCATTAAATATTTACTGTCAAAGAGATAACGCTTCTTTATTTTTACCGATCCGAGTTACCTGGGTGGGTCAACCGTTTCGTAGGCACGTACCTGAAGTTTTATCAGTGTTGGCATGTTTTTATCAGCCGCTCAAGAATGAGGTGCCACCCAAGTAAACAATATACCAATGATGACATTGTGGAAGGAAAAGAATATTACCTACTTAAGCGAATACAACTGACGTTTTGCTGTGAAACGTGCAAATTCCTGTTTACTTGGCGTGAGAACGTGGAAAATAACACGATGATTTCCATATAATCACAAGATTAAGGAATAAGCAAAGGTATTCATACGACGGATTTAGTTTTTCAGGATTTCAACTTTATTTTCATCCTCGGTTATGCTCTATTAAGTTTTTCCAATTAGTAATCAACAAATCTGCCTCAAAATGAGTCCAAAACAGAAACTTTTAATGTAACAGCTTTAAATTTCAAATTCAGGACGGATACTAATATTCAAATGAAAGAATGTAGGTGAAAGGAAAAGAGCAAAAATAATATGAAATGCTGATTAAAATATGATTCACAGCCTAACTCTACTTACAAGCCATGAACTAGGAAATCTGGCAACATCCAAGCAAGACCCACAAATAATGATGCTGTAATGGCGTTGTAATGGTTTCTGGTCATTGCTTCTGAATGAATCGCTATTTAACGACAGAAATAACATTCAAATCCAAAAACAAGTTCTGAAAAGTGCTATTGTTTGAAGTTGTGAAGAACAAGCAACAGAAATTTCCCGCAAATGTCATAAACAGGAATATCTGTTGTGTTTTAAGTTGTGCTTTTTTTTGGTTATACCTGGAGAGGTAGGAATAATACCTAACTTTTACCATCTCATAATTGTGTAAAAACAAAAATCTGCGTTTTAGTTGTTGTGCTATTATGTGATGTGTAGTGTGTAGAAAGTGCTACTGTGTTTTTTTCAGCAACAGACTAAGGAATACCTTTGAAATTTGTATGTAAATAACTACCGATTACTGATGTTTTGACTGAGTAGTTCAGACATTAACAAAAGCATTATTTGCTAGAATTGTTCCTTTTTTGTGATTAGTAGAGTTACTTACCCTTTGTTAGATTTAGTAGTTATTTAGAACTAATCTCTTATAGGTTTTGTTCTTGATATTAGCACAACAATTAACATGCCAAGCCATTGCTGTGTGCCTGGATGCAAGTCGAACTACAAAACTTACCTCGAGGCCGGCGAACCACCAGTTTCTGTATTTTGTTTTCCATAGGATGGTAATCTTAACGAATCAATGGCTAAAAAATATTCCTAGGGTATCATGGACCCCCACAAAATATTCTGTAGTTTGTGCCAAACATTTTCCAGAGGGAGCACTTACTAGAGAAGGTATTCATCGTTTGCTAGATTGATCAACAGAAGGCCAGAAGGCTAGATGGATAAAGTGAAACTCAATTTAAATGCAGTGCCAAGTATTTTTCTTTATTTACCCCTACTTATAAAAATAGTACACTCTCAAAGAGAATATCCAGCTGAAAGAACAAGCATTGAAGGAACGTTGTGAGAAATTGAATGAAGCCTTTGAAAACTCAGATTCAATTTGTAATTTTCTTGATTTAACATACAATTCTAAATAAAGATTTTAATATGTAAATCGTGGAATATAAAAACTTTTGAAACTAACAGCATTTTTTTACACTCTAGTTTTTCCATCCAACGTAACTGAATGTTCACAAATAAACAGTATATAAATTATTAATCAGATTTTAGTATATACATATATGCATGTAAATGTTTTTATCAATGAAAATAAACTGTCTCCTAATGATTTAAAATGGATTTTTCAACTGAAATTAACTAGATAGTCTCAACTGGAAAATTTGCTTGCTCGTTACAAATATGATATCTGAACCATTCTATTGTCCAAATTATTGTACACATCTCAATAAAGGTTTAAAGGAATTGACGCATTAAACTTACTCTCACCTGAGAATGAAAAATAATGAAATTTATAGCATATTGTCAATTTTAATTGATAAAGTAAACTTGTTAGTGTACACACTAAAAAAACAACATTTGAATCGCTATAACTCAGACATAGTTCTTCTTAGAAAAAAAGTGTATTATTGATTTCTATAGATAACTGTATGATCTACAATTTTTGTTAAAACTATTTTTGTATACAAAGTACCGTTTCGCAGAAAATTTCTCTGAAAAGGCAATTATTAACATGTAGTAGACCGATGTTCGAAGATCGATCGGTCTACCGGATTGAGCAGATGCGGTGTTGCCAAGTTTATGTTCATGGCTTGTAAGTAGAGTTAGGCTGTGTATGATTCATATAACAGAGGTAGCAGCTAAATATTATCGCTTAGTCCACTTAGTCCAATTTATATATTTAACACTTAAAAATATATTCAAACAGTATTTTCTACCAAATAATACTTCAAAATGATAGAAAATAAAATCTCTTTTTTCGGTTAAAATTACAACTATTGTAGAGACTAGACATTCTAAAGATGCAACATGTGGTGTAGGAAATGCTATGATCTACAGAGCTAACCTTTATTTTAGCTGTTAACCTTCAAATTTTTAAAATGCAATGTTTCACAATATTGTTAAATCGATAAGAACTAAGTCATATTCAGAATTCTCACCTTAGCTAGTATCACTTTTTGCAACAATATAAACAATGGCCTCTTGTAGGGCTTCTCAACAAGAAATTCTAAAATGTATGAAGAATCCAAAATGTGTAAGGAATGTATCAATATTAGCTCATGTAGACCATGGAAAGACAACTATAGCAGATATTCTTCTTGCCACAAACAGACTAGTAAGCAAACGAATGGCGGGAAGTCTCAGATACTTAGATGATAGAAGAGATGAACAGGAACGAAAGATTACAATGAAGAGTAGTGCTGTTTCACTTTTGAATGTGGTACATGATGATGATAGCCATACTGATCATTTGTTACTGTTGAACCTGATTGACACTCCAGGACACATAGATTTTTCATCAGAAGTTACTGCAGCTGTTAGAGTTTGTGATGGTGCTCTTATACTGGTTGATGTCGTGGAAGGTGTCTGTGTTCAAACTAGAGAATCAATAAAACAGGCCTTTGAGCAAAAAACTAAAATGATACTTGTACTGAATAAATTGGATAGGTATTTCACTTTTTTAAGGAAAGAAGTGGATGATATATTTCAAGCAGTTTTACAAGTTATAGAAAATTGTAATGCAATAATAGCAGAACTTTATCAATATACTGACAGTGAAATAGATATTGAAGATACGGTTTACTTTTTCAACCAGACAAAGGAAATGTAATATTTGCTAGTGCTACTGATGGGTGGGGATTTACAACAAAGCAAATTGCTAAAATGTTCATTAACATAGTCTCAAATGAATCTGTTGAATCATTAAATGAGAAAATATGGAATTTTGATTGTTATGTTGATTCTAAAACTAAATCCATAAAAAAAGGAGCTATTGAGCACAAAAAGATGAATGTGTTTTCACAGTTATGCATAAAAACATTAGAGTATGTATATAATACTATTGTTGTAAGAATGGAGAAAGAAAAGGTTGATAATATTCTAAAAAATTGTGTATAACCAATATAACAAGAGATATGACACATAATGATACCAAAATACAAATAAAAGCAATTTTAGAGGCTTGGAAACCATTAGCAGATACAATTCTTCAACAATGTTCAAAAATTATTGATCCTCCATCTGAGCTTCCTTTAGAAAAAATTCAATATTTATTGAATCAGAATTACCTCTGTGAAAATCAGTACATGAATGAATGTATTCAGAGTTTAGTTCCTTATTTCAAAAGCTGTTCTTCAGATGATGAAACTCCTGTTATATTATATGTTTCAAAAATGTTTTGTGTGAATAAAAAGAATTTATCACAAAACAAACCAAAGGTTTTTGTTCCAAAACCTAGGAATGAGATAGACAAGGAAGCTATAGAGAAGAAAATTGATATTGATAAGGAAAAACAAAATGACATTGATGAACCAGTTAAAAAAGAAAATGAAGATGTAGTTGTAGCTTTTGCAAGAGTATTTACTGGCACTTTGAAGAAGGGTCAAGAGTTATATGTTCTTTTACCTGGTTACGTTCCTAATGAGGATAAAATTAGAGAGAATTTGGATGGATTTATTGACAATAACAAATATATAAAAAAAGTGAAAATAACAGAAGTTTATATGTTGCAAGGAAGGGAACTAATTTTAGTTCAAAATATACCTGCAGGTAATATATGTGCTATACGTGGCTTGGAATCGGCTGTAATAAGAACTGCTACTCTTTCATCAAGTCCTGCAGCAGTGCCTTTCATTGAACAACAACCTCTAGAACCTGTTGTAAGAAATGTTATTGAACCAGTGATTCCTACAGAACTTCCTATTCTGCGACAAGGTTTGAAACAATTAATGCAAAGTGATTCATGTGTTCAAGTGATTACTCAAGAAACTGGAGAGCTTGTGCTTCTCACTTCAGGTGATGTTCATTTAGAAAAATGTTTAGAGGATCTGACTGCAAAATTTGCAGATATTAAAATTCATGTATCTAGCCCCATGGTATCTTTACGAGAAACCATAATACACTCATCAAAAAAATATGATTTTGCTGATGATGATTTAAACACTGTTACAGTCATTGTAGGTCCATTCAAGATATCTGTAATAGCTGTGTCTCTTCCTAATTATATTTCAATTGTTGTGAAACAAAATTATGATCTTTTAAGAATGATTGAAGAGCATACTTCAAAACCCGATAATAAAAGCTTAGTGACAGTTGAAAAAACTTTCAAAAGTCAACAAACCAATGCTGCAATAGCAAAGTTAAAAGAACAGTTGAAAAGAGCCTTCTGTAGTAAGAATAACATTTGGAATCAATTTTCTGATAAAATTTGGAGTGTTGGTAGAATGAATAATAGTATAAATTTATTATTCAATGGTGTAGCTGATTATAAATGTAACATATATAATGAATCATTGGATGATGATATAAGAAGTACTTACAATTTTTGTATAACTAATGCATTCAATTATTCCTGTAAATCAGGACCTCTTTGTGAGGAGCCTTTAATGAACTGTGCTTTCATTGTAAAAAAATATGAAATTGATTCTGAATCAATTGAAGAAGTTAAGAACAACAGGTTAAATGCACAAACAATAGCTAATATTCAGTTGCAGCTAAGATCAACATTTAGAGAAGCAATTCAAAAACAAACATTACGCCTTATGGAACCAATCTTCACAACTGACATTCAAGTGAACACTACAATTTTAGGGAAAGTTTATTCTGTCATAAGTAGACGGCATGGAAAAGTTATGGATGCAGTAGGTATGGATGAACAAGAGAAAACATTCCTTGTCAAGGCACAATTACCTGTAGTTGAAAGCGTGGGTTTTGCGAATGAAATTCGTAAAACAACTTCAGGTCAAGCAATGCCGAATTTGAAATTTAGTCATTATGAAATTATAGATGGAGATCCATTTTACGAGCCAGTCTCTGATGATGAGGACGAAGAAGGTATAGATGTTGAAAGTGCAGTTAGGGCAAACAAATTAAGAAAAGAGATTAGAAGAAGAAAGGGATTATATGTTGACGATCAGATTGTTGTACATGCAGAGAAGCAAAGGACTTTGAATAAAAAAAAATAGATATTTAAATTTTGTGAATACTTTTCACAATATATTAATTTTTTTTTAAATATGTTTTTAATTGAAAAAATTCATCACATGAAGAACAGTCGTTAAGTATATGTTATGAACTATATATAACCTTTTTCTTTTGTCAAGTTTATGATTGAAAAAATATATAGAAGTACTCTCTATTTTGACGAATGACTTTTGGAATGTTAATGAAGTTAATATTACAAATGTCAATGTGAATGTTAATTTGGAACATTCACATTAGCTGAAAATTATTTGCATAATCCAAAAAATTGAATCTAATAAAACAATCAGTTTAAGGTATATTTACTTACTACTGCGGTGACTAGTCACATCCTGCCACTGGATGCACCAACCGATAGACTAAGACACAGCAAGGAAGAAGAAGAAAAGACGACTGCGCATGCTCGGGACGCAACCTCAGGAGAAGTCAACAAGATCTCTTCCTATTTCGGCTACGAGAGTCTAACGGTAAACATCGCTCGATCCTACTAAGTTATTCAATTGTAAATAGTGATTAAATAAAGTGTTTATACTAAACAGAGTTTGGGTATACCTACCAAACCCCAACATTGGTGACCCCTGACGTGATCGACGCAACGGCCAACTACAGTACAGAGGTAAGGACAATTAGTTCAATCTTCTCATTCGGTCATATTTTACTGAAATATTTGAAATACAATACTGAACATATTTTTTGTAGATCTAGCATTTTACATCGACATTAATAAGATATCGAAGTTATCGTTATTTTGTCTATGCCCAATTTTTCTGCCTCTTTATTTATTGAAGCCTATTTCATATTATTTAGATTATTACTCATTTCACATATCGCAAGTAGAACTTGAAAAATTTTTTTTATTCGCTAGTTATTCTGCATAATTTTTCCATAAAAAAATTATAAAATATATATACATTTCTGGAAACTATGAATAACGAAAACGAGGCCGGTCAGATTGCACGTGTTTCAGTCAAATTGCCCTCAATGTGGCGAAACAATATAAAACTTTGGTTTGCTCAAGTCGAAAGTAACTTCGAGATCGCGGGAATTACGAACGATAGCACAAAATTTAATTATGTAGTTGCCGCAATAGATACCGACATTCTATCAACGGTCTCAGATATAGTCCTTAATCCTCCGGCACAACAAAAATATTTTACGATCAAAAATCGTCTTTGTGAAGAGTTTGCTGATTCAGAAAGTAGGCAAACTAAAAAATTAATTTATGAGCTTCAACTGGGCGATCTTAAGCCCTCACAATTATTACGAAAAATGAGGGAACTCGGAAATAGTTTTTTAAGCGAGGATTTTCTGAAAACTTTATGGTTGCAACGATTACCGAGTGAAGTACAAACCATTTTGGCGGTCAGTACGGAATCGTTAGATAAGCTAGCGAAATTAGCCGACACGATTGTAGACGTGAAAGCAGACACAGATAGAAATGTTTGCGCAGTTAAAGTATCAAATTCAGAATTTGAAATTTTACGCGACGAGGTGAAAGTATTACGACAGGAAATTCAAGAATTAAAACAAGAACTGCGCAAAGGTGCACAAAACACACCGAACGGAAAACTAAAAGAGGCCGTCGAAATCGATATTTCACCTACTACGAGATCGGTGGCCGAAATTACTAGACTATATGTTTACGACAAGCGGAATAACCTCAAATTTTTAGTAGATTCAGGTTCGGAAGTATCATGTATACCGGCACCACGAGGATCGCGACCAAATTTGTGTGACCTACAACTTGTTGCCGCGAATAATACAAAAATTTATACATTCGGAAAAAAACTTTTAAATCTTGATTTGGGACTACGCCGAAATTTCGCTTGGAAATTTATAATCGCTTCAGTACCAATTCCTATCATAGGCGCCGATTTAATAAAACATTTCGATCTATTAATAGATTTGAAGAGAAAAAAATTGATAGACAACACTACTAAATTATCCAATACGGGAACTGTCTATCCAATTTCCAATCATTTGTCAGTAAAACTCATATCAGAGAATTCCGAATACCACAAAATCCTGTCGAAATACCCGGATCTCATCTCAGTCTCTAAAGAAATAAAACCGGTCAAACACGCCACTGTTCATTATATCGAAACTAAGGGTCCGCCCACATTTTGCAAAACTAGAAGACTACATCCAAAATTATACGCGGATGTCAAAGCGGAATTTAAGTTCATGATGGAACACGGTATTTGTAGGCCATCAAAATCGCCATGGTCCTCGCCATTGCATGTAATCGCAAAAAAATCAGGGGATATACGTCCGGTGGGTGATTACAGAAAATTGAATGCTTGCACTATACCTGATCGCTATCCAATTCCGCACATTCAAGACTTTTCTAATGCATTATATGGAAAAAACATTTTTTCCAAAATCGATATAGTACGAGCATATTTCCACATTCCGGTGCACCCCGATCATATTCCCAAAACGGCAGTAAGCACGCCTTTCGGTCTTTTCGAGTTTCCCTACTTAAATTTCGGATTATGTGGGGCAGCTCAGACATTTCAGAGGTTTATGAATGAAATATTGGGCGAATTTTCATTTTGCTTTGTTTATTTAGATGATATTTTGATTTTTAGCGATAGCAAGGAACAACACAAAATTCATTTAAACAAAATTTTTAAGAAATTAGAGGAATATGGTCTCACATTAAATGTTTCAAAATGTACATTTGGGGTATCAGAAATTTCATTTTTAGGACATTTAATCAATAAGGACGGGACGAAGCCCCTACCGGAAAAAGTTGAACCGATCATAAATTACCCTCGCCCAAATACGGTTATGGAACTGCGACGCTTTCTAGGATTATTAAATTTTTTCCGACGATTCATACCGCGGGCGGCGCAAATCCAAACCGCTCTCAACAATTATTTGAAGGGCTCGAAGAAAAATGATAAAACAATAATTACTTGGTCGGAGCAATCTATACGCGAGTTCGAGAATTGTAAAACTTCAATAGCACAGGCAGCTCTTTTAGCTCATCCGAAACCGGACGCACAGTTAATTCTTCAGGTGGACGCATCAGATTTCGCAATAGGGGGCTTTACTGCAAGAAATCGATGGGAAGACACATGCATTAGCATTTTTTTCACGAAAACTGTCACCTGCAGAATGTAATTACAGCGCGTACGACAGAGAACTACTAGCGGCATACGCGTCCATTAAACATTTCCGACATATGGTAGAAGGAAGAACGTTTTCCTTGTTTACTGATCATAAGCCTCTTACTTACGCATTCAAACAAAAAACGGACAAATGCTCGCCACGGCAAATCAGACAGCTTGATTTTATTTCACAATTCACCACAAATATTTTATATATAAGCGGGTCGGAAAATGTAACCGCAGATTGTTTGTCTAGAATCGCCACTATATCTACACCCAATCCAATTAATTACAGCGAAATCGCAAAAATGCAGGAAAATGACCCAGAACTTTCAAAATTAATTCAGGAGCCTCAAAGTTTAGATTTAAAATCAATAAGCTTAACGGAGCACAACACCTCATTATATTGCGATATTTCTACAGAGAAAGTAAGGCCATATATACCGAAGGGGTATCGGCGACAGGTTTTTGAAACACTGCACAACATTTCGCATCCAGGAATTAGGGCAACAAACAAATTGATCAAATCGCGATTCATTTGGCCTTCAATAAATAAAGACTGCAATGAGTGGGCAAGGCAATGTGTGAGTTGTCAAAAAGCAAAAATCACACGACACACTAAAACGCCAGTAAATTCATTCACTGACCAAACGAAAAGATTTGACCATGTCCACCTCGATATAGTAGGTCCTCTACCTCCTTCAGAGGGTTTCAATTATTGTTTGACAATGATAGATAGATTCACACGATGGCCAGAAGCTGTTCCAATTTCAGATATCACAGCAGATACAATCGCAAGAAAATTCTACGAGAATTGGATAGCACGCTTTGGAGTACCTTCTAGAATCACAACGGATCAAGGACGGCAGTTCGAAAGTAATTTATTCCAGTCACTGGCTAACCTATTAGGCATTCGAAGAATACGGACAACCCCTTACCATCCTCAATCGAACGGTCTCGTTGAAGAATTCCATCGACCACTGAAAGCAGCACTAAAGGCACATAACAACGAACAATGGACCACTACATTGCCAACCATATTATTAGGTCTTCGGGCAGTATTTAAGGAAGATCTGCGAGCGACAACATCTGAACTTGTATATGGAGAAACTATACGACTACCTGGGGAAATATTCGATCCAGTTACATATAATCCAAATCCATATCATTTTACAGAGCAGCTCAAACAACACTTTGCGAACATACGACCAAGACCAATGTCCAATCATGGGAATAGGGCAACGTTCATTCACCCAGAACTGAACAAATGTTCTCATGTGTTCGTCCGCCATGATGCAGTACGCAAACCACTGCAGGCCCCATATGATGGCCCATATGAAGTGCTGAAACGCTCACCCAAAACGTTTGAAGTGAATGTGAATGGGCTCCCCAAGACAATCTCGCTGGACCGCCTCAAGCCGGCTTTTCTACAGGCCAAGATCCAATGCAATGAAACGACGGAGCAAGAGAAGGAGAAACAAGAACGTCCGATTGTTTGCAGCAAATCCACGAGGTCAGGAAGGTTCGTACGTTTTCCCACACGTTATGCCAACTATGTGTGACACTGCGGGGGGAGTATGCGGTGACTAGTCACATCCTGCCACTGGATGCACCAACCGATAGACTAAGACACAGCAAGGAAGAAGAAGAAAAGACGACTGCGCATGCTCGGGACGCAACCTCAGGAGAAGTCAACAAGATCTCTTCCTATTTCGGCTACGAGAGTCTAACGGTAAACATCGCTCGATCCTACTAAGTTATTCAATTGTAAATAGTGATTAAATAAAGTGTTTATACTAAACAGAGTTTGGGTATACCTACCAAACCCCAACACTACTATCATTGAGAAGCATAACTTTTTCTTAAATCGCCTTATAAGATGTCATAAGGCAATTTGTATTATTATTATTTATGTCTAATATTCTATCAAAGTTCCAGCTAATATATTCATTTAGCTAATTTCTGGACTATTTATATTTTCTTTTTTAAATTTGAGTTAGATACCTTAAAATGTTTACTATAAATTTAGCGCTACTCAAATTCTAAATATATTCTATAATATAGTAAAGTTGCAATAGGGCGTAAAATTTACTTATTAAACAACACTAATATTTAGTTTATTGATTAATTAAAAAATTAAATCAATGATCAATTAAATGCCTTGTATGCATATATTAGTTTTAAATTACAAAACAAAATAACTGTTGACTCTTGATTCACCAATTGAACTAACATACTGCATTACTATAAAATAAAACAATAGTGCATATAGTAGAAATTTAAAAATAAGAATACAAATAGAGGCTATTTAAAATTTCAAAGCTTTCTTGACCTAGCGCTTGGTGGAGTATTTCTTTGAAAACTACATGGAGGTTCCAATTTTGGATCATCAGGGTCTTCATTATATTTAGCAAGAAGAATTCTCAATTCTTGATTCTGTTGTCTCAGTTCAACTACTTCATCATGTAAAAGTTTTCTGTCTAAAACCACAAAGTGTAGGTTATACTAATAATTCAGCCCAAATAAACTAATCTTACCTTTCAATATGCTGTGATACTTTGTTAATCCTTGTGACAATGCATTCCAAACATTCTCATTTTCTTCTGTAAATATATTTTTGAACTGATTCCAAAACATAATGATGTCATTCTCCTCCACTAATCTACAGATTGTATTTCTTTGTCTGACTAACCTCTGTGATATAGTTGGAAGGCTAGAATGTAAATTTTCAATCAGGAAAAAGTAGCAAATATGGGCCCAAATAAAAACCAAGCCACATAATGAATGGGAAAAGTGTAAAACATTGCATGGTTTCATGTACCATTGGATTAACTCACCAAGGTTTTGGTGTGTAATAATTGTATACAAAATGCCTAAGAGCCTTCAAAACATAAACAGAGCTAATAACAAGAGGATGTTGAAACTGACAGGATAATTTTTGCTCTACCACAATATCCTCCACGGGTACACCATACTCTTCTAACTGAAGAGATCGTCGACCAGCATGCCTAAAATAAAATAAAGATGTTTTCAATATGAATTAAATTAAATGATTGAATGATTATACTATATAAACAATCTATTCAACAAATTCAACTACTCCAATAAATTTCAAGACAAAAGAAAACATAAAATGTTTATTTTCAATCCTTATGCTTTTCTTCATTCATTATAATGTTAAAAGAAAGTTGTCAGGAGAATGGAGAAAAAACGAGAAGCCCTAAACATAAAAACATGAACACTGGAGTACTTGGGTCACATTATGCCCAATGTATGTGGATGCAGATTATGTCTGTCTATCTAGGACAGTAAAAGTACTTGGATGAAGGGCTCCAAGAGAAAAGAACAAATTTCTACAACAAAATGGCTCTCTGTTTCCAACAAAGATTTTTTTAATCAGAAGCCAGCACCATCAGAAAAGGTAATCAGAAACAAATAGGCAAGATAGATGTTTCATGTACTAGACCAATCTTTGGAATCAATTTAGACAAAGTTCTTTTGAATCTTTTAGTTTTTGAGAAGTATGAAAGGACACAAAATGCTTTTCATTTTCAGATCATTTTATTATTATTTATGAACCGTTTGATTTTGTTATTTATCTGCACAGCAGCTAACCTAGTCAATTGCAATGATTTTAAAGCATTAAATCAGAATTTAGAATGCTATAATAGGCTATTAGAAATCTCATAATGGTATTTTAAACTGAATAAACCTCATGTAATTATAATACAATTAATATGGTATGTTTTAGAACTCACTATGAGCCTTCACATGATTGATCAATATTAGATGAAGTCTTTGAATAAAAATATTCATTGCCAATTTATCTGATACCTTAAATTTTATTATTGAACCACTTCAAGCTTCTTGAAATAATATTGACATTATCACTGGTGCATTTCTATAATTATATTTATTGTTTGGCTGAATTCTTAGCTAAGTCAACCGAACAATGTTTCTTAACGGTATATGAATTTAAATTCAGAAATAAAAATAGACAAATAATTGCAGTTTCTTATCTTGAAATTGCAATTTTTTATCTGAGTTTAAGATTAACTCTTTTCAGAGTTATTAACAATGCATTACTTACTGAGGAGGCATATTATCTAGTGGATTGAGCAAATCATGTTTTGGAGATTGTTTCTCCACACTAAGAACTGATGTTTCACTTTCGGTGGTCTGGAATTCAAGGACTTCGTGCATTATATCCGTAACCGCATGTCCAGGCAGGTGACAAGTTGGAATCAGTGAATGGACGGGTTTTTCCTTTTCGCCAACTCTTCGGCTCTCGTCCGATGTTTTGGACACCGATGATTTATGCGATTCATCGGAATGAGCCAACTGCGAAGCTGAAACATATAGATATAGATATATTATATATGTCAATCAGAAGCACGATGTATCAATATCGATGTAGCAGATAGATTACTAAAAAATTATAAAAACAGATATCAATGAAATGAACTTTAAATATCCACATATGACATGAGCTCTCTCATTCTAACTCTCTATCAATTCCTTCATAAAACATATTCTTTGTACCAAAATGATTAACACTATAGCGCAGAAAACATACTGTTCTGTTTCAATAACTGACTCATCACGTCCACCTTCAAAACCCAACATTTCCAATGTTCAATAACTATCAAACAATCCAAGAATGAAAATGTATATAACAGAATTCCGTTTTGAATGTCTATAGATAGTTATTGGTTGATAAATGAAACCCAACTCATGAACTGTTCCTAGAAGAAATCTGTATATTTCAATTCATTCTAGTGTGTTAGGGATATCAGTTGATATATTTCCTTGAAGGGAATTAATTGAAGATTATACAAATTGATCTAAACTTGACTAGCTTATTAGTAGTTACATTCCTTGCTTTCTGTTTTTATCTTTCTGTCAACCTACCAAGTAGCAATCAGTGAACCACCTGGGAAGCACAACCCACAGGTTGAAAAATACTGGCTTACATTAAATAACTGCAACGATTTCTACAGGTGAATAATTACTGTTTAAACTTACCTACTGATTCGTTAGAGTTTAACTCATGTACCTCTATCTCCTTCTCTTCTGATCTTAGAGAGAAATTATCTAAATCCTGTTCAACAGAGCAGAGTGGACAATGTGTGTAGGGTAAAAAATATTCCAAAAGTTCGTCGATATCTGCGTCTTTTGTGATGTTCAGTGCTGAAAATACATTGTCCATCCTTACTAGAGTTTTTTCCATATCCATATACGGCTCCAGTATTTGCTGAAGACGATCTTCTATTATAAAACCTGCCCTATCAGATAATTGCTTCATCAAATGTTTCAGTAACATTTGTCTAGCTGCCTTTTGTCTAGGATCTAAATCAGTTTTCTTTCCCTTTGGAAATTCAACACTCTTTAAAGGCTCAGATTCCTTAGCTAAAAAATTACAAACATAAAAAAAAACGTAAAATAAAATAATAATTGGCTACATCACAAACAAAACTTGACTGTAACAGTAAAAATACAAATAACTTGTCAAATTACCTTTGTCTTTTAAAACTTGTAAAGCATTCCGATAACTGGGCAAATTTTCTTTTCTCAACTCTTTCCGATACAAGCCACTTTCATCAACCCACTCTATGCCCAAAAGTTGTTCGTGCAATATTTTATCGATAGTTAATATTCTTTCTGTGACTTGCATAACTCTTTCTATATTCATATCCCAAAGTTGATTAAACTTGGTATTATTCACTTCAGCAAAATGATCAGCTTTAGCTTCTATATCGAGAATATTTTGATGTAATTTAACTATTTCTGCAGAAACTTTTATGATTTGTTGCTTTGTTCCCTCGGTATAATCTGATATTTTTCTTTTCAGTGTATTTACAATATCTTGCAGTTTATTAATTCTCCTCTTTTGTTGAGATTTTATAATTATATTCTCATCTTCCCTCTTCTTCAAAATTTGGTAGTTGTAATCCAACTTTTCACTGTTAAGTATCGCTAAGGCTTTTATTCCTTCAAGTTCTTGCTCCAAGTTGTCAATATCTCTTTCTAACTTAATCTTAGTCTCACGGTACTTCTCTTGAAAATCTCTGCGAAGTTCCGCCATTTGGTTAACAAATTGTTCCATTTGTTCAGCTTTCTTATCGGCATTTATTTGTTCTTCCTGATCTCTTTTTTTGTACAGTTCCTCCCATTTTTTCGAATTCGCTTCCATTATTATTTTACGTTCTGCTTGCATGCTCTCTTCAATGAGTTTAAGTTGCTCACGATAAGCTCTTCTAGTAAGTGAAATCTATAATAACAAATAATAAATTTTCCTTGAAAAATTTAAGATTAAAAATTATCAAAAATCATAACATATAGAAAAAATTGCTCAGACTTTCAATGAAATCTCATCCAAATTTAATGATTTAGTTCAGAGTGAATATAAATGAAGAAAAAATTTGATTTTCTTAAATGCTTAAAACTATTCGATTTGCAAAATGTGTATAATGAAAACATTATAAGCAAATCTATATTTATCGTTTATATTTTCTCTCACAAAGCAAATAATAATCAAACTGGATTGAGTATGAAATAATATAAGGTAATATTTAACAAACCTGTTTCTCAATTCTATCAGACAACAAATAAATATCATCTATTTGTTTTCTCTGGTCAATACTAAACTTCTTATCAGCAGCAGTAATCTCATCTTTGAGCATAGCTATAATGCCATCTTTTTGTCTTATTAGTTCCTCGCATTTTTCTTTTTGTTGGATTATTCGATCATTAATATGAAGAGGATCATTCAGTTTGAGAATTGACAACCTAAATAACAAAATTAACTTTGCTTTGGGAATAAAATAATAGTTGTAAATTTTTATTTATGATTCTCAATTATTATTGAGACACTGTTTGG
Organism: Henosepilachna vigintioctopunctata; assembly: GCA_030704895.1. Lineage (NCBI taxonomy): Eukaryota > Metazoa > Arthropoda > Insecta > Coleoptera > Coccinellidae > Henosepilachna > Henosepilachna vigintioctopunctata. The sequence goes on along the minus strand of JARQZJ010000095.1, from coordinate 3,572,971 downwards.
AAGAAAATTATCAGTAACAGTTAATTACTAACCATTTTTCTGAAATTTGTTTGAATGCTTCTTCCGCAAGTTGGGCTTCTTCTTCCAATGCTTCAATAATTTTCTCCCTGTTCAAACCCTCAGCTTCTCTACGATCAGTTTCTCTATAATCATTAGCAACTCTTATATTAGTTACTCGTTCTTCCCCTTCATTTAGTAATTTCTTCAAAACCTCAATACTTTTATCTATTTGAGCTTGAGTGAGACCCTTTACTTTTTCTTCTTCCTCATCAACTTGTTCAGGCTCATTTTGTCTGAAAGTAATAAATATATATATACGGTTCTATGAAACAGAAAACAATGCATTAAAACTGCAATCAATAAGTTTATTATTTATATATTAACAATAAATTATTTAGTTTTGAATCACAAATTATATGAAATTAAATTAAATTTTAAATCTTAAAGAACACAGCAAGCATGAGTATCCTGCTATTGTATAACCTTTTGAGTGCCTGTATACGTCTCTCAATTCTGAGCCTCCTAGCTAATTTCCTTTCATTAGGATCAGTTGATGTTACTTGTGGTTCGAGTTCTTCAAATTCCCCAGATATTTGTTGAGAAGATTCATCCATTTTTCAGAATGATTTATAAAAAAATGAGTTTCAACCTCTCCATAGCAACGGAACCAAATTGATTTAACGAACACATACATTTTCCACAATATTCACTTGTTTTTAGCTTTATTGTTTTTATTTTTTTGTTCTCGGTATATCAAAAGTCACCTTGAATGTTATTCTGATGTAAATAAATCAGAAAATACTTCCTGTGAAAATCATATTTCAAAAAGCGACAAAAATAATATTGGTTTTTTAAATAATAGATTATTACTAAACAAAAACACATAAATCTTAGGTTATGTTGTGACAGATGATATAAGAAAGAGGACGAAGTGTCTATTGAAATTGACACTCTACTTACGTAAGTAGAGTTAGGCTGTGTGACACACTACATGGATATCCGTGCTTCTAAGCACAACCTAACCATAACCACGACCGACTTTAAACGTTTAGAGTCTGTCGTGACTTTACTCTACGTAAACAAAGTAAGGCTGTGCTCTAAGATAATAATAATAAATAATGGAAGAAACTTCCGTGACTGGTAGTAGAGACGCGGATGTTTTTTATCCTTTATTGTTAATTATTTTGTTATCCCCGTTATCCTCCTTTTGTTTAACCCCGTTGTTATTCTTTACACGGATAGAAATTTGGATAATAACGGGGAAAATGGGGTATTTATTTGATAGGTAAAAAGATTAATAATACCAGTAATGAGGCATTCCTTCAGAATCAAAGTCTTTTATCTTATAAAATGTAATTAATTTTCAACACATACTTTTAAAGACCAATAGCTTATAATTTTATACGGAAATGCATTTATTTGATGGAAATTCATTATCACAGTTATATTAGAAGCAATCGTCAAATTTGCATCCATATTAAATTATAAAATCTTAATGCTTTCTGTTAGCAATGTAGCTTTGTCTAAGTAATTGTGTATTGATAGAGTAAAGAACATAAGTTTTTTAACAAGACGAAGCCTCACGTTAATAATTTATATAGTGAATATGAGTAAAGATTGGGTGATAGTCGTTCATTGAAATTGTAAATAACTTATAAACATAAATTTTCTTCGTAATTCAGTAGATAGAATGAAAATTTAGAAATAACATTTCAGTTTGAGAGCTTATGAATCTGTTAAGCCTGTCAAAAAAAATGAAGATTTTATAATTTACTATGGTCATCAAAATCATAGAGGTAAAAATGGTGTTTTCAGTTTTATGATTTTATCTCATCCATTTGGCTTATTGTGAGATCGTGAAAATGGCGGTAGGTATTTTTTACCAAAGTAATTCCAATATATCGAGCCAATCTATATCCATATTTATTTTTTGTGGGCTTTCAAATATCATATTAAATTGTATGAATCTATTTATTATGACATTTTCGTGTAATAAAACGTGAGAAAAAATTTCGTAAACATCATTAAGTAGCTTATATTTATGTTTTTCTTGATGACCTGTAACGTGTTTTCTTTCTACTTATTATAACGACTAGTTAATACCGAATCTCCAAAGCTTTATTTGGATTATCCTACTTTTTGTCTTATTAATACCTCTTAACTAACCTATAATTTCTTATTTCAGCCTGAAGCTAAGCCTAAAGAGAAGAAGGAGGTTAAGGATAAGTCCAAAAACCCCATGAGAGATCTCCACATCAGAAAATTATGTCTGAATATCTGTGTAGGTGAATCTGGTGATAGATTAACCCGTGCTGCTAAGGTACAAGTTTTAGAATGCCTTCTTAATTTTAGTGATTATCAATAAGGTACTTGTTTAGGTATTGGAGCAGCTCACTGGACAACAACCTGTATTTTCTAAGGCTAGATATACTGTAAGGTCTTTCGGTATTCGTAGAAATGAAAAAATTGCAGTACATTGTACAGTACGAGGAGCAAAAGCTGAAGAAATTTTGGAAAGAGGACTGAAAGTTCGAGAATATGAACTACGAAGAGATAATTTTTCAGGTATTTTAGTTGTCATCAAGTCTATGTTATATTTGTGGTATCACAAATTTAGATAGTCAATATGTGCACATTATTATATGGTAGTTATGACATTACTAGTAATTTCTGAGTATTGTCATTACTAGTCATAAATAGTTAACTAGTCATTTTGAAATAATTTTTGCAAATTATTGATCATTGAATATTGTTGCTGCATCAAGAAATGTTATTGAAATGACTTTCTGTTTTAGCATCTGGAAACTTTGGGTTTGGTATACAGGAACATATCGATCTTGGTATTAAATATGATCCAAGCATTGGTATCTATGGTTTAGATTTTTACATTGTGCTGGGACGTCCAGGTTTCAATGTTGCTCACAGACGAAGGAAACAAGGCAAAGTTGGTTTCCCACACAGATTAACAAAAGAAGATGCCATGAAATGGTTCCAACAGAAATATGATGGTGTAATATTAGGAAGCAAAAAGTGAAAGGGGTAATGATGCTTATGTAATGATCAATTACATATTGTAAGTTTCCTGTTTATAAAATAAATTAATAAGAAAATATGACTTTTTTATATACATTGATCATTTTTCACTATTGCTTTAGTTTGATGAGAATTCTAAAGTTTCAGTATAAAATTATGATAAATATAATATTAAATTTATATCCTTACCTTAGGTGTTAGTTTCATAATTTTCTAATTCTTTTAACCTTATGTTTTGCATCTTACTAAAACCAGGATGCGATACTTTAATGAAATATTTTAGGATTTACGTGATATTTGCAATATTCTAAAAGTGACATTTTAAAGTATTTTTCAAGAGTAGAGTGTATTGTAAATACAAATATTAGTTGGTTCTCTATTAATAGAACTAAACATTTCATTGATATATATGAAAACCATTGAGTTATAATAATAAAGTGTTCAAAATATAGTTTCTAAATGTTAGAATTTTTTTTTGGAAAGGAAGTTAGATGTTTTCTACATAATATTTATAATATTAGAATTGCTTGGGATCTGAACATTTGCAATATTTCAAATTAGTTAGAAACCTTTTTTTTAAATATTAATTCTTCAAAAATGATTATTCAAGCATAGGAATTTGTTTAATAATTTAATTGAAGTTGAAATTTTTTGAATAATTGTTGAGAGAATTATTATACATAAGAGTATATGTTCCTCTTGCTTTGCAAAAATCAATTGAAGTAATGCAAGAAATATGGCATTGTTGTTTCAACCTCAAATCTTTACATCATATCCTAAATGTTGATATTGGTAACATATCAACAAGATCTTTTGTAATATATCGGCAAGTTAAACAGAATGGCAGATCTGCCATCGACGTCACTACTGATTGTATTAGTAATTAGTACTTTGAAGTAACACAACTTACCTTTGCAGTTGATTTATCCCTGTTTTTCTAAAATTTGTAATGTCTAGATCAGGTTTGGTCTAGATTGCTGCATGTTTTGTGTAGATGTGTTCACTGTCTACACAGCCTGCAGTTTATACTAACGCATCTATTAAATAGTTTGGAACACTTAAAACGCTCGAGAATATTAATTACGAGCCACTTTTATGGTTAATTGACTATTTTGAATAATAACAATATTTATTTACATAATTGTCATACAAAGAAAAAGATACAACAAAAAGAAAAAAGTCATTACCTATTGATAAATTACGTCACAATTTATCACAAGCTAAGAGGAATTCATTCACAGTATAAGGTTCTATCTTAATTACCAACTTATGGAGTGACTTTTTGAAACTATTACATCCTAACTCTGTTCGCAATTCATATGGCAGTCTACTTGAAAATCCTTAGCCCACTATATAACACACCACTTTCAGTCACAGTTAATCAAACTTCTGTGTTTTTGAAAAAAGAGTAGTAAGCAATAAATTATATATGCAGGCACCTGCATCTATAATATAAAAATGAATCGCAAAATGTGTTGGTAAGCGCATAACTCAACAACGCCTGGACCATTTTCTCAATTCTTTTTTTTTAATTGTTCGTTGAAGTCCATAGATGGGTTTTACGGCGAGAAAAATTCGAATAATTGCCAGGAAAACCTTAAAAACAGACCTTTTCTGTATCCCATAAAAACGTTTTCTAACTAAAATGTGGAGTCAATTTGAATTTAATTGCTATTCAATAAAGTTCATATCACTGTTGTCTAACTAATCACTATTTTTTTTATTGGGTTTGTCAAAAGGTTCTTATGAAAAAAAAAATTTTAAAAATTGCGCGGAAAATTAGAAAATTCAAGAATACTTATTTAAAAATTCTTAACAACCATATGATATAATATTATTTCTAATTTATCTTTATAATATAAAAATGAATCCCTATTTCCCTTGATCACGCGTAAACGGCTCGACCGATTTCACTATTTTCTTTGTTGTGTTTGTTGCGTGTTAAAAAATTGCGTGTAAAATTAGAAAATTTAAGAATACTTGACAATATAAGTAAGAAAAATTATTAATTCTCAAAAAGAGGATGTAAAAAAAACTGAATATCTTAGTTCAGTCAAATAGTAGAATATGTCTTTCCGATATTTTGATAAATATTCAGAGGAAAATAACTATACAAAGACGTACAAAGTTCGCAGGGTCAGCTAGTTATATATAAATATATAATGCAGTTACCCTCAACATATTGTTAATGGTAAACAGACCCCTACACGAATCACCACGATTGATCTTCATTATAATTCTCAAAGCATACTTTTGAATGACAAAAGCCCTAAGCGAAACTGAACTGCTTCCCCAGAAAATTATCCCATAACTCAGCCTCGATTGAAAAATTTGTATAATAAACCAGCTTCAAACATCAAAGTCAACTAGACTTTTTAAAACACGTAGTGAATACATAACAGAAGTGTTGTTTCCATCACTTGTGTCCATCTTAAATTTTTATCAATTTGAACAATCAAAACACATTTTTATATTGACTTAACACTTTTCAAAGACTTTTTATTAGGTAAAATACTATAGTGTACAAAGGATTTACATAATACATAGAATATGAATTTAAGTTTTTTAATATCACAGAAAAAAACATCAAATATATCATCGCCTATTTCTAAAAATGAAAAAATATTGCAGTAATTTCAGAACTCCCAATATCAATTTTTTGATTGGAAGTCAATTTATTGAGAGAATAGGTCGAATGAAAAAGGAATAAATTAACTTAAAAAAACTATTTTTATCTCATTTCACACCTAAAAAAAAATTTGGAATGTAACATTTAAACTAAAATTAATTATTTAAATAAAACTCAAGTGCACTGCAATTTCAAATTTCTAAAATATTCAACATTAATATTAAATATGACAAATCAAATAACAATAAACAAATGAAGAAACCTTGACTTATTGAAATTTCAAATTGGTTTATCAGAATTACAAAGACCATACGCGTTTTTTTCTAATACCAAACATTTTTGCTTGCATACTTGTAATTTCTTTTTTCATTAAGATTCAAATAAACAAAATAATTTAAAACCTAATACCTAGTTTACTCACTCTTGAAAGAAATAAGAAATAAAGTAGCATGTATTGTTATTATAAACAAAACGTCCAAGTAAATTTATTAATTCTATAAAATTTTAAAAGTTTTAAATTACTTGGAGGCCTCAAAAATTTTTATTAGCGTTGACTTTTGAATAGCTACATTTTCACCAGTAGCTTGCCAAGCTTTTAAAAACTGAAAAATATTAAATAATGCGCTAAAGTATATTCGTCAGTCTGAAAAAATATTCCTAAAATTTGTCAACCAATTTAGAGGTTTTCAACTAGCAAGGTTTTTTCACCAAATATTATTACAAATAAAAATTTTATAATTCTTCCTTTAGGTGGAATTGTTACATTTTCAAAGAAATCACAAAATTCTAGAAGTTAAATAATTTGAATCATAATTCATCTGTGATAGTTCAATTTGATATTATGGAAAAAAAAAAATTTCTACAGGGTTAAACAATATTTTGAAACGATATACTCAAAAGTTGTTAAAATTTTTTTAGAAATTTGAAATAACTTGATATAAATAGTAAACTGAAACTCAGATTGCAATAACATAAAATAAATTTCAGAGGCCTTTTATACTATTATATTTTATTTATAATTTGCTTGAATAAAAATTGGATTTACAGTATTTAAAAGAAAAATAAACAATTATTACCAATTTCTAGTTTTAAGTAACAAACCGAATTTTATTCTTTTTTTACAATCACATCTTTAGTTCTAACATTCATCGTTGTTTCAAAATATATTTTCTCTACAGCTTCTCATACGGACGGCCTTTGTCCCCAATTTTTTTATCATACCCTGAGATATCCCCTTTATCATTTCTCTTAAAAAATTATTGGAATTGAAGATTAAAACATTGTTTGGAATAGTAATTGTGCATTTATAATAAGAAGCACAGTTAACTTGAAATGAAAATATTGCATACATTTATATGCAATCATTGACTTATAATAATGTCTGAACATTACTTTTAATATAATGGTTACTTCAGATAGTTTAAATCTTAGCACCATTCAGAATGTTACTACTTATTATTTCAAACATGGAAAACTCTTTATTCCAAATAGACAGATATCTATCAAGATATCATCACAAAAGATTCATCAATATAGGTAGGAAGTAGAAATCCTTATCCATGTAAATGCCATCAGCTTTTTAAATAAAGTATTCCATGAAAATTTCACATTCTGTCATTTGTTCCGTTATGGAACGTAACATTAAAACTAATTTTCAAATACAAATTCAAGGCATTCTTCAAATGAAAATTAGTAATCAGTCCATGAATTTATATCAATAATATTTTTGAGTGCCTATCTACCTTTTAAATTTCTACTGAAACTGAGCCTTATCAATGATACTAATTTCACTTTGACTAAATCCCAAAATACTTTGTATAGCTTTCAGATGACCATTAGTATTTTCTTTATCAGTAAGAAAATAATAAATTGCAGACTTCAAAAACTGTAGAGTAATCTCTGGATCGATCTTATTTTTATTTTTGGCTTCAATAAGCTGCCGATACATTGCCTGAAAAAAACCATAAATAATAAATAATGATTGTTTCAAACGATGATAAAAAAAATTGATTTTATCAATTCAGTTCTAATTCTTGAATTGAAACTATCATGTGTATCGATGAGCTTCAACTCAAGAAATGGAATATTTTATCAGTTACCATTTAAAACCATTCCATAGTGTAATGTGGTAATAAGAAAAAAACGTGCAGGGAAAAGGCGTGCAGATTACTTGCAGGTACTTTTTAATTTTATAAGAATTAAATATACATCCCAAGAATTGATATCAATGTAAATAAATGAAACGCATATTTACTTGTCTAATGAGAAATTTATAATATGATTGCAGTTTTAAAAAAGTAGAAGCTTCAAAATATTTGGTAATAACTAAGTGAGCATTTTAAAATTTTCTCGAACGTAGTATTTCAATTCTTGAATGACATTTAAATGAGCAACAGCGACATCTAGCCGTAACAAGTGAAATGTCTATGATTAAGACTATCTCATCTAAGAATAAGGCTACATCTAAATTGAATATAAATTTTGAATAGAAGGACTAATTAAAATGGCATAAACTTTGTAATTATAATTTGACAAGGTACTAATATTTTAATTAACAGTTTATGATACTCTTCTACATTATTATGTATAATAAAGAAATTCGCAAAATAAAACTTAAGCTAGCGGTCATGCACAAAAGAACTATTTAACCAACGCCAAGAAGGTCTTTAAGGTGACTAATTTTACCTTGCGAGCGCCAAGAACCCATAAAGATAGGGCTTCTTTGGCACTAAGTAATGGTTGCAAGTTGTTAGACGTCGATGCGTACTCAGTATCCTAAAAAGGGGCAATTTATAAGCAATGGGTGAGTAATTAAAAGACGATTAAAAACTAGCAATTCGTGTTAATTATGTTATGTTAAATTGAATTTATGTCCAAACTTCAAGTAATGAGAAACAAGTAAGAAACACACTGCGTTAGACAGAAATAAAAAAAACAATTATTTAGGTAATTCTTACCCTTAAGTTATCTAATTCATTTTTGGTTACTTGTAATTCTTGCAGTAATTCAGGAACTGAGAGTCTGGATGGATTTCTTTTCGCTATATCCATTACCTGCAAAAATAACATCATTTGTTATTTAAATTGCACTGAATGATAGTTTAAATTTTTTAACTGATAGCGAACGAAACTGAATAACTCCCATAAATATATGAATTTATTTAACACAAGTCACTAATGTATAGAAAATAATTAACACGCTTCAAGGATTTTAGGTATTCAAATTATCAATACTGGAAATTTCATAACATAACAAGTTAACGTTACTAAGATACTCAGCCACAAAAATTTTATAGTAGGTATAATTAAACCACATGGCTGAATTTCACAGGAGATTATTTATTTAATGTTTCAGACTTGCAACTACATATAGTTATTCACCAAATTGATGATTTCGGTTCATAAAGACTAGGAGAAGAGCATCCTAGTCTAAAGTCTTATCCTTGTAAGCAAGAACACGATTTGCAACTAGAGTGTAGAAGTAGTCCCTTCTAGAAGAGATTCGAGAAATATTCAATCTGAGAATAGGTCAAATCAAACTGTCTGACCCTATTCTGAATCTGATCGAATATTTTTGCTTGAAAGGAACACTGCTCCTGCTACCCATTGAAGACCAAATTATTTCTATTCATAGTTATCTGAAACATATTGTCAAGGACTCGACATATTGTTCGGATGACAAAAATTAGAAACAAAATCCAACACATTTCAGGAAGATATTGAATATTTGGTTCTAAGTATCACAAAGAATGGCATGATGCTGTACCGAAGTTTAGACATCAGTAAGTAGCACTGATTTTACAACTCTTACAAAAACACAAGTACCATATTACATCAACATTCCACAGACATTTTTATAGAATAACAACTTTAAAGTCTACTAGGATTGTACTTTATAAACTGATTAAACTACAACTGAACACACCTGAAGGATATAAGAACTAGAAATACCACATTGATTGAAGTAGCAACGCCGAACATCAACCTTACTCAGAAACACGAAGTAACTGGTCCGAAAAATAAGAATTCGAAGACAATGTCAAATAATACCGTCAAGACAAAGTCAATCATCCTAAAGAACTACAGATTAACATACAGAAATATATCAGTGAATTATGACTGACAGGACTGAATGAATACAGGGAACAACATAGTGAAAGTTTTTGGTTACATAATTGGAATAATTTCCATTGAGACCACCGCCACTGGCTCCCTAACTTGAGAAAGAACCCCTAGAGCTTAATGCCTTTGATACTTGAATCATACTTGATCGACAGTTTGAAAAAAGGGTTTCATAATGATCATTTCCGAAAAAACAACAACTAAAAACAATCGTAAAACTTTTACGATTTGCAAAGCAATAATATGAGTCGCTCATTTATCAATTTTATAATTGTTTTTATTAACTAATATAAAAACTAAAGATACATCTATGAAATATTTTTTTGCAATTTAGCCAATACTCTTTAACAAAATTATTAAAATAAAATTGCGTTATTTCCACACTTGTCCACACAAATCAATTAACATTTATTTATTTATAGAAAATTTTTTAGTGGAAAATATATAAAATATGTTATTGTTTAACCGAAAGTTTGAAGCATGTTGAGTATAGTAAATAATTAATTTATGTGTTTTTATTTTAATCGTCATGAATTAACTACTATACCTGAGTATCTTCTTCTGATTTAGAAGTTCCTTGGCTTGGTAGAGTTAATTCTAAATGTGTTTTTTTGTAATCTTCCTCTAGGTCCTCTAATTTCTTGCAACTTTTTTCTAATTGCTTCTCCAAATCTTTGATTCTCTCTCTAGCTGCCTCCAATTCTGGCACAATTTGCCAATACCTTTAAACACTCACTGTAGAAACAATTAAACATGCCGACATTAATATATTTACCTTTGGTTTATATCTCCTATTCTAGCAAGTAATTCTTCTATTTTATCATTATGTTTCTGTTTTATTTGGTAGTTTTCTTCCTCATGAACTTTTATGAGTTCCTGTATACGTTTTTCGTATTCCAATATAAGCTTCTGCTCAGAACTAGTGGCAAATTCAAAATCGCAAGTTTCTACAGACTTATCTAATTTCCTAGGCTGCAAAAAAAAACAATAACAAAGTGAAATGATTTCAAGATTATGTTGTACCATTTATGCTTTTTTGCATTATTCATTATTTAAGTATCTGAATAGGCAAATTAGGTCTGATTGTTTGAAAATTTCAAAAATCTGCCATCTTTGGACTTTCAGTAAATTGAAATTTTTTAAAAATAATTTTTAGGGTAAATTTTCATCAAAAAATGTTCAGAAAGGTTCATTACTTTCCTGCTTTTTTATTATTAAAATGAGGTTTTTGAACAAATATCCACACATACATAGTATTTACATATTGAAAAACAAATCAACAAAATAGTCAAATTATTCAACTCGATATGTTTATTTTATCTTGAAAAATTACACGTAAGTATATTCGTACATTTTGAAAATTGTCTACTGCAAATGTCTTTGCAAAATGCAAAAAAACTTTTGTCACTTATCAGTTAGTCGATAATCTCATTAATTTTTGCAATATAAAACCAAAATTCAATTTAACTTCAATTAAAATTAAAAAATGTCGGCTTCCACTTCTGAAAATTAATTTCGTGGTGAATATTCCAATTAAACAATAGGTATTTAAAGGCTCTATGTGGTATAAATATGATACCCACTATTTGAATATAAAAAATCGCTCATCGAGTTTTGTTGCATGGTTAACATTCAGAAACTTCCAAAAAATAGAATGAATTAACATAATAAAATCGTAAAAACTATTGCTCAACTGAAACTAGGCCGACTGGTATATGTACGAGGGAGATCTAAAAGATCAATACCCACGATGAATATTTCTAAATATATTTACTAAAAACGCATGTTCACTTTTTTATTATTGGCTTGATATGAAATGTCTACTGATTAATAATAATCTATTATAACTACATGATTAATGCGTATTTATTAGTCAACATAAGTTTGATTAATCATTTCGTTTGATTAATTGTGGTGATAAATCAAAGTGTGATTTATCGTTACACCAAACAACCCTCCGAATAAATTTGACTCGAAATCTAAAGAAAAACAATACGAGTATATTCTACTTACAGATTCTGTGCTGTCAAGGTGATCAAACGAGTTTCGTTTGGACAAATCGCTTTGATTGGAATCTTCGTAATGCCCAGAATCTACATACGAACCACCAGAGTCCATAAAATTAGGATTCTTATCCACCCCATTTAAACTTTCGGGAGTAATTTGTTCATCAGAATTATTTTCCCTAACAGTCACAGCATCGCTAGAATTAGACCTATCTTCCGGAGAATTTATTGCAGCTTTATACAATCTAAGCTCTACTACTTCTTTGGTTAACTTCAAGATATCACTGTCCTTCTGTTCCAATTCAATTCGGGCTTGATGTAGCAAGTTTTTCAGTTTCTTAATTTGACGATGTGCTCTTTGTGTTGGAGTTAGATATTCTTCTCCTGTGGTGGCAGAGGTTTGATTGCAATGAAATATATATCTGGAAGAGATTATGTATATCTGTAACATCGTCATTCAATTGTGTACACTGAAAAATAAATACTCTTTCAAGAATTGGGCAAAATAAGTTGATAAATATAGTATATCATCGCAGGTTATTGAAACTGAGGATAATGATAGAGAACTCAATTTTTAATATTCAGAGTGGCGACATAAAAACCGGAACCATTCAAACATAAAAATTTGTTTTGTTTTCGAAGTTCCAATGTTATTTCCTTGAAGAACCCCAATTGATATGGAGACCTACCTCATGCTCTTCCCAGAGAATGTAGTTCCATTTCTAGCTATTCGTGCGTGATCACATGATGATAAACTCAGGTTACTAGTAGAACTTCCTATGCTTTCTAAGTCCCATTCATGGTTAAGGTTAGATTGATTAGTGCCATAAGGGGAAGTTGGAGGTGTGTTTGAAGGCAAGGAAATCGTAGGTGATTTCCGGTTATGTAGTTTAGTAGACGATAGCGATAGTGACTGGAAAATTATGATTTGCAGTTAGATATTTAGTTTGTTAAAAGATTTTTTCGAAAATCTTGATTAATTTTCTACGTCAATTTTTTTTAGGTTTTTTCCTAATGAGGTTAACATATTTTCTAAAAAGCAAAGTAGGTACAGCTTCAAAGTAATATAATCTCACAAAAAACATTTCTACAATGTGTCAATTGCTGAAGACAGCTGACATCAATTGACAAGGAACAGAATCACTAATTTCAGAAATCACCTCTAAAAACATTTTCGAAATTTAGATTTTTCAGCCAGTAAGTCCTAATGAACTGAATGTTGCTAATGTTATTCCCAGTAAGTAATCTCTGAAACTTTTAGACGTGACTTCAAAAATTTTGGCTAACTGAAACACAGGTTCCAAAACAAAATATATAAAGAAGAAGTCTTATTGTATCGCTAACATTGAGAAAACACTGGATAAAATATTTCTTATAGAATATTTCCGTTAGAAACTTTTTTGATTAGACCCAATTATCGCTCCGGTCTTTCCCAGACGTTAACATATGAAAGTCTATTGGAAATTTATTTCAATAAATCAATGCCCACTTCCATACTTTTCTGGAACGTCTCAAACACAATTAATTTCCACTTGAAAAGTGACTATTTTCTTGTAATAACTAGTTGTTACAGTAGAGATACAATAATTGATTTTTTATATCTATACGTCCAGATACTTTATCATTAGAAATTATTTTCTCGTTCAGTTCACTGTGAATAACTACTGGTAAAATGTTAAATGATTTGAAAATTACTGCGGTCGTAGAGAAATCGGACTGATTCGTTTTTAATAATATTCGAAACGGTGAATAATTTCCTTTTGCTGCTGTAAAGATGCAGAAAATGTGGCGTTACAGAAGAATACGGTTAAATGCAGGTATTGAGGACAAATTTAATGCAATGGAACTTGTAAAGTGATTAGATTGTTTATCCGCACATTGTAAAATTATATAAAATTGAAAGGTTTGGAAATATTTTCTTACATACAATGTTGAAACTTTCATTTGAAGACTAACTTAAGAAGGACCAACCAAAAGAACTTAATTCTTCATACATAAAACTAAGTATTGAATATTACGAAAATAAAGAGATAACTCTTTTAGATTGGCCTGTAAATTCACCCGAACTGATATCTATTGACAACTCATGAGTTGTTTACAGTAGTAAAATATTCTCTACCATACAAAAGGAACATGATAGAAGGAGTAATTTTAATTTGGAATTTACCGTAAATGAGAACTCCTAAAACGGCGAAAACCTTCTTTATTTGTTGAAATAAAATCGCATTAGCGGTTGTAGAGATAAGAATGACGTTTTCGATAAACTGTTTGACGTATACGTTTACTCCAATTGATAAATTTTTATGATCCAATTAAAATAAGAAACCATAAATTTAAGGAATATTATGAGATATTATAGGTACTATTGAAATATTGAGAAAATTTCAAGTTTTAAGTAAAGTAGATCAAGAGAAACATGAGATATGATCAGAAAAGTACAAAACTCACCGTAAATATTGTAATTATTAAAAACCTGTGCGTGTGCACCCATGTACACTTTTTTAAAGTTAAAATTACTGAATAAAATTTCAACCCGAGACACTAAAGGATTTTGGATTGATACCCCCTTAGTCCCTTTTTGATGAAACGAATTTCATTAAATGAATCAATTTTTTATATCATATGTTTGTGTATTTTTTTACCACAAATGTCCTTCACCATGTGAAATTGTCTAAAATGTTTAATATTTCTGAGATAATTTTTTGATATTCTTTTCATGTTCGAGGGCTGAATGGAAGATCAGTTTCAAAACTGAATTCAGTCCTTTTGAGAGCATTCTTCTTAGTTGTAATTATTGTATCAATTGAATGAATGTAATTTTACAATGTAAGGAACGTTTTTCAATAAATTTTATTTTATTATTATATTATTATTAAAGCGATATTTTCATTTCGAAATAATGTTATTTCATCGAAATATAATTTTCAATTATAACCGAAAAATCATTGGAATACATCCATACCTACTTGAGTAATAAACTTAAGATAAAAATATATTTTTCAATATTACTTTTATTATTTATTTAATTTATATTAATTTTCATTTCAAACTCAACCTTGAAATTCTTCCTTGAATATTTTGTTCCAATTATTTTGGGAATTCAAGAAATTCAATGCAGAAAAAATGGGATCTATGTTTTATAATGCAAATTATTGATATTAAAAAAATAAATGTTCTGTCTTTTGAATGAATATATAAATATCATTAAAAACTTGCAAATCTACGTTATTTTCATTTAGAACAATAACAAATAAACAAATTAAAAAGTCATTGAAATTCAGTAAATTTTAAACTCTTGATACGCGTAAAATTAATACCATTAATAATAATAATAATAATAATAAGTTATTTATTCTCAACAGGTATAATACCCAATTACAGAAAATAATAACATAATGTTAAAAAAACTGAATAAATAAAATTTATTAATTTTAACCTCTCATTTATACAGTGAAAATAAAGAAAAACATCGAGTTATAATATATTCTATAGAAAATTCTCTATAAGAACTAATCTGAACCAATTGTTAGAGCAGAATGCTTTACTTTTTTGTCTCTGAAATTTTTTGTACTTCAAAAATTTTACATGGGCTTAAACGCAATTCCATCACTGGTTCGAATATACTATAAGTGATACACATCGAGTTGGAATTATTGATTATTAACTTCAAATATAAATATTCAGCATATTTCAGATAAAATGGCCAATATGGCACTTCAAAGACGAATGGACATGAAAAAGAAATTATTTTCTCAATAAAAACACGTTCAATTGAATATCGTGACCAGATTATGACAGGGAAGAATAATGACTTTTGGAGTTGATATAAATACAGAGTAAAATCCAAGGAAAATACACTATAGACAGAAGAATAGTCAGGCTGCGAAACCTGAGAAAATAATGCACCTCTAACATTTTATCGCAAACGCATTTAAAATAATAATAGCGATGATAATTGCCAATTTTCGACTCCAAGGTTAGTATAAGCATTAGAAAAGAAGATAAAATCCAAAATGTTTATCTATCTTCTATTTTAAGTGTCATAATAAATGAATTTGAATCAAATCGTCAACGCCAACTAGGTACTTTTTAATGACCTTAAAAATCGGATTTTATAACACATATAATATGACGTAACTAGCAACAGGAAATAAAGTTGATTGAATGAGTTTATACAGGTTAGGATAAGATATATCCGGATATTTCGCAGATAGTGTAACACTTTCACTTGTTTATATATTTTTTCTTGTAATTAGTGAAATGATAGCTCATTGTCAGATTCGATGACAGTAATTCTACCACGTTTTCTTAGTTTTCTCGTCTGCTTATGGTGGAATGGTGATTTGAAAATAACTGAAACAGGGGCTATGGAATTCGGAAAGATATGTGCCAGACTTGAGGGTTTGGTCATAAACACTCGTTGTACTAAAAACAATTAAAATTAAAATAATTATTTCGGACTTAATACCAAAAAAAGAGAATATTTTATTATCGTATTTAAGGTTTTCGTGGAAGCTAATACAAGTTTAATGAGTATGCAGGTTTTGGATTCACTTTTAACTCTTTGCTGAAAATGGATAAGAATATACTACTCCATGTATTATTTTAATGAATGTAGGTACTTGATAGTAACTCAGTAAACGACTGTTATTTCTCTGGTGCCCGGTATAAAGGACGAAGGATAATTGTCAAAAACCCCAATTTTTATTAATAAGTTGACTTAAACCTTTCATACCAGGCCGAATGTTAAAAATTTGAGCTAATACCTTTTAACCAACATACATAATTTAATTCGAAGAACAAGTAGACTTAAGCCCTTTATATCGTTCGTAAGAGCTCGATTTTCTGTACATTTTACAACATAAAAAACACATATTTTGACATAAGCCCTTTATACCGGGCACCATAGATTTATTCTGTTCGTAAATGATCTGATGGATAATATTCACTTTCCACATTTGATGTTCGCAGACGATTTGAAACTGAATCATGAAATAAGATCACAGGACAACTGTGTTCAACTTCAGCTGGCGCTGGGCATGTTGCAATTATTTAAGTTTGAATTTGTCAAAGTGTAATGCTCTTTGTCTAAATGTCTCCTTCACAAGGAAGAAGATCAAATTGAGTGTGATTACAGAGTCCGTGGTCAGGTTTTTCTCGTTCTGATAAGGTGAGAGATCTTGGTGTAGTCTTCGATTAGAAGCTTTCCTTCATGCCACACATCTTCCAACTTATTTCATCTGCCTCGAATATATATGGATCGTTATACCCAATGGCAAATATTTCAATAAAACCTCAACATTCATAGGACTATTTAATACCCAATCCGTAGCAAGTTGGAGTATGGCAGCAGATCTGGCATCCAATTTACACTTGCCATCAACGCCATTTTGAGGCCATTCAGAAAAGGTTCTTGAAATTCTTAGTTTGGAGGGAATATAAAGTTTATCCACAGAGAGGAGTCAATCATAACGAATTATTGAGTCGATTCAGTTTAATATCATTGCATGTCAAGATAAACTTTATCGCTCAAATTTTTGTACAAACTACTGTACAACAGTATTGATTGTCCTCCTCTCTTGTCCACTTTGAAATTTCGTGTTCCTAGGCAAAATTCTCGTACTATAGAATTATTCCACCTAAAGACTCCAAGGACCAACTCTCTAATACAATCCCCATTTGGTTTATGAAGTCTACATTCAATAGAGTTGCCAATAATTGCGACATTCACTTTGACTCCAAAGAAGTTATTATTAGGAGTTATGTGAACAAAGGAGATTAAGTAAAATGAATTGACTTAGATTGAGTTCTTTGTAATATTTCATTAAGTTCTTTTAGTTGTTAATTATTAGTTATCAGTTATTAGTTACTTACTATTTTAGTTTTTTAAATTGAGCTCTTTGTTATATCACATTCATTTTATTTATTTAGTTTTTTCAACATTATGTTATTATTTTCTTTAATTGGCTATCATACCTGTTGAGAATAAAGAAATTATTATATTATTATACACATAAACTTGCTGTAATTATTTCTCGTGATTAACTATCATATAGTAGAATAAATATTTTAGTTATTTCCAATAAATTTAAAATGTTCTGGAAATTTGTATAAGTTCAACACATCATTTGGCATATATCATCATATATATCATCAGGAAAAAGCATAAGAATTATTCAGGCCAAAATTTTGAGTTAATAAGCAGGAAAATATTTTCCGTTTTGTGGACTAGCTCATCCGAATTTTCAATTAGAACAGCCAAAATTAAATTCAACCGAATGAAAATTGTTTGCCACGACTTCAACTTATGAAAATTACAAATGCTGAAAAAAAATTTATCACACATATTCAAAATAAAAATCACAAGCGTAATGGTATCGTTTCACAAATATCGACCATTTTAGCTATTTATGAAATTAAAACTTTAATTTTTGTAAATTATACAAAATTGTGATATACGTATTTAACTAAACGTAACATATTGCTTAACTACAGGGATTTATATACCGAAACTATTTTCAACTAAGTATTCAGGTCAGTCCAATTTCTTAAGCAGGGAAATCAATAGAACTCTTTTCCTTCCACTATTTATGTAACCCAGTCGCCAACAATATTCAACGGTGATAATATTCTCACGTAAGCTGTCAAAGTAGAACGTTTCTTCATGAATTATTTAATTATATTGATCGTACTTCTTCCCTATTACATAAATTTATACCTCTTTCGAACCTATCCATCAAAATTATTGAATATTTCATGAACACTACGTTTTTTCAAATAGAAAAATGTAATTAATATAAAAAATTCAGAAAATTGTTTATCTGCCCTAGAAATCATGTGTACGTTTAAGTAAAGATTGAATTAATTTTTAGGGTATAAGCAACATCACTTCTGACGTTTAAAAGCTAGGTTATTGTGACAAAACAAAAGGTAATATTTAGTTCAAATGAAAAATAAAACAACATAACTCAGTATTTTAAATTTCAACTTACCAGAGTCTTTGCACGGGGGGTAGTGGGGGTCAGTCCCCCTTTCGGGGTGTTTTGAGATCGAAAATCCGTCTTTACGTGATTGCAACCATTTACCCCAATTTTCGCTGGAGGAAGTGAATTTCTAAGTTCGCGCATGCCGTTTTCCCCCAACCGAGGGTGATGCGCGTTGCCGTTCATAGGGGTCGAACACCTCATTGTTTTTGCGTAATAATTTTCGACGTCCTTGTCGGTCTGTTTGGTAGGCAATTCTGCAGAGAACCGAATGTGATGTTGGGTTAGTTTTTCGCCCCTCAAACGAAGGCTGTTGGAACGACGAATTGGAAAGGGGGAAGTTGATGGTACGGGGATGCGCGAATTGTCCATCCCTGTTACGTTGTCGTTTCTGGATGTGAACATTGTAGCGCTCATTATTCGAATCTGATCGGCTGTACGGGCTGAAAATGAAAAGTTTTGTTGTTAGGGTCTGTGGAAATGGCGGGGGAAAATGTCACGTTCAGGACCGAACTAAGACCTCAAAAGCAAACATTTGAATAAGTTAATTTTGAAAATGAGTCAGGGTTGTCCAAAGCTAGGTCTACGACTTATACGTGGTTAAAATTTTTAAAAAAATAACAATTAATTAAAAATGAACATACTTGACTTAAATTTCACTGAATATGTTAAAAACTCGAGATATGTTTCGGGTGGTTAACCCATTATCAAGAGTATACAATATTACTCTTGTGTATACATGTTGAGTAATATTCTATACTCTTGATAATGTATTAACCACCCGAAACATATGTCGAGTTTTTAATATATTCAGTGAAACTTAAGTCAAGTGTGTCAATTTTTAATTTATTATTGTTGTTAACTTAATGTTTCACCAAGAGATAAGCGAAACCTCCGTGTCATTTATTTGAAAAAATTGTTTAAAACTTCTCCCTTAGTTGTTGAGAAATTTTTTATTTGAAAGCCAATAGGCAGGTGAAAATGTACATGATTCGTGAATAGATACTTTATTCTCTTTAATAAATCTCGTTAAAATTAAAGTTGTTAGCATGATGCTTCATATTTCAGAATGATCGTAAAATTAAATAATTCAGAATTTTTCAAGATTTACATATTTGCAATCCCTGCAATAATCCAAGACTTTCTCGGATTATTGTAGGGATGACGTCATATACAGTACATATAAACAAATACAGTGGAAGCTCTGTATCCGACAATGCAATAGAACGACAAGTCTAATAATAAAATCCGTCACCCTTAATTTCGGAAAATTTAATTTTTTGGTTTGGACCATAAAAACGGCAAATTATGACGGATGAAGAAATATGTGAAGCAGCACAAGAAGAAGGAAGTTATGCTTAAAAGTTACAGAGTTTTAATGCTTTTAGTTTTCTATATCATTTTTATTGGAACCTCTAAAAATGAATTCTTAAAAACCTATAATAATGAGATAATAAGAAATGTTTATTTAACACATTGTGCTATACTAATTAACATACAAACATAATTAAACACATTATATATAAAAATAATAATCTCAAATATTTATAAATTAGTCTTTCATAAAATCTAGATAGAGAAATGTCGGAGTTTTTCTAGCTACTGGAGTTACAAAAAAGATATTTGAGTATCAGGAAAATTTTAGGTATGGAAAGTTTACTTCGAATGAATAACTTACAATATATCAACTTAAAAGTTTAAAGAAGCTTCAGTAATATTTTCCTCGAGTCGATCGTAATTGACAAAATGTTAAATTCAAGCCTAAAAAATTATTGATAAAGTATTTTGAAAGCGTGAATCGACCTATCTTCAATTTCTCATTCCGAAAAATAATTTTTTTTGGTTTGTTCAGCTTACAGGGTTTCATTAATGGCGAAAGATATCGCTCAGTATTATAACTTTTACATATTTACCTTACCTACTTTACAATGATCAATTATAACCCCACCTCCTCTAACAGTAATTCAACTTAAATTCAATTAAACACTGATTAGAATAATCTAAAATATTCAACTTTTCAAGGCACTCATAAAAAACGAGAATGAGAAGTAACCAAATAAACTTTGATAATGTTGAATTCTAAACTACGAGTATTGCAATACTACAAATGCGACTTCTACTGAAATATTTTAAGGGCAAGTTAAAATCTACCTGCTCCTTGACAATAGGTAAAGGAACAGGTGAGTATAAGCCCCATTCATTAAAGTGAATCTCTGAATTCATTTAAATTTTATTCGTGTGAATGAATCTGAAGGTGACAAGATATCGAAATATGCTTCTTGGAATAATCCTCCGAATTAAAATATTTACATCGTTTCAAATATCCGACATCTGCAAAAGGTACCAATCATTAACACATACGTGTAATCGAAATATGAAATGTCAAAGTTTTCTGTGACAATTTTCTGATAAAAGAACTATGCACAAGAAAACTCTATGCACTGCATCTAGGTGATACTCTAACTACTCTCTTTAATCGATTCAAATAGATTAATTACTCAATATTGGTAGTTACAGCATGAAAATTTCATGCGTATATCAACCTTAAATGACAGAATAAATATATAACAATCCATGATTTCAATATTCACAAATTTCGAGATATTTACGTAAACAAATATTTTTGTCATTCAATTCAAGGACAGTTAATTACGTTAATGTATAACTCTTGACATATACACTATTAAAGGCTGATAAAATAAAAGGCACGATATGTTAAAGTTAACATTTAAATTTGATCAACGTTTGAACCTTTTAACGTAAAATATCATCAAGCTAGAGATCTAGCCTTATTAAATAAGAACTTATAATCTGCGAAATAAAGCTGAGGAAACTGGTCTTAGAGTTTGTATCGTATTCAGAATTTTTTGCATAATATATGATTTTCAAAATGGAATTGAAAAAATTGAAATTAGAAAAGGAGTTTCTCGAGAATTATTACTAGAATCCCGGCCAACGCGCGTCCGTTCGCTGCTAAATTCAAAGTGATATAGGGAAAACCGCGGCCTCAGACGCGCTCTTTATAGGCACGCACGCTTTTGCCGCACCGGGCGGCCGGCCGGTACCGCCGCAAACGCTACGCCCCGCAATTTTTAAATCTGTAATATCTTCGAAAATATTCACTTAAATCATACGGTGTAAAGGGCCATATATATCTATATTAAATGAACAATGTATTCAAGGTATTTAATTGGTTAAGGATTAATGCTGTATGGGTTAAAATCGCTTCGAAAATTAGCCATTATTTGTCGCAAAAAGTAAATGACAAAAAAAGTTATTGTGGGTTATCCATAAGAGATAGACATATACCATCACGGACTTTTCTGTAGACCTTTTCAATGTGTACAATACTTAGTACATTATTTTGATAAAACTCGTAGGGTTCAGCCTGCGTTTGCAATGTAAGCGGAAAAAATGTAATTATTTACGACATCACATTAGAAACCTCAAAAATAACAATATTTAGAGATAAAACAGATGGCGCTATAATAAAAAGTGCGACGTGGACAGATTAAGCTTGATGATTTATCTTATCTTATTTTGGATTTAATATATTCCATTAGACAATAGGCGCGTACATAATGAACTTTAATATATTTCTGTTGTTTTCGAGGTACTGTGCACTTCGTTAATTGAAATGAAGCTTGCCTAAAATCTCTATAATGTGCCTTTACACAAAGAGCGACAAAGATTATTGATCTAATTAGTTATTTAGGTGTTTTTGTGGACCAGTTTCACTATTTCAAGACATTTCTCTTTCTTTATCCAACATTAATTTCTAGAAACGTCGATGAAATAGATAAGACATCATTCACATTTTAGATAGTTAATAATTTTATGGGAGTTTAAGAGTAAAGTAATGAATCTTACTGAAAAATTTCACTTCCTGAAGATCAATTAATAGGAGCTAGTTTGATTGGAACATTAACCGTATGAAAATAATTTCCGCCTTATTAACGTTTTGAATATAAGTAATTGTAATAACGTTTCGTATTTTGTAATTTATAGCTCTCTCGCATTTTTCTGAAGTTGTTTTATTCTGAAATTTCGTAATATTTCTGTAGAATGGTGAATATGAAAGTAAAATATTCGCACAAATACTTGAAAGTAACAAGAAGGTTATCGGTTACAAGGCGCAATCTCAATTTCACGATTAAATCAATTTCCTAATAGCATTCTGATATAACGAATATAATTATACAGAGCGAATCATCTCGACCAAATAACATAAAAGGAAGTTGAAAATATTGTTCTGAAAGAACAAAACGTGACATTATTATTGTTATAAATTACAGGTGTAATTATTATTACTGAACTTCATCAAGGTTACGCAATCTACTTATTACATATGTGTTCATGAATATTCATTAATATAAGATTTCAACTGAAATGTTAAATAGAAAGTATTATTATTTTTCAGGTATTTGTTGATGAAATCATCGTCAGTTTTAACATTATACATTCATTATATATTCACGCAATCTCCTTCAGCAATTTCTGTAAACATTTTTTTTGACATTGCAAATTGTCTCTCTATTAAAATCTTTCAGAAATAGGCAAAATCAGTGACAAAAATCATTTTCACTGATTGAGAATAATATTAATCAATGACAACCTAATAATAATACGGGAAATTTAATTTGAATTCGAATTTTTTTATATCCCCCCTATCATTTGCGGTATTAAATATATATTTTTTGATTTTACAAATTTAAATTTGAATACACATCGTTTTTTCAATCTAGTTACAAAGCTTTTGAAATTTTATAACTGAAATTAAGATAGGCATAAATATGTACATATCCTTCATCCACTAGTTCATATTTTTGAATATTTGTATTTTGTTGAATACTGTGTGTTTTCTGAATCTTTTCTTATACATCATTCACAATTTTGTCCAGAAATGAACAAGTATTTTTTCATCTATATGTTTTATAGTTTTTTATTTTGTGTAAATATTTTCAATTTAATTTTGTGGATTATATGAGCTTTCGGAGTCTTCAAAATATTTTGTATTTTAATGAATAATTCATTTTTTATTTACACGGATATTTTTTTTACCACCTAATTATTTTCAACATTTGACATCTAAACATTCTTTAAACAATAATCAAAATACATAATTTTTATATCTTCAAAAAATAAATTGTCTGGAATTATATAATTCGTTATGAGAGCTTATTTGTTTATAGAAAAATAGTAATGTTTTTCAAATTTCAGATAAAACCCTTTGAAACCTCTATAGGCTGAAATGTCTTCGGCATTTGACATTTATTGCAGGAAACAAAGGACTTTATATGAAAAATCAACAGAAATCATAAATCAAATTAAAAAGTAATAATAATATTGAATCAAAAAATATCGAAATTATACACAAACATGTCATAAAAAAGCTTTAGTAATACGATGAATTTTCTATGAAAAATAATTGAAATTTATGAAAAAACTTAAACAAAATGATGAAAATCTGAGAGAAAACTATAAAAATTGATAATAAACTGAAGTGAAAATTCAAAAATTGTCATTTATCCTACCATATTCATCACCAAATATAGATACGTACCTACCTATTATACCTAAATATCGATTATTCGATTCCATATTATCTACTAGGAATTTATTTGATTGTCTACAACGATAATACTTCAATATCTCCTTAAAATTTCCAAAATAACAATATAGATTAAACGCTCAAACACATTCAACGCCACATCTGAATTACAGAGGAACGATGTTACACTTCAGCGATTTCAAATTTAAGAATTATTAAAGTCTAGAAACTTTGCCGAGGATGAAAGAAATGTAAAAATAACTATAATTCGAAACAAAATTCCCTACCTAATTGCAGATACACGTCCATAGAATCTACAAGTAAATTTTGGAAAATTACATATTATGGAAATAACTTACCTTGACTTAACTCCTAATTTCGTATTTCCATTAATTTTTTAAAAACATTTAAATGTAACATATCCCGCAAAAATAGAATACATTACTGTAACAAATCACACAACCTCCACACAAGCACAAGTTTGTTTAAATGTTCACAATACAGTTTCAATTTCATAACTTCCAACTTTCCTACTATTTTCGCTGTTCTATTCAAACCCTGGTATAAAATGACGTGAAACTTTCAGTCGGTACACGAACTACGTACGTAATCTTGCAACTGTTTACGATTTAATCAAAGTAGGTTGATTTACAGGCAACACTACCGTCAACAGTGTATGATTGGTTGCCTGATTATTAAGTAACCTTGTAGTAGGAGGAATAAATTAATGAGTATTGTGGATATAATATTATATTGGATGTGTTTTACGACTTTCATCGCGATGCAATAAAACTACTCGAGAACACAGAAACCATTTCATTGAATCTTATAGTTTTTGGTAAAAAATTCATTTCGAAGAATTCATTTTAAAATGCAAATACTTATAGGTAAATAAACTAATGAATTAATTTAGACTTTCCGTTAAGTAGCTATCCCCTATACTCGGAGCAGTACATGTTTCACTCTATTTTTCTAAATATTCATTCGAAATATCCAAGTGTATATTTCAAATAGCTTTGAAAATTGAAATCCAATCTTTCAACAAGAATACTGTGTATAAGAGAATCTCAAATTTTTCACATCAGGTTTTTGGACGTGTTTGTCGCGACTCTCTGGGGGTCCCGGTTCTTTTAAGGTCGAGAGGTCTACTTCAGTAAAAGAAACGATATAGTTTAAAAAGATGTATTAGCTGAGAGATTTCAACAAAACTATATACTTGTGAAAATTTGTATGTCAATAGAAACATATTAACAAAAATAAAATCCTATGAATCATGCTAATGCGAAGGTTGTGCTTGTTTTTGATTAATCATTTTCTTCCATCGTGGTTCGGTCTTACTACATTGAGATTAAATCGTCTTCCAGTTCGAACGATTTTTTTACATACTTTCTATTTGAGCCATTAAAAGTACGTAAATGAGCAATTTACGTACTTTTACTTATTTATTCGATTTGTTTAAAATATGTGTTTTACGTACCATACGTAACTTACGTACTTATAACCGAATCTTAATTATTGAGACGCACAAAAACGTCATATGGAATGAATATTCATAACACAATAACATACAAAATCAAAAAGCGAAGAAATGGGGTCCGCGAAATATTTTTTCATACCAGGGAGTCGTGTTATGAAAGTGATAGGTCTGTAATTATCCAAATTATTGGTGTCTTCTTTCTGGAAAATAGGCTTTATTGAAGAAATTTTCAAACACCAGACAAACAACTATTACGAAAAGAAAAGTACGTGATATAATGATAATTAACTGCTTTATTCTCAACAGGTATAATACCCAATTACAGAAAATTAATGTTGAATACTAACTAAATAATTAAAATGAAAAGGGTATAACTTTTTTAATATAAAATTTGGATTCTCGGGCCTCACCAACCTTTTGCATTCTTACCTGGTTGACCGACGTCAATACCTTCAGCTGGAGGGTATACAGTCGTCTGAGTTCATACCTACCTCTGGAATACCTCAAGTGTCTAATCTTGGACCACTGTTATTTATTCTGTTCGTAAATGACCTGATGAATAATATTCACAGGTCCACACTTGATGTTCGAAGACGATTTGAAACTATATCATGGAATTAGATACTAGGACACCTGTGTTCAACTTCAGCTCACGCTGGACCATTTTGCTAGTTGGTGTGAGGACAATTATTTGAGTTTCAATGTGTTAAAATGTAATGTTGTCTCTTTTACAAGGAAAAGAGACGGAATTGACTGTGATTATAGCGTCAGTGGTCAGGTTCTTTCTCGTTCTGATAAGGTAAGAGATCTTGTTGTAGTCTTCGACCAGAAGCTTTCCTTTGTCTCACATATCACCTAACTTATTTCATCTGCCTCGAAAATATATGAATTCGTATATTTTAATAATTACTTAATATTCATAGGACTATTTAATACCCTAATTCGTAGCAAGTTGGAGTATGGCAGCATGATCTGGCATCTTATTTACACTTGCCATCAACGCCATTTTGAGGCTATTCAGAGACGGTTCTTAAAATTCTTAGTTTGGAGGGAAGATAAAGTTTATCAACAGAATGGAGTCAATCATAACGAATTATTGAGTCGATTAAGTTTAATCTCATTGCAGAACAGGAGAGAAACTTTATCACTCAAGTTTTTGTACAAATTCCTGCACAATAGTATTGATTGTCCTCCTCACTTGTCCGCTTTGAAATTTTGTGTTTCCTGGCAAAATTTTGTAATATAGAATTGTGCCACCTAGAGACTTAACTCACTAATACAATCCCCCATTTGGTTTATTGAGACTACATTCAATAGAGTTGCAATAATTGTAACATTCACTTTGACTCCATAGAAGATATTATTAGGAGTTATGTGGATAAAGAAAATTGACAGTATGATATGCGCCAGAGGCATACTAATGAGATGCCATCATGTCTACCGAAGTTGGAGGTTCTAAGAGACTGCAAAAATAACTCTCCTCTTCGTGATATCGAAAACAAGAATAATTTTTTAATTTTTTCTGATTTTGAACCATGAGATATCCCACAAGAACATTTATTATACAATGAAACATTATTTGGCATGTCTGAAGAATATGTAAAGGTTCAATGATATAGCTCTGTTGTTATTAACACATTATTATTCAAAAAACATAAACGAAACAAGTTGAAATATTGTTTAACATTTATTATGAAAAAATATTATTTTTGTTGGAACTCTCATAAAATGTTGAAGGAAATTTAAGGTTAGATAAATATTTGAGGATACTTTCACAAATTAAATTGCTACATTTGCAATAAATTGTCATGAATTAGTCAAATTCACCAATTATATCTATGAAATGGAAGAAGTAGTTTACTACCATGTTTCATAACTATTTAGATGTTCCGCAATACTTCTCTAAATCTTCTATCAATTTTGCACAGTTATAACTTGGTAAAGATCCACCCAAATCCGTTGGCAATACGTCTTTGTGAATAAAATCGTGCAGACTGCTTAAATTTCTATTATGTACGTAAAAATTTTCCTTCATTTCTTCACTGAATGACATTTTGAAGATATTAAATGCAGTATTGATGTACCATTTGGGAGCCAGAAAATGAAGCTCTAAGAATCTGGCTGGATAACATTCTTGAAGACCGTATATTATAGTGTTGATTATTCTGGGACTTAACCAAGGCATTTTATTGAAGAAAAATTGGTCCCAGTTGACGATGATCACAAAACCATTGTTCTGAACGTGCACATTTTGAAGAGCGAACTCAAGACAAAGAAGTAATGCCCTATATATTGAATACAGGCTGTATGTACCGTCCCAGTTGTTAGCATGGAAAACTATGATTGTTCTACATTGTCTGTCTTTTTGGGGAAGTAATTCTGAAAAATAAAATATTATTGAACATAAAATGAAATACATAATCTCATTGAGAAAATACATAATCGTAGACAACTTAATAAGAATTAAAACAACATCATTCATATACATAGTGGTTCAAACTTAATATAACAATTTCAAGAAGTGATCTTTGTTTAGATATTAAGTCGATACAGGTCTTTTCTCCTTCAGTTAGAGCGACAGATAAGGTTTTTCTCTCAGTTAGCAGAGATTTGCGTCTCTGCACTTCCAGTTAGAGCAGTGATTCCCAAAGTGGTCCAGGTGGACCCCCGGGGGTCCACGGGAGACTTGCTGGGGGTCTACGTAGGCGTGAACAACAAATGGGGGTCCATAAGATGTTAATGGGGGTCCACGAAAATTTGCGTAATCCACTGACAACATCTTGTGGCAAAACATTTAAGTGACAGGTTGAAATCAGAAGTCAACGAAATCAGAAGCAATGCATTGAATACGCGTTTATTTGCTCAATTGTGCGACGAAAATGGTGAAGACTTCCAACAACTGCTCTTACATACTGAAGTACGCTGGTTGTCGAAATGTGCATGCTTAACGAGATTTTACTTTGTTTTCGATTCCATATTAGAGTTCTTAGAAAGTAGAAATCCAGATTTGAAAGGAAACTTGATCAAATTCAAAGCAGACATTGCGTATTTGAAAGATTTGTTTAAAAAATTTAATGTTATTAACTTGCAGTTACAAGGGGACAGCCTGAATTTAATAAAAACAAAGGGGATAATTTCGTCTTTTTGGGAAATTGAAATTTATGAAGCAAAACATTAGTCGGCACGAATTCTCTCAATTTCCAAACTTCTTGCAGGTAGAATGTATTGATGAGGATATCCATACCTACAGTCAACATTTAAGTGCCCTGCATGATGACTTCAAAACCAGGTTTGAAGATATGCTGACGATGGATATACCACCATGGATCATAAATCCATTTGATGAAACGGAAGTGGCCAATGTTGTATTACAAGAGAAGCTGCTCGAGCTAAGCACTAATGAGGAGCTGAAGGTGAAATTTAGAAAAGGCTACCAAACATTTTGGCTGCAAGCAGAAATACCCAAAACATATCCTGGACTGTGGGAAATCGCAAGGAAATTTTTAATAGCTTTTCCCTCGTCATACCTTGTCGAAAGGAGTTTTAGTGTCGTTACAAACCTCTTAACAAAAAAAAGGAGCAAATTAAACATCACAGAGCGGGGGGATTTGCGCTTATTGCTCACAAAAATAAAGCCCAACATTGATCGTTTGCTGCCACTCCATGGGATACATCCTTCCCATTAATTAAAATTATGACCTGAACCTATATTACCTTAATAATTTTTTCTTGTAATTTCATTCTTTTAATGAATAAAGTGTTATAAAATGTACCATTTTTAGTTTTTATTTTACATATCGGAATATAGAGATAGAACTCAGAAGTGACACAATTTTTATTTTTTGGCGACTTTAAGAATGTGGTAGAAATGTAGCAGCAGGGGGTCCACCGAAACCAGTAAAATTTTGAAAGTGGTCCACGAGAAAAATATGTTTGGGAACTACTGAGTTAGAGGAAACGCTATCTCCTTAAACGACATTTAAGACCATAGGTTCAATTACCCAGAAGTTTATCCGAATTTAAAAACACCGGACGAAAGTCCATCGACGTATTAAATTAATAATCAATGTAAGACTGATTAAATTAATTTACAATAGCTTTTTGACGTCTAATTCATATCCCTCCCCTATTATTTTGGCTAAAAATAGAGCAAAGACCTACAGTACCAGCCAGCATCCCATACCGGCCATTTGCAAGTTCTCTATTATAATAATAATAATAATAAATCTATTAAATTTTAAAAGACCATAAATTCATTTAATGAATAAGGTTTGCAGATCAAGATATATTAATATGATCAAGAACATAATATCTTTAATAATTTCTAAATGCTGAGGAAGCAAATTAAATAAACGCATAACCATATAGAGTGGTCTCCTTTCAAATCTACTGGTACCTCATATAGGAAAGAGGAAAGGATGTACTTGCCGAGTATTATTTTCATTGACATATGACAGAAAATAAGATCTTTACAACTTGAGGAAGACAAAAAGACGATAAATACATAGCCAAGCACCGTTTGTATTCTGTTGGATCTAAAAAAGCTGAATCTACACATTATTCTTAAGACCCTTTTTTGAATGAGAAAAATTTCGTCGACACTAGACGAGCTGCCCCAAAAGATAATTCCATACGCTAATACAGATTGGCAACTGGCAAAGTATAGAGTTCTCATAACTCCAGCTTCCATCTTGCTTCTGATCATGATAAACATGTAAGCTGCAGAGTTCAGAGTCTTCCTCAACATAGCCACATGATGATGCAACCGAAGGTGTTTGTCCAAAGTAACATCCAAGAAATTAACAGAGTCCTCAAAGGTGATCGATACACAGAAGAAGATACCCTGAGTCTTGCTTTGATTTAAAATGAGACCATTGTCGATATACCTTTTATCTACAGCAAAAACCGTGTCTCTACTTTCCAGGATACAGGACGAGATATCCTTCGATATAACCAAGAGATTTCTGTCATCAGCATAAAGAATTGACTTAAAATTAGATGATGGCCTTATGTGGCCAGAGATAGCTCACAAACATGATAAAAAGTAAAGGTCCCAGCACATTTCCCTGAGGTACACTTCTAATAAGGTGTCGTTCCTCAGAGAATTGAACTGCACCTTCCAAATTCAGAACAATTTTCTGGCAGCGATTGCTCAGTTAGCTCTCAATAATAATATATTATTTTTAATGTTTTTAGCAATAACAGGCTTATTTTAATGTTGAAAACTTTATTTTCAACTAATTTGTTGAAACATTAGTTTGAACTAATTAGTTCAAACTAATTTATTGACGTTTCGTTGTATATCACAACTTTGTCATAACTAAACTAATTCATGAACTTATTGAATAAATGAAACAGGATATAAACTTTTTCATATTAGGAGATACTGTTAATCTTCAATATATTATAATATTCTTGGGTTTCTATAATAAATTATCCGTATGCTGTTATTTATCTATTACATTTCATGACAATACAACAAATATATACAAACTATGTTCCTACACTGTATCCTGTATCTATATTAATTTAATTACCCATTCACCATTTTGTGCATATGTCAAGGTTATCTTCATGTTAAGATGAACACGTTTCATTTCATTATTTCGAAAGGGAATTTCACAATACTGTCAAAATGGTTTCTTAGAAAAGTGGTGATAATTGTTCATTCACTCGGTTTTTCATTGTGAATATAAATTTCCATTGTTATACAAAGAAACACATATTTCTCAATAATGATGTTCATATTATATACCTACCAAGGCAATACGAAAAGTTCTCGGTCTGCTGGAGAAAAATGCGTTTTCAGTTGAAAATATTCGAAGTTTGTTCAAAATAAAAAGTGAATTTTGAAGTTTTTAGAATGGTGTTTATTTATTCATCAATAACTATTTTGTCCCCTTCAAATTAATTCCATGAGATATAATGCACTTATTCCAGCACTTCTTTTCCACTTCCAGCGCTTTTCGGTATGGCCATCAGCTTTGATTCCGACTTCATCTCATCAATTGTGGCAAAACGGTTTCTTTTCATTGGTGTCTTCAGGTCTGGGAATAGGAGAAAGTTGCAGGGAGCCAAATCTGGTAAATAAGGTGGTTGAGGCATAATTACGTCGTTTTTTTGTGCCAAAAACTCACGAACAAGCATTGATGTGTGAGCTGGTGCATTATCGTGATGCAGAATCCATGATTTGTTTTTTCACAATCCCGATCGTTTGAGCCGTTCAGAATTGGATATGTTGAGATGGGCAGGAGGAGTTACAATGAGAGACAAAATAAGAAATGAATTCATCCGGGATAGTTTTAAAATTGCACCGATCTCAGACAAACTCACTGAGTCCAGGCTGAGATGGTATGGTCATATTAAGCGACGCTCCGAAGACCATAATAAGAAAGTGCCTTTCCATGGCCACACAAAAGAGAGGGAGATGTAGACCACCAACTTCTTGGTTGACGAATGTCCAGAGGGACATGAAGAGGTTGGGGCTATCAGATGACGATGCTAACCAGCGAAATGAATGGCGCCTAAATATCAAGAAAGCAGACCCCGCGTAGGAAGACTTTGAGCCGTATTGCTTCACCACGCCGTTGTAATCGAAGGTATTAGTGAGCAAAACTTTGCATTTGATTGCACTTGATGTGCTTTTTTCGGTCTTGGCTCTATTGGCCGCTTCCAATGGGACGATTGGGCATTGGTTTCGACGTCATAACCATATACCCACGTTTCGTAACCAATTATGACCTTTTTGAGCAATCCATATTGTCGTTAACGTCATTCAACAACCCCTAAGTGATACTTTTGTGATGTTGCTTTTGCTCAAAACTCATCAATTTTGGAACAAACTTCGCCATCACACGTTTCATGCCCAAAACATCCGACAAAATTTCATGGCATGATCCGATTGATATGCAACATCCTCTGCAACTTCGCTGAGAGTGCTTCAACGATTTTGCAAATCCATTTTCTTCAGAATTTCGATGTTTTCTTCGCTTGTTGATGTAGTTGTATCTCCAGAACAATATCGCCATGAACATTCTCGGCCTTCTGTAAAGCGCTTGTAGGTTTGTATTTTTTTTTGTTTTCTTTCTTGCTTTCCTATCACTCATAAACACTTTTTTCAGAAAAATTAGACCCGCCGAATTCCTCAGTCAAAATTTGAAATACGTTGGGGCACTTTATTCCATTTTTAACGCAAAATTCGATACAGATTCTTTGATCCATTTTTTTCAAAAGTAAGAAATGAAAGACCAAACAAAAACGTGTCTAACCTTTTCAGTTGTCAAAAACAAACTACTAATCCAAAATGACTGAAAATTTCAACATACGATAAAGGTATGTGTACCAACATAACGAAAAAACATTTCGATAATCGAATGTGCCCAGCCCGCGTAAATTCAAAATTCACCTTTTTTTTAACAGACCTCGTATTTATTTTCTTTAGTTTATATGTGATCTTAAATGTAAAAACATTGTTACAAAATGTGTTTTGTTTATGCAGGAATGCAGTTTCTCAATTAGAAAATCGTGTGAGCAAAGTTCAACAAACTAAAGGAAAACAGGAGAAATAATGTTTTAGCTGTAAAACACAATTTTCACTAGTAGGTTGACAATTCTTCTCATTGAGTGGAGAAACTAGCGTTTGTATTAATACACTAATTTCTGGTTTTGTGTAATCCTAAATAAAGAAGTTTCTACGGTTAATATTTGATACTTTTCAAAATGAAATATATATCTATATTTTATATACAAGTTATACAAGATAAATGAAATTTCGAAACTGCAATAGCATATTTGTTTTTGATAGTTAAATATATTTTAAATAATAAGTACCTGAGTCATTAAAAAATGCCTCATTCGTTACACCTATTCACTTTCAAATAATTTTCATAAACTTTCTTTACCTGGCAAGGAATTTTCCAAGGCTTTTCTTATTTCTTCATCATGGATAGTTAAATTGTCAAATATTCTTGGGTTCTCTTCTCTATATTTCACATAATTCTTAATCAAAGTATACGTTGATCCAATACTAAGCCTTCTTGAATACAAAAACTTCATTAAAATCCCATCTTCCGTTGAAATTTCGTCATTTAAATCGACATCATTTTCCAGCAAAATTTTTAGTTTATGTAAACAGTCCGACTCATATTTCGCGATATTTTTCACAGCGTTACTACAGCTCATTATTCACATTTCTTATCACAAATTTAACCATACTAGTTCGTCTGGTTTGAGGTGCTTCCTGCACTTGGATGTAGGTATATAATAAATAATACACTTACATTTCACTTAATGTGTCGTATATTCATGGCATTTTGATCTGAGCAACATTCTACATTTCATTTATTATTACACACTTTCGATCATATCTTATCAATGATTTGGGCTGATATGATTCCGGTCGATTTTTCTTGCCAATATTTTTCGTAATAAATTATTAGATTCAATGTAAAAGTTAGAATGAATTGATGAAATTCAATTTTTAATCATTTTTTTAATATTTGTTTTTTTCATGAACCTTTGAAAGCCATGATAAGTTAACCTTTGAAATAACAAATATTTTTACGAACAGATTGAGTTGCCTTATCAAAATCCAATTAACCTATGAATCAATAATTCTATAATCGAGAACATCAAAGGAAATAATAACCAGAATAGAGCAAGGTCAGCACATAGACACTGTGGGTTCGAATTTCGAGTGACATATATTTCGAATTATGTATATGCAACTTTCACATAGTTTGAATAAAAATTGGATATAAAAATAGATATTAACATGCTTCGAAATCTTTTTACTCTTTCTAAGTTCAATCCATTCAAAATTTGATAGGGTTTGTCAGGGAAAGGGTATTTGATAATATAATTTTTTTAACAATATACCCAAACTTGGGATTAAAAGATCGCTGCGTGTGAATATGCTTGCAAAAAAAAACGAATAGTCCGGTCAAAATAGACATTTGAAATAACCAAAATTTGCGGAAAGCCAAATATTGGTGGATATCTGGGGTTTATCATTACAAATAGAGTTTTAAAATTCCCCATCGATCATCCTACAGTTGTTATTCGGGGTAAAAGTCAATACTTGAGGTTTTTTGGATTTTTCTGGAAAACGGTAATTTTTCTGAAAAGTACCTCTCAACCAAAGTTGTAGATCTTAAAATTCTCTACAAAAATGGCCCTTATGATTTTTCCTAAGAGTTACCATTCGTAAGTTATCGCGGTTATAAGAGTCACACTATACATGATATGCACACATTTCCACGCCACCTATGAGGTAGTGTACATACGTACTTAAAATCACAGGAATCTTCTTCTATTGTACTCAACTGAACATTTGAGAAAGACTGGCCTTCGCAATTGGTACACGCTGGAGAACACAGCAACCCGACTTTTTTACAGCCGCATAGAACCCAGTTATGTACTGGTAAACCCTTTGATAGTTTAAAATGATAAAAAGAAACGGAAAATATATTTCTTCAATTAATAATCTGCAACCTACAAGAATCGATACAACCAGTGTAAAAAAAGCTGAAATCTATGTATCGAAATTTCGATTTAAATTCCAAATTTAAATTCGTGAAAGTCAAGGTTTGTTATAAAATTCTATATAAAACTCTTAGTTATATAAACTCATGAAATAAGGTTAGAAGATGCAAAAGGAAGAAGAATTTGTTTCATTTTAGTCAAATATCAATATTCCTTTTAACTTTTTTAACGATATTTTATCAAGCAACTCAAGATGAAATATGGCTTAATTAGATTCAGTGTCAATAGAAAACATTCAGAAAAATTAAATAAAGATCTGAAGATTTTTTGATATCTCATTTTTTACATGTAACATAATTATAAGTTTGAATCTTGAAAATGGGAAAGAAAACACATTTGTCCTCTTCATTTTATATAATCATAAGTAGCTAACTGAATTATTGTACTATTGAAAAAAATGTTTAAACATGTTTTCAAAAAGAAACATATTGATTCAAAATTCAGTACGTTTAATATCATTTATTCTTTCGTACATATTTTTTCACTAACATGTACATCTTCTTTTTTACATACTGAACACAATATTTCAATTTTTATGTATAAAATTAGTCGATATCACATAGCATTTTGTATATTAATTAACAATCATTTTGTGGAAAACGCATTAAAGTCTATCTTTAATTCTGAATGGTTTCATTCTTTTTAATTGTAACAATTTTACTGAAATTATATCATTTCTTGAAATCAGTTTGAAGATGATAATAATAATTTCTATGGTCAAATGTCAGTAACATGTATTCCAAATTGAATAAGACAAAAATAAAATAAATAACATTGAAATCATTGAAATGATCATAATAATTGAAAATATTTTGCGTTACTAACAACGATATGACATCTAAAATAAGTTAAAAAACAGGGAATTAAATATTTACTGGAGCATATGAATGTTTTTGAAAATGTTGTTAACATATATAATTCATTACTAACACTGAGTTCTTTGCCAAAATAATTTCTTTTAAGCTCTTTCAAACTTAAGATTATGTTCATATGTTTAAAGCTTTAGTGCAGTTACATCTCAAAAAGTTAGTACTCCTTTAAGTTAAATACTTATATAATAAAGCATCTATTGCTGTTGTGCATTTTTAAGCATAACACTTTCATAAAAATATTTTTTATTCGAACTCAAAAAATTAAGAAATCTATTAAATTTCTATATTTTCCAGGATTTTGATAATAAAAAGTTCTCTAGTAAATAAGATAACATATGAACTATATCTGCTTTGTGCAACACACCTTAATTCTAAAATATACACTCAGTCTACAGTAGGTACTTTCAACTTGAAAATAAAACGTTCATAAATATTCAAATTTAAGTAGATTCTTCAAGCATTTTTGCACTATACTATGATTCAAATAATTCTCTTGCCATTTTCAATCATTTTAAGCCATTGTTCGGGGTTGTAACTTGGTTTTTCACCCCCTAAATCTGCGGGCAAAATATCTTTGTGCACATGCTCGTGAAGCACACTCATATTATTTCCATGCACGTAGATTCTTTCCTTAATTTTGTCATTTAAAAAAGGTTTAATGACCATTAGAGCTGCTTCAACGTACCAAGGTTGTTCGAGAAAATGTACGCCTTTAAACCTTGCTGGAAAACAATTCTGTAGCCCTTCAACCATGAGTTTTAGAACACTAGGACTAAAATGTGAGGTTTTCCTAAAGGTGAAACTCTGTCCAGTCGATTATAACCACAAAACCTGCAGTTTGGTTGTGTATATCTTCTAGTAAATATTCCAAGGTGAAAAGTAACGCTCTGTATACACTAATCAGTCCGTATGTGCAATCCCAGTTATTTGCTAAGAAAAGCAAAACGCATCTTCCTTTTCTATCCTTGGAAGGAAGGACACCAGGTAGACAACTTCTTATACAATTTTTTATATCACAATTTTCAATTCTTAAATCACTGCAGATTGCAGACTGCTTTTTTCTGTACCAGTAGTAATTTCGTATGAGTTTGTAAGTGGCTTCAACGTCGTATTTTCTAGCGTTAAGGAATTTCGTCAAAGTGTTATCGTCCAAAGGAAAAGTACATTTAAGTTCTGTATCAGTGGAAGCTTGGATAAGATTCCTGAGTGTCTGAAGAGCCTCCTTCGGGTCAATTTTTTGCGGGTGAAGTTTTGCTTTGTCAGTATCTGTAAGTATTGATCTATTTTTCCAATCGAACTCCAGAAACTCCGCCATGGCAGGATTTGGTGGAGTATTCTGAGAAGAAAAGAATTCAATTAGTTCTCTATAAAAACAGTATATTTCTAGAGGAGAAAATTGATATGAAATACAATATTTGAACAAATTGTAACATACAATGTTAGTGAGATATTACAATTAGGAGGAAAAAGTAAAGATTGCAATATGTAATAAAATAAAGCAATTGAAATACATGAAACATTAAATTAATAATAATAGTATAAAAAGAATAGCCATTAGGTTTTAGATGTTATATACTTGAATAACCAACACCTTTCGACTTAACATCAATTTACCAAAGCTAAATTCATAGCACAAAATATGTTGAATAACCAAGAGTATATTCTATTGAGAATTTTTCTTTAATTTCCAACATATTTTACAAAGCGATGCTCAAGAATTTAATATCAGCATATTATCTGTAAAATGTTTTACATAACCTGAGTCGTTGTTAAGAATGATGCAGATATATCTACTTGAGTTATTATAATCGGCAAATTGAATTTGAGGATTTGAAGTAGTAAATTTATATAATGAGTATATAATACACACAAATTTAAAATCTTTTAATAGCTGTTAATATTTTTGTAATGAATAAATTGTATCGTTCAATTCCTTCTTCATTTTACGGCATATGCCTATTTTCTTTTAAGAAATCTGAATATTTTTTGTTGCTTTTCTAAAGGCAAGTAATAAGAAAGTTATTCAGATTACTTTACATCTTGAGATGAAGAAGCATAAAAAATATTTCATCGTTGTTTCTGATTTTGAGATTTTGAGTGATTTGCCATTTTATATGAGAAAATAGCAAAAGAAAAGGTTATTTGTACTTTTTACAGTGTCATTTCATTCAAAATTATTATTGAATGTTTGCGAAGTATTCAAGATCTACCTGTATTTTCACTCTTAATGAAAATCCCTATGGTGTGTTGCAAATAGTTTGAAACAAAATATGTACGATAACGTAAAACAGACGTCTTTCTGGAGAATTTTATAGATACGTCAAGATCTTAAGATCTAACAGCAGTGACTTCTGTTCACAAATCGACACAAAGGACATTGAAAACTTAAATTGTTGGAAAACCCCTCAAATATTTTAATGAATTTGAGCGGTAAACCATCAAGTTTTCCAGTAAGTAGTCAAAAATTGGATATTTTACGGAATTTTTGGCTCATTCTGAGCTGGTATGTGTCCGAATTTTCAGGAAATTCTAAGGATAATTTCTCAGTGATTCTACCATACTATACAGGACACTTATACAGGATATTTCTTGAACATTATGGAAGGCATTCTTCCCATAACTATAATAAATATATATTGTTCTCTGATAATTTTCGAGGATTTTATTCGTTTCGAAGTTCGAAGTGAAATGATGTCAAGTAGTTTTTTTTAGATTAGTAATATAAACAAAGGTATGGGCTACAGTACTAAATTTCGAAATATAATGTATTGACATTTTTATTTGACGAGTGAATCTGGTATTTGTTCATTTTTGTAAGCGTACATACATTTTCAATAAATGACGCGGAGGTTTCGCTTATCTCTTGGTGAAACATTTAAAAACTATAAAATTGAAAATTAACACACTTGACTTAATAAATGAATATATTAAAAACTCTACATATGTTTCAGGTGGTTAACCCATTATCAAGAGTATACAAAATTACTGAATTTCAAAATGTACAACTTTCACTTATATATCCTAAACCACAGAATTTTAAACCGGTTTCACGGAAAAATCCACCTGATCATTACAAATAGGAGAATTCTTCTTTTTGGCTATCGAAATTTTCAAGACTTCAAGGGTATCTAACCTTTTGCCCTTACTATCTGAGTTTACTATTACTGTCTTTCTGGGATCCAAGAAATGATTATGTTTAGTGCAATGTTCAGAAAAACCCGAATAAGATTTATTAAACAGTATTGATCTTCAATGTTCTATATTCTTTTTTGTATAGAACGTCCAGTTTGACCTATGTAAAAACTATCACATTCACTGCAGAATATTTTATAAACGCCACTTCTCGAAAATAAGTCAAGTTTGTCCTTGTTATTTCCAAACAATTAATACATTCTTTTTTGTTGGTGCATATTGTATTCACATTTTTTTAATGTAATATTCCACAAATTTTATTGCTCAAGTTAGGTATATAATTAATTAATTGAATGAAATATTTTTTGTTGTTTTTCTAAGTGAATAGGAAAAATTCTTTGTAATAGCATCTATTGTTTATTTTTCATTAGTTTAATAGCAATTATTTTTATTATACAAACTTCTTCTCTAAAGTTATCAGCAGAAGCGAAAGTAATCTATGAATGAAAGGCACTCATTTTTATTTTTTGTGTGTCTTTTTTACATTTTCAATATTCACAATAGGTTTATCAAATTTGGCAGAGTTTTCAGGAAAAATTCAATTATCAGCTTTTCTTTATATATCGCAACAAACAATTTTTAAAAAACCACCAAACCAAAAAAGATATCAGAATATAACAGGGAATATATGCGTTGAATTTTTACTAATTACTTATAGGTACAATGATTACAGTGTTCATAATGTTTTGGGCAGTAATTTGAAAAATTTCATGGAAATATTAGAATTGAAAATTGTTAAACACATTACTCTTCAAAAATTATAGAACCTTGCATGAAAATGAGGTAATTTAAATTCATATACTTTAAACTTTTAAGTGGAACAAACATGCATAATTTTTGTTTGTTGATTGTGTTAAATTTAAACAACGCAATTTTTCAACATGTAGCTCCAAAATAAAAATCCCTAATTGAATTCAACTTATCTAAATAGGCTTTATCTTATTGATTAAATCAGAAAAAATATTGGAATCATCAATTAATTTTGTTAGTTCGCCGAACCATGGTAAAAAAAAAAGGATTAAAACCAAACCCAACCAAACCATGTACATTAAAGAACTAACCTTAAGATCCCGCATTTTTCTGAAATAGAGAATGCGACTCATATCCTCGGCTTTCACGTAGGTATAACGTACATGTTAGAATCACTACAGGTAACTGCTGATCTCAGCTTGTCATTAATATAGATATCCTGCATAGATAAAACATTCTATCATATTTGGACGGTGCTATATACGAGGCCTGTTCAGAATGATATCGAACATTTTGTAACGTTTTAAAATAATTTAAAACTTTACAAAAAAGTTTTTTTACTTTTTTTTTATTTTTTTTACTTTTCACTGATTGAAGAGATAAATATTAAGACCACAAATGCATGAAATAATCGTAGTTCGAAATGCACCGATGTGAGTACGCAAGATATTCCTGTTATAACTAAACTAAAACGTGTGTTTTTTTTAAGAGTTAAATTTTTCAGGTTGGCGGCACTGGTTGGTAATGGCATCCAAACGTCATCCCTCGAAGTGAAAAGTTTTCAGTATACTCTGCCATTTCATCATGGAAAGACTTACAAATAAGCAACGATTGCAAATTTACTATCAAAATTCGTGCTCTGTGAAAAATGTGTATTGTTTGTTACGACCATATTATGGTCGTCATAATCGTCCTGGTGAATCAACAATTCGTGCTGTTATCACCAAATTTCGCAACAAGTTTACTTTGTTGGACATAAAACCATTGTCTCGCATGTGTACACTGCGTACTGAAAGAGAATATTGCAGCCGTAGCGTACAGTGTTATTGAGGATCGTGAAATGTCAAGCTTTGTCCACCCCCGATGGTGGGAACATGACCCCTTGCATGAGTCTAAGCTGGTATTCATAAAGACTGCGAATTTTGGCTGTAACTGTAAAAGAAATTAATTCGTCGCCGTTCTCAGCAATTGGGCATGTGTTACTCAATTGCATGGAAAATTTTACGTGTTGATTTGGGTTTGACAGCCTATAAAATTCAACTTTTGCGAGAATTGAAGCCGAATGACGTACTACAACGTCTAATTTTTGGTGAATGGACCTTAGAACAGCTTAATGAAAATCCGCTGTTTAATCAAAAAAAATTTTCAGCGATGAGGCTCATTTCTGGCTTAACGAATATGTGAATAAACAAAACTGTCACATCTGAAGTGATGAACAGCCACATGCCATACAAGAATTACCGATGTATCCCGAAAAAACGACAGTGTGGTGTGGTTTATGGGCTGGTGGCATCATCGGTCCATTTTTCTTCAAAGACGACCGTGGAAGAAACGTTAGCGTCAACGGCGAACGATATCGAGTCATGATACGCAACTTTTTTTTGCCCTTGTTGGCAGAGTTGAACTTGGTTGACATGTGGTTTCATCAAGACGGTGCCACATTCCACACAGCTCGTGAAACAATGGACATGTTAAAGGATGAATTTGATGAGCAGCTTATCTTTCGAAATGGCCCTGTGAATTTGCCGCCAAGATCATGCGATTTGACGCCTCTGGATTATTTCTTGTGGGTTTATGTAAAGTCGTTAGTGTATGTGGACAAGCCGAACACGATTGAAGCCTTACAAGATAACATAACACGCGTAATTCGTGGAATACAGGCCGAAATGCTCGAAAAAGTGACGCAAAATTGGACCTTCCGAATGGACCATTAGATACGGAGCCGCGGACAACATTTACATGAAGTAATCTTAAAATGTAAATGGCAAAGGCCAAGTTACCAATTTCAATAAAAATTTTGAATATATGATGCAAATTGAGTGTTTTATTTAATGGTGATATTTACGGTTGGTATCACTGTATTGATAGTACCTCATCTGTCAACGTTTCATGCCAAATTATGATTGTTTTGCACGATTTTAAATCTATTATTTCGAAATTA
The DNA here is from genome assembly GCA_030704895.1 of Henosepilachna vigintioctopunctata. Taxonomy (NCBI): domain Eukaryota; kingdom Metazoa; phylum Arthropoda; class Insecta; order Coleoptera; family Coccinellidae; genus Henosepilachna; species Henosepilachna vigintioctopunctata. The sequence continues at coordinate 3,530,653 of JARQZJ010000095.1, read as the reverse complement.
ATGGTTCTAATTGAACAAAAAAGTCTTTTACTTCACCTTAACCGTTTCTTGTTCAAAAAATTAAAGAGCATGCCTTAAAATTTACTTAATCGACGATTTTTTGGGGAAATTGCTGAAGGCCTTCATATGACGAAGATCAGCACACAAAAAAATTTGTCAGTGGTTTAGATAACAATAAGAAGAAAACACAGTGATGATTTTAGTGGACAAAAACCATTAAAATATATTATAATAATAATATGCTTTTGGGGATATCGCTTTTATGGAAAGTAAAGTTCGTACAATCACTATTTAAACAATATAAAATTAAATCATGAATACAATGCAACAATAGTAAATAATATTAAATAATAAAATATGAAGAAAATGAACAGAGTGACGAAACAAACATTATAACTACAGTACTGAAGCCAGATATATACTGAATTTAAAAGAAACAAAAAAAAAACGTTTATGACGTTTTATTCGAGTAGATTACATGAATGTAATTTCGTCGAAGAACTGTGGAATAAAATTTTTCAGGACTTTTTGGCGAAATGGTAAAACTGCTGGGAAAAAAGTGTAAGTATTTTGCTGGACAGACCTCGTACTTTTAAAATTACATTTGACTCCAATTTCTCCATGGGTGATAGAAGTGTAAAGTTCTATCTATAAATTGTAATTTTCCACACATGAATTCTCTACGCATGCACTGAATGGAGATATTCGTGTTAATACGAAAAAACTTTAATTAAACGATGTTTGATTTATTTGAGATCTTTATCTTTTCTTTTATATTTATGATTTCCTTATTTGATGAGCATTCAAGGTTTTATTTTACGATCGCAGTGTGCATTAATATGTTGCTTTCCGCAATGAGGTGGATAATCTTCATCATCGCTTATATGTATATATATATATATATATATATATATATATATATATATATATATATATATATATATATATATATATATGCAGAATTTAGGTAACGGAAATAATCGGTTTGGCGAAGTGTTTAAAAACTCATTTATTCATTACAATTTTCGATATTTCGACTTTTTTTTGTGTATTCTTCAAGAGAAAGAAGAAGGAATAGAGTTTCTGCAGTGAAGATAACTAACTAAAATTTTTTAACAAACGTCTCTTATTTTGTTGTCACTTATACTCTACATGTTGCTAAACTGGCTATCTGTATGTTATCTTTACTGCATAATCTCTAATTATTTTTTCTCCTGAAGAAGACACAAAAAAACTGTTGAAGTTTTCAAACATTTCACCGCGATTATTATTCCCGTTCTACTCAAGTATCGCACGGTCGAGAAATTACCTTTTATATATATATATATATATATATATATATATATATATATATATATATATATATATTTTATTGAAAGTTTTTAGCATTAACAGGCTTCATTAATATGAAAAAGTTTATTTCTGTTGACGTTTCGTTGTTATATTACAACTTTGTCAAAACTAATGAATAATTGAATTTATGAGTTACTATATAGTTAACTCATAAATTCAATTATTCATTAGTTTTGACAAAGTTGTAATATAACAACGAAACGTCAACAGAAATAAACTTTTTCATATTAAAAAGCCTGTTAATGCTAAAAACTTTCAAAATAAATACCTCAAACAGGCAATAAATCAATTTCAAGATATATATATATATATATATATATATATATATATATATATATATATATATAAAGTATACTATAACTTTCTTTCGATAATGTTTGGAGAAATTATTCAAGAGAACATTATAACAATATTTTTCAAAAAATTATAGAAAGTTATAGTATACTTTTAGCATTGAATATTCACAAGTGCAATAATATAGCAAGAGAACTACTGGATTCATCTTCTTGTAGTAGATTATGTCATTTCATCGTGTGTTTTTGATAAAAATTTTAATATGTAGAGAAAAGATAATATACTTTTTGTTAAGTGATAAGATGCAATACGGATTCAATTAATGAATGCAGATTTGTTTCATTGAGAATAAGATTAACTGCTTAAACATATTTTCCTATCGTCAATAAAGATGTAGAATGTAGATCAAGCACTAAAAGTTACAAAAAATTCATTATATCCTAGTTACCAGTCATCAAACTAATATCATTTATAGGGTTTTATTTTCGATTACATTATCAATTAATTATTTCAGATTGAACTTTGCTTAGAAGTTTTTTCTTAAATTATTCTCATTTGTTGGTAAACTCTGCTACAGGTTTCAGAATTATATTTTCTGTTTTGTTTTACTTCTATTATTCTTCAGTTCATTCAGAGTCTCATTATTATAAGATTATTTTTCTGACAATTTTCTGCAATCTAACTATAGTGAACTCTAGTGATCCCCATATTGATGTTTTGTGAATTTATGTAATCCGCAGTCTTGTAGTAGATACGGCCATCTTCAATTTACAATCATACAGAATGTATTGAATGGAATTGTAAACGAAACTTTGTCTTTACGGAAGAACTTTTAAAAATTTGATACAACTAAAAAAACAAACAGGGCGAGTTAAGTACAAGCGTTTTATATATCTACATTCTTAAAGATAATTCCGAAATATTCTCTAATATACTTTTATGACTTTTATATACTTTAGAATAATCTAATCTAATTTTTATAGATCGGATAATCTAATGATAATAATCATAGATTATCCGAATTCATAGAATTATCAACTATTCATTAAATATACTTGACAATTCTTATGTGAATTTCATAACATGATATTTTATCTAACAATAATTCACAAAGCTCTGGCGGAGTCTGTGATACGATATGGTATTGTTGAGTGAGGTGGTGCCTATGATAGAGTAATAAAAATGAGAGGTAATAAGAAATACTTGTCTAAAAATCACTGACTGCACTATTCTTTATTCGACTAGTTTCGGCTTTTACGGCATTATCAAGAAGAAATGTATTCATCTTGAAGAAATGCATTAAAAAGATATGCATTTTCCTACTGACTTGCTTTATAAAGAAGCTGACATACTGGATATACGCCAGTTGTTTGTTCAATCGCTGCTAAACTTCACGAAAAAAAGATAGGTAGTTTTTACTTTATTGAACATAACGTTAATACCAGATATAGCAGGAACTATTTATCTATTCCGCAATGCAGTAAATCCATAAGTCTTCGTAGCTACTCCTATTTGGCACATAATTTATAATGAATTACCATTTGAATTGAAAACTATGCTTAACTTCAAAAAATTCAAGTCTGCCATGAAGAACTGGATGAAAACAAAGGACAGATATATTATTGATCAACTGGTGAACATTTAAAAGCTATAATGGTTGTAACATAATATATGATAGTGTTACACAATTTTATAATATTGATATTCGCTTCTACCCAATATTGTTATCAACTTTTCATATTGATAAGTTTTTATCTAAAATTATTGAAATATATACCTTGACATGTATGTACATAAGTATTTAAATATTTTGCAGAATATAAATAGACATTCTTCGTACTCACCACAGTCTATTATCTTTGTTTAGGCAACAAAATTGACAAGATAGATTTTAAAATTAGAATACTATTGTTTCACCTATATAATTGTATTAGGTACGTGAACCTTAAATGAAGATTAATTATTATTAATAATTTGAAAGTGAGAGAGTTTGAAAAAAGTTTGAAATTTTAAATTTTATCTGTATCAAAAACAGACAAAGTAGAATAAAATTGTGGAAATGAGGTATACATAGTTTCCAATGCAACCATTAATTGTTTATACGAAGTGAAAACAAAGCAGATCCATGATGGATTACTTTTGAATTATGCCAGTGTAACGGATGTGTGAACAGTGAATTCATTGTTTTGTTTCTTTCAAGCCATCATAAAGAGTGTGAATAGCTGATAAGCAAGTCGTGCACCACATTTTATACGGGGATATTTTGGTATCATAGTGTGTGTTTATGCTGCAAGGATTCAAAATTTATTATAATAATAAATATAGGTACCTATACGAGGTCTGTTCAAAAGAAAAAATGAATGTTGAATTTTCGCGGGCTGTACACATTCGATTGCCGAAAATTTCGTTATGTTGGTACCCATTCGTTTCTCATATGTTGAAATTCTCAGTCATTTTGGATTAGTAGTTTGTTTTTTACAACTGAAAAGGTTATTAAAGGCACCTTTTTGTGTGTTCTTCGATTTTTTGCTTTTGAAAAGTATAGATCAAATAATCTGTATTAAATTTTGCGTTAAAAATGGAATAAAGTACTTTAACGCATTTAAAATGTTGACTGTGACATTCGAAGAGTCTACTTTGTAAGTGATACAAGCACTTTACAAAAGTCGAGAAGAAGTTGATGACGATGAGCGTCCTGGAGTTGCAACCACCTTAGCAAACGAAGAAAACATTGAATTCAATATAAACTTAAATTCAAACACTTGAACTTATGATTTACAGAATAATAATAATTATTCTGTAAGCATCTGAAGAAGTCGTTTGTAACAACGAAACGCGTCATGCTATGTAGTCAATAAAGTGTAAATCATAAGTTCAAGTGCTTGAATTTAAGTTTATATTCAATTATAATGGATTTACATCAAGTAAACGCCAACACTATCAAATATAGAAAACATTGAAACAATTTTTTCGGGTGTTTTGGGCATGAAACGTTTATTATTTTTCAAAATGCTAAATATTGAGCAAAAGCAACGTCGTACTAGTATCGCTCAGATTTGCTCAAAGACGTGATAACTGGTAGCAAACCATGGGTATATGTTATGACGTGGAAATCAAGGCCCATCATCCCTATAGAAGTGGCCAGAAGAGCCAAGACCGAAAAAAGCATGCCATGTTTTAATTAATCACCATTACAACAGCGTGGTGCACCATGAGTTCTTGACAACAGGTCGTACGGTTAATAAGGATTACTGCAACGAAGTTATGCAACGTTTGCTTGAAGCATTACGGTTCTATCGATCGAAATTGTGGAAAAACAAATCTACATAGCGATTCTACATAGCGATAATGCTTCAGCTCACACATCAAGGCTGGTTCATGACTTTTTGGCCAAAACCAACACCGTAATCACTCAGCCACTGACCAATGAAAGGAAAGCGTTTTGCCACAATTGATGAAATAAAATCGGTATCGAAGATCAAGCTGATGGCGATACCGAAACGCCCATTTCAGAAGTGGTTCGAGGATTAGAAGAAACGCTGGCATAAATACATTATATCTGAGGGGGAGTACTTTGAAGGGAACGAAATGAATATTGATGAATAAATAAAAACTTTTCGAAAAAATTTAAAATTCACCTTTTGTTTTGAACAAACCTCGTATATTGTCTTGTATGGGACTTTTAAAAAGCTTCCCTATTTGGAACATTTAGCTACATAGCCATGGTGATATTTTTCAAAATTAGCAATTGAATTGCTAATTTTGAAACTGAAGTTGACTTAACCTCACTTATACCCCATTCGTATTCTAGACTAAAATCTACTAAATTTACTGCACGTAGCGTTATTTGACTAAAAACAACCCAATATAAGAAAGAATTTCGAATTGAAGTTTCAATAATTTTATATATATACTTTGTTAGGTTATGAAAATTATTAAATGCCTATTTAATGCATAAACTTAACATGAAATTAAATTACTAATTCATTATCGAGAGTTGAACAGTTACTCAATTGTATCAACCTCTTGATAATAGCTTAATAGCACGAAACATATGTTAACATATATTAAAAATTAATTTTGAGGAATTGAGCGAAGTGTTTTCTAAGATGGAGTTCTAAGATAAATTTTGACAAATATACACCAAATGTTGCGCGAAGTATTAATTCACATTAATTATTTTTTGAACGCATGATTTAATGTTCTTGAACATTGACTCAAAACATTTTTGAACAGATGACTTGAGAAAAAATTGACAATAATAATTCCCTTCCAGGTGAGATGAACAAACAAAAGTAATTGGAACTTTATTTGAAACGAAAATAAATATTATTTTAGGTAATTGAGCAACTGTCTATTTTCATAATTTTTCAAATCTTGATAATTTTCGAATTCTCAGAATGTACATAGTTTTAATTATTGGTACAAGATAATTATTTAATATGAGAAAATGAGCTAATTTTCAATTTCTCAGAATATTCAATAGATTCTATTAGCTGTGCATAATGATAATTTATGTGAAAAAATATATATTTTTGCGTTGTTTTAGAAACTCTTGTTTGTAAACATCCAGTTTAATAGAAGTAAGACTTATATACAATTGATTCAACATTTCTGATTATTTGTAACCTTAATTACATATGGTAATTTAGATTCATTACAGATGATTATATTGAATTGTTTATATTTGATATGATTTTACATTCGTGCGAATGATGTGTCATTCGTTTGATTTGCTATCGATCTTCGAATTATTGGCGCTAATCAATCGATCGTTCAATTAAATCATTGGCAATTCACAGCGATTCATTGCCAGAAGAATGGATTGCAAGGTGCCCCAAAATTAACACAAGATTCGAATTTGCCGCCACTTATGCAATAAAGTGTTGGCAACCCTGCAAAAATAGACGACACCTGACAGTTTGGGGTTAGTAAAAATGGAACGTTAGAAGATAGAACAACCTGTCTTAATTATTGAGCAATATTTCAAAAATAATGAAAAGCTTAGGGGCCGCCGTTCGAAAATTTCATACGAAATAGTGTAGGAATAGTATTTTAACTTCATCAACTGTGACATAATCACTTGCAAATGAGAAACACACTGGTCGGCCAAAAACAAGCCGTTCAAATGTCCATATCGAAGCAGTGTATCAGTGAGAATCTAGGAACCAACGTGCCACTGTTTGGTATTGATTTTGGGCTGGAGACATAATTGAATAATTTTTTTGAAAATGAGGCTGGTCAAGTAATGAGTAACTGTTACTGGTGCTCGCTAACGCGACATTATAGCACAATTCTTTTTGCCGAAATTGGGTGATATTGATGCGCCCAATACCACGGCCGACTTTAAGCAGGCCATGAAATGAGTATATGGCACTGTGGCGCTGGTGGTCTAAGGAATTTTACAACCCCGCCGTTAGTGTAGCTTGTATACTAATGCAAATAGGCCGCTTCTCAAATCTTTCGCAGTTTGAAGTTAAATAATTTGAGCTTTCAGTATAAGTTCTACATTTTTCGATTTTGTATAGTGTAATACATGTGATGTTGTTGATAATTTATTGAACTCTCAACATCAAACCATGAAAAACAAAGTATTTGTGTGCTTACAGATTTCAGTGAAACGAGACCAATTTTAAGTTGTTTAAGACTTCCGTAGTTTGAAGTTGAATATTTCACGGTTTCAGTATTAATTCTCTATTCTTCAATTTTGTTCAGTGTAATATAAGTGCTAGTGATGATAGTTTGTGGATAACATCAAATTATAGAAACGTATTGTGTTCTGTGTACCGATTTAATCGAATCGAAATCAAATTTGAGTTGTGTTTTGAGTAAGGAGTACTTACGAATATTTTTTTTGTGAAATATAGTGTAGAGGGTAGGTGTTCCGTAGGTAATTCGGGAGGTTTCAAGCTTGGAATAGTTGAGTTTCTAATGAGTGTATTCTCTTAAAATGACGAAAACTTGTTGTATTCCTGATTGTAAATCAAATTATAACAGCACCCTGAAGGCGGGTGGGCAACTAGTATCGACCTTTAGTTTCCCTAAAAAATTTTAAAGAGCAAATGGTTGAAATCTATGCCATGAAATACTTGGGCTCAAACAAAATATTCACTTGTTTGTGCCTTGCATTTTCCTGAAAGTGAAAATATAATCAGAAGAGAAATTTGTTTCACCTGGTGGGATTGTATGAATATTTGGAAGAACAAGAGTAGTCCCTCACGCGGTTCCTACTATTTTGTGCACAAAAAGTGTGCCCTTACCTAGTAAATCCCAGACTAAAGACGGATAATTTAGCTCGCAATGATTATTTGAATAACATTTTTGACAGTCAGAAATAATTGTCAATTTTTAAAATTTAATTCTTCATTATTCTAGTAAAATAAATATTCCTGATTGTTGGGATGTTAAAATGGGTTCAGTTAACAACAAAATTAATTTTTACCCTCTCAATTTAAGTGAAGAAATTATTACAATAAGTAACCATATTACAGTGAATGAAGACATGTTAGCAACAGTACTTTTGAAAAAAGTTGTTGTACACTGATTTAAGATGGATTTCACCTATTGACTTCAAATTGGATAGGTGGTCCCAAATAGAAAATTCGTTGATAAGATAAAAGTATATTCCAGCAGGTGTGTAAAAATTTTAACATATTTAATCGAGAAAAGTTGTATTATGTAGTACGTTATAAACTCCAATATTTTTTATCCTACGAAATATACAAAAAGATTTGAAATAATGCTCGAAACTTTAGGAACAATCGACTAGAGCAATAGACCACCGTCTCGATTTTGGCAACACCTCCGGACTACGCTCTTCATGGCCGTACCAAGATATACAACCCGTGAAAAACTCAAGTTAGTAGATGAGTCATTGCCAGTTCGTGTACTGTTTCGTTTCGGTAATCAGAATTGGCCCCTAGATCGTGTGATTTAACACCATCAGATTTGTTCTTATGGTTTTATTAAAAATCACAGGTCTATGTCAAGAAGCCCACGTCACGGCGTGTGTTGAAGAAGGTGATTGAACGCTGCATCAACAAAATTCAGCCACATTTACCTATGCATAATGGTCATTGAAAATTTCGAAAACGAGTGCAATGTTTATGCAAAGAAGTGAAGGCCTTCTCGATATTATATTCCATAAGTAATCCTATCCTATGTACTTTATGATTCAGAAAAAAACTTACAATGAAAAGTATGAAAACTGTGTTTTCTATTTAATTCAAATCTTGCGTTAATTTTGGGACACTCTATACATCACTCTGCGCAGGAAAAATAAACACGTAGATGATTGAAATTTTGAAAATAATTTCCGTAAACTTACTTCTGGTTCGTACATTTTGAAGCAACAAATGTATTTCCACCTATTTGAGGTAAATATGTTCAAAATTCAATGTCTTAAAACAGAAAATTTTGAAAAATTATTTTGTAGAAAATTTAATTATCCTCAACTAATAAACAGGATTCCATATCATAAAAACAATTCACTGTTAGTATAATATAAAGCTAAATATTGTATAACCCCCATTATCTCCTTGTTAGTTCAATTCCAAATGATCTCGAAGAAACGGCAATGTACAGTTTCGCTATAATCCTGATCCGGTAGATGCAAATGACGCATTTGTATCTTCTAACATCGGAAGTCTGTTTACTTTTAATTTTAATACATACATCAGGTGATTACAGCCACTTTGCAAAAGACAGTGTCAATATTTGAATTTCACAAATTTGAACAAACATATCTAAAATTAGAATGAAATCATTTTCCTTCATATAGGTACTTGAAACTTACATAAAAATTTGTTTATATGCACTATATTAACACGTAAAATGACCGTTTTTGGTTTATTCATCATAATCTGTTACAAAAATTAAAATATATTAATATTCAATTATATGTCTTAAAATCCTACACAAATTGTTAACATTGTTAAGTTTGGAGCGAATTGATGTCTTAAATGTCTTTATATATATCATATTTAAGCACTTATAGGTAGAATCATTTGTGATTTTTCAATTTTCTTCAGGCCCATGGTTACATGCCTTCTTTGGGCTTTTTTGTAAGACACCAAAACACATGAATAATATCTTTTTTGGAATCAATAAATATCCATCTATCTTTTATATTGATAATTTTGTTTGTCTTTCCGGTAATTGTAGCTTATACGCTTCTTGAAATTTTAGAATTATTTGTTGTCATTAGATGTTTCACTTTATATTATAGATATTGTAGATGTTAAAGAAATTCAAATTTTATATAGTTTTCCACCTTATTTAATCCATATGTACCTATTTAGACTTAGAATTAGAAGCTCAAACGGGATAGAATTTATGAAGGAGGTAATTGATACATTATATTATAACGAGTGTTTTTTTAGAGGTATAGAACTTTAAGTTGGCATTACTGTTGAAGATGGCGACCGATTTGACAGCTGAGGAGTGATTTATTCTCAGTTTGGTTTGGCAATTCATCATGAATAGACTCACGATCATCAAGCAAGGCGTAGATTCGTCGAATGGGCCCAAAACGAGATTGCCGTTGTTCCCGATTTTCATAAGCGAATTTTGTTTAGCGATGAAGCGCACTTCTGGTTGAATTTCTACGTCAACAAACAAAACTGCCGCATTTGGAGTGAAGATAATCCTCAAATGTATGTCAAAACACCGTTACATCCAGAAAAATTGACTGTTTGATGCGCTTTATGGGCTGGTGGAATCATTGATCCGTGCTTCTTCAAAAACGATGATGGCCAGAACGTTACAATCAATGGTGATCGGTATAGAGCCATGTTTACTAACTTTTTCATTCCTGAATTGAACAACCATGATGTCCAGAAACTGTGGTTTCAACAAGACGGCGCAACATGTCACACAGCTCGTGCCACAATCGATTTATTGAAAGACACGTTTGGTGACCGCCTAATTTCACGTTTTGGACCTGTGAATTGGCCTCTAAGATCTTGTGATTTAACACAGCTAGACTACTTTCTGTGGAGCTATGTAAAGTAATTGGTCTATGCGGATAAGCCACAAAGGTTTGACCATTTGGAAGACAATATTCGCCGTGTTATTGCCGATATACGGCCACAAATGTTGGAAAAAGTCATCGAAAATTGGACGTCCAGATTGGACTACATCCGAGCCACCGGTGGCGGTCATATGCCAGAAATTATATTTAAAATATAATGCCACAAGATTATCTTTCGAATAGAAAAAATTCTTGTCAATCGAATGATCCGTCGTTGTTTTATTGCAATTTAAAGTTCTATACATCTGAAAAAACACCCTTTATATACCAGGATTGCGAGCTTTTAAGCATCATCCTGCAATTTTACAAAAAAATACCTCGATGAATCGATAAGAGTGCCATTAAATCATTTTAACTTAGTGATAATTGGGGCAATAATAATACCATTATTTAATATAAAATTTTTTAACAAAATTTAATATCAAAAATATACAATTATTCAATTATATATTCCGTATTATTGTTTTTTCAACACTGTTTAGTGCCCCGCAACTTTAAAACAGATTTTTTTGGAAACGTTTTTTCTTTTCATTACTTAATTTTTAGCGTCCAAATTACAAATAGGGCTAATCTTACGATTTGAATATCTGGTTTGTAAATTTCCCCACTTGGTAAGTATATACAATCATTTTTTATTATTTATCTATTTATCAATTATTTAGTATTTATTATTTATCTAAGAGCTGAGCACATTTATTATTGCGAAGGGTCATAAGTAATACTTACAAATTTCAAAAAACCTTAACTTTATAATTTAATGCAAGTCAAAAAAAAAACATTTCAAAAGGGAATGTTGACTGTTATCAAGAACACTTGTCTAGAGAATCATATTCCTATATTCAACCTTTGCAGAAAAAAAACTCTGCGTTTTCCAGTTGCTTGTTATTTCTGAATATAATTATAACATTCGTTTACAAAGTGTTAAATTTCAGTTGAGAATCGACTCAAAATTCTACACACAAATCTATAGATATGATAATTTATTGGTGACATTTGAAGCGGAGGTTTTTTGAATATTTGAAACTAGTACACGTAATATCTCAAAGAATTAGAAAGCTATGAACCAGTATGTGCGTCAAGACGCTACTTATACGCAATAAATAAAGTCTGACAGATTTTACGAAGCAATTATAATCTAAATAGGTAGTCGTATATATTAGTGCTTAATAACAATAATAATAGTCCATACCCACCCAATCATTTCAATGACGACACCAAACTGAACGGCAAGGCCGCCTATAAAACTAGTTTTAGGAGGTAATTAAATAATGTCGATCAGTACTATGAGACTCACCTAAAATCTTAAAAATTCCTAATACTCGCTCTGTATGTTATTAATACTTCGGTGTTGTGAACTCATGAAAATTAAACAATTTAAACACAGATGCACACTGCTACAGATTGTTGCACTGTGACGGTACCTCCGTGACGACCGGGTACTATGCCCACTCGCTGGTACGATGACTCACAAAGCTGAAGGAACTGAAGCATGGTGTGTTGAAGCAACGTAGGATTGTTAATTCGCGGTGTGGTGGTACGGAGGAACCATGGAGTTGATACAGGACCGTAGCGAGATTTTATTTCACAACCATTGTGGTTTTTCTATTCATAATGATTCGTAATTGTTGCACAATTCTTTTGAGAAAACACTGAGAAACCTGGGAACTGTTGTTATGTTTGTATGTTGCAAATAACAATAAAACAACGAACAGATTAATTTTAAGGTTGTTTCTATCTACTTGATTGTTTTAAAAATTAAATGTAATTAATATAATATGTGATTATAAAATTTATTGATAGTAAAAACTTCAATAGCACTTACTCTTTCTTACTCTTGCAAATTCTGAAATAGCTTATTAAATTTAATTAAAATCACTTAAGTATAATTTTATGGTAGTTTTTGAACCAACATAAATGAAGATTGGATTATAACAACTTCAATTTATGAGCTTAATGGTCTATAACACATTATTTTATCTTCATACATAGAAACTTCGATAGGTTTCATACACTTATGAGTGACCCCCAGTCCCCTCTTTCTGAGAGTACACATGATTTATATTTCTTGATGGATTTTGCAGAGGATGAAATTGACATGATGAATTTTCATTTAGTGTTATCAAATTTCTAGTTATTTTTAAGTATTATTTTAAGTTGTTCAATTCTCATTTATTTTCATAAAAATCCATTGTTATAAATAAACCTTAGTGGGCTGTGAATAATTATAGTTGATAGAAATGAGCTATTTGTTTGCATTTATGCGAAATCTTTCCTTCTTTGTTGTATTTTTCATTTTATCCGCTGAAATATTTTCTATTCTATATTATAATCGTACAAAACCTAAAAAATACTTTTCTTTGACATATTGCATAGAATCACTTCTTTTTCAACCTCTCAAAAGTATTTGAACACTGCGACAAATGAAAGTAATGAAAATTATCCACTCAAGTTAACAATTTGACTTCAGATCGATATTGACGCGTAGAAAACGAAGAATGTCAGAGCTTGTTAAAAAAAAACAAGCTCAAATAACAATGATTAACAATTTTTCGATTTGTGTTTGGTGAGAAGAATGTTCGGTTTATTTCGAAAAGGGTGCTAAGACCAGCGAACACAAAAGGAACACAAAACGAACTACGTGAACTATAACGCCCTATATCACTTCTAGGATTGGTTCTTAACGTCTTATTGATGAGAGACCATTCAACAAAATCTCTGTTTTGCTATAGACCAATAATTTTTCGATGGTAATATAAGTTATTATCAGTGTTTTCTCCATGATTTATGTAGTTCTTCAAAGCCAAGCATTCTTTGAACTCAAATAAGTAATACAAGTTGTATTTTAGTTGCTTTTATTTTTTACTGGTTTAGTTCTACTGAGCAAAGGATTATTTTTCAATTTTTCCATAAGAACACTTATAGAAAATTCAATGTTTTTCAATTTTCCTATGATTTTCGGACCATTTCGAATGTGTTCACGGACCACAGGAGGTCAGCGGACTACTGGATAAAAAAAGAACCACTGACTTAGACCATTTACAAGAACCCTTCTTGTATATTATATCTCTCATAAGACAAAAATAAGACAATGTTATTTTGATTGTTCACCCTGGTTATTTGATGTGATTCCTTGTCAAAATCAAAATGGTAACGATAATACAGTTTTCTAAATTTACGACGAATTCTTTGACAAAATATTTAAATAAAAAGAACACTTATATGAATGAAATAGACGCAAATCCAATTTTAACTGCCTTGCCATGTTCTTACGTTCATCAGAATTGTTTATCAAAAATGTTTTTGTAATGTTAGAGACATAGGCTTAAAAAAATAGCAGATGAGATCTCTTTTGCAGGTACTATTACCTGCAGTCATGTCGTCTTGTCTATCGAAAGTCATTTCTAGTAGTAACTTAAATTTTAATGAAATTTTATACAGATATAAAAGTTTATATATCTATATAACTACATCTATAACTATATTATTTTGAAAGTTTTTAGCAATAACAGGCTTTTTTTGATATGAAAAAGTTTATTTTTGTTGACGTTTCGTTGTTATATTACAACTTTGTCAAAACTAATTGTAATATAACAACGAAACCTCAACAAAAATAAACTTTTTCATATCAAAAAAAGCCTGTTATTGCTAAAAACTTTCAAAATAAAATATCTTAAACAGGCAATAAATCAATTTCAAGAAATCTATAACTATATCTATATATCTTCATAGATATTTCTTTATATTTGTCTATAATTTGTTACAGTTGGTCTTTCATATAAAATATCATCAACTCAAGTCCTTTATTTCCGCTAACTTCTTTTAGATGTTGGGGAAATGAGGAACAATATTGCATTATTTTTAATCGTTTCAGTTATTTGAAGAAGATAATTAATAAAGCGAATATATATCATATTTATTATTGTGTGCAGTATTAACTTATCTCTTAATGAGTAAATAAATCATCAGACAAACCGGTCCAAATTATTTGAATGTTAACCTGGAATCGCTTAATGTCTCGCTCAGGACCGGATTTCCGGCATATTGATATGTGTTACGTATAAATTACTGTTCAGTTACCGGTGTCAGTTGAATAATCTGATTTGAAATTTTCACTCATGTATTTGAAAATTATTGTACTTGTTTATATGGTGGATAGTTATGATATAGAGCAAGGCTGTTGTTTGTACAAGTTCCGGTATTTTGCAATTAGAACCCAGTGTTGTGCTATGCAATTTACGTAAATGCGACGATGGCAAAATTGTTTATGATAAAGTTTATTTTATAATTTTCCATGGTATATGCCGAGTGGCAACACATTGGATACGTTATTTCTATAATAGTGGTTTTTCTAGAATAATAATAATAATAATCTTTATTTAACGTTCTCGTAATTATAGGTGAAACAATAGTATTCTAATTTTAAAATCTATCTTTTCAATTTTGTTGCCTAAACAATGATAAAACATTTTCTCACAAAGACCGTAGCCTTTGGTAAGTACGAGGAATGTCTATTTATATTCTGCAAAATATTTAAATACCTACATACATACATATCAAGGTATCTGTTTCAATAATTTCAGAAAAAACTTATCAATATAAAAAGTTGATAACAATGGGAAGAAGCCAATTTCAATATTATAAAAATGTGTAACACTACAATGTATTGTTTTACAACCATTTTAGCTTTCAAATGTTCACCAGTTGATAAATCAAATATCTGTCCGTTGTTTTCATCCAGTTCTTTATGACAGACTTGAATTTTTAAATGTTAACCACAGTTTTTAATTCAAATGGCAATTCATTATAAATTTTTGGTGCCAAATAGGAGTAGCTACGAAGACATATGGATTTACTGTATTGAGGAATTGATAAATAGTTCCTGCTATATCTGGTATTCACGACATGTTCAATAAAGTAACAACTGTCTATCTTTTTTTATCTTTAGGATCTTTTATAGGATATCTGATATCTTTTTTATGCAGTATTTTCAGCAGCCATTTTTGTTGAATTTCTAGCTTTTTTATTAGAGTATCGTAGGCACCACCCCTCCGCCAAAGCTTTGTAAAGTATTGTTAGATGTTAGAGTAATTGACAGTTCTTTAAATTTGGATATTAATCCTCTAAGCTTAACAATTAATGGTGCGAATCCAGCAAAACTCCTAAGTCTTTACTTTCGTATGTGGAAGGAAGTGTAAATGTATTTTCTGCTATTTTAATTATCATCAGTGAAGCACGGGGTGGAAGTAAGCGCTTATTTACAGCAAAAGGAATGTATTTCGTTTTATCTATATTGATAGTTAAGAGGTGATGCTTTAACCAATTATAGATATTCACAAAATCAGATTCAGCTTTGGCTTTGATATCGCTCCAGTTTGCTCCTGTGTAAACTATCGCAGTATCGTCTGCAAAACAGATTATTTTACCTTCACTCTCCGACAACAAAAGTTTATTCATATAGATTGTGAATAGAATTGGCTCTAATAGTGTTCCCTGAGGTACCCCATATTCTATCATCATTATATTACTCAATGTATTGTTCACCTTCACTATTTGGTTTCGATTTGATAAGTAGCTTTTAAATAATCTCAGGACACCATCAATTCCAATATATTCTAAAATGGAACAACAATTTTAATAAATTTCCTCAGATATTTACATTAAAAAATTTAACAGTTGCAAAAATCTTTGTGTTATTATAAAGAAAATCGTGCTTTTCATTCATTTTGAGTTTATGTATGGGCGTGGTTTGGGTTTTTATATATTCAAAAGCTTTTATTCGTTCTTTTAAATTTCGTAATGTTTGACCTTACACCTTACCGGTCAATTATTGACAGGTATATTATGAACTGTAAAAGTTTTTCTTTGAGTTATTGTTTTGCTTATATTTGTTGGACTTGATTTTGTACTATTACAAAATTAAAAGATTTTAAATTTTCGCAATGTTTGTACTTATTCTTGGAATATAAGGTAGATGAATGAAATTATTTTCATCATCTGATATATTGATCATGGATATATTTTTTGTTGATTGTAAACTGTTATAGAATTTATGAAACCTGTTTTTTATAACTTTTCATAACACATTAAATGAATGATTATTTTTATGAGAGGTTTACGAACTTTTTGATGTGTTTCATGTCTTAGACATGATGAGGTTAATGATCTATCTACGAAACTAATAATTATTCCTTTTTTATGGGAATAGTGGTGATTCCTCCATTAATTAATTGTTCGTTGAAAGCTTATATCTTTTCAAAACCACTTTGTTAAAATTTCGTTGTTCAATAAAAAAAAATAATTTATTTTAAAGTTTATTAGTCTCATCAACAACTTTGGTTATTAGAGACCTCTTTAAGGGTTTCATTCTATATCATTATACATTTATTTCTTTTAAGTAAATTTTCACTGCTTTTAATTCACACAAATAGCGTAGACTGCTGTTGATTGTTCCCATATTATGGTGGTTACGACATTGCTGCAGAGGAGAAGATGCTGAAGGTGTTTAACAGTAAGTGTGATATTCTGTGAAATTGAATAATTTCTTTAAACAAATTTTGCACAACACTTTTTCCTCTTATCTTTTCGTTTTTCTTGGTATATTTAGATATTGATTTGATGCAGTTGTTCATACTCATTGTGTTCAATATTTGTTGAATTTTGTTTATTTTATTATTTTATTTTTCGTTATTTCACCATCACTTTTTTTGTTATTATTTCTATTATTTTGTTTCAGAAGGTTGAGTATTAGAAAGTCTCTCTCACTGTTTTTATACAATTTGTGTGAAAGTAAATGAAGTCATTATTATTATTATTAAATTATCCAAATGTTGGTTTGAGGAAGCCAGATTAACCTTCATGTTCCACAATAAATGTGGATCTTTCAAAGTATAGAAAATAAACTTCTTTGTGTGTACAAAACTGTGAATACAGTATATTGAAAAGTTTAGAATGTTGTTTCATCAGTTAATTTCTTACAAAAATTAAATGTATTCATTAAAATTGTATTTTCAATAAATAAATGTTGAGTATTAAAAAGTTTATTTTTTCAAGCTATAAATTCAATTTTATAATTACTGAAATTAATGATTTGCATGACTATTTAAATGATACAGAGTGATTTCTGCTAATTTAAAATTAGTAGGATTTTGAATTTCTGAAGGTTATATTTGTGTTATTATTCGATATTTTGTTGAAATTATTGTTACGGGTATTTATAAAAATTTTAATCGAAGTAGTCATTCTTTCGATAAAAATCGCTAATAATAATTCTTACTTCTAGATATTTAAAAAATATCACAGCATTCTGTGAGATTAAGAAGAAATGGTTTTTATTTCGAACCGAGGTAGATATGTAACGGGTGTTTTTTTAGAGCTATAGAACTTTAAGTTGGCATTACTGTTGAAGAGGGCGACCGATTCAACAGCTGAGAAGTGATTTATTCTCAGTTTGATTTGGCAATTCATCATGAGTAGACTCATGCCTGAACAACGCTTGCAAATAGTGTCGAATGGGCCCAAAACGAGATTGCCATTGTTCCCGATTTTCATAAGCGAATTTTGTTTAGCGATGAAGCGCACTTCTGGTTGAATGGCTACGTCAACAAACAAAACTGCCGCATTTGGAGTAAAGATAATCCCTCAAGTGTATGTCAAAACACCGTTACATCCCAAAAAACTGACTGGTGCGTTTTATGGGCTGGTGGAATCATTGGTCCGTACTTCTTCAATAACGATGATGGCCAAAACGTTACAGTCAATGGTGATCGGTATAGAGCCATGATTACTTACTTTTTCATTCCTGAATTGAACAACCATAATGTCCAGGAGCTGTGGTTTCAACAAGACGGCGCTACATGTCACACAGCTCGTGCCACAATCGATTTATTGGAAGACATATTTGGTGACCGCCTAATTTCACGTTTTGGACCTGAGAATTGGCCTCCAAGGTCTTGTGATTTAACACCGCTAGATTACTTTCTGTGGGGCTATGTAAAGTCATCGGTCTATGTAGATAAGCCACAAACGCTTGACCATTTAGAAGACAATATTCGCCGTGTTATTGCCGATGTACGGCCACAAATGTTGGAAAAAGTCATCGAAAATTGGACGTCCAGATTGGACTACATCTGAGCCAGCCGTGGCGGTCATATGCCAGAAATCGTATTTAAAATGTAATGCCACAAGATTATCTTTCGAATAAAAAAAATTCTTGTCAATGGAATGATGCATCGTTGTTTTATTGCAATTTAAAGTTTTATACCTCTAAAAAAACACCGTTTATATCCTCAGTTAATATCAGGGAAAATATGGTGGAAATTATTCAATTACTAAACTTGTGTGTTGTTTTTACAGATATCATATCACTCTTTTCGTGAGATTAAACGATTTAAGTTTTGAGGAAAGAGCGGAATAGGTTTGCAGTTGTGTTATGTAAAGTTAGAAACATGTATCATTGGAGTATGTCAAACGTGACTATCTGAGCCAAACAGGTGCTTTTAAAAAGAATTTTACTCCATTAACACTTTTATTGTTCATTATTAAAAGAGGTTGATTATTATGGATTTAAAAAACTTTGCAAAATATTTTGTCAATTAGTTATTTTGTATTTGAGGAGTTGAAAAATATTGATGGTGTTCCAAAAGATAAGGAAATCAGGAGAAAGTGGTTAAGACTTGCTAGAGGAGATATAACAGCATTAACAACAAAACTATAAAGTTAAAAATTAACGCACTTCACTTAAGTTTCACTGAATATATTAAAAACTCTACATATGTTTCGGGTGGTAACTCATTATCAATAGTATACAATATTACCGAAACCGAAACATATGTAGAGCTTTTAATGTTTTTAGTGAAATAAGTTTCACCGAATATACCTATAACTCTATACATATATAAACACACTTGACTTTATTAAGTAAAGTGAGTTAATTTTTAATTTTACAGTTTTTAACATTATGTTTTACCAAGAGACATATATATATATATATATATATATATATATATATATATATATATATATATATATATATATATATATATATATATATATATATATTTTATATTTTTTTTCAATTGGAAATCATCTTTCTGTTAGAATTTTCAAATGTAAATTGAGGTAATATTTTATTGGATAGTATTCAATTTGACAGTATTCAATTCTTATTTTGCTTTTCTCTCATTTTCAGTAAATTTTCTGAGCGTTCAATATTTTTCATTGCAATATTTGAGGACACAGTTTCAGTTCTTTGGGGTTTCTATAGGATTACTTAATTGTATTTCTTTTGGGTCTCTTGTTAATTATTTCTTTTTATGTTGAAATTCTGAGATAGAAGCCATTAACTGGATATTTTAATGATCGTCTAACAAAACTGGTTGAATAATATTTTCACAACAGTGTTCATTTACCCCAGTGAGCCTTGAAAATCGGGTGATATTGAGAGCAGGTTTCTTGAATTAATTGAGTCAAACTGATTCTAACATCTTCATATAATCAGTCTAACGATTCATCGCTGCCAATTTTTTCAAAGCACAGAAAACATTATAAAATTTATGATCTTCAAGAAAAAATTTTGCAAAACATTATGAGAAAAAGTCTCACAAAAAAAATTTTTTTAAATCATATCACATTTTACTCTTATATGATTCAGTTTTCATACTGGTATAGGTACGAGTATAATTTCGACAAACCTTGAGAATACCCCCAGAAAATATACTCGGTGACCGAAATAACCATGAATATCTTACAACCATGAAACCTTATTCGATTAAGTTTTAACGTAGCTACAGAAACAATTGAAAAATAGTGTTTGCATCTTTAGAAGCCAACTAAGACGATGGACAGAAACAATTTTAAAACAATTGAGCATATTTAGTAAACTAGAGCATCTAACCAACACTAGAAAAAATTCAACTAGAAACAATATATACTCAAAAAATTGGAGAATAAGTTTTCTAGAGAACTGAAACGATGGTTTTACGAGTGTATTATTCAAATATGAGGCGTATAATTTATCATATTTTTTTATCAATAGCTAATATCGGCGCAGTTTTGATTATTTACGATTTGGTACCAATTGAGGATCATCAGTGTAGGTTGTTTTTGCACGGTTATGGTGGAAAATATAGGTTTTTGACAATTTGGAATTTGGTGAGTAGGTATAGTTATTATTTAGAGAAATTTCAGATGGAAATATTTGATGGTTTGTCTTATTAAAAGTACTTGACTTTCCGTCTAACAGTAAATTATCATATGAATATAAGTCTTCAATGGTGAAGGAACAGAATTGTTGATTCAAAATATTGCTGATGTAATTTTTTCAATCGTTCATTCAACTGTATCATCTGAACCAGATGAACCTATAACTTCAAGTTACTATAGTGTTAAATATTTATAGTGTGAAAACTTACAAATGTATAGTGTAAAAATTTTCAATGATGGATGAAAATTAAAAGAATCCAACAAAGGTAGTGTTGCATGTCATCAATCTGAATGATACGCCTATGGAATGAAAATACAAAAATTATTCATTTATTGAGGTTATTTATTCAGTTCACTTCATTGAGCTATGTTACCTATATTTCTTCAAGAATAAACGCCCATTCTACATTTAGGCAAATACCTTAGTGAAAATTTCGAAAAACTACATTATAAATCAATTTATCTATCCGTAACGACCTTCCTTCAATATAATTGACACATTTTTGATGATAACAGAAACTTATACCTTCTTCATATATATTTGGAATCAATATCAGTCGCTAAATTACGAGTTATCAGCATTTAATTGGAGACTTTCTCCTACATGGCATAAATTTTCATTTTTCTAACTTTTTGGACTTTAACCATACCGTTTAACTCCCACCAATCTTGAACTTCTACACGGATATCGTTTCACGTTGACTAACAACGGTTTTTATACTTCTATCGCGTTTACGTCTTTTATTTTTCATGTTTTCACTTTATACCAGTCGACTTCCGACAAACCTTGAACTGATCGTACGCTAAAGTTTTACTCTGTGGCCGATATTGCTATATCATCAAAACTTCTTTTCATTTGAATGTGAAAGTGAACGATAGAAGGTTCTGTGTTTCAATTATTTAACAGAAAGAATTGAGACGAATCACAGAAATATTAAAAAACTAGAATATCACCTTTCTGCCAAGCGGATTAGCAGAACTATTGTAAAATAACGGAACCTCCCTTAATTAACTGTTTGAGACTTTCAATAGAAACATCTAAAAAATAAAGTTTCAACTTTCCTGACGGATGTGTATATTTTTGTTGTGTTAATTTTTGAGATATGTGGCGAAAAATTTACCATATTTCGTTGGCTTTGGTCAATATTGCTGCAATTTTAATCACTCATATTCCTAGGACAGATATTGATCAAGAAGTTACGAGGATATTTATGGGTTATGGTGGGAAATTTAAATTTTTGACGGTTTGGAATCTAGTAAGTATATATTTTAACGTAAGACTTTTGAAAAAGAAATATAACTAACTATTAGAATGTTATTAACCTTAAGTATGACTAAATTGGGATCATTGAGATGGAAATCAAATTGTCTAATTCATTTTGCTCTAAACTCAAGGAATAGAATATAAAGCTAGACTCTCAAATCAAGTAATGTGCTATTGTCAGTAGGTGAGGGAAATGTACTAAACCGGATAAAACTTGCCCCTTTGCAATCATTAAAAATTTGAATGTTTATAACTAGTGTGGTATGGATAAGTATTAAACAAAATAATAGTGACACAAAAACGAGAAGAATACAGGAAAGCTCAAAGTGAACAATTTTAATTTGTAATCTATTCGTGTAAATTTTAAAATGAAGAACATGTTTCGAGCTTTTTGGCTTTCATCAGAAAGACATAGGTCACAAAAACAAATGTAAGTCCTATGGTTATTATATCCAAGTTTGTACAACTTGGATGAACTCTACTTTGAAGTCATTCTAATAGAGTTTACATGCTGGAAATACGAGTCAACTGCTACTACAAAAACAAATACAAGTTTCTCCCTTGATAACGAAAGTGGCAAAAATTTCACAAATAATAATAACAATATCCCAATATCAAAACATGATTATATTTCTACGAAAAATTGGCTGAGGTTGAAAAAGTATCTTTCTGTTGAATATTATTTCATTATTATAGGTTAAGTCTGCTTATCTATACCATACTATAAAACTCTTTCAGAAATATCCTAATCAGTATGTTAAAATTTGCCTGAAAAGTAATTTATTGGATTCAGGTTGTATTAATTCTTATCCATATGTGCAGTATCTTAATTTAGCAGACTTAATTCTATTTTTATTTCATAGGTTCTGATATTTTATTAGTCCATTTCAAAATTCAATTTAATCATTTCAGAAGAGCAAATAATATTATAATGGATCAGACCCTTACTAGGGGAAAAATATTCATATTAAAAAAATGTTTATATTTTTCTCATATATTGGAACAAATGACGTCGGTTTCGAAATTCTACTTTTTCTGCGAATGCAACATTAGCAACTGTATAAGTTTTTGAGTTTGTACTTCAACGAGATTGTCTCGCTTTTCGGTTTGTGTGTATTGCACACAAAGCACCCCGGACGCAAAACTGTCCCGTGTTTCAAAACGGTGTAAAATTTACACCGTTTTGAAGTTGATTACTTTTTGAGCATTGACATATGTCCCCAATTATTGAAAAATTTTTCAAATTTGCACATCAGAATTATGGCTGTTTTTACATTGTGGTCGGCAAATTTTCACCAAGATGTATTAAATGTTTGTCTTTTGTTATTGAGAGTGAACCTTTATCGACAATTGAGGCTGCAGTAGAAATCAGTCAACTAAAAGACAATTTGGCTGAGAAACAGATAAATCAGTGTGTTCCTTTTACAGTTCGTAGTTCATTGACAAAATTTAAAGTCAACTATGCAAAAAGTCAAGAAAGTTTCGAAATTAAAAATTAAGACATTAAGTACGGCTACCGAATTTTATAAAACAAGCCAGGAGTATGGACGGACGCTCAGAAAGCATTAGACATATTGATTGGATATGGGATATATTTAAAAGACTGAAGATACGGTAATAACTGACGAATCTTCATTAATTTATGACATAAGCTAGCGGAGTGAAATAATGGACAAACTATGGACGTTTAAAAAACGTCCATAGGGCGTTACTTATTTCAGTTTTGTAGCGATGTTGATAGTTGTAGTGAATATAAAAAAGGCTAGAATTTTATTCCGTTCAAATATCCTCATCTGTTCAAATTAGTTCCCTGATAAATACAAAAATAAATATTGTTGAAAAATATTTTGCATAGTACGAGGGTGTGGTGAAAAGTTTCTTGCCTAACCAAGAGATAGCGCCACTGGGTCTACGTATGAAGCGGTGTCCTACAGTATCATTCCTACTGAGCTTGTATATAAAGTTTCAACCCAACCGCTACGTTAGTTTGCGTTTGAAAGCACATTGCCTGAGACATGTGCGTTGTTTTCGTGAAAATGGAAAAATTGGAAACGTGCTGTCATAAAATACTTCTATTTGAAAGGTTTTACACCAAAACAATAAAATAAGAGATGGATTCAACACTAGGAGACTTCTCTCCATCATATTCAACTATTAAGCAGTGGATTTTGAATTCAAAATGGTTGTGTGGGCACCTTTGACGAGCTTTGCTCAGAACAGCCCGTTGAGATCAAAACTTCAGAAATGATTGAGAAAATCCATCAAATAGTGTTGGAAGACAGAAGATTAAAAGTGCATGAGATAGCTGAGACGTGTAAGATATCAGTTGAACGTGTGCGAAATATTTTGCAAAACAAATTGACCATGGAAAAGTTGTGCAAGATGGATGCAGCGTTTGCTAACGCTCGACCAAAAACTTACTCGAAAAAACATTTCTACCGAAAATTTGGTGCTGTATAGGCGTAATCCAAACGAATTTTTAAGTCGATTCATAACTGTTGATGAGATTTGGGTTCCCCACTACACTCCTGAAAATAAAGAACAGTCAAAACAGTGGGTTGGAATCGCGGAACTGACTCCAAAGAAGAAAAAAACAATTTTATCGACAAACAAGGCTATTGCTTATGGCTACTTTTTTTTGGATGCGAGAGGAATTATATGAATTGATTATTTTGAAAAGGGTAAAACTTGACTATCACTGGTCAATACTACGAAGACTCAATACATCGTTTGAAGGACGATGTGCAAATTAAACGACCTCATTTGGCGAAGAAAAAAATTATGTTTCGTCACGATAACGCAACAGCGCATTCATCGATTCTTGCCATGTCCAAAATCCACGAATTGAAGTTTGAAATGATGACGCATCCTCCTTACTCTCCAGACTTAGCCCCCAGCGACTATTACCTGTTTGCTAACCCCAAAAAATGGTTTGAACGTAAAAGATTTGGGACCAACGAGGAAGTTATCGAGACAAAAAAGCAGTATTTTGAGGATATTAACTAATATTCGATTAAAACTGCTATAAGTAAATTAGAAAACCTTTATGAGAAATGTATCAGTGTTTATTGAGGCTATGTTGAAAAATAAAGCAAAAAAAAATTTAAAACATCGTTTTTCTTGGTCAAGCCGGAAACCTTTCAGCCCACCCTCGTATTTTTATATCATAGAAATCAACCTTTCTTGGCAAAGAGCAGTAAAACAGTGTTACGGTAGTAAAAGAGTTTTTCACAAAATAAACTCCAGTTTTTTGAGCAAAACAAAAAATGGTTAGTTGTTCAGAATCTTGAAGATTTTGAACAGATTTATATAGTTAGAATAGGAAAATATTTTAATAATGCATTAAGCAATAAGTAAGTAGGTTAACAAAACTATTACGAATATCATGGGTTCACAATAGATACTCGCATGAGTGTGATGAACTTCATTTTAGCGAGTAAGCAGTTTTAATTTATGTATAAATACGTTAATATTTTTTCGATGAAATCAGTTCTACATCAGTAGTCAATCATTTACCTGACAAGGAGTAGGCAGATTGAGGCCTTCTCAGCACCGAAACCCTTTCATACCGATTTCAAGGAATCGGGAGAATTGGACCTTAAATTGGTTGTCCATCAGTCGGCAGATAATCACCCCCTGACAAGGAGTAGGCAGATTGAGGCCTTGTCAGGGGGAAATTTTCTTGTGGGGAATTACATTGGTAATTTTACCATCTTATTAAAAAAGCGCCGCTGGTCTGATTTTTTTCTACGCCACTGATTTTGAATCGCCATTATTTATTCAATACTACTTGGTAAATACAAGTTACTTAACTGTTCGTTTCAACAATACGTTTCCTCCAAAAATTTGTAATCGTTCTCTTGCTTATACTTTCATAAATGTTAAAATAACTAAGCCATGAAAACTTCGTTAGTAGAGAAAGTAATAATCTCAAAGGTTCTAGTATTATGAAAATGCGTGTGTGTAAACTACAGATGAAACTGAAAGATATATTGTGGTTTCTATGATTATTGAATATACTGCACGTTATCTTTGATATTCGTTTAGATTACCGATAAACTTATCGACTTGAACGTGTGGAAGTTCACAGACTAGTGATTAATCAACATGTCTAAAATTAAGGCCGCTGTTCATTTATTAATCGGAATTAATTATGTGGCGGCTATTTCTTACGATGTACTGTATGTGCATCTCCCATCGCCACCGGATAAGATAAGGAATGCCTTCACGGGAAGATTGAGTTTTTTAACTTTTTGGAATATGGTAAGAAAAAGCATTTCACAATAGCTATGCATGACTTGCAAATATTAGAGTTCTACATTTAATTAATTTTTGTACATAAATATACATTAAGGTAAATTTTCTGGTAGATAACTGATAGATTTTTTGTTCTAGTAGTCATTCAGTAGAAATTTCACGGGTTTCTCTGGTCTGCTACATTTCTATACTCGTCACAAAATCCTTTCATTACATCAAACCATAGAAATTTATGTCTAGATTGGTTTTCACCCGTAAATTCGGAGTGCTAAATAAAAAAATATTTTTTCTTAGATAATATTTATTATGATACTACCTGACACGGCAAAATTTGTACGCCCATTTATTTTTCCCTGAATATTTTTCAAAAAGCCGGAAATACATGTTTTACTATTTGTACTACTCTATCTTGTTTTTAATATTTATCCCGTGTGGTTCCAGGGACTAACTCACTTATGAAGGGACTGCAATACTTCCTGTTTTTCAAATAAGTCGAATTATCAAAAAATTCCTATATTATAAAACGTTTGATGTAATGAAAGTTATTAACCTGTCCGTTCTATATTTGAACGCCATTCCTAATTTCGAATCAAGTAGGTACTTGTCCCATATATCTCATCATTGATTAAATGAGATATGTGCTGGATATAAGTCAGAAAATGTTCAGAATTTAGTCCATTCCCGGAAACCAATGAATATAGTGGCTCTGGTGGCTGTACCAATAGCGTCTATTTGAATTGACTCTTCGCGCAATATTTTGTCGCATCATTGGTAGTATTTTCTTATCAATAACAATTAAACTTTGCCTTGCAATATTGACACACAACTTTCATTGGTCCAATAGCAACGATTTGCTGCGAACTGTCATTTATTTCAACGGTTTCGTCGACAATGCAGGTCGCTAGGAGTTAAACGCAACCGTTTCATATTGTTAATTTCAATTCCATCGATTCCGTTCAACTTCATTCCGAGCTTCGCGTTGCTCGTCAGTTTGACTTGCTCTTTTATATCTTTGACTTGCTGCTTTGCGAGTTCTGCGACTTAAGTTTGTATACCTAATAGCTATCATTTTTAAAAACGAAATTTCAACTGTAAATTAAAGAAAACTATGTATTCTTCTTTATAATCAAATTTACCATGGCCTATGGTAACGTGAATGTTAGTCTCACGAAGTGAAGATATATCTATACTTTGTGGTTAATCTAATCAAACTTACCAAAACTTTATATTACATTGAAGTTTTAATATTAGTCATGATAGCTCTGAGCTAACCGTGGTGTGTGATAAGATATTCAATTTTTTTACATCCTCTTTTTGAGAATTGATAATTATTTATATATTATAATTGATTAAGTATTATTTAAGTATTCTTAAATTGTCTAATTCTACACGCAATTTTTTTGAATTTTTTCCCGGACATTAACGAAAACAACAAAAAAAATAGTGAAATCGGTCCAACTGTTGACTACATTTTAGTTAGAAAACGTTTGTATGGGGAATAATGGGTTGTTTTTAGGGTTTTCTCGGCAATTATTCGAATTTTTCTCGCCATAAAAACCATCCTTGGACTTCATCGAACATTTAAAAAAAATTATTTTACCAATTATTTTACCAACGCCTAGACCAATTTTACAAAATTGGTCCAGGCGTTGTTAAGTTATGCGCTTACCAACACATTTTGCGATTCATTTTTATATTATAGATTATGATTAGAGACAAATTAAACATTCAAATGTACTTCAACTTAAAGAGTACAAATAAATTATAAAAAAAATAGTTTTAACTATTAAAAATAGTTAAAAATGCATATTGAATGGATATTTTTTCAAGATTCACTTCCTCAATACTTCCTTAATTTTTTCAAAACATCGATATTATGCATTCGATGTTTTTATTATTAAAATATTATATTTGTCTCTAATTATATGTATAATAATGAAGAATAAAAGGAATAATAAAACTTGCTTTTTTATTCCTTTTATTTTACTTTGATACGCCAATGCATTGTGTAAAAAAATTTTACTTCTCTTTTTGGTGAAAACTAGCAATAACTTCTACTACAAATGATTGGAGAACTGCTAGAATCATACGTCACAATAATTTAATAAAAGTATGTAAATCTAGAAAGCAGTGTTGCCGTTACCATTTTAATTTCAAATTAGATTTACTTCAAGTTACAACCGTTGTTAACATTCAAACTCTTTTTGTATTTATTCTTATATAATATTGTTCTTTGCATAATCAATATTGTTGATATTTCTTTTTGCTATTTGTCGGTAATATTCCGACTTCGAAGAAAATTTTATGTGAAAAAAATTGTCAATAAAATATTATATGCGATTTCTTATACAAATTAATTCACAAGTAGTTATTCTCATAAACATAATGAGGTTTAATTTTAAAACACAAAAAGTTGATACGAATTATTCGAAACAAGTCTTCAAGGTCATGAAAGTGAATACCAAAGTCTAATATTTTGAAATGATCTCTTCCAAGTGAGTGGAAACGGGAATTAATCAAATAATGGATTAAATAATTTGCCACAAACGAAACCAACATTTCCTCACTTCCGTTTTTTCAATGAGAAAATGAATGCTGCTTGTGTTAAATTTATCTACATTTGTTAGTTCTAATATTTTAATTCAAGCCTGAATTATCAGTTATGTCGTAGGTTTTCAAGGATAATTGAATAATAAAATAATATTGAGCGTAAAATATATAATTACCTATAATATATTTATATCAATATTAATTATCCACCAACCTGAGCTGTTTTTGGGATATTGAAATTTCAATTTATACCTCAGCAAATATTGGATCGTTTATAAATACCTACCTCAAAAGAAATTGAACTGAAATTTTACGAATTCAATGTATAATATTTTATTGATGTCTACTAGTAGGTACATAATATATTTATATCTTGTCTTTCTAGCAAATGTGTCTCTATTGAAATCAATGGACAAACATCGTTATTTTTATTTATGCCATTGAAAATACACAAAACTTTTCCAAACATTTTCGACAACAAAATCGAAATAAACATAGATTGTTGAGACGGAAACAAGATACCTTTTGTATTTAAAATATTACATAATGTAGTGATAACTTGTCAATAACAAAATACGTATTTATACGCAAGCGCAAATACAGAGGCTATAAACAATCGGATCATCGACGAACTCGATTTTTTCCATCTTTATTCAACTCACTTGTCAAATATGAAAGGATACATCTAGATTCAATTCGAGCCTTCAACTACCAACTTTAACTGTTTCTGTTTGTTGTTCTAACCGCAAAATATCATCGAGTCCAGTTTGCTATGAGGAAGAGTGGAAAACCTATATATTTATTTCCACTTTACTTCGAAATTACTGTAATTAGTGAAATGAGTTAGTGCCGAGTGTAACATTTCATTACGAAACATGCACTTTTCGATTATTTACCTATAAATCTAGTGATGTGTGATTAAAAGTTGATAACCTTAATTTTGATAACTCTTAACCTTAGAGTGGAATCTTGTATAATTTCTTCTCATATTATACATAGTGCAGTTAATCCTTCTTAGTAGTGGTTGTTGTACAAACATGGGCTCTATGGCAGTTTTATACGCATTTTTAGCAGTGCATTTCTGGTTTGGTTGTTATTATGACTGGAATTACGTGAAAATACCACAAGAGGAACATTCTATGGGCTCTAGCTTTGGAAAAACAGAAAAGTTAAAATTTTTAACATTCTGGAATGCGGTTAGTACAAAAAATATCGAGTACACATGCTTCATCGTCATATGAAGGGAATAAGGGAAACCAATATTAAAACTTAAAATATTACCTGAACTTTATAATTTAATGCGATTGTAAATAGAATCCCGTTTTTTATCTATAACGTTAGATATATTTTCGATTTGATTAAAACTAGTTTTTTAATGGAACGGAGGTTTTTGAGATATTTTTATCGTCTAATAATGCTTCAATATATTTAAAATGTTTCATCTAATAAAGTTTTCCTTTTCTGTACAGAATTATTTAAACATTTTGTTAGATTAAATCATATTTATTTGGTTAGATTTGTTTTCACAATTAAGTCTAAAACTATTTGATTCATCTTTCGGATTAAGTTTAGACGTAATCTCTATTTACATTATTTATTAAATGAACTCTTGTTTGAAAGGTGAATGACCTCAATATTGTGATGGTTCATAATATCCAAGTTTCTTAGTTGAAGTTAGAGGTATAACATTCTAATATTTATCTTTCTAATTATACATTCATTCATTCATTTTGTCTAATTCAAACTCAATGTTCTGAAGGAAATGAAAAAAACTTTCGTTACAGTATATTAACCTTGAAAATTGATGACCAATGTGCCCTTGGAAAGAGACATTACCTAATTTCCTACTTTTCAGAATAACGTATAAATATAATACAATAGTTGTTTTAATGCTTCAATGAGTTTTGTAGCATTTTTAATTGATCCTTGAAAAAATCCTTCTAGTCTAAAATCTCAAAGTCAGCACTTTCAATGTGCAGAGGATAAGGTAATATGTAGTTCAAAAAGGTTTGTGCTATACAGGTTGATTTATTCGTAATGTTATAGAGATCACAACAATACCACCAACAACTTTGAAATTATCCAATAAAATGTTGAGTCTGACTTTATACCAATGATTTAAAGTAAGAACGTGAATAGTTAATCTTATTTATTTATTTTCTTTACATTTTTAAAATTTATAAGTACAATATCCACCTTCTGGATAGTTTGCGTCGAATATTTTGAAAGTCTGTCATGAAATATAAACTATATGATTCGAAATAATTGGTGAATAGGTAGAAATTAGGTATACCTAATATATGTATGTTAGAAGAGAAAAAAACGAACAGTAACTATTTCTACGAGGCTTTTTTTTGCAGAATTTTTAAGATGCTTTTGGGTATGCACTGAACACGGTAAAATACAGCGACACTATTTTAGTTTCGGCATATTTTTCTATATTAGGCAAATGTTCCTTTTTTAATTTGGTAAAAATGGAAATTTAGTTAGGTATTAAATATATACAATATCTTATAGTATATAAAGATATACAAACGATATTTGCATGTAAGGTAAATTGAAATAATATACTTTAAAAGCGAAATGTTCGATAAGTTCTAAATATATACCCAAATTTTAAATTTTTTCTATATTATATTAGGCTGCAATGATTTAAAATACTTGGTATTTTCTAAGAAATAATTTTTCAGTTTTTTATATTTCGGTATCATTTCTAACAGGACCAATTAAATGTCGCAATGGTATTTTGGAATAATTTTTTGTTTTGTTTCAGTTGTTGCAAGGAGTTTTCTTCACAATATGCTTCTTAAATGACGTTATAGGTTCTAATGAACCTAATCCTAAGAAAACGCCGTTTATAAGAAGAATCAAAGATTTGGTAAGTACTGATGAGTGAAAGGAATGCGCCTTTTCTATTTGAGGTTTTCTATATTTCCTAATTAATCATAATGAATTAGACTACTTTATTTTCTTGGCTTTATCTTTGCATTACTTTCGAACGTTGTTTTAGGTATATTCATATCTAGAAAATAAATTTGAAACTGCAGTTATTTTCGTTTATTTTTAGACATACATAATACTGAATAACAATTTTTTTTCTTTGTTTGGTATTAATTGGGCAAATGAAATCATTATCTTTCTTCCATTCTCGATCTTTCCGTTATAACACTACCTTCATCATAGGACCTGAGAGACTTTTTTTTTATTGATAATTATTCTTTTAAAATGCAAAAACTTATAGGAGTTGAGGTTATACTACATCTCATTCAGACTTTTTGTAAGAACTTTTTGGAGTAGAAGTAATTAATAAATTCAATGGACGATGAATCTACTCTGTGATAGTTCATATTTAAATGAGAGGTAATAATAAAAACTTGTCTAAAAATCACTCACTGAACAATTCTTTATTCGACAAGTTTTATTTTTTCAACTAGTTTTATTCTTGAAAAGGCGAAACTAGTCGAATAAAGAATTGTTCAGTGAGTGATTTTTAGACAAGTTTTTATTATTACCTCTCATTTACGTAGAAGTAATTGTTATGCATTATTGGTTTAACTTTAAATGTTACAAACTGACAAAATATTTGTCTTCATAATTTTGGTATTTTTACAAGAACATAATTCATTTTCGCAAGAGCTGCTCTGTGAAAATATTAGTTTATATTAGAAATCAACATTTTCTATATATAAATATATAAAATTTTGTCTAGAGAATTGAATGAGAAATTGATGATGTAATTTTTTCACAGCTGTTCACCTCCTTGGCCTTTCCTCTTTCAATGTTCGTAGGACTTACGTTTTGGGCCTTATTCACCATCGACAGAGAACTTGTATTTCCAAAAGTACTGGACAAGTACTTTCCTGTATGGCTTAACCACATCATGCATACCAATATCATGATTTTTGTGATTCTGGAAATGATCATAAGTTATAGGACGTATCCGTCAAGAAAAACGGGAGTTTCAATCCTTTCAATTTTCATGTTGACTTACCTGATTTGGATTCATGTGATTTATCATTATACAGGCATATGGGTGTATCCTGTGCTGACAGTGCTGAATGCTCCAATGAGATTAGTATTTTTCGTGGTACTTTTATTTTTAATATTATTAATGTATTTGCTAGGAGAAAAAATGAATAAAATATTCTGGTCAAACCAAATAAAAGCAATTGAGACTAATAAGAAGAAGAAGAAACATTAATCTTTTTATATTTACAAGATAAAGTTTTATTGTTAATAAAATTATTATTTTTCATTTTGTGTTTGATTTTTGACATTGTGGTTTTAATTACCAGGTTTTATAATTTTGTATGAGCATCATTCTCCTCCTTATCAGAAATATAATATGTTGACATTGTAAACTAAATTAACTGCGGTTGATATGTCACCAGACTTCGAATTTTTATGAAGTATGGTGATAAAATAACAAATTTCATTTATAAAATTTTCCATATTTTCGAATTATTGTAAATTTGTAATCGCACAATGATTGAGATGAAAACGTTCGATACGCCATATATAACTGCAAAAACATTAAATCTGAACAAAGTAAAACAATTTTATTTTCCTCTATTAACCAACCTAGGACCCAGTTCATGTAGTAATGTGGCTGCATCTTTCTCTTTCTATTTACCTGTATTAATCTGGTCGATTTATTTGAAAATCTCTTTCAAATAATAATAGGCACTTTTTTGGCATGTTGTCAAAATCAGCGAAGTTTCGACACATGAATTTTTATCGATTTCTATGCTAAGGTTAATGCTACAGCTCAACTCTATTCACAAGCCATGAACTACGAAATCTGGCAACATCTAAGTAGTACGAAATAGAAATCCAAAATTAAGCTGTGAAAAGTGCTATTGTTTGAAGTTGTTGAAGAAAAAGAAAGAAATTTCTCACAAATTTCATATATAAACAGGGATGCCTGTTGAGTTTTACATTGTGCTTTTTTTGGTTATACCAGGAGAGGTAGAAATAATTCCGAACTTTTTCCATCTCATAATTGTGTAAAAACAAAAATCCGCGTTTTCGTTATTGTGCAATTATGTGATGTATAGTGTGCAGATAGTACTACTGTGTTTTTTCAGCAGCAGACTAAAGAATACCTTTGAAAATTGTATGTAAATAGCTAGCTATGACTGAAGTTTTGAGTGAGTAGTTCAGGCATTAACAAAAGTATTATCTGCTAGATTTGTTCTTTCTCGAAATTAGTAGAGTTCTTTGTTAGGTTTGGTAGTTATTTAGAGCTAATCTTTGTCTTTATTGGTCTTGTTCTTGATATTAGGCAGCACAAAAATTAACATGTCAAGTCTCCACTGTGCCTGGATGTAAGACGCACTACAAAACTTACCTCGAGTCTGGCGAACCACCAGTTTCTGTTTTCCAAAGAATGGAAATCTAATGAATCGAAGGCAAATAAATATTCCTATACATAGATAATTGTATGATCTACAATTTGTATTAAAACTATTTTTTTATATAACGTTAATGTTAACGTTAAATGTTGTAAAAAGCCAATCATTACATGAAGCCATCCCATTATTCGAATATCGATCGGTCTACCGGAATGGTCCGATGCGACGTTGCCAATTATATGTTTATGGCTTGTAAGTAAAGTTAGGCTGTGCCACGACCACCTTTACTACAGGCCATGAAATGAATATCCGACATACGTCGCAAGGTTGCCTAATATTGCCGCCTTTTCTTGTAGTGGTATACTAAAGCAAACAGGACGCTTCCCAAAACTTTCGCAATTAGAAGTTAAATAATTTGAGCTTTCGGTATAAATACTATATTTTTCAATAGTGTACAGTGTATTACAAGTGATGATGTTGATAATTTGTTGAAATCTCGACATCAAACACTAAAAAACGAAGTGTTTAGTTTGTTTACAAATTTCAGTGAAACGAAATCAATTTCGTGTTGTTCAAGACTTTCGTAGTTTTAAGTAGAATATTTTACGATTTCAGTTCTAATTCTCTATTCTTCAATTCTCTATAGTGTTATTTACGTGCTAGTGTTGATATTTTGTGGATAACCTAATATCAAATTATAAAAACGAAGTGTTTTGTGTGTACCGATTTAATCGAATCGAAGTTGTGTTGTGTTTCGAGTACTTACGGATTACTTACAAATAATTTGTTTGTGAAATATAGTGCAGAGGATAAGTATTCCGTAGACGATTGAGTAAATTTCAAGCTTGGAATAGGTGAGTTTATTTATAGTAATAAGTATATTTTCTAACCTATTTATTACCGATAACCATCGAATAGACAGATCGCTATTCACAAATCTAACTAACAATAACATATTCTTTCAAAATCCAAACTTTCCTCAAAACAGAATTTTTGGAAGCTATGATTTTATTTATTATTGATAATATTTTAATTATTTGCAACAGGGAGGGCTGAATATACTTACAGAAAATGTCTTATTTCACATGTGTTCCATATTTGAAAAAATTATTAAAGGTATTTCTCTTGAACGTGCCTTTTTGTATAATATACACCAGAAAGCAATTTTGTGTAATCTCACTATTTTAAGAGTGTCATTGGATGAGTCCTTAAAGATTTTTGTTGTTGCTGTTTATGTGATGAAGACAATAAAAATATTCTGAACATGCTGTGTTCAATTTTTTCGAATATCTTATTGAATGATCAGACAAAAAAAAAAATGGAGCCGGACACTAGAAAACTGAAACAAAAAATAAACGAAGAAAGCTCAATACTTTCATGAAGTAGTTTGTTGGTTGCTCTAATCAAAAATATAATATTCATTTATACTAAGGTAAATAATTCAATTTGAGTAATTCCTACAGCGTTTCTTTCAAGGTTCCTATTCTCTCAAATAATTTAATAAATTTGGTTAGGCAACTTTTCATGTAAATAAATCCCACTGACTAATAGAGGTATTTTTTACGCAGTGGGGCTTTATCGAAAACATCGTTGTTTTCTTGCAATAATAAATGTTTTACAGTTTTCTGTTACAGAAATATGTGCTCAGAATACCCAATATAATATTCTATATATTATACATGCTAATAATATTCATTGTTTGTTCACAATATACAAAAATCGTTGAAATAATGCTTGAAAGCTTGGAACATACGACTAGGATAGTATACAACTAAGCACAATTTGGCAACACCGAGGGACTCGGCTCTTCATGGCCTGTATAAAGGGGGTCGTGGCTGTGCTAAAGTTAGTACTTAAATTATTTGAGTAAGTACAGTTAGGTTGTTGGTATTGTCATTATATTCCACATTATGAAGTTTCCCACTCGTGCAAAACGAGCAAGTAAAGATCCCAAAAACCAGTCATGTCAGTCGTTTCAAAATTTTCTCTTGATTCTCATTTTAACTGGAGACTAATGCTTTATGGATTTAATTCTAGGATTCTTGTAATAACTGACTAACAAGTGGTTGATAGACTTTTAATGATAAAAGGCATTCGAAGCAATTATAATAATAAATTCAATGGAAATTACGTGTCCATACCAATTAAATATAAAACAATTGATGAACAATGAAACAATTGAAAAATAAACAGAAAAACTCCTAAACTGAAAAATTGAAGAAAAAATACTGAAAAGTTAAACCCACAAAAGTAGGAAGTATTATTCAGTGGCAAGATAATTAATCAAAGATGAGATGATCAGTTAGAAATTATTTCTGAAATGGTTTCACATTCATTCAAAAGTATTATTAGAAAACCAGGAAAATAATAATATCGTGTGCAGTTGGCTGGAAACTCAAGTGTATTGTTCTGACGTCATTTCTGAAACGAGTATCGGTATTTTACGTCAAAACCAAATAAAATGCATTAAAATATAACAGGACGCATTTGACCTTGACTGAAATTTGAAATTTTTATGAACAAACAGAACAAATCACGAATATTTATCCCTTGTATGGAACATGGTTGAATTTGAGTAATAACCAATCTAAAAATTATTAAAAGAGAACAATCCTGAAAATTAAAATGACGGTTCCTACGAATCCCTTTATTACTGTTCAAGTTCTATGTGAGGTCATTAGATGAGAATGACTTGCATTTTTATTGGAAAATTCCAGAAATCCATATTGCCTGCTTTGTTTTGCTGAACGCTGTGAATAAGAATAAAAATGCCTCCAGATCAGAGAAAAGTTGAACGGAAACCTCTAGTAAGTAAATTTTATATTGTTGTGTAATTCTAAAGACAAAAGTGTCTTTGAATAAATGTTATATCTCGAAATGGAAAAATATTTCAATTCATACTTTTAGCCACCATTATCTCCAGGTCCTGTTTTGGATATATCTGATGATGAACTTGTTACAATATCTGTTCGAGATCTGAATAGACAACTCAAAATGAGAGGACTCTCTCGGGAGGATATAGTTCGGATGAAACAGAGAAGAAGAACATTGAAAAATAGAGGTTACGCTGCTTCTTGCAGGATTAAGAGAATTGAGCAGAAAGATGATCTTGAAAGTGAGAAAACACAAGAATGGCGAGGCTTAGAAGCTACTCAAGAAGAAGTCCTAAGAATGAAGGAGGAAATGAGTAGTTTAAAAAGTCGATTTGAAGCACTAAAGAAGTTCGCAATAAGTAATAAAATCCTGTTCCTCAAGAATATGATACTTTATAATGCAATTTAATTATAAAATTTTTATATATAGAAATAATTCACCTTTTTTTCAAATAAAATAGTCATTTAAGTAAGTTTATTAATTTCGATACAATTTTGACATTAATACTATTTCCTAATACCATATATTTTTGTCTATCACTAAGACCTTCTGGAAATTTCAAAGTATCTGGAAAACATAAAAGCCTACTGACCTCCAAAGGAGTGAAATAACGTACATTAAGTGATTTTAATAAATATTCTTTGTAACTTTTATCTATATCTTCATCTGCTTTCAAACGATTCAAAATTTCTTCGCATTCAATCTCAGAAATTTTAGAAAATACACTTCCAGTACCTTCAACATATCTTCCATAGGCTTTAGTAAAACAACAAGACCTTTTTGATCCTGTGAAACATATATCTAATAGTTTCCAGTATTTGTGTAATAAATTCATTGGTAGTAAATAAGTGTCTGTATCTGCTGCAACTAAGATGTTTTCAATTCCAAAATTGGTATCTTTGAACACTTCAATTGGCAAATGATCCATCTGAAATTAATAGTTATTTAGGAAATTACTTTTTCTTTAGGAAATTCTTTTTATTTTAACTAGTAATACAAGATTATTTTATTTCTTACCACTGGTCTAACATCAAAAGAAAATTTTTGTGGATGTTTTTTTGCTAAGCAGTAGTAACGCAATCTAGAATTTGGAATACCTAAATCCATAGGATTGAGAAGAAATTCTTGAAAAGTGAAATTGCACTTTTTTAATACTTGTATGAGCACATTTCTCATGTTGGAAATTTCAAAACCTTTAACATTTTCAATTAGTACATTTGACACTTTGAGTTTAGGTAAAATATCTAAAATATGCATTAAAGCTGATGTTCTTGAGTCGTTCATATCTCCTTTCAAGCCATTTCTTGTGAATGGTTGGCAAGGGGGCGACATTAAAATTGTATCAGCTCTAAAGCTGTTTAAGAAATCTGCTGATAAAGATTGTATGTTACGACTCAACTGCTTAACATCGGGAAAATTGTATGTGTAAATCTTATTCGCAACAGGATTTATATCTACCGCTAGAACAACTTCTCCCTCGACATCACTGCCTGCAAGAAATTTTAGTTAGAATAAGATATTTTTAGTAAAAGGACCAACCTTTCAATGCAAAGTGCATTCCACCTATACCACTAAATAATTCGATAATCTTCATAACTTAAAATAAAATAACGCACTCGTGTAGCTGTTTTGATAATTTAGATTTAGAGGTTAATATAAATATAACCTGCATAATACAAAAATATTTTTATAAGATTAAGTGCATATACAAATATACTCAAAAAAGAATCACTGCAAAAGATAAACTAGACCTTAAATTTCTATCAAGTTTTTAATTGTTTGAAAAAAGACAGGATGTATAATTAATGAAAGAATTCATAAATTAAAATTGAATAAATAAAATTTCTTTACTATTCATTATCTATCAAACAATTTTTTTTTTCATAGAAATAGATTAATCAACAAAAATTTGGATTAATATAATCTCTTTGCCTTATTTGATTATTTTTACAATTTTAACATTCATCTGTATGCACGAACATATCTCATGTTATTGTTTCAGAGTTTTTGTAATATTGTATTTATTTACTATTCTCTTTTAAAAAAAATTATGAAATTTCTAGGTATTTGTTTGATAATAGAAAAAAGATTTGGTTTTCATTATTGTGATCAAATTGATCCAGTTGCTGCTTTCACTTGTCATGTAAGATTATTAAATTTTGGAGATTATAGGCAAATTTCAGTAATAACATTTAATAAAATGAGTGGTAGAGATAATAGAGAATTTAAAAATGCTCTTCGAGACATCGCCACACATGCACATTTTTTAGACAGCCCATTTGGTAAATAAAAAAATGTCATACATTTCGCTATTACATTCCAAATGATTTTCAGATCGTGTTAGATGTGCCGAATGGGTCAGAAAATTAATTTCTTTACCCGACGATAATTTGGAAAGTGCCAAAACTCGTAATGAATACGCCCAGTTGCTGAGAATACAAGTGAGAAATCAACTTATACATGGACCTTTCAGTTCCCCACCTCCAGAAAACCATATTGGACTCTGTCCACTCACTGAAAGTCTCGGAACTTTGATTGGAAAACAGGCAGGTTTTAATGTCGTAGATTTGTTATGAAATTAATTTTGTTGAATTTTTAGATTCCATTCCTGCCGAGAACTGGTCAAATCCAACCTGTTTTACATCATAAGTCACCAGATGGTAGAGCTTATATATCTGCCAAACAAATTTCAGGTGGTGGTGTATTTGTTTACATGGCAGTAAGTCCAGATGGACTTGATTGAACATCTATAATTATATTGTACCAGTCCCTTCTCTCCAAAAATATAACCCATTAAAGAAATTTGTGTTTATAATTAAATAACAAATTCTGCATCATTTATAGTTTATTAATTTCAAGTTGATATCTCACAAAACCAAATATTAAACAAGATAAAGCTGATATATTTATATATATAGAAATATTTTAAACTTAGACATATTCAACATAGATTCTTACCATTTTAAAATAAAAGTGTTTATTTTTATTCCAAGAATACACTATAAAAGTTTGATTAATATTAAATTTAACATAATAGGAATGCCATCAGTCGAAACTTATCAACTCTGCTGTTTGTGCTTCTTCTTGTTTACTTGGTTGAGTTGGAGTTTGTTGGGGAACTTGAGGACTGGCAGGTGGCGCTCCAGGTTGCTGTGAGTACTGCTGGGGGGTTACACCAGGCATCGGACCTATCATACCTGAAAATGAGATATTGGTTAAAAAATATTTTTGTATCAATAATTCTTTGAAACATAAAAAGATTAACTACACAAAACTAAAAAAACTTTGGTTTGTAAAGGGAATATGTATTTACATTAGGGATTTTAGAATACAAATGTAGTTTGGGCATGTTATGTTTATTGAGTGGTTATATGAAATTATCGAAAACCATGGACATATATATCATTATTCATCCAAATATCATTTGTTTATCATTCATGCTTAGAAGACTTGAAATACAGACTATTTCAATGAAAATGATTTTACTTCCGACATTGTTTGGCAGGAGTGCAATCTCAATTTTTTTTATTATAGGACTTCATGCTTGGCGTTTTATATCGAAATTTCTTCATCTAAATTTCGATTGAAAGATTTTCAAGAAATAGGTGAGAAGATGTAACTTCATCAAAAGTATACTTACATTATTGCTCTTGATAATGGGGTAAGATCAAAAATTTACTTGCCTAGTGTGATTTAAAGTGTAAATGTTCCGATATGTTAAACAGTTATACATATATGGGTTATTACCCTGACTAGCATTATGAGTGCTTGACTGGACCATTGGCATGACAGCTGGATTATTAACCGGTTGTTGAGGCAGATACCCCATACCAATGTGTTGAGACATTTGAGCTTGTGGAGGCATCTGCTGTTTTCCAGGATCTTGATTATGAATTGGTGGACCCTGTAAGGCGGCATTAGAAGGTACATTATTCTGGCTTCCAACCGGATTGAAACCAGGAGGCATATGCATCTGATGTTGTACTTGTGCCATGGGACCTGTACCATTAGATATACAATAATATGAGGTATTCACAAGAAGAAACATTCAAAATGTCATTAGTATGAATACAATCGAAAAGAAAGAATTATGTTGTGTAATCAACAGATGAATACTGTATACTCAAGTTCACAAGTTACTCACACTATACAAACCTTATCAATAATTTTGTTTCCCACAAACTCCCTTTAGCTATAA
Source organism: Henosepilachna vigintioctopunctata (assembly GCA_030704895.1). Lineage (NCBI taxonomy): Eukaryota > Metazoa > Arthropoda > Insecta > Coleoptera > Coccinellidae > Henosepilachna > Henosepilachna vigintioctopunctata. The sequence goes on along the minus strand of JARQZJ010000095.1, from coordinate 3,489,278 downwards.
TATTTATCTTTCTAAATATCAATTTTTTCTTTTAGATAGGGACAGTTATTTTGTGATGTATATCTTTGCATAGAAGAACATTATAAAAATGTATACTTAATTTGTATTCCGACAGGCCAAGAAAAACTTCCTTTCCAATTGACTGTAGTGCGTTCGGAATAGTTTGCAAAGCAACACAGTTACTGCACCAACAATAAATAGCATCGAAAATAGAATGGATGATAACTTGTGGAATTTCAAGACGAATTTGAATCACTGCTTCTAAATAATAAATTGAAAACTATCGATTCTTGATAATGTATTTCAAAATACTTTGAAATGAAACATTTATTTTTAGTAGTTTCATCGGTTTGACCACTTGCTGCATCAAATAATAATATAAAAACATATTTGGATATACAATGGAATGAACCACAGAATAACGAAATTTATTGAAAGTACTTGTAGTTGAAAATGGGTATGAATATTATTAATGATGATTGGATTGTTTCTGATACTAAAAAATATTTACCAATTAGTAAACTATTATCTACATCATTAAGCAATAAAGATCACCATGTTCAATGATTTTTGCAATTCACTTCTAATGGATTATCATATGGATTACACGATAAGACCCAGTGAAACAGTAAGCAAGAGTACCCAAGAAACATAGAGTCCATATTTTTTGAAATAGGTTAACCATTTATCAAATTTTACCTTGTGGAGGTCCTCCCATATGTGCCACCTGGGGCGTTGAAATGTGCGCAGTCTGGCCCGGCATTATGCCCGGTCCTACCATAACATTATGTGGGGGACCGTATTGATGGTAGGAACCGACCGGCGGCGCACTGTTTGGCGGGTATTGCTGTCCGTGCACCATATAGCCCATAGGATACTGCTGGTTTCCCATAAGGGCTTGCTGCTTCTGCTGTTCTTGCCTCATCTGCATTTCTCTTTCTTGTTCCTGAAATGTATAAATATTGAGCCTAAATTTTAGGTAAATGTATAACATACAAAATCGAACTATTTAATAATCGACTATTGGCTAATAACTAGATTTCCTTTCCAACACATTTTCACGCAATGTTCAGACCCGAGTTTGCGAGACAAAACAAAGTAGACTGACAGTCAAAATAAAGAAAACCATGATATAGTAAAAATTCTGTGGTAAAGTGATTTAGTGAAATATCATTTCAATTGTGTTTTAATATGAGTTGCTATTTAAGTTGGTATTGATGAATATCTTTTTAATTTACATTCTATTAAATCAGAGTCGAGTGGTTAACTGAATAAATTTAGAAAAGTTGATATATCCACCTGTACACGTTGTAAAACAAGTTGCCTCTGGTATTGCAGGTACTCTTGTTTCTTTTTACGCATTATATCTAACTTGTGGGCCATCTGAAGCTGTCTCAGCTTCTCGGCTTCCTCAGCCTCCCTCCTCAATTTTTCCCTGTGCTCTTCGCGTAAAGCATCTAGAGCTGCGCGCGCATCTTTGACTTGAGCAAGCTTGTCTTGCAGAATCTCGAAATGGAGTCGGCTATCATCGTGTTCTTTTATATATCCTAGGAGCTTGGAATGCATAGCAGTAATATTCATGAAGAGAGTTTGAACGCTGGTATCGTTTGCAATGGATCTTCCTAATAAATAAAAATAAATTACATCAATTTGAAACATATTAGTATTGAATAACAGAAATATTGTCAATTCAATAGAAACAAAAATGGATTTGTCTTTTTTCCCTTAGGGATGCGTTCTCTGTCCTATTTCAGTAATATCTACGACAAAATTCGCTGTTATTCAACGAGATATCTCAATTCGCGATCATACAACCAGATATGCTCAGATTTCAGAGAACTGTGTTTGAGATTGAGCGATTATTTTATTTTTGATTCTGATGGTTTACTGAGGTATTTTTTCCCTATTGTATACATGGGATTCGACGGGCATATTTTGGATGCTCTCAGGTGCAATTTTAAAACTGCATTTTGGCACTTGTCTAAGTTATACCAGGGCCAAAGAATTATTAGCTAGATTGGTGTTTTTATTGCTTTCTACCACACAATATTTTTAAACCGAATAAGTTGAATATTATTGCGTTTTTCCACTTTTGCAGACTCTTTTCACCTTTGAAATTTGTTTTGTATATCTGGTTTTAGTTGTAACTCATATTAATTATAAGGTATCATTTGTATTTGTTAATGAGTTGATAATAATTCACCAACCTCTGCTCGAGTTGCTCTTCATTCTATTTATAAATATTTCAACCTGAGATCTCAGTGTATTAATAAACTCCTCCAATTCGTTGTTAATCATTCCATCCTCTTTGTTTTTATATTTCTGGTCACTATTTTGGAGAGGAATGGTGGAAACCGCGGGGGCCGATGGACTGGTCGGTCTAGCGCATTCAGTGGTACTCGAAGGTGTGCGAGACTCCCAGTAAGAACGGTTCAGATACTTAGCTAACTCGGGATTGACAGAATCATCTTCTTGTTGCTGATCCACTGGACGAGAAGGTTCTGAAATTTTAAAGTTCAATAGTTTTATTTTTGTCTAAAATCTCTGGCAGTGATGAAATTTACCTGTTTTATAACTACTATATGTCGGCGATGAAGTTGACTTCATTCTAGCAGCACGTTCTTTTTCTTTTTCCTTGCTCTCAGCTTCCGATTGGCTGAGTGCGAGAGCCAGTCGTAGATCGTCCTCTTCTTGCAATTCATCTTTGGTTTTCTTAGTTGGTTGCTGTAAGTATTTGCTCATTAAAAGATATCATCAAGTCAAAATATGAAATGAATAATTTATAAGAGAAAATGTGAATAATTAACAATGAATTTAATTTGGAAGAATATTACTGAATGAAAGGTGTCATACATCAAACAATACTCAGGTTATAAAATATGTCACAAACTTCAAAAAGCAGTTTTTTTAACATTAATATTTGAAAATGTGCAAACAAAAGTCGCTTTCTGCTCTCATTGAAGCAAGTTGACAACAATGAAGTAATATAATTGTATGGCTGAACTCATAACATAGAAGAAATACATAGAAGAAATGCTACATAAAAACGGGCGCATATTTATACTCTCCTTAAATACAAATGAAAATAAGTGTATGAAAATACAGTTTAGTTCCTTTTGATACTATATAACTACATTTTTTCTCAAATTTCGACTAATGGGAGAAGTACAATAAAAATACATTAGCATTTTTAGGTCGTTTTTAGGTATATTTTTTACAGTTGTACTTTATTGAAACAGCTGTTACTTTATAGAACACAGCGTGAATACCAGATTTAGCAGCAACTTTTTATCAATTCCGCAATACAGTAAATCTATGTCTTCATAGCTACTCCTATTTGGCACCAAGATTCTATAATGAATTGTCATTTGAATTAAAAAATATTGTTTACATTAAAAAATTCAAGCCTGCCACAAAGAACTGGATGAAAACAAAGGTCAGATATATGATTCATCAACTGGTGAACATTTAAAAGCTAAAGTGGTTCTAAAAGAATATATGATAGTGTTACACATTTTTATAATATTGATATTCGCTTCTCCATTTTTAATTTCATTTCATAGTTATCAAATTTTTATATTGATAAGTTATTTCTCAAATTGTTAAAAATACCTTGATATGTATGTAGGTATTGAATATTGCAGAATTTAAATAGACATTATTCATACTCACTACAAGCTACGATCTTTGTGAGAAAATGTATTATATTTGTTTACGCTACAAAATTGACAAGATAGATTTTAAAATTAGAACACTATTTTTTCACCTATATAATTGTATTACGAGAACCTTAAATAAAGATTATTATTATTATATTATTATTTACCTAGTTTAAACGGTTTGTACTACGTTTCGAATTGCCATAACAATTAAGAACATGAATTGTTATTGTAAATGTTGATAACATTATTTATATTCTCTAAAATTAGACTATTTTTACTAAAACAATTTACCTGCTTTTGCTGGTACAAGCTACTCTTCAAGTATTCATAGGGTAATTCTTCGGTTTTGCTAGAGCTCTTCGATATCGAGGCTTTGGAAGCCTCAGCATAACAAGAATCGCAAACTCTCACCTGAAAAAATTGAAATTTAATATAACACCAATCAGAACAAAAGTGGGTTGACATTAACCTATATTAGCATAAAATGACAACTGATTGCTTTATATTTTTTTAAAAGTAATTGTAAAATGAATTTATATTTTTATAAAATTATATAAATTTTTATATTATATAAATTATATAATAAATAAAATAATTGAAAAAGGTACAAACACATCACAAAACAAATTGAAATAATAACCAGTAAGTTTAATATGCACATCAAAAAAGAGCCCATGAAATTGCTAATTTACAGATACACATTTTGAAGGATAGAAAAATAGAATGCTAATTTACCTCTTTTTCAATGCCAAACTTAGGAAGAGTTATTGTTTTCTGAGAACACTCTCCACAAAATACTTGGCCGCAGGCTCGACAATGGTGCTTCCGATTGATGAAACTAAACGGCGTTCGACACCGATGACAAGACCCTCCATCTACCCAAGTTGGGGCATTTGTAGACGAAAACATCGCTTCGCTTTCGCGTAAAGCCGGAAACTTGAAACCTTCCGCCTTCATTTGACTTACAATATCCTGTTAGAGAATTAATCCAATTATGTGTGGTATTGATCTAGTATACATACTGATGTGTTTTACTGATTTGCAATGTGATGATTTACTGGTTTTATCAATAAAAAAACTCTTAACAACTATGAAAAGATTTAAAAGCTATTTGCTAAGAGTACACATTCAGTTAGATATAAGAACTACGTTTCTAGAGAGTTTGAGCTACTGTCCGGCGTGCGTCAGGGCTCGCACTTGGGTCCTACCCTATATAACATTTTTATGAACGATATTAAGACGGCTGTTAATGCGAAATTCTTAATGTTTGCCGATGATATTAAGATTTGACAGTAGCTGGTGTTGAAGACAGAGACAATTACATATTGCTTCTTTCGTTAAGTGGACTGAGACAAATTGTTTCTAAATACAAATTAGTGAAATATTATTTCTTTTCACAGATCTGGTTGCCGAACTCTGCATGACTATTATCTAGGGAATCACCTATTTCAGCGAGTTGTGTCTATTTGTGACATGGGTATTATTTTCGACGTCTCGGTTAATTTTAAGAAGCATTTGAGTAGCATTGTTTAGAAATCTCTACAGATGTTGAGATTCGTTATCTTCAACTCTGCTTGATTTTGGGTCAATATTATTAGACACATATATTGCTATGATTTGGTCTCCATCTTACCACTTCTACATTGATAGACTGAAACATGTTAATAGAAAATTCCTGCAATTCTCATTTTTATCATTCAAATTTTGTATTGCGCCTTAAAGTTGTGACGCCAAGTTTGTCTAATTTAATCTGTACTCTCTGCAGGACAGAAGGCGTTTGTCTGATCTATTTTCAGATGATTTATTTCAATTTACATGGTAGAATTAAGAGACATACACATACACTTTTTTGTACTAAAATGCATGGGTCAAATTACATTGCCAACTATTTTCTCAATCGCCTACTTAACTTATTTAATAGCTATACCATGTATTTATGTTCTGGATCACTGAAGTCATTTAATAATAATAATGTGTTTTTATTCCATTATAAACTGTAAGTAATACAAAGTAATACAAATTTGGTTCTTTACAGTAAATGGACAGTGTCAAATAAAAACTTCCACCTCCAAGAGCAGGTGGTTTCTACCCTCTATCAATCACACAAACTATCCATTTCACACACAAGCCTTACACACAGCATGTGTGTAAGGCTTACAGTCTACAATAAATTTTAAAACTTTCTGCTTGAATTGCCTTTGCTCCATTGTCAGATGAAATTATTTTGGGAGACTATTGTAAAGCCTCAAACACATGTATCTTACATTATTTTCCGTTACTCTAAGACGGTGAGGCGGGCAGACATATAGTCTAGTTTGACGTGTTTTATTCCTTTTTCTAAGTTCAACAAAATAGTCTGTTTTTTTGTGAGAACACAATGCAAAAAATATATATATGGACCTATAACTGTCAGCATATTGTTTGTCTGAATACTTCTCTGCAGGTCATTCTAAATTGCATATGAAATATTTATCTGGACTAGTGTCTGAATTATAAATATGCTATTATTGATCTATCTGCACGAGTAAATATGCTATTTATTTATAAAGTTTCTCCAGATAACAATCCCATAATTCAACTGGGAGTAGAAATTTGCATAATACAGTATTATAAGGGTTTTCTTGCCTATTTGAGATTTTAGCAAAGGTATAAATTCATTGAGCTCAATTTATTGCTAAGATAATCAATGTGACCGAAACATTTTAGATTAGAGTGAATCTGAATACCTAGAAAATTTGTTGAGTCTACTATTTCCAAATATGATTTGCCTAATTCGATCTCCTTTGGGGATTTATTCCTAGAGCGGTCAGTTTTAAAAATGTTCTGTTTTACTTTCATTAAATTTCAAGTTATTCATGATGCACCAGTTCTGAGCTATATCAAACACATCCTTTGTATAATCTATAGTTTCTGCTATTGTGCTTCCAGTTTGTACTTTATTGGTATTATCTACATATATAAATATGTGTTGTTTGAATGTTCAATGAGATCAGGTAGTTCGTTTATGTATATAACTTAAAGGAGAAGTCCCAATATACTGCCCCAAGACATTCCTATTGAAGAGACTTTATCATCAGAGCTAAATACTTCACCCTCCTCCTCAATAATTACTCTTTGTATTCTATTTTTAACTAACTACCTATTAATGTCGAACTTCTACCTCTGATTTTTCATCTTCCATCTTCCATAGAAGATGCTTATGTTTGACACAGTCGAAAGCACTAGTTAGAATAGAAATAGTCATTTATGATAAAGATTCGTCGATTGATCAATATGATTTTAAACTTGGTGGACATCTGATTATAGATGTGCTTTTTATATTTTATATATAGGAAGCATAATGATAATGATAAAAATACTGATATTTATTTTGTTATTCGTTGATAATATTTGTGTGATTACAAAAATTCATGTGCATGGTATTTTTTAGTAATTAGATAATTATTTTGTATTGGTATACTTAAATGTAAAAAGCAGGTTTCACGTCATTAACAAACACTACATATTGTAATGAATGCTTATCAATAAATAAATAAATGGATCTCAAATATTAAAGTAAACAATGACTTTCTTGTAGATATTTTAGCACTTGATAGTTTGATAAATCCTAAGTTAATGTGAATAAATTAATCTGGACTTTATGGGGGTTCCCGGATATCTTGAATAACTTACAATTAAAAAAAAAAGTCAGTGCAACAGTGCCCATTGTTAGCAGTATATCCTTTCAAGCAATTTAAACAAATATATCTAATAAACGCTCATTCAACACTATAAATTGCTATCAAATTCAATAAAGTGAATATTATACTATTTACTTTGGATTGCTATATTATTATTACAAACATATTTAATAATGAACACGAAAAAACTAAATCTATCAAATTACTCAATCTATATTATTCAATATCTAATGACTTTGATACTTGGAGAAAATTAATATTCATAATGAAAGAATTTTGTTTTATTAAAATACTATTTACTTACATGTAATGCCTCAAATTTTGAATTTGTTTTGAAAACCTGTGCCCAAGTCTGCAGTAATTCTAAAATTTTAGAACGAATGTTATTATGAGTTGTAGTTTTTACCAATTCATAAAGTGTATCAAGAAAAGCTCTGGTCGACAATTCATCATGCACTGTAGGACCTGAAAACAGAGTTCTATTAAGATACAGTAACTTCTTCCCAAGGTATTAACTCACAGTTTTTGACTATACTTTCCAATACCAGAAGCGCATGAAGAATAGTATGTGGATTATTTGTATTCTGTAATTTTTTTTTTAATGCATTGAAGGCAGTTTTTGGGCTAAAAGTTGAAAAAAGCAATGTTACACAAAAACAATTACACTATTTCAATTATACTCACGCAACGTCTTCTTGTCTTATCATATCACATATTGTAAGCGTCGTAGCCAAATCGGGTTCCATAAGCAAATGGCTAGTAGCTTTATCTAAAGGGATGAATATTTGCTATTAGAAATTCTATAAAATAAAAATATGTAAAACTTACCAAGTAATTTTCCAAACTGTCCTGATCCAACCATCTTAATTTATTTTTATTTTAAATTTTTAAAATGTTAATTTTTCCCGGAAAATACAAGTTTAAATTGAAATGACTCACTTATATTATGAATTGTTTCACTTGGATTGATTAAATATTCCAATAATGAAACATCATCTAAACAGCTGATTTTGATAGTTTTGATCACAGAACATACTTAAGAATATCTTTACTTCTTGAATTTTTTGAACTCTACACTAATCCCTACATTGTTACTAATGAGTAACACTATAAATGATATTCTGTAATTTCAATATAATGCAATATGAAAATTTAAAAAAATGGAATGTGTTCTATTCTCATTCTCATTATTGCTTTTTTCTTTCAAAGTGATGATGATCTGACAAAACAAAAGAAAAATGAAAAAAGGCATTAAGAATACCTCTATTACTCTATGCATTCAATGAATTCTTATCTCAGAACCACGAAGTATTATATCTATACTTCGTGCTCAGAACATAAAATAAATATGAGTATATTCTGTGGTTGAATGCTTGAATGTATATACAAAAAACAGCTTAGGAGATGTAGTTAAGGTTCTTATTTATTTCACCCTTTAAAGGCAATCAAATCCTTATTTGAAGTTTAATTTCTATTACTCGACAATGGCCCAAGGAACTTGCTACTACGAGGAAGACGATAGTGAAGATGATCCTGTTATTGCTGAGGTATATTTGTATTCTTTTCTACAGGTTATTTTTCACATGTGGTGATTATCTTTTAAGTTTCCAGTGTACCATTCTCGACGCCTACAAGAAAATGTATATTTATTTCAATACCCGCTTGAACCTCAAAGAAATTTGAATGCATTCAACATAAAAAAAGCCTTTTTCAAACCTGAAAATCAAGAAATGAAGCTTGAACAATGTATCAACATTGAAAGCAGAAGTTTCGATGGTGGTAGGGCTGAAATAATTGCACATGAAGTGGATGGGCCATCGGAAAAGCGAAAGCCAGGAGCTGAAGTTTTTTTTGAAAACGAAATAGTTGATAAAATGTTACTGTCATCGACAAAAGGTGTTAAAGAACCTGAGAAGTATGCTGTAGCAGCTTTTACTGGAAAAGAACTTCATCTCACAACCTTGAGAGGGATATTTCAATTTAGGCCTGCAGTTCCTCATTTAGAACAAGCTTTGCAGAGGAAGAAAAGGAAAGATGAAAATGGGGCTGTATCTTCTGATGAAGAAGCTGGACCAAGTAATGCAAAACAAGTAACAGTTAAGTTTAAACGAAATGATGAAAGATGGAACAATATTCAAAATAACTCTTTCAAAAGTTTAAAAATGAAAAGTGCTAGTGAAAAATGGATAGAATGCGGATGGAATGAACCAGATGCCACTATCAGTAAAGTAAGAAAACTTATTTAATGTTATTGTAAGCAACATTTTTTTGGTAATTTAGGTATATATGATATACCGTAAATATTTTCATGAAATATTTCAAATTATAATTAAAGTTTTTTAATCTTTAGATTGAGAAACTTAAGTTGTTGGCAGAAAATTTGGATAATACTAATCAAGCAAATAGCTTGACAGAAAAGGAATATATAAGACTGCTGGTACCAGAAGATCAGGAACAGTCTTCTGTGGAACCGGCTTTACCCTCCCATGTGATGTCTCTTCATGCTCTCCGGGAGCTGCCATTATTAGAACAGTGTAGATTACTGTTAAAAGATGGTAAGATCTTGTTGAGAAAATGAACAATATCTATCACGGTATATTTCATGAAAATTAATATTTTTAGCTCAGATAATCCAATTCCAACAGATGATGATGCTTTTGGCTGGGTGTGTTGGATTAAATGCCGATTGTTTATTGAAAGCTTTAGCAAAAGTTGCAGTTTTGGTAAGAGGCAATTGGGTTGTAAAATCAGATGTTTTATACCCACCCAATACTCTTTCAGCAACAAGTGGTGTTCCTTCAGATCATATGTGCAGAGCAAGAGACTATGTGGTGAGTAAAAAGCGCATATTAATATTTTTCCACCTACAATTTTAGACTAGAAAATTTTTGAGAGCTTAAAATTTTTATCAATTTTAGTATTATATACTTGAACACTTTCTGGTTTTTTGTTTGATACATGTGGAGTCCGTGTATATTTTTTAAATTTGTCTTTAAATTAAGTTTTTTCTTTCAGCTGTATCTATTTACAAAACATCAGTATGTGGAACGTAAAAAAGTATCTTCTGTGATGAAAATTCCTGCTGAGGAAGTAAAAGAAATATTCACTGGTATTTCCAAATTGCGACACAATAAGGGCTGGGAGCTGACATTAGCTACTGACAATGATTTTATAGCAAAACATGGGGATATAGTTCAGCGACAAGTACTACTCTGGGAACAGCGATATATTCAAGTCTGTGATTTCTTAAAAGACAAAAAACAAAGACGTAAGAGCAAGAGTGAAAGTAAAAGTGTTAGTGAAGATACTGGTGTTAAACGAAGTGTACATTACAATAGTTCTGATACTGAATCAGGAATAGAAAAAAATAAATCGCCTATTGTCCCTAGGAAGAAATTTAAAAAATCAAATGAAAATACTGAAGCTTCATGATAATTAATGCATTAATGTAAGCAAATATTCATATTATATTTGGTCCAAATTATGGCTGAAGCTTGAAGCTAGGAAGATTTACGAAATTAATGTTTTGTAGATTTGGATGAAATATTTTCCTTTCAATTTATATATCTTGAGATCTTTTAGAGGAAGTTATTTTTGAAGAACTAAAATATAAATGATTAGTTAGATATTTAATTTTTGATCATAACGTTTTAGTTATTTTCTTTAGACTCTCATTATAATATGTTTAAATGATTGATATACTTATCTGCATATTTATAAATTTACTGTTTGCTTTGTGTTCAAAAGAATGGTCAACTTAAAAATTTGTTCAAACTCGATTCTTACAATACTTTGGTTTCTATTTTACAAATCGAATAATTTAATATATATCTACATTTATTGAATGAATAAAAATGAAGTAATTTTTGTGATGAGAAATTGAAGTTTTAAATCAGTTAGGAGAAAAAAATTCAATTTGTCACAACTGTAAGTAATGCTGAATTTCCAAATTCATTATTGTTTTGGCATATTTGACTCAATTAAACCTAAATACTTCATCTTGCCAAAGTTGTCATATATCTCTTGTTATTATATTGTGATGATGAAATAAATACTGAATTATCACATAAGTCAACAGTTTATTGATACGAAGATATTTATAACATAATGTCTGGAGATTGATTCAACAGATTATGGAGAAATTATCCCAAAACTATTCACATTAAAAGCTTGGGTCATTACACAATTGTATTTCATTTAAATATTCTTCACATTTTTGTATGATAATGCTGGTAAAAAGTTATTAATATGTATCACTTAAGCTCTCATTATATACTTGGTTCATATACTTTTGAATGACGAGTAAAATGATAAATTCAGTGTAAATCTGCAAATATTCAAAATTTCTTTGACAAATATAAAATTTCTTTGCTTTTGCATTTATGGATATCAAATGTTACAGATCTAGTGTAGAACTTACAACACTATATTAACCTTTTCCACACTCATCTTTCAAGTTGTTTCAAGTTTGTTTTATAATGAAAAATTCTACATAGAAATTTTAGATTATATATTAAATATATTCAGATTTGATTCATAAGATCTGAAGCTTTCCTTTAGGATAAATGTACATTGAAATATTATATTTTTAATTCAATGTGTTTTCCATGTAGTGAATTGATTCTATTTAGCACCATTAATTATGTTCACAATTTATTTATTTTCTTTAGTTACAAAACCCAAAATGATAAAACATTTGTGTGAACTTTCTAAATACATAACAATTTACATATTGAAAACCTTTTGGGAAAAAAAATATTTGTTCAGAATTTAATAATTGTTATTTTGATGATGTATCACAATTTCATCTTTAGTAACCTGAATTTTCAAACACATCTTAGTATTCATTTGTGGTTACAATACTATACACCTTTAAATGCCAAAAATTTAATGAAAAGTACTATTTATAGGAAATATTATTTTTAGAACTTTGATCAGTCCGAAATATGACTCAAAATGACTCAACCGATTTATGTTAACGTTTCAATGTTCCTAATAGAAGTTCAACTCAATTTTCGGATATGTTCTTTGGAAGAATATCTTGAAAATTTCAGTGCTGCCATCTGTCAGATTTCATAGACTTTTGCAATAACAGCTAGGCATACAACTGCAAGTCAAATATTCATTAAATATTAAGGTAAGAAAATCACATCAAGCATTTAATTTCACAAAGAAATAATTTGGTTTTTAAATCTAAAATTTGGTACTATATATTTTGAGCTTGAAATGATATCAAAATTGTAGAGAGTACAAATAATGAGGTAATGTTTCAATCATAATGGAATATCTTAATGAAGGCAAAGTGTTAGTTTGAAAATATTTAAATTCAAATTTTACCTTGTATTACTGAAATGTTATCAATTTGAATGAAGTTATTTTAAAGAAAAAATAACATAAATTGCAAACATAGCTTACATATTACACTTATGTGAAACATATCAATTCACAGCAGTAAATGAAAAGTTAAGTAAAAATTATCGCTTAGAAGTTATCATAATCGATATAAGAAATATTCATTCTTTGTAACAATTTTTCAGCAGACAGCTTTATCTTCTCATCTTGTGTTCTCACCAACATTATAGCACCATCTTTCAGAACTGACGCGAGGGGGCCCAATCTATCGGAAGATAAACTTCCCAGCAGTTCTAAGCAAGCTTCCATTGTTTCTATTCTAGCAGTTTTGTAATCTTCTGAGTCCTTTAAGAAAATGAGAATATTTGGAAAATAAACTTAGCTAATCTAGGAAATTAAAGGCATTCTCTAAATGTAAAAAAATCTGGTCTCTTCTCTAATAAAATTGGAATAAATAAGTAATGGTAATTTGGATATTACCTTGAAAATACTGATGGATCTTTGATGTTGAATTTCTGGCAGCACAGGCTGTGGTGGGGGAATGTAGGTAGAAGAGACAAATGGATTAACTTTAGAATGTACTGAATTACTTTTGGATTTACATTCATCTGATAATTTGGAGTCAATATCTGAACCTATATCAAAACCTTCCGATTTTGACCTTTCCTCACTTTTTGGATGGGAAGGGCTGATGATGTTATCGCTAGACATTGCAGATTTTCTCATTTGTAAAATTGTATTCGTGTCATATTTAATGGAACTTAATTCAACTTTATATTTTTCGTAAATTTGTTTGGTATATTTAGCTGCCATTTCGTTAGTTTCATCGTCTGTCGAAGCACATGTTTCACTCTGTTTTGGCTTACTCACATTTTCTGAAGAATTTGTATGGCTCAATGAAAGTGTGTTTGGGTTATCAAAGACAGAATCATTTTCGTTATAATCATTTACTATAGCATCTTTTTCCAAATAACTTTCTGAATCTGTACTCAAATAATCATCATCTTTTTTAAAATCCTCAACTCTCATTGGTCTAGCAATATTAACATTTATTTCTTTAGTAGTGTCACAGTTTTCTTCATCCATTCCTTTTTCATTTTCAATTTTATTAGTGAAATCTTGAGTCAGTCTTGTATAGGACTCGCATAAAGTCTCCCATTTGTTTTGCAATTTTATCAAGAATTGTTGCATATATTCTAGATCAGTGGAAGGGTTTGGTTTTTCATCTTGAGCAAGAATCATCTTAAGTTCCTTTGGATTTATGTTATATTTTTGAATTCCATCAAGACACAGTTCTATTAAAACTATAATTTGAACAACCTCGGAAGTATTTGCCTGGTTGTATAAATTAGCCGCTTTGTTTAAATTACCAACTTTCTGCGTTAAAAATTTCAAACCTGGCCTTTGATCGAATTGTTGAGCTCTCACGTTTGATATCTCCAAACATTTCAACATAATATCAACATGTTTTGCATTGACGTTCCTCAATATTCCTCTCAAACTACACGTATTTATCTGAAGAATATTCAATATGGGCGTTATATGGTTCAAATTTTGCAACAGAGCGCTAGAAATTGTTTGTATTAACATCTCATGAGCAAGTATGCCTACCACTAATCTCCTGAAAGGTACCCTTGTAGCGTACAAGTCGGAATTCAAAATGGCTGCTGGATCTAACGAATACAATAAGAAAACGTAACTCCTATCGTCTATAGCTATACCGTTGGGAATATCACAATCGCATAATTTTCCTAAACATTTGTTGCAACTTGGTCTTTGCGCTTGCATGAGGAAAATTTGTCTAGCAAGCTCGTATATCCTCTTGTTCTCTTCAATTGTTGAATCTCTTCTTGCAGCAACTTTAACTACAGATAAATCCCCGTAAAAACTATCTGAATTTTCTTTGAACGCACTGATTAACTGTTGAAGAGGATACAAGCTTATTGTACAAGCACGATGTATATATACCACAAATATTTCCCATTGATAAGCAGTAAGAATCTTGCCAGCACTCAAAATAATGTGACGCATACAAGATGTACCTAACCTTGCTAAATTTTCATATGGTTGATCTCCGATTTCAACCAAGATGATTAGTAACTGTTTAAACGCTAAGTTAGCTGCTGAATTATCGTATACTTGATCTTTTTGAGACTTTTCGATCATTTCTTTTTCGCGCTGTTCAATAGCATAATGCATGTAGTCCACAACAAGCTCTGTAGCTAGACCACAACAGTGTTTGAAATTCATCCAAACCTCTCCAGTCTTGTTGGGTAGCTTCATGTTTTGACGTAACCAATTTTGAACCATTGGTAACAGAAGATGATTTATACAATAAAAACCAAAATTAATGCCAGGGTTGATAACTAAATTTCTTAAAAGAGTGAACAAAGTGTCTACAATTAAAGCTTGATTCTTGTTTGCACAATTTGTTGCAGCTGTGGATAATCCTTCTAGTAATATATACCATATCTTCAAAACACCACTTGGTTTATCCATTTTTGATAGCGTTATTCGATTCTCTTCACAAAGTTTCATTTCGTTCAAAGTTGATAGTGTTTCATGAGGAACGTTTACAGATAATTCGTCTTCTTGTTGGAGACTCATATATTCCATATTCTGCATTATTCTATCAACTACCTGAGGTTCAGTATCTATAGTCATTCTATGTGTTAAGTTAAATGTTGGGCATTTAGGCATATTGTACATCATTGATAAAATTGATACGCAATTTTGTAAGAGTGTAAGTGATTCTACACATATATCAATCGAACCAGATTTTGTAGAATAGTCCAAATCTTTATCCAAGAACACAATATTTTTTTTCTCAGCTGTTACTTTGATAAGAGGTTCTGATATTGCTAGTTCTTCAATTGGTCCAGGAGATCTTATATGTGCCAGAAGGCAAAGAATGTAATCTAAAGCAGCATTTGCAAATACTAAAGTATTATCTGTTGACAAGAAAATACGGAATACTTCTAATATAGCGGCCGCGTTGTTTTTAGCATTTGCTACTCGTAATGTACCAAACAATGTCCTCCATCCTGAACATATTTCTGTTCTATTAGCTTCTACGAATTCGCAAAGACATGAAACTATCTGATCTTGTACGTCCAGGTCGCACAATTCTAGGCACAAAAGATTCTCAAATGGCTTTAGTAAAGCCTCATTGAAATGGAAATGTGGCAGCTCTGTTTGTTCGTTGAAAAGCGATGTAACTGCGTCATGAATACATGCTACAGCTTTTTTGGACACCGTCCTATCTTTATGGCACGATGCCTGCATGAAATGTGGTCCTACTATGGCCCAAACTTTCATGAGATGGATCAAGGGCCTTCCAGATCGTATACATTTCAGAGTCACTTCACCAACTCTGTGTAAGAGTAGAATTGTGGGAGGTTTCTTCTGTATTTCTAATTCTTTTTTCCACCATTTATTTGTCTTTTGCAAAGATTCTTCAGGGTTTGTAAAAAGTTGAGCATGAGAGGCTTTGCATAACTCAGTTAAAAAGCTACAGAGACCGGGAAGAGAGAGTCTAAAGGCTGCAGAATGGAACAGTTCGTCGCATTTTTGTGATAGGACGCAGCAAACTTTTGCAGCTTGGACTCCTCTCAAGGTACCTTGATTAGGACCATTTAGAACTCCGCTTCTTTCGATTATTTCTGGTATAGAAGTTGCGTTCGGTTTGTTGGAATTATTTCCCATGTAGGAATTATTCTGAAGAAAGCTGTATACGTCAATACACATTTCATCATCATTCGCATTATGATTAAAACTCATATTGAGCCTTTCGGGAACGCTTGAGCACGTCGTGGAAGTAACAATATTATTCTGTGTATTTTGTGCAACCATGAGGAGTTGCGTTGATCCAGTTTTGCTGAATAATGCGTGTTCCAAGCTTGCTATAGCAACGCAAGCATTAAATATATGTGGCCAACAAGCTGAACTGTGAGATCCAAGAGCCAACCCTGAAATGTAATAGTTAAATAATCTGTTTGCATATCTTTTTTATGAAAAGAACTGCACACCTTTAGTTACTAGGACATCAAGGGATAATGCATGTGAAGCTAATAATTTTGCACCCTGTGTTTTACAAGACGAAGCAGCTAGGAGGGCAAGTATACTACTACTCCTAGATTGTAACTTCAAGGTATTGCTGAGACTTGCTGCCTGGAAGATGAATTTAACTAGATTAGTTTTCACTATATATGTGGCACCATCATACCTTCTGAAGACCTTCAAGGCTTGCAGTGATGATATCATCTCTGACCCTTTGTCGGTGCTTCTGCCTGGCTCTTCTAGCCACCAACCTTGAGAGAGCAGATGTGCCATTCACATGAGGTTTTTCTACCAACGGAGTTCCTAGCACAGATACCACAGAGCTCCAACAACACGTCAAGACTCTTCGAGATAATTTGATGCCAGCGTCGATTTCTGGACTTGTTTCAGGAGTTCCGTGAATCTTTTGCAATTTTTGCCAATCTGTAAGTAATTGGGACGAACATAGGCCACCCACATCTGTAAAAGATGATGCTGTAAGATGAGAATATCATTTAATTATAACTATTCACCAGTAAGTAAGTTTACAATAGCAGGCTGTGGATGAGCATTCGGATTATAACCAGCAACAAGCATCAAAGATTTAGCCAGTACATTCTGATAGAGCTCACACAGCCATGTTGCAGATACATATACCAGAACGCCACTACCATGTATTTCTTCCACAAATTGTGCTTCACTTATAGGAACACTAGCCTGAAATAATAAGCTGGGGTTAGTCAGCTTCGAAAACTATACGTTGTTAGTATACTTCTTTATTATTTTCGTTGAAATGTCCACTTTGAATGAGTTTTAGGTCAAGTAATAACGCTGAATAAGTAGCTAGATAAATGCCATCGGCATTCATAATGGATGTTTTTTCGAAATTTTGAGCGGAATTGTGCTGGCAACATTTAGATGCAAATTCTTGTAGAACCTCGTCGATCTAAAACAGTACATAGTCAAATTTTTATTACACAATATTAGAGGTTACAACCTGTATAGAAGATCTTAGAGATAACAAATTTGGTAATAACACATTCTGTAGCGTTCTTACGAAATGTCTTGCGTTTTGCCGTTCTACGTCCCTGTTACACTCCTCAACTACGCTCCTTCCCTAAAAATTCTTCATAATACAAATACATCATTACATCGTAAATGAATTACCAAATTTAAAGATTTAGGTAGTTTGTGCAGTTTCTGTAATTGTTGGTTTGTTAAGAAGCTGTCGTCATCCATTATGCTATCTTCCGATTGACTGCCGTATTCTTCAGGACCTTCTGTCGATCCGGAACAGTCAGATTCCGTACCGGGTATATCCGGGATATTACCCTCTATTCCACTACTGTCGTCATCGCTCTGGTATTTCAAGTTTGCTACAACATCTCTGAAGACATAATTAAAAATTATTTCTCCCATTTTCGAGCAATTGCTTTTTATCATAATAACCTCTGAAGAAAATCAATTTTCTTTTTCGAGTCAATAGAATATGTCATGTAAGTGTAAAAAATATATACGGAAACTAGTGTCGAAGGTCTATAGCAGTTTTTCCCAACAGGTAGTCCGGGGACCCCAGGGGGACCAGTAAGATGCTTAGAATGAAAAATATATTTCATATGATAACAGATTTTTTGTTTTGAACAGAGTTTTAGAGAATGTTCGCTTAAGCGTCTGCCTTGAGCCAACTGATTCTAGCGGAAAACTAAAATTAAAAAGATTTTTTGTAAGCAGTTTGTTATACTGAACACCTAGATTTGAAGACAAGGATTTTGAGCAGTAATCTAAAATTCAACAATTACAATGATGGCGAATTTCAAAAAGTTCTAAGGTCAAAAGCTTTTCAATAATGAACATGTCAATGTTTTTTCTTGAGTACCAAAATGAAAAAGCGTATAAACAGACTATTAATCTGGCTTTTTTAGGTACTTGATACCAATACACTTGATATGGCAAGGTATTATTTGTTTTACATCAACAGCCATGTATAAATTGTCTGTTCGCATTAAAGGGGTGTTGGCAGGGTCACTTTATTTAATCTTAGGATTAGGAATTGATGAGCCCTTGTTACAAATCGGCTCAATGAGGGGGTCCTCGACAAAATTTTGTTGGGAATCACAGGTCTAGAGTATTAGTTGATTCAAGAGTAATATGGTGTCTGACATAACCTGTAGGGTTTTATACAATACAATAAGTTTTGTTTTCACAATCTAAAATTTACAAACTGGAAGACTTACTTCAGATACTACTTTCAGAATAGCATATTTAACATTTCGCTAGATCTACAAAATCAGTATATAATAACTAATTATAAATTGGAAAGTTATATTTACTATAAGGTTGCTTGGAAAAGATAGTGGTATAACATACCAATTCTTTAACGAACTGATAGAAATGAGACATTTAATTTGAATTTTCACTTACCTATATGGTTTTGGAAGCCTTTCCATGGACTGATATGTTAAAGGTCCAGTATAATCAGCTTGTTCCAAAGTGATATAACGCGAATTTGCAATTTCACTGCCTTCTTGATCTAAGCCTTCTCCAGTACAAAGAGATTCTAATGATCCTAGCAAAGCATCAACACATTCGACACTAGCTAAAAGTACATTTGGCTCATTACACTGGGATGATTCCTCTATAGAATCCATAATCCTTAAATTGTGAAATTAATAGTTTTAGACCTGAGAGATATATGAGTACTTGAAGAGGTTTCTTACAGTCTTATAATTGCCATGTCATCACCAGCATGCCGATGTATTGGTCCACTAAGTAAGAGAAGATCGGCAAGTCTACCAGGTGACCTTAGCAATTCTCTTGCTGCTTTCAGAGGCTCTAGCCGTTTCAATGGACTTGGTAGAAGTAGCATCCTATGAAATAACGCTTCTAGTACTGGCCTCAGTGCCCTTTCTCTACCGACCAGTCGAACAACTTGTATTCCGATACTTAAAACAATGAGTATTGAAATTGATAATGATTCTTCGAATGAGGTTATTATTCTCACCTATAAACTATTTTGGACTGATTAGTTGTCAAGTACTGTCCACTTGGATCACCAGGTGCACCTAGGAATGATAGTAAAGCTGGACAAAATCTCTGCCACAAGAATGTGGAAAAGTGAACATTGGAATGCACAGTATGTGGCAAGGTGTTCACCAAGGTTAGCAGACATTCCAGAAGAAATATAGTTAGTTCGTTCGTCTTGGGAATGCTGCAAGATTAATAATTATTGAAACGTATTTCATTATTATACGGATGAAAAACTTACAGTTTCATTTCTTCCAATCTACTGCAAATATACTGCATCACAGGAATTGCCTCGTTGAAACATGCTACAGCTGAAGTTTTTGTGTACACCATCTCAGCACTACTGCCTGAATTTTTGTGTTTTTGTTGTTGCTGCAGTATCTCCTGACATTCTTCATCTGTGAAAGTTTGGATGAATCAAAAGTATAAAGTATACGCATAAAGTGTGTCTTATCCGTGAGGAAAAAATGCAATGGATTATTTCCTAATAGGTACTGAAAATATTTCATACATTGACGATTTTTGGCAAACCACGATTTTCGACATGGAGAGCGTTAAATTAAATCATCTTATCATAAAGATTTCTTTCTCTTTAATATATTAAAACTCTTTTAATATATAGCGAAATAAGAATAATAACATATACACCGTGTTACGTTTCAAATCAAACTCTACACTAAGATCTGAGAGTAACATACATGAAGTACGTCATCATGGAGAAAATCGAGAACCATGACATGAGGCTAGGAGGTCATACGAATATAGTTACTTCACCAACTGACTGAAGTTCAAAACAATCGGCAACCAAAACAAAACTAATCATCAGATCTAAAAGAGATTTAAAGAAAAACTGCCACAAGGCTGAACCTTATCAAGATACATGAGATCACTCAGCTCTGAAGCCAAGCAATTAAGCTAATTGCTAGTAAATATTATCATAATGAAAAAATTTGCAATTTGTTTCGTAAATTCTTACCTAAAAATGTACAGAAAGCCATAAGGGTTTGGCTAGCAGCTGCTTGTGCAGCTGCCCTAACTGGTTGTGTTCCTACTTCGTAGGCTTCGCCACATCGGTTAATTAAGAGCATAACAAGTCTACCATTTAATGCCCAGCTTGATGAACAAGCCAGGCTTAACATAACCCTCAGTATATGAACCTGTGTATCTTCGCAATGAGCAAGCATTGACGACGTAGATGACAAAAGTTGTGCCGGCAGCCAGAGTGAATCATCTTCCGGTTCAATACCAGCTTGAAATCGCTCATCTCTTATTATTTTCTAGAAATAAATGACCTCCAGTTTAATAATGCATTTTTATATTCGATTAGATAACTTACGTTGAATCCTGCTAGGGCCAAAGACACGAATTTGCTTTTTTTGCTTTCTAAAGCCAATTTTAAGGGTAGAAAACATGCTGTCCTTAGTTCGTGAGAAGGACTTCGCAATAAATTGTTTTGCGATACCAGCAAATCTGAAAAATGATTAAGTATAGGATATTCTTAAGTGAAATTCGTTTATACGTACCATATGCTTCTTGTGCACTAGTTTTGATGTTCAAAAGCTTGGAACCGGTTGATTCTTTTATAATATTTAACAGTAAGTCTTCCATAGTAGATTATGTCTTGTGAGAAAACATATCAGAGATATTTGGGCAGAGCGGAACTGCAGTGAGCATGCCTAATGTAAAAATCAATACCTTGAGCTCATGTTACAAATATCAACAAGTGGTTATTTTGTTTCATTGAAATGAGTAATTTCGATACCCTGAATTTCTGCATAAGAGCGAATTCAAGCTCAATTAATTTTTAATGTTAATTAACGTCGTTGATAAACTGTGGTTAGTCTTATCGGAAGTGATATTAAAACCCACGTTACTTGCAGAATTTGAGATGTTTGAAGTTGTAACATTAAGAGCGATACAACAATAAGAATTAGTACAATAAATGATGATGAGTTTTATAGAGAATATATAAAATAATAATATAATAATCATTTATTTCCTTTCTAAACATTATTTCCATTTAATTACTTTTGAATAGGTGTTTTTTATTTCTTCATTGAAAAAATAAGTTTAATGGAATTGATAATTATCTCAAAACTAGCTGTGATAGTGAGCTAGTTAATGTAGCAGAAAATCTGACCAAATTTCATTGTTCTGATCTTTAGGACTAACACAAAATTGATGCAGATTTTTTCGTTTGTAACTGAGTAAAACTGCTATAAAATGATTTGTAACTAATTTGAAGTTTACTATGCATACATCTTTTTTCTGAAAATTCCCATGTCAGTAGTTTATTCAGGAGGAAAAACTTTTTGAGGAGTAGGATTTCATAGAAGAGAATATAAAGTTTGGTAATTTTATCCATTGAAATAAAATAAATACCAACATAAAATATGAAATAAATTTTTTTATAGCTATATTTTTTATTTTATTCTTCGATTTTTTAATTTTGTGTGTATTTGTACATTTTAATTTTATTTCAGTACATATTCATCTACTTTACTTGAATGTATTTTCATTCTTTTTATGAAGTTATGTTTTTCGTTAATTTTATTTTTCGGTTTAATTTTGTATTTGTACATATTAATTTTGACTTCAATATTTCTTCGTATGAAATTAACTTCAATTAAATGCTATTCTCACTTTTTTTATAAAGTTATGTTTTTTATTTATTTTATTTTCGATTTGTTTTTATTTTGCTTATATTTCTACATATGAATTGCATCTTAATATTCATAAAGTTCACATAAAGTATATAATAAGAATAATCAAAAAATAAATAATTTAACAATAAAAACTGTCATGCATCAACTCACGACTTTCGAATTTTCATCGTATCAATATCAGTATATTAAAATAATAAATTACTGCAGTTGATTGAATATTTTTTGATCCCTTGGTGAAACATCTTTCAATATATTGATTAAAAAACATTTGGCCGATTTTCACAACATTATATTGATTGCTTGACAATTGTTTCGGGGGGTTATACCCCATCCTCATAGATTTAACTGCTGATCCAAGTGTTTTTTATTCAATATAGGTAAGTAGATAAACAGTTTTATTGCTTCCCTTGAAGCTACACTGTGCTTACACTTCACATAGGAAATGTATAAAATTGAAAAGTTAAATATATAAAAATACAAATATATAGATTGATATAAGTAACACACAGTTATGAACAAACGAACGGCAACAAACAACTGTGGTAGAAGACTATATAAAGTGTCTTCTTGAAAATAGAAAAAGTCAAACTCCTTACTTAGAAGCGTTTATGCCACAAATCCTCAAGTATCATGACTACCATATAATAAGTGTGAAAGCATTATAATTGAAGAAAGAATAAATTATTGAACTTTATTATTTTTCTTAGGTCCTATTGATCTTGCGATAAACAAACTGTTAAAATTTTTTGTTTTGTTGCGAAAAACAAAAATATACTGTTTTTAGAATGATTATGAATGAGGTGTAGTTAGATAAAAGACAATAGTGATTTTAGAAATAGCTGGCAATAATTTGGGATAATTGTTGTCTTTTATAAATATATGTCAAATTTCATATATTTTGAAATTATTATATTTTTTACATTTATACCCTAGTTTCAACATATTCCAATAAATTTATGTGAATCTGAATGAGAACGAGAATGGAAATTGAATAATATATACTTTTATGTGAAATCTAGCGACATTTAAGTATAATTCAATGTCGCTCAATTGTAAAGTATGAATTAATTCGACTTTTATGTACATAATATTATTGAGTATTTCAATTGTAGTCTTAATTGCAATGAAAATTATAATCCGGTACTGCATAACGCTGTTTTATAGTACATATAAGTACTACCTAACTGTATCCATTTAAGTGACTTACTTAAGTCACAAGAGAAATTCACTTTGGCTCCCTCTAGCGGAGTGAATTGACAAAAACAACTTGTTGTCTGCTGATAGTTGGACAGTGAACTGTTCCTGATTCTACGTTTCACAACACGATGTGAGAGCGAAGAAAAGTTATCAAACATCAACTTCGGTTCGGCAAACTTCTTGTTTAGTATCCTAGCCTCGTTTTACTAATAATACCGAATCTAGAATTCACAGTGGCCACGAGAACTTTGTTGTGCAATTCACACTAATAATATCTTTGCTATTATTGTCGTCTTTTGTGTGTTTGTGGAGTGAATACGGTGTTTTTACATAATTGTGGAATTCTGAACGCTTTGTTATGTGACACTGGTAAGTACTAATGCCCTTGTTTATACCAAATAACATCCAACAAACGTTAATTGTTTTTGAATGTTGGTAGTTGAAAGACAAGGCTCGTTTATAATAAATTTTGCATTTCATAAGTTCGCCCACTGCACTTTTTGGTATGTCAAACGTCAAGAGTGACGTCAAAGATGACGCCCCCGCTCTATTTCAAAAAATCTGTGTGTTTTCGACTCGTGAATTTTGTGTTTATAGCCAAAATTTCAACCACATGACTTTAGCAACCTAGTGGATATACAAACTCTAACCTTATAACTTTGATCGTAATGAAGAGGTAGACCATAGACAAAATCTTCAATAATGTGAGTTCATTAATAAGTAATTTAATATGATTGTTATTAGTTAGTTCATTATTCCTTATTAGATGTTAAAAAAGAATTTGAAATAAATTTGAATAAAATTATAACGAAAGTAGGTACTGAATTATTTCCTGTGCCATTTCTGAGAAATAATTAAAACAGAGATTTAAATCAATTCCAATTAATGCGGTCGTCAAATTATAACTCGTGAAATGTTTTATTTATAAAGAATAGATTGAACAATTGGTGCAATATATTGAGATAACATTATCTGAATAAACACACAATCCTTATCAAAAGTAAATAATAAGTATTCGTTTTTGCGAAATTTCAAAATTAGGCCAGTCGTTTTTAAAAATATTAATTTTTAATTATTTTATTTGTATTTTTCATGAAAAAATACAATTTTGGAGAGTATTTTATAAGTGTTACATTTTTATTCTTTGTTCTACGCTATTTAACTGTAGGTACCTAACTACTTGAGATGTATTCTATTAACTTTTGTTTCTCAAGTTTTAGTGAAGCAATTAATTTATGAAAAGTAATGATCTCATGTTATGTTTTAATGGCAAGGTAATGCATTTCAAAGTAAACAAAGAGTTTTCTGAAAACTTTATCACACTTTTTTTATGTATTTGCCACGGAATATATTTTATACTCCGAACGACTTACGAAACATGTTAATGGTCAAAACCAGTGGCAATCTTGAAGCAAATATTTTTAAATCTGTGGAATTTGAAGAATTTAAAACATCTGTATTCGAATGAATATAATTAAGGTGAACGCTTTATATTTATAGATACAGGTCGATAGACGTATATTTTATAAAGCCCTAAATATACAAATTCACACAAAGGGTCTTTCGTTTAGTCGCTAAATGATTGAAAAATTTAGAAACATCGAAAATTAAAAGTATTGATATGTTTTTGAATTCTATTAATATTTGATAAACTTTGTTGATTAAATTATGTATGAATTTGTATTTTGAAATGAAACGCCATAACAGTTATAATATTCTTTCGTAAATAAAATGAAAACAGTACCTATTTGACTTGAAAGTATCACTCAAAATAATAAAATCACACTAAAGTACTTAAATAAAATTTATATAACTCGATAAGTAAACAGCGAATGTTTTTTAAAGTTGATAATGTTGAAAATCATTACGTATGGAAAATGAAAATGGAAATTTAGAGGCCACTGATTCTCTAATACCACCTTTTTTTGGGAAAATACAGATAATTATTTCGCTCCTTTATTCGGAATGCAATATAATAATACTTAAAATGAAATAAAAATGCTAGTCGTGAGAAAAAACTACTTTAAAATTAAAAAATGTATTCCATTAACATCATCACTGTTTTTTACTGATTTATAGATGAATAAATCTTCAAAATATTAAAAAATGTTAAATTTTCAATTAAATTTGGCAGTGATCAATATATAAGATCAATTCAACTCACATAGAAGTTGTATAACATAATATATCGTACATATATAATATAAGAGTTATGTAAAGGGAACTTAATCTGAAGAAGCTGAAGATGTGCAAAATCGCCACATTCAATAACTAGGTAAATGAAGCCCATTTTGTCCGTTAAATTCTAAAAGTAATGTACTTGCTTATTGTGGAATTTCTCAAGTATTTGCTTTATCTGTTTCATACATTTTTCGTTTTCAGTTTATCATAATGGACGGCCATGTTTGGCGGGTTAGAGCGACGGAGATCGTCCAATGTGCGTTTCAAGCAATTATTTCATGAATTAAAACAACAATTTCCAGACATATCAGACGAAGTAATAGCTAATTGCATCATCGAACACACCAGCACAAACAACGTCAAGAAAAATTCGAAGTTAATTGAAGCTTTGAAAGCCAGCGCGAATTGTAGAAGTTCCTCAGAAGAGCCCATGGGACGATCTTCTTCTCAGTGCGAGGTACCCACCCTTGAACAACTCAACGCGCCTGGAAGTGTAGTTGATACTTTAGGAACCAGCACAAATTCATCTTCACCCCGAAGAAAAAGTTCCAAGTCTTACAAACATCACCAAAAGAGGTCTAACGAAGACAAAAGCGAGAAACCAATCGAAAGCTTGAGCGAGAGCTCTCCTGAATCTGAAGTAGCCGATAAAAAAAGAGAAAGAAGAAGTAAACTGTCGAATTTATTGAAAAAATCAACTAAAATAGCCAGGCTACCATCGAAATCAGAAAGAGATTACACCAAACGTCATCTGAGCAAACTCAGTTATCTTCAGAGTAAAAAGGAACAAGAGGAGTATTCGTCATCGCGTGAAACAACCCCACATTCAGATCAAGAAGAAACAGAAGTATTTCAGACAGTCTCTGCTCTTCGTCAGCAGTTCGAGTCATCAAATGATACCTTGAATAAGAGTGTACCTCCTAGGCGCAGATCTAAATCATCCACTCCTCCAACAGGTTCAGATATGAACCAAATTGCAACGTATCAACCTACCGATTCACAAACTGTATCACCTAAACGACCGACTACATTAGCTTTAAATACCACGAAACCTGATGCTAGGGGATGGAGAAATAACCTTCAACCTTCCGAGAAGTGTAAGAACCTACCTAAATTATTAAACGCAAATCTTTTAAGTGATAAACCGCCTATATCGCCGGTGCATAATAAAAAACTCGTGAGTGCTAAATCCAAAAACGTTTCTACCCCTAACCAAGACGTTAAAACTGCTCATTCGCCTAATAGTGATAAAAACGATCTCCCTAGTGCTGCGAAAGACTGTACTGGCGCTAGAAAAAAAGAAACCGTTTCTACACCTACCCAAACGACTGATACTCTATTAGGAGATGTTGGAAATGGCGGTGTTAACCTTTCCTTGAATGTTAATTGCTCAATGGACGTTATTCGGAGTCCAGTTACTTCGCGACGTACTTCTACTTTGCAGGTAACTCCAGAAACGCCTTGGGGGCCGCAAGAGCCCACCTCTCCCAGAAGTTATACAAGTGTTAATCTCACTTTAAGACCCCCAAGTTCGACACCTCAACCTCCGATCGATATAACATCACAAAACGCTAGTCTGACTTATTCTACCAGCAGTTTTGATTCGCAGAAAGGGCTGCAAAGTAGGTTGCAAATAACAGTGGGCCCCAGTGGGGGTAATGTGATAGCCAGTAGGGTATCGCCAAGATCTTGCGATATTACCGATTGTGCTGTAAACAAATTGGATGCACCTGTGGTTGGATCTCCAAATGGCATGATGGAAACTAAAGAACGTAAGTCCATATACATTTTTAACAGATATTTCTACTTTCTTCTCTAAAGGCCTACTACGAGAAGTTTATACTGAGTGGGTACTTAGCTAACTTTATCACAGAAGCGTTTTAAAGTAAAACGCTTGAATATAATAATAATATAAATGAATACTTTTTCTAATCTTATATTGCTTGCCATATAATTTTGGCCTAATTTATATAATCTTTGAAGTTATCTTGATGTGATAACATTACTTTAACTAACGTAACGGCACCGATTGCCGACCGGTCTCCTGTATCCGACCATTTTGGTTTTTCTACTTTAAAACATCCAAATTTCGACCAAAATTTGTGAAATAGAAAGCATTTAATAGAATTACTCATCATATGTCACATATCAAGACTTCTCTTTCATATGTGAACGGAAAGCGGTTCAATTTAACAAAATGTACGAGAGTGTCCGTATTCGTACTATATTGATCTCAAAAAAACATAAATTAGTGAAAACGAACATCTGGATTTTTCTAAGAATGCTGTGATAAGTTCCGAGTTTTTTAATTTCAAATGCTTTATTGATTCATTAAGACTTCAAAATTTCAACATGTAAGCAAAAATTACATATTTTGATTGATTTATCGATCAAATAATAATGGACGGAATACGGAACCCTATAAAATATGAGCGTTCCTCATTCCGACCACTCGGTCGGTAACAGGACTTTTGGCACTTCGAACATAATGTTAATTTTCTATTTTCCAAGTTTTTTTGTAGGTATTTTGTCTTCAGTTATATATTCTGAACTCTATCTTTGCATAAAACACCTGTATCCGACCAAGGCTAAGTTTAATAGACTCTTTGCAATCAGACTTTCAATTTCCACTGTTTTTCTAATTTCTAACACAATCGAAACAAGACTCCTGTTTTTTTAAAGTTATATTTTTTGTTTATTACACATATTTACATACTTACGATATGGCAATATCTTTATAAGTATTACTTTCTAACATAAAATTTCAACATGTTAGCAAAAATTACATATTTTCATTGATTTATCGATCAAATAATAATGGACGGAATGAGGAGCCCTATAAAATATGAGCATTCCTCATTCCGACCACTCGGTCGGTAACAGGAGTTTTGGCACTTTGTAGATAATGTTAATTTTATATTTTGCAGGTTTTTTTGAAAGTGTTTTCTATTGAATTATATATTCTGAATGCTATCTCTGCATAATACACCTGTATGCGACCGGGGCTAACTTTAATAGATTTTTTGCAATGGAACTTTCAATTTCCACTATTTTTCTAATTTCGAACAAAATCGAAATAAGGTTCGTTTTTTTCAAACTTACATTTTTTGTTTATTATACATATTTACATACTTACGATATTGTAATATCTTTCTAAGTATATCTTTCTAACATAAAATTTCAACATGTAATCAGAAATTACATATTTTCATTGATTTATCGATCAAATAATAATGGACGGAATGCGGATCCCTATAAAATATGAGCATTTCCTCATTCCGACCAATTGGTCGGTAACAGAAATTTTGCACTTTGTAGATGATGTTAATTTTTTATTTTAGAGATTTTTCTTTAAGTGTTTCGTATTCAGTTATATACTCTAAACGCTATCTCTGTATAATACACCTGTATGCGACCGAGGCTCACTTAAATAGATTCTTTGTAATTGGAGTGTCAATTTTCACTATTGAAAGGTGAGAATGCCTGGTCGGGATCAGGATCCTAGATACGACCATTTACGTTTTTGAATATTTTATTTAAAATATTCAAAACTTCTACCAAAAGTTGTAAAATAGAGCTGCCTTCATAGAATCATCCTGTGCCAGATGTCAATGTCTGTCTCTAAAATCTTAACGGAAAGCTGGGCATTTCAACAAAAACTACGAGAGGGTGCAGTTCGTGTCAAATTAAATGTGAAAAAAAAGATAGTCATTGAAGAGGTTGATGAGAAACTCAATGACTATGAGCGGAAACTTCTGGAAATGGCCAGATTAAGATGATATTCTAGTTTATGATATGAACGATATCATATCCAGTCGTGGGACTTGTTCCTAAAATAAATGAGCTGCATATGAAAAACAATGGGTGAATTAATTTATTACTTGTATTATAATTAATTATAAACAATTTAATAATTATTCCTCAATCATCATTAAAAACTGGAATTCTATTTTTTTATTATTTTATGATATGAGTTAATTTTCGTTATTTTTCTGACTTTTTTGCACTCAATGCCGATATAACTCAATTCCTAATGAATACTAAACTTTTTTTTCAATTTATATTTTGACCCAATTATATAATAATTTTTTCCACGGTATTCACAATGATTTTATAAACCATAAAGTTTATTTTAGTAGGTGAATATGGTCGGTCGGAATCAGGATCCTCAGTGGTCGGATACAGGTATAGTTGTTGCCAGCCGGTCGGTAAACGGTGCCTTCGGTTAATTTCCAATCGTTTCCGTTCAACAACAAATATATAAATGATCGAGTCATTATAGGATCAAATAATGTACATTTCTTAAAATTAGAGTATATAACCTTTCAGAAAAACTATTTTTCAAGTTAATTTTTGAATAATTTCATTATCTTTTGAACGATTCATTCAATCATAAGCATCAGTGGTCGGAATTAGGTGCCTTTACGTTATATAGGTAGTATATATCTACTAAATTTTGATCCAGTTGGATTGGATAGTCTGCTGTTATTAACTATCTGAACTAAATATATATAAATTAAGTAGGTATTTTAGTAATTATGGTTCATAGAATTAATTAACAATAATTTTTCTTCTTTCCGAAAAAAAAATTGTTAAGCTTATAATACTTATTTTCGTCTAATTTGTTAGTACTTGTCACTTATCGAAAATTCTATGAAATTATCTTGCTTTCTTAAAACATCGAAAATCAACTGCACATTTTAACATTTTCTATTATTTGATCTTATTTTACTGTAATAAAAAACCTACAATACTACGTACTCTATTTTTAACTTGCTAAAAAAGTTTTTTTATAAAAATACCGTCCAGTCGGCATTTCCTGAAATTTTATGTTGTGTTTGCTAGAATGAAAGTTAAATCACCAAATATTCAGGAGAAATACTGTCTTTACTTTTTCGTCACTTTCACAGGTA
Source organism: Henosepilachna vigintioctopunctata (assembly GCA_030704895.1). Classification (NCBI taxonomy): domain Eukaryota; kingdom Metazoa; phylum Arthropoda; class Insecta; order Coleoptera; family Coccinellidae; genus Henosepilachna; species Henosepilachna vigintioctopunctata. The sequence continues at coordinate 3,458,565 of JARQZJ010000095.1, read as the reverse complement.
CCACCTACTTTTATTATTAATCTTGGAGAAAAAAAAATGTTATTAAGTTATTATACTAAAATATCAATTTAACTTTTGGATGACCATTGCTAATCTACTGCGTTTAGTTTAACACAAGTGTTCAGTGATTTTTCGACCAGTATTCTTTATCTTAAGTGCCTGTCACTTTTACGAATGACAAGTGACGTGTATTATATCTACTTATAAACAAACCATAGCCGCCGTTCATTCTTCTTAGTTTACTACAAAGAACAGGACAGATTTCACTGAAAAATTCACGGCACTCTGAGATAACATCATTCCCGTCATCGTCATAGTGAACTTGAAGTTCACACTTCAATTTCAGTGGTACGAAACGTTTCCTGCAGTGCAATAAACAAGGCCTGTTGGTGGTATCGCATACAATTCGGCGGACACAAAACAGCAATAAACGGAACGGCCTTGCTACACGGTCCATAATAACTATCTTAAGTTTACGTGGGATCTACCGATCTATTTTGAGACAACGCGGGCATTAGAGAATACGCGAACACCTGATGGCCTGCCTTCGTTGGGGATCTGTACCTGATTATGCTAGGAAACCGACACACGAACTAGATTTGAAAACGAATGTTGTATTATGTTAAAGGTGTGTACGGACGATAGGTCGAAGTTGTTAATCTAGGAGAGTTCAAAGGATTTTTTGTTCAAAAGAAATTATATTCATAAAAATTCGATGAAACAATAATTTACTTTGAACACAAACGAAATTTGAAAAGACTTGAAATTTCATTCGAAAATGTGTACCGATGTTTGGATTGTTTTTCAGTTGGTTTGTTGGTTCCACATGCGATTTGTTTTTGTTGTCAGTCTTTCAATCATAACTCGATGAATTTGTGAACTAATTTTGATATGAATATTTAACTTTGAAGCTGTTTATTCTGAATAGCAAAAAATTATAACGATTTTATTGCTGTATAAAGGTTGGTTTAATTATATATTTATTTAACCTCCATTTCAATGAAACCAAACAGAAAAATGCTTGTTGCTACTTGATGTAGTTCTGTGTATGCTACATTTGATGTTTTTCAAAATATTTTTCTGTACCTATTTAGAATAGAGGTTTGAGCTTAGTCTAAGAAAATGAATCTGTCAGTGGAGGCTCTGAACGTAAAAAGCCAAAAATTCTTGGGGTACGACCTTCTCACACTTTCTCAAATCTTAGAAGGTTCTAACACTTGTAAATATTATTTCAAAGTTGCCAAGAAAGACAAAACAACGTTATTGCTTCGAACTTATTTCAACTCAAAGCTAAATGAGATATTCAGTTCATACTGTGAATATGAACTAAAATGGTAAGTTCCCTGTATCAAAATATTAAAATATTAATTACGCCCACAGCGTATGAATTGACTCCTAAGTTGACACGTAGAGATTTGGTGGCACCCAGAGAATGAAATTCTATATTCCTAATACATATAAATACGAAATTTTTGCTTCTAGAACAGTGTTTCCCAACGTGGGGCCCACGCAACACAAGTTGGCAATTTGATTGTCAAGGGGAATAATTCGAAAATTTATCACGCGTTTAACCCTTTCGTATTTCTTAATTTTAACTTCTCCATTTTTTCGGGGGCTTAAGACTTATAGAAAGGCTAAGGGCAGGCATAGCACAAATAGGTTGGGAAACTGTCGGAAAGGTTGGAAAACTGTTCTAGACTGAGCGTGGTGATAATGGCGTGATATAATTGTATATTTTAGTCTGCTAATAGCCTGAATAAAACTAAATTTTCTTGAACTGAAATTTATGGAAGACAAAATAGTGAATAAAATAAAAAAATTGCTGAAATGCAGTTCTTACAGTTCTACCACAGTTTCAATTTCATGGAATCCCAAATCTTATTCTTTGATGGAAGTAGGAAAAGAAGATTCCCTTCTTTTACTTCTTCTGTATGATACACAATGAACGTTCGATTGTTGTCTTTAGTGATAACGTCTATCTTTTTATGCTCTTTAGGGCTTCATCAATTATTCTTTTTGTTGATAACTGTTTAGTTGAAGAGGTGCTTGTTGTTTATTTGAAGTTAAATGTTCTTCTACAACTTGTCAATTGAAATGTAGGTAGGTACATATTTGAAAGGATTAATTTATATTTTTTCAGAATGTTTTTTAAATATATTCATTTACAGTCAGTAAAATTCAATAATTTAATCGTTGGGACATGTAAGCACCTACTATGTCTTATTATGTACCTATTATTGGCTTATTCGAAAGTGTGAAACGCTTGGAATTGGAGTACTCGCTTGGTATTGGAACAGTACTGTAATTTAAAATTTTTTGTGCATTTTAAGTTTGTATAGGCATTAGGAATAACACTTGTTTGCACCACAAACTCTAAATCAACATTGAATTAACGAATAAAGTTATCTCAATCCCACAACGGATCTGAACACATTTTTCTTATTCTTCTCTATGAAGGGCGCCTTTTCATGTCTTCTCTTGTTGTTCTGCGATCTATATACTGCTCTTACTATGATCCAGAGACGCTATTTGCTTGTATGTATTTAGTTCGGTTTATTATTCTAATTATCTGAACGTGGATGTTAATTCGAAACCAGTACTTGCAGTGTTTGAATTAAAGTTTATAACACTTAGTATCATGATAGGTTATAACTATAGTTTTCCGAGAAAGTCGTTTGACAAAATTGAAAATGAATATTAAAAACATTTGATATGCCCACTTAAAAATAGTCACTGCATGTAAGGCCTGCAAAAATTGGTACTGTTAGCGATAACATAACGCGATAAAACAACTAAAGCGATATAAAATATTGTGCAAATAGAATTAACCTTGAAAGTGGAAATAACTACGCACCTCTAGACCTTACGATTGTCAATGATATCGTCGTAATTTGTTGACGTTATTATTTTAGCGTATTTCCCAGATAAATTAATAGACAAGAGGACTGTCTCGAATAACAATGGAGTTATACAGGATACTCTTGAATTGTTCCAGTTGAGAGATCAATTTGGAACGTAGTCGAAATAACGGGTGTTCAGTTTAGCTTTTGAAAATTGTGTATCCCCGCAAAACAATTGCCAAGCAATAATTTTATATAATTTTTGTGAAACCAAGCGAACTTTTTTTTATTAAATATACCCAGTTGTCTTGCAATTATTCGATTTTGTTATCACAAGGGAATTAAGTGTGGTTGTTTTACATTCATTAAAAAGGTTACATATTGTCCATAAATCTTTGAAATGGACCAATTATTCCAAACCTGAATACCGTGCTTCATCTGGATTGCCCCAAGGTTCCATATTTGGCCCTTTTTTGCCTTTAAAATGTTCATAAATGATATAATTGATATCATAGATGTTAAGGGTTTATTGTTTTCATTATGTTTCCAGCATTGGTGACTGTGAACGCATTGCCAGAAACTTGCGTAATATTGTAAATTGGTGTGATCTCAACAAATTAACCCTCGTTCTCCACAAAATATAATTTGATTAATTTCGTCTATGTAATTGGTAATAATATTATGGGATAACCTAAAACATTTATTTTGGCGTAACCTTCGATTCTCAACTAACTTTTGTGCCACATATCAATGCTACAGTAACCGCTGCCTGTAGAGTATATGGTTTCATTATTCGCATTGAAAATAAATTTAGCAATTATCAACTCTGAAAACATTGTATTGTGCTTTCGTAAGATCTAAACTTGAATACGGATCAACAGTCTGGAATCCTGGTTGTCAGTTACATATTGATCAACTGGTGTATATTCAACGAAAATTCCTGAAACTTTTGAGCTTCAGAATTGATGGAATATATCCACCTATAGGCATACAACATGAAACTCTTACAAGTCGAACATAATGTGGACATACTCAGTGCGAGAAGGAAATGCGATGCAATAATCTTCTTGCATAAAATAATTAACAGTAAAGTGAAATGTCAGGAATTATTGCAAAAGCTTAACTTCTTCTAAAGAGTTTCTTCCAGAAGCGAATTCACGTTCTACCTTCAGCAGCTAAAACTAATGTTCTAAAATTACGATGTGTGAACAATGTAATATTTCGGCAGCTAATGTGGATATTTTCAACTGTTCTGTTACTGATTTTAAGGCAAGTTTGCTTCATATGTATAATCTCTGCTAGAACAATTTATTTATGTGTATTCACGTACATGATTCATATTCACTCATATACTTGTATGTGGGTACAAGTGTTGTAGATGTGAAAGTATATTCAGCATTTAAGTTTTTTATTCCTATAATTATATTTCATTTTATCAGTTCTGATTCATATCACAAACTCTTTCTTTTAAAATTGAACTTTAAAATTTGAAAGTACAACAAAATTGAAACTTTTGAAATTTTGTACTACCAATTTTGTTTTTAGTATAGTTATGTTAAGTAAATAAATAAAACCTCACCAAAGAACAACTAGTTCTTTGGTAGGACTCACTATATTCCAAATAGGTCAGTGAATAATTCATTTGATGCATATCTGAGAAAAATACGCTGTAGTTATGTTCGTGGTTTCTGAAATACCTTTATCATTGTAATAATGAGAATTTTGAATGACTGTATTACAAGATAACATTTTTGACAATAAATAGAAAACTATAATATCAAGAAGTTTAATATTCTGAAAGTACAATTATTAAGTAACTACATGTTCTGTGTCTTGATAAGATTTATTGAAATTTCAAGAAATATAAAATTGAAAACAGCACAAAAGCATTATAATTTATATTCATAAGAATTCTTTTCCAAAAATAAAATCATCAAGTCTACTTATTTTATTTTACTAAAAAATATTCTATTACTTAGAGATTTATAAGTTCATATTTAAACTAAAAGTTATCAATATCTGAATTAAGAGTCAACGGTCAAAAAAAGATGATTTCTTTTATATTAGATATTATTCGAAAGACTGCATTTGTATTTTGTAGGTACATACTTAAATATTATGAAAGATGGTAAACTAAGTTGTTTGAAATGCTTTTCATTTTCGCCAGTATGTCATTAAGGAAATAGCTATACAAACAAGTTCGTTGCTTTAGGTACAAAAGATATAATCCAATCTATTAATATCTAATTGGAAGAACTTCAGCTTCGTTATATGAGGTATGTTCAAAAAGTATTTAGAAAAAGTTAAATATTGGAATTTCCTTAGTAATAGTTTCCTTAGTTTGGTACACAGGCAGGGAAAATTTGTGTAAATACATATTTGAGGTTAAGTTAGTTAGCTGTCTGAACAGTTAAGTAATTTCGATTTGTACTTAGATACCTACTCGATTATTTGTTCACTTTACAATTGCGTAACCAGGATTTTTGAATGGGAATGGGTTTACTAGAGATTTTAGGGGCCTTCCAGAATTCCGAAGGTATTCTGGAATGGGTTACTGGAACAAGCAACTTATGCTTTTTTTTTGTTAACATTTTTTGTTCCCACACTAACTATTTTCACTCTTAATACAGTAAGTAACCTATACTTTCGTTTTATTTATTGAGAATTGTTCATTTTTGTGGCCCCTTTCACACAGCCAAGAGGAATTATAACCCGAAAACAACCCTTCAAATTTGCTCAAAAAAATTATTACTAACAATGTTCAAATTGTTATACTTTCTAAATGAGCCAAAGTACCTGAATGCGTGCTTTGACAAACACTATTTTTAACAGGATAGCCATGGTATAGTTGAATAAAATGTTCAAAAAAATGGAGGTTTTCATTTTATATTGAACACACCTCGTATTGACAACCTTCGTGCTACCTGTTGGACCGGACAGATTAGCATAATTATAACCTCATTATGGACGCATTTACTGTGACCACAAATGACTCACTCATCGGTATAATGTTCAACTGTCAAGTTAGAAATCGATGAAAATCACCGTTATGTCGTTTTTTTGCACGATCGAGTTAGATCTTTAAACTGCTACGTTTGATAGTATAAAGTAATAATGAGTATAATAAGTTCCTAATGGGTTCTAAAGATGCTAAAAGGCAATACGACTAAATAAATACCTACTTGAAAAAGTTGAAAGTACTCTCCTTGTCACGATTTTTATAGAACACGGTATTTGAGTATAAGCGCCTGATACGTATGTCGCATTATTTTAGTACGGATTTTATTGCCAGTGGAAATCAGTGGCGTTTCATCCACATCATCAGTTTTTTTATAGTTATTAGCATGATTTTGAATTAGGGTTTCGTTGTGTCAGTTTTAAGATTATTTTTTCAACCAACGATTGGTTATTGAAGATACAAGTAGTTTTTGGCTTAATTTCGAGCAAAATGAGCTCACGCATATTCTTATTATTATAAGGAGGGGTAAAATATATCTCGTCGAATCTTATATATCTCAATAAATATATCAAAATATTGAAGTAACATTTTATGTTCAACGAGGTGCAATTTAATTATGAAAGTTTTATGATAAACATCCTAAATTGAAAATAAAACAAACTTCATTATTGTAGCTTTTTGTAGAAATTATTATTGAAAGTTTAGAGTATATTAAGTTTACGTTAACTTTAAGCGACTATTTCAATGTTAAGAAAGTCGAAAATTGGGTCCGGAAAATTATAACCCGTTTATTTAAGAAACACACTCAAGAATTTCGCGATCATCAATCATCGAATCCACAAAATTCTACGTAACAGAACAGCTGCACTCTTTTGCATAAACACTTATGCGAAAATGATTTTGGCCAGATATTTTCGTAAATATTTCGGCACTTGGAACAAATCGATTCGTGTGGTTAATATGTATGCTCGATTTTTTGCAACCTTTCAAGTTTCTCAGTTGATCTGCCCACATCTGAAAAGAACCGAGCTCGACACTATTATTTATTACTCAGCTTCATACAAATCGTATTCATTTTGTGCAGCATTCGTTTAAATGTTCGATTTTGGCGCAGAAACGACATCTTTACTCATTTTCGAGCAGTGGAATGTGCCAATATTTTTTCAGACTGAAATGGATATATTACTAATTTTATTGGGTGTCTTTGCGGATCAGCAGGTGACGAAATTGTTCATTACTTTCTACAGTGTGTTTTAAGCTTCGTCTTTAACTGGCAAGATAAAGTCTTGTTTCGGACTGATTTTCAACAGTGCTTTAGCTTGAACTGTTTTTCACGAAAATGCACTAGCCATATGGTCTGTTAGGTAATCTGTCATCAGTATTTCTTACCATGGGGTATTTTTTTCTATAGCTCATTGGTCGCCATGTGGTTTTACTGATATCATTCACATAATCAATCATTAATTCACATACATTCCCAAGTGCGTCCGTCTTCTTACAGTATTTGGAGTTCTTCTTTGCTCTCGCTTCTTATGGGATTTCATACTTACTCCAATATAATTGTATGGACTACTAAGAATACTTTTTTAATTCTTGAAGATCTGCAATCTGATCACTGGAGTGAGGAATTTCTTCCTCAGGAAGATCTTAGTTTGTGATTTATTTCTGGAACACTTTTCATAAATGAATACCTCTCTTTAATATATAATAACACAAAAGTCTCTGTGGCTAGTAATGAAAATCGCTCGCAAGTCTTCGCAAATCTGTCTTTGGTCTTTGGTATATGAGATCTGGATTGTGAGGTTTGAAGAAGAAAAGTTGAAATAATATTTATAGGGTAATCTTAATTATATAAATGGTAAGAGTTTGGCATCCCCATCTTCCATTTCACCACACAGATATTGGTGGCATAGGACACTATGTGCATCATGTTCTGCGTACAAAAGAAAATATTCCCATTTTAGAATGAAAATAAGTACCAAATAATAAAAGATGAAAACAACAAATTACGAAATAGCAAATTACTTAGAATATCTATCTATTGAAGTTAGTTTTATGATCTAAAAATTCTTCTTTAAGAGTTACTAAAAACTTCGAACTTATAAACTTATAAAAGCATTCGACTATTTCTCCAAACCCTACTTTATTCTATCTAATACAAAAATTTTGAACGTTGTGTGATCTGAAAGCGAGTATAATTTGTATTTAAAAAATTATAATTTATTATTATATCTACTTTTTACTATATTACTGATTTTATTTTTTATTGTACTTGTTTTTCAATTGTTTCATCAAAAAGTATATATTGTGTTATAGAATTTGAGGTGTAAATAAACTTTCATTTGATTTTCAGCAGCAGTGATAGTAAGGCAACAAGCTAGAATAGAAAAGTTGCGAATTGAACTGACGAACGAGAAGACAAGATTGGTAGTACTTAAAAGAGAAGTATCAGACCTTGAGAAAAAGACTGGTCAAAGTTTTGCCGAAGTCCAGAGGCGGGAGTTAAAGCACAAAATTAACCACCTGAGATACCAGTGCCAGAAACTGGTTCAAGACTTAAATGGTAAGATTGATAAAAAAAAATTGAAAGATTGATAAAATTAGAGAGAGAAAAATCATTGGAATTCTGTTTGAAAAATTCTCAGGTCATATTGATTTCATAATTTTGAAAAACTTTATGCCAGAAAATAACAACTCAAATTCACACGTGAAAAGCGCCTCAATTTTTTTTTAACGGCTATAGTTTTTGGGATACAGGGTTAGGTTAGGCCAGAAAACAAAACACTGTATAACTTAAAGTTTTTGCGATTCTGAAAATCTGTCACGTTTAGCTTGTATTGTTAATTACGGACTAAATACTAAATTCTCTATTATATTCTCCTTTAATAAGATAAGATATTGTTTTGAAATTACTGACATGTTCACTATAATAACCTGTGACCTAAATAATTTCATTGTAATTAATTGTTTTACCGATTACAGATTTTTCCGAGCCAGAATTTTACAATAATTTATACCGTGGTCAAGCGCTGGACGAGAACGGTAACCGACTCCGCCCGAGGTTCAGTCTGTCTCAGCCGAGATTACTTCCTCACCAAGATCACGACGGTCCGATGTGGAGCTGTCACCTTTGTACATTCCTGAATCATCCCGAGATGACCAAGTGCGAACAGTGCGAAATGGCGAGACTCATTCACGGTACGATCTTTCCATTGCTTGGCAACAGCGTGCATCGGCCTCCATCTAACTTGAGATTGCAGAATTGATAGAATGTTCTATGGTTATGCCGAATTTAGAGGTTTAATGACATTCGGTGCATTATTTTCTATGATTTTATGACACTTGCATTGTCTCTGTTGGCTTTAATTTCATGCGTTGACACGACGAGGCTTCATACGTTTTATTGTATAAATTTATTTAATGAAAAGAAGATGGCGGATCACTCGAAAAGTGATTAAAGAAAAGAACATGTTCATCTTGAATCGACGTTTATTTCTTTGCTACCTACTTTATTATTTAGGTATCCGCAAAATTTTAAAATAGTAAAAATTAATTGTAACTTGATAGTGTATGATCGAACACCTTCGCAATTTTTTGGTATTTTTTTATTTATGAAGATAACCGATCGGCATTGATCGATTTTGCAACAAACCACATTTTTTACAATGTCATTCTAAGAGCTATTTGATTCAAAATATAGTTTTGAATATTGTTTTATATACTTTTTAACGCCGGTTCCGGACGACTAATGGACTTTGTAATATAATAACAATTTTATTTTTACTTTGTTGTTTTTCCTTATGATAAATTATTAGTGGGTAACGACGGAGAACTGAATGATAACCTATAAAGTAGAACCCAATATGATACTATCGAAGAATGTGATAATGAAAATATGCACCGAATATACATATGAACTCCGTTTTGCTTGAAATATTCGTGAAAATACTAAAACCTGTGATGCTTGTTTGTTTTTAAGTTGTTTTTGTGCAATTTATTAGCAATAAAAAGATCTATAAAACCTGAACAATGTTCCAATTAACAGAAATGACTGTGATTGATTTTTTTATCGCTTACATATTTTTGTATCGTCGCTAAAACTAAATGCTATTTCGTTATTTTAGTGGATTGAGCATGTTTGGATATTTTTTTGTTAAGAATGGTTGCAAATAAAATTATTGATAATATCTTTCGTTTTATTTCTTTCCAGTATCTGCAGCACCTGGTGACAATATACACATACACGTTACCCCCAGAATGACAAGCAGTAAGCCCCTTTTGATATTGTGGTTGCAAACTGTAACATTTGTTTTTAAAAATGAAAAGATGTTGATTGAACTGCAATTGATAATAGCTGAAGCCATTAGATATTTGCTGTGTCTGTTCGAGTGTCAGTCCAAAATTGTTTTACGTTAGTTATTTCCGCAGTAAATTTCTGTATTCTGCAAACCAAACATATAAATTGAAATGTGTGGATTTTCATCATAACAGGTCTATTGAAAAAACATTTCAATTTGTGTGATGACAAAGTGGACTACAATTCAAGATGAAGTCCTCCTTTTTCCCTTGATTTCGGCGAATTCGCTTAGTTAATTTTCCTTCCCGTTTCTTCAAAAAACATATTATCCGGATTCGGATAGAAACAAGAAATTCTTTTTCATTCATACAACTAGTTGTGTTAAAATTAATTTTTCTAGCTACTGTTGTTACATATTTAACTCTAGGTGCATTAAAAACTACTGATAGAATTACTAAATAACAAAATAAACGGCCATTATTTAGTTTTTTATTTACCGAGAGGCTACATTTTTGACTGATAAAGAACCAGTGTTGATGGTTTTTCTGTGTTTGATAATGATATGTTTTGAAATTCAATTAATGTTTTCTTTTTATTTCAGGAATTGTACGATCTTGGCTGCTGTAATATTATAAATTTTTAGAGAACTGAAGAATGAAGCGTAAAACTAAATTTTTCATTTTACTTTCTAGAATTATATAATTTGGTTATATGATATAAAATCTTATATACACAACTACTCGATTCAACGAAATTGTTGAATATTGTCTTGCAATGATACTGAATTTTTATTAATTTCTGTTATCAAAATCCATCAGTTTTTACAGGTTCATTTGCTTGAAGTATACCTATCTTTTTTGTGACAGTTATTGAGAAAAAGCAATGAAATTTTCATTAATTAATATAGCCCTAGTTTACCTTCGAAATGAACTGGGCAATGAAATTTGAAGATGTGCAAAAAGTTTTAGAGGATTATCTGATTTTGCTATTGAAAACTTTTGAAGAAAATTAGAATATTATTCGATATAAAATGATATTTATATTACAGGTTACCCAGATTTACACTAATTTGTTACTTTTTTCTATTAACAATAAAATATTATAAATTCCGATATTACTTGACATAATATTGATGTAGGATATACAAAAAAATAATTTTGTGTAAATTTTATATTATCGTGAGCCAAATTATAATATTCCATTCATAAATTCAAGACTTGATATTGCTCAATCAAGCACATTATTTTTTCAACAATATGAAACAATAGTATAAGAACGATGTATATTTTTTTCTATTTACTTCTGATTCAAAGAACGAAATTATTTTTAATATTTTATATTTTTTTCGAATAAATAAATTTTTTATTCACCAATGTTAAATAAATCAATTCAAAATAGTTTAGTTTCATTGAAAAAGCACCAATAAATACTGATATAAATAGATTTATACAATACAAATATGTTTAAAAATTTTCTATGAAAACGTTCTTCAAGGCCGTCAAGGCTTCAGAGCCTTCTATATTCAAGTTTGAACGTCCAAGTGTCTTCAAATGAACGGCCGCAGAAAATATTTTATTAGATTGTTCAGGTATTAGGGTTTCGTTCACACGTTTCATTTGAGATTTCAAAGTATCGAAGAATAAACGCAAACTCTCATGCAGGCAAGGTAAATCATCATTTTCTAGCAGAGTTACTAAATGGCCCAACGTTAAGCAAATCTAAAAAAAGAAAAAAATTCATAAAAAAAATTATATTTATCATAAATACATACTTGTATAACAAGCTGATCTCTGTGTTGATATTCCGAATAGTCATTTATGTTCTGTGAATTCTCTAATGCAGTCAACAATGCCCTCCAGGTGGTGACGAAGTGGACTCCGTAAAATTTTCTTCTAGCAGGGGATGATAACGCTAATGCTGCATTTGTTCTGACTTTGAAATTGCGAAAACTAATAACCAATTCATTGAGAACAGCAAAAAGTTTTCCCTAAAAATGAGCATTATTAAGATCTTAGTAACTGATATTTCACAATTTTTGTCCAGTTGTAAGATACAGAAGTAATAAGACACGCTTTGGGACAATTTGTTCAGTTAGTTTTATGTGTACCTTTCTGTTCTAATACCTCTTAAATTTTTTTGAATACTATACGAGACAAAAACATATGTTTTTTTTAAATATAATTTCTTTTTTATGGTAAACATTTTAACCTAATTATTGTGATGATTGATGAGGCCGATACTTAGAGAAAATTAATATCCATAATGAAACAATATTCAAATTTTTCTTATATATTAAATAATAATACGCATGACGCGAGTGTCGAAGTACAAATTCTTCTTCTGACGCTAAATTCACAATGATGCAATTTTTCAAATACAAATACTTATTACTAATCTAAAGAGCGAAAACATTGAATACAAATGATATGATTCCTTAGATTAGTTATAAGCATTTGTATTTGAAAAATTGTATCATTGTTAATTTAGCATCAGAATCAAATTTTTCTCATATTTTAAGTTGTACTTTTCTGACGCTAAATTAACAACTGATGTTATTTCAAATAAACGCATTATCATGCGTATTATTATGTAATATATAAGAAAAATTTTAATATTGCTTCATTACCTAATTATTGTCATACATTTGAATCGTGTTTTAAAACAAACGGTTATTAATCAAACGTTCGTCTCTAAATAAGTAAGTAAAATTTTGAATTGGGTGTAATAACCAATATTCATATTCTCAATTTCACAGGAGAACGTTTTTTTATTGTAGTTTAATAATGAACCCGTGCCAAATAATGTAGTATATCTCCATATACTACATAATTCTCCATTCATAAGCCATGATCTCGGCTGGGGCGAGAGACTCAAACTCGAAAACTTTTAGCTGTAACTTCGATTCTCTATTTTTAATATCAAAATAATACTTTTCCTCATATCCATACGTGGTTGGCGAACACGAAAAATTACTTAGTAAATATTTTTGTTTTACTGACTCATAATCAGACTTCTGAAGAAAATTAACATCATGCTTAAAGCATTTATAGCAACAATATTTAATAAGGAAAAATCACCAACAAAGAATTAAAATATAAAATACTAGAACTAGCATTATCTTATGTTCTTAAACAATTATGTCAGCAGTTATCAGTTTTTAAACATTAAAAAATAATTTTCCATAAACTAGTGATAAAGCAGTATCAGAGCATGAAAATTGTTTTGAGGTGTTAACTGAATTTCAAAAGTTAAACGGTCGTTAACTATTCAGTTTAACTTTTTAATGTGGGGTGACTTCCCGAAACGATTATCAAGCCATTAATATCATTCTATGAAACTAATCCACCTTTAGCAAACTGAAATGGTTAGTCAAAGTAATTTAAGTTGTAAACACTCACATTTAACGCAAAAGAGGATGTAAATTAGTTTGTTCTCAATACTGATCAGGAAAAAGCCGTGAAATATGAAGCTAAATGTTTTCCAAAATCATCCCTAAATACTATATTTCACAAGAGTTATTCTCAGTTACCACGGATATTTCGCTTATCCCTTGGTGAAACATTATGTTAAAAACAATAAATTAAAATTAACGCACTTGGCTTTAGTTTCACTAAATATATTAAAAACTCTACATATGTATGGGTGGTTAACCCATTATCAAGAGTATAATATTACGTTAATATTATACTCTTTATTATATACTCTTGGTAATGAGTTAACTACCCAACAAATATGTAGAGTTTTTAATATATTTAGTAAAACTTAAGCCAAGTGTGTTAATTTTAATTTATTGTTAATTCTTAGTTATAAAAGAAAACACTCACCAGACATTCAGAGTTTTCGCTACACAAAGCACAGTTCTTTAATGCATTACCAATGGCATAACAAGAATTCCACCTTACCTACAAAACACAGAAGCTTTAAGACATTTTAGGTGCATATTAAAAAAACTTACTTTCATGTTAGATCCAGTTGTCGCATTTCTAATCAAACAATCCACGGCCAATTCTACGATATCTTTGAATTTACGTTTACCCGCAAGATCAGACGTGATAAGCTGTAGCAAGTTACCTATAGATCTAACCACGTTCATTTTTATTTTGTCATTGTCGTTGCAAGCTGCCACGCTTTTCTCCAGCAGTCTTAAAAGTAAACTGTGCGGAAATTCTTCCAAGTCTTCGTTAACACTAAAAGAATGTTTTGTAATAACAAAACGCTGAAAAGCGGCTACGATCTCACCTGTTCAAAACTAGAGCGTCGCTGAGGTTACCCAAGGACCAGGAACTCTTGATTCTGACTGATAAATTTTCATCCAGAAAAGATCTGTATATGGCTTCTGCAGTGTCGACTACAAATCCAGGATCCTATAATAAGAAAAGTTCTAGTAAATACCCCTTTCATTTTAATATTAGATTTGTATAATAATATATTATTGACTTTTATGTATAGATGTTTATTGGAATGAGTAATATTTTTGTTTTACATATATGTTTTTTGAAATTACAAAGTATCCATAGAAATCCATTCTTTGTTTTAGAACGAATTTTCTAATTAATAAAAATCGGTGGTCAGATAAAGCAGGACCGCTATACTGAATTTATTGCTTACCTCTCTCAGAGTCGGATACAAAACAATTATACCCAAAGCTCTCAAAGCGGACCCTCTAACTATATTTTCTTCGTCCCTGCTGCATGCAAAAAGTAGGGTAACACATAGAATTTGTTTGTCCCCCTACAATAATGAAGATACTAAGACTGAATTACATGAACTAATTCTCTCAACACTGAGAGAGAGGGGAACCCAATTTGGTTCTTCAATTATTTTCCTCGGAAGCTTCAGCTAACAGCTGGCACAAGGAACTTTCAGAGTAAAGTTTACAAATTTGTGATGGTCTGTGAACCATACTCCATAATGAATTTCTAGTTTTTTATAAAGCGAACAGCAGTACTTTTTCTTGTTAATTTCGTTTTTTTTTGACTTGACTTTATTTTGATCCGGTTTTTGATAGTAATATTGCAATGTAGAATTGAGTTTTGAGCTAAATAAATTATTATATATACATTATTTCGAAAGTTTTTAGCAATAACAGGCTTTTTTTGATACGAAAAACTTTATTTTTGTTGACGTTTCGTTGTTATATTACAACTTTGTCAAAACTAAAAAAAAAAAAAAAAAAAGTTTTGACAAAGTTGTATATAACAACGAAACGTCAACAAAAATAAAGTTTTTCATATCAAAAAAAGCCTGTTATTGCTAAAAACTTTCGAAATAAAATATCTTAAACAGGCAATAAATCAATTTCAAGAATTATATATATATATATATGTGTGTATATATATATATATATATATATATATATATATATATATATATATATATATATATATATATATATATATATATATATATATAGTTGAATGTTTTAACGACTGTAGATATGTATTTTCAGTGTTTAATTGGGATTGCAGTCAGGACAAAAATAAATTTTCCAAGTTTTTTATTTTCATATCAAAAAAAGCCTAAAAGTTTTTTCTTATTGCTAAAACATTAGTTTTTTGAATTTTGAAAATAACTACAAGTTTCGAAATAAAATATCTTTGGCTTTTCAAACAGGCAAAATAAATCAATTTCAACGAATTATATATATATATATATATATATATATATATATATATATATATATATATATATATATATATATATATATATATATATATATATATATATATATATATATATATATATTCACCGAAAAATATATATATAAAAAAAACAAATTCAAGTCATAAAACTTCGCGATATTTTATATCGGAAACACTCTACTTGAAAAGCCAAATTGAGAAATACGGTCATTGTCGTATATATTCCAACCCAATGCTTTGGGAACACTTGTAGTTATTTTCAAAATTCAAAAAACTAATGTACTTTCGGACTATACAGTAATTGTAAGAAAAAAACTTTTTATAGTATATAAACTGTTAATTTTTGTCGAAGAAGAAAATAAACATTTTCGAAAGTAAAATACTAAAGAGGTTGATTTTCTGTCCTAGACTGCAATCCCAATAAACACTGATATATATATATATATATATATATATATATATATATATATATATATATATATATATATATATATATATATATATATATATATATATATATATATATATATATATATATATTAAAGAAAGCGATAATATCGGGAAGCGGCCCGATATTATCGTGTACGTCGAGTAAAAATTCTTTCATATATGTTAGTGTGAGTGTGAATTGCAATGTTGTACTTTCAAATCATATTTACACATATGGTTTAAATTGAGTATAAGTGGTATAAAAGTTATGTCTAAGTGGTGCACAAATTATATTTTTATTAAAACAAGTACCACTAAGAAAACAATCAAAATATGTTATTAACATTATAACATTGACTTACTGGCAGTCTCTCAAAAATATGTGACCCTATACTTCCCAAACAGTCGCACCCTACTGCCCTTAATGCAGCTTTTTGTTCAGACTGTAAAAGAATAGTGAGAGACCCATTGATCAATGTCTGCCAAAAAGTTAAACCTGGGGTAACCATTTCATCGCCGCATACACCTATTAATTTGAAAATGTTAAATCTTTTGATTTTTTTGTTGTATGTACATTTGTTTTACCTAATCCACTGAGATATTGGTCCATAGACTGGCCAATAAAATCTATAGCTCTTCCACCATGTAATTTCAAATCTATATATTTACAACACAGGCAATCATTTAATGCTTTACCAATTGGTCCCAAAAAGGGATATATAAGACAGTCAAAATAATTCCCACACATTGAGGATATAACCTGCACTGATTCCAACTTGACTGGAGCCGGAGCTTGATCTGGAACCTGTAACAACATGAACAACTTCAATAATAAAACTGCAAACAAGAGATACTACACTATATAATTTTTTCCATTGTTATGTAAACAATTTAATTACTTCTAAGCAGTGCTTTGAGAATTAATTTCATCACACCATAGTGAATATTGATTTTTACTTAGTGGCTTTATAAAGTTGAAGATAAAATAATACCATATAGAGGTCATACATCAAGTCTAGAGTCTACAAGTTGTAACACAAATTTGAAGAAATTAAAAAGTTGCATATTAAAATGATGCTCTTTTAGTGATTGTCAACTTTCTATATAACTGATATACCAATACATAGAAAAAAAGGTAAAATAATCACATCATCAGGAGTAAAAACTGATAAATTCTTCAGACATCTCTCTAGAATCCAAGGCAATGTTTTGTTATCTGTATCAAATTCAGATTTTTCTTCCTCCTCATCTGATGAAAATTCAGCATACCTAAAATCTTCTTCATTTGTTGTACTTGGCTGATTTCTCTCAGAAACCTCATTTGATTCCTTATTTTTAGAATGTAGAAACAGATTTTTTGTTTCGGCTACTACTGGTTCTGAAGCCAGAATACAACCTATTACAATAAGTGCCCCCACTTGTATCGTAGGATCTAGAAAATTAAGAGACTTTAAGAACTTATTTCTATAATAATCAAGTCGGGAATCAATTAATGTAATAAATAGAATTAATACATTTTGAGTTATTTCAGTCAGTTCAGACTTAGTATTTCATATTTTTATTTTTTCATTGAAAAATGTATCTTAATTAATGCCAAACTTTGAACATTAAAAACATTAATATAAGAATTATCGACTGTTATCAATCAGTCAATGAAATCCTTTCATTAAACAAACAATTCATTGAATAAAATAAGAAATAATTAAAATAGTAATAAGAATTGAAGCTTCTACCATACCAAAGGGCTTGTTTTATTGGAATTTCTATAGATAACTTTGGCTACTTTGACTTCTATCACTTTTTTGAGTTAAAGTTATGTACCTTTGTAATGGATTAATTGTTTCATACTCCGCACAACTTTAGTTATCAAACCAGCATTCAAACGATGATACGGTGACGCTTGAACTAAAGCTGCATAACATTTTAGTACTTGTGCTAGAACTGGTAAAACTTTTTCACTCAAAGCGAGACTTAGAAAATGATGTAGTTCAATTATCATATATCCTAATATCACAGAAAATGGAGTAAAGGATGTACTTCGATTGCTGTAATATTATACATAATCAAGACAATTCTGAAATGACCATTGCAATACTTACCTTGATTCTGCTTGAGAAAGATATTGTTTAGAGGTTGTTAGAAGATATAAAAGTACATTTAAAGCTGCTGTTCTTCCTTTTGGTGAAGGATCTTCTAAAATACATGTTGTAAGATAATGTTTACCTGATAATGAATTTTCAGGAATGAAACTAGACCAAAATGAGAACATTATATTCTTTTCTGTATTCTAAAATTGAAGGGTAATATTACCTCAACCCTGGCACATTTCATCGGTTACTCACCTTAGCTACTGTGAAAAATAATGACAAAGATATCTGCCTAATTCGTGATTCAAGTTTCGATGTGTTAACTGATTTGTTTGCTTCTGTGTCGGAAAAATCGGAGTCACTTGTAACCAGTTGAAATGGACAAAATCTAACATAATGAAACTTAATTAATTTCAATGTTTCAATATTGTATATCTATATATATATATATATATATATATATATATATATATATATATATATATATATATATATCAGTGTTTTCATGAATATAAAAACTTATTTTTCTTTTGAAAAATAATTTCATTAATTTTGTCATGGATATTATTATATTATTGAAAGTATTGAGAGATTAAGAAATAAATTGATTTGATAATAATGAAGTTTGACAATAATTTCTTTATTGACTTACTTAGAAACTGTATATTTGTCAATACTTGTACTAGTTGATTCATTTTCTAAGTTTAAATTGCATTGCATCCATTCTTCACTCTTCCGAGTTCCTTCTTTCTTAGGTATCCTATGTTTCCGTTGTTTAGTAATCTGTAAAATGAATTAGAAGTAAAACTGAAAAAAAAATTCTTTTTGTATACCTTTCCGCCCTTTTTTAAACGATTTACACCAGTTGATGGCTCAGGAATGCTCAATGCTGATGGTAAAATTAGTTTTGGTGGAAGAAAATTGCAATTTTTTATTCCCAGAAGCATAAATGACTTTATAATTCCCAAAACAATACCCAACTTTTCGCTATTTACATAACTATTTTGAGATACAATATTTTCTAGACCTCTGAGACATATTATAATGATCTAAAATTTGAAAAACCTTAATTAAATGACTGGTTCAAAAGAGTGGTATTACCTTCATTTCTGTAATATCTTTTAAGTTTTTAGGAATACACAGATGCTTTGTGAAAATACTTTCACATTTTTCGAAATGGGGATGCCTATTATCCTCACAACTAGTATTTTCTTGAATGACGGTACAAGATTCTATGCATTGCAAACAATATCTCAAAGTTTCAGTTGACTTGTCTGTTTCTACCATACTCAAAATAGGTCCACGTGCTGACATTATATCACTTATAAACTAAAATCTTAATATTCAGAAGAGCAAGGCAAAATAATTACAAAGTAAACCTACAGGTTGAATATTTTCGCTATTATGTCTAAGTAAAGAATCGAGAGCAATAAGGACATCTAAATTTAAGCTCTCCTTCTTTTTAACGTTTGACAGTATTTTTAAGCACCATTGAATAGCTATATTTAATGTTCGTCCTTCGACTATAATTTTTTGTAATGTAATTAAATTTGTTATCAGCCGACAACATTTTGGGATCAAGAGTTCTTCGTCAATTGGTATGTTAGAACAACACTGATTGATTAAAAGAATTGCTTTCTGAAAATAGAAGGGAATGAGAATTGTTGTAATTTTTTTCCTGAAATCATACAATTGGATTCTCTACCAATGCATTTTTATAATTTAGTGCATTCAAGTCTTCCAGTGTTTTATTGAGTAATTTCCAGTCACCTTCTGATCTTTCAATGAATAAGTGTCCTATTTTTGAAGTAAGAGCTTTGAACTTTTCACGTTCATCAATTAAAGTTGTCATTTCTTAATTAGTTTTTCGAATTAAACTTTGATACACAGCTTTTAATTATTTGTATGAGTAATAAAATTCATACAGATAAATAAGGTTAACAAATAAGGCCTTGAATTACTCAGGTTAGCCAAATGTAAGAAAGTCATCTTCTCCGAGGGGGCCACAGCATTTAAAATATGTATTTTCTTAAACAGTTTCTTTCACAACTTGGGAAAACTTGTTGTATTTTTTCACAACATTTAAAATAGTTCCAGATTACTACCGTTTCATAAATGAATGACAAAATAAATATAAGAGTGTTGTATTCATCAGCTGTCAGATAGCAATGTTGGTATTCCGTTGAACAGCTGTTGTGGGAGAGAACAGCTGTAGTTGAGCGGCAGAGAAGTGAGCTCAATGTGAGGCTTGCTACAGCCCGTCTCTGTGGCTAATCAAAATCGGCGAATCGTCCAGTCGCACAGAGTAACTCGAAGGCGGTGTTTCGTGAATGGAAACTTCTATTGATGTCCCAGGAAAGCACGATTGGGAATCTGTGACTGACACTCTTTGTTTACCTCTCTCTCCTATTATGCAATTTATGAACCGGAGTTATGTAAGGTTGATAGAAAATCGCGTGTTGTTTGTAGGTGCAGTGTAGTGTGTCAAAATATGTTTATTTGAGAGAAACAGTGTTGTGCTAACTGCAAAATGGCGGACTTAGAGGCAGTGCTGGCCGATGTCAGCTACCTTATGGCTATGGAGAAGAGTAAATGCACTCCAGCTGCAAGGGCCAGTAAAAAAATCGTGCTACCTGACCCTAGGTGAGTCACACGGTCGTTCACCTTTTTGTTGACAATTGACAGGTCATCCAGACCACCGGTAGCCAAACTAATAATATAGTGGGATGATATTGACAAAAACCTTCATGAAAACAATGAAAGAAAAATTTTAATGAATCCCGACATGGTAGTTATAACATTTCCAATAATTTTTTTTGAAACTGATGGCATTTTGGAATTTGTGGACATTTTCAGATTTGTTTCTCGTCATTTGTAATAATTACTTCCTTGTTTTGTTTTCATAATATGAACTGTGTACTTATTATAAAGTGTAGGGACATTTGCAATGTTTGATTGAAATATATTCATAAATTCAATAATTGACGTTTTTAAATTATTTTAATAGTACCTAACTCTTACTTGCTTCGATATTGGTTTAAGGCAGATAAACTAAGAAAATCATGTTTCAAAATCTTTTTATTTGCATCAGTTAAGTACTTAGGTACTTAATGATTTGGTTTCAAATTAAAATTTACCTTACTTTTTTCAAAGTTTGCATTTGGGAGACTTAATCGTTTTTGATCTCTATTGACAAGATTATTATTTGAAGATATTAAAAACTGCTATTCATGTAAACACTAGAAATGTAAAACATTCGCCCAATATCAACGTTCTAGTTACTTATTTTTTTCCTTCGAGAATAAAATATCTCGTTTCGTTTCATTATAGAGGAAGAAAATAATGAAATTACAAAATGTTTTGGAATTCTGTAGTTGCAAAATATTCACCTATCGTATTGCTCAAAATTAACATTATCAATAATAGGATTTCCTGAGTTTTGTGTTTTTCTCTACCAATTGACGTCCTTTTATGGTGCCGTGTTGATTCAGTGTTAAGCACCGTCCTAGAAGTTGGTAACTGATATTTCAACCACATCCTCTATTACGATATATTTTATCGTCTCTAAGTTAACGATTAATTAAAATACATTATGTAGATTAGTTAACTGCAATTTTATCAATTTCCTTAGTTAATCTGTAGCCGACGTTCCAACAGGAAATTTTGGAATTGTCACAGGAAAAGTTCTAAAAATAAGCTAGTTTTTCGTGAAAATATATACGTATTTACTATTATTTCGTTGCATATTTTTTAGATAATTTTTCAAATGTTTTACCACATCGTGGTGGTTTTTCAGGTAGTTCAACCACGCCTATATTTACGATTTGACATTTTGTAAATAGTAAATATCAAATACAAAGTAACCAATATTTTTAACAATTAACTCTTAGGTATTTTGTAAAAGGGACAGAGAAATTGCATGAAATGCTTTGAAAATTTCTACTTAATGGCTCAAAATTGATTTCATGTTTTCCTTTCTTGAGTTGTTCAAGTAAAAGTAATATTCACGTTGTCAATTTCGAACAACATGATTCATAAATGACACGGAGGTTTCGCTTATCTCTTGGTGAAACAATATGTTAAAAACTATAAAATGAAAAATAAACACACTTGACTTAAATTTCACTGAATATATTAAAAACTCTACTATGTTTCGGGTGGTTAACCCATTATCAAGAGTATACAATATTACTGAATTTCAAAATCTACAGCTTTAACTTATATATCCTAAACCACATAATTTAACACTGTGATCACGGAAAAGTCCACCTGGTCATTACAAATAGGTAAATTCTTCTTTTTGGCTATCGAAATTTCCAAAAAAAAAATTTCTAAAAAAAGGCCAAAAAGAAGAATTTACCTATTTGTAATGACCAGGTGGATTTTTCCGTGAAACCAGTGTTAAATTCTGTGGTTTAGGATATACCTAGTATAAGTGAAAGCTATACATTTTGAAATTCAGTAATTTTGTATACTCTTGATAATGGGTTAACCACCCGAAACATATGTAGAGCTCTTAATAACTATATTCAGTGAAACCTAAGAAAATTGTGTTTATTTTTACTTTTATAGTTTTTAACATGATTCATTGTCGGCATATTTAACAAATTTCTCTTCCTAGACAAGGATCTAGAGGGTGTTGAGTATGCAAAACGTGAGGACCGCATTCTGTGAACTGTTTTACGCTCAGAAAAGCTTGCAGATTACGAATCTGGATGATGCCGGAAACATTTCTGGTCCAGTTTTTTTTATCGCTCCCACCTCTAAGATACCGAGTCAATCGACCGAACGAATGCTTTAGAGCTATTTTGATGTGATTTTTTTTAGCGATAATATACAATTTTTTTTAATGATATTAGATATACAGCATGTCGAGGTGAATTGGACCCGAGGGGCCAAACGCCACCCCCCCCTAAATTATTTTGATTGCTAGAAGATCAAATTCAAATGATGAAAGAAAATAGAATATGTAATCTTTCTTCACATTGATTTTTTCAAGAAGTTCGTTTACTCCCCCTCATCCCCTTCCATAGCTCGGAAGCTAATACAAAAAAAGCTAGGGATGATAACTAATTACTCTTAAAAAAAATAGTTCTCATCAAATGAATTTTAATATGCCATGACTGAATCGAAAATTCTGGTAAGGATAACTTTGTCAAACGACGTGGATATAATTTGTCATCTTTTTTTCATAGCCTTATACGGTATATCCAATAAAAACACTTGAATTGGTTACAGAAAAATTATATTAAATTACTTCCTTGACAATTGTTTAGAGATATTATCCCATTTTCAATAGCTAAACTATTTTCAGTACTCTAATCAGCTTTCAGTTGGGGTAACACCCCGAAACAATTGTCTAGCAATTAATTCAATATAATCTTCGTGACACCACTTCAAGTGTTTTTTTTATCAATATATGTTCAAAATATTCAGTGTTTCACCAAGAGATCAGCAAATTTTTCTAAATAAATTCAAGCCGAAGCCGATGATTTGAAAATTTTAATCATACCGGAGTTCATCAGCAGTTCATTTTTACTTTGAAAGAAGAAACCTGCCATGGTTTCTAATTCTCCCAATTTTACGATACTAAGGAATAGGTTTCCTAAATGTTCTAGACCTTTTTGTGCAGAATCCAACGATGCAACTTTTAACTTTTTTTTATCCCTGATGATATCAGTTTCAGGAAAATGCGAGGCATAAACAACTGAATATTTTGTTGGAGCCCAATAATCTCGTGGTATATATTTCATCCATTTACTCTTTAAAAATGTATCTTCAGGGAAACTAAATTTCGATACTAGTTGACCGCCCCCCATTCAGGGTGCTGTTATAACTTGATTTACAACCAGGAATTCAACAAAAAATATTCGCATCAAGTTTTCGTCATTTTAAGAGAATATACTTATTAGAAACATACTTCTTCCAGGCTTGAACTTACTAAATCACATACGGAACAACTTTTCTTTAAACTATAATGCACAAATAAATTATTTGTAAGTAATCGTTACTCAAAATCCAACACAAATTTGATTTCGATTCAATTAAATCGGTACACAGAAAACAAGTAGTTTTTATAATTTGATGTTATGTTATCCACAATTTATCATCACTTGCACTATTATCACCTGCATATTACACTATACAAAATTGATGAATAGAGGATTAATACTGAAACCGTAAAATATTTAACTTCGAACTACGAAAGTCTTAAACAACACAAAATTGATTTCGTTTCACTGAAATCAATAAGCACTTCGTTTTCTATTGTTTGATGTAAAGATTTCAACAAATTATTAACAACCCATGTATTACACTATACACAATTGAAAAATATAGAATTTATACTAAAAGCTCAAATTATTTAACTTTAAACTGCGAAAGTTTAAAGTTAAATAATTTTGAGTGGTGGTCTACTTGAGTTTTTTGAAGTTAAATAAATTTAAGTGGTGGTCTATGGAAGTAAAATTCCATAGACCACCAGTGCTACAGTGCCATATTCTCATTTCATGGCCTGTTTAAAGTCGGCCGGGCACTGCATTCCAATTTTTAACATTTACATGCAACGATGACGAAACAAGCTTTGACTTGAATTTTTAATTAGAAGAAGTGGAGGAAAGGATATTTGGAGTCAAAGTCTATATACCAAGGATGATTAGGTTTTCTTAAGGTGTAATATAAGTAATTGTTTTTGTTTTTTTAATATTAATTTAATTAAAATATAATTAAATGTGAACAAACCCAATTGCGGAGCAACTGTTTTAGTTCAGTAATTTCTAGATGTAAAATAGCAAAATATGTGAAGTCATAACAGGCAGGGGAGTCTCCCAAATGTGGCCAACTGCGACAAGGACGTGGGAGGATGAAAAAACCATAAAATTTGTTCGACGTAATTTATGGTTGTCCCCCAATGGGTGTGTACTTATTGTATCTGAAATATATTTTGAACCCTCTGTAACACCGGTGTCCTACCTGTATAAAGATCAAATACAATTGTAAAAAACAATTGTTGTTGAATTTATCCAAGTGTTTTTAATTAATTATACGATACATTTAAAGATGTTCCGCCAATAGTTGTACGATGATTCAATTTACATTTTTAGGGCACATGGGAAAAACATGCAATGTCACTAAGTCAATGAACTGAAAAATTGTTAAATAAACATTTTGATCCTTGAAAAAAGATACATTAAAGCCTGAAATAAAACGGAAATAGTTATGGAATATATGAAGAAAACATATTTATTTTGAGTTTACAGTACAAAAAAAAAATCCTTTTTGTTTGTATTTATTGAGTTAAGAGAAAAAAAGTGAACAAAGTAAGAAAATACAGGAATAAAATATGCAATGTCCACAAAATTGACATGAAATACAGAAAAAAAATGCAATGTCCGCGAAATCGATAATGTTTAAGCATTAATATATTTTATTTGTGAGAAATATTGCTTAGCTCTTGGTCCACAAAACTTTGACAAGGCCTGAATATTCATGAATGTTGCCTTTGAAACTGGTAGGCTCCCATTATATATAATAACATAAGAACGGGCAGTAAAAATTCTGAGACACCAACGGTATGAGACGAGTTCTTCAAATTTTTTTTAGGTCACATGAGAACAGATGACGTCCAAGCGGAATTGTAATGTTTTCTATGAAAAATTAATCTAGGGTGATCTTTTTCAATCCTGACTTCTCTTATAGGTCTAGATAAGAAAGGGCATGCCTTCTTATACATAGGTGACAAAAATGTTGTCCATTGTCTGACAAGTGGTTGATCAACTTCAATCACTTGAAAGGGGGATGGCTTCTGTCTAGCTTCAGGAATCACCTTTACCCAGTCATCAGGTGTTTCGCAGGGTGATTTCTGGTTTATGCAACCCATATTCATGTCACGTTCTAAGTATTCTAAGAGTGGCCGCGAATGGGAAATATTATTTTGATGACATCCAAACGCTTTGTATTGGGTACAATATAGTGTATAAAACGAAACACGGTATAACACGGTTAGTTTTTATTTTGCCCCCGTAAGAATCACAGAATATCACCAGTTCTCGAGTATTTATATCATGCATATTAAAGATATAGTGATGAAGAAAGGAACACACTTCATCAGATCCTTTTTTCCTATTGTTTCTGGGTAATTTTAATTAAATATACACAAGCCGAACAACACAACAGATGAACGTAATAACCTCAAAAATTCAAACGTAAACGTCAAATCACCGACCATGAACAATGCTTGTTTTTTTTCCTTTTCGACTTGGACATTGCTTGATAATGCACTGTACCAATTTTTTTCAATGAAGATTACTCAGTGACTGTGCATGGTATTGCAAAGTGTGTTTTGGCGTATCGTTCTAAAGCGATTGTATAATAAAATTGCATTGCCAGTTGAAAAAATATAAAGATGTGACATTGCATGTTTTTCCCCTGTGTCCTTCATTTCTAAATACAATTTTATATAATCCAAGGTCACAGAAAACTGTAATCACATAGAAAACGAAAAGGAGAAGAATGACGGACTAATAAAAATATTCTGCTACGGTAGACATGTAGGTATTTAGGAAAATCTTCTTTGTTATGTGATTAATCAAAAACATCTTATAAAATCTAATTCGTTCACAAGTTAACTACTTATTTTTAGATAAACTATTTCTGTATATTATTGAATCGGCCCTGTATTCGTTCAGGATTGAATAGCCAGTACGTTCTCGTTAATTGAAGCGCAACATCTAGGGAAACTTCAGTTTATGAGAACGATCCGCTTTCTTTTGTACTTACATCGCGTCGTCTGTAATTCGTATTGCCGGTTTAATCTGGCCATTCATTAATAGTTACTTATGGCTACCCATTTAACGGACAATTTAAATGATACCAAGTTTGTAAAACTTTCTTAATTGAGACGAATTTAATGTATTGATGTTGATGGTCGATTAAATAACTATTTTGCGTTGCGCCTTTTTTTCATTTTTCGAGGTGGTTATTTTGATTGACAAAAAGATTTACTCCATGCTTTTTCTAAATATGTGTAAACTTGAGTATTTCTTTTACCTTTTTTGAGTTATATCTCCTTTGTTGTTTACGTTTCAGAGAATAAAAATTATTGATCTAATTGTTTATCTAAAATGTTAGTTTATTCATTAAATTTTGAATGTCAAAAAGATGCTAAAAATCGAGGAATACTAGATACTTTATTATAGCTGGCTATATGCGCATGTGTCATGTTATTCGTTCAACATTTTTCAATGGATAATGAGAGAATATTGAAATCGATGTCACACTTGATTTTTGCACTTTAACTCTGTAAAAATAGAAAAATTTATTTCTTGTTTTTTCACTTCGCTACAAATTGCAACATACATATGAATATAGAAGAATAACAACTGACAATAACAGCATTCAAAAGATATAAGAATAACATATAATTACTATGCTGTTCGAATTAATTGGGACAAAGGATAAAACACAATGTTTTCGTAAAATCTCACCTTTTAGTGAAGTAAATACATACAAAATAGCGTAAATTCTTCATATTAATATGAAGTATGTCCTCCTTTCGCAGAAATAACTTCTTGAACTCGTCTAGGCATCGATGCCACTAGCGTAGCGCAGATTTTCTTCAATTCGTCATCATAAAACCACACATGAATTGCACTTATAATCATTTTTTCTTTTGTAGTGCAATCCATTTTTGCCAGTCGTTTCTTTAAAATATTCCATAAATTCTCAATGGGATTGAGATCAGGTGAATTTCCTGGCCAATCGAGTACTTTTATTTCATTCTCACGCATAAACGCCTGCACTTGTCCAGTGCCGTTGGTTGTGAAAAAATCCCAAAATATTTGTTTCGAAGGATGTTTTACTATTTGCTGGATGTGATCAGGTCGCAAAGTTTCTCCATCACTTCGTCCAACAACACTTGATTTGTAGGTACCCTTGAACAAACACAGTCTACGCACGCTACTTTTTGGCCAATGCCAAAGGTTTCTTCATAATTTTCTGGGTAAGCAGTTGCTTTCTTCTTGGTCTTCTTGCCTTACGGCCAACCTCCAATAGTCGTTTTCGCACAGTTGAGATGCTCACCTCCACACCAGAAACCATCAAATCCCTTCGAATATCAGTGCTTGTCTTTCTCGGATTAATTTTGCTATTTCTCATCAACAATTTGTCTGTTCTTGGAGCAGTTTTGCGTTTGCGGCCACAGTTTCCTTTTCTTTGTGGAGACGATGAGCCACTTTTTTCAAGTGTTTTTAAAATTCTCGAACCGCTGGACTTTCCCACACCAACAGCTTCAGCTATACCTTTCTCTTACAGTCATTGATGTGTGTTCATTAAGCGCGATCATTTTGGAACGCTTCCTCGGAGTGATATCCATCTTTGGACAAGACAATACTGCAAGTATCAAAATTGAAATCACCAATTGCCGCACCGGTTGACTCACAACTGAATTGCTGGCGAGGTAAAACCGGTCAGAATTTAACTGATGGTCAAGGTCGAACCCTCACGTCACCTCAGGTAGTAAACAAGCAGGTGTGAGGGTGTTTGGGTCACCCTGGTACTTACATACTTACTACAGTAACTCAAACGAAGAAAAAAAATGTTTGCCCCAATTAATTCGAACAACATAGTATATAAGTATTTAACTATATAATTGCATTCTATTGAATGTCAGTAATATCCAGGGAGAGAATTTTTGGTCCATTGTAGAAGAAAACTTCGTACTTATAGGCTATTATTTTAAATAAAGGGCGGTGAACTTCTGAAAAACAAAAATATTATATCTGCACTCAATACTATTTCAATAAAATTTAGTATAGAGGTTTATGAATTGAGAGAACATTTTTGATTAATTTTTTTTTTTAAATTCCACCATTGCCGTTTGTGCGAAAATCGACCCACATATTTTTGACAGACACGGGTTTCGATATATACACTGTTGCCGCAACAATTTATACATATTGACTTGTTCGACAAGCTACGTTTTCTCAACCAGACGGCTTAAAATTTGTTCCGTAGTATTCAGTCGGAGTATTCGGTCAGAAATTTGTCGAAAATATCGACGACGATGTTATTAATTTTGCCGGTACAATGAACACGAATCGACATAATGTTCCCGCTAATGAGTTGAAAGTACGTATCTGTCACGTTGCCAACAACTGTCATTTGAGTTCTATTGGGGCGAACATGGGAGCGCGTTTGAAAATACATCGGGACGAGCGACGTTCCGAGATGGTAAATTTGAATGTCAAGTTTACACCGATGCACTTCCGCGATCGTAAATACGTTCGAATGGTCAGTTCCGAGCGATTGTCGTTTTCAGTGTCCCACAATCGCGTCTGTCTAGAGTCTAGACTACGTTAATTGATGTTGTTCAATTTTTAATACATAACCTCAAATTTTTCGCTACGAATTATGTGGATGTTGGTCAAGTTTTGGGAATTTTTGGGATTATTTGTTGACGTTGATGGTTCTTTTCCTGAACTTTGGTTATAACGCAATGCTACCGAATTCCGATCACTGATCGTCATGGTTGAAAGTTCAAAAGATGATGAAATTACTCAAAAATTCATTTGAAAAAAAAAAGCTTTTTTGAAGGATTGCATATTCTTCTTCTAAGAAATGTATATCATTTTATCTCATTTTGACAGCCATTCCGACCAGCCGTTCTCAGCTGCTAAAATTAACTTTATGGCTCACAAAATATAGTTTGAATGAGTAAAAAACTACAAGTCGAAATAATTATTCAGTATTTAATAGGATAGAGTTATATCGATAGTGACGTACAACAAAATATCCAGAAAAATAACACAAAAATTTATTCATATATAGCATAACTCACACGACTTGAAATTAGGAAAATATATAAAAAGGTTGTGGTAACTCAAGTTGGGGTTCAGTTCAACTTCAGAAAATGGGCTACCAATTGTAGAACAACAATATAATTCTGTGAAACTTCTAATTATTCTAATGATAATTTGTACGAATATGAAAAAAAACTTTGCGGAAAAACCTTTCACTCCTTATTTTCATGAAATTCTGGATTCTGATATCATCCGATGTTACATCAGGTCAATTCTTTGAATATACTAGAAGAAAATGAAATTTATATTCATAATATTGATTGAAGAATCATTGTTAACTTTTTCATATCTAACTGATTGAGAACTTCTTCAGTAAAACGAGCTGTTACTTCACTTAATAAGTTCAATATCATTGTTTCTCTCACGCAGGTGACATGTTCATTAGCAGAAGATATAGTATTTTTGAATTTAATTTTTTGTTATATTGACTTTCGTTATCAGAAAATTGCTCTACAAACTTCGAGTAAGCTTAGTACACTAAGTAACTATTGCATCCTCATCAAATGGATGCAATCCACAACTTTGAAATAATTTGAAATAATCGCGGATGGAAACGTGTGTAATGAGTCGTATCACGATTTCGATCAAACGTATATTTGTGTAATATAGCCTCTAAATTGAGATTTATATATATTTTAGTACGTTTCCGCTTCATTCACATTTATAAAAATATTACAATGTCTATGATTTATAGTAGTTTGAAGAGTATATACCCTGGGTAATGTACATTGATTACAAGCCCAATTTTAGAGGGGTACCACAAGGCTCCATTCTGGGTTGAATTCTCTTCTTAATATACGTAAACGATTTACCATGAATGGATCCAACGTTGAGTTTTACGCTCTTCGCCGATGACACAAATGTTTCTTCCGCTGGGAGTTCCTTGGAGGCTTCAGTTTTGGGTTCTGTGGAGGCACAGAAAAAGGCAGAGAAATGGTTTATTTACTTCAAACAAGCTATTGTTAAATATAAGTAAAACCGAACGAATAGTGTTCTCTTTGAGAGACATGAGCAAGACAAATAGCGGGGCCCGTGATGTAAGGTTCCTGGGGATTCGCATCGACTCAAGAATGCAGTGGGATGCACATGTTGGGACTGAAGCTTCGAGTCTGAACAGAGGCTTTTAACTGCTCCGTTGCCTGGCCAATAATGTTTCTCCTATGGTGCTAAGAACAGCCTATTTTGCATTGTTTCACTCGCACCTGTCGTATGCTGTTGTTGTATGGGGGAATGCGTCTGGTGCTCACCGTCTATTCGGCCTACAGCGAAAGGCAATGAGGGTGTTGAGTGGTTTGAGTATCAGGGATGATTGCAGAGCATCCTTTAGAGAATGGGGTGTCCTCACATTGCCATCTTTGTATATTCTGGAGAATCTTCTACACATAAAGAAAAATCTACACTTATTTGATGTTCACATCGACATTCACACATATCCTACAAGAAATAGGCGGGATTTGGTGCTGGACTACACAAGATTGAGGAGATGTCAGAATGGTCCCAGGTACTGGTCATGAGATTTTTTAATGTACTTCCTGCTGAAATGAAGGACCTACTACTTTATATTTATAAAAAGAAAGTCAAACATCTTTTGTTGGTCAATTCATTTTATTCAACAGAGGAATTTTTTTTGCTTTGGATGCAATTTATTTGTATTGCTTAATGTCAGTGTTTTTTGATTTTTTGTTTTTGGACGTATGTATATTATCTAATGATTGTAATATTAACATGAAAAATGAATAAATAAATAAAAAAAAATTGCCGTTCGGAACCGGTGTTAAACTGTAGGTCCACTGAATTGAAAAAAAAATGAAGTGCAAATAAAAGGAGTCTTATTTCGAACTTGTTAGAAATCAGAAAACTAGTGGAAGTTGACACTGCAAAATCACAAATAATCTATTGAAGTTATCCTCGATCAAAAGGACTTACCCTCAATCCGTCACTGGATTTACTTTAGGGTCTTAGTTTATAGGGGCGTGCTCTTTATCGGTTGATTGTTTTACCTTTATCTTGGGCTACATTGCAGTCATGGTTCCATTTCCTATAGAGACCAAAAACTCCTGATTTTTGCTTTCAGAGAACTATCTAGGGAAGAGACCAGACTTATCATAGTTCTAACACGAATCCTGCTCATACTAATCAGTTTTCGAAGTCCAGATTTTGACTATTCGGTGATGAATTTTTTTACATTGTTGTATACATGTGACTTTTAACACATGAGAATACACGGAAAACTTATACCACGATAAGATCTGAAACTATGGCTAAGGTACCGAATTATAATGATAATATTAGAATTCCTTTATTGAACGTACAATTTGTAAAGTAATTTTCAATAATTAAGAATTGAGGGTGGTTTTCGTAGGCTCTGAAGAACAAACATTCAAAACTATCGTCAGATTTTCTTCTTCACTTGGCATGCTTCATAAGTTTCTTCAATATAAGAAACTGAACAATTAAAATTTATTTATGTATGTATGAACACAATTTTCAAATAATTCCTACCACATATAAAAAAAATTATCAGATAATACGAACAAGTACCACTATTATTGACGAGATGTCGCTGTATGATTTTGTTAGCAGGTATTATTCGTAGGATACTCGTATTATGAAAAATCGAGTTTCTTAGATGAAGTTGAAAATGGAAACCTTTTGCAAAAAAAACGTTATCTAAATACAAACATTGAATTAAAAAGTTTTGCTGCTCGCGGAATACCTACATGAGAACGAAAACGAGACAATTTCAGTACCGATTCATGAAAACATTAACACTTATGGATTTTTGATAGAATGGGTACATTTTCCCGTTGTTTTCAAATCCGTTTCTTCCGCCCTCGAGCGAAGGTTAGAATCAACCAAAAATATTTGAATGGCATTGGAAGTCGAGCAAAATTTCTTAAGAACCTCTTACATTTCTCTTTATATCAGTTTCTGAATTTTATTATTATTCGCAATTGCGTCTTGGTTTTTTTTCCTGAATATCTGAAAAAAATCGACTTTCCAACACTTTTCTATAATTTTCTTCCTAACAAATTGAAATTTGGTACGTGTTCGTGACATTTTGGACTATGTTGAAGTTGACATACCTAAGTCAGTGATTTATAACGAAAATTTTTCCTGAGAACCTCAACAAGAAAAACAGAGACTTGAAAAAAATCGTTTTTATGGATAATGTATTTTCCATGATAATTCTAAAAAATATTTCAATGGACCCCAAATTCCATCTGAATGTTTTGGGGCAATTCTTACCTTTGCTTGGGATGCAAAATACCGCAAATGAGTGTCTTCCGTTAATCGAAATGGATACACCTAAGCAGTTTTTCAATGTGAACAAGGTTCCTGTTTTGTTATCAGTTGGCCAGCCTGTATAAAAGAATTGTTGAAAGTCACAAGACTGCCTATTTTGCGTCGAACGGAAACACCACAGCGTGCGTCACTCCTCTTCTTCAAACCACATCGTCTGATATCATGAAGCATCGTCGCAGCTACTTAACTCATTCTAGGTAGTCGTCACTTCGATAAACATAATAAACAATGCAGATATTTCCAAACACCTCGTCGACAATATATTACGGTCGAACAAACGGTGGCCGCTACATCGTAGTCTGTGGAATTTCATACGAATAAGCCTCTCTACTTATCAAAAGTACGCTTCTCATTAAAAAGAACGTTTCATAGAAAACTTCAATGTCACTATTGACGTCAACGAATTAGATAGATGTGTGTTGAAGATATTAATTTCATCTCATTCACTTTAGTTCACTACTATTACTGGTAATTTATACGTGTGTTTTCGACAGATGTTGATTTATAAATAACGCTTTGTATTTGTCGGTCCGTTTCATATCGTGGCAGTTTTGGCCTTTTTTGATATAAATGTCCGATATTGTTCGATGAATCGAGTAGGCTTTGTGTCGTATGGCCGATGTGATTGGCCAATTCTCTTAAATGCTCACTATTTTCGATAGTTGGTGGAACTTCCATTGCTTATAAATGTATATCCAGACTTATCAAACATTCTAATCGTGCGGGTTACATGAAACTTTGAGAAAAAATTGAAAGATTCCGAATAATCGAAACGAAAAATGTATTTTCAAACGATAAATAATAAAGAGAACTTAATATCAAGAAATTGGTATAAACTGGGAGGTAGAAGAAGAGTAGTAGAAGAAGAAATGTTGACTGCGCATGCTCGATGTGCAAATTCAGAGAAAGACAACATTCTCCCCATTTTGGCGCTACAATTCGATGTTGATGATTTTGCGATGTTTGTTGCCATCGCCAAGCAACAAATACATATCTCTCTTTACTTCGGACATCAATAGTTCACTTCAAATGTAAATAGTTATTTAAATAAAGTTGTTTTAAAGAATCTCAACATGTCTATAAAACAAAATAGACCTACGAAATACTCAATTTATACTGAAGTGTAACGATAATAGAATAAAATTTGACAAGTTTGATTTGAAATTGTAGTATAAAGCAAATTCTTTGATAGATATTAGAATTCACAAAACATTTTCTAATCTAAAACCGTAGTGATTCTACCCAACCCGTATAGTCTAAGGGATATGTTTATCTTCCCCGTCTACATCGACTGGATTTAGTTTCACTAGGTAGGTACGCAAGAAAAATGCGATCTTCATCATGATGGAAGAAGGGTCCATATGGGTCCATTATTGCACATAGCAATCATTAAAACGTTTCAAGGCCACTCTTGAGTTTGGTGTGTTGATGCAGTTTGTTGCGATGTTTTTGATACTGGGAGGCAGTCATCTCCATTTTAAGATTTTCTCCCTTCTTTCAATGAGTTCTGTGTTCATCTATGATCTTTAAGTCTTCTTGTAACATTGATTGATCAATGTAGAATTGCAATGCACAAGTAAAGATCTCTATTTGATTACTACAATGGGTTACCCCATTGTCCTTTCGTGTGGTTTCCTTATGACGCTTTGTGGTTTTTATTTGGTGAGTTGCCAGATCGAGGTAGATATATCTAATGTTCTTGAGGTTAGATATGCAGAAACACTTCGAGCTTTATGGTACGTCGCTGATTTCTGGATAAAGATGTATTATTCGCCACTAGGAAACTAATTGTAGACTTGTGGATCGAAAGGTTTCTAAGAAATTCTTATATTAGTCTTGCCACATAGTTCCGTCGTTGATGTACAGATGCTGCAGTCTTTGGATGAGTAGCTGACCATACCATGGGATAGTCTTGAGGAAATGGTTCTCCTGGCATCGTCGAACGACAGGAGAAACACTTTTTGCACATTTTTTCCACGTAATGCTTAAGATGGAATCTCAAGAAAAGCGCACATATAAAGCAGAAATATAATCGAAATAACATCGCTGTTTGTTGGTAGCCTCACTGAAAAATAGTACTTATTCGATTCCATTCATCTATAGACATACTTCGGTGTTGTTAAACCCTTTGTAGTTAGTTGCTTTTCCCTCATAGCCGCTCTTAGACGTGGTTTTCGATTGGCAGTTAATGTTGGTTCCTTTTCAACCCATCATCCTCAGGCTCGGCCTCGTGGCCACCGAAATCAGACAGTGTAATATAAAATTAACTTATGTGTCCAGGATAATGTGGAATGTTGATGAATAAACAAATGTGAATGTATGGAAAGGAATATTTATTTTTCATTTAGAACTTATGTGAGTTATTGAAATGGATAACTTAAAAGATGTAATAGATGATCGGGTCCCCAGTGAACGGTAAGTTGTTCGTTTAGTAACATTTAACGTCGTTTAGGGCCTCCTCCTGTGGCAAGAAGTAAGGGGCCGAGTGCTATTGGACTCCCGCAAATTGTGATAGGACTTTCTTCCCTAACGTTTATATCCTCTCGAAACTTCTAGCAGTTCTGTTGCTAGTGTGAAGAGATCTTTCTCCAGCTTGAGAAGACTGAAGACCTACTTGAGAAACACCACATCCGAAAGTAGGCTTAACGGACTAGTTTAATTTCCATCCACAGGGATATTCTTGTAGGTGACCTGGAAGTTATTGATAAATTTCCAAATACACTAGAAACTTGAATTTTGTTCTGTAGTCTGTGTAAATATTGTTGAGCTCAATAATTCTCAACAATATAGAATTTTTTTGACCTGTTTTTTTCTTCACTTGTATTTACTTTTTTCGCCGTTTTCTTGGTCTTGATTTTCACCGCTCTTGACAACAACACACCCCCACCCCCACCCAAAATATTATGTATATCAGCCATTGATATACATTATAATGAAATACGTATAATAATTGAAAAAAAAATGAATTAGACCTGAAAATAAAATTATTTCTAAGATTGAGCCCTTTTGCTGAAAAGTTCACCATAGATTCGATCCTCTGAGACCCGAAGCTCATAATTTTGTTCGGCATAAAACCGATATATCGGATAGGTATAAAAAACACGTTTGTGAAAGTCCAAATGGGAAAAATCCACGGCTAAAACGTAAAATATTTTATACTGCGTTTTATGTCGTCCGCGTTACTTTCCTCATAGCCTTCTCGTTCCTCGTATACCTCCAATTTTATAACAAATGTGCGGCACGTCGATGCATATCGATTCACCCACTTCGAATTGATGGGATGGTACGTCCGTCACATTTCGCCGTCGAGAAAATGAGTAGTAACTGCTTAATGAAATGGGGCAGTTCGGTTTTATTCTCGCCGTTATGTCCGTTCGTATTCTCTATTGCTAAACGCATTAGGGAAAATTGCGAAGAGTTTATTCTGCTAATTCGTCGAGAACGTTCTCGTTATGGACACTTGATTATTTTAATTTGTTTATACGGGGGTGAAGCGAAACAAATGAACATCCCAGTCATTGACTGCTTGTCAAGGATAACGTGACAATTAATTTTTTTACCAGACATTTTGTGGGATATTACGGAAACTTCAGTAGTGGCCTTCGATTTTCAACACAGCTTCATGAAAGATTGCTGGTTGTGTGTGCAGAAAATTGTGTGTTACCACAATTTTGAGTGGGGATGTTCGAAAAACGTCTTTGAAATATTTGGCATTTGTCGATACTCAGAAAATAGTTTGTACTCGAACGCAGTAGATGTGAAAAAATTAGTGTATTGTCACTATGATGCATTCCAAGTCAACAGGAAGACAATCAGTAGCAGTTCTATGGACTATATGGGCGACCATTTCTGTTCAAATGCTCTGCAGGGTAATTCGTTCAATTTTAAATAAAATTGAATTCGAGAAAAATACATTTTAAATTATCGTTTGATCTGTTGGCAAAAGGTGACTATATCGACCTGGCTGTGGACGCCGGGACAGACTGACTGAAAGCGGGACTGTCCCGCCCAAAGCGGGACGTATGGTCACGTTAGTCAAGGATCACCTGACTGAATATAGTGATATGTACAAAGATATTGCAACAAATCAGGTTTTCATGTGAAATATTCATGTGAATCTAATCTATTGTGATAAGTAGATTCGACGGAGTGAGACTTTTGTAGACCGTGAGTGTCAATAAAGAGAACATTACTTCTTTCTAAAGCAACTGAAAAAATTGGGTTATGTAGTTTTGTGCTGAGTTGGTTTGAGTTTCCTTTTCAATAGGAAGCAAAATGTAAAATATAATGTCTTTTTCCCACTTGGTGTCAAAAATGATTACAGTGTTCCTCAAGGCACGGTCACGGGGCCTTTGTTTTCCAAATATATATTAATGACATTGCATAGCAGTTTTATAGCATATTAATGAATAGCAGTATTCATGTGTTTACTGATGATACGATGTTATTTAGAGTTGGTGACAATATTGATTCCACGTTTGATACGATTAAGTATCCCGGGATAATCAATACTGATTTAAATGTGACAATTAACGATGTGATCCTAGAGGGAGTACGAGGTATGTCCATCGCACGTTCTTCGATTCCAACTTCATCTCATCAATTTTGGCGAAACACTTTCCTTTCATTGGTCTCTTCAGTTTTGGGAATAGGAAAAAGTCGCAGGCAGCCAAATCTTGTGAATACTATGGTTGAGGCATGATAACAGTGTTATTTTTGACCAAAGAATCACGAAGAAACATTAATGGGCTGGTGCTCTATCGTGATGGAGAATCCATGATTTCTTTTTCCACATCTCCGCTCGTTTTAGCCTTATAGCTAACAAAGCTATGCAAACGTTGCATAGCTTCGTTGTAGTGGTCCTTATCAACATTACGGCTTGTTGGCAAGAACTCATGAAGCATCATGAAGTTGTAATCGAAGCAAACAGTGAGAAAACTTTTACATTTGATCGAACTTGTCGTGCTTTCTTCGGTATTGGCTCTTCTGGCCGCTTCCATTGGTATGATTGTGCCTTGATTTCGACGTCATAACCACATTACCACGTTTCGTGGCCAGTAACGACATTTTTGAGCAAATTTGGTTCGTAGTATGCGTCATTCAATTCCTGAGCGATAATAATGCGACGTTGCTTTTGCTCAAAATTTAGCAGTTTCGGAACAAACTTCGCTGTCACAATTTTTATTCCAAAAAATCCGAGAAAACTGCATGGCATGATTCGATTGATTTGCCAACATTCTTTGCAACTTCCCTTATAGTGGTTTGACGATTTTCCGAAACCATTTTCTTCACTGTTTCGATATTTTGTTCATTTGTTGACGTGGTTGAAACTTCAATATCATTATCATCATCATCTTCTCGCCCTTCTGTAAAGTGCTTGTACCACCTATGAACACCTTTTTGAGAGAAAGTAGACTTTTCGAATGCCACAGTCAACATTTTAAGTGCGTTGAAGCACTTTATTCCATTTTTAAGTCAAAATTTAATACAGATTCTTTGATACATTTTTCAAAAGTAAAAAATCAAAAAACACACACAATGGTGCTAACCTTTTGTCAAAAACAAACTAACAAACAAACTAAACTACTAATCCAAAATGTCTAATAATGTCCACATATGAGAAACCTTTGTATACCAAAATAAAAAGAATTCGATAATCGAAGGTGCACAGCCCAGTTTCTTTTGATCAGACCTCGTATATTAAATTAAATATTTAGGAGATTTGTTAGATAAAACTTTGACTTCCAGAAACCATGTACTTAATTATTATTTCAAAATAAAAAAAGACGCAATGAAATGAAACAAGACAAACGAAAATTTAGTGTTTTAGAATTGAAAGCATCGCAGTATTGAGATAACATTCTGTAAATATAAATAACTGGAACGGTACTAATAATTCTACTAATGATGTTTCTCAACTAATAATAATCAGTGTAGTAAGCAAGCCTACAAGAACCGGAGTTCTGGGAGCAGTCTACCCGATCATCGATCATCATCTTAGTTTTCCGTCGGTTACCAAGAAATAAGATCCCCCTTCTTTTTTTCACAGCAGGAAACGACATCTCGTTTTTCTTACGTTCGAGCGCGATGCATCCACAAACATCGTTATTTCCAGCGCTATTTACTTTTCATCCTATTAACGAGAGTTTACGATTCCACACAAACAATTCTCTGTCTAAAAATAAAAATTCTAGTGCAGATAATTTTTTTTCGTCGATGTGCCGTCCATTGCGTCTGAGGACGGAGGTTTCACTCTTCCATTTCGCTCTGAAAATGGTTCGACTCAGAAATAGATTCGGATTATTACACGATGTCGATTCTTTTAACATCTTGTGCATTTATAATAATCGGCGTAGAAAGAGTAATCGCGTACAGCGTTGTCGCTTTTTCGATTTCCCCATGTTCCATTTGCGTCAAATTATCCAAATTTGTAGTTAACAATGTTTCGTTACAACATTTATGTTGTTAGGTTCTGGAAAAAAATGCTTGTACTGCTAAACTTCGCGATTGAAGATGTGACGTGTTCACTATGTAGACTGTACAGTCAAGGTTTCCTTCAATTTGAGGAATTTTTGATGAAATGGCAACCTTGCGGAGAGTATGAATGAAACATTGCTGTCAGTAGACGAATGAATTTAATTTTTACAGGTTTTAATATTTCTATATTTGTTTGTGTACATTGTGCATTCATTTTCCATCCTTGTAAAGTGTTTGTAAAGTATTGTTTGGAGTTACGCTCTACATAATTATATATTGTATGGTACGCGTTTTTTTAGGAGAAGTTTTCTTGTAGTTGTAGAAATTTTTGAGTATTTGGCAATAAGGGTTAAATGAACAAAGTTATTGTAATAAGCACGAATGAAAAAAATGAGTTCAGTATATTTTTTCCAGTGTTTAACTTCCACGTATTTTGTTACCATATTTTTTGAGAGTTATCATGTACTTCATTGTGAAACACATTCTCCATTTGTTGTTGATCATCACATTAATATCTTTTATGTACAATAATTTCGTTTAGTTGGCTCGTGAAATATTTATTCGTTATTTTCGTATTCATGAAACATATTTCAGGAATATGAAAATTTGAATTGGACGTTGAAATTCAGACGAATCACTTGCGGCTGTGTATCATTTGAATAATTTTCATATCTCAGGAATTTTATTACCTATAACTTCAGAAATCGTCCAGTTTGAATCTCAAACTATCCGTGAATGTTTGTATGAAGGGGAATATTCAAAAGGCTGAAAAATAGCTAAAAAAATATTTATGATAATATTAGTGATTGTGTGTCAGATTGAAGGCAAAAATCCCTTTTTTCATCAATGATGTTTCTGATTTTTACCACACCTACCATATTATCTTCGAATATTCTCATATATTACTATGTTTTATGATTATTTATAAACTCTGCTATACTTCTGTATGTGACTGGTCTTCTCGTAAACAGCTGGACAGATTTTAATAATAATGACATTAAAAACCTTATTAGAAAAAATTAAAACTTAAATCAAACTCTTGGCTTAATTAATGTTTCACAAATATTTCTGAAACATTGATAGATTAGTTTGATTTAAATTTTCATCTAGTCATGTTTTTTTTTATTATTGCTGACTCAATAATTGCTGAAGAAAATAACTAAATAAAATTGGTTTTGAAGGTTGAGTGAACAAATGGTTCAATTCTTATTTAGTTATATTCGCGATCTCAAAGACTTAAGTTGGTGTCATTTCGGACAGCATTGGAGTTGATTTTGGCGTACTTCAAGGTACAGTCTTAGGTCCACTGCTATTCTCCTTTCACATTAATGATATTGTTTTGCATGTAAAAAAATGCTCTATACGATTGCTCGCAGATGATACAATGATATATGTTAGTGGTAAAAATATCCAGACTATGACAGAATGGATCAATAGAGACTTGGCAGCAATAAATGAATGGCTAAGCGATAACAGTTTATCGCTGAATGTAACAAAGTCTTTATTTATAATTTTTGGTACAAGTAAAATTCTGAAGGTAATTAGAAACGAAAATATAAGTATTACAATTGAAAATAAGAACATTGAAAGGGTAAAACTTGTTGAATACTTAGGCGTTATGTTAGATGGGAAATTGAGTTTCAATGATCACGTTCACTTCATATCGTCTAAAATCTCAAAGAAAATCAACTTTCTCAAAAGAATTGGAAAAAATCTGACGACATATATGAAGTTATTGCTCTTTAAGTCAATAATAATGCCACACTTCGAATATTGTTCCACTCTGTTGGGATTGAGTAAAGAAAAAACTCAACAGTTACAAAAGTTACAGAATAAAGCTATGCGAACAATTTTGGAATGTTATAGATATACTCCAATTCAAAGCATGCTTAACTGTTTAGAACTAATGTCAGCTAAACAGAGAATACTTTTTGCTACATAACTATATATTTATATTTAAAGTTAAACACAAATTGTTTCCATATAGAATAATAAAAAATGCAACATGTGTCAGTGATGTGCACAGTTATAATACACCAAAAATTAGACGTTGTTGTAGGTCATTCGGCTTCAATTCTTGCAGAAGTTCAAGTTTATAGGCTTTCAAACCAAATCAACACGTACACTTTTCCATGTGGTTGAGTAACACATGCCCAATTGCTGAGAACGGCGACGAATTGACATTTCACGATCCTTATTAACACTGTACGCTACGGCTGCAATATTCTCTTCAGTACGCACTATACGCATGCGAGACAATGATTTAATGTCCAACAAAGTAAACTTGTTGCGAAATTTGGTGATAACAACACGAATTGTTGATTCACCAGGTCGATTATGACGACCATACTATGGTCGTAACAAACGATACACATTTTTCACAGAGCACGAATTTTGATAGTAAATTTCAACAATTTGCAATCGTTGCTCATTAGTTCGTTTTTCCATGATGAAATGGCAGAGTATACTGAAAACTATTCACTTTGACAGATGACGTTTGGATGCCATTACCAACCAGTGCCGCCAACCTGAAAAACTTAAAAAATCACCCGTTATATGTGTGAATATGAATCATGTACATGAATACACATAAATGATTGTTCTAGCAGAAATTGTGCATATCAAGGAAACTTGCCTCAATATCAGTAACAGAACAGTTGAAAATATCCACCTTAGCTTCCAAAATATTAGATTGTTCACACATCGTGTGCAGTGGAGAAAATTTCAGAACACTCGTTCTAGCTGCAGGAAGGTAGAACGTGAATTTGATTCTGGAAGAAACTCTTGGAAGAATGAAGTTAAGCTTTTGCAATAATTCCTGACATTTCACTTTATTGTTAATTCTTTTATGCAAGAATATTATTGTATGGCATTGCATTTAATGTGGAGTGTGTCCACATTATGTCGACTTGTAAGCCTTTCATGTTGTTTGCCTATAGGTGGATATATTCCATCAATTCTGAAGCTCAAAAATTTAAAGAACTTTCTTTGTATAGACTCCAGTTGATCAATATGTAACCGATAACCAGGAGTCCAGACTGTTGATTCGTTGAATGTTGATTATTCAAGTTTAGATCTTACGAAAGCACAATACAATGTTGATATAGTGCTAAATTCCTTACCAAATTACTGTAATTTCTCAGTGATAATTTATGACAGTGAACTTATCGTCGTATCATTCCAATTAATTCAGGCTATTTGAATATCGCAGCCCTGAAAAAACTTTGACTGGACCAACAAGCAGAGTGATAAATGTTTTCAGATCTGCGAGCGTTCCGTCCTTGGCGTGTGCGAGGCGTCATTGTCTCGCACCTTCTTTTGGCGATCCGTGTAAACACGATTCGAACACACTCATCGTCCAGCAAATATGTAAAGTGCCATGCCATTTTTCTACCTTTGCGTGTCATTCGATAAATATTAATATTGAAAATCGACCAAACTAATTGAAATGCTACGAATAGGAGGTCACAATGGACGTCACTTCGATAAACAACTGGATGATGGGCTTATACGTGCTATTTCCTCGAGTGTAATCTGAAAATAAACGCAATACAGTATTATTGTGTTTGTATGTGTGGCTTTTCGAATGATTACTTGTTATAAAATATTGGAAAATAATTATATGCTATTAATAAATAATATCGTAAATACGTATTTAGCCACTTTGTAGCATATTTCGAAATTGAGTGCATCTTTAGCTCAATAAGGCACGTAGAA
This sequence comes from Henosepilachna vigintioctopunctata, assembly GCA_030704895.1. Taxonomy (NCBI): domain Eukaryota; kingdom Metazoa; phylum Arthropoda; class Insecta; order Coleoptera; family Coccinellidae; genus Henosepilachna; species Henosepilachna vigintioctopunctata. The sequence continues at coordinate 3,414,953 of JARQZJ010000095.1, read as the reverse complement.
GCTACATTCATAACTGTTTCAGAAAGTTTACTAATCCTGTTAAATTTTACGGTCAAAAATTACACTATATTCTAATTTCTCCAAGAAAATTAATTTTTGGGCTTTCCAAAGTAGAAAGTCTATAAATTACAGTGATTAATGTAAATAATGTAATGTCATAGTTATGAGCATAAATATTACATGCTGGTATCTTTGAATTTTAGTACTTCGAGTAAAACTGCAACAGCTACAATAAAATCCTATAATTGATTATTGATGAGGCCGATACTTGGATAAAATTAATATCCAATAAAAACAATATTCAGAATTATCTCATAATTTAATAAAAATACGCATGACGAGTTTCGAAGTACTACTTCTTTATCAAATGCTAAATAACAATGATATAAAAAACAATGATAAATAACAATGACAACATAGTTATTTAGCATTTGATAAAGAAGTAGTACTTCGAAACGCGTCATGCGTATTTTTATTAAATTATGAGAAAATTCTAACTCCTATAACTAAGAAAATTCTAACTCCTATAACATTAAATAGGAATGGAATAATAACAAGCAACCATACGAATAACTAAATTATCTATAATTTCTACTTATTTTCAAAAAATACACATTTTCGAATTCTGCCGGTGTTGTAGTTTTTTTTTCGAAAATTGCATTAGATACCGATGTTAAATTAACATAAAAAATTCCATTTTATTTATTCAATTTCTACATAATTGAAAAACTATAAATGCAAAATATTTTGATTTTATGAATTTCAATGAAATTGTTTTTCAATTCAACTCAGTAGCGTAGGAAACAAGCAGTAATTGAGTACTACTATGAAAATATATCGAAGAAAATTGTAACAGAAATCTCATAAAATTATAAAATTATAACAGTAACTAACTATAAATGAAAATTGGCTATACTAAAAATAATCCACTATATAAAAAATCCACTTACTAGTTCTGTTTAAAATCCTGATTCACTAAACGGATAGAATAGATATAAACACTAAATTCAAATGAAACCATACGGTTACGAACCAATAAAACCATATTGTAGAAAATGAATTTGACAAAAAGTTATTTAGCAGAAATTTTATTCTACAAAAATAAATTGGAATATAACAAAAACATATTGTCATAACAAATACAAAACGAAACAATTAATATAGGGTACTTACATAATATATAAGTATGACAGTTATATAGTATGTACCTACTTATTTTTCAAACCAGATCCTAAATGAACAAATATTCTCAAAACTACCATTATAATGTTCAACTTTGCTCAAAATTAGAGTTCCACATTTCACTAGTGAACTCAGATGTTTGAGTTAGGTTAGGTAGTTATTGTTTTCATGAGTTTTGGAGCAAGTATAAATATATTTTCGATATATCAAAGAGGCCAACAAACGGAATTGTCAATGGGTAATTTTGTTTCTGACGCTTAAACTACCAGATCAATGAAACTCATTTCACTCATAGTCTCGATAAAACAACAATTTGTAGTGAAACAATAACAAATTAGAATATTTCAATTTCTCTCTTTATTGTTCTTTATAAATGTATTTTCAGAATGTGATTTTGTGAAGTTATTTTATGTATGAGGTGTATATTACTTATCTATATGTTGGACGTTTTGACAAAATATCATCTTTGCAAGACATGAATGGTACCCTTATTTGGCTTGCTACATTTTGCATAATTTTAGTTTTACTCTATCATTACCATAACTGAATTTGAACATAACATTAACGTGATGCTTGTTTTTACGTTTCAAATCACATTAAATATTGCTGCGTTATATATTTTTGTGCCCTATGTGATATTTTTTTCTCGAATAAAACTGGATTTTCTCGTGTTCATGCTACAAGTTAATATCTTAAATGATCAGGATGAAAATAAAAATATAATAATTTTCAGTTTATGTGATATTCCATCCAAGATGAAGAAGACTGTAATGTTTTTTATATTTAAGATGAAAAATTCGGATTCCAATGTTATATTGTATGTTATTAACGTTAATTCCTAATATTCAAATATTTTCAATCCGTCCCTGAATGTTACCTTAGGGCAAAAGTACGAGGAGTATGCGTCTATCAAACGATGAAAGATCAAAAGATCCTATTATATTCGGCTTTGGAAATTCTGTAAGTGATGTGAAAAATAAAAATGGTAAAATGGTTGGGGATTCTTGAAAGAAACAATGTTCCTCCGGCTTTACTCTCGATTCTCACACGGACACACCTACATAATAATAGAAAATTCACTGTTAATCTTTCTATGGAGCTACAAAGTTCAAAGGTGCTGGGGTCTGTAGTAGCAGTAGTAAAGGAGCATAACGCTTTTTTGTTATGTAACAGTTTCTGAAAACTTTTGCACTAGGCTAGTTTCGTTATAATAATAGAAAATTCACTGTTAATCTTTCTATGGAGCTACAAAGTTCAAAGGTGCTGGGGTCTGCAGTAGCAGTAGTAATGGAGCATAACGCTTTTTTGTTATGTAACAGTTTCTGAAAACTATTGCACCAGGCTGGTTTCGTTATACATAATGTGACCAGACGTCCCGTTTTGAACGGGACTGTCCCTTTTTACAATTACGAGTCCCGGTGTCCCCGAAATGAACTATGGGACGTGAAATTGTCCCGTTTTCAGGAACCTGCGAAAATTTGAGTGGCAAACGGCCGGTCACCGTCTTGCCCGCCACCGTGATGTGACGCCCGCACCAACCGGACGCGAGCTAGCGGTTGAAGCTGCAAAAGAAATTAATCAATTCAGGCACAATTTAACTCAGAAACAAACAAATTTCAACAAACCAATTTTCTTCCATTTATGGCCCTTCAATTCATGTTAAAGTTGAGAGATAGAGGTACTGATATCTATGAAGAATTAGTGAAAAGGACAAATACAGAAATTTATAAAACAAGCAATGGACTTTCCGTCTTACCAAAGAAATGAAGATATTTTATTGGGCAGATTTGAAAAAGGTCTCCACATGGGAAGATATTAAAAAATCTCTGGATGTATTAATTGAAAACTAGTAACTTGACTGTAAAAAGATACTCACGAGAATCTTTTTGACTCGTTGAAGTTTTTTACCAAATTTTCATTAATTTCTAATTACATTACTTCGCAAAAATTAACGGAATTGAATAATTCAAATGTTTCCAAGGAAACAATATTAAGCATGAAAACGTTTCTATTGCAATTGAATATATTTCATGTTTGCCTGCTACAAATGCTACAGTAGAAAGAGTATTTTCTATTATGAACAAATTGTGGACATTTGAGAAAACCCAGTTACAAATTTCAGGCGATGTTGATAATTAAGGTGAATATAAAAAACGTGACAAGAGTGACATTCTTACTTGAAATCCTCACTATATTCAAAAAATTTTGTTCTTTTGATGAATGAACAAATTTTTTCTGATTGAATAACTTCAAAAAAGTGTTTCTCTTTCATGACAACCTATTATTTGACCTCAATAAACTAATGTCCCGTTTTGAGTCAAAGAATAAATGGTCACATTAGTTATACATTACAATAGTGCGATTGACCATTAAGTTAATACAGTAAACACCTTCTTTCTACGCAGATTTAGGGACGTCGATTCATCAAGCAAGCGGTAATAATCGAAGGTTATTTCGGACGATTAATAATGAAATTTCAATATTGACTTCGATTCGACCATGCGGGCGCCTCCGAAATAATTATCACAGACCTGTCGCTCCGGGAAGACTAAAAACACTCATCCCATAAACATCCTGATTACACGACGTCGACAATACCGGGAAAACAAAGTACGCGATTCGGCGTTCGGCCGAAAAACAACAGCTCATTTTTCCCGAAACTACTATAAACTTTTTGAATGGGCCGGTTGAACAACATCACCGGAAGTTTTCCCGGGCGAAATGGTCGATATAAATCAGTCGGACGTATCAGCCCCAACCCCCCAGGTCCCTTCGCTCTGTCTGAATCCAGGAAACTGACTGGAGAAAGCGGTGGGGGAATTGGGACTCATCGCTATCGGGTCGTCTAAAGGTTCCCACACGCGGTGAGATCTTAGTTTGTGTATGATGCATAATATTATTGTGAAATATTCCTTTCATTGTTCTGTTACATTTATTCAATTAATATATTAATTACAATCAGGAATCATGCTCACAAAAGGACTGAAATCAGTTTTTAATCTGATCTTTCATTCAGTCTTTAATTTTATGTCAAATTCACAATAGTATACAACAAAATTTGAAAAACAAAATAACCAAAGAGACATGTAAAATAGATGCGTTTTCCTCAATTGGATCTATCAAATTTATCACATTCATCAGTTATTCATTCTTTAATACAATTTTAGATTGTGCAGGAAAAATCATTAAACAAAAAATTAAACAATAACAACAAAAATTGATTAATGCATTACTATTTGACCATCAAAGTATACACACTATAGTATGCCTTCGTTAATAGCAAAAACTTAACTCAAACAAAGGGGCATTTAGTAATTTTAAATTAGACTGTAAATTGTAAATAGACTCATATTCAGCTGTTTTATTGGGAATAAGTTTTATGCTTGGAACAGTAGCTTCCAACCTGTAGGCGCCCCCCAAGGGGGAATTGGACTCTTGCAAGGGGGACATGCAGCTCTTTCCAAAATATCATTTTCGAATACAAACCAAAAAAGTGGAAAGGTGTCAATAAAATCAGCAAAATACGTAATCCACAAGCCCCGACTCCATTTTCGGGTATAAATGCAACAAACAAAGCATCGATCTCGCTAAGTGATTGAAAAGGAACTGAGAACCGCAGTTTCTTCAATTATACCACGGTTTGAGAAAATTTGTGCTGAAAAATAAGCTCAACTCGCATTGAATTTTTATAACGTTGTGTTAATTACTTATATATTACTTTTTTGTATGTTTGTAAGATTTGTTTTTATTATATTTCAAATTATTATTGCTTGTAATAAATAATAATTATTTTATTTGATGTCTTCTAGATTTGATATATTGCATAATATTGTATATTATTTTGTAGCCCATTAAATAAATTATAATATCAGTTGAGTATTTATGAAATTAGATTGTTAGAAAATTTAAGGGGGAACAACAATTTTTTTTTGAAGGGGGCGCAGGTACAAAAAGGTTGGAAACCAGTGGCTTGGAACATCACTGTTCCTTGTTGACTTATGATTACTATTCGATTTAATGAACTTATTTTCATTTCCTTTAACATATAATACACATCTACAAATATATTAACAATATTGGTATGTAATGGGTAAGTGGGAAGGTAATGGGTAAAAGGGAAGATAATGCATGAGCAATGGTTAAGTGGAAGGTAATGGGTAAACAATGGGTAAGGAGAATATAATGGGTAAACATTGAGTAAGTGGGAAGGTAACGGGTAAATAATAAGTAAACGAAGGTGATGGGTAAGTGGGAAGGTAATGGATAAGCGTGAAGGTAACGGGTAGGTAATGGGTAAGTGGGAAGGTAATTTTTAATGAAGGTGGTCTCACAAGATGTTCATCGAGGAATATCGATTATTGAACGATCTATTCGTATATGACTGATGATCACCCTATTGATTTATGTAGAACAACCCACAGTAGAATATTAAGTAAAGTTCAGTTATCTATATCAAATATGTATATAACTATGTAATACTCATTCATAGGACAGTTTTAGGTACAATGTTCTCAATTCTAGCTATGGCAAAAAATCGATTAGATCATTTTTTACATGAAACATCAATATGAACTGTCTATTCTGATGATTCTGTCCAAGAAACTTATAATGATTCGGATGATATGATAGTGTTATCTGCATATTTAACATTAAGGTTCTGATTACATTAACTTACAGACAGAAATGCATACATACGTTAAATAGTGTTACCAGCTATAATGACAACAAATCGTCTATAAATAATATGAATAAAATATGCCCAATCACAGAATCTTGAGGAACCCCAATACCAATATTATATGTCTGTGAATAACTCCCTAATATAAATGGTGAGTTCCACAGAAATGACATTAATGATATAGAGGTAACGTGAATGCATTCCAATCGGGACAGAAAATGTTAATTCACTGTTTCTACAATAACCTGGCCATTTTTGAAGACACTGACTTCGCCAGCACATAAATCATATTTTGATTTCTTCTTATTATAATATTTCGATTGTAGGTTGTCTTAAAGTGGTAATTCATTTACATATCCTTTCAACCAAGACAGTCATGAGCTCACATAATTCTTAAAAGCAATGATATATGAAATAATTAATACAAACTTTCGTGAGGCCCAAACACTGAATGTACGGTAAGAATGGTTATGAATAGTCGCCTTCTGTTTACTATTAATCTCTTAACGAAGTTAGTCTACAAGATAAATATATTGACTAGGATATTGTCGCCAATGGTGGTCTTTAATCTCGATTTGGGGTAGCACAAAATCAAGCCGATATCGGTGACGCCATCGAATTTAATAAAATTTCTGATCGATAGCTCTGCCTTTTTTATTATTTCGAAGTAAAATACTCAGGGCGTATTATGTCTCTACCGACTGTAACGATAAACTTAAACTTCAAACGAACTATCCGCTTCTGTGTAATGAAAACCCTATTTATTTACGTAGTGCAGCCTCACAACAGAATATTATAGTACAGATAATTAGATATGAGACTGTAATATTACGTTTATAATACAGTTTCTAGGTACAATGTTTAAATTCTAGAGATTCCAAAAAAAGAATTACTCAATATTTCACATTGTTAAAACATCAACGTGAGCTGTCCACCTCAAATTTCTGTTTACATATATTCCAAGAAACTTAGTTGATTTCTTGTTGAGAAGGTTGGAAGTTCTTGTTAATGTTCAAATGGACACAACAGATCAGCATGTAGATGCAAGTGATTCGAGCCGTAAAAAAGATGCTAAAGGTACTAAAAAACCTCTTAACTGGTTTTCATCACATGATCCTTTTCCTAAAATTAATAAAATCGTATCGATTGCTTCTGGAGTTGTTGGTGACGATAAGATTAATTGCCATAAAGTGAAGTTGGGATGCTTCCATGTCTAGAATGACACGTGAAACATTTAATAATATAAAATTAAAACGCTCTGAAAAAGTAGTTTGATTTTAACTCACCTTTTTCGAGAAAAATCCAAAAAACTTTTGACCTTTGACCCCGAATAACTTTTGTAGCATACATACGATCGATGGGGATTTTTGAAACATTATTTGTAATGGTAAACCCCAGCTCTCCACCAATATTTGGCTTTCCGGGAATTTTTGTTATTTCAAATATGTATATTGACCGGACTATAGACTTAATGCTCCTACTTTCCTACTTCAAGGTCAGTTAGTGTTTTCAAGGACATCTGGCATCATAAAACATTAAATTGACGATAGACGGTATATTTTGAAAGATTAAACACGATATCAATTTATGTGGGCTTATTAAATACCAGGTGTAAACTGGAACTTTTCGACGAACACTTTTAGTGTTTTGAATTTTGAAATGATGGATTTTGGACGTTGCATTTCTCAAAATTTAGTGAAATCGTTGATCAGCGAGAAAACTGTCGAAACGCAAAACCGGCGCAAATTCTTTTTTCAACTTTTTGCGGTGATCAAAATCCCACAAATTCTGAATTCTCGCATCGCTAGACTGCTCGACGCGCTACGTCTTTGATTTGATTAATCTAAGTTATAGAGGCGAGGCTGGCTCCTAGTTAATTATTTGTAGGCGGACATTTGGAATTTGTGAAAGTGCGATTTAGGAAACGAAAGAAAGTAACGAAATATGTGGGATTTTTAGAAGAAGGTTGGGCGGTTAGTTATCTATTGAAAAAGTAGCTATGAAACGTGCTAGATTTCTATTGGAACCATGATTTTTAAATTTTGATTAGACAAAATTTTAAAAAAAATTCTTTCGTGTGATATTTCATAGGCATGTGAGAATTTATTACTTTTTGGTATAAGAAAACAATAATATTTAATCGTTGATACATCTTCTATTCGACTGTTGATCATTATAAAAAAAATAATGAAATTAAATTTAAGAATGTTTCTTTAGTAAAAAACAAAGTCGCTTTCTCTGTTCCTATGTATGCTTAAATGCTTAAAACTACGCAACGGATTTTGATGCGGTTTTTTAAAATAGATATAGGGCGATTGAAGAGGAAGGTTTATATGTATTATAATATCCATTAACTACTAGAGAAATACTGTTATTTTTGAGGTTTCTAATGTGATGTCGTAAATAAACACATTTTCCGCTTACATTGCAAACGCAGACTGAACCCTACGAGATTTATCAAAATAATGTACCAAGTATTGTACACATTGAAAGGGTCTACAGAAAACTCCGCTATGGTATATGTCTATCTCTTATGGATATCCCACAACAACATTTTTTTTTCATTTACTTTTTACGACAAATAATGTCTAATTTTCGAAGCGATTTCAACCAATACAGCATTAATCCTTATCCAATTAAATATCTTAAATACATTCTTGATTTAATATAGATCTATATGACCCTTTACCGCATATAATTTAAATGAATATTTTCGAAGATATTACAGATTTTGGCCGGGTCAGCTAGTACTAGATATAAATATAAAATATAAATAACTATAGATATAAAAAGTATAGGATGAATGACGTTTTGGATCATAGAGCACTTTATAGATGACAGAACGCGAAGAAAAAGAATTAAATTGCGTTCCTCGTAAAGAAGAAATAGAACATTTTTATTTGACACTATTGCGTTATTGCTGGTTATTTTCGCCTGAAGTCTTCCGCTGCAGCAGTAATTTTACTAATTTCACTCATATATTGCGATATTGAGGCATCTTGGTGATGAAGATGATAATAATTTAGCTGCTTTCAGAGCTTTCATTAAGAAGTATGCTCACAAAAGGTCTGAACTCAGTTTTAATTCTGATCTTCCATTCAGTCTCCAAACAAAAACATGGCTTCAATTTCTTGTCAAATTCACAATAGTATAAAACGGCTTTTGATTAATATATATATAAAAAAAAATATGAAAAAGAATAACAAAAAAAATATAAAAATATGTGTGTTTTCCTCAATTAGGTCGACCAAAGTTATCACATTCATATTTTGTCAATCATTTGATACAATTTTACATTGTGTAAAATAAGTCATAGTAAGAAAAAATGACTAAAAACATAACTGAAAAATTCACCCATTACTGACTACAGAAAATCATCAAAATACTCTTCCACACTGTCTTCGTTAACAGCAAGTACTTAACTTTCTTTTTAAAAGAGTGATTTTAGCATAAGAGAGCATAATGATTTAAATTCGACGATTTGTGGACGTTTTTGTACCTAGAGCAGTTTTTAGATGACTGAACTTGAAAGAAAAATAATATCAAATTTGCGTCCGTTGTAAAGAACAATTAGAAAATGTCTAAGAAAAAATTCTTATTTGATCCCTAATTATTAATTATTGCGTTATTGCTTGCTACTTTCGTCTGAGGTCTTCTGCTGCACCAGTAATATTATGTTTATGTTTTGTTATATTCTTTTACGTATTTTACTCATATCTTGCAATATTGAAGCATCTTTGTGATTAAGATAATAATTTAGCTGCTTCCAGAGTCTATCCAATGTACACAGTTGGATAATTTTTACTAGTTTTGTCAACTTAAAAATGAAAGCAATTTCATTTTGCCAAAATAATTTTATTAGTAGACTGGATGTAGTGTTATATACTATGGAAGACAAGTTCAACCAACCTAAATCAAGCGATTTCGACGGTTTAAGGAGTTTGTCGTTACATCGTGTGATGTTACCTGATGCTAGATGAAGATGAGGGTATATTAATTTGTTGAAATAGCAACCCCTAAGTAGACGTTTGTTTGCGTTTCGTGAAATTTCACTTCGTACTATTAAAAAATATGAATTTCCACTTCATGCCGCGATATCTGTCGCAATCATTGCTGACACATCGGAAAAGCAATTGTTAGCTAGTGTTTGTTTATGGAATTACCCTGCTTTGTAAGTGATGAAATATGGAATAATAACAGAATTCACGTGTTAATGAATAACTTAAGGTAATAGTAAGTCTAGTTTGACATGAAATTTATGAACCAATGGGTACAGCATAGTGCGAACTAATGTAAAGCTAAGTGATAATCTGACAAACAACGATATTTATTAGGTGTAAACAAAGTTAACATGCTCTCTTATGTTGATTCCTTTAACTTCTTCAACACGTGTTTGTTATGATAATAGCTTTTATGTTGAAAACTTTTGTCCTTTGTACTAGGATAATTGTACTATAATCCATTTTTCAGACAGAATAATTACTGGTATTTTATCGAAAGTCGGAAGTGCAATTCAGAGGTGTTCATATGGTTGTAGATTCTGAAAAACCTGTACCTATGCTTTAGAGAATGAATAATAAATTCTCTTAAGCTAGGCTTTATACCTAAGGCGTATAAAGCGTGACTATCCACCTTTTTTGCATGGTCACCCCTTATCATAGTTAATAATACAATTTTTAGTAATTGGTAGTTTTGGTGAACGTCATTGCTTCAGCGATTAGTGTTTTAAATAATACTTCAATGGTCTTTTGCTTACTAAAAACTCTTTCAAAAATTCTTTCAGTCTGCTTCTTTTTCCGTTCATCTGCCCAATTTAAATCTAGGTTGGCGCTCTGTTCTTTGCTCTTTGCGATTTTATTGAAACACTGCGTGCGATCTTCGACATTTTCTTTTCATCTCATCGCGTAGTTTCTTTGCTGTCCTATAGTGTTTCATCCTGTAGATGTATGCATAAAACTTATGCATACACGTATCGATCATAAAACGTATCTACGTTTTCTGATTTTTTCCATTATTGTGCTTATTGATCTGTTGATAAAGTTCGCTCTAAAGTCTTTTCATTTGAATGCCGTTTCCATTGAATTCGTTCTTGATTCTTTCTTTCGTTTTTCACAATTTCTTCGGCTGCGTATCTTACTTCTGGAAGAATCGTGGTGGTTTACTGCCAATTCAAAATTGGACAAAGAAGTTTACAAAAATAGACGAAACATCGGGAAATTACTGAATTGATAATTTTAAATAATTATTTCGTTCAACAAACCTTTGTAAAGTCTTCATCTGTTAATCAAAATGTCACGAATTATATAGATAACCAATTAGAAGTAAAAAATGCTGTGTGTAGGGAATTGTCATTGACATTCGATGGAGAAGACATAATATGCTGTTCGAATTAATTGTGACAAAGGATAAAAAACAATGTTTTCGTGAAATCTTACTTCTTAATGAAGTAAATACATACAAAATAGCGTGAATTCTTCATATTAATATGAAGTATGTCCTTCTTTCGCAGAAATAACTTCTTGAACTCGCCTAGGCATCGATTCCACTAGCGTAGCGCAGATTTTCTTCAATTCGCCCTCATGAAACCACACCTGAATTGCACATATAATCATTTTTTCTTTTGTAGTGCAATGTATTTTTGCCAGTCGTTTCTTTAAAATATTAAATAAATTCTCAATAGGATTGAGATCAGGTGAATTCCCCGGCCAATCGAGTACTTTTATTTCATTCTCACGCATAAAGACCTGCACTTGTTTGGAATTGTGGCAGGGAGTCAGGTCGTGCTGAAATGTTCCATCAAACGTTTCCATGAATGGAACAATCCTGGTGAGCAATATTTTCATATATTTCACTGAATTCATCATCCCTGTTACAGGAGTGAATCGTCCAGTTCCATTGAAATATGAAAAAAACCCAAGGATGTTTTACTGTTTGCTGGATGTGATCAGGCCGCAAAGTTTCCCCATCACTTCGTCTAACAACACTTGATTTGTACCCTTGAACAAACAAATGTGTCTCATCACTAAAAACTACTTTTTTCCAGTCGTCCACAGTCCACGCAAGGTACTTTTTGGCCCATGCCAAACGTTTCTTCATCATTTTCTGTGTATGCAGTTGCTTTCTTCTTGGTCTTCTTGCCTTACGGCCAACCTCTAGCATTCGTTTTCGCAGAGTTGAGGTGGTCACCTTCACACCAGAAACCATTAAATCCTTTCGAAGATCAGTGCTTGTCTTTCTCGGATTAACTTTGCTATTTCTTATCAATAATTTGTCCGTTCTTGGAATAGTTTTGCGTTTGCGGCCACAGTTTCCTTTTCTTTGTGGAGACGATGAGCCACTTTCTTCAAATGTTTTTAAAATGCTCGAAACGATGGACTTTCCCACATCAACAGCTTCAGCTCAATCTCTTGATATGTGTTCATTAGGCACGATAATTTTGGAACGTTTCCTCGGAGTGATATCCATCTTTAGACAAGACAATACAGCACGTATCAAAATTGAAACCACCAACTGTCGCACCGGTAGGCTCACAACTGAATTGCTGGCGAGGTAAAACCGGTGAGAATGTAAATGATGGTCAAGGTTCAAACCTCACGTCACCTCAGGTAGCAAACAAGCAGGTGTGAGGGTGTTTTGGGTCACCCTGGTACTCACATACTTACTACAGTAACTCAAACGAAGAAAAAAAATTTTTGTCCCAATTAATTCGAACACCATAGTATAGACATAGTGATACTATTCTGTGATCACATTAGCACGACCCACAAGCAACTGTCAACCTATAAAAGGGCTACCAACATACAGTCTCTCTCTTTTCTCAGAGTACTTCTCTGACTTCCATTTCTATGCTCAACAATCTGTCACTCAGACTTCCATCGACTAACAGCAACAACCACGTTTCAATAGTTCATTCCTTGTAAATAATCATAAATAAACATATATTCTCAATTGAAGTGTAGTGTAGTATTTTCACACACAGTCAGAATATAGCAAACCGCTATAAGTGTATGAAACATAACCTAAATTTGGGATTTATTTGACATTTACAGAAGTACACCTGTACTACTTTATTTAATACATCTCTTTATTTAAGTATATTTTTCCAATCGACTAAACGAGTTGAAAATTCATCAATTTTTAATCGACTCACGTCGAATGCTTTTATTTATCTGTAACTTTGAACAATTTCGATAAACAACAACGTGCGAATAAAATGCTATAATAATATATGAATGATAGCCGGCAAGCTTCACGTTGATAAATACTTGCGTATATTGCGACAGTTTCTAGGATTGCTCAAATATTTGTTTTTCTTATCATTTTGTTTACTCGAGTAACGATGTCAGATCAGTCATGGCATCTTCGAATTGTAGTACCTACGGTATTTCCAGGACCCATTTTCAATGATACGTATGCGCTAAATTTACACGTAGCTATATTTTCTCAGAAAACTTACGTAAACTCATAAACATTTTCATTCATTCTTTGGAATGGTTTTGAATATTTTTTTTTTTTATATATATTATCATTATTATCACGATTGTTCCTAATGAGGATTGAACGTATTGAAAGCGATTGAACTTGAAGTCGCAATTAGCACTTTTGTTTATCCTTTTGCCTCCCAAAAACGCTTCATCCTCTCTGAATGCGTATTTTTTCTTCATCTGTCCATTTTATTCCAGGTTGGCGAGTTGATTTTTGCTCAAACTTCACATGTGCGATTTTATAGCGACATTCAGTGGGATCTTTTTTTGATCCCACTGATTTTGATTTTGAGATTTTTTTTATTGATCTGTTGTAGATCTTTTTGGACCTCTTTTTTTCACTCTGTTCCGCATTTACTCTTCGAACTGATTCGAACTATTCTGGACTGTTTCATTCTATATTCATGTGCAAGTTCATTTTGAGGTCTTTTCATCCAAATGCCGTTTCTATTGATTGGCCCGTAAATATTTCTAAGAATTTTCTGTTTTTGTTTTCCTATTTCTCTAATTCTTGAATGACCGTCAATAACTATTGTTTCAGATGCGTAGATTGCTTCTGGAAGAATCGTTGTGTTATAATGCCTCAATTTGGCGCCTCTCGAAATGCACTTTTTGTTATAGTAAGCCCATGTTAGCTTCTAGGCCCTTGGTAATTATCTGTTTATTAGCGGTTTGGTTTAAACCTGAGGACTGTATAACTTCTCCGCGTTATTTAAAATGGCCGACTTGTAGAATTTCACCATGTTTTGTGATAAGAGAATATTTATTTTTTGGTTTCCTTTCCATGTATTTGGTTTTATCATAAGAAATTTGTAACCCGGTTTTCTGCGCAATTTCATGTAGTTTTTCAACGGCGACAATAGCTTCAGTTCTGTTGTTTGTGATAATAGCTGAATTTTATATATATATATATATATATATATATATATATATATATATATATATTTTATATATATTTATATATTTTTTCAATATTTCATATTTTTTCTCATATTATCATATTATATAGGATGTTTCGAAACGAACGCGAAAATTTAAGGGGTTGATTCCCTGGTGAAAATTGAGGTTAGTCTGTTAAATAGAGGTTGGGTTGAAAGTCAACTACTAGGAATAGTTCTCCGCGCTATGAAAATATTTAAAAAATTATTTATTTTCATTTTTTTTCTGGAAAAAAAATGAAAGATAGAGATAGTGAAATTATTTTACTTTATATTACTATTATCCTGCACTGTTTTTCACAAAACTTACCGTTTGCAATTAAATAAATATAATCACAAGGAACGCATAATTTTGAAGATCAATCATATTCAGAAATTTTTATTAATAAAATGTATTTTCAGAATTCATTTGTTCGGGAGACACTTCATTGATGAATGTTGGTAAAAAATACTGTACGTACAAATGACTGTTTAACAACACCCGACTAGATTATTTTCCTCAAAATAAATAGAGTCGGCATAAAATTCCTTACATTTTATTTATTATTTGAAAACTGTAAATTTACTTAAATAATCGAAGCCATAAAATGTTTTTGAATATATCTATTGAAATTTATATTTCCTGTCATTGTGTGAGATTTTCTTTAAATTTCATTGAGAAGAATGATAGGGGTAGTCACAAAGGTAATTTCGTTCCTTTTACTTTCTTAAAAATATTGAAAAAATATGCAGAAAGCGTCCTTTTATATTAGTAATACTACTATGATTTTTTTTGATCAATCTATTTTTGTTTTAAAAATAAAAAATGAAAACTTTATATTTCCGTCATATTTGTAGTATTACATTTCCCTAGTGGTTGATTCTGATCCGTAGTTTCTATAACAAACCACCCTTTATTTAGATCAAGAAACCCCTCGCCCCGTAGCTTTACTGAAACTATTCATCGCTAGTTTCTCCGCATTTTCGGATCCTATGGCGGAATAACTTTTACTAACTAGTACTACTAAGTACAACTTCTTGTACTCAAATTTTAATATCGTAATTAGTATTGAAATCTATCAATTTGAATTTTAAGTAACAAAAATTTAAATTTTGCAGTAGGATCAAGTTTAAAATAGGTAAAAGTAGTTATGAATAATATTTTTCAAGAAGTGTAAAATTAGTTGTTGTTTTCAACATTTCTCAAAACACATCATTTCACTCACTTTCGTCAGTAAACGAGTTCTATTTGTAGCTAAATTTCTGAGAATATTTCTCAGAAAAATTGTTTTGTATGAAGTAGACTTCAATTCATGAAATATCGAAATTTGAGGTGTTTACCTAATTGATAAAACTAACCTTGAAATTTTGATAAGAGTCGATTATATCTAGATATGCCGGTAGAAATAGAAACAGATTTCAACTGAGTGAATATCGCGTTAAACTACTTTGAGAAGATAAAATGACACATGATTCAGCCAAATTCTGTCATAATATGCTGTAATATATACAGGTGTTCGATATATAGCATTAATTATCTTTATGTGAAAGAAAGGATATAAAAAACACTGCTATCTAGAATTATACACTTTTATTTAACCATTGTAGCGTACGTTTTCATGTATTATATGCATATTCATCGTATAATAAACATACTCTCCGAATAATATACATATCCACCGTATAATATACATATTCACCGGATAGTATACATATTCACCATTATCCACATTAACGGAAGCTTTTTTGAATAATAGTGTGTTAATCTAGAAAACAGTGTTTTCATTTGTCATTTCAAGACAAATATATTTATAGCAAATTTTTTTAGATTAATATTTCGGAAAAGGACTCAAGGCATCTCCAGTTAAAAGAGCAAGTTTTACGTAGATTTTCTCTCACTTCTTAGATATCCTCATAACCTTTTTGTCACTTGAACTTCAAACTTATTAACTCTTATATTTAAGGAAGATGAAACCTCATAATTTATAGAATCGAAACGATAATTGTATGGACGGTTTTTTGAGTGTTTTTCAGCAACATACCGATGTAGTTATGTCTTATATATTTTAGACTTACACATCTTTTTAGACATTTATTAATCTTTTAGGCATATACAGTATGATTGTTAATGAAGCATGGAATATAAAAAACTTCAAAAGTATATTGGATTATATTCATAAGAAAAATTTACAACAAACAAGACTGTGCCACTGTCCTAAACTTTTATCAAACTTTATGGATTGATCTCGGATTAATATTGATTTTCAGCAAGTGCCACATTTTCCTGAATATGAATGAGAATCCTATCTTTGTGAGTTATCAATGAAAGTTTATTTCTTAGTGATATATTGTAAGTTTACACATTACCCATTTACACTTGCCATCAGCGCCATCTTGAGGCTATTCATAGAAGGTTCTTGAAATTCTTAGTTTGGAGGGAGGATAAAGTTTATCCACAAAAAGGAGTCAATCATAACGAATTATTGAGTCGATTTAGTTTAATCTCATTGCAGAGCAGGAGAGAAACTTCATCACTCAAATTTTTGTACAAATTACTGGACAATAATATTGATTGTCCTCCTCTCTTGTCCGCTTTGAAATTTCGTGTTCCTAGGCAAAATTCTCGTACTACAGAATTATTCCACCTAGAGACTCCGAGGACCAACTCCCTAATACAATTCCCCATTTGGTTCAGAGATGGTTTTAGATTAGATTTAGGTCTTTTTTATATCTTTTTCATTTTAATTATTTTAGTTAGTATTCAACATTGTTATTATTTTTTGTAATTGGGTGTTATACCTGTTGAGAAGAAAGAACTTATTATTATTATTATTAGGTTTTTGAGTGAATAGATTAAGATTTTGTGTTGAATAATCCATTCCGTTTGATAAAAAAAAATGTGTCATTCCCTAATTCACTAGTACTTTTTAATCGTTTTGTATCAGTTCTTTCAGTATGTTCGATAATATTTTAAAATCACGAAACTATGTGAAGTTTTGGCATTCTTTTTTCTCAAAATGTTGAAGAAAAGTTTTAGGAATCGCTTTCTAATAAACTTTTTTGTTTCAGTGTTCGCAGTGTAATGCACAAATACTTAGAAAAGAAGAACGAAGTGAATTTTGATAAAATATTTCATCAGACATTAGGTAAGTGAAACGGATGCTTTGTTGAAACTTGATCTCAAGGTTTATCACACAAACATATTTTATATATCTCTTTAACGGAGAACGAAAATATTCGCCCGTAGGAGACGGTGAACGGACGATCGATCGATATTACACTCCTCGGAATCTGTAAAATAAATAAGATGATTTATTCGTGAAATTCAAACATCTCAACGATATCAGAAATAATCGCAACGGATAGAGCGTAATTCGGAGTCCGTAGCTAGAATCATCCTTTGACACGACATCGAAAATGATGCGGTGTTGTCAGACTTTTGATGAAAGCAAATAATTTTCTCGTTTTATTTAAAAAGAAACTCATCATTTTTTGTTTATATCCGAAACACTCATAGGCCAAGTAACACAGCTAAAAAAGGGTGATTTTTTGGCATAAATCCTAGTTGCAAGCCGACTATACGACCATGAGCAAGCCATTTCGGACATCATTTCTGATATGTTTTGGACACAAAAATATCGTTTCCTTATTTGTTATAAACATTTTTAACCAAAAATAGCACTTTTTTGGTTTTTTGCTTATAACTAAAAAAGTAATCAAGTTAGCGAAATACAATCAATAAGTAAGTTGTAGGTGATTAAATAACGAAGGGAATAATTTTTTGAATAAGTCGATCGAATAATTAGAAGCGGAGAAAATTGGAAAAAACCGGAAAATTTGGCATATTTTGAAAAATTCATAAATCTGTTATTTTATAAATTGGACAGCTCAACCTTTGCAAAAAATTAGTACATATATATTTTTTATAAACTCGAAAGATTGGCGCTATTGGATAATTAGTTTTAGCGTTATTACAATTCAAATTTTTTTATGTCATATTTTGTAAAATAGCTGAATGCTCCATAGATGGTCCGATTTCAATTATTAAAACGGATTTGAAAACTACAGAATCTACGCAACAAAACGTGTATTTTCATTGGTAACGGAAAAGCTGTGAAACTAGTGGAAAACGCGGTCAAAGGTCACTCCAAACACTACTTCCCCCGGCGCTCGGAATCGCACTACTTTTTATCGCGCGCTCGGTGGTTTGCTCATCGTTCCCCCACTACTGACTCAGATCGCGCGCTCGGTGACCACTTTTTTTTCCACTAGTTTCACAGCTTTTCCGGTACCAATGAAAATGCACGTTTTGTTGCGTAGATTCTGTAGTTTTCAAATCAGTTTTAATTATTGAAATCGGACCACCTATGGACCATTCAGCTATTTTACAAAATATGACATAATAAATTGAAATTATAATAACGCAAAAACTAATTGTCCAATAGCGCCAATCTTTCGGGTGTGTAAACTAGATATGATGTACTAACTTTTTGCAAAGGTTGAGCTGTCCAACTTAAAAATAACGGATTTATGAATTTTTCAAAATATGCCAAATTTTCCGGTTTTTCCCAATTTTCTCCACTCCTAATTATCGGATCGACTCATTCAAAAAATGATTCCTTTCGTTATTTAATTACTTACAACTTACTTAAGTATTTCGCTAACTTGATTACTTTTCTAGTTATAAGCATAAAACCAAAAAAGTGGTATTTTTTGGTTAAAAATGTTTATAACAAATAAGGAAACGATATTTTCGTGTCCAAAACATATCAGAAATGATGTCCGAAACTGCTTGCTCATATTGGTATAGTCGGCTTGCAACCAGGATTTATGTCATGAGAAAATACCTATTGCTTGGCCTATCAATAAACAATGTTTCTTCATTTATTCAATTGAAATACTTGTAACTGTCTCTATTTCAAATTGAAACTTTTAAGAATTTGGTTGAAAGATCTTAATTAATTAAATCGTACGAAAACTTTCTGTGAAGTCGTTATTACGCCAGATCAGATGAACTAACTTTTCTACCGGTTGGGAGGCAGCCACTTATTATATTTCAAGAAAGTAGTGTTCATTTATCAGTTTCAAGCTGACATAATATTCATTCACGGACGATATGAAACTATTTCATGATATTAGATCGCAGGACAACTGTGTTCAACCTCAGCTCGCGCTGGACCATGTTGTTAGTTGGTGTGAGGACAATTATTTGAGTTTGAATGTGTCATTTATACTTGCCATCAACGTCATCTTGAGGCCATTCAGAGAAGGTTCTTGAAATTCTTAGTTTGGAGGGAGGATAAAATTTATCCACAGAGATGAGTCAATCATAACGAATTATTGAGTCGATTTAGTTTAATCTCATTGCAGAGCAGGCGAGAACCTTTGTCACTCAAGTTTTTGTATAAATGACTGCACACTAGTATTGATTTACCAATAAATGTGACATTCACTTTGACTCCATAGAAGTTTTGTGAACAAAGGAAATTGACTAAAAATGATTGATTTAAACTGAGTTCTTTGTAATATTTCATTAAATACTATTATTCAGTTACTAATTACTATTCAATTTTTTCAGATTAGATTGAGCTCTTTGTTATATATCTTTCATTTCAATTATTTAGTTATTATTCACATCATGTTGTTATTTTCTGTAATTGGGTATCATACCTGTTGCGAATAAAGAACTTTTTATTATTATTCACTAGAACTAAAAACTGAGGAGTTGTCGTATTAGTAAAATTCAAATTGATTTGAAGTTTGGACTTGAATGAAAATTTATCGGTATTCCCTGTATTTATTTCAACTTTTATCAAATTTATGTTTTTATGAAACATAAATTTGATAAAAGTTTATATGTGAAACATAAATTTATGTTTTTGGAAACTCTACCAAAATGGTTCTAGTTAATAAGTTTATGATGTCGATGTTGCCAGTTGAAGTGGCAACATGGCTTACGTTTCCATGAAGAGTTTCCGTGTTATTAGCAAATGTAGTGCTTAACACAAGTTGCTAACATGATTTACTACGTTAAGCTTTGTTTACGTAGTTCTCCACTTCCTGTGGTTCAATCTAAATCATGCCCGTCTTTTGTCTGAAACAGTGTTGGATAATAACTTACTATATTTTGAGAATCTTCTCTTCAGTTAGGTGTTTTATTGTCGATTTCAGTTTAACATCATTAAGTATAACTCATACCTTCATGACAGAACTGTGAAGCTAGAAAATGCGAAATGAATTCTAAAAAGGATTGTTTAATGTTGATATAATGCGTAAAATTTCATATTTCATAATTTGACTAAGTTGAAGTGAATGAACCTTTGTAAAATCTTCTATAAAATGTCCATGAAAAACAAAGAAACAACATGGAGTTTAAGGTCTTGAGGAATGTTGAATCATGTTATAAGACACCATTTTGCTATATTTATTTGAAAATTGCAAGAAATTAAAATTGTCTCAAAAACCCATTTCAAAGGCACTCTCACAATTAATAATATAAGTCACCTAGCTCAGTGAAAGAAACGGATTTGAATTAACAGAGTGAAAATAAATAAAAATAAAAGTGTTTATCTCTATTTAATCATAAGAAAGTTCAGGCAATACGTTGAGTCTTGCCCTTTTGTTTAAATTTTTTTTAGTTTTTTTATTTGAAAATTTGCTATATATCATATAGATTAGAGTTCATATTCGTATAGTTGGTCGCTGAAAGTTGTATTCCATCCAAAATAATCGATTTATGAAATTCAGTTCGTCCAGAAATTGAATTTTTTTAATATTAAATTAAATTAAACTCTTGGCTTAATGTTTCACGATTATATTTAACAACATGAATTTGTCAACATGTTTCGAGCTCATTTTCAACAGTCTTGAATATAGTTGTGAAACATTAAGCCAATAGTTTAATTTAATTTGATATTTAATTATGTTTCGTCAAGAGTTAAGCGAGAATTCAATCTCAGTAAATTTTTTTTTGTCTAATATATCCTTATTGCAATAATTATTAAGTATAGTTATTTAACACGAAATGTACACTTTCCTAAAATGAATTACTTCGATACTAGTACTACAGAGCATTTCTAAACAGTAAGATAATATAATGAGTTCTTTATATTCAACATGTATAGTAACCAATTACAGAAAACAATAACATAATGCTGAACATTAACTGAATAGGAAACAAAATAAGTGAAATGAAATATAACAAAGACCTCAATCTTATTTATTAGCAACTATATTGAAAATAATATAAAATTCATTTATTTTCAATATAAATAAAATAAATTAAGGAAAAAAAGTCTCCATAAAATAAATGGGGGATTGTATTAGCGAGTTGGTCCTTAGGAGTCTCTAGGTGGAGTATATAATTCTTTGGTACGATAATTTTGCCTATGAACACGAACTCTCAAAGGGGACAAGAGAGGAGGACAATCAATACTCTGAAGTAATTTATACAAGAATTTGAGTGATAAAGTTTCTCTCCTACCCTGCAATGAGATTAAATTGATTCGACCCAATAATTCGCCATGATTGATTTTCTTCTCTGTCGATAAATTTTAACATCCCTCCAAGATTTTGATAATGTAGAATAGAATGTATTGAGGAATAAGGGCTGTTATCATTTTAATGAACTCGAATGCAATTCAAGTTTGAGCAGTAACTTTTTCTCTTCATATTTGTTATATCATCGAATTTGCATTATCTATTCATCAAAGAAATTGCAATAATAAGAAACTTATGTCAATAATATAAGCGAAGTTCGGCAACGTTGTTTTATCTTCATGACGCCATTTTTCGCGGTATTAGCGAAAGGAGTGCACAACAGAAGTGTTCGACATATATCATTGAATTTGCATTATCTATTCATCAAAGAAATTGCCATAATAAGAAACTTTTGTCAATAATATAATCGAAGTTCGGCAATGCTGCTTTTATCTTCATACGGCCATTTTTCACGGTATTAGCGAAAGGGGTGCATAACAAAAGTGTTTGACATAATTTACACAACAAATGAGGAACGTTTTTCGATCGTTTCACAATACGTTTCCACTAAATTTTCCGTCACGAGACTACCATAAACTTTCTTTGTGAGGAAAGATCAAAGGATGCGACACCCGCGGTAGCGGTGGAAACAAATTAACGGCCTGCTAGATCGCTGTTTGATTTATAGTTTCCAGATGTGCGCGCCTCTCGAAAGATGAATTGATAGATCCAGTCGAAAATAATTCAAGAAATACGACCAGAAAAAAAACCCGTTTCGATTAATATTTCCCACATTTTCGACATTTTATGTCGCTCGCTGACAACAATTTATCAATTTATGTCGAATTTTGTTGCTCGAGTTACTAGAAACGTTTCGAATATAATGAAGTCGTTAATATTGATTTAGCGTCGTTGATTTTCAATTAGTTCGATGCGATTTTAACGAGATTGTGTCTCCAACGTGTGATTTTTTCTCTTGACTAATTAGTATTATCATTGGCATAATTTATCTGAACAATTTGTTTAGAACGTTGTAATTTATGTGTTTTTTGCTATTTGTGTGGCATGTTGAGACATCGATGATTGATGGTTACGTGAATGTTTTTCCTAATTTATTCCCTAACATTTTATTTAGAAAACGTTTGTATGGGAATGAAAAATGGGCTGTTTTTAGGGTTTTCCCGGCAATTATTCGAATTTTCCTCGTAAAAACCATCCTTGGACTTCAATGAACATTTAAAAAAAAGAAATGGCAAAATTAATCCAGGCGTTGTTGAGTTATGCGCTCACCAACACATTTTGCGATTCATTTTTATATTATAGATTATTTGTTATTGATATTATTATTATAACGATTGTTCCCCATGAGGAGAACTTGAACTTGAATTCGCAAATATTAGGACTTTTGTTTCATCTTTTTTGGCTCTCAAAAACGCTTCATCTTCTCTGAATGCTCTTTCTTCCGTTCATCTGTCCATTTTATTCTTATCTTCGAGATTTTTATATTGATCTGATGTAGATCCTTTTGAACCTCTTCTAGCCACTCTGTTCCACATTTAATATTCATAAATATCGAGTTGTTTCTTCGGTATTCTGGACGGTTTCTTTCTGTAGACATGTGCATAGAACTTTTCTTGTTTTATTGTATTTGTGTTTTGATAAAGTTCATTCTTAGGTCTTTTCATCCAAATGCCGTTTCTATTGATTGGTCCGTAAATCTTTCTTAGAATTTTCCGTTCTTGTTTTTTCTATTTCTCTAATTCTTGAATGATCGTCAACGACCATTGTTTGAGCTGCGTAGATTGCTTCTGCAAAAATTTTTTTTTCAAAGCCTCAATTTGTCGCCTCTCTCACTTTTTGTTATAATGAGCCCATGATAGTTTGTACGCCCTTTGGTGCTTGGTAATTCTCTGCTCATTAGCGATAAGGTTTAAATCTGAGGAATGTATAACTTCTCCGAAGTGTTTAAAATGACTGACTTCCATTATTTCACCATGTTTTGTGATAAGAGAAGATTTATTTTCTTTCCATGTGTTTGATCTTATCATAAGAAATTTGTACCCCGGTTTTCTGCGCAATTTTATGTAGTTTTTCTACGGCGAGAATGGCTTCAGTTCTGTTGCTTCCGATGATAGCAATATCATCTGCTATACTATTCGTTATTAGTATTGTTGTTATAATCCCGATTATTATAATTATCATTATTATTTGTATTATATATTTTTCAGGAATTGTTCGATGTGATTTAGAGAATTTTCGAAATATACAGTCGTTTTTTTCTTGAATATATGAATTTCTATTATTTAAATTCTTACGTTGTTCATTTATGATTTAGCGTGCTGCCCATATGGCAGTGATGTTTAGTTTCGGATTATCGTTTTCCATCTGGTTTCTTTTGTTTAGTAAATGTAATATTTTGGGATTATTTAGAACTATAAAACGGTTATTTTAGAAACAGTGGCACTTCATTCGTTCAAAATGTTTCGTTTCATTTTGCATTGGCGATCCTTCAGATGAGTTCTTGGTAAGTTGCCAGTACTAACAGTTACATTAGTTGATGGACCATGAATGATTCGAATCTATAACTTTTAATTGGCACGTGTTGTGGCAAATGAAATTTCCAATTTCCGTTCATGATTTCATCTAATTTTAATTTTAATTTCATTAAATGGCACGGAGGTTTCGGTTATCTCTTAGTGAAACATTATAATAATAATAATAATAATAATAATAATAATGTATTTATTTAGCAGAATTGCTACATCATATTACAAAATATAGTAATAAAAAGTTAATTAAAAATTAAAATAATGAAAAGTAAAATACTATGTAATATGTAAATATTACATAATATAGTAGAAAAACAAAAACGTTATACTTAGCACCTAACTAATATTACATTATAAAAATCAATTAGAGTACTAGCAGAAACAAAGCCCAATTGAATTAGAGTGATTTTAAACTGTATTGCATTTGGTTGAGATAAACGCTCTCAAAAGTCTTTTAAATAACTTTTAAACTTTCACACTTTTTTATATCTGCAGGAAGCCCATTAAATTCAATTAAACCTTTATACAAAATAGATTTTAGCTTTTGTGTAGTGTTACATTTTCCAAGGATAAAGTCTGTTTTGAATCTCGTATTATAATTATATACATCTGTAAATAATCGAACTCTATCACTGATGAAGGTTGGTAACATATTTCTTTTCAGTTTAAAAATGAACATTTTACAGACTGAACACTGAACAGAAATGAACAGATGTTGAAAACAATAAATTAAAAGTAACACACTTGACTTAAGTTTCACTGAATATATTAAAAACTCACATATGTTTCGGGTGGTTAACCCATTATCAAGAGTGTACAATGTTATTGTATACTCTATGTTCCGTAACATGGTATACTCTCGATAATGGGTTAACCACCCGAAACATATGTAGAGTTTTTAATAACGCATGATTTTTAAGAGTCAAGTTTTTCAGGTTGGCGGCATTGGTTGGTAATGGCATCCAAACGTAATTTGCCAAAGTGAAAAGTTTGCAGGATACTCTGCCATTTCATCATGGAAATACTTACAAACGAGCAACGATTGCAAATTGTTGAAATTTACTATCAAAATTCGTGCTCTGTGAAAAATGTGTATCGTTTGTTACGACCATATTATGGTCGTCATAATCGACCTGGTAAATCAACAATTCGTGCTGTTATCACCAAATTTCGCACCAAGTTTACTTTGTTGGACATTAAACCATTGTTCTCAGCAATTGGGCATGTGTTACTCAACCACATGTGAAATTTTACGTGTTGATTTGGGTTTGAAAGCCTATAAAATTCAACTTCTGTAAGAATAGAAGCCGAATGACCTACCACAACGTCTAATTTTTTGTGAATGGGCCTTAGAACAGCTTAATGAAATTCCACATTTTATCGAAAAATTGTGTTTAACGATGAAGCTCATTTCTGGCTTAACGGATATGTAAATAAACAGAACTGACGCATCTGGAGCGATGAACAGTCACATGCCATACAAGAATTACCGATGCATCCCGAAAAAACGACAGTTTGGTGTGGTTTATGGGCTGGTGGCATTATCGGTCCATTTTTCTTCAAAGACGTCCGTGGAAGAAACGTTACCGTCAACGGCGAACGATATCGATCCATGATACGCAATTTTTTTTGCCCCAGTTGACCGAGTTGAACTTGGTTGACATGTGGTTTCATCAAGACGGTGCCACATGCCACACAGCTTGTGAAACAATGGACATGTTGAAGGATGAATTTGGTGAGCAGCTTATCTCTCGAAATGGCCCTGTGAATTGGCCGCCAAGATCATTCTATTTGACGTCTATGGATTTTTTCTTGTGGGGTCATGTAAAGTAGTTAGTGTATGTCGACAAGCCGAACACGATTGAAGCCTTAAACGATAACATAACACACGTAGTTCGTGGGATACAGGCTGAAATGCTAGAAAAGGTGACGCAAAATTGAACCTTCCGAATGGGCCGTTTGATACGGAGCCGCGGACAACATTTACATGAAGTTATCTTTAAAATGTGAATGACAAAGGCCAAGTTATCAATTTCAATAAAAATTATGAATATATGATGCAAATTTAGTGTTTTATTCGATTAAAAAAAAATTACGCTTTAAAAATCACCCATTATATTTAGTGAAACTTAGTGTGTTAATTTTAATTTATTGTTTCTTATTTCTAAATCGCTAGATTACATATATGGGAACCACACACGGTTGTTGAAGAACTGCGAAGCACGTTTCGATGATAAATTCATCTTGTTCAGGTGCCGGGTTTAGATTGAGGTGACTAATAGTTACATCTTTTAATAAAGCACTTGAAATTTCCAGAGATCCATTCTGAGAATCGCTCAATAGTTATTTGATTTATTGCATATATTCAATAGAGTTTCATATACGAGCATGCTTAATTGGTTAACAAGTTTAGGTATTTTAGGGCATGTCTAATGTTTGAAGGTTGTACATTGAGGACTTTCCGCTATTTTAATTTTCATAGAATCCAGTTCTTTGCTGTTATTTCCTTTTTTCTGAAAAATTTAACGAATAATTTCGACAACATACTCGTATTATATTATTTAAAATATGCTGGGGATTTCTTAACGATAATTGTCGGTTTTTTTCGGGATCTCCTGATGATAAAGGTGTGCGTACTATTGCTGGACTTTTTGTTATTCTAGTCCTGTATTTCTCAACGGGATTTACTCCAAGGACAGGTAAAATATTTCGGTACATTCTCGAGGACCGGATTGTTTAATACTTCGATTCATTGGCAACTTTTTTTACACAAATGAATCATAAAAAATGGAATAATATGTTGAAGCATTTTATTTGTTGTAGGTAATTCACACATGTACATTCAGCTTACTCAAAATATTGCACCCATAAAAGAAAACTCAACTGAAACTCCAAGAAAATCCTAATATGAATGAAGTATTTCTTTTTTGAATTTAATATACCTATTACCGAAAACAACAATGATGAGAAATGTAAACAATGTCAAAAGTAATTCAACAAATTAGAGTTCATAATAAAAATTAAATCAATGAAATTGGTGCTGATCTCTGTTGTAGCTAAAGTGTCAATTCTAGCCGTTAAACCCTTTACAGCAATATGAAAGGCAGCCACAAGGACAAGTCGTCGAATAAGTTGAGAAAAAAGACAATAGTGGCTTTTCTTTCTTCAGAACTGATGCCTCTACTATTCTTCAAGGATAAATATTATAAAAATATCGATAACGATGACAGAAGAAGCACATGACAGCTAGTCAGTCCTACAAGGAACTCGTCAGTTGTGACACGTCCATCCAAGTAGGGCGTTAACCTTTTCAATCTCCAAACACCGTCTTATAACCTCAAATGAAGAACCGTTGAGTAATGAGTACTTCACAATTACATCTAATAGGAATCAATAGAAAATATCTTTCAGTTCATGGATACTCCAAGCACCGAACCTTTGTACCCGTATACTTAAGTATTGACTTTTCTTCACTTGGAGTCATGAGAAAGTGTTCGGAGATTGAAATAGGGCAACTTGGAGAAATTTTATATTAAATTTTGAATACATTTTCTCTTCTTTGGTTCGGAAATTTTCATTTATGGTCTAGTTCAAGAATTGTTGAATACTTTCAAACTTTAATCTGCACCCGCATATATTTTTTATGTAAATGAGCAGAAATGTATACATAATGCGTTTCTTCGAAAAATGTCGACATTCTGTTAAAAGTCCCGTCGAGTAACTTTCTCTAGTGTCATTTTTGATCTTCGAACTTCATCAGTTGTTTGGCCTTCACTTGGACCATTTTTTTCGGCGAAATGTTTTTTCTAGAGAACATGTGGGCGTTCCAGGGTTAATTTTTCACGAATAATCGATGGTGACAACTTTAATTTTAGTATTTCTCCTTTCGTCTGGTTAATTTGCCCGAAGAACAATATTCATTGTTATCATACACAATTGGGGTCAATCAATTTATGTATGGAATCGTTTCAATTTGGAACAATGAGTCCATTAATTCTTCGTTGTCGTGACACTTACGGCATATTTCCGTGATACGCAGAAAAATATGAAATTTAAATTTTTTCGGAATTTTCGTGTATAGTAGACGCTATGTTTAATTTTGTGTTTATTACGATTGCATGTAAATTCAGGTTGAGGATTTGTGCAATAATTACCTAAATTTGGGTAATTATTGCTTTAATACGAATAAACATAATTTGACAGAATATTTTACATATTTATATTGGTTTCATTGATTTTAATTAACAATATTGATTTCACTGAGAGTTAATATCGGCAGGATATTTCGAATTATGTGGAATCTGCCTTCTGAATCTGATAGATTGCCGTCATTTGAACATACTCCACCAATAATTTCCTCCAAAAACAATATGAACTAGGTAATTTATAGTTAAAATTCGTGATTAAATCAGATAATTTTGTATTCTTGGAAATATTCCCAATTAAGTGTAATTGCCAAATTCCCGAAGTAGAAATTATAAGTACAATGTATAAACTCATACAAACCGAACTTTCTAAGAAATCCATTTTTTTTTTGATAAGAACGAATTCTGAACCCTTAAAACAAGTTAAAAAATAAATGGTTTTTTTATTTCTGTTAACTGGTTGAGAATATTATTGGTGGAGCAAAATACGACCGACAAAATAACTGACCATACGCAATAGCGTTAGAATAAGAATTTTTTTACATATAATTCAATTTTATATAGACTTATATTTTAGAGGTATAGGGTGTTTTTTCAGAGGTATAGAACTTTAAATTGCAATAAAACAACCAATGGACCAATGACTTCACATAGATCCACAGAAAGTAGTCTAGCGGTGTTAAATCACAAGATCTTGGAGGCCAATTCACAGGACCAAAACGTGAAATTAGGCGGTCAGCAAACGTGTCTTTCAATAAATCGATTGTGGCACGAGCTGTGTGACATGTTGCGCCGTCATGTTGAAACCACAACTCCTGGACATCATGGTTGTTCAATTCAGGAATGAAAAAGTAAGTAATCATGTCTCTATACCGATCACCATTGACTGTAACGTTCTGGCCATCATCGTTTTTGAAGAAGTACGGACCAATGATTCCATAAAGTGCATAAAGCGCACCAAACAGTCAGTTTTTCTGGATGTAACGGTGTTTTGACATACACTTGAGAAATATCTTCACTCCAAATGCGGCAGTTTACTTTGTTGACGTAGCCATTCAACCAGAAAAGCGCTTCATCGCTAAACAAAATTGTGCTTGATATGTATTCCGCACAGAACCATTATTTTCGAAATAAAATTGCACTGTTGCGTTGTTCAGGCGTGAGTCTATTCATGATGAATTGCCAAACCAAACTGAGAATAAATCACTTCTCATGTGTTAAATCGGTCGCCATCTTCAACAGTAATGTCAACTTAAAGTTCTATACCTCTAAAGAAAACACCCATTACTAGGTTGAGATGAACTTTTTTTTCGGATTTTCTTCTCTTTATTTAATGACAACTCTTTGTAACCTCAAAATTAGCACAGTCCTTCAAGTGTTATATACACTTTATTCAATACACATTATTATCAAATGAAAGGGTATATGAGAAATTCAAGTTGAGATTTCGTTTGCGTGTCATGTATAGAGATGCACTCCATAAAATTATCCTTGATTTAGTTGTCTATTCGTGTTGTTCGAAGACCCTTTGTTTCATTTAGTGATTGATTACTAATTGGTGTCACTGAACTGCGAAGCCAACAAAAATCGATACAAAATAAATTCTATAAATTGTGTGACGCGCACTGGTAATTACAGCTGCTATATTTTCATTTATGTTCCTGTGCGTTTTTCATTCGTTTCGGATTTTCCAGACGTAAATGGTGCCAGTAACACCAAAAAATGCAGAATATGATTAGAAAGAAAAACATTCTGATAGACGTCACTTCCAGATGTAACAATTGTTTTTTCTTCTTTGTTTTCCTCAACTTTCAGCCTACTACGTCTTCCTTAGAGTTATCTGGTTCGATGACTATCTATGACACGTTTTCCAGACGGGCCTTCCCTTCACTTGTTTACGAAGCCCACTTACTACCTTTCAATATTCCATGGCATATATCAAATTCTGCTATCTCCCAATATTTAATTTGGTATACCAGAAGGTCAAATACGCTTCCAGGTTGTTCTCCGAAGATCAACCTACGGATGGGACCCTCCACATTCGAAGTTTATTTCACGAAATACCTGAAGATGCCGAATAACCATGTTTCCAAAATGTTTTAAACCTTTATGTGCTGCTATAACATTTGATGTGACTTGATATGAGATCATAAATCTTTGGGAACAAAAAGGTATGCACATTTTTAAAGATTATCTTCTGGGGTTTCGGTGTACAGATCATTTGACCCTTTCACTTCGTTTTATGAATATGATTATTGAAAGTCACAATGAAGATATTTCTTTGATAGATTCCAAGAATAACGAATAATGACTGCCTGAGGTACATTATTCGAGACTGTTGAAAGAGTTAGTCAGTCGGAAATGTCCATGGTTTACTGTATTCTTTAAAATCCATGTTTGTGACACTTGAAATTTTTTGAGAAATAATCTACTACACCTCCTAAGGTAATAATTCACTTGTTATAATTTACTGCACACTTACAAGTCAAAATTAATATAGGTTGTACTTACTGCAATGTTAATTATCAAATTCAATTCCACTGCCATCCTTTTTAAAATTGACGGGAAAGTGAAAGTCGAATTAAAGGATACTGGATCGATTACAGTTGAAAGTATTCGCTCAATAACGTTTATAAATATTTTTCCGAGGGAAATGTATTGAAAATAGAAATTAGTGCGAAACGAATTGATATTTCAAAAATCAAATCAATATTTGCTCTCTAGACTCGTTTCTTACCAAATCATACTGAAACTTTTCCTTTTCTAGCTTTCAGAAGTGTTCAATAATACCTAGAAATTTACAACAGCGTGCTTGTAGGTGATAACTTGAGTGTTTGTCTACAATAATCATGTAACTAACGAAACTGTGAAATTCAATGGTATATAAACTAAAATTATAATAGTTCAGTAAAATATAAATAGTTTATAGCTTAACTAAGGTTTACTATTGAGAGGGTGATTAAGAACTGACACCGAATTTAGTAGATCGCACAAAAATAGGCATAAGTTTTATTATTTATACATTTATTCATGTACCCTCGATTATAAAGGGTGTTTTTTTTAGAGGTATAGAAGTTTAAGTTGTCATTACTGTTGAATATGGCAACTGATTTAACAACTGGGAAGTGATTTATTCTCAGTTTGGTTTGGTAATTCATCGTGAATAGACTCACGCCTGAACAACGCTTGCAAATAGTGCAATTTTATTTCGAAAATAATGGTTCTGTGCGGAATACGTATCACGCACAATTTTGTTCAGCGATGAAGCGCACTTCTGGTTGAATGGGTACGTCAGCAAATGAAACTGCCGCATTTGTAGTGAAGATAATCCTCAAGAGTATGTCAAAACACCGTTACATCCAGAAAAAGTGACTGGTGCGCTTTATGGGCTGGTGGAATTATTGGTCCGTACTTTTTCAAAAACGATGATGGCCAGAACGTTAAAGTCAATGGTGATCGGTATAGAGCCATGATTACCAACTTTTTCATTCCTGAATTGAACAACCATGATGTCCAGAAGCTGTAGTTTTAACAAGACGGCGCAACATGTCACACAGCTCGTGCCACAATCGATTTATTGATAGACACGTTTGGTGACTCCAAGATCTTGTGATTTAACACCGCTAGATTACTTTCTGTGGGGCTATGTAAAGTCATTGGTCTATGCGGATAAGCCACAAACGCTTGACCATTTGGAAGACAATATTCGCCGTGTTATTGCCGATATACGGCCACAAATGTTGGAAAAGGTCATCGAAAATTGGACGTCCAGATTGGACTACATCCGAGCCAGCCGTGGCGGTCATATGCCAGAAATCATATTTAGAATGTAATGCCACAAGATTATCTTTCGAATGAAAAAAAATTCTTGTCAATCGAATGATCCATCGTTGTTTTATTGCAATTTAAAGTTCTATACCTCTAAAAAAAACACCCGTTTTAATCCAATGCTAAGCTGCAAAGTTTATAGACGGGTTAGGTTTGCTAAAATGCAAGTTATTATTGCGGACCTTTGGAATTTGGATAGCCGAATAATTGAAATATTTCACATTAACTAAGTAAATATTAATTTCATAAACTGGCCTCGGCTCCTCCACCATTTTGTTCGCAGCATAAAAGTTATTTTTCTATACCATGCTCAAAAAGTACCCTAGTTGAATTTATGTCCCTGTGACAACGTACGTTAGAGGAATCATCATCCTCTGAGGTGTGATGTCGGTTAAGTAGTTACATAGTGAAAGTGTAACAAACAAACGAAAAATCTTGCGTTTGTATTTATATCAAGTACTTACGTAGGACGATCATCTCCAGAAGACACAATTTTTTTTAATAATGACAAATTTGAAACATTTTAATTGTTCATTTTCACGTAGTTTTTTCAATACCTGACGATCATCTCCAGAAGACACAATTTTTTTTAATAATGACAAATTTGAAGCATTTTATATTGCTCATTTTCACGTAGATTTTATAATACCTCGTTGATTAGTTCAAAATTTTGAGTATTCGAATTGGTAATGTGCCGCCACTGTCCCAGGAGATCAATAAAGACGCCTGGCTGAATTTCAAAACAAGGATGATAACCTCGCCTCTTTACTTTCGTACCTTCTTCGGCCTCTCTCTAGTGCCCTTCTTACTATACACCTTCTATATGGAGTTGCCGGATTGAAAAATGCGATTTGGAGCAGAAATTTTAAAATATCATACAGGAGTTATAGGCAAAATATTTTCTGTCAAATATTGGGACAAACTTCGCCAAATCGTTTGGAGTGATTGAGTACGAAATTGAAATATCTGGGTGTTTATTTAACAGCGATAGTGTCACTTTGTATGACCATTAACAATGCGCTATGTAAGTATATCAAATGAGAGGTAATAATAAAAACTTGTCTAAAAATCACTGACTGAACAATTCTTTATTCGACTAGTTTCGCCTTTTACAGCATTATCAAGAATGGAATATTCTTGATAATGCTGTAAAAGGCGAAACTAGTCGAATAAAGAATTGTTCAGTCAGTGATTTTTAGACAAGTATTTATTATTACCTCTCATTTAAATATGAACTATCACAGAGTAGATTCATCGTCCATTGAATTTATTAAGTATATCAAATTCGAATTTATCTCCAGTTTGGATGATGTGCTGTGACACTTTTATGGCAAATGTTAAGTGAATGACAAATGATAGTTTGTTCTTGAAGGATGCGTTTCAGTTAATGAATGTCATTATCCAACCTGAGTGAAATTCTTCTAAATTAAGATAGAAATGACTTTTTAAATAGAGTTTACTTGGGTATTTCGAGGGTTATGAAATTTATACAAAAGAGTAGGCATTCCATTGTGTGAATGTTGTGGAGGGACACTATTTGTGAAATTGAATGTTCCAGAGTAGATCGCCTTCACATATTGGGCGATATAACTTCTTTAATTCTATAATTACAGACTTTTGAATTATATCCATACATATAATGAAAATATAACGGATAGCTTTTTGTACTTTGAAGAAATATCAGAAAAAATTACGGGTGATTTTTTAAGAGTTAAGTTTTTCAGGTTGGCGGCACTGGTCGGTAATGGCATCCAAACGTCATCTGTCAAAGTGAAAAGTTTTCAGTATAGTCTGCCATTTCATCGTGGAAAGACTAACAAACGAGCAACGATTGCAAATTGTTAAAATTTACTATCAAAATTTGTGCTCTGTGAAAAATGTGTATCGTTTGTTACGACATATTATGGTCGTCATAATCGACCTGGTGAACAGTTTAATGAAAATCCGCTGTTTTATCGAAAAATTGTGTTCAGCGATGAGGCTCATTTGTGGTTTAACGGATACGTAAATAAACGAAACTGTCGCATCTGGAGTGATGAACAGCCACATTCCATACAAGAACTACCGATGCATCTCGAAAAAACGGCAGTTTGGTGTGGTTCATGGGCTGGTGGCATCATCGGTCCATTTTTCTTCAAAAACGACCGTGCAAGAAACATTACCGTCAACGGCGAACGATATCGAGCAATGATACGCATTTTTTTTTTGTCCCAGTTGGTCGAGTTGTACTTGGTTAACATGTGGTTTCATCAAGACGGTGCCACATGCCACACAGCTCGTGAAACAATGGACATGTTGAAGGATGAATTTGGTGAGCAGCATATTTCTCGAAATGGATCTGTGAATTGGCCGCCAAGATCATGCGATTTGACGCCTCTGGATTATTTCTTGAGGGTTTATGTGAAGTCGTTAGTGTATGTGGACAACCCGAACACGATTGAAGCCTTACAGGATAACATAACACACGTAATTCGTGGGATAGAGGTCGAAATGCTCGAAAAAGTGACGCAAAATTGGACCTTCATGGACCATTTAATACAGAGCCACGAACAACATTTTCTTTACTTCTTACTTTAAAATGTAAATGGCAAAGGCCAAATTATGAATTTCGATAAAAATTCGGAATATATGATGCAAATTGAGTGTTTCATTCGATTTAAGAAAAAACTACGCTTAAAAAATCACCCATTATTATTGAAATCTTTATCAATGATTGTTGAAATTTTTGTTCGTTTGTCTGCGCACTTGTGCACGCTTATCTCAGAAACGGCTCGACCGATTCATATATGGATTCCATTGATATATTGTAATAATCTTCACTCAACATTTAGTGTTTGTTTCATGTCAATCGATTAGTATATAAAAAAGTTATGGCGATTTGAAGAATCACGTTGGCATTTTTTGAACTATCTATGTCTATTATTCTGTCTCTGTTCAGTAGCATTGACCGAAACTTTACTAAATTTCATAATAATTGTTTACATGAAATTATATAGGTCCATGTACTACCAGACTATATATATATATATATATATATATATATATATATATATATATATATATATATATATATATATATATATATATATTGAATAGGCATATATGTATTAATACACCTATGTAGACCTATATATTGAACGGAGCGCTGATATGGAACAGTGAAATGAAACTTATGTAGTTATTTGCTGAAAAAGGCGCCCAACGTCGTAGATGATAGACTTTTTTGAGTGGAGAAGTTTAATGATGACTCATCACTGATACTCGTGACAGTATGAGAACGGTAATCTATTTTTCTTCGAATTATATCTGAGTATTTGAAACAAAGGCACTAATATGCACTAATGTCATAATTATAAGATTTTATTAAATCCATGGCGGTAATTAAAATCATCAAGTCAAGTTTAGCTAAACGTTATTACTTCATTCGTTGAGAGTTCATTCTTGGGCTTCATGAAGTTCATTGGGGCAGCTAGTTGTAAATATGTCTCTTTCAAATAATAAACTGTGCCATATATGAGTAAATATTGGAAGAGTGCAACGTCCATTTGTTTTCTGAGGAAGCTTTATTGATCGAGCGTCTATATTCTGGAGAATAATTTGAAAACCTGGAGGGTTTAGTGTTTCAGTTGGACAGCGTTTGTAAGAGAGAACTCACTCTTTCATTGAAGTAATTACACAATAGAACCCCTGAATCTCTCAGTGCTTCTTATTCTCATATAGTTTAATTGATGCAATAATTTTTTCAATTTGTCCACGATATTATCAATCAACAAGAAGTGAATTTAAGGGCTATTTTGTGAATAATATCACTTTTGATGAAGTAGAAATATTTCACTTTTATGTCAATGAGAAAAATATATGAGGTGCGTGTTTTTATTTTGAAAACATATGTATTTTTCTTCAATTATCTGTCTTCATTGAAGTTTTATCGGAGACCTATTCTCCAAAGTTCTTTTACCATGTTAAGCTTATATCTTCATCTGAAAAATCTTTTCAGTTTCTGGAATGTGATGCTGATGAAAAAACCACAAATACAAATGAGATTACAAATAACCATAAATGGTGGTTATTTGTAATCTCTGTCGGAAACTCGCTGTGGTGAACTTTAGTGACTAATCGGTATCAGATTTCTAAACGAACATCATCTGTATTTATTATTCGAAGGTTGCAGCACCATGAAATAGCCAATATGTATTTGATTTGGCATGGATTGGAGCTTGCGAAATGTTATTTGTGATTGTCGATGGGAAATTTTCGAATTATTGGACTTCTGTTAAAATTAACGTCCAACGTATTTCCGAAGAGCCGATTAAGTTCATATCTTTACGTTGTTGTAAGTTCTTGATCCACGAATCTTCTAATTTGTTAAATTTTGCGAACAAAAGCTCTCTCGGTCGCAGTTTAAGGAGTGAAATGTTCATTCATGTCTTAGTGTTCATAGAGAATCCATAAATCTGCAACTCGATCTACTACTAGGTATTTTAGTATTAAAATATAAAATTAAGAGATAAAATACTAGGTATTTTAGTATTTTTCTGCAATGTTTTCTTCATGTAATACGGAAAGTTCTTGCGGTTGGCGACGTTACAAGAGCTGAAACCTGGTAGATTCTGGTTTCTGAATACCACTTATTGTTTTTTTAACAGATTGGGCACTAAATATGTGGGCGGGCCAACTCTTGGACAGAACTCTCGAAAATAGAGAGAAAGAGAGGAAAAGTCACCCCAAGAACTGAATTTGTCGATATTGAAATATCTTATTCGTTGAGGTTTTTTGTCAGACCTTAGGCAATAACCCCTATTTCAATTTTGAGAAATAGTTTAAACGTATAATGTATTAAGTTGTAACTACTCAACTGGTGTTAATGCATTCTGAAATTGTATTCGTTTAAAAATTTGAATATACAAAAGGATATATAGACCTATACTAGAATATGCACACAAAATCTATGTAAACTGCAAAATGTCGTTGACTAAGAATAAAGATATAGTAGAGAGATCTGATCTGCTATCAATATGATAAGACACCCATAGAACAGAGTACACAACCTCTCTAATGAGCTGCAGTATTTTAAAACAAATATAGAATAAATAAAACATGTGCTTCAGAAACTTAACCGAAATGAACTTCAGGAATTTATCCTTCCATACAAGACTGAACAAACTGTAATATATTTTACCGATGTTCCATAATACCCAGAACAGGAACTATGTATGAAGTAAATTCGGAACTGAGACTCTAGTTGAAACACTAAGCATGTTATAAACTAATTAATTAAAATTAACACTATATATTGAATAGGTTGAAGGACCTAAGATAAATAGCCTTTTGTTATTATTCAAAAATTTGAGTTTCAATCTCGATAAATCTCAATGAAAGTTATATGATATATAGTTATATGATGTTATATAAGTGTTGAATGTTTAGTCCACAGACGAAACGGCCAGAAGATAGAAGGGGAAAATATTATCGGCCAACAAAATTTTGAATGGAACATCGGAACAGAAGAAAAAGATGATGATCTCTCGAAACCTACAGAATATCCATAGGATGGCAAAAGACGAAACGCCAAAAGAGAGTTAAACGAGTCATTGCTCAAGACTCGAACTCAATAATGATAATAATACATTTATTCCCAACAGATATACATCCAATTACGGAGAAAAAAATTACAAAAAAATTACAATTTACAAAAAATCACAAATTCTACACAAATACTAATAAAAAACAAAAATAGAGAGTATAAGCAAATATATACTACGAAAAAATTGATTTAAAATAAATTGAAATAGTATTGAACAATAACCATAATTTTTAATAACTAAAAATAAAATAAAATATTGTCTATTACAAAGTTACGTATGGTCAGCAGAAGTTGACCATGTAGTAACGAAATATGTTTGATGAATAAAAATCAAATTGATATTAAAATCGATTGCAATAGTACCATCTAGTAAACAAATGAAACAACTAAAATTAAAATAATATTTATAACTAAGTCATATACAAAACAGAAGTTCAGGAAAATATCACGACATACTATTGCGCTGTTCTGAGTGGTATGCCAAGATAACTGATAGCCGATGAAAATAGATATTACATCGACCGCAACACCCATCATAAAGATTACATATACAGTTGATGGGAGAACGTGACATAACATTTGATCTGCTGTAAGTGACATAAAATGTATTATTCCGCCTTAGACCAGGCCTTGGTACGCGAATATTTATTTTGCTGAGAAGAAATGGTGAGTCAATCGAATTGTGCAAAATTTTGAAGAGAAACGTTAGGCCGAACCGTTCACGCCTCAACTTCAATAATTCGATTCCCAAACTATCGGTTAGGATGGAAAGGTCGAAGCTTCTCGAAGGATATTGTCCATAACATCTGACGTACATATACTTCAAACATTTTCTCTGAACTGCCTCCAAGTCGACAATCGAATTAATGTACACAGGAGACCAAATTATAGACGCATATTCCAGTTTACTGCGAATAAAGGGAGTAGTATAGCGTTTTCATTGTGCCAAGATTAACAAAGCTGCCCCAATTTCTGACTAAATAACCCAGCATCCTAGAAGCAGAAGCCGTAATACAAGTTTTTTGTTTAGAGAAGGACAGCTTATAGTCGAAAAGTACCTCCAGATCCTTAAACTCAACACATATATCTAGAATTTGACCTTCCAATGTATAACTATGATGAATTGGAAACAATTTTCGAGAAAATGATAAAATTTAACATTTAGTGATATTCAGTTTCAGCCCATTGTTGTTACACCACAAATTAACAGCGTCAAGGGAAATCAAGGGAGTCTTAATGAAGGTCTTTTGTTGTGTCTCTAAGTTGTGTCCCTTATGTATCTTTCAAGGGACTCTTTTCATGACATGAAGAACAACAGCGAACTTTTATGTACAAACGAAATATACTTCTGCTGGTTAATTCTCCACCAATTGGAAATTATTCCAAACACATTTAGTAATTGCCTTCAATTAAAAATACGACCTAATTGACGTAACGCTGACTTCTCAATTTGCAAAGGCCGAGATCTTATTAAATTTCGGAATAATCCCGCCGAATCTTCGCCATCTGGCAACCTTACCAGTCCCGTCTGGCCCTCCGGAAGCTCCGGGCGGCCCCAAAAGCTGTCGCTAAATGCCAATTTCGACATTATTAATATTGGGGCGGTTATACGTTGCGACGTAGCCGGCGATCAATCAGTCTCCCCCAGCCGAATTGGCTGCCAAATTAGATTTCTTCGGCGTGAAAGTCTGCCGCTGCGGATGTCGCCCCACGATGAGTGTGAGTGTGTATATGTGGGGGCAGGCTGCGACAAGTAGTGAAAAAGAAGTCGCTCCATCTATTGACGTTAGGTTTATCGAATTCGCTAGCGCGTGTCGCCCTTTGAATCTCGCGTGATTTTCTACGACGCTTCTAGTTTGGAAAAATGGATATTGTTAAATGAGTTGGAAATAATTCTCACCCTATTATCTGTGTTCGTAAGAGATTGTTGTGTGGAAAATTCGAGGGTGTTGTTATATTTGACGCTCAGAGAAAATTCCGTTGAAATTTCAATTTGGTATTGGACAAATTGAATGAAAAATTACGCAACTCCGTGCTGTCAATTTGGGGAGTATGGGAAGGGAGGTACTTTGCTAATGTACTGTTGTACGCCAATGTAGTTATGTAGTGTAATGTAGTTATTTTTCAGACGATAGGGCTAATGACATTCTCGTATTTAGTAGTTTTTTATTTCCAAACTTAATGCTTATAATCAAACTTATGTATTAGTAGCTGTCAAGGTTAAAAAAAACCAATCCAATCTCAAACTCACAATCCAAAACATTTCTCTTCCAGTTCCTACACTTTTCCTTTCTCAAGTTCACAAATTAGTAGAATTATAAATTTATCTTATATTATCTGTGTATTAAAAACTCCAATCATTTACGGTCGAGTTTGAAATAACTGAATACTCGTTTGTTTAAGAAGAGAGTTAAGTCTTTGCTGTGGTCAAATATATATTTGACCATTTGAATATATAATGCTATAATGCCTCAGACTACTTTGACCATTTGAATGTAGACAGTAACGTATGAAGCCCTGTATTTAATCGACAGTCAGTTCAATTTGTATTTGTGTCAAGTTTAATCGAATATGAAAAGAACGGGCTTTATTGTCTTCTTAAAAATGTCTTTGAGCGTCTTTCGTTCTCTGATAAATTCTTGATATTTTTCGCGTAGATACGATGAACTTTTGCAATTCGAAAGTTTTTTCACGTCTAGACCAACGATAGTTGATTATGATCGTTCACACGTCACTTCTCCCATATTCTAAAAATATTCTAATCGGAAAAAGTTCAGCAGTCATTACCGTATTTCGAGCGACCGATGGAGCGTGTACGAAGACGTTTTGTCGTCGACCCTCGATGTGTGACTCCTCGCAGCGCTCGATTATATCGAGAAATTTAATTGAAAGCATTGTCGTATACGAATTGTGAACGCTTCGTCTGTTTCGAATGAGCCGTCGTCGATGGTGTATTTGGGGCCGATGCAATTGAATTCGCACTGCTGAATTTGCATATTCTGGATGATGCCGACGACGTTAGCTATGCGGTGAAGAATTCGCGGTTGTTGTTTGTATAAGTTGTGACGTCTTCACGTGGTCTACGTGTGGAATTTTTTTGTTAATTCGAATTCCTCCAACCGCTTGGCGAGATCAGATAGACCAGTGGTTTTCAACCTTTTTATGAATAAGGACCACTTGGTTGTTTTTTTCTTGGTAGCGAAGACTATGTGAAAGAATCTTTGGTAATTTTTGAATGAAACTCTGCAATATGATAATTTATATCCATGATAAGAGAAATTGATTTGGTTCTTATATGTTTGAATCTTCTTCACAAGTTCGGCAATTATTGGGATTATACCGCTATTCATAGCAACCAGTAGTACCTCAGAAGCTTTCATGCCATTTGGGCCTTGTTTTCAATTATCAACTATTAGTCAATAGGAGACTTTCGCTCGCAGAAGTAAGTGGTTGAAAAATGGTCAAACAACGCAAGGAGTCTCTCAAATTTTGGTGTTACACATTGCGTTCTTGCACCAAATACTCGAGTTTTGTTCAAAGCAAAAGCGAATTTTGAATTTTCGCTGGCTGTGCACATTCGATTATAAAAATTCATATATGTTCATATGTTTTACATATGTTCAAATTATCAGCCATTTTGGATTAATAGTTCATTTTTGACAACTGAAAAGGTTAGCCAAGTTTTGTGTGTTACTCGATTTCTTACTTTCGAAGTGGAAATAAAATAGAATAAAGTGCCCCAACGCACTTAAAATGTTCAATATGCCAATCGACGTGTCTACGTTGTCTCAAAATAGTGGGTATGAGTGGTACAAGCGCTTTACATAAAGCCGAGAAGATGTTGATGATCATGAGCGTCCTGGAGTTGCAACCATGTCAACAAGCGAATAAAACATCGAAACAGTGAAGAAAATGGTTCATGAAAATTGTTCAATCTCTATAAGGGAAGTTGCAGAGGATGTTGGCATATCCATCGGCTCATGCCATGCAATTTTCTCGGATGTTTTCGGCATGAAACGTGTGGCAGAGAAGTTTGTTCCGAAATTGCTGAATTTTGGACAAAAGCAACATCGCATAAGAATAGCTCAGGAGTTTTTGAATGGCCCCAACGACGATCCAGATTTGCTCATAAAGGACATAACTGGCGATGAAACGAGGGTACCTACTTGTTTATGGCGTCGAAATCATCTCACTGGAAGCGGTCAGTAGAGACAAGACCGAAAAAGGCACGCTAAATTCGATCAAATGTGAAGATTTGCTCAATGTTTGCTTCGATTATAACGGCGTGGTGCATCATGAGTACTTGTCAACAGGTTGTACGGTTAATAAGGACACTACAAGGAAGTTATGCAACGTTTGCGTGAAACAATACGGCCCAATACATCGGAATTGTAGAAAAACAAATCATGGATTCTGCATCACGATAATTCACCAGCTCGCACATCAATGCTTGTTCGTGATTTTTGGCCAAAAACAACACCGCATTCATTTCTCAACTACCGTATTCACTATTTTTGGATTCCTGCGACTTTTTCCTATTCCCAAAACTGAAGAGACGAATGAAAGAAAAGCGTTTTGTCACAAATTATGAGATAAAGTCGGAACCGAAGAACGAGCTGATTGCCATATCGAAAAGATTTGGGAAAGCTTCTTCGAGGATTGGAAGAAGCGCTGGCATAAGTGCATTATATATATCTGATGGGGATTACTTTGAAGGGGTCCAAATGGATATTGATGAGTGAATGCCTCTTGAAAAAATTCGAAATTCACCTTTTCTTTTGAGCAAACCTCGTACTTAAGTGGATTTACTTGAATTGCATCTTTACAGTTTCTCTTGGTGTAAAGTTCAATGGGTCATTCTTGAAATTCTTTTGGTATTATTCTGTTTACATCTTTGATAAACGAGTTTTGAATAAATTTTCAACTTTCTCTTTCAACGATCTTTTCGAAAGTTTCACCGGAATGTAACGATGAAATTCATCATTTGTATCGTCAATCAATTTTCTAATAGTCATAAATGAAATTTTCAAATAAAAACACGAAGCTTACTTTCAAAGGCAAATATATTGTCCACTTTGTTCATCTGCTTAGTTTCGTAACCTTGAATATGTTAGTTTAGTTCGTTGCATTGTCTAAGAAAGTCGACCAGGTATGTTAAGTTCCTTTGAGATTAGTCCACTTTGAGCTATAGACATCATCAACAATTCATATATTTTTTTCCAGCGTCCATTAGTGGGTTGTTGTTACTGGCTAAATTTATTTAATAAAGGACCTATTAAGTGGTTCGGTAGTCGTGTTGTGTTTGTGTGTGTTTGCGAATTATTTGATCAATAATTCCTTACGTTAAATTTTTCTGCTGCTCCTGAAGAAGAGACAATAAAATTGTCTAGTTATTATAATTATACTCGTATATTTCCCTAATAATTCTATATTGAATGAGATATTACTATTAAATTCAATATTAAATCT
Organism: Henosepilachna vigintioctopunctata; assembly: GCA_030704895.1. NCBI lineage: Eukaryota > Metazoa > Arthropoda > Insecta > Coleoptera > Coccinellidae > Henosepilachna > Henosepilachna vigintioctopunctata. Next base: position 3,371,638 of record JARQZJ010000095.1, on the reverse strand, counting down.
TATAACGACTATTGCATTGTCAAATACGTTTATAATCCATTCTTCTGTAGTTTTCAGGAATCTGAAGGAAGTTGAAGATTTTCGAAGGCAGACATGTTTTTTTTAGTAATCAATAATTTATTGTTTTCGTTTTGTTGTTTCTTCTATAGTTGTTAATTAGTGATACTACAGTTCCATCAGACCACTAATTGTTTAAATGAGAGGTAATCGGAAATATTTGTCTAAAAATCACTAACTGAACAATTCTTTATTCGACTAGTTTCACCTTTTACGTCATTATCAAGAATGGGTGGATTTCTTTTGGGTAGATCGGGGAAACTAGTCGAATAAAGAAATGGTCTGTTACTGATTTTTAGACAAGTATTTCGTATTATGTCTCATTTAAATATCATCACTATTAATACTATCATTATTTATATATCATCACTATACTGTCAATATCATCGTCCCTTAAATTTATTATTAATTGCTTGTTTAAATTTGTTGGCAATTTAGGTTCCTCACTATTTTGTGAGACTTCCGTTCCCTATAAATTCAAGTTGAAATTCTGATCGTGATGATGATAGTTTGTTTCAGAATTTTAACTAAAATTTATAGGTAATGGAAGTGCGACAAAATAGTAAAGACAACTCAACATACACGAAAAAATACCCATGACTTCACCGAGACGCAATCCCGAATACAGACGCTAGTCGGGCGTTTTCTCGACTTGGAAAGGAAGTAGTTAGATATCCTTATTAAACGAATGATCCATGATAAGAATAAAGTATAAAAAATGTTTAAAAAAACTCTTTCTTGAAAAAATTTTTTGAACAATGTGGTAGGGAAGAGTAATCTTTGTCCTTTTGGACTAAAGTGAAAATTTTAGTTAAAGGCGGTAGGTATACATTTAAACGCATAAAAATAACAACAAAAAGACATTCGTAGCTGATCTCTGTGCGGAAGTTCATTCAAATGAACTTGTTGATTTTTCTTGAAGCGAAGCCGATCGAATCCTCTCAAAAGCGGAACCTTACGACGAAATGACATTCGACGCTGCGAAAAATTCCATTTGGGCAATCTCAAAAGCGGAATTATTAACTCGGTCGAAACGTCGAGTCAGCTCTAGACGTCTAAAATCCATTTTCTATTTCACGCCTGCCGGAATCGCAGGTAGCGCCCTGCCTTCGACACTTCGTCTCTTTCACTATTTCGACGACATGCTTCGGTTTGTTTTTGCTACTCTACATCGTCGCCGTGCAAAATTAATGCGAAGCCGTCGCGTGATCTGTAGTGTTACCTATCGTATGTAAATTAGGACCATCACTTGTGAAATGTCTGCTGTAGACGTTCAAACTGAACGGACACGCGAGATAAAATCGCTAAAGGCACGGCCGTACGTGACAGTTCTCTAAACGGGTTTGTTTGTGAAATTAAAAGCCTCGTGGGTGCTCACTTGAGCGTCGCGAGCCAGGTTTTTCAGAAAATCCCCAAAGTAGCTCAATCCGGAAGTTTATTTAAACTCGTAACATTAGTGTGAGCTTCCTTTGGTGTAAAGCTCATGTCGGTATAAATGGTAATGAAATAGTGGATAGAAACGCCAAAGAGGCAGTTATTTTGCCTTCAAAACTTAAACACGGTTCAGTCTACTCAGCTTTATTTCTATTATATGAAGAAAAGTGTCGACAGGAATGGATTATACATATGGTTCTATGGAAACTGGTCAGAAATATAAAGAAATACAAAAATTCTATTAAATAGTCCATGTCTCAACAACTATACAGAAGATAGAAACTTTATAAGGATTAACAGTGGAGTAAAAAGTGGCCTTGCTGAATCATTAACATATCTCGACAGAATAGGTGTGAAAGTTTCTCCAGTATGTCAATATGGAGAGAATGATTAGAAGAATGAATTAGAACATTCATTTTGCAATGTAGTAACTTAAGGCATCATTATACACAACTAAAGGGTGTTTTTTTTTAGAGGTATAGAACTTTAAGTTGGCATTACTGTTGAAGATGGCGACCGATTTAACAGCTGAGAACTGATTTATTCTCAGTTTGGTTTGGCAATTCATCATGTATTTCCAAACGATCATCAAGCAAGGCGTAGATTCGTCGAATGGGCCCAAAACGAGATTGCCGTTGTTCCCGATTTTCATAAGCGAATTTTGTTTAGCGATGAAGCGCACTTCTGGTTGAATGGCTACGTCAACAAACAAAACTGCCGCATTTGGAGTGAAGATAATCCTCGAGTGTATGTCAAAACACCGTTACATCTAGAAAAACTGACTGTTTGGTGCGCTTTATGGGCTGGTGGAATCATTGGTCCGTACTTCTTCAAAAACGATGATGGCCAGAACGTTACAGTCAATGGTGATCGGTATAGAGCCATGATTATTAACTTTTTCACTCCTGAATTGAACAACCATGATGTCCAGGAGCTGTGGTTTCAAAAAGACGGCGCAACTTGTCACACAGCTCGTGCCACAATCGATTTCTTGAAAGACACATTTGGTGACCGCCTAATTTCACGTTTTGGACCTGTTAATTGGCCTCCACGATCTTGTGATTTAACACCGCTAGACTATTTCCTGTGGGGCTATGTAAAGTCATTGGTCTATGCGGATAAGCCACAAATGTTGGAAAAGTCATCGAAACTTGGACGTTCAGATTGGACTACATCCGAGCCAGGCCGTGGCGGTTATATGCCAGAAATTCATATTTAAAATGCAATGTCTCAAGATTATCTTTCGAATAAAAAAAATTCTTGTCAATCGAATGATCCATCGTTGTTTTATTGCAATTTAAAGTTCTATACCTCTAAAAAAACACCCTTTTAGTACTTCGAAACGTCGTCATGCGTATTTGTATTAAATTATGAGAAAATTCTAAATATTGTTTCATTATAAAAGTTGATTTTGAAACTCACGAAGTCAGGAAATGAACCAACCTTTTTGTGTGTTATAATCGATCGCAACTAAAAATAATTCACGTACTATAATTCGTTTCATAAAACAAATTCTTGATAGTTTAATCGGTCGCGATTGTTAGATCTTGATTGTGGTAAAAGACCCTTCTCATTCACGAATTTCCCATTAAAAATGCTCGAACAATCGTCGGTATTGGTCCGGGGCACGTGAAACATTCATGAATGTGTTCGCAGTGGCTCGATGCCAGTCAAAAATGAAACATCGCAATCATTTAGTCGATACGAGGGTAAGACGAAAAGTTTTTGGTTTCCTCTATGTTGCTGCTAAGATAAAAATTTCAAATCTAAAATATAAATGTACGGCTAGGTAAAAATCGTCTCAAAGTCCAAAAATTATAGACCGACGAAGAGAAGATGAAATATTATATCAAACTCGGAATAGAGTTTTCATTTAGGACATTTTTCATTTTTTCATTTTCATTTAGGAATTTCAACACAAATTAGAAGAAGGAAGAAGAACTGTCAAAAGGGCGAAAGTAACTACAGGATAGTGCGCTAACATTCTTGACCAGATTGAGAAAACATTACATAGTTAATATATTTAATAGTGTTGGCGTTTACTTGATGTGAATTAATTATATCACTACATAGTATAAAGCAAAGTCGCTTTTTCTGTCCCTTTGTCCCTTTGTACGCTTTAATCTTTGAAACTACGCAACGGATTTTGATGCGGTTTTTTTAATAGATAGAGTGATTCAAGAGGAAGGTTTATATGTATAATAACATCCACTAAATAGTGGAGAAGTACTGTTATTTTTGAGGTTTCTAATGTGATGTCGTAAATAATTACATTTTTTCCGCTTACATTGCAAACGCAGGCTGAACCCTACGAGTTTTATCAAAATAATGTCCTAAGTATTGTACACATTGAAAAGGTCTACAGAAAAGTCCGTGATGGTATATGTCTATCTCTTATGGATAACCCACAATAACTTTTTTTTGTCATTTACTTTTTGCGACAAATAATGGCTAATTTTCGAAGCGATTTTAACCCATACAGCATTAATCCTTAACCAATTAAATACCTTGAATACATTGTTCATTTAATATAGATATATATTGCCCTTTACACCGTATGATTTAAGTGAATATTTTCGAAGATATTACAGATTTAAAAATTGCAGGGCGTAGCGTTTGCGGCGTGCGAAGCTGGGGCGGGTCGCTAGTTTTAATATAAACTAAATTTCAAACACTTGAATTTTTGATTTACACTCCTTTATTGACAACATAGCATGATGCGTTTCGTCGTTACAAACTACTTCTTCAATGTAAACAGAATACTTTCTAACCTACTTTATCAAAACCTTACATTGATAAAAAATACGAGCTTATTTTCATCAATAAATCGAAAACTTAATAACTTGGCCTCGTATTCAGAGCAGCTGTGATTTTTAGACTATATATCCCAATTTTATGGACATTTCGTTTGTATGAAGCAAAAGTAAGAGTCGTTGTTTTTCCTAGACACATCGAGTTTACTCGGATGCAATTCATTGAGAATCTGAAGAAGTCGTTTGTAACGAAAAAACGCGTCGTTATAAAGTGTAAATAAAAAGTTCAAGTGTTTGCATTTTAGTTACTTTTCATTCCATAATTTGCTCTTTACATTAATGCATTTTCCAAATAAGTCTTAAAATCATCATCTTCAAAAGGAGATTAATCAATGTAGATATTAAGAGATTTTCGTAGCGAATATTTGTAAGATCCATCGTATTTTTCGACATCTAAAATATAGAAAAGCGAACAGTACAATTCAAAAACTTGGTTGAAAGTGAGAAGTATTTAATACAATTGAAAAAATTATGGGAATTAAACCAGAATTTTTAATTATGCTTTCATACTTTCAACAATGTTCCCGCAACCAAGTCAATTCTAATTTACGAAAAATACTAGTCTATTTCCATCAATAGATCGAAAACTTAATAACTTGGCCTCGTATTCAGCGCGACTGTGTTTTTCAGACTAGAGTCCCAACTTTATGATCGTTTCGCTTGTATGAAGCGAAAGTAATAGTCGCTGTTTTTCCTAGACACATCGAGTTTACATTTTTATAACCCGGAATGAAATTATTTTTGGAATAAGACTGGCAGTGAAGAAATAAACGAAATAAATGAACGTGGACGATACGCGCAAGTATCTACAGAATTGGAACGATCACTTTTCATTATCATAGAATAAACAATAATTATTTTAGTACAATTGGTGACGTAATACCGAATGGAATGATTCTTAATTATACGTAATGAAATTATCTCGACCGATAGTAATTACAGTTGAGTTTTACTGAAGCAATCGAAGGCGTGCATCATGAATAAGACATCACTTATTCGTTGAGTAACTTCTACCAGGAATGTCCAAAAGAGATGTATCCACTGTTATATAATAATAAGTTCTTTATTATCAGCAGTTATAATACCCAATTAGAGAAAATAAAAACATAATGTAGAATACTAACAAAATAATTAAAACGAAAGAGATATAACAAAGAGCTCAATCTAATCTAAACTAGCTAAAATAGTAACTAACTAGTGCGGGTAGATCAATAATAAAAATGTAGTCAATAGTGCGGGTAGATCAATAATTAAAATATAGATCGATAGAAACAGTAATTTGTACAAAAATTTGAGTAATAAAGGCAAATAAAAAAAAATAATTACACTCCACTATAGACTTAAGAATAATAGTAATAATAAGAATTGTATTCAATTATCATCATATACAAAATCAGTTACATCGTCAAAAAGGAAAAAAATAAAAAAAGATAAAAAATAAAAAAAGATAAAAAATAAAAAAAAGATAAAAAATAAAAAAAAGATAAAAAATAAAAAAAAGATGAAAAATAAAAAATATATATATCTCCGAAAACTCAATGATTAATGAAAACTGAAAAATATCAATGAAAGGAGTACAAAACATAGTTTCAAACTCAAATATATTAAAAACAATAAATTAAAATCAACACTCTTGGCTTAAGTTTCACTGAATATATTAAAAACTCTACATATCTTTCGGATGGTCAACCCATTATCAAGGGTATACAATATTACTCTTTATGTACTCTATTATGTAATATTCTATTCTCTTGATAATGGGTGACCACACGATATGTATTGTTTTTAATATATTTAGTGAATCAGTGAAACTTAAGCCAAACGTGTTAATTTTAATTCGTTGTTTTCAACATAATGTTTCACCAAGAGATAAGTGAAACCCCCGTGTTATTTATCAAATATATCAATTGATACAGTCAAAAATTCTGCGGCCCACCTAAGTTCTTCAAGAAACTTGTGTATGCGCTCAATGTGTGTGGTACTGAACGAATCAATTAACCATTTGGCATTTGCTTAAATAAGGTCACAGTTGAATCACTATCAAATAAAACAAACGCTATAAAGAATGAACATTAACCTTCCTCTCAGCATGGCAGCTTTGGTTCTGCTTAAGAGATGTTGGTATAATATTGTGTATAACTGGAATCATGTAAAGATTACTTTTTTCACATTGCTCTTTACAGTTTAAGAGAGTCGTACACACTTGTGCATATTTTGTCTGGTGTTATGAGCGTAGAAGAGATGCTCGTACAACAGTTTCGATTTGTTTACACTAGTAAAAAGAATCACAGATTTTGTGTACAACTGCTTCGGGTCGAAAACTTTCAATTCACTAAACAATCTATCGCTGGAAAAAGAATTGTATAGAACTTTCAATAATCTCTTTCAAAATTCAAACACTTGAACTTATGATTTATACTTTATTGACTATATAGGATGACGTGTTTCGTCGTTACAAACGACTTCTCGTACTTCGACTACTGTATTTCGCAGTCTTCTTGGATCCAGGCTTTCATTCGTTGTTATGCCCCCTCTACTTGCAGAACTGCTGGTGTTATCTGTTCTTAGTTTAATGTATTTAGGGAACACTTCTTTCTTCAGACATGTTGTTAAAAACCATATATTCTGCGTGTTGATAGCACTATTATGTAATAGCTCAAAGTGTCTTCGTGCCAAAAAGCTGTTATCAGCTTCTTTTGAATATTTGATAGTGTTGGCGTTTACTTGTTGTAAATCCATTATAATTGAATATAAACTTAAATTCAAACACTTGAACTTATGATTTATACTTTATTGACTACATAGGATGACGTGTTTCGTCGTTACAAACGACTTCTCGTACTTCGACTATGTAAATCCATTTTAATTGAATATAAACTTAAATTCAAACACTTGAACTTATGATTTATACTTATTTGACCACATAGCATGACGTGTTTCGTCGTTACAAACGACTTCTTGTACTGTATTTTGCAGTCTTCTCTGATCCACGCTTCCATTCCTTGTATGCCCCCTCTACTTGAAGAACTGCTGGTGTTATCCGTTCTTTAATGGATGTATTTGGGGAACACTTCTTTCTTCAGACATGTTGTTAAAAACCATATATTCTGCGTGTTGATAGCACTATTAAGTAATAGCTTAAAGTGTCTTCGTGCCAAAAAGCTGTTATCAGCTTCTTTTGAATATTTGATAGTGTTGGCGTTTACTTGTTGTAAATCCATTTTAATTGAATATAAACTTAATTTCAAACACTTGAACTTATGATTTATACTTTATTGACTACATAGGATGACGTGTTTCGTCGTTACAAACGACTTCTCGTACTTCGACTACTGTATTTCGCAGTCTTCTTGGATCCACGCTTTCATTCGTTGTTATGCTCCCTCTACTTGCAGAACTGCTGGTGTTACCTGTTCTTAGTTTAATGTATTTAGGGAACACTTCTTTCTTCAGACATGTTGTTAAAAACCATATATTCTGCGTGTTGATAGCACTATTAAGTAATAGCTTAAAGTGTCTTCGTGCCAAAAAGCTGTTATCAGCTTCTTTTGAATATTTGATAGTGTTGGCGTTTACTTGTTGTAAATCCATTTTAATTGAATATAAACTTAAATTCAAACACTTGAACTTATGATTTATACTTTTTTGACCACATAGCATGACGTGTTTCGTCGTTACAAACGACTTCTTGTACTGTATTTTGCAGTCTTCTCTGATCCACGCTTCCATTCCTTGTATGCCCCCTCTACTTGAAGAACTGCTGGTGTTATCCGTTCTTTAATGGATGTATTTGGGGAACACTTCTTTCTTCAGACATGTTGTTAAAAACCATATATTCTGCATGTTGATAGCACTATTAAGTAATAGCTTAAAGTGCCATCGTGCCAAAAAGCTGTTATCAGCTTCTTTTGAATATCTGATAGTGTTGGCGTTTACTTGTTGTAAATCCATTTTAATTGAATATAAACTTGAATTCAAACACTTGAACTTATGATTTATACTTTTTTGACTACATAGCATGACGTGTTTCGTCGTTACAAACGACTTCTTGTACTGTATTTTGCAGTCTTCTTTGATCCACGCTTCCATTCCTTGTATGCCCCCTCTACTTGAAGAACTGCTGGTGTTATCCGTTCTTAGTTTGATGTATTTGGGGAACACTTCTTTCTTCAGACATGTTGTTAAAAACCATATATTCTGCATGTTGATAGCACTATTAAGTAATAGATTAAAGTGCCATTGTTCCAAAAAGCTGTTATCAGCTTCTTTTAAATATTTAACAGTGTTGGCGTTTACTTGAGGTATATCCATTATAATTGAATATAAACTTAAATATGATTTAAACTTTATTAACTACATAACATGACGCGTTTCGTCGTTACAAACGAATTATTCTGTAACGACGAAACGCGTCATGCTATGTTGTCAATAAAGTGTAAATCATAAGTCCAAGTGTTCGAATTTAAGTTTATATTCAAGGTAAAATATTGTAGACCGTACTGTATGATCGACTGCACTCTTGCGAAATAGACCATAAATAGAGCGAATAAATACTTTTGTTCATTGGAACCGTACACGTATCGAGTGATCATCCATCTCGAGTCGGGATTACGTAGGAACCGGACCTGTTCTCTCCCTGCTTGGATTGGCTGGGTTGCATTTCCCTAGGGTCTCTCCGCCGGCGATACGTTCTTTCTTTTGTGCTGTACAAAAAGACCGTTCCACCGCCGAACTCCTGGAGATATTGGTTTCCGTTCGCGTCACCCGCTCACTGTATCTCGGCCTCTCCATCTTGCCGTGGCGGGGGTTGAATTATTTCCTCGGTCGATTTACGCCCCGGCGGGGGTGGAACGGAAGACAAGTGCAATGTACTTCGCTTGAGGGTTTTTTGATACGGGGAGTTTCCGTTGAACTCGTTTTTAATTGCAACGAATCGCGAAAAACTTTATAGGATGTGTACAGGAGCATTTTCAGGAGTTGCGTGAACAAATTATTGAAAGAGGATTGTTTTTTTCAGATATTTTTGACATAACAACCTTGACTGTAAAGTAGACAAAATATTCACGCATAAAGAATTTTAATGTCAAAAGAGGAGGGATCTTTTTACAGTGTTTCGATTTTTACAATTTGACCCCAACATTCATCAAGAATTTGGATATAACATTTGTAACCTAAATTGACAATTTTAAAAAATTTTAAACGAGCAATTTTAAAAGAAATTTAGTATCAGAGGAATATTTCTGGCTTAGCATTCGCTTCGGAAGTTTAGTTTTATGCTTTTCCAGAATATGTATATTAATTGGTTTATGTGTGTGAAATTGAAGGTAGATCTGGAAAAAATGAGTTTGGAGATGAGATATTTGGTCAATGGTGGATTTATACTAGGGGCAGTCGTGGCTAGTGCCCAGGGCAGCAAATTTTCTAGGTCGGCAAAATTTGGAATGTGAGAAAAAATTTTCTATACAATATATAATTAACTAATAATGAAACATAATGTATGATAAATGATATATAATACATAATAAATTTCCTGCAGTCAATTAGTTATTCTAATTCATAAAAAATAAGGTATCAAAACTGTTAAAAAAAATTTAAGTCATAGGGCGGCATTTTCTTCAGTGCCCCAGGGCGGCACAAATTTAAATCCGGCCCTGTGTTTGGTGATTGTTGTGTATTCATTTTATGAGTGTTATTTGTAACGTTTCTTAATAGAATTAAGATGTTTAATGTCTGAATTAAAATTAATTAATCAATTAATTAAAATTAATGTTTCAACTAATTAATATTCGATAATATAAAGATGAAAATTCGGTACTTCTCCTGCTTTATTATCGCATACATAATTTATTATTCTTCTTTATTATTGTAAAGTATACTATAACTTTATTTCGATAATTTTGAATAACATGAACAATATGATGAATCCATTTGTCTTCCAGGGATAAATGGTAGAGAATATTGAAATCGATGCCTACATTTATTAGCAGTGACTGCCTTATGAAAGCATAAGACAGTCGCTGTTTCGTACTAAGTTAAGCCAAGTTCGACAAATGAGAGGCAGCGATTAAAATTCTCACATACACTCCTATTGATTGTAAGACAGAAATATAGAGTGAGTCGTATGCATAGATTAATGTACATCTCAAATCTTGTATATAAGTGTACATTATAACGTTCTTTCGATAATTCTTGACGAATTATTCTAAACAATATTATAGCGGAGATGCTATGTGAAACATTAACAATGCGATGTGTCCATTGTCCTTCTAGGGATCAATGTTAGAGAATAATAGATTCTCCATTATCCTTCATGGGAAACATGTTAAAGAATCTTGAAATCGCTGCCTTCATTTATTGAAAACGTGAGACAGTATACTGTTTCGTACTACAAGGTACTCATCAGTCACGCCACGTTCAACGGATGAAAGGCAAAGATTTCAATCCTCACATACCCTCTAGTCGATTTTAAGACAGAAATATAGAGTAAGTCTATGCCTATAAAATGCATAGATTAACGTACATCTCAAATCTTAGAATTAATGAAAAGCACATGTAGACATCTACATTGAAAGTTTTACACGTCCTTATCAATTAAGATACTACATTTTACAAATCTAGATTTTTGAGACAATTTCATCTAATTTGATGAAGTAAAGCGCCATCTAGTTTGTGGCTGTAGAATCGCTCGTTGTCATTTATATATATATATATATATATATATATATATATATATATATATATATATATATATATATTCATATAAAAGTACTTTGTATCTATTACGTACTCCATATCCTCTGTAGGTTACCTGCGACATCCGTCAAAGCCAAACTCGCTGTGCATCGGCATATAGTTATCTGCGAGATTCCTGGAATGGATACAATGAATATCATTTCTATTGATATCAGCCGCGTTCATGAATATTCCTATTTCTGGATATTTGTTTTGAATGCGCGTTCTCCATTATTATTGTAGAGAATGAGCAAACAATTCATATAACCGCTTGTATATTCAATGTATGAATCACAATGCTGAAGATGGTAACTGTTGACGATTGGAACGTTGAACCTGCCAGGTTTCCGCAAGAGATAACCACTTGGTTTTGTCTTGAGCTGACGATGTTGTTGAAAGGTTCTTCTGTCAAACATCCGTTGATAAATTTGTTGTTCAGTTGGTGAATTGATCAAAAGAAATTTCGTTCCCTCTGTTCATTTCTACTCAGAACGCAGTCCTGGATCTAATAAATAAAATATACATCCTTGAATACAAATGAAACATGCTTATGGGTAATCTTCAATTAGCTTTCGACAACGTCAGCAACAGTAATTTCTTGTAAATTGGAAAATATGCAAGAGGCCACTGCTTGCAAATATTTGAAAGCTAGAACACAAGTTATGAATATCGCTGGAATTATGAGTGAAGAAAAACGCGGTCACATATGGAGTACCTCAGGAAATATTTTGGGTCCTGTTCTATATATATATATAATGAACCGGCTTTCCCTATGTACTGTTTTAAGGAAGAAACTAAAAGGTTCAAGAAATTGCTACACCCCCTGTCCGAGAAGTGCGAAACGTAGAGAAGCTGAAAAAACTTGCCATTGGCTGCGAAAACTAAATCTGAGCACTACCTCAAACCATACTTTCATTCAAGTGAACCTTTAGAGCAGGCGAGATTGGATATTGTCGCATCTTGAATGGCCGGGCGTCCCCAGTGTCAATATGATGTACAATTAAATTCGTATGGCCCAACTTATCAGAGGACAAAGTCTGGAACAAAGACACAACCTTTTGCAATCGATATTTCTCTAGAGGTCCTAAATCATTCTCTGACTTTATAACATTAACAGAGGCGATAGTGACACATTTATTTTCAAAGCTATACGAATTTTTAGCAAAATTTACACTTAATTTAGATAATTTGCAAAAATCCATACCCAAAATTAAAGCTTGATTAATGGACGGTACAATTAAACATTTCAATGCAAACTTTTGATTATTCAGTATCACGGGTAAAATGACAGAGCAAAGAACTGATTGTGGAGCACCGTCAGCGGTCGTTACCTGGCAAATATCGTGTTCCTCGGCAGGAATCAAATTCAGAGCATTTACAAAATACATTCCTGACCTACCAACAATAGAGATATTTGCTCCAGGATCAAATAAAGCCGTTACGGGAAATTAACCTATTTCAACATTTAAATAATTACGATTGTCGCTTGGCCTGTGAGCGAAAACAGGTGAACTACTTTTAGAGGAATAAAAAGTTTTAATCTTACTCAACCAATCCGTCCATTCCCTTTTCGAAAATTTCACTGAAGTGGATTTTGACTGCCAGACCTTCCCGCCACTACAGGGGCAGACAGAATGTTTTTTGAAAAGCGTTCGCGCTGACATCGGCCACAATTCCGCAAAGTGACATCCCGTTGACCACATCTATAGCAAAATACCTTTCGAGGACTGGGACAACGAGCATAACGATGTCCTTCCGATGAGCAATTCCAGCAACGAAGAATGGAGTCATTCTTCAGGGAAACGGTACAAGTAGATGTTGTTGCAGGAAGATCTGAGCAAGCCAGCTCCGGTTCCAAGAGGTCATGACTCCTCGAAGGGGTTGGTACCTAGAAGCACGAATTCTTGAATGTTCTAACGCTTTACAAGCTACTTCTAAATCATCTAATGTATCAATAGACGAAAGTGCTAAATGAGGATGAAAAAAAGGAAGCAAATTTGACTTTACCACCTGTAGTTTTTTGTTCTCGGAGGGCTGTTCTGACAACCTATCGAATAACCCTGTCATTGCTGAAAAAATATAACAATCAGTTCATTGGAACCTTGCGTTCGACTTCGAATTTCTTGCCAAAGGGCTTCGTCATAATCGGCATCTAGGAAATCTCGTTTCAATCTCACTACTAATTCTTCCCACGAAGTTACTGAATGTTGCACCCGTCTAAACCAGGTGAGAGCTGGACCCTCAAATAAATCCACGGCTGAATCAAATAAATTACCCACCGAAACATGACGTGCTTTACGTAACTCTTCAACGCGTAGTAAAAAGGATGATAAGCTAAATTTAGATAGATTTCCACTAAATTTGAGATTCCACTGGCAAACAGGAATAGGCCGTACCGAAATTGGTAAATTACTAGTTAATAATGAATTATCCCCTTTTGGACTAGACTGTGCAAGCAATCCGGTCGGAAAATTTATTTTCGGACCCCCTGTACATCATCTAGATCTGAAACTTGCTCCTCGAATGTCCCTTCTACTGATAATAATTCGCTAAACAATTTTCTTTGTAAGTTTTCGTCATCTTCTGTAGTTAAATTTAAATTTTTAATTCTGCCTGAAAGATGCGTTAACAAAGACTCGATTTTACGATATGGTTCGCTACATCTATTACCAGAAAATGAGTCGACTAATCCTCTCACATTCGATAAGGTTTCTAGTATCTCAGAATGGTCTATTTCTAAATCATAATTATTTCTATGAGAAAAAGACGAACGTTTATGCAGTTCTTGATGAAGTAATCCCCTTAAAATCCTTTTTTTATCATCTACTTTCTCCTTTTCAACATCGAAACCCCTTAATTTTAATTCATAGTTTAATTCCCTAGTTCTCAAATATCGTGCATCCATAATGCAAAAAAATGAACTTTCCTGAATCAAAACTAACTACGCAAAATCAAAATCTTACAAAAAAATAATATTATTAGACAAAAAGGATTTTTAGTAGGTACTGACCGTAAAATTTCAATCAAGTAATAATAGCAAAAAAATTCAGCGAGCAAAAATTAATCTTATGAAAATAAATGAAAGCAGTTCAATTCAAATTCCCACATAGGAGGCTCAAGCTAACATATCACCGTTCATTGAGAGCTATTGTTAGTACACCCGAAAGAAAGCATCAACATTATTAACAATATAGAAAATTTTGAGGCCCCACGTTTGGTCGCCAAATGTGTAAGGTTCCTTCTTCCCCGACCCTAAGATTCAATCTTAAGAAAAAAGTGGAACTTACTAGCTCTAAATTTAGGTTCTTAATTTCTCAAAATATTCTATTTGACATTTATAATGTAATATAAAGTTGTAAGGAGGGCGCCATGATACTCCCCAAGCGCATTTCCAACTCTCAATGAAACGACAATTGATTTTACTATGCTATAATAATCTATCCTTTTATGACACTTATCTTTAACAATTAGGATCTGACTGAAAGTTTTCTGTCGGTACAATCGATACTGGCTTCACCCCTGGTCGATATTTGTTCCTGCTATTCTCGGGGTTCAACCCCTGGACAAAACTTCTACAGCCTCTGGATCACCACTGGTACAGGCGATACTCTTCAATAACCAAATTGATCTGGCGACCCAACTGCACAGCGTAATCGGGAACGAAAGGTGGCAACGTAAAGGGGTTCCACAACCCAAATTTCACTTATCGAATGTTAGATGTCAATGAACGATAAAATTGAAGCGATGGTCGAACTTCTATATATATATATATATATATATATATATATATATATATATATATATATATATATATATATATATATATATATATAATACGAGGGTGGGGTGAAAAGTTTCAGTTTTATATACAGCTATTTACTCTCAACTTATGTGTCATTCAAAAGAATAGTCTATGTCATGAAAAACGTCACCCTATTATATTATTCATGTGTACATGGTTATTCACATACTTGTCCTTGAATAATTTTACTGCATTTGTATTTAATCTATCATTGAATGACTTCTGTATTGTTTTTGTTAGTTTAACAACTTATGTCAGATGTAGGTACTTTTTCACAATCACTTATATTTATTCAACATCTTGTAAAAATTTCCAGCATTCCTGAAGAAGAACTGAAACTTAGTTCGAAATATAGAATTACTGACGATTAGTCTTGGATTAATTTAATTGCCTCAATCGCCGATAATCCAACTTTTTTCACTGATGTATATATATATATATATATATATAAATATAGCCATTGTATATGGAGCTCAGGAATGGTATGAGCGAAATATAAAAGTGGAAAAAGATTTGTTGCTAATAAAGTGTTGGTTTGACTAAAAATTTCTCACGATTAATTGCAATAACAATTGTTTCTTACCGTTCTTTTGTAGTAATATTACAGTAAATTTTTGACTTTTTGCAATACTTCAAGATGGTCAGAAAACTTGTAGCATTTATCAAGTATTTTAGTATCAATATCGATGTCAACTTAAAATTATTGCTGAATTTTCACGAAATAAAACAGTATATGAACAAAATACGAACTAAATGGAGAAAATGACATGTGGAATCAAAACAGATTAACCGTGTTCATTGTGAGAACAAGTAGTCCCAGCCTCAAGGATCTAAACTCCAATGAAAAAGATCAAAATGTATCTATGTACCTTCGTCTATTTTATTCGACAATCGCAAGTACGTTTATCTCCAAAATTTATGTAGCTATTACTGTAAATCATACGACACGTCGTAAACATCGGCACCATCTGATTTTCCAATTTTGTACACGTTGAAGAATAATCCGCGAAGCTCTCAAAGAACACCACCGACGTATTTTCTCGGCGATTTGTATTTTATGGCGGTACTTCCGCACTCGCAATGGAGTTTTAATGTCCGTTTTATCCCCCCGCCATGCGGACCTACGAAATTAAGATTTAGCGAAACATCCCCTTCCTCCGACAGCGGAGAAACAGGAGCCATTTTTAGCGAATCTATTATCATTAAGGGTATCTACTTTATGGCCTGTACGGCAGTGAATGGTACACACGGATCGAAAAGAGACGTAAACTTCCGAATGGAAAGACGTTCGCGTGTAGAACACATGCGGTAGATTTTATTTGTGATATTGAAATTGAGGCCATTTCTCTGTGTTGGAAAAATCCATTCATTTCCTTATGATTATGTATATCATTAATCGATTGGGCCGATACTTGATGAAAATCTAAATACATAATTTGAATAAAACTAAGTGGTTTTTCGATTTTCATTATAATCAATTCAAAACATGACAATATCGTTTCGCCAACACAGTGGCTTCATCAGATGTTGATGATAAACAGAGCTATTACATTGTGGACTGTGCATATTTATCTTGAAGTTCGTGGGGTGGGAATGACCATAGAACAATGTTCTTCTTTCACAGGGGGATCACTATAGAACATATTTCTTCTGAATTGTCTGAATTGTGGATATATGTGGATGGCAATAGAATACTTTTCATCGAATTTTTACTGGAATAAATTCAATAACGTAGAATGAATCATTAAAACTTGATCATTTAATAAACTGTTCGATTTCTTTCTCTTATTGATTTCCATGGCTTCTAACAGGGTTAGTTTATAACCTTTTCGCTCTATATGCAATATTTTAAATTTGTTGTCGAAGACATGGCTCTCTTCTAAAAGATGTGTTGCATACGTAGAATCGGTTTTTTTTTTGCAAAGCATCTTTGGTGTTCAGATATTCTAAAGTTGAAATTCCTGCCAGTTTGGCCAACATACACTTTGCGACATGTACCGCAAATCAACTCATAAATACCCAGTTTATCATCAGGCAAAATTTTATCCTTGGAATTTCTGATGTGTCTACTCACGGTATTCTGGGTTTTGAAAGCTTTCGTTAAATTTCTATCAGATAAAAACTTCGAGATTTTTGATACAGGGTTGCCTAAATACGTTAATGTTCTGAACTTTTTGTGACTATCTGTTACTTTAGGATATACTTGGGAAATGGCGTTATTATATAACATATTTTTTCGTAAAATGTTATTGATTAAACAATGATGATATGCATTGTTCTGTGCGATCTGCTTAATGATGTTCAATTCATGAGTATAATTATCTGCTGCTAAAGGCATATTCATCAATCTGTGTATTATACTGTTGCACGCCGCTGATTTGTGATGGAACGGATGTGAGGACGAGCAATGTATATTTAATCAGAATATGAGGGTTTCCGGAAAATTGAGAACTCATGTTTATTATTATTTCTTTTCATAGTAAGGTCCAATAAGTTTATAGAGCCTTCCACTTCTATTTCTTTTGTGAATCTTATATTTGGGTGAAGTGAATTAATGAATTCATTAATTCAGCTTTAATTAATTCAATTAATTTATCTTTGAAATGTAAATGGCAAAGTCCAAGTTATCAATTGCAATATAAATTTTGAATATATGATGCAAATTGAGTGTTTTATTCGATTTAAAAAAAACTACGCTTAAAAAATCACCCTATATATATATATATATATATATATATATATATATATATTTATACAGGGTATTTCATTGGTAGACGGAAATGACTTAAAGGGTGCGAAGTGGCTACAAGAATACCCCGTTTATTGGAACTGTCGATCTCGGTAAGCAAGATACATGGTGTTTTATTACTTTTGCTAATTTCTTCTTAGGTTCTTAACAGCCATAGCTCCTTCATTGCCCTCTCGGTGTTCCATTGATTTACATTATAGTGAGCTGAAGAACCAATATCATCAATCATGGTTTATACGAATAGAGCATAGAGAAACATCTTCATTTGATACAGAGTGTTCTCCATGTAGCGGCTGTGCTCGGAAAAAATTGAAACGTAAAATAAAGTCGATGAAAATCGCCGTATTTTTGAATTAATATTTTTTTTCGCTATGCCTTTTATATGTCAATGAGGTTTTCATATTTTTTTGTCGTGTAGAGGAGACATCATCAAAAATGGACAGTTTTAATGAACCTCTCTCGAAATGAATATTTATAAACCATCGTTGCATGAGCCATTTATTGAGAACACGTTTTACGTACGTAACAACAACCCCACGCTGTTTACGAACTCATTTGCAGATGCAGATTATTCACTTCGTTTCCAATTAATACATTTTCAGAGGTTAGTTTCCCATGTGACTACATTGCCTTTGACATTTCCCATATTTCTTCATTGGCGAAATCGAAAAATTAAAATATTCGTTTATATGTTCGTGTGTGTTTATTTGGATACGTAGAATTAGCGTAGTGAGGCATAGGGTAACTTACATAATTACAATAATGCATTACAATAATTATCGAACACATGATCTTCGCAAATAGCACTATTTCAAAGATACTTTACAAAATCCATCAAGATGGAAATGAGTCACTACAAAGATTTACTTCTAATTTTGTACGTAGTAGAAATTAATTGATTTTTTTAGCATAAGGTTTTCGAACGGCTTGATTGATCGAAATGATTTTTATTGCACATAAATGGGATATAACCTGTAGGTGTTCTAATTTTTTTAATAATGAAGTCAGTTAATGAGTACAGTTAAGAGCATGATCCGGAAATCTATTGTATTAATAATAATTATAATGAATAATAATTGATTTATTTCCAATGACACACAATATATGTATTGGAAGTATGTCAATATAATTGAATCTTTATTATAATATGCCGATATTATAATGAAGTGAATACTATATAACTAAATGAAACATTATATAAAAACAGATATAAACACATAATAAACACTCTGTGTACCTACGAAAATGAAATCTTGAACACCTATTGCAGAATATATAGTGTTAATTATCAAAAACGTTCACCACCGTATTTCTGTAAGTTCAATATAAAATACATGGAACAAGATGAACCGCTCCATCGCCATATTAAAACACTTAAACCCACTCTTTGCTTTTATTTCTGGTGGCAAATTATTCTACCTAATACCTATAACCAGCAGGTCCCTTTGAGCTCTGTAATTGGAATGAATTTTTGAATAAATTTAAGAGTTAAATATATTTATGATGTTTCAAATTTCGAACAAAAAGAGTTCACCACAATATTCAATGATACTGAGAAGCTCTTGTCAATTTCTTTGAAGAATTTTAACCCACGCTATGCTTTTATTTCTGGTGGCAAATTATTCTACCTAATACCTATAACCAGCAGGTCCCTTTGAGCTCTGTAATTGGAATGAATTTTTGAATAAATTTAAGAGTTAAATATATTTATGATGTTTCAAATTTCGAACAAAAAGAGTTCACCACAATATTCTTGGATACTGAGAAGCTCTTGTCAATTTCTTTGAAGAATTTTAACCCACTCTATGCTTTTATTTCTGGTGGCAAATTATTCTACCTAATACCTATAACTAGCAGGTCCCTTTGAGCTCTGTAATTGGAATGAATTTTTGAATTAAATTTAAGAGTCAAATATATTTATGATGCTTCAAATTTCGAACAAAAAGAGTTCACCACAATATTCTTGGACACTGACAAGCTCTTGTCAATTTCTTTGAAGAATTTTACGATTTTTCGAAGATTCATTTACGATTTACCATTCATTTTGAACTGAAAATTTACAAAATGAGGTATGTGAAGTAGAGATATCCCAAAAGTAGTCATACGGGAACCGAATTCGGAAGGTTAGTTTTGAATTTAGTTTGTGAGAATCAAATCAAATCAAATTAGAAATTTTCAACATAAGTGCTTGTGAATTTGAGTAATTACTGAAACATAAGTGTGAATATTAACACAGTTTAAAATGAAAATTAATATTTATTGAATAGTAAAGGAAAAGTGAATGCACAAACTGTCATGTAATATTGGAAGGATTATTCTAATCTCATCGATCTCCGTTATAGCTTCCGATTCAAGGAAACCGAAATCGGAATCGAATATGCTGTTCCGAACTTTCGTAATCGGAAACGAACCTAGTAACATCCCAATATAAAGCTGAGTGTAAAGTATCAAGCTCAAAAATTAATTTGTTTTTAGGTCACCATATTAATATTTCGAAATGAGAAGATAGCGTTTCGAGAAAAAAATTTTTATTAATGACTTCTTCTAGCAAGGTTTACATCCATTCGTGAGAAAATAATTTCATACAGATAGTTTCAATTTCCAACACTGAATTAATTCGAAGTGAATGAAAAGTATTGTCTTTGGTGATGTTGAACATGAGATTGTTTTTTGATTGAGTTTTTAATATGTTCAGTGAAACTTAAGCCAAGTGTGTTAATTTTAATTTAGTGTTTTCAACCTAATATTTCACCAAGAGAAAATCGAAACCTCCGAGTCATCTATTAACAATTACAAATGACTTATCCATCCACTTTATAATTCAAAAACTTTGTTCAAATTCAACAATTTACTGAGAGAGATGTCATCCAAGAAAAAACAGGAATGATGATCCAGTAGATTGTAATACGAGTATATAAGAATCATTGTTAATTCAGTATTTGATAAAGAAGTAGTTTTTCTAAACGCGTCATGCGTATTTATTAAATTATGAGATAATTATGAATATTGTTTCATTATGGATATTAATTTTCTCAATATATAAGGAGATATCATTTTTATATTAATATTTTTATCACTTGAACATTTATTATTCTAATTGATAATTGATGAGGCCGATATGCTCTTTATTATTTTCTTTGAAATTTCAGGACCGCCGATATGCCAATTTGTTGTCTTTGTTGACCGTTCTAATTTAATGTTGAATATTATTATTGAACCGGCGCATTCACCATTTTACGCGACGATCAAAATAATTCTTTCGAAAGGAATATGAGATAGTAGATAAGAGATAAACGCTCATTCGACATATCAATTTAGTGTAATGAAACTACGTACCAACATGATCTGCTCGGGTAGGGCACTTGTATTACTTTGTTTTAATCTTTTTAAAAACTATATTTTGCGAAAAATGGGTGAAAATGAATGATATGCAAAATGAAAATTTACTTAAATTAATTAGTCTAATTAATTATTCTTTGGTATTTTAATATCGAGAAAGTGCTCATGTTAACTGCTGAATTGTATGGTTTAAATGGTATTTATTCGTGTTGACGCGTTATGTGAGATTATGACAGTTCATTTTAATTTGTGCCGATAACGTATGTGTCATTATTTTCATAATTCTATGCTTCCTAAATTCTACTAATACCGAGGACAAATTGTAGCTACTTCATAGCTAGATGATAGACTAATGAACTTTTGTTCATTTTGGGAGCTTTGCCATCTGTCAAACATGATGGAGATATTACTTATTGGGGTTAAATTATATTATTATTATTATAGTCACTCTAATACAATCAATCACGTAGAATTTGCGCGTCATCGCGCGGTCAGTCATGACCCACACAGGAATAATCTCTACAAATATAAGACAATCTCAATCATGCTATGTATTTGCAAAAGTATAAACATCTGTGCAAATCACTGCAGAAAACAGTGCTACTATTGGCAATTAGTTCAGTCGGAAATTTCTGAGACGTAAACCTTGTCAACAAGTGTTTTTTGATTCGAAACTTTTTCACCGATTTCGAAAATGATTGAGATTAAGAGAAGAGTGCCATTTGACTCGAAATAGCTTGTATATGATTTTTGAAAAGATTCGAGAGCCACTTCCAAAAATTGCACAAGTTGATTGAGAATTAACTGAAACAGAGTGGTTTCCTTTATTTAAAGAATTTCGAAAACAATTTGAAGAATTCTGTTAATATGAAATTAAATTCTGTGCAATATTTCCAAAAAATAACTACTCCCTGGAACCGTAGTTCATAAAAAATTTTCATAATTTTCCAGGGGGTTGAAAATACTAACGAAAAATCTGGGAGATTTTTGGACCCTTAATGAATAAATACTATACAAACTTATTGAAATTGGAAATAAATAACTGAAAAAGTGACGATCATCGTCGATACTTTGCCCTCCGCTACGACAAATAGACTTCAATTGTTTTGATATTTGGGGAAAAGTAGAAGTTTTAGAGGTGGAGCCAGTGGCCAATTTTGAGTTGTCATTTCAAAAGTCAAAATACTTTATCTTCAAAACGTGTTCGATGGTTGAAGATATTTCTGGCAACCCCAAGGGTTGGAGTACCTACCCTTAAGTTTCAAAGAGAGTGGAATTACGTACTATTCGTTTTCCAGATACGTTTTCTTCATTTTCTGCAAATTACAATACTACTGAAATGGAGAAAGTATAGCTATTCGTAATGAATATTCACAGCGTTTCGTCAACATTTAGGAAAGACGTAAAAGTTCTCATGATTTTTTCAAATGAAATGACTTTTATTATCAAAGACGCAATTGAACGTAGAGTAAGTACTTCGTCAAAAATTGTAGGACAGTCAACCCCAGCCGTCGGAGGTTGCCGGAAATGAATTTTATCGTCGAACGGGCATTGAATATTGTGTAGGTAGTTTCGATGACTTTTCAAACTGAAAATTGGTTATTGACTGTTGGTCTATTTCACCTTGAGGTAAAGGAAAGCCTTGAAATAAGAGTATTATTTATATTGCGCTGCTTAGTTCACCAGATCATGTTAATGAGTTGTATTAACGCATTTCATTTACAATTCATCAATTCAACACTCTAGTGTCTTAATTTTCTAAATCATTACCCGTTTGTTGATCTCCTAATTACTGGTCGTAAGACTAGTCTCGATGACTATTCAAATGCCAAGCACGTTCGGGATTTCTATTCTAAACATTTCTGTGCGATTTAGCTTTGAACACGCTCGCTATTCTGTGAATTGGGGACCGTGGAAACCGGGATACGTCGCGGTTATATTCAGCGATATGGGACCGCAGTCGATACGGCGGGTTAATTCCTGGGATTATTTTAGGGTTAATTACGTTCGTTCGTTACGCGAATAGCTGGACGAATGTGGAATTGGAATTAACCTCTAATGGTCGCTATATCCTTTGCGAAGTGAATTTGTGGAATCTGAACGAATACCGGAAAAAAAACATCACCAACATTCAAGACTCCATGGTGTGGAGTTATCTATACAGCGTGGGTGTAATTTCCGTTATGAAAATATTGAAATAACACATTAATTTCTCCCTTTATTCATCAGCAATAATGAATGTGTCTCTTTTGATAATATACTCAGTACAGAAAGCAGTATTCAGTACTATGTTTAAAACAGAAGAGAGAGATACACAGTATGACACGAGGCATATAATAGAAAGACAATCATAGAGCAGTTATCTCTATGGCATTAAAAGACATTCAAAGGTTTCTATTTCAAATGTTTGATTTGTGATTTGTGAAACGGTTTCTGTGGTCGGTTCTGCTGTATGACAGGATGACCCTCGAAAATAAACAAATTACATGAACTTGAACCATTCGAGATGTGAACGTACCGCAAAATATTGAAATTTTTTTCAGAATAATAACACATGACGAAGTAGGTACTAAAATTGAACTGTTTACTACGATTAAAAAGAAAAAACGTGTGTATTTGGCTGATAATTGTGGTAAGTTAGGTAGTGGCCGATTTGCGATAGGCAAAGAAGAAATGGAAATGTCGATCCCAAACATCTATTAACGGATAGACATTCTAAGAGGGAGAAGGCCCTGTAAATCTATAAGCTTTCTAAAAAACTTTCCAAGATTCCAATAAATAAAATTTTAGATTTTGTATAGCGATTTTTTTCCTTATTGGCTGATTGACGTGAACGCAGCGAACGGTTTGAAGGTACCAACCTTGTTCACCAAAAGAGTAGAGTAAGAAGTCCATTATTCGGTTTCATTCCTGGACACGAAAAATGAATTTGTTAACATGAAAAACATGATCGCTAAATGTTGTTGACTTCAATTGTTGATTAAACTTTCATAGACGTTCGTCATTGATAACAAATTGAAATGCCACAGATAAACAATGAGTGGTTATAGTAAATTACGTAAACGTAAAAAATCAACAAATTCGTACGTTAAAAATATCGAATATCAGTTTTCAATCTAGCTTTTTGACCTATGTATTTGGTGTCAAACGCATTTTAATATGAGGTTGTAACATGTTCTTTGTTTGTTAGGTGTAGTTTGAGATTTTATTATAGTACATTATTTTACATTGAATTGTTACATTTGTCAATTTACTTTTCGCAAAACAGTTGCTGAAACATTCTATTGTATATCTTATAATTGGAAACACTTGGCTAAATCCCAAAAAAATTTTTCAATACTTTCTATCATTTGGCATACTACCCATTGTTGAGGGTTAAATACAAATCTCTCTAATTAAACTCTGGATTATGGACTTGTTTCTCGAGATATACGTATATTGAGTGTATTAATCAATTCTTGTGGAATTTTGACATGTGTTTTCAATTGAACGATATATCCATGTAATACTTAAATGCAGGTTCAATGGATCAGCTTAATATAGTCAAAACTTGGTTCTGACGAGGTTAAGTAGTTCTTCTGATATAATTTTCAACTTGTTTTTCAAATAACATGTTGACTATTTACCATATATCAAATTGTTGATTATTCTTTCCTGTTTTTATGAAGTTAAACAGTTGTATGGGTCGAAGTTCTCTTTTTTCTTCCACGTTGACTGCCTCAACAGGCTTTTTTTCTTGGCTGTTCTCTCAGTTTTGCACTTGATTCGGTTGAATCTCTAGGTTCCTATAGATCCTAGGTCCCAGTGGATCCTACATGGAGTAGTTACAAGATGTGCCTCTTATAGTTCTAACAAACTTGAGATCATTGTAATCTACCGGTATTGTGATTTTTATTGTGATTCTTTCGTGATAATGATAATATTTTTTTATCAATAGCTATTGAAAAATTCATATATACATATACGTTAAAAATGTATTATTGACAATTATTTGTTTAAAACGAAGTTAGCTAATTTACACTCAAATAATTTAGGGTCACAAATTATTTTAATGGGACTAGGCAATTCATTAAATGCATTGAATGCTCCATAAAATATACTATTTTTAGATTCAGAAACCTTACAAACTTGCATGTAGAAACTGCCGGCATTTTTTGTGTTATAAATGTGCACATCACTGTCACATGTTACTTTTTTCTTGAATTGTATGAAAGCAATTTGTTCTTAATTTTCAAAATGAATATATATGTATCATAAAATATTCTCTATTTCTTTATTCAAAGTGTGGGATTATTATTGACTAAAAGAACATAAGTTCACATATATGTCGTCAGATTTTTTCAAGTTTTCTTCAGAAAAGTGATTTTTTTTGGAGATTTCAGACGATATGAACACTGAAACCCAATTTCTCATCTAACAAAATGCCTAAATATTTAACAACTTTTGCCTTTTCAATGTTCAGGTTTTCAATTTCAATAGTTATATTTTAGTTACTATTCGCCACTTCAGGAATTCCTCAAAGCTATAAATTCAGACTTTTTTCATTCAGCAATAAACTGTTATTACTTAGCCATTCATTTATTGCTGTTAAGTCTCTATTGATCCATTCTGTCATAGTCTGGATATTTTCACTACTAACATAAACCATTGTATCATCTGCGAATAACCGTATAGAGCCTTTTTTCTCATGAAAAACAATTCAATTGATGTATAAGGAGAATAGCAGTGGAACTAAGACTGTACCCTGAGGTACGCCAAAATAAGGTCCAGTGCACTCCGAAAGGGCACCAACTTTTTGAGATCGCGAATGTGGATAACAATTGAACCATTTGTTTACTAAATCTTCAAAACCAATTTGATTCAGTTTTTTCAACAGCAATGACCTACATAAAGTTTCCAACGCTCTTTTGAAGTCCAACAATATTACCATCACCTTCATGCATAGCTCTATACCATTCCTCACATATGCTTAGCAGTGCTGCCTCACAGGAAGAATGTCTCTCGAAACCTGATTGTAAATCAGAAATAACTGAATATTTTTCAAATCTAGAACCTGATTTTTAACAACTAGTTCTAGAAGTTTTTCATGTTGTGTAAGTGGACATATTACATAATTGAACATACTATTGCCTTTCATCAAGATAGCTCTACATGCGAAAACGGAAAAAATTTCAATAGGTTCACTAATCTACACTGAAATCTCAAACGAACGTTATTTCTATCCAAATTCAATATGGCTTTCTTGCGCTACTCCCCAGATGGAACCGTTTAAAACTTTCAACTTTCGCCGTATAGTTTATACCGAAAATCTCCCTTGGGAAATCACCATTACGATAGAATTGCACCCGGGCCAGACTCAATTAATGGGGCGGCGTCTAATGATAAAAGTAAACGGGAGTTGTAACAAAAACTGGTGTTACTCAACTTTAATTGGTTTCAGTCGTAATAATTTTCAACAAGGTCGGTCGATCGATCGTTACATATAACAAAGTTAATTTATGACTTTATGGGGATAGAAAAAACTGTAAGACTTTCCGGTTATTGATTCTAGTTGCAATTAGTACTGAATACAATGTTGACTGATATATAATAAATATAAATATGGTAGGAAGTTAGAAATACAGTATTGAAGCTTCCTCCAGAGACGGAAAAAAAATTAAACGAAGTGAAATACTGAACCCATTTTTTGATCAACGTTTGGTTGAAGCATTATCGAGTCGGTAATGTCTCCTCCAAACAAAAAACTTGAGTTTATACGATTTATGGTACATATAGTAATTGTTTTTGACGACTCTTTTCATTTCTACATATTCATGTAGTGTTTAATTAAAGGATTTCATATGTTTGTTATTCGCTTTAGGCGAATGCTCTATGAAGGTTCAGTTCCAACTCATTTGACCTGGTGTGTATAATTTTCTATTGGAAGAATAAAATATCTCCTCAATTTCGTAGAGATTCAGAAAACTTTAATTTTTCTTGATTTGGTCGAATAAATACGACTTCTTTTTCGTTGTCTTTGCATATAATAAACTCTGTGTACCATAACAAATGGGAAGCTGAATCGTTATAATAATTCTTCAGAATTCTTTGAGGTCATAACCAGCATCCATTAATATTTATCCAAAATTTAGGAACCAAGTGAAGTTGAGCAACATGAATTCATATTCCATAGATAAACACGTATTTAATGAAAACATTTCATCAAATGGGACAAAAGTTATATTGCATATTGCACCTCTATCTCTCTTGCTACCTATATAATCGAAATCAATTTGTACAGTTTGAAGGTTATGATTTACTGCCAAGTCTGGTGAAGAATTCGAAAGCTTTTTTATTAGTTCATATCCAGTAGTTCACACAGATGATTTGGTTCAGCATTAAAACATTATTGGTTATTGTGCTGGAACCAAAATTGAACAAATGCTGAACATTTTTCGAATAGATCAATACGTATACAATTTTGAATTCAATAGCGAACAGCAAATTGAATTTTGGATGTATGATTTGCTGTCTCATTTACAGTTCTCATAAGTATTTTTAATGTCAATGAAACAAACATTTTTGAAATATCGAGCGTGGAGAGGAGGATCACGTTTATCCAACCAGAGTAAATAGCCAGAATGGTGTATTAAACAGGTTTAGGGAAAAATCTCTTGGAATTGACAGACATTTGTTGCCTCTGAAGTTTCTGTTTCACATTTTACATGGTTATATGGACTGTCCTCTCCTTCTTGGTTCGATAGACTTGATGTGGCTAGACAATGTTCACGGTCAAATCAATTTTTTCCGTAGAGTACTGCAATAATTAATTTCCTCATATAATCCATTAGAAGATATATGTGTTCCTTATTCAAATAGGGTTACAATATTTAACAATGACTCTTTTGCTTCCTTTAGTCGACTTTTATTTTATTTATTTAGTAATTATTCAACATTATCCTATTATTTTCTGTAATTGGTTGAGAATAAAGAACTTATTATTATTATTATTATCCCGAATGTTACATCCTCTAGGTTAGAAATTATTATCAATTTATAGTATAATGCATTCTCATTATTATTCATTTATGTTCATTATTATTATGGTGTATATGATAATGTGAAAAGAATATATTCAGAAAAGTGGTTGTGACTTATTACTTACTCATTTTAGTAGCTTTTAATCGGAGCTTGCACCTACCAGCTCTGTCATGTAATATTGATTAGGAGCCTAATCCAACAGAAAATCCCAGGGGCAAAAAGCTAAACGATCTTTCGCAATTACGTGCTGGAATATAATTGAAGCATATAATGAAAGGTTGTCGTACTCGACTGCACAATAATTACGAGAAAACTATTCCCTATCTTGAAAATCCCGGTCCGTTAAAATGTCCGCTCTGAAAATAACAGCTGCCATATAATGAATCTAAAAAGACAACTGAGCATTATTCGATTATACTTCAATTAGTGCTTATTTCAGAAGACTCCGGATTTGATTACGGCAGTTAACGCCGAGTAGTGTTTCTTTTTTCCCTCTCAATTCCCTCGAGTTTCTTTTTCTTCCGTCTTTCAAAACCCGGTTTAATCCTTTCAGGTCGCGTAATTCCTGGACTCTTTGAGTTTTGGACAAAGTTGACTCTTTGCTGTTAAAGTTGAATAAATTTCTTTTAAAGATCTAATTGGTATTTATCGCGATAGAGCTAGTTCCTTGAGCTGCCTCAATTGAGTTAAAATGTTCATTGAAAAAAATGAATTTTTTTGTTTCAAAAAGCTTCCAAGAGGCAGCACTGTTTTCTGAGACAGGCGATTCCACAACTGCCAGTTGTTTTGAGGTTAGTCTGTTAGACAGTTGACTGCGGATTTGACAATTTCCAGTTGTCTTCAAGTTGGTTTGTGTGAACGTTTACTGCGAATTCGACAGTTTCCAGTGGTTTTCAGGTTTGTTTGTTCGACAGTTTACTGCGAATTTGACAATTGCCAGTTGTGTTCAGTTTAGTTTGTTTGACAGTTTACTGCGAATTTGACAATTTCCAGTTGTCTTCAGATTGGTTTGTTTGACAGTTTACTGCGGATTTGACAGTTTCCAGTTGGTTTCAGGTTAGTTTGTTCGACAGTTTACTGCGAATTTGACAATTGCCAGTTGTGTTCAGGTTAGTTTGTTTGACAGTTTACTGCGAATTTGACAATTGCCAGTTGTTTTCAGGTTAGTGAGTTTGAGAGTTTACTGCAAATTTGACAATTGTTAGTTGTTTTCAGGTTAGTTTGTTTGCCAGTTTACTGCGAATTTGACAATTTCCAGTTGTTTTCAGGTTAGTTTGTTTGACAGTTCACTGCGAATTTGACAATTGTCAGTTGTTTTCAGGTTAGTGAGTTTGAGAGTTTACTGCAAATTTTACAATTGCCAGTTGTTTTCAGGTTAGTTTGTTTGCCAGTTTACTGCGAATTTGACAATTGCCAGTTGTGTTCAGGCTAGTTTGTTTGACAGTTTATTGCGAATTTGACAATTGCCAGTTGTTTTAAGGTAAGTTTGTTTGACAGTTTACTGCGGATTCGATAATTACTATTTGTTTTTGGGGTGTGTTCATTGGAATGTGTTTGAATTTATTCTGAGAAGCTTTGTTCTTCGATAAAGCACAACTTACATTGTAAATTCACTAAGCATAATAATTGTATTTGAAGTGATAAGAATTCACAAGCAATGGTCGAATAATACTTATACCTCGAGTTATTTCGTTCGTGTGCTTTGATTCCTTTCGACTATATTCTTAGCGATGTGAATGGTATCATTATAAAATGTTGTAATGGTATATTGAACACGCTGTATCCAATAATAGACTCTTTATCACTGAAATATGAGAAATATAAGAGAATTTGTAGAGATTCAAAATTAAAAAAAAAAGAAATGACCTTTTAAAAGTTATTCATGTCGGAAGGTAAGAAGTATATATATATATAGTGGAATTTCAAATACTCTTTCGAATTATATATACCTAATTAAAAGTAAAGTAAATGTTATTACATTTAGTGTTCTTTTTTTTCTCGGTTACTACGAAGATTGTTGATTAACCGGCCTAATTGCCACACATAGTCCACGCATAACGATCACTTTGAATTGAATAACTTTTGGAGTTGATTATTTTTTTCTTGTTTCAGGTTATTTATTATTCAAAGATTTCTGTGAAAATGTGTCGGAAATTCCTGTGCCTCAGTTACGCTTTTACGAAGAGGTGAGTAATTGTAGTCTTAATACCATAAGATAAATGTTTTTTGAATTGCAGATAGATATATATATATATATATATTATATATAATAATATATATATATATATATATATATATATATATATATGTATATATGTATATATATATATATATATATATATATATATATATATATATATATATATATATATATATATATATATATATATATATATATATATATATATATATATATATATATATATATATATATATTGCCTATTTAAGATAGTGTATTTTCAATGTTTTTAGCAATTACTGGCTTATTTCAATGTGAAAAACTTTATTCTTGTTGACGTTTCCTTGTATATCACAACTTTGTCAAAATTAATGAATAATTGACTTTTATGAATTACTACAGATATCAAAATATCAAACTTATTTTTTAAAGAAATCAAATTAGTTTTTTTGTATTTTCACATATTGATGGTTAGTATCAGAGGAATATTTCCGGTTTAGCATTCGCTTGGGAAGTTTTAGTCTTCTTCACCATGAGTAAACCTCTGAAAAACTCATGGTAAGCCAGGTAACTCTCATTAGTGTGATTTACGAGTATATATACATATATATAAAGATGTGAGATGTTTGGTGATTGTTATGTATTCATTTTATGAGTTTTATTTGTAAGGTTTATCAAATCGTTGTAAATAGAAATAAGATATTCAATGTCCGTTCTTTCATTTACTGTGTTTTCCAAATTTTTACGAATGTGTAACATTTCCCGAGTCCTGTATGACATTTACTGCAATTATTACATGGATATTATAAACAGTACGAGTTTTTTCTGAGATACTATTTCACTCTTCAATGTGGTTTATATTTCTTTAATTTGATTTTTGGCAGTATGTGCTATTATTAAATTATAAGGTTTTAATATTTTAGCAATGTTTTTACTCATTACTATTCTAACCCAACTAACTATTTTAATGGGTCTGTGTTTATGTAGCATAAACTTATGAGTGACTTAATTTGTGAGATCACCTATTGAAACATTATGGATAAGTTTTTGATAAGACGTTTCTTCGAAGAGTTTTCATCATGTTAATTTATTTCATATGAACTATTAATTGTTGAACAAAATTGATACATCTCCACCTATAGGTTTTTGTATTATCATTACGTTTCTTCGAGCTATAACGTGATTAAAATGATTGCATGTTTTATGTCCTGAATGATAAAACCTTAAATCGGAATGCAATATGAAAGAAAACTTCGAGATTGTTGAAATTATGCAATTTTTATGTTAGGTATCATAAGTTTTTACGGTGATGCACCCTTTCTATTGATGGACTGACCGAGACGGCACTCTTCAGCCAGCTCATTTCTGTATATGTGCTTTTCTCGTCGCAATCTCTGAGGATGTTTCGAAATACACGAAACGTCGGAAAGCGGGGTATATAATTACAATTTCCTATAAATTTGCTAATTAATCCTCTAAATTTGTTTTCTCAGCGTTTTTTCATAAAAAAAATAATAGGCGTGTGTAAATTGCGCATTAGAAGGTCGTCATGTTTGCCTTCTCGTAGCATCAACTAATTACCCTCTCGCTGTGCCGTGTAATCACCGTAACACGTTCCATTGTTATAACTGCAACCAATTATCACGTTCGAATTGATTACATGCGAACGCCTGACTGATTTAAACGTCATATCTGAAATCGGGAATATTTCAGTATCTTATTTGTTTTTTCGAAAAACACTAGTTGTTTTATTTATTTAGTTTCTGTTCAACTGAGCACATTGAATGAAAAATGAGTTCTTAGTATATTCAACAAGTGTTTTTCATTCCAACTTACTTCTCTGTCTGCGAAAAATATGACCGAGGTGTCATTAGATTAGGAACAGTTTATGAATGATTTTTGAAAGAATTTCGGGAGCCGCTTGCACAAATTGTTCAGTTGAATGGAAGAGGAGAGAATTTCACGAAAAATTCTACCTGAAACTGTAAGAACAATCTTTATCATTTTCTCAGGGGGTTGAAAATACGACAGAAAAGGGGACACTCACTAGCGCAAGCTAATTTCAATTAATTTAACTTGAAATCGATAAAAACTTGAATATCGATAATTCAGAAATTTCAGATCTACGGGTTACATGACTGAACAATTTTTTTCTACTTGAACTTGAACATTAATAAAGCGATAATTCCGTTCGAAATATTGAAGAATTTTTGGAAATTGAAGAGGTTTTATCCACCTAATGAATGTATTATATACAGAAACAATATTGTAAAGTACAATATATGGAATAATTTTGAAATTTTCAAAACGTGTTTAATTTATTAATGAATTGAAAAATGGTTATATTCATAATGAAACGATATTTAGAATTTTTTCATAATTTAATACAAATACGCATGACGACGTTTCGAAATACTACTTCTTTAACAAATGCTGATTCAATAGTGAGTAGTACTTCGAAACATCGTCATTCGTATTTTTATTAAATTATGAAAAAATTCTAAATATTGTTTCATTATGGATATTAATTTTCTTCAAGTATCGACCTCATCAATCATCAATAAATTAATGATTTGGCTGAAAAGGAAACCGAAAAATATAAACAGATCACTTGGGCTGAAAATCACAAATTTCTAATTATAAACCCGAGATAATAGTTGAATTGAACAACTGAAATTGAAAAATAATAATTTTTCAATTTTCCAAACGGTGATCTCTGTAATGAGCTTTCAAAAATAGCTCCAGAAAAGGAACAACATTCCACCATTTATTGCACCTGCAATGTTGTTTGAGTAGGGAAAAATTGTTGAGTAACCAAAGCAAATTGATAGAAACAAAATTTTCAAATCCTTTTTTTATTATTGTTTATTTGTTTATCCCCCAGATCTAGTTTTTTTCAATTATCAATTTTAATATATTGAATAAAATACACTTGGCTTGATGTCACAAAATTTATAATGAATGCTTAACAATGATTTCAGGGTGTTACCATATTTTCAAAATATAAATAATATTTTTAAAATGAAATAATGAAAATGAAATATTAATAAAATTTTCATAATTTTCAAAAGTGAAACTGAACAACATTTTTCGACCAACATTCTTATATACCTATACATCGTTACCTGTAATAGACTTAAATCTGATATCGATGTCTCTAAAGAAGATGGACAGGTTAATATAAAGGTAAAAGAATTGAATTAAATCTAAGAATTTTGGAATAACAAAGAAGGTCCTAAATCAATCAAGTATCAATTTTAACGTCTTATAAATAAATTCAATCAATTAATTGTTTAATAAGTTAATTTGTTCAATTTTACTGTCTAATTATACAATATTTATTCATTGAGTTTTGAATTAGGCGAAGATTGCGCAAGCGATTGTTCTGACTCCAGTGGTATCATCCACTTTTTATGAAAATTATAACTATTACTCCGACAGATTTGGGAGAGTGCTTTTTTCTGGAAATTTTCTCCTCTTTTTGAACGTTTTTTTACATTTTTGAGTTTCGAATGGTTTCTGAGGTATTCAGTTCATTCAGTTAATTGTTCATTACTTTTTTAAATTCTGCGATTGGCTCTTGAATTATTTTCAAAAATTGTGTAGACGCTCTTCCGAATCGAATGGAAATTTGTTCATATTTTCAGAAAATTTCAATCCAAAAAGCACTTATTGACTCTATTAATTCAAATCTTGATGATATTTCAACATAAAAGGATAATCAAAATGCGTTCCAAAAAATATTGAATTGCGTACGACACAGCGTTCATTTGATATTTCGAATCGATTTATTTTTTGAGACTTCACTGAAATGAAGGGTTGTTTTTTTAATGAAGAAATCGTCGATTCCAACTACACAAGTTATTTGGTGAGGTTTTTTTTCTGATATGTCTCATACACGATTGGGGTATACGAATTCTGTTTGAATATCTTCTTTATGAGCTCGGCTCTAGGATCGAGAATATATTAAATTTTATAACGTCGGTTGGCGCCTGGTGTCTACTGGCAGAGGCTTTTTTACATTTTCAATCTTCCTCACAGATTTATCACTACAAAGTTATATATGACAATAAAGATTATACTACGATATTAATGTATATGAAAGAACAAAAAACGAATATTCAATACCGAGAACTGCAATAATATTAAATAGGATTGAACAACGCTTCAGTTTGAAAGAATAGTAGACAATATGGTAGAAAAACTTCTTATTTTCAATATTCTATGGAAATTAGCCAAGTCTGGCAACAATGACTATATTCATACATTAATTATCAAAATAATAATAATAATAACATTTTATTTAGCTATAAGCTATTGATAACAAACAAGGTTATTACAGCCACTCAATACTCAATTTCAATCAAACATTTCGTAAAAATATATGTTACTAACAATTTTTTGAATTTTCTATAATCATCACAATATTTCAAATTTGTTGGCAAGTCATTGTATAGACGGAGTCCTCTGCTGAATGTCAACTTGTTCATAAATGTAGAATTAAATTTCTCAACGGAAATCATTTCGACGTCTCGTATCGTAATCACGAATCTCATTTAGGAATTGTATATTCTCAATCAAGTAATGAGGCAATATATTATTTCCCAATTTATAAATTGAATCCAGAGTTCTGATTGCAATTCTCTGATGGACACTCATTAATCTTAACACCTCTAGCATTTGGTTTACGACTGTTCTTTTCTCACATTTTAAAACTACTCTCATACCTCTATTCTGTATCTTTTGTAACTTTTCAATATGACCTTTTTTAAGTTGAATAGGATCGAAGAACAATACTCCACATGAGGAAGCACCAACGATCTCAACAACAATAATGCTGTATTCATATCAATGCTATATATTATTCTAGCAATGAAATTACCTTTTTGGACATTTTGCTAGCAATGTTATTCACATGACTGTGAAATCTTAAATTTTCACATATTATCACACCCAGATACTTGAATTTCACCAACTGGTTCGATGTTCTGACATTCTATTTTTACAAATGAACCATTTAAATTGTGATTAGACAACTTAATCCTACTACCTATTAACATAAATTTCGATTTTTTATTATTAACTTTGGAATTATTATCACACAACCAAAAGAAAAGTCTATCCAAATCATCATTGATTAATTTATACATACGATCTACATTATCTCCAGTAATGAAAATCATTGTATCATCAGCAAATAACGATATTTCACAATTCAACACATGTTCAAAAATATCATTTATATACAACAAAAAGAGCAATTACAGCAAAAGTCTAGTAACAATGACTATTTCATTCATGAATCATCAAAGTCTGGCAACAATGACTATATGTCATACATGATTTGGAAAGTCTGGCAACAGTGACTTTATTTCATACATGAATTATCAAAGTCTGGCAACAATGACTATATTTCATACATGAATTATCAAAGTCTGGCAACAATGACTATATTTCATACATGAATTGTCAAAGTCTGACAACAATGACTATACTTCCTACATGGTTTGCAAAGTCTGGCAACAGTGACTTTATTTCATACATGAATTATCAAAGTCTAGCAACAATGACTATATTTCATACATGAATCTGGCAACAATGACTATACTTCCTACATGATTTACAAAGTCTGTCGACAGTGACTTTATTTCATACATGAATTATCAAAGTCTGGCAACAATGACTATATTTCATACATGATTTATCAAAGTCTGGTAACAATGTGGTCTGGTAGATGATGTGTATCTTACACGAGACTTGATGCGAGTGAGAACTATTTTATATGTATTGAATTTATATCATTTAAGCCTTTCCACTAATAAAACAAAGAAAACATGAAATACGTCTCGGTTGATACGCTAAAAAAAATTTCTGTTCCTATTTTTACATTTTTTTAGTCTTGCAAGAAAATTTGTAAAGTTTAGTTATTTCATTTTGTTGTTTTAGCATAGAGGGTGCTTAATGCAAGACTGCGCTAGACAAAACACGATTAAACTCTGTTGTTATATTCTATTTCGATCAATAAAGACCCTCGTATTTCTCTATTTTTATTCATTCAAGACGACGTATTTAACGTATTCAATATCGTAGCTCAAGTAGGGAAAACATGAAAGACGACGTAGTGGATATGAGCTTGCTTTCCGTTCCCAACCTATATAAGGGATTGCAAGTACTTAGTCGACTGTATAAACGTATCTAGGTCTTTTGTCTGATATTAGAAAATTGAAAGACCGATCGTTGAGTTGGAAATTAATGAGATTTTGCGCTAGTTCACTTAGTTTCATATTAGTTTTTAATCCCGTTTATGTTTCGCAAGCAATTATTTAGCTGTCATTCAGTTTATGAGAATTTGGTAAAATTTAATCGTTTTATAATAATCAATCTCGCGATTTATTCAAAATCGAAAGGTAAATGAATCGCTTCTGAATTTCTGAGCTTCAGGTTACAAGATATTAGAAAGTATTTACGTAGATGATCTTTCCAATCATCATGATCCCTTTCGTGTTGGACATTTGAGCATATGTAATACATTAGTCTTTATATTTACTGACCTCAATTTCAGAGTTCAATGTTTTTTGTATTTCTTTCACAATTATTAAAATCCATACAAGCTTTGTCGATGTTCCCAAATAACCCTTAGGAACACATTTTCATACAAATATTGCAGTATCCATGTATCACCTTGGTAGTGTTGAAGGGAATGGAGAGGTCAAACTACAGATCACCACAAGAAAAATCTCAAATATTTTGGCTTGGTTATATCTAAAAACGGGAGAATTGATATTAACATCATACACAGGACCACATCTGGATGGAACAAGTTGCGAAAGCTAAATGAACTCCCTTGTGGTAGCAAGGGAGTTCTTTGGAGATAGGAGTGATAGCAATATGCCCTTTAATAACAAAGAAAGAAATTATAAAACAGCGATGAGACCAGCTTTACTCTACAGCTGTAAGGTTTGGCCGTCAACGGTGTCACATGAAGAAATTATATATAACGGGAATGCTTATGTTCCGTCAATCAGGAAGGGTAAACCTTAAAGACGTGGTGGAAAATGAACATATCAGAGGTAATTTCAAAGTGGCTCTGATCAACAATTAAATTTCTTAAGCCAGACTGCGAGTATATGGTCTTGTGAAAAATTCAAACAATTGCGTGAAAGGGAACCTTTCCATTGCCACAGAAAGCTGGGAAAGAGGAAGGCCACCAGAATACTCAAAAGGACATGAATACATTGGGCCGTCATGAGCAAGACGTTCAATTTAGGAATAAATGACATCGCTTGATTGGGAAAGCCGACCTTTGTAACGAGATAAAAAAAAGAATTAGAAGTTTCGAAACGACTTTAGTTTTATGGAAGGTCTCTCTACAAAGCTTTTATTGTTGCAAAGCAAATATTGGTTTAATATTTCTTAAACATCTGTTACTCAGTACCTAAGTGGCATTCAATTCCTGATGGATTACAGTCAATCAGAAGAATCACTCTGGTTTTGGTGATGTTTGGATTTCTTGTCGGGGTCAGCAGCAAGGATGTCATTTCTTCGAGCAGACTAATAGTAATAATATGTTAACTAGATTTTAACCTTCTGAAGAAGTCGTTTGTAACGACGAAACGCGTCATGCTATGTAGTCAATAAAGTGTAAATCATAAGTTCAACTGTTTGAATTTAAGTTTATATTCAATTTCATAAGGTAGTACGTTATAAATTTTACTACCATTTATGCTTTACAATCTAAGATTTGCTGGTTTTATACCTATTCAAGAACTCATCAATAATAATACGTCTTTTTCGCATAACTTTCTGCGAAAAAGTATCTGTCATTATTATTCGAACATTTCGTTCTAATTTCCTGGTGTAGTTTGCCTCCTATTACTCAACGGGAAATAATCTGGGGTTGCTCCGTCTTAACTCAAACCCTCCTGACGTGATAAAATATAATCCGTAACTGAAATTACTGTCTTCCCCTTGTGCGCCAAAACAAACCCGCCATTACTTCCGCCATTATGTCAAGTAGACATCAACGAAAAACAATGCACTCTCTGTGTCAAACGTCAATTAGGCGGGGTAAGTTCTCGCAATGACAGTTCTTCGTGTCGCCTTAATTCATGCAAATTCGCTCGCGAAACGACTGCTCCGCGACAAACAATCTTCGGCTGGCGTTTCTAACATTAATTCTATCTGAGTAGACGAGAATAGGGCGCGAGAAAACATATTTTACGTCTTGACGCTTCTTTAAGTACAAGACGGAAATGGCGTCGTAGTCGACGTGATTGGGTTGCTGCAATAAGAGGCCGGGAATTGTACGAGAGTCGAAAAACAAGTAATCCAACCCAAGAACTTTTTTAATTTGATGAAGAGAGGAAAAACGTTTTATTTTCTTTCAACATGTTCAATATTTAGAACGCGGTTACTTTTTATAGCTTGCTGGTGCTAGTTGGAAAATGTCATACCATAACGAAAAATCGTTATACTCCGATTATATCTCAAACGTATCACTTCTCTTACAATCTTGGAGTTCTGTTCAGTAACTGAATTGAAATATAAATATACGAGTATGTAAAGTTGATTTATATTTAGACTATTTAGAATAGTTTAACTTTTTAACTTTTGAATTATAAATTTTTTATAAAGATTTCATTATAAATTTTGTGATTGAAATATTGATTTATATATTTATTGTTTCTGATTTATTCCTAACGAGATCACGAAGTAGTGACATAATTTTCGAATACGATCTGGTAGTACCCAATTAGTGGATACGCTTGGTATTTAACCCTGCTTAGAAGGGCATTGGAAAGAAATTTGAGAGCCACTGCTAGTAAGAAAATTCTTCTGTAATTGTTGATTTTTCCCTTTCGTTTTTCCTAATTGTTTCCCTTTTTTTTGAGCAATGAGTATATTAGCGGGAATTTCCAGTCATTTTTCGGTCCTCCAGATTTATGAAATTAAATGGTAACGTTTTTTTGCGTATAAGAATATATATTTATCTTTTTTTCTTGAAAGTTTTCTGTTTGGTCATACTTTAAACAAGTTCCATTGATTACTAAGATTCTTAGTAATAACCAATCTTAAAATGTAAAACTTTTTATGTTGAATTGACGCTTCCCCACAAATTGTAGCTTTATAAAAACTTGAATGATTAGTTCTCATCGAATGGCAGTAAATGACCGGAACAAATGTGATGTTGCCATAGTCCTTCAATGAACAAATGTTAGATAATATTGAAATCGGAAATCGAATATTGAACCCTACGTTTATTGGAATTGCAATAAAGTAACTGTTTCGTGCTACAAGGCACTCTTCAGTTGCGTCACGTCTTACAAACGAAAAGTATCGACTTCAATTCTCAAAAATCCCCTTAAGAAGCAGAAGACAAAATATTATAATATTATATATATTGTAAAGTCGTATGCATATATAATTAATAATTAATTACTATACATCTCAAATCTTAGGAACTTCTCAGTTAGTTCTAAGTTAGTTTCTTAGAATCTAATAGAAAAAACATGAATACGTCTAACTTGTTTCATGTTCATAAGCTCTGCTAATAATTATAATTTTGAATAATTCGTGAAAAATTATGGAAGGAAAGTTATAGTATAGGTACTTTTAATATTGATTATTTACAAATGCGATGGTATGAGCACGATAACTACAGAATTAATTTTTTTATAGTACTTTTCTTCATGTTTTTAGTAGCTCTTGATAGACTAAAGAGATGAACTAGACAGATAAAACCTATCAACCTAGAAAGATAAAAGCGAACGTTTCTACTAACGCAATCTAGATGGCGTTAGTTCATCAAATTAGATCAAATTGTTCATTAACTAGATTTGCAGAATGTAGTATCTGAATTTATAAGGACATGTGAAACTTTCAATGTTAGATGTATTCATGTGCTTTTCAAGATTTGAGATGTATAGTAATCTATACATTATATATGCATACGACTCAACAATATATTTCTGTCTTCTGATTCATAACAGGATTTTTGAGAATTGAGGTCGATGCTTCGTTTGTTGGACGTGACGCAACTGAAGAGTACCCTGTAGCACGAAACAGTGCCTGTTTTGCGTTTTCAATAAATGAAGACACCGATTTCAATATTTTCTCACATTATTTATTATTTTCTCACTCATAGTATTGAGTTCTACTAAATTGGCTTAGAATTGAAATTTTTTTCCCATAGACAGCCAAAAGCTTTATGGGTATACACTGTATATTTTCTTAGTTTATTTTGTTTCGCATGTGTGTATTGATTGATAGAAATTTTGTATGAAACATTTAATTTATATGTTGTCCACTTGGGGACAAATAAACTTAT
Organism: Henosepilachna vigintioctopunctata; assembly: GCA_030704895.1. Taxonomy (NCBI): domain Eukaryota; kingdom Metazoa; phylum Arthropoda; class Insecta; order Coleoptera; family Coccinellidae; genus Henosepilachna; species Henosepilachna vigintioctopunctata. The sequence continues at coordinate 3,331,186 of JARQZJ010000095.1, read as the reverse complement.
TATTATTATTATTATTATTATTTATCCCTTGAAGGTTAATGGCGACATCGCATTGTTCATGTTTCACATAGCCAGCTCTTCTGCGATATTCTTTTGAATAATTCGTAAAATATTATAGGAAGAAAGTTATAAAATACTTTTATATATAGATCAAAATGGTCGTTTATGATAAAAACGTTATATACAATGCATGAGTCGATATTTTCTTGGAACTTACTTTTCTTGGTCGTCTACGGATTTCAAAATTTATGTTTCATCAATGTATACCTAATATATATCGAATGAATAATTTTTCTTTAATTATCGAATGGAGTAGATGGGGAAAAATAATTCACCAATTTATGAATAATTCAATCAACATTCGACATTTCTAGTCAGTTTCATATCGGGGTGAATATCAGTATATAATGCCACAAGCGAACAAACGGTTTCGACATGATGTACGTAATACTCGTAGGTACTATAGCCTGTAACAGTTGTTATGAATCACTCGTTGGCGTCATACTTTATCGGGCGGTGTATGAGAGATACTGAATGACAAACGTTCTGGGAAATTTGCATGGTTTCGAGTGTACATCATCGTGAAAATTATCAGTAATAGGTTTCCCAAAATGGAATCATTTTTATTCATATCTTTCATTCTCTTATCTGTGATTTTGCGACATATTTCGCTATTATTCGTGTGTGGTCCCCTTTAGCATTTACTGTCTGCATTCGCGACTTCGTTTCTGACTCGCTAGATGACAGCAGTGGTAGGATTCTTCATGGTTAATACCCATATCTTCGGTACTGTTGGTAATGGAACATGCGGTGCAAATCGTTGACTATTTCAAACAAACAAGCAGATAAAATTCAACAAACAGTTATTACAGATCGTATGGAAAGCAATTTTCTTTGATATTTTGGTATTCCAATCGCAACTTCTCTGTTTTCTTTTCTGTGTATATTAAGTCATATGTTTTATGTTGGAATTGATTTTATATGTTTTTCTTTCTGAATGCAGAAGTCAACATCGAATATTGCATCAGACAGTTCTAATAATTGTCTTATTCTATTTCCTGCTTTTTTGGTCATTGCAGACATTTGCAATGATTATATTTTGCAGAATTCAAATACGAAGTAATATGTTTTTTGGAAATTAGCTGTTTTGAATCCGTTCAGATTAGCTGTCATTATATATGAAGTTTGGAAGGAACTGTGAATAAATACACTGTTTTCTTTATTATGTATCATGATGTTTTTATTGATACATCGACTATTTATGATTTTTCACAAATAGTATCGGGATATTTAGGATAAATATATTCGTAACCAAAATATACCTCTCATTTTGAAAGAGCATCTAGCTTTCATGGATGATTTCGCTTTAAAGAGTACATTGCAGTAGATTCAGTAGTATTTGCTTTGCAATTTTTCTTTGTTATAGGCAGTTAGAGTGTCTTGTATGTTGGACAACTATATGAGAGACAAATTGATAATTATCGTTTAAAATTGAGGGGAAGAGCTGGCGGTGTGTTTCAACACCGACATAAGTGTATAAATTGATATTAGAACTGTAGAACACGTAAGTAATTAAGTCTTCAGGAACGATGAAAGCAGTGGAAAAGTAGAGACATAGTAGCTAAAGCATCAACAAAATCTGGAGTAGGGATGATGCAAATATTGGCATCCGCATCCGCATGGATATGGACATCTGCATCCGCATCCGCAATAATCAAGCCAGAGTCAACCTCAGAAGTGTTCCAATATTATGTAACACGATGGACAGTATGTTTTACATGTTGTAGCGTATTTTAATGGTAAAGGATGCCCTTAGTCTTCACATCAATGATAATTCCAATATTTCAAACGCTTGAAAAAAGATGACGACTATTTAACAAGATCACACGAACCAGATCCAATTCGATAGGCCGTTATCAATCTGAAAAGTGAACTATAAACGAAGTTTTTCAGCTTGAAATAGAACAATTTATATATCATCTCCGCCTACTTAGATTATCGCTGTGATCAAAGTCAAGTACGAAGCCTTTTTTCGTACTAACAGATATTGTTAGCTAGGAACACATCTTGATGCGAAGATTCAACAATCCGCATCCGCATTCACATCCGTGCATGTGAAAAAATCCGCATGCCTCATCTGAAGGACAACAACTGGTCATTCATGAGAATCTTTGGTCTTCTACAATGTGCTATTCGTCTGATGTTTCTGTTAACGTATTTCGCATTGATAGCTATACAAAAAAATATATAAAAAAGTTTTTCCTAGAAGAAAGCAGAATTTTTCCTGGTACTACTTTTTAGAAATTTGAGCATTTCCTTGTGCACTTCGACATGCAATACCTCTGCTATGTTATTATATTTTGTCTAATGTCATAGGGGGTCTACAAAAAAGTGAAATTGAATCTATTTAATAATAATTAGTATGAAAACTGGTGCCAAATTAATGGCTTTAATTTTTCCTTGTGGGGATAGAATATTTAAGGATAGGCCGAAACATTAATTTTTATTGATATGTTTTCTTCTTTTGACGCTTTTCTGCTATATTCTCTTTCTGATCTGGATGACTCACTCCGAAAACTACTGTAAATCAAATTAAATGTAGACTGTTCTATTTCGTTTGCTTCAAACGTATAATCATTAAGTTTCGGACATCAAATCGATGGAGAATGTTCAGAAACTTTTCCATACATTGACACTTTGTATCTTGAAATTCCCCTCTTTTATCATTTCCGAAAAATGCACGAGAAAGCTATATTGATAATTTATCGAGATAGTGATTGGCCTTGTTCACAAAAGACAGATCTGGCGCCGCAATAAAAGCGGTCTTTATAAAATGAGTGGTTATACAGTGGCGTATCATGCTTTATCCTAAGAGAATTCAATTCATATTATATAGGGATGTCTAACGTGACCATTTATATTTTTACGGAAGCGGGATATCTACAGAATTATATAATAAAAACTTTTTCCTATGTTTCACAAGTTTTTCGTTATAGAAGATGAACATGATATAATTGAAGCACTAAACATATGTAAAATAGTTGAGTAGGCAACACATACTAAACAACAGTAGTGGCCTTCGATTTTCAACACAGCCTTATGGAAAATGTCTGCTTGTGTATGCAAAATTAAACCACTAGTTTGAGCCTGGATTCACGAAAAACGCCTTTGAAATAATTGTTAAAACTCTCTCAAGGGTGGGCATCAACGCAAGCCAAATTCTTTCGCTGTAGCCCAGGAGTTTGTGATACTCTATCTCAGTAGCATCTTAGAGTCTCTACTCGAATTCTGTAGATTAAAAAAAAATTGTATGTTTTCACTCGAAGCATTCGAAGTCAACAGGTTGCGGTAGGATTCGGATTCGAGCCCCAGTGTAGGCATGGGTGTATGTGTTTGTTGAAAAGTAGTTTAATGATAATAATTCTTGGGTAATGTACATTGATTACAAGCCCATTGGCCGTTCGGAATCGTCGTTAAATTGTATTAACTGTCCACGAAATTAAAAAAAAATTCAACAGCAAGACAATCAGTACCAGTCAAAATTCATTTCAGTTTTCATTGAATATTTCCATGAAAATGATTGTTTTTCTGAAGATAGTCATATTTTGTGTGTTTTATAGTGATTCATCCATGTTATTTCCTGCGAATGGGCAGGAAATACCTTGCAGAAATATTCTAAATACCTTGCAGAAAATATTTAAGTTTATTAAATTTGACTCATATAGATATTTCAGAATTTATTATATTTTTGTTAAATTTGTTACTTTTCAAACATTCAATGAAAAAAAATATTTTATTGTTATTTTATTCAGGTTATGGTCTTGTGAAAACGATTTTCCATTGTGTTATTATGAAAACGATTCAATAAAAATCCATGACATTCAAACTAGAACGCTCATATAAATATTTTTCATAATGATGTTATTATATTATCATGTTAAGTAGTATATCATCAGGTATTGTATTTTTTGATTATATAAGTAGTTGTTTCTCAGTGTTTTAATTACTATATTTACTATGATTTTATGAAAAGCATGAATTTCTTAGGTAGGTACATAATATGCAAATTGCATGATCCATTTGATGATTTCAATTTCCAATGTCGACCACACTAGATGGAAAACAGTATATCACAGAAACATATTTAAAGATACGAAATTCAAATATTGAGTAAGAATTATATACAATGAGAAAAGCCTGGATAATTGTTGAAAGGGACAATCGAATGAAGGACCCCTGTTTTTAAGAGGAAGACTGACAGAGGGGCGCCAAGAAGGAGTAGAGAATATTGGAGAAGATTAATTAGAGAAAGTTGTAACCATTCAACAGAAGAATCAACACTTTTTTTGAGAAATTAAAATTAATAATTGAATTGATAACAAATTATTTTGAATTCACTTTTTTTCAATCCGAGTATGTCCCACAATTCTCATCTATCTTTACAGGTGGAGACGGGAATGAATAAGTGATATCTCGAGGAAAAAAGGATTTAAGATTTACTATTAAATAATATAAATTCCCGCATATTCTATATTAAATTTGAAATTTTTACCATTATTACAATCAGTCGAGTTCATATAGTGATAGTTTCTTTATCTTGTTCCGCTTTTCGTTCAATCTGTTGATGAAAGTATAGGAACATATTTGAAATTATCAGATATTTTCTAAATTGAATATTTCAAGAACCTGCCATGAGAAAAATAATTCAAAACGTGTGTGTGTGGAATGTCGTTGTGTTGTGTCTTCGTGTTTGAATTTTCTCCAATTGATAACTTAAAGAGATATGAATATGCAAAACTTAGGGTTCTCTTTTATGTGCACGTTTTCCAAAGCTTCAATGATAAGATTAAGAATAATTTCAGCATCATTTCTCAATGCAGTAATTTCAATTATTATATTATATAATTAACTATTTGGTAGGTTTGAATAAATTCTATTTGATAGATTAAGGTAGAAAAGATTTCAGATAGACTTGACCTTTCAAAACTTTCATAGATAATTACCATCCATAAAAGTAAATTAACGATTGTAAAAGACCAAACTGAGTTCGGTTTATAGTCATTATTACTTTCGGTACTATAAAAGAACTGGTCGTTCTATTTAGCATCTGCTTTTTAGTCTAGAAAATAATTTTACAAATCGGAATACTTTGAGCAATTACTTATGTAATTATAGTGAGTATTAAAGCCGAACCAGTTTTATTGAGTTATTATTATTTTAAAACTACGAGATGGCATTTTAGTATTTTAAAATTGAAATCGAATGAAAATCCTTTCGGATATTTAATTTTCACATGGCAAAATGTCACTGAAGATTTGCTAGCATGAAAACTAGCAAATTTAGGTATTTTTAAAAATTTTTTTTATGTTTATTTTACAATCAAGGGCTCACTCAACACAGTTTAAAACTGTCCTATAATAGAGGAGCACATATTACAAATGCTAATAACCTATAAACCAAGGTGTATCTAATATATCTTATAGAAATTTTTTATACATCTCATAAAAATAAAGGTTTCGATGCATTGACCCAAATCTCTTCATCTACAAACAAAATACCTAATTATAATAAAACAATTGTTAAACAAAAATTTACACATATATTAAAAAGAATACTGCATGACGTACGTTTCGATGAGATTCACCTTTTTCAAATGCTACGTGCAGACTTTGAAAAAGGTGAATCTCATCGAAACGTACGTCATGCAGTATTCTTTTTAATATATGTGTAAATCTATGTTTATATATATATTCCTTTTTTGCACTCTTCTGTGCGATGCTGTAACAACTTCTTGAGAACTTATTTTTTTATTATTACATTGAATTATATATCATATTATATCAAGAAGGCTGAAAAGTCAAATTTTTTTCAAGGATTCGTAAAGACTGAAGCAAAAACACCTTGGGTATTTTGTTGTTCCAATACAGGTTATTCTTCATTCGGTACAGCCGTTTTTCAGTTTGTCCTATTTATTTTTCCACTTTTTTCTCTACAATAAAATGTAGTAAATGATATTCGATATTTTAGATTTATCCAAAGTATGTAGTTCTGTTTTGTTTTTTCGGAGTTTAATTGAAGCCGAAGAAGATATTTTCATTGATTACTTCTATCAATAACTCTCTAACTAGTTAGATGAGAAAATTCGTTAGATAATACTTGAAGTACAAAAGAAATATCCTGTTTTTCATGACATAGCTAGACTCGATAAAGTTACTAAACATACTTTAGATTTACTGATCACACTTAATTAGGGATTCATTGCGGAATCCTTGTAACATCCACCCTGCACATCTGTTGCCAGAATTAACGTTCTCTAGCTATCATATATTCCCAAACTTGAATAAATTTGAGGCTGAAGCATATATACATAAGTTCAAATGAAGAGATGTTAGTTGTTACAGAATAATATCTTGGAGGCTGTCCAGAAGCGTGTTTCAAAAATGAATTCATACCTCCGTATGTTTTGCGATTCGCTCGTTGATATATAGACTAACTAACTATCATTTTGACGACCATTCATCACTAACAGGTGCCGTAACGAACGTTGCTTCCGCCAGCAAACTCGTGCTCACTAAAGCCGGGCGAAATGAAACGTAATTAATTTTTCGTATCATCCGACGTGAGAATTAGATTTCGTAACTAACCCTTCCTGTCTCGCGTACGAAATAGGGAGAAATGAACCTGCACGTAAAATGCCACCGACTGTTCGACACGGTCGAAATACTGTTCGGATAGAAATTGGAAATTTTACTATCGGAGTTCATAAAATTAAACTAGCTGTGAAGTTGTCCATCGACATTAATAATCGTATGAGAATTCATTCATTGTAATCAAATGTTCATGACACTCGAATATTCACCTGAGATTGTTGCTAAGTTATTATATTATCTTTATTTAATGTGATAAATGCCACATAAGGATTGATTTTGTGTCTTACTTATATGAAAACACGAATCTGCTTTTATTCAAAACAATTATTTTAGACAACCATTCGACCGTGAAACAAAATGGTGCAGGAGCCGGGCATTCCTCTATCCTTATAAAGCATGGATTTCGAAAGTTATTCTTGGCGGGCAAAATTCAAAACAATATCAAAAATTATATTTGTTAAGAATATATTCAACTATTTCTCTTTTGTTATTAGTACGCTAATAAAAACATTGAAATAAATAATATATAATAAATGAAAACATTACTTTTTTACTATATAGACATAATTATATAGTTAGTGAAACAAGCAATAACTGAAATCCTTCTCATTATATAATAATATGAATCTTCAACTCTATCAAAAATTTTTATAAAATTATTTATAATGATTTGAATGATGAGATTACTCATTGACAAGAAAGTTCAATCGCTCATATTGTACAAACCTAAAACTATAGCTTCAAGTATTACTAATTAATAATTAATATTTTATTATTTAAAATGATTGTTACTGCTACCAAATTTATAATTATAAGAATAAATACTTAATCATTGATTCAGTGATTGAAAACTCAACTAGAATTGATTACTACATTATTATTAACAGAAGTAACGTAAATATAAAACCTTGCAATAAATTTATTCATTTGTATTTTGCGAATTGTGCAATATTATTTCAATGATGTCATCAAACTTTGCTTGTATTTTCGATTTTGCATTCTTAATAATGCTTGTAAATGATTGTAATAAATTTTGATCTTAATTTTGACAAATTTGTTCTTATAATTGAAAAAGTTCAACTATTAATAATATAAATGAAATAAATAATTAATGAAATAAAGATTTTTCTATTACATTACATTTAACACAGAAATGTATAATGAATAGACTAGACATACTACCATTATTTCTTAATATAGCTAAACAATACTTCATTATTACAAGCTTTTATAGTTAAAGTTCTATAAGAATTCATTGAAAATATTAAAAAATGTTATTTTATATTGTTTGTAATATTTATTACTCATTTCAATATTGAGTCAATTATTTTTCAATAAAAATATAATATCGTATCGATTTCGCGAATTGCTGTTTGAGCACTTCTATTTCAAAGAGATGGAATCTCTGATAAACAAACCGCTAACTATAAAGCGATGCTTTGGTCTGGTTCAGTTACTCTTTCAATTTCAATGGTCGATGCTCATTTGTATTTGTGTTGCACCTTTGTTGTGAAACAGTGATGTTAAGTCCGTTCAGACCGTTGAATCACTGGAATAATATCTCTTACAATGTTAAATCAATAGCCCAACCAATTGTCCCAGAAAATTTTAATCCATATAATGCGCCATAGGAATATGTAATCCATATAATGCGTCATATGAAGATTCAAACGTTATAATGCGCCATTAGAAGATTCAAGCCATATAATGCGTCATAAGAAGACAACGTGCTCCCTAAGCAAGGTCATACATAATAGTAGTATCTTATGAGAATGTTGTATTATAAAGTTGCGAAGTGAGTAATTCTTGAAACTTGGCAAATAAGTGTTCTCCTTCTGCAAAAAAGGAAATTTTAATGACAATTAAAAAAAAAATTCTGGGTGAAGACAAACACTAGGTAAATTCGGTAAAATCTCCACTCCATCGCAGTAAATACAAGATTTGATAGCCGTCATAGAATGCAATTCAAATTTATAATAGATACGATGTCATTTTTTGATTGTGAAAACTACGTTTGATTTTACTACGATTATTGATGAAACATGAGTGAATAATCGAATTAATCTTCCCAGATTGAGATTCCACGAGAGTGGATTGCAAATGCAAAGCTGTTAGCTAAACGCAAATATGACAAAGGCCACTATTTACTATAAAGCCACATCAGAGACATCGATCGACGTTTCGGATGATGTGCCATCGAGCGGATTAATAGTCAGAATCGAATCGAACGCTTGATTCAGAATGCGGAATTACACAAAATTGGCGCATAAATTAAGATATTTATGTGTTCAGTAAAACTTGTAGTTAGACCAAAAAAATTGTTTGTTTCAAAAGGTTGGCAATGCTTTTGTTAGCCGTCAGTAGGTACTAGTGATCTTTCCCGAAGTTGATTCCGAAATATTTACGTAGTTCATAATGCTCTGATTCTCGTCCATTTTCATCGACGAGGTTGTTTTGACGTTAATATACTGGAAAATTTTGAGAGAAATTTCTATAGTTATTTGTGGCCTTTTTTGTATGGATAATTCAAGACACTTAGCTGAATCCCAAAAAAATTGTTTAGGGTATTCGGTAAATCTTTTGGGCTGTTACATAATTATCAGGAGTTCAGTACAATTTAGTGGCAGCAAGACCAGGATGAAAGAACGTCAGCTACAACTATCACTTCGCTGAAGTTATGAAAACATGTCCAATAGAAAATTGAATAGCGACATCAATTACTGTTTTCAGGAATTGGAGTTAAATCTTTAGAAGGTTTTGTTCGCCCTTGTAGCAAAGGGAAGTACAGTATTTGCTGCAACTGCCATGTACAATGACGACCTTGCGTAAACTGCTGACCTCTTAAGGCAAACTCAGATCAATCTTGCAACAGGTAATCGTCAACATACTTCAATTTTGAGCATTTTCAAGAAAAGTTCGGAAATAGTTTCCTTACGAACAACTCCAGCGTAATAAAATTAAGGAATGATTTTGTCAAAATACTCAGGACTGCGATGTATAAAGATGCACGCTCAGAAACTTACAGATTTCAATGCTAATACAGTTCTGCAATCGCACCTAAAACGAAGGAAATCACATCACTTCTTTCTGAAGGTCAAGAGGTTAGTTTTGGTAGTGTTCACTTTGAGTCTGCACAAGAAGCACCATACAACCATGTGCTCTGCTGTTCGTGAACAATCCCCATAGAGAGCAGCTATGCCATCCGCATACTGACACACCAGGACTCCGGGGATTTCCTCACATAGACCACTCACCTTGAACTTAAAAAATACTGGGTCCAGCATGGATTTTTCTTGTATTCTTTGGGCATACCACCGTTCTTTCAGATAAGATGACAGCTCCAAGCAGTCACCACGCTCTTCAATAATTAAAGTATTAGAATACCACAGCTCCAATATATAAAATAACACAACTAATCTGCTGTGTGTTTCATCTAATCCCGTGGAGTAGGTACTTATTCGGCTAGTTCACCATCCTGAATGAAGAAGCAGATCAAGGATGAGCTCCAAAACCGACAACTGGATAGCTAAGTGGGACAGTTGGTATGTTAAAATGTTAACCGAGCATATCGGCTGTGGTTGTGAATCTTTCAGAATTGTGCCTTCTCCAGTTTTGGTTGTTATATTTGGGTGATTAAGTTTGTTAGTTCATTTGTGTTCAGAACGAGGTCGAGTACTGCGAGAAAAACCGTCAGAGTCACATCTTTCCCTCCTGCATTGATCATGAACGAGTGGACTGTTTGTTATTTTGTACCATATATTCAAGTCTCTTTCATGTGTGCGATAATTTTTTCATCTCTGTGTTGACCCCTTCGTTTTTCTCAGACCCTAGTCTATAATTTCAAAGAGGAAGATTTTAATCAAAATAGTACAATAGAATATTGCAAGTTACTTGATTTATCTAAAATTCTTGTGGATAACAGTTAACAGTTAATAGTTTCACTGCGAATACCTCCTCATTTTAGCCTTTATATACATAAAACTTAAACATGAAATATTTGGTTTTCATGTTGCCGCACAAAGTATATGTAAAATTGTAAAGCTGTTGAAAATCTGAGTCCTTAGCTGAAGGAATATTTCGAATATTCTCGGTTTATTCGTATATATCAATTGTTATTTTCAATCTGGAATTCCGCTAATGATTTTGTTTTGTGTAATGAATTTTTTGTGTTTTTCTATTCTCGTACCGATGCTTGTTTCAGTTTTTCTTATATAAAAATCTACAAAAACAAAATTATTCTGATTATTTTTCAAATATCGTTTGTCCAGCCCAATCATCAACATAATCGTTACGAGTTTATCCAAAATTATATTTATTTGATGTGTACATTTTATCCAGGAGTATTTCTGATTTACTATCAAGGCAAATATCCTCTGTTCTTATAGTAAGTAGTGAGTAATAATGATTGATGTAATTATTGATTATATTAAATAAAAATAGTAAAAATTGTTAAATAAAATATTAATAAAAATTGTAAAATAATCAAATATTTCAACAATGTTACTAAGAATTTGTTGTAATTTATTGAGAAATTCTCATAATTCAAATCATTTCAGTAAAATTCACACTTCAACAATCATTTCGAGTAGTAAAAAAACTAGATTGACTACCAGAATTGTTGCCACAACGATTGAGAACTATAGTAGCTCATATAGGAAGAAATTACCTATAAGGAGAGTATATCAGGGTCTTTTAACTCCTCAAATTCATGCTGGAAAGATATTTTCTTTCTCTTCCAGTATCGTGGGAATAATTACATAGCCGTTCCTTTATAAAGAAATCCTTAATATAGAAAATGTGAATAGCTTTATATTCTTGTGTAGGATTTTTCACACTTGTGACAGTTAGACTATATTAATGAAAAAGATACATATGGTGTGCCACAAGGAAATGTGATGGGTCCTCTTTTGTTTATAGTTTATATTCATGATATGTATAAGGTCTTGAAAAATTCATTTGTTAACTTGTTTGCTGATGACACGCTCATATTTGTCTGTGGGAAAACAGCTCATGAGATAGTTCCTGTACTTAATGTAGAATTACAATGTGTGTATGAATGGCTGTGTCGAAACAAATTGAAGTTGAATTGTATAAAAACTAAATGTATGGTTATCGGATCTAAAGTTAATTGTTAAAAATTTCATGAATCGGGACATTCGTTCTATCTAGAGGGGAAAAAATTGAGACTATTTTTGACACTAAGTGTTTGGGAGTTATCTTGGACCCACAGTTGAGTTTTAACGGTCATGTTGAATATATATGCAAGAAGATTGATAAAAAAATTGGGTTTTTTAGCGTATATCGCGTTTATTATCTCAATGGACAAAAATACTAGTGTACAATACCATGATTTTTCCTCACTTTTCATATGTTTGTTCATTATTGATATCTTATACTGATGAAGAGTTAAGTAGGTTGCAGTTGCAGCAAAATAAGGTTATGAGAGTTATATTGAATTGTGATAAGTATACTCCTATTAAGAATAAGCTGGACAGGCTGAATTGGTTTGATGTTAGGCAGTTCATCAGAAGAGCGAATTTGATATTGGTATATAACATTGAACATGATCGTCAGCCTGGCTATTTGAAATCATATTTGAAGGTAAGATCGAATTTTCATGGGTATGGGTTGAGGTCAAATAAGAATTTTAATATTTCTTTAGTGAAAACTTCTAACTAGCAGAAGACTTTATTTTATGATGGAATTCGCTTTTCCAATGGTCTGCCTGATGATATTGAGAGTGCGCCTACTTTAAAAGTATTTAAGAGATTGCTTGATGTGTATTTGCATAGTTGTATTGTTGTGTAAATTAAGAAAACTGTTGTTTTATGTAAATAGCAGAAGGCTAAATGAAGATATTATTATAATTATAATTATTATTTCTTCTGTATCACAAAAAATACTGAATTTTAATTAGAAGATGTGGTGGTACCTGATGTACCTGGAATGTTTACTACTTTATTGCTAAAAGCTCTTTTCCTAGACCCAATCATGTTTATAGTTCCTGAGCATCACGAAAGGCTAATTGGATATGATAAACCCATGGATTTCAAATTATATGAATCAGGCACAAAAGTAAATGTAGATAAAAATAAAGCATAATTGTTTGAATTTCTAACTATTAATTTATATATTGTCACTAGAATATTAAATATATAATCAGGATATTTACAGGGTGTTTTCAACTCTTTGTTTGTTCTTCTTTTAGGCTTTAACTATTCTTCTTTTAGGCTTCATCTGACAATCAAAGTGGGCACCATAACTTTTGTTGTCAGCGGTCCTAAATGCGTTGACTTAAAAAAAGTTTCTAGTATGACTCAACTGCTACGCCAGCAAGATACCTCTTAATTTCTCTGAAATTTTATTGGCGATTTAAAAGTATTAATCATTGATTTTACCAAAGTGACACTCATTTTTCAATGTTGATGACTTTTCTGATCAATGATCGTCTTCAATTCAACGAATAAGTTGAAATCTGCGAAACCATTCTTAATATCGTTTACTTCTCACAGCATCATTTCAGATGCCCAAGTATTTAAATTTTTTTACTCTCACTATGAGCTTGAGTTACATATTTATGTGCAGTTTTCGAACTTATAAAGTTTTCTGTAGGTAATATTTTCTGAATAGACCTGCTATTCTTCTCTTTCGTAATTTTGTTTATCGCTGTTCTCGTAAAATAACATGAAGAAATGTTTCTAGACGTTTATTCGTATTTCTGTCTACAGTCACGAATTAATTTGAAATGACTATAATGTTAAAATGAGACCTAAGGAAGCTCTTTTGTTACCGAAGAACTGATATATTATCAGACCTGCGTAGTTCTCGATAACAATGCAAGTTTGCTTTTCTCTAATTTTTCTCTTCAATGCGGTTGATTCAATTGTATGAGTTCCTAAGCTCGGCTCGGTGCATTCCCGGAAACAAAAGTTATATTCCTGGAAATTTATCTGCTTCCTTCCGCATGGAGTCTCATTTTCAACTTGTCCTGTCCAGGTCTCCGTTGAAAACTACTAAATCTTTCATATTCCATTAAAACTGGTCTTTGGTTTATTGCAGGAGGTATTTTCTAAAGACTCTATAATGGAAACTCTTGACACATTCATACATATCTGTTTTGTGAACATCTTTTCAATGGCTTGATGTCTATATCCGTGCTAGTAATATTTAGCTTCCATTGGACACCGAGTCAAAGAAATAAATAATTTTCAATCCTCTTCCTTCTAGATATTAGCTTCAGAACTAATTCATAACTGATTCGGTATTGATTTAATACGCATGCTCGGTTATGAACTGGTTCGGTAGAATTATTTCTACCCGCGAACGATTTTAGAACTAGTTTAGGGAATTTTCAAATCACTGTTGTTGTCATCGAATAATATGCCGTATACCACTTGCAATTGTCATTCTAATCAAAGAACAATACAATAACACATTATTCTATGGAAGTCGACTTATAAGTAAGCAACCATTTTCCAATTTATTTATTTGCTAAAGCATAAGATAGCAAGATACGTTTAGTCATTTAGTGATAGTAAGATTTCAGAAATGTCCCAACAACCAGTTCCTCAAAGTAATCGACATTCTTTGGAATTTCAACAATATCCAACATATCTTCCAAGTCTTCATCGGAAGATGAAAAATGATCAGACATGACTGGAATATCCACCTAAAAATATGTATATTTTTATTGAAGATAAACTTAAGAGTAGACCAATCATATAACTTACTTGTTAAAACAGACGGTATAAATTGAAATATGAAATATGTAGTACACGGTAATTCCAGCCAAATGAAATACAGGATACTTAAGTGAACAAACTGTTAGTTTCCGTTTCGTTGCCATGTGGCATGTATAAACAAATCATAGAAATAATTTTCTATGATACCAATTGCCAAACTATCGTGAATGTGCAAGTCCCCAACTTACAATTCTAGATTGATGCTCCGAACCGGTAGAACCAATTCCGAATCGACTCCGAACCAGTCCCAGTTTATCAGCGAACACAGAACTGTAACTAAAGGTTCGGAACTGGGTGATCCGCGAACGTCAAAATTCAAACTGCGCTTGCGAATAGTTCTGAATCGGTTCAGAATCCTTACCGCGAACAAAGCTAGTGTCTTCAGTGCTCTATAAATTGAATTTCGAAATTTCTGCCTAAGAAAAGCAGTCGTACAATGTTTTCTTCTATATCTATGAATTTTCTTATCTAAATATCGGTCATATCTATGCCTTTCCCTGTTAATAAGTTTTTGACGTCGTTTGTTTGTTCATATTTCGAACTTTCCTTAGCACTTGGATTGCAAATCATTGCTACTTTCAGCTAGTTAATTCACTGAACTCTATGACTAAATTATTTCAAATTTGTTCGCTTTATTGACATCGACATCGATGACACTCGTGATCGCAGTTTTTAAGGTTTTTTATTTAGCTTCTGCTTCCCAAAAAGTCTTTATCCTCTCTGAATGGTCTTTCTTCCTTTCATCTGTCTATTTTGTTTCAGATTGGCGCCATGATTTGTAATCAAACTTCACATGAACGATCTTCGAGATTTTTTATGTTTTTCTGTTTCAGATCCTTGTGACCGCCCTTTTAGCCACCCTGTGTCGCATTTAATCTTTGTTATTATATTTAGTAGTTTCTTCGGTATTTTAGACCTTTTTATCATGTATACATGTGCATAACACTTTGCTCGTCGTTCTCTGATTTCTTACCTTGTTGTATTTGTCTTTTCATTAAGTTCCTTCTGAGACCTTTTTATCCAAATGCCGTTTATTGATTGGCCATGGAATCTTTTTGAGAAGTTTTGATTCTTGTTTTTTTATTTCTCTATGTTTTGAATGACCTTCAATAACCATTGTTTCAGCTGCGTAGATTGATTCAAGAAAAATCATTGTGTTATAATGCCTTAATTTAATACCTCTCGAAATGCACTTTTCATTATGGTACGCAGATGTTACCCTGTAGGCCCTTTGGAGCTTGGTAATTCTTTGTTCGTTAGCGATTTGGTTTAAATTGATTTTGGTACTTCATAATTTCTACGAGGTATTAAAATGGTTGACTTATAGAATTTCACAATGTTTTGCGTTTAACGAAGATTTATTTTTTGTTCCTTTTCTATATATTTGATTTTTTTTGTTTTATCATAAGAAATTCGTAATCTGGTTTTCTGTGTAATTTCATGTAGTTTTTCTTGGGTGAGAATCGCTTCAGTTCTGTTTGTGATAATAGCAATTTGTATTTCATTGTTTAAATTATGTTTGACGTTTTGATATCTATAGTAATTAATAGAATGCAATTATTCATTTGTTTTGAAAAAGTTGTGATATAGAACGGAACGTCAACGAAAATAAAGGTTTCAATATTAGAATAAGTCTGTTATTGCTAAAAACATTGAAAATATATATTTATATATAAGATTGTGCATTTGGCCATGTGATCGAATGAAACTAAAGTCTACCATTTTCCATTTAAGAGGCCATTTTTTTCATTTCGGTGAAGGGGCTGATAGCACGTGAAAAATTCAGCAGTTCTAAAATGGAAAAAAGGAAAAAGCCGGAGTTAGGTACACAACACCATCATAAAGTTAAAAGGAAACCTTAAATATTAAAAGCCACGTGTTTATGCGTAGCCAATTCAGATCCGTAACGAAAAAAAAAGAAGTCGAATCATTTCAAAGAGATCGTCGTACAACATTTCAATTTGCCATGAAGATTAAAAACAAACATAGCCAAAAATTGTTTAAATTCTCACGACGCTTTCTAATATTAATTTGAATCGACAAAAATAGTGAACAACATATTGACGTTTCGGTTTCTTTTAGGCATCATATCCGTACAATTATTGACATTTCCTTCTCTACTGCTTTTTCATTCGTGATATAAATGTCCCTTTACGAGTTCTAACATTTTCGTAGTTTCCCCCTTCCTTTGGGTTATTAATGATTTACGAGTACGTAATGAGTTGGCGTTGACGCTTTTTCAGTATTTCGTGTTCGAGCCTCCCTTGATCGTTTCGTGATGAAGTCCTACGTTTGTTGTTTCACTTGCAGAAGTCGTCGCATTTAATCGTTGTTAAACTGTTGGAAAATGTTCGAATTCATCGAAAAATGTCCGCAGTGGCGTAGATACCAACTGCAGTATATATTTATATATATTATTATGATTTTCTCATTATAATTTTTATTCTTATTATTTGATTAAAAATTTGATGTAATTTTCTAATGAAATTTATTTGGGATTTACTCTCTCTTTCTCTCTCAGGGTGGAAGATTTTTAAAAATTTAATTTTTCAAAAAATAATATTTCTGATGATTTTAAATATACATTCTTCAATTGCATATTCTATTAAAAAATGAATAATACTGAACAAAAAAAACTTTAATCTTCTCTGATTTGATATATTTGAATTTCGTGCATAGACTTGTTTTCTATAATGCTTCAATCAATTTCAATTTAGTATTATCTATGGCTTGCATTTGTCTAGAAACTTCAAAATTGAGGCTATGTTTTCACAGTTAGCTACAGCTTACAGTAGTTACAGTGTAGTTACAGTAAACAATTCCATTGCTAATTGATGAGACCGATACTTGGAGAAAATTAATATCCATAATGAAACAATATTTAGAATTTTCTCATAATTTTAATATTAATACGCATGACGACGTTTCGAAGTACTACTTCTTTATCAAATGCTGAATTAATACTGAGTATTAATTGTTAGTACTAAATTAATACTAAATTATTAACTGGCAGCATGAGCTGGAATCCCATTTACACTTGCCATCAACGCCATCTTGAGACTGTTCAGAAAAGGTTCTTGAAATTCTTAGTTTGGAGGGAGGATAAAGTTTATCCACAGAGAGGAGTCAATCATGACTAATTATTGAGTCAATTTAGTTTAATCTCATTGCAGAGCAGGAGAGAAACTTTATCACTAAAATTTTTGTACAAATTACTGCACAATAGTAGATTGTCCTCCTCTCTTGTCCGCTTTGAAATTTCGTGTTCCTAGACAAAATTCTCGTACTACAGAATTATTCCACCTAGATACTCCGAGGACCAACTCCCTAATACAATCCCCCATTTGGTTTATGGAATCTACATTCAATAGAGTTGACAATAATTGTGACATTCACTTTGACTCCATAGAATTTATTATCAGGAGTTATGTGAACGAAGAAAATTTACTAAAATGATTTAGATTGAGTTCTTCGTAATATTTAAATGAATGCCATAATGTAGTTATAAGTAACTATTTTTCAGATGAGATTGAGCTCTTTGTTGTTAATTTTCATTTTAATCATTTAGTTAGTATTCAACATTGTTATTATCTTCTGTGATTGGGTCTTATATCTGTTGAGAATAAAAAACTTATTATTGTTTTGCATGAGTTCAAATAAAATAAACATGGTTTTGAAGCAGTATCAGACAATAGTGAGACATTATTAGTCGCTTGAAACGAAATCTGGAAAGACAGCAGTCCATGTAAAGTAAATATAAATTCAACGAAATAATATACGTCAACTCACAAAATGACCTCGTGTTGGATAATGCACGAAGGATTTCGTAAATAATAATTAGATTATAATTAGATGGTAAATTGAACATGTAGTGTTCGATCGACAGGGTAAAGAAATAAACCAAACATGTCGTATGATGCAAACAACTACTATTTCATTGAGACAATGCATCATTATGTGTGTTTTGAACAACTTGTTATATATATCTGGCCCCTATCAACTTGACTCTTTGCGTAATCGAAAGTAATAGTTCATAGCTTGGAACAAACGAGCCCCATGCTCCCCTTCTCGTTACACCACCGGTTATACCACTCGGTCGCGTGAACGTTGACATGCTATGTGAAATGAAAACTTACGTATTATAAATCATAAACATTTCGTGTGGGCGATACGAAATTGATGGAATCTTTTGTTGTTTCAAAGCTGTGACACACGATAGAAAAGGCCGTAAAAATATTTGTGTCGAAAGACATCCGGCTCCTTCGCCATTTCGCATTCTAAATGCGAAGAATTGGTTTGACAAGAGTAATGTCTATCCGGGTCTATTTTTCGACAATGTTTATATTTAGATCGGACAAATTATCATGCTTTCCTTCTCAATAAAAAATAATGGTTCTCGATTACATAAAATAGTGATTATAATGAGACGTTGTGTGCATACTAGGTATATACATAATTACGTTGTTAGCAATATTCTGTTCAAAATTCCGCTCAGAATGCTCCTAAAAACGTAATTTTTCATAAAATATTGAATTAATTGACTAATATTTATTTACTACCCACTTACAGTTTCATAAGCTATTGGCTATCCGGTTTTGTTAAAACGGGGGTGCTTCTAACGGGTGTTTTTTTAGAGGTATAGAACTTTAAGTTGGCATTACTGTTGAAGATGACGACCGATTTAACAGTTGAGAAGTGATTTATTCTCAGTTTGGTTTGGCAATTCATCATGAATAGACTCACGCCAGAACAACGCTTGCAAATAGTGCAATTCTACAAAAAAAACGAGATTGACGTTGTTCCCGATTTTCATAAGCGAATTTTGTTTAGCGATAAAGCGCACTTCTGGTTGAATGGCTACGTCAACAAACAAAACTGCCGCATTTGGAGTGAAGATAATCCTCAAGTTTATGTCAAAACACCGTTACATCCAGAAAAACTGATTGTTTGGTGCGCTTTATGAGCTGGTGGAATCATTGGTCCGTACTTCTTCAAAAACGATGATGGCCAGAACGTTACAGTCAGTGGCGATCGGTATAGAGCCATGATTGCTAGCTTTTTCATTCCTGAATTGAACAACCATGATGTCCAGCAGCTGTGGTTTTAACAAGACGGCGCAACATGTCACACAGCTCGTGCCACAATCGATTTATTGAAAGACACGTTTGGTGACCGCCTAATTTCACGTTTTAGACCTGTGAATTGGCTTCCAAGATCTTGTGATTTAAAACCGCTAGACTACTTTCTTTGGGGCTATGTAAAGTAAAATGATCTGAACGCTTGATCATTTGGAAGACAATATTCGCCGGCTTATTGCGGATATACGGCCACAAATGTTGGAAAAAATCATCGAAAATTGGACGTCCAGATTGGACTACATCCAAGCAAACCGTGGCGGTCATATGCCAGAAATCATATTTAAAATGTAATGCACAAGATTATCTTTCGAATAAAAAACAATTCTTGTCAATCGAATGATCCATCGTTGTTTTATTCCAATTTAAAGTTCTCTAAAAAAACACCCATTATTCAGATTCATGCTGACGTTCTACCATCCTTACGATGGTCTCTTTTTCCTGTTTTACACCTCCAAGTTTCGCTTAAGCTTTGGGATAAAACGTTATTCCAAGTTCTCGCGGTGTTTACAAACGTCGAAAGACCAAGAACATATGTGCAAAACTTGGTATTTATAAATTCATTTCATGTTCTTTTTTGCATTGTGGAGGCACATAATTCTAATAGTCAAATGTCCTTTTTTCGGCTTAGTTTCACAACTTTCGAGAATTTTAACTTTAAATTTCAACCAACAAGACCAGGTTTAAGGGCATGAATATTGATTGCCTGCCTAAGTTGCTACATGTAGAATTCAAAGTTTCCTAGTCTAGAAATGTTCTAATGCTGATCTATTTATCTGTCTTGGCAAAAATTTATAGGGTGGATAATTGTTTGGACTGCCCGTGCAGAACTCTGTTCCTTTTTTCCCCATTTTTCCCGCTATATTCAATATGAATTCTAGAATAAATATAGAGGGCAGAGTTAGTATTTTATTTCCTATTGAATATTTCACATAGAATTCAGTGGATTGGAGACGCCTTATTATCCTCTTTTGCGGAAATTCTTCTTCCAAACAGTTGAAATTCCTCATAATAGAGTACTAAAGGATAGGTGAGTATGTATGATTGGATAGTATACACCCACAAGATCATTTTCCACAATACTAGTCATCAACTGGAGAAGAGCATAGTAGCCTCTACTGAGTTTTCTGCAAATATGGTTCACATGAGACTTCCATCTTAACTCCGAGCCAAGAAAACATCCCAAATATTGGATCTCATGGTTATTGGTATTCACCAAGATATAAGCAGCATAGTTCAAAGTATTCCTCGGTATTCTCCGTAGGTATTTGTCTAAAGCAACACCCAACAAATTAATAGAGTCCTCAATGGTCTCTGAATCTCTTACGCATATACAAACTCCTAAAATCCATTTTATATTGTTCTCTATTCTTGAATGGCGGAGTTTCCGAGTGGAATTAGTTTTTCATCGACAGATCTCTCTCTCCATGGAGGGTTGATAAGACGTAAATTGTTTTTCTGTTTTATGAACTCGTTCCATCCCTGCGTAATTGGAATTCTAGAAGAGAAGTGAAACGTTACGAACGGCTACGCCGGATCAACGTTGTTCGAAAGAATTATAAATTTTTGGAATAACTTTTAACTTTTATCCGCCAGACGATCTCTTCAGTCTGAACGATATTTCAGTTAGAAATAGAGAATGAAAAAAGTTTCACGGTCGAACGAGAAGCTCGGATAATATAATTCAATTTTTCGACGTTACGGAATTTGGGCATCGCGAACTATTTCCCGGGCATAGATCAAGTCGGGTAAATCCCTTTCCGAATTGATATCGTCTTCGTTTTCTGCTGTGAGAGCGATTTTTCCAAGAATAACGTATCGAGAATTCTGAAAACTTCTGATACTTCGTGAAGATTCGTTCTCTGAGTGAAATTAAATGATATTTTCATGATAAGGGGTGAATCTAGATGTCCAAAAACAATACATAAAGGTGGAATGTAATCTTATATCACATCACTAGAGACCGGATAGTATGCAACATGAGAAGCTTGTTAAATATATGCAAATGTGCGTGAAGAATACTTGAAATATGTACGGAAATTGGTAGAATATGCGAAATAAAATATTACTTAAAACTAATTTTAGTTGAACCTTGAAAAAAAAGATTATACATTTCAGAAACATTACAAAACATTAAAATTCTTGTTTTGAGGAACGACCATTAAAAGACATTACGAATTTTAAACGTATTGTTCCGACTGTTCAGCGGCAAGATTTAACGTCCTCCGGTCTCCGTGGCTTAATCGGGAGAACAACCGACTATGGTGCGGTAGAACTCGGGTTCGAACCCCGCTGAAGGTATGGGTATGTCTAGGATTTAAGTAGTTTCAATGGCTGTTCGGAACCGGCTCTAAACTGTCCACCGAATTAAAAAAAAAGTCCTTCCCCATGAAATGTTAGTGATAACACTCTAATTCTATATTGCACATAAAGTCACCTAATTTAGCCAGTAAAATTGAATAATTTTAGTTTCAATTTCTATTGACAATCTTTTTGGTACTAAGATTACAATTTTTAATTGAAAATTTTCGAATTGAATTAGAATTTTAAATGATAGATTGAAATAAGAATAAATTGAGAAAAAATTAGACATTGAGGAAAAAATCGAAATTGAAGATCTCTCGTAGCTTCGAGATCCAGATTTCTACCTATTGATGGAATCCAATAGGCATGATGACAGTTTTTGAAAAACGGACCTATAATTTCCACCAATATATATTATTTACAAAAAATGCAATTTTAAAATATAAATTCACATGTTTACCTAAAACGCGCAGTCAGTGTCATGGCGCCGCTTGTGACGTCACTTTTGAGTAAACTAAAAACTAGGCACGGAGCTCGTGCAATAATTTAATTATTTTGTGTTATTAGATATGAATTCGAAAGTGTATAAGTGGTGTGGGGTCCCGCAGTGTGAAAATCCATAAAAAAATCCCAATAAGTTATTTGCATTCGTTCCTCAAAATAAAAAAACAGGAAACAAGTGGCTGAAACTTGCAAGGCTAGATTCAAAAGCAATATTGTCCTCACAAAATTGTGTGCTCACCTTTATTTTTAATCAACGGTAATTTTTTGTCTTTTCAGATATAGTTGTATATTATTGTGAATATAAACTGAACCAATATTTTTGTTTGAACGAATAATTTTGTTCGAGGGCTGAATGATCACCCTAAAAACTGAATTCAGTGCTATTGTGAACAGTCTTCTTAGGTGTAATTATTGTATCAATTGAATTAATGTAATTTTACAATGTGAGGAATGTTTCTCAGCAAATTTTATTATAATTGTTATGAATACATTCTAATTAACTCATCGACATGGATACCACTTCTCCAATTTGAGTCGTAGTTCAAACTGACAACAGATATGATTATCTGATTTCTTTCTGAAAATCATTGTTATTATCATTCCTTAGAAGCAATTTTAGATGCCGAAACTAACCAATTCTAATCGTCGATGGCAGAGGTGGCCGAATTTTTCATAATTTGAAATTTTTCTCCGCCACAATTAAAATTGTATTTTAAAAGGTTACTCTGGAAAACGTATTCAGTTTTTCAATTCAGGATACTTCGATTCTGGTACGGGTTCCAAAATTCATTAATCAGCTTCGATTTATATTTTAATTGTTAATCTCAATCTCGTCTTCATTAAATCTCACTTTGAATTATGTTGATTTTGAATGGATTCCGAAAAAAACCGACAGACGATTCAACAGAGGAAGCCAAAATTAAAAGAAGCCGACGTAGCAAGCTGTTGCAGCAAACTCTATTGCAAGAAGGAGACAACCGATGTGGCGTGAAGAATTAACGCAGCAATTTTCCGTTCAGAGGTTAAGCGACGATGTATTGATAATAATTTGTATTTGTTGATAGGCCGTATCTTCGTTCGTAATGAACAATATTTACGTTGAAGCCTACATTTGAATCATGAAAGTACTCTGCCATACATTTGTATGGCAGAGTTAACAAAGGCATACAAATGCTTTTGTTAACAGCAAATATGTTAACTCTGCCATACAAATGTATGACAGACAAAGACTTAACTCTCATCTTAAACAAATGAGGATTTATCAATAAATTGAACACATTTTCAAGAATTTCGAAAATATTCTATATTGTTCATTCGACAACAATATACGAATTCCATTACAATGCATTCACATACCTCCAAAAGTTCCTCAAGAAAAAGTCCTGCCAGAAACAATCACCGTTTAATCATCATCAAATAGTGTTACCAAAAATCGGGAAAACGGCGCAGGCGGGTTATTTATGAATTATATGAATACAAGATGACCTAATTCAGAACCTTGGGGAACCCCAAAATAGGTTGCCTAAGTTCTTGACTTCCGATGGTCAATTGCAAAATATATATTTTTAAGAAATATGATTCTACAGTAACTTGACTGGAAGTTCAACGCGATCGTATAGTGAAATTCAAATCTCTAATTAAACTAAATGAATTAACAATAGAAAAATGTCTGCCCATAGAAGTGGCTCGTTTACCAATTTCAGAACCTAATTGTTATCTTCGGGAACATGAACGCTAATCGAAACTACAAAAAGAACTCGGTATTAACGTTACCGATATTCTACGTACACGGAGTGCCCTGGTATGTATATTGTGAACGTGTCCGTGTAATTATTCTACGGATTGGAGCATCACGAAAATAATCTACGTTCGGGTAGGCACCGTTCGAGTTTGTTTTGTCGAGTTTGAGGCTGCAATATCGACGATGTTATGATATTCCGCGGTTAGAAGCGAATCCCACATCCTGTTGATTAGTTTTGTTTGGACGGGCATTAGCCGAAAGATTATCTACTCGCAACACTGGAAATTTCTGATCCACTCTCGATTAGACGAACAAAGGAAATGCGAAAATAATGAACATTGGGGAAATGGGGAGGGTAACCGGAAGAAGATTTCGACCACCAGGTAGAATTTACAAAGTGGATATTTTCGGTATTCTTGACCAAAAAAACCATATAGTATTTATATATTTATATATATATATATATATATATATATATATATATGTATATATTTATAGATATTCTTTTCTATTTTCATGCCTGTATAAACCTAGGCATGAAAATAGAAAAGAAGAAATTTACGGTATTTACCTGCAATTTATGTTGTTTGTTTTTGTAACAGCCGTTTACATATGTTTCAAGCTAATTGGCTATCATCAGAACGGCGTAGTTTAAGTTATTAGATGTTCTGTAAAAGGTACCTTTTACAGACGCCACGTAGACGACTGTCTTATAATAACAACTCCCTTAGAAATAGAGAGGTTTTTACTAGATTTCAATGATGCACATCCATCCTTAAGGTTCACGTTAGAGGAAGAGAACCAAGATAGTTTGGACTTCCTAGACATCACCGTCATAAGGGGAGACAACAGAATACTTACGAGGTGGCACAAGAGAAAACAAAATACAGATCACATTTTAGATTTCGATTCAAACCATCGAAAAACCAAAATCGAATCAACCAAATAAAAGGCACTGTCATAGGTTACATAGACCGAACTTACATCTCCGGAACTACGTCCAAGAATGGTTAGGGAGATAAAAGAAATATTATTGAAGAACCACTATCCTAAAAACATGGTAACAGGGCTTTTAAAGTAGGGAATAAATAGAATCTACAACACTGATAACAACACAAAAGAGAAGAGAAAACAGTTGAAAATACCACAAGAATCTCAATACCATACATGGGAAGTTCTTCTTACAAGATAAAGGACATTTTAGAACCACACAACATAACGATAGTCCATAAACCACAAAATTAAGTAAAAAGTGTAGTAGGTTAAAAGCAGTAACACCTCTTAAAAAAATCTAGTGTAATATACAGCATACCATGTGGTAATTGTGACAAAGTATACATAGGACCAACATCACAGAGACTGCAAGATAGAATTAATTCTCATAAATACACGAAAAACTCAACAACAGCACTGAACAAACATAAAAAACAGCAAAAACATGAATTCAACTACGAAGACACAAAAGTACTTGCAGTGGAAAAAACAAAACGAAGAGAGAAATATTTGAAATGCTACATACTGACTAATTTGGAGAAAACGGTAAATGACAGACTAGACATTGAAAGATTAAGCCAAATTTACTGTCCATTATTGAAAGAGAGAACATTATGAAAAAAAGAAGAAGAACATTGACACCATGAACTTCACGGTCCAGAAATTAGAACCATGGAATATTCAGAGAAAGTTAACCTTCAATTTGAGAAATTTTGACTTAACGCCGAAAAATTATTTTCTAAGCTACGGTGTAAAAATTCGTAGTTTAAATTAGTCTCATTTAACAGATAATTACATACGTCTCTGTTTTCCATTTTGTTTGACATCTTAGGTGAGATAAACATTTTTTGCGAAGTCGACATATTTTTATATTTGTTTGTTTTAATATTTTGTAGATTTATTCTGCTGAAGAAGGAGGGAAAACGTATGAAACGTTTAGAAAAATAAATAATATCGAACCCAGAACAACCAAGATTCAGTGTGAATTTCTATATATCTCTATAGATCTCTATAAGGTCGATACCTATATAAGATATCGATTCCAGTATTTCTTGAACATTTATTCCTTGAAAGATAATAGAAGCATCACATCGTATCCGTTCACATAGCTCCACTATAACATTCGTTTGAATTTTTCGAATGAAGGTTCTATTATTCATTTTATTATACACCGAGATAAATATATATTGGAACATTTATTGCACACCTCATTAATGGGAATCTGAAGTATTAGAACACTGATTATTATAAAATGACTGCATAAAAATTGTCTGCTATTTTTAAACGTCGAAATGTTCGTTAAGTGGGTAGATTGAAAGTGAAAGCCGTCATTTGCAACCTCGTTTATCAAAATCATCGTTGAATAATGGCCGTACGGAAAAAATAACACGATTCCCTCTAATCGGCTTTTATATCGACCAAATAATACACTTTCAGTTTTCGTCGATAAGCGATATCGCGATAATAAGCGATAAATATGTCATTAGAGTATTTGTCACTCTCTCACGGGTTTTATAGAAATAGTGCACTTTTGTGTATTTTGATGAGATTGATTGGATTGCGGCAAATAGTCCTGTGTGTACTCTAGATAAGATTCAATGTAAGATACGTGTACAACTAGTAAACGATACACGAGTACTCACGCCTTATTTATGTCACAATGTTCATAAATAAATACGCATATTTTAGTACTGAAGGTATGCCCCCAACACCTCACAAACTATGACAGCGTAAAAGGATAGATGTCCTACATGATTGTTATTTACAATCGTTTTATTAATTTTCATTAATTAATTTTTTATAATGGTGTATTTACCATGTGAAGGGCATACAAGTGGGTATCAAAAAAATAAACGAAAATCGAATAAATGTCAAATGTCCCGCCTTTGCAGACGATATTGCTAACATCACAAACAACAGAACTGAAGCCATTCTCGCCGTAGAAAAACTACATGAAATTTAGCAGAAAACCGGGTTACAAATTTCTTATTTTTAAACCAAATACATCGAAGAAAAACCAAAAAATAAATCTGCTCTTACCTCAAAATATGGTGAAATTCTGCAAGTTGCCTATTTTAAATACCTCGAAGAAGTTATACAGTGCTCAGGTTTGGAATTACCAAATTCCAAAATGAAAATCACAAAACGTGCATTTCGAGAGGCGCCAAATTGAGGCATTATAACACGACAATTCTTCCAGAAGCAATCTACGCATCTGAAACAATGGTTATTGAAAGTCATTCAAGAATTGAACAAATAGGAAAACAAGAACGGAAAAATCTCAGGAAGATTTACGGGCCAATCAATAGGAACGGCATTTGGATGAAAAGACAGAATGAACTTTATCAAAAGACAAATACAATAACGGAAGAAATCAGAAAACGATTAGCAAAGTTCTATGCACATGTCTACAGAATTAAACAGTCCAGAATACCGAAGAAACTACTCGATATACGTACTTATAAGGAGTAAATGACGAACAGAATTGCTAAAAGATGTCCAAAAAGATCTACAACAGATCAATATAAAAAATCTCGAAATTCGCACTGTAAAAGTCGAGTGTCGCTGTAAAATCGCACATGTGAAGTTTGAGCAAAAATCAAATCGCCAACCTGGAATAAAATGGACAGATGAACGGAAAAAAGAGCATTCAGAGAGGATGAAGCGTTTTTGAAAGGCAAAAAAGATGAAGCGAAAGTCCTAAGAATTGCGAATTCAAGTTCAATCGCTCTCCTTATGAGGAACAATCGCCATAATAATTATTATTATGACCTTTATATATCAATCCGTTAGTTGAGAAGAACATCTGTGGTCATTAAGCTTCGTCGATTAAAAATTTAAATCAAACTGTTCACTTAATATTTCAAAAATATAATTGTGAAACATTATTCAACTATAATGATTTTTTTTTATTTGTGAAACATCAAGCCATGAGCTTGTTTCACCAAGAGAAAGCGGAAATTCAATCTCAGTTAGTAGAAATAGGATATGTCCAGATTTCGATTAGACGTGGTGATTATTGTGAATTCTTCTAAAATTCAATGTGTGTTGTTTAAGCAGAGTGTTCAGTATTGATACATATTTTGTGAGGACTTCAATCGACCAAGAGAGACGTATATATACCTTACATTGAAACAAATACCACTCTGGATGGTACCATGTAGCAGGCTGTTTTGTGCGATCAAACGTATATGTTGATGTATCATTTTTATCATCCAACTAAAACAAATACATCATTCTGCTGTAAAAATTATTGACAAAAGTATCGAATTTTTCACAACTCCTTGTTTCCATAAATTAATAATATTGTTTCACTTTATGTGGTTTATTTTCAGTTTATGATCTAAACTGGTACAAATAATGTTTGCAGTATTGAAAAATTTATTTTTTTCGTTCTTCATTATTTTTGTCGTTTCTGCATTTTTTTCTTCCTGCGATTTTTTTTTAAGAGAGATTCTTAACCGATTGAGATTTGCATTTTTCATCAAAAATTAAAAGATATATTCCAGTTTTGATGCTGACGATGTTACATTATGGAATGTCACATTATGGAATGTTTATCAAATATTATTTTCATTATCTATTCTTCATTTCTTTTTGTCCGTTTGTTGTTTTGTTTGGTCGTTAGTTTTTTCCTTCAATAAAGTGTAAGTCTTATGGGAATGAATGTATTATTATCATGTTGTGATAGGAAGTGTTGAAAGATGTCTTATTTTTGTGATGAAGCCATATGTCGTTAAGTGCGATCATTAAAATTTTTCATCATTTCGAAGGTTTTTCGTGTGTACTGCTTACTTCCTTTGTATTATACCTACTATTTGAAAAATTGAGGGAAATGTTGCAAATGCTCCTTAGTCTACTCTATATCGACATTGGAATGACACCGAATAAAAGTTCGACGAGCCAATACTCATATAAAAAGATATTTACGGTTTTCCAATTCCATAAAGTGACATCGATCCATTTTCCAGGCTCGGAAATAAATAATGGATTGTGGGGATGTTTTATCGAGAACCAACCGATAATTATGTAGGCTCTGTGTTATTTATATTCGAATGATGTCCCCAATTATTCATGCGTAGCAAACAAACAAATTTTTCAAAAAAAAAAAAAGTACGGAGTTAGTCTGTTCGTGACAAAGACGAGTGATGTTAAAAACACCAATAAAAAATTACGTCTTTTCTATAACGTTCGCGTTTCAAAGCGACCACCAGTCGTTTTCTGTTCAAGAAGTAAAAGGTCGCAGAATGTGAATTCTGAGGTTTCCAGCAACGTGTTCTAAAAATGTAGGACGAAACGTTGGCGATTTCCAGTTTTTAATCGGGATTAAGAATAAATTTTGGGAATTTAGGTCGAAATAAAAGCCCCCAGGCGCCAGTTTTTCCGCCCCACAGGCATCGGTTTAAACTGAGATCTTAACGTTACATTTCTGCGATATAGTGAATATTTTTGATTTGAATTTATAATTTCATAAAACGCGTGAGTCACACTGTTATCGTAATTATACACATTTAATTTTTTTCAACCGCCAATGTGTTATTTCCAATTTTTAATATTTCTTTGTTTTGAAATAGACCACCAAAGTTCTTAAGAAACGAATTTTCTCACATTGCTTTATTTTTTAGAAATTGCCTTTTTTATCATAAAAAAAATTTTCTCTAACAAGGTTGATTTTACTATTGCAATATCAAAATTTCGTCCAGATTTAATATCATAATCATGAAAATTCTATCCAAATAAGCACTTTAGTATTCTGGAAGGAGATTGCGTTTGAGCTTATAAATTATAACCATATTGGCCTTTTTTATACTACATTCAGCCAACTTAAAGTAAACAACATATTCTCAATAGGAATGCATCTATCACAGCCCAAGATAATCCTCATCACCTTATTTTGCTGTAATAGTAATCTATATATTTCTTTTGTGCAATGACATCAAAAAAGAACAACAATAATTAAAATAAGACATAATTATGGTTTTATAAATCAACATTTTTGTCCGGTAAAAATATGATTGGATATCCTAGAAAAAAATCCAATCTTTTTACCTATTTTTTTGCACATTTAATCAATATGAGAAGAAAAACTTAGTTGCTGATCCAGAATAACACCTAAATACTTTGTTTACATTCACAGATAAATTTAAGTCCAAATATTTCCTACAGTTTGCTTTTGATCCAATAACCATACATTGTGTTTTTGTATTATTCAGTTTCTGTCTATTTTGACATAGCCAATCATACAGAATATCAATCGCACTGTTCCAAGCATTTGTGATCTCATAATGATTTTTCTCTGAACCGGATATAAGTGTGTCGTCCGCAAATAAATTTACGAAACATTTTCTTAGATATACGAGGTAAACAATAAACAAAAGTGGACCAAGCACACTTCCCTGTGGGACACCTAACACATTCAGTCTCAGTGGAGTGTAGATCTCTCTCCATTTAATATCGTCTATAGTGAGTTATATTACATTTTATATTGATTCTTATATGAAGTTGCATACTGCGATTTGAGACTTATACCAATATTGCGTTGTGTGCATTTCAAATTGGAAGTAGCACCAATCTTGAGTTAAATAAATTGTAAAATTGTACAAGTTCGAATGTACCCAATGTTTTGATATTTAAATATCGAAGGTGAATTTTCAATATGGAGTACTTCAAATCGAGTCGTATAATTTTTCAATTTGGAATAATTTAATAGGATATGAAAAATTATCAACAATGAATTGCGAGTGAATACAAATGTGAAAAACTTATGGATGTCTTTTCTGGGTCGAAATAAAGGGTGGTTCATTTTAACCAAGGAAACCTATCTTCAGTTTTTCGCATTTGTTTTAAAATATCGTGTATGTTAGAGAGTTAACAACGTTGTAAAATCCTATTTCATTGTTATTTTCTGACAAGATTTTTCCTAATGCCTTTCCTGATCAAGATAACATCTCATCTGGCATGATGCATCGTTATTTGACTCTCTATTTTTGTTTGCAGATAAAAGCTTACGAAAAATTGGAATGTCAAGAGGAAAGAATGAAACAGGCGAGAGATATATATGACAACTTCATTATGAGGGAACTTTTAGCAAGGACTCACGTAAGATGATTATATTCACTTTAATTCTATGCTTTCTCATTTTAAACCAACATTATTCTTTGTACGAAATGAACCAGACTCGGAATTGTCCTTCCTTATTATGTTTTCATTCAGTTCTCTATAATATTCAGCCATTCGAATTGTATCCTGGAGATTATTCAATAAGATTGCTATTACTTTTCAACCAAATATTAGAGCAGAACTAATTTTCGATAAGCAATGAATAAATCCATGTGATTGTGTTGCTGAAGCCGGATTTACCAGACAATTAGTGCCTACAGTGGCACATTTAAGGACAAGTGTTGATTTTTGACCAGATTTCAAGAACATTCTTCAGCAACTCTCAAGAAGAGTTCTTTCTCCAGAAGAAACTACTCCAATGATTCAGAGACTGAGGTCAAATGTAGCACATCTTTTCTAATAGATTTTTCGTCTCAGCTAAGTATACTAGTGAGATAAGATACCACAAAAATGCTACGAGGATACAACGGGTGATTTTTTAAGAGATACGTTTTTCAGGTTGGCGGCACTGGTTGGTAATGGCATCCAAACGTCATCTGTCAAAGTGAAAAGTTTTCATTATACTCTGCCATTTCATCATGGAAAGACTAACAAACAAGCAACAATTACAAATTGTTGAAATTTACTATCAAAATTCGTGCTCTGTGAAAAATGTGTATCGTTTGTTACGACTATATTATGGTCGTCATAATCGACCTGGTGAATCATCAATTCGTGCTGTTATCACCAAATTTCGCACCAAGTTTTCTTTCTTAGCCATTAAACCATTGTCTCGCATGCGTACAGTGCGTACTGAAGAGAATATTGCAGCCGTAGCGTACAGTATTAATGGGGATCGTGATATATCAATTCGTCGCCGTTCTCAGCAATTGGGCATGTGTTACTCAACCACATGGATTTTACGTGTTTATTTGGGTTTGAAAGCCTATAAAATTGAACTTCTGCAAAAATTTGAGCCGAATGACCTACCACAACGACTAATTTTTTGTGAATCGGCCTTAGAACAGCTTAATGAAAATCCGCTGTTTTATCGAAAAATTGTGTTCAGCGATGAGGCTCATTTAAAAACGACCTTGGAAGAAACGTTACCGTCAACGGCGAACGATATGATACGGAACTTTTTTTTTACCCCTGTTGGCCGAGTTGAACTTGGTGACATGTGGTTTCATCAAGACGGTGCCACATGTCACACAGCTCGTGAAACAATGGACATGTTGAAGGATGAATTTGATGAGCAGCTGATCTCTCGAAATGGCCCTGTGAATTGACCGCCAAGATCATGCCATTTGACACCTCTGGATTATTTCTTGTGGGGTTATGGAAAGTGGTTAGTGTATGTGGACAAACTGAACACGATTGAAGCCTTACAGGATAACATAACACACGTAATTCGTGGGATACAGGCCGAAATGCTCAAAAAAGTGACGCAAAATTGGACCTTCCGAATAGACCATTTGATACGGAGCCGAGGACAACAGTTACATGAAATTATCTTTAAAATGTAAATGGCAAAGGCCAAGTTATCAATTTCAATACAAATTTCGAATATATGATGCAAATTGAAGGTTTTATTCTATTTAAAAAAAACTACGCTTAAAAAATCACCCATTACAAACAGTTTACTCAACTTCTAACTGTCAACATGTATTGTCGATTGATCGAGTCGACGAGTTACAAAAGCTTATTAGTATTCACATTTCGTAATCAAGAGTCATGTCATGTGAGTGGTGTTATCCACTCACACTACAGCCATCTTAGATTAAAGTAGGAAAAATAGTATCAACAAGAAAACGTAAGCAATGTCTTCATATACTTGTGGTACAGTTTATATGCCGCTGCAATAAGCATCTAAAAGACGTATTGAATAAGTCCGATGAGTCGAAGACTTTATCCAAGTGGCACAATAGCCTACGGTACTCGGTTTCCAAGCAGACCTTCGATAAAAGTCCAGGCAGGGGGAGAATAACACTTCGAACAAGGGTGGGAGTAAGCAATTCCAGGAGTGTTGTTACAACAGGATAAGGTCCCGAAGAACCCCCTCACTTGAAGTTTCGAGAAAAACTCGGCAAATTAATTTCGTTACTGCGAAAAGAGAGTTGACGCAATTTCGGTCCTCATAAAAAATTCAAGGCCTAGGGCAAATAATCGCCATGTAGAAAATTACTTGGATGTAAGAAACATGAAGTTTAAGGAAATTTTATTTTATCGTATCAGTAAGTAACTTTATTTAGCAAAGCTAATAAACTTCACAAAAGAAAAATTATATATACAAACATCAAGAATATATGCCTTACATTCAAGAATATACTCAGCCTTCAATATTATTTTTTTAAAAAGATACAATATTTTTTTTAAAATCATTATAATTCTAAATTAATATACAAAATTTTACTTGCGGATCTAGACTATTAAACAAAATCATTCTTTTCAATATAAAAATCATTTTGTTCTCTAGACCTTGTTCGGTAACAATGTACATTTTCAACGTATTTTACACGTTCAACGATATAATTAAGGACCTTGCCATATTTGATTTTATAAAGAACGTCTAAAGTTTTATATACTATGTGCTGTCGTAATATCCAAACAGCTTAGTCCTTCTAACATAAGGTGCGTACTTATTTCACTTCAATATGATACTAAATGTTATCTTTCGAATATCATTTTGAGGCAAGGTGTATAATACTGTTGAACAAAAATTTATATGTGGTAATATTATCGACATATACAATGAAGACTTTCTAAAAACACTAACATAATTACTTATTTTAGCTAACAAATTAACTTTTCTTGAAATTCTGCTTATAACGCACCTAAATGATTTTTAAAACTTAAATTTTGATCGATAATAACATCCAAATACTTAATCTCACTGACTTGTTCCAATGGTACATTATCAACCTTGATTTGTATATCACACTCTAATCTAGATAATTATGCTTCATTTCCGACAATAATAGATTCAGATTTATCGGTATTCAATGAAAGACTGTTATCATGCCACCATGTATGCAAACTATCGAGGTCACTATTAATTTTATCGGCGAATTCTTTCAAATTGTTGCCAGTAGTATACAACATCATATCGTCAGCAAATATGGAAATTTCGCAGTCCTCTACATACTTAAATACATCGTTTATATATAAATTAAACATTGACGGTCCGAAAACAGTTCCTTGTAGAACTCCATAAAAACAAATTAATGGTTTGGACAAATAGTTTCTATATTTAACATGTTGTACTCTAAAGTAAATATGAATTGAACCATGCAACACTCTTTCAGAAAAACAAAACTTGGCAATTTTTTTCAACAATAACGACCTATTAACAGTTTCAGAAGTTCTTCGTAAATTCAAGAATAGTGCTATAACTATTTCATTTTTGTCTAACACTCTAGATCATTTATCACACATAAATGTTATTACGGTTTCACAAGAAGGTTGCTCGGAAAGCCGATTGGCACTCCACAATAATCTTGTTGTGTAATATTCGATATTATTCACTTTATACAAATAAGATTTCTCTCACACGTCTCTAGGATAGTAGAAAGTGTTATCATCTGATTAGTCTCTATTCTCATTACAGGACTATTCGACAGAATGTCTTCAGCACGTTCAGAATCACTTGATCAAAAACGACGTTCCACCTACATTATTTGAGGTAAGGTATGGAAATATTTCATTGAGTACTGTTTCAATTATTGAAGGGGAACGTTTTTAATGCACCCCTTCAAGTTTTTGAATGAGAAAAATGAGTAGAGAAACGTATCTGTTCGTAGATTCCACATCACAAACTGAGAGAGTTGAAGAAGGTTGCAAAACTTTGAAGCTTCCAAGGGGTTAAGATTGAATTACGTCAAACGAATAGTGTTGGCAATATGTTGTTCAATAGTGTTGGCGTTTACTTGATGTAAATCCATTAAAATTGAATGTAAACTTAAATTCAAACACTTGAACTTATGATTTACACTTTATTGACTACATAGCATGACGCGTTTCGTCGTTACAAAGGACTTCTTCAGATGTTTACAGAATAATCAGATTATTCTGTAAGCATCTGAAGAAGTCGTTTGTAACGACGAAACGCGTCATGCTATGTAGTGAGTAAAGTGTAAATCATAAGTTCAAGTGTTTGAATTTAAGTTTATATTCAAAAAATTTATTATATATATTTCGGCTACTTATGGTTATAATACGCTAATCAGCTATCCTTGAGCCATAAAGAAAACCTTCTTTCTCCTGAAAAAACTCCTTCTGATGAAGTTGCTCGAATCTGATAGAGTGGAAATATTCGTTCGAATTTAGCGTACACCCGCCTAAGAATCGCGTCAAAAGTTTGTCGTTTGAAAGTTTTTCGTAGATTGGACGAATATTATGATGAATAGTTCGAAGTTATTCGACCTGCGTTCAGTGATGTATCTTTAAGTATATTTCGAATTAACCTATTCAACTTCATCTACACATTCTTAGATACATAAAGAATATTTTCAAACAATAAAAAAAGATTTTTTGAACCTTCTTAATCAGGATGCCCCCCTTAATAATGCAAAGTACGTGTTAAACACGTAGATTTCAAAATGTGATATCACGAAATTTAGGGCTCTCCCACACCCTTGTAATACTTTACCTACCCCTCTTCATATTCCTTATCGTGTGATATAATTAATGAATGACCCCCAAACCCTTTTACCAAGCAACACAACTACAAAATGGTGATTTTTTGACATAAATCTTAGTTGCAAGCCGACTATACCACCACGAGCAAGCCATTTCTGATATGTTTCGGACACGAAAATATCGTTTTCTTATTTGTTATAAATATTTTTAACCAAAAAATAGCACTTTTTTGGTTTTTTGTTTATAACTTAAAACGTAATCAAGTTAGCGAAAAACAATCAATAGGTAAGTTGTAGGTAATTAAATAACGAAGGTAATCATTTTTTGAGCGAGTCGATCGGATAATTAGAAGCGGAGAAAATTGGTAAAAATCGGAAAATTTGTCATACTTTGAAAAATTCGTAAATTCGTTATTTTTTAAGTTGGACAGTTCAACTTCTGCAAAAAGTTAGTACATTATACATTGTTTACACAGCTCAAAGATTGGCGCTATTGGACAATTAGTTTTAGCGTTATTGCAATTTCATTTTTTTCATGTCATAGTTTGTAAAATAGCTGAATGCTTCATAGGTGGTCCGATTTCAATTATTAAAACGGATTTGAAAACTACAGAATCTACCCAACAAACCGTATATTTTCATTGGTAACGGAAAAGCTGTGAAACTAGTGGAAAACGCGGTCAAAGGTCACTCCAAACCACCGAGCGCGCGATCTGAGTCGAGTAGTGGAGGGAACGATGAGCGTAGGAGAAGCAGCCAGCGTGGCTTGGCCGCGTGGAATTTGTCCGTTACCATCTTGTAGGTGAGCACCCACTGAGACCTTCACTGAAATTTTGCAATGACTGGATTTTAAATCCTTTGCATGGTTACCAACTCGTGGAATCTCTTTCCCTCATAATCAAGTTCAAAAACCCCTAAAATCCTCTAGAATTGTTTTTAAAATTAAAATTAAAAAAAAAATTTTATATTAAGGTTTTATTTTGCAATTATAAGGTACTTAAGTGTTTTTTATCATTAAAATTAAAATATTATCAAATAATTATTATTATGAAATATTAATTATTATTTAATATTATTTTATTTTTATTGAATTTTCCATTTCATTTTTGGAAATGAGAATATTAGGAATATTTTCTAGGGTATTATTTTACACAAAAATTGAATTATTTATTTACTAATTATAAAATTTTTCATTAACCAACCTACATTAAGAAATAGTATTGAATTTGTTTCATCATGAAATGGATTTTTTCATTCAAGATAGAAATCAAAATTAATTTTAGTTATTTAAATTATGATATGAAATATTTTGGAATACTTTGAAAATACCCGTAAGATTACCCCCGAAAATTTTAAGCCCCCAAAAAAACCCCACCAAACATTTCGTCTCCCTAAATTTAGTGGGAAAACCCCCAAGTTGGTATCCCTGATCCTTTGCCTCTTCATTGTCTTTTCGCCTTTCTTCTTCTGTTGGAATGAGCACTCATTGAAAACACGTTTTATAAGTCCCAAGCTAACCCAGGTAGCGTGGCCGAGCCACGCTCACTAGTAACTGCCTCTCCTAAGCTCATCGTTCCCCCCACTTCTCGACTCAGGTCGCGCGCTCGGTGGTTTGGAGTGACCTTTGACCACGTTTTCCACTACTTTCACAGATTTTCCGTTACCAATGAAAATATACGTTTTGTTGCTCAGATTCTGTAGTTTTCAAATACGTTTTAATAATTGAAATCAG
Source organism: Henosepilachna vigintioctopunctata (assembly GCA_030704895.1). NCBI lineage: Eukaryota > Metazoa > Arthropoda > Insecta > Coleoptera > Coccinellidae > Henosepilachna > Henosepilachna vigintioctopunctata. The sequence goes on along the minus strand of JARQZJ010000095.1, from coordinate 3,293,649 downwards.
ACCATCTATGGAGCATTCACCTATTTTACATAATATGACATAAAAAAATTTGAATTACAATAACGCAAAAACTAATTGTCCAATCGCCCCAATTCGGGTGTGTAAACTAGATATAATGTACTAATTGTTTGCAAAGGTTGAGCTTTCCAAGTTGAAAAATAACGGATTTAGGAATTTTTCAAAATATGCCAAATTTTCCGGTTTTTCCCAATTTTCTCCACTTCTAATTATCCGATCAACATGTACAAAAAATAATTCCCTTCGTTATTCAATTACCTGAAACTTACCTATTGACTGCATTTCGCTAACTTGATTACGTTTTTAGTTATAAGCAAAAAACCAAAAAAGTGTTATTTTTTGGTTAAAAATATTTATAACAAATAAGGAAACGATATTTTCGTCGGAAACATATCAGAAATGATGTCCGAAACGGCTTGCTCATGGTGGTATAGTCGGCTTGCAACTAGGAGTTATGTCATGAAAAAATACCTATTGCTTAGCCTACCTCACAACCAGCTAAAAATCTACTGTCTAGTATAGAGTTTTAGGTAATCATAAAATATTGTGCCCCTCAAAAAATTTTGCGATAAACGTATTTTCATTCCTTCATACTGCAAACTGTTTGTTCGCAAAATTATTTCCCTCATGAATAATTAATTGAACTATTTCACTAATATAAAAATTCCATTTTTCAGCCTTACATAGAAGAAATTTATAATCAATTAAGAGACGAACCATTCAAAAGTTTTTTAGAAAGGTAAGCCTTGACCGCTATCTTGATTCGATATCAACATTTATAGTTTTCTTTTTCAGTGATAAATATACTAGATTCTGCCAATGGAAAAATTTAGAGCTAAATATTCAGGTAAGCGAAAACCTCAAACTACATAATTGTTTATAAATTTTTCATATTCGCTGTGAGAACTGATATAAATAATACAGAAATAATGAAGAAATAAAAGTTATCAGACGTTAGGGGGTTTGGAAAACCATATAATTACAAGAATATTCCGACATTCGAACGTATTTCATGACTATAAGTGGAACATCATATAATAGTAATATTTATTTTATGCTTTACAAAAAATTTTCACACTGTTTGCAATCGTCAACACACAAAATAGTGTGAAACATTAAAAAATGAATAAAAAACAACATCATAATGAAATTTTCAATTACAAACGTCGGAAAATGACATCAGTTTCAAAACTTATACTCTAAAAATTCATTCACTTCATAAAACGCTGATTGGATCAGAAAAGACTTAAGGTCAGCTTACTCCAAAAAACTCAATCAAAAAACTCAACACTTTCTATATATTTTATTTATAGTACAAAACATGTTGAGCAGTCAATTTATTTACATATGAAAGCATATATATGAAATTACTTGAAAAAATTTTTTCTATTTTTTTTTTCAAAATGGCGGTCCTGAAACTCATCTGAATCGGGGATAAATGACATCATTTCTTGGAAAAGAATTATCTGAAAGCAAAAAACAGAACGGTTTCATGTTCTGTATCGAATTGGTTATGACCTCAAGCAGAATGAAACATTTTCAATGAAAGAAAACAAAATGGCGGACTTTTGAATTTTTTTCACCCTTTTTTTTAATTTCAAATATTAATAACTTCTTCAAATAATAATGAATATTTCTGGTTCTGCTTGAGGGCATAGCCAGACATCAAGAGTAAAATGCTGTTTGGTTCATATCCGATTAGTGCAATATTTTGAAATTAGAGTAATTCATGCGAAAAAACGTGGTTCGGAGAAAAATCAGTTCGAAGTGTTCAGTTCAATGTGAATTTTACTCACATATCCATTTCAGCTTCATACACAACTCCTTCCTGGTCTTCGTAAGCATGAATCTGAAAAATTCTTGCATTCCTCAAAGCAGTTCAACAAAATAACAAGACAATAACAATAAAATAAAGATCAAAACAATAAGACGACCCGAAGGCATGCAGCAGCGTTGCTATCGAAGGCGTTCGAGCGGCCGGATTTACTGCAGCGCCCCCTAATCTTTTATTCCTGCTTCTCGGTCTTGCTGACCTTCGGGACTAATTCTATACTATTTCTACGAAGATATAGTAGCAATTTATGAAAAAAAAATTCGATTTTTCTAAATTGTTTGGAGTAAGCTGGCCTTATTACTTTTAACAAAAGTAGGTATCTCTAAATTCATAACAGTCAGATGAAGCTTATCAAATAGTTTTTTTGACATGTAAAATGGCCCCTTTTGGTCCTCAGATGACCACCATGTCTGGTGGAGTATCCATGAGTAGCTGCCAGTCTCGGCGTATGAGAGTCGATTTACCATGTGCAAATTTCTCGACGTATTCAAGAATATATATATATATATATATATATATATATATATATATATATATATATATATATATATATATATACTTGGGAATGTTAAATTTTGAGTTTAATAAATGCTGCCTTTCAATCTTCTCGGTAACTGAAACCTGCCAATATACGTATGGCTCTTCTTTGAATTCTAAAAATTCTAACAAGAGAAGCACAGGCTAAAATGGCATAGCGAATCATGGACTCCACCAGTGCAAAATATGCCGCCCTCAATACATAAGGTGAAACAGAATCAGCAAAAGACCAGAGCAGAAAAACACCCTCACACATCTTGAAAGTGTTATAGGCGTAAATTTGAAGAGAAGTTGCAACAGCAGAGTTACCATAAGATTGTTCCAATCACGACCTGCGTCTTATATACATGTATATAAGTTTATCACAGTTTCATGAATTTGTGAAATTTTATACACCCAAATAAAAAATTTTTCTTTCAAACTTGATTGATAGAACATTTTTCAATTTGTATGATATGCCAAAAAAAATCACTTTTAAACATATTATAAACTCCTGCCTGCTCAGCTGAGATTCCCCTTGTTCCTAGCGTTTCGTCTTCATGGAGCATTCTCAGAGATAATAATAATAAGTTCTTTATTTTCAACAGGTATAACACCCAATTACAGAAAATAATAAAAATGTTGAATACTAACTAAATAATACAAATGAAAAAGATATAACAAAGAGCTCAATCTAATCTAAAAAAATAGTAACTTATAACTACATTATAGCATTCAATGAAATATTACAAAGAACATAATCTAAATCAATTTATTTTAGTCAATTTTCTTTGTTCACGAACTCCCGATAATAAATTCTATGGAGTCAAAGTGAATGTCAGAATTATTGGCAACTCTATTGAATGTAGACTCCATAAACCAATTGGAGGATTGTATTAGCGAGTTGGTCCTTGGAGTCTCTAGGAGGAATAATTCTGCATTACGAGAATTTTGCCTAGGAATACGAAATTTCAAAGCGGACAATAAAGGAGGACAATCAATACTATTGTGCAGTAATTTGTACATAAATTTGAGTGGTAAAGTTTCTCTGTGGATAAACTTTATCCTCCCTCCAAACTAAGAATTTCAAAAACCTTCTCTGAATAGCCTCAAGACGGCGTTGATGGCAAGAGTAAATGGGATGCCAGATCATGCTGCCATACTCCAACTTGCTACGGATTATGGTATTAAATAGTCCTATGAATGTTAAGGAATTACTAAAATATTTGCCATTACGTATAACGAATCCATATATTTTCTGGCAGCAGATGAATTAAGTTGGGTGATGTGTGGGACAAAGGAAAGCTTCTGGTCGAAGACTACACTAAGATCTCTCACCTTATCAGTACGAGAAAGAACCTGACCACCGACGCTGTAATCACAGTCAATTCGGTCTCTTTTCCTGTGAAAGAAACAACATTACACTTCGACAATTATTAAAATAATTGTCCTCACGCCAACTAGCAGCATGGTCCAGCGCGAGCTGAAGTTGAACACAGTTGTCCTGTGATCTAATTTCATGATATAGTTTCAAATCGTCTGCGAACATCAAATGTGGAGAGTGAATATTATCCATCATATCATTTACGAACAGAATAAATAACAGTAGATATCGTGTGCCTCGAATTACCCTATCCTTCTTCGAACATCACTTCGTCATGTTGTCATTTCTTCTTTTTTCGAATTCTAGACATCCGTGATTAAATATTATCATCTAAAATAGCAGCGACGACGTTCAACTCCCCAAGGTATTCCGGACGATAAGCTGTTCCATCCTAGTTCGCCTAGCACTACATCAAGAACTTTCGAAATTCCGTAAGCAAATAAATCTGGAAACCGAGCGAATCAACAAATCGGAATGCCACAATTTACCCCCTTGGCGCGGCAATTCGGTGGTGGCGTTTGATTTAATGCATAATGGCCCCTTCGCAACTTCTGGAGACGCCGCAACTCTGATTATCAAGCCTTAACTTCTCATTAGGTTTCCACACTCGAGACGTAGAATGTATCGGCAATGTAGGAGTTTAGTGCGAACCTGGGGAAATTCATTAATTTTACTTTGGATAAGTGCGCCTGGCAAACGGACGGTTCTTCGAAAGTTTCAGTCGTGTACGAGGGTTACATGAAAAGTTCAGCGGCTCAGCAATTAGTAGCTGCCATCTATTCATGACATTAATTTAAAAAACTCCTTTTCTTGGTGAAAATTCAAAAGCTCAGAAAAATGTTCTTAAGCAATGGATAGTTGAGGAATTTGCAGTATGAATTATTTGAATCATTCGCCATTCGGTCTGTCATTCGCCAGATATAAGATCTCGTTGACTGTTATCTGTTCTTCTTTTTGTTGTGCCTTATCCTCAGTGGACATTGGCGATTAGTATGGCTGATCTGATTCCATTTGTTGCAGCCCAAAATGGATCTATAGATGTCATTTCTGTCCACTGTTTTAGATTTCGCATCTACGATATTCGTCTCCTTCCAAGACCTCTTTTGCCGTTAAGCTTGACCTTTATAATAAGCTGCAGTAGGCTACATTTCTATTTTCCATAACATGCCCGAAGTTAAAAGTTTGCGTTCTTTGATCATTCAATGTCATCGATTTAAAAAACTCCTTTTCTTGGTGAAAATTCAAAAGCTTTGAAAAATGTGTTTTAGAAATAGAAAGCTGAGTAATTTGCAGTATGAATTATTGGAATAATTCGCCAGATATAAGATCCCTTTTCCTTGTTGTCTGTTGTCTTCTTTTTGTTGTGCCTTATGCTCAGTGGACATTGGCGATTACTATGGCTCGTCTGATTCCATTTATTGCAGCCCAAAATGGATCTATAGATGTCATTCTTCTAGTCCACTGTTTTATATTTCTCATCTACGATATTCGTCTTCTTCCAAGAGCTCTTTTGCCGTTAAGCTGGAATAGGCTACATTTCTAACGGGTGATTTTTTAAGAGTTAAGTTTTTCAGGTTGGCGGCACTGGTTGGTAATGGCATCCAAACGTCATCTGTCAAAGTGAAAAGTTTTCAGTATACTCTGATACAGAAAGACTTGTTGAAATTTACTATCAAAATTCGTGCTCTGTGAAAAATGTGTATCGTTTGTTACGACCATATTGTAGTCGTCATAATCGACCTGGTGAATCAACAATTCGTGCTGTTATCACCAAGTTTACTTTGTTGGACATTAAACCATTGTCTCGCATGCGTACAGCGCGTACTGAAGAGAATATTGCAGCCGTAGCGTACAGTGTTAATGACGATCGTGAAATATCAATTCGTCGCTGTTCTCACTAGTTGGGCATGTGTTAATCAACCACATGGAAAATTCTACGTGTTGATTTGGGTTTGAAAGCCTATAAAATTCAACTTCTGCAAGAATTGAAGCCGAATGACCTACCACAACGTCTAATTTTTGGTGAATGGGCCTTAGAACAGCTTAATGAAAATCCGCTGTTTTATCGAAAAATTTTGTTCAGCGATGAGTCTCATTTATGGCTTAACGAATATGTAAATAAACAAAGCTGTCGCATCTGGAGTGATGAACAGCCACATGACATACAAGAATTACCGATGCATCCCATCAAAACGACAGTTTGGTGTGGTTTATGGGCTGGTGGCATTATCGGTCCATTTTTCTTCAAAGACGACCGTGGAAGAAACGTTACCGTCAACGGCGAACGATATCGAGCCATGACACGCAACTTTTTTTGTCCCAGTTGGCCGAGTTGAACTTGGTTGACATGTGGTTTTATCAAGACGGTGCCACATGCCAAACACCTCGTGAAACAATGGACATATTGAAGGATGAATTTGATGAACAGCTCATCTCTCGAAATGGCCCTGTGAATTGGCCGCCGAGATCATGCGATTTGACGCCTCTGGATTATTTCATCTGGATTGAAGCCTTACAGGATAACATAACACGCGCAATTCGTGGGATACAGGCCGAAATGCTCGAAAAAGTGACGCAAAATTAGACCTTTCGAATAGACCATTTGATACTGAGCCGCGGACAACATTTACATGCAAAGTTATCTTTAAAATGTAAATGGCAAAGGCCTAGTTATCAATTTCAATGAAAATTTTAAATATATGATGCAAATTGAGTGTTTTTGAATGATGCAAAATTAAATTGTTTTTATTCGATTCAAAAAAAAAACTGCGTTAAAAAAATCACCCACTATTTTCCATAACATGTCCGAAGTATGAAAGATTGCGTTCTTTGATCACGTTTGAAACTTTTATCTCCACCTGATCAAAACTGAAGATATTTGTGACTAAGTGTTTATGAGTTGAATTGAAAGGTGATAAATATATTGCAGATTTTCTTTTCTTTCAATTCCTTTATTTCATTTCACGGAAAGAGAGTTAACATTCATTCGCTGTTACATTATACTCGGAAAAATATAACTCTGTCTTATTTGTTTCAACAAACTCGTTCATTGTGATCTCTGCTCTAAAGTAATTAACTTTTCGCATTGAAGAACTATTTTTCCGTTTTATCTATCTCAACAATGTATTTACCCATTCAGTAATGGCTAACTGATGTTTTTTATTTGAAATTTTTTTGTACATTCAATAACTAAGTTCCCGGATACCTGGAAATTTGGCAAAGAGAAGTTGTTTACGTTTATATGTTATTTTAGAGAGAAGTTCTAAAATGTTCGAGTAAGTTCCGAAGTTTCAATGGAGTTTGAAGTTAAGAAGTCTTATGCTTCGGGTAAAGTTACCTTCAGAGTTCGATTCTTATTTCCTAGCATCTTCGTTTATTTGGCTTTACTGCAGGAAGTTCAAACGTCTCATATTTTCAACGCTGAATATTTCGTTGCCATTGGTGTCAAGTGTTGCAATGGTTTAGTGGCATTTCAATTCAATATGTCGTAGACAAATAATTCAGATGATTGATAAATATATAAAATGAATGAAAAATTTTCTTGGGTACTTGCAAAATAATCATTGCTTTCATATAAGGGGATATAACAAGACTCATTTCATTGAAAATAGACATGTTAAATTTGCTATAAGGTTTGTGAAGCATTAATAACAACGTATAAGGCAGTGTACTACGTTCAACTGTTGTTAACTTGATACACTGCAGCGTCTCTTAAATTAATATGATTTGCCATTTATTTGGATTGAATATAACTCTAGAGAACAGCATTTTTGTTGTCTTAGAGCTGTGACTTGTTTTAACTGGGTCTTCGAATTCAAAAATGTTATCAAGTTTTCTCTAACGCGTCAAGTTTTTAAATTACAGGATACCCTCTCTTCCCTAAAACTCATTCCTTAAAATGGGCATACAGAGGAAAATAATGTGGATACTAAACAAAATATTTCATTCATACAAAGGTTATTATAATACTAAAAGTTACATTGTGTTTATACAAAAATTAAAAAAAGATTTTTGAGTAAACATTTCCGCTTATAACTTCTCCTAGAATGGTCAGTCTGGGGGCATTCTCGCTTGATCCTCCAACAATAGTGAGCCATCATACTGACATCCCATCTACCTTGATACCTTGCCTCCATGGCCTTCAACTTTTGGTGGAATCGCTCACCCTGTTCATCAGTAACAGCTCACTTTCTGGAAAGTTAGCACGATGGCTATGCGAGAATTCATTCTCAGTTTTCATACGAACTTCCATAATAAAATAGTCTCAGTTATAATAAAACACAATCACATTTCCAAACGCATTTGCAATTTACAATGGAAATATAAGTGGAATTAAATGATTGTGTTTTATTAAAAGATCAATCAAAGATCACGCAACGCTCTTATTTTTTTTTCCATCTCTATAGGATGTCAATTTTTTATCGGAGTAAATTAATTTTCTCTAGTTTGACTTTTCACATGTAGTAATTTCCTATATTTTCCATCGACGAACGCCTTTTGTATGTAGAATCTGTTTCCATAGACTTGCAGTCATCATTTCGAACCCTTCGTCTTCATAATAAGGTCTAGACCATCTTGATTTTCCAAATCGTAATGTTGCAGAATTCCACTACATGGATCCCTCGGGAGGTTGGTGTCTAGTCTATCGATTATTAAAGGATTTCCAACTTCAATTTATATTTTCTAACTTCACAGTGCTCCGTTATTACGATATGTCCTCGAATGAAGCCGCCCCATATGAATGTACCAGAGCGTTGTCTCATCTGGCTTTACGTGGATATTTTATTTTATTTATTAAAGGGTATAAAGGTTTATACCGTTACGCTGTGTTCTTTAGGGTGGATAAGTCATATGGACAACATCCACAGATTCATTTGACCATCTGGGCTTCTTGTTTGCAAGAACTTTCATACGAAGGAAATTTGAACTTGTTAGAGAATATTGAAATCGATATTACACTTGTTAGAAGCACTCGACAGGCTGTTTCATTCTACATGGAACTCATGAGTTGTGCAAAGATTATCGCCAAGTGCAGGAACGACTTCTATCTCCAAACACCTCCTTATGGTCAACAGGTGGCGAACTGTCAAGTAATGAATTATTCACAGTGCCATCTATAGGAATCAATAGAATACATCTTTTATATTATAGACACGCCAAGCACCGAATGCTCAAATGTCTATCCCTGTAGGTATGAAATTAGCTACAGACGTAGCATAACTGATGGGTTCCTTGTAGAATGGAACAGTTTGTCTTATGCTTCCATCAAATGTGGCATCGATTTCAATATCTCTAACATTTCTTCTACATTAATAGCTCAAATTCTTTTGGACTGCCTTTTCAGCTTATAAATCTCTTTCTCTATATATCTCCGTAATTTCGGGCCTTAAGATGTCATTAAATACTAAATTCATCACTAGCCTCCCAGGCATTAGACCAGAGAAGATCCAAAGAGAACTGGTGTGACACATAAAATGTAATTTACCACTGAAAAAACTAGAAGGTTCATCTGTAGCTTTATAACGAAGATCATTCTGGATGCAAAAACTTCCTTTCAATATGGGACTGTGATAACTTATCCTATAGCAATACAATCTTGTGTAGCAAAGAATATTCAGCATGCAAAATGTTTTCTTTCATTAGCAACTATGATAACTCATCCTATAGCAGTAACAACTTATAAAACAAAGAACTTTCTTTCATTATGCCACTACGATAATTTATCCTCTAGCAGTACCAACAGATTATGTTTCATTTTCAATATTTGGATCAGTATCTTTTCGATTTACAATTTGCAAAAAGCAAGTGCAACAATAACCTCTTAACAAAATAAGAAATAAATCAGAAATTATAAAGATATCAAACACTACATTGATGTTTCGCTATAGTTTACTCAATAGTTAGTTAAGATGTCTTTTTCTCAGTTAATGCTTTTGTTTTTAGTTAACCATGAACGACTTCAGCGTGCACAGGATAATCGGCAGAGGTGGATTCGGCGAAGTCTACGGCTGTAGGAAAGCGGATACCGGTAAAATGTACGCCATGAAGTGTCTGGATAAGAAACGGATCAAGATGAAGCAAGGCGAGACGCTGGCACTGAACGAGCGCATCATGCTCTCGCTAGTCAGCACCGGTCAAGACTGCCCTTTCATAGTTTGTATGACGTACGCCTTCCATACGCCCGACAAGTTATGTTTCATATTGGACCTGATGAACGGAGGTGACCTGCATTACCACCTGAGCCAGCACGGCGTGTTCAACGAGTCCGAGATGAAGTTTTACGCTGCCGAAGTGATTTTAGGTAATAACTTCTTCGATCCTACCTATATAGTGGAATCAAGTCTGAAATTCTTCTCATGAAGCCATCTTCTTGTGTAGTTTAAACATCTGAATAGCCTTGGTGGTTTTAGTTACAGTCAAATGGAATATGTCTAGAGGTTTTCTAACAAACCGTGTTCTTTCAAACAATAGTTTCGTTGTCATTCAAAATACCTACTTGCCTTAAACTCCGTCTATGATTTAGTATTCGAGGTATGCGATGGTAGAGATCGGTGATCCCCATGGCTCAGTACTGGGTCCTCTGTTTTTCCTGGACTTCATCAACGATCTCCCCAATTACGTGACCGGTGCCTCGGTACAACTGTTTGCTGGTAACACAATTTATCTGTATCGAATACTGACCTGTCTTGCTTAGCGAACTTGAGTGATAAGATAAGTTCTAGTGTGGCTGAATGGTTCCCTGCGAATAAACTAACGTTGAATGCAGAAAAAACGGTCGCACGTTTATTTTCTTTGAGGGCAATATTGTGAGTATCGATCCTAATGATCGAATAAAACTTCTTGATATTTTTATTGAATTTGATTCAACATGGTAGATACATGTGATTCAATTGTCCGACAACCTTGTGAAGAGTATATTTGTCGATGGCAATTTATCTGGCTTGGTGCTCCATGCTTTCAGAACAGCGTACTTGGCGTTAATGGAGTCACACATAAAATATGATATCACCACTACTATGGGTCCGATCTCCTGGAGCAGAGAACATTTTTAGACTTCAAAGGTGTATCAGATTATTAGGAAATCTAGACTATCGATCCTGCTACTGAAATGCATTTTCAATTCTGACTTTGCCTTGCTTTTATATTTACGAATGCATGCATATTAGACTAACGATCCTGCTGCTGAAATGCATTTTCAATCCTGACTTTGCCTTACTTTTATATTTACGAATGCCTATTTTATTGTCTGAACTGAAAGAAAATAACAATGTTAGGACAAGTTCAAATTTTCAGATACATGAAGCAAGAAATCAACGAGATCTACGTGCAGACTGGTCAAATCACAGATTTGTCGAAACTTTTTTTGTTGTTTTAATTTCTATAACAAGTTACCTCTTCAAATGAGGAACGTTGATCAAGCCATATTTAAAAAACATATTGAAGAGTTTTTATTGCGAAGGAGCTACTAATTATGTGATGAATTCTCAACAGATTATGTACTAGATATTCATTTACCTGTTTTATTTGGACTTTCATTCTTCAGTTTTTTCTAATTTTGAGGAAAATTTGAATTGCATCAAAAATACTATTGATCTTTAATCGACTGCAAAATCAATTTTTCCTAATTAGTCCTTTATATGGTGTTTTCTTTTTCCTAATAAGCTTGTGTATTTGTGGTTTCGTACTGTGCGAACATACAGTAATATCTTCATCAGTTTCACTTTTGCCTTCATGGAATATAATGACCTCCCAAAAGAAGAAGAAAGTCCTAACGTTCCACAAATTTGAGGTATTTTTTGGCCTAAAATTTTATCTCTGAAAAGCTACAAGCAAAACTATCGAAGTAGGAATAGTGAATAATATCAGCTCGTTTCAATCAAGTTTTGTATATAGAGTGTCTTGTTTTATGTTTCAATTACTATATTAACCACATGCGCGGAAATATATAGCAAAGTGAAAACTATGGAATGCAAGGTCTTCACTAATTAATCGAAGTTATAATCAATTGTTACAAACTCCACCATTAGATGTGAAAGGTCAATTACCTTTTGAAGTTCAAGGCCTGTTTCGTGAGTACAGATCCCATCTTTACCTACCTTTCTCTTTGAATTATGTATCACAAAACAATGTAGCATCTGAATTCTGATCCTGCGTACACACTGCTTCAACTGCTATCTGAGCTTTTGAAAACTTGCATTATATATTTCTTTCTATTATATATAATGAGGCGTCTGGACAATTTCTCTGAACTCTGAAATCTGTCTGCAGATACATCTACATAAAATATATAAAATATTTCCGAAATTGTCCGGTTCTCTCAGCACAGGTTTTGCAGTTACATCTGTTTTTTTTTTATTCAATTTAATTATTTTAATAAGTGACATTTTTGTTACAAACGGCATGGCATCATAGTGCTTAAACCTTCAGGTGGCGACACCACCTGGAAATCAAATGGGGTATATGGCGTTTGTTTTTCACGTTTCACAAACTTAAGAAAATTTCTATAACTTTTTCTAATATATAATTTGGACATTCACGTTCAATAATTTCATGAAACATGGTGGAAGATTTTATGCAGTTCAATGTTCATTTCACTTGGTTTTATAAGTTATGGATAGAAACGTATTGCTTTAAATTATTGCAGAACATTTCGTTACAGTATGATAACTTGAATTCAAATATCCTTCTTTTCAATGAAGAATATGGATGAAAAAATATACCTGCCTTTTTTCTTGTTTACAGAGGTCTGATCAATATAGTCGAACCGTTTTAAAAAAAATAAATATTGACATATAAAACTGAAGAAATAGTATTTATTCAAAGATAAGAGTAATGTTTTATCTATTGAAAATGTACGGGTGATAATTCAATTTCATCTTGAACGCAGTGCCGTACTTAAAAGGAGATATCGAAAATTTTACAAATAAAGGCAGTTTTATAAGTTCATTGCGTCATCGCATTTATTCAATCCTGGTATATCTTTTGAAAATTAGTCTCAGTGACTAATCTGACTGCACATTTTTCATATATACTGAAAGTTTCATATCTTCATTTTACTAAATATTTTAATCAATTTTATGCCTGGTATTATTTACGGATCTAGGTATATAGAAACTTATTAAAATAAATTAAACTCTTGGCTTAATGTTTCACGATTTATTTAACAATATGAATAGTCAACATGTTTCGAGCGTTAGCTCATTTTCAAGACTCTCAAGACTTTCAGCTCATTTTCAAGACTCTGAAGACTTTCAGTCTTGAAAATGAGCTATCGCTCGAAACATGTTGACTATTCATATTGTTAAATAAATCGTGATTAAGCCAAGAGTTTAATTTATTTCAATATTCAATTATGTTTCACCAAGAGTTAAGCGAGAATTCAATCTCAGTCATATAGAAACTATTTAATGGTAACAATAATTTTCCTTTCAGGTTTGGAACATATGCATAGAAGATATATTGTATATAGAGATTTAAAACCTGCAAATATATTATTAGATGAACACGGACATGTTAGAATATCTGACCTTGGTTTAGCCTGTGATTTCTCCAAGAAAAAACCCCATGCTAGTGTGTGAGTACATTTTTTAATGTTATAAACAAGTGACTTTGAACAAATCCTCTAGAAATGCTGAATGTTTCTCGTATAAATTCAATAGTAAAGACTATCAAGAGAATATCAAGTTTACGTGAAAATATAGAAAGGAGTTTGATGCAAATACATAATTATAACAGAAACAAAAGTTGCTTATTTTTTGGCATATTTTTTTCTGATATACAAGAATGTGACTTAGTGAAAAGGTCTTATTACTATCAACACTTATTGATGTATAAATATTAAAACATCTAAACATTAACAGGATACTGCTTTAAATCCTTCAATCGTCTTATACTTTTACTTAAATTTCTGACTTTCCTGTTCAATTTTCTGGAAAGCTATGATTATATGATTGGATAACGTAGACATGTAAGATAAATCATTTGAAAACATTTTGCGTTTAGTTAAAAATCAAAGTAATGTTTTTCAATTTATTTTTTTTGATTCCACTATTTTTTAATTCTCTATTTTCAAATGAATAACTGAATATATGTGTAAATTAAAATAACAGTCACCATAGATACTAATCTCAAAGCAGATGCATTTAAACTATTAATTAAACTAAAAATAAGAATAATCAAAAATATTATGGAGGAAAGAAAATTTCTTATTTATGTTATATATATATATATACATATATATATATATATATATATATATATATATATATATATATATATATATATATATATATATATATATATATCTGTATTCACAATCTTAATCTTTTTCTGGATATTCTGAAATAATATCTTGTTCACTTCCATTTCAGAGGTACTCATGGCTATATGGCCCCCGAAGTATTATCAAAAGGTACAGCATACGATTCAAGTGCTGACTGGTTCAGTTTTGGCTGTATGTTATATAAATTACTAAAAGGCCATTCGCCTTTTCGCCAGCATAAAACCAAAGATAAGCACGAAATTGATAGAATGACATTAACAATGGTTAGTATAATAATTATATTCAATTAACTAATACACTTCACCTAAGCATAGCAGACTGTTAATAGTTAAGTTTCATTCATACAATTCATCCTGTTCGTTGCAACGGATTTCAGCTAAATATTCAACTCAAATGTTAAAAAAAAAACTCATGTCATAAACACCATTTTATAACCCAATTTTGTTAACAAACATTTCCTACTTGTGAATTGTCATATAAAATCTTCTGCTATTTGTATTATACGTATAATAATGGAAGGAATTACAGTTGCCTGTGGAAGTCTCCATTGGTCACTGTTTTGTGATTAATCATTAAAATTCATAGTTATGCTATGTGTGCCTTATTCATTTAATTATTATATATTTGTCATCTTCCAAAACACAAGAGGGGGAGTAGAACTCACCATCTAGCAAATTTCAATCTTTAAAATTTTTTCAAGTCTTGAAAAACATTAAAACTTACTATGTTCGTTTACAATATTAAAGTATTTTTATTTTGTTATCATTTTTTGTCTATGTTTCACACAATAATTAATATTCAAGGAAGTATTATATTCACTTAATTACACTATTGTCTAAGGATAATCTTCAAACACATAATTTAAGATTTTATCATTATAAGTTGCAGATATTTCTATGCAGAGCTTGTTGTGAGTTAGATTTTTTCAAAAGCAGTTGAAATTTGTTCCAATTCTCATTATAAATTATGAAGAGAAATGCTTCCATGATAACCTTGATACTATTTATTCTGTGAAATAAGATACTTTGAGTAATTCAAAATGTATGGTTATTACAATTGAAAATCATACTCATCAACTGATCACTGTCAGCTTCTCTCTAATTTTCAGAACGTGGAACTTCCAGATTCATTCAGCAAAGAGCTCAAGTTGTTACTGGAGGGTTTATTGCAAAGAGATGTGGACAAACGATTAGGATGTAAAGGAAATGGGTAAGCAATTCATTCTTTATTTTCATTGGATGCGAGTTAATTGAAAACGAAACTCTAGGCCCGACGAAGTTAAAGAACATTCGTTCTTCGCTGGAATCGACTGGCAACAAGTTTACTTCCAGAAGTACACGCCTCCTCTTATTCCACCTAGAGGCGAAGTGAACGCTGCCGACGCCTTTGATATAGGATCTTTCGACGAAGAAGATACGAAAGGAATTAAAGTACGTCTTTATTAATTTACCTTAATGTATATGAAGTAATGTTGAAACTTCTTCAATCCAGCCTTGCTAAGAACGTTTTTGCAAGCTCAAAGTGTATTTAAGTCCTTATGAAACATATTGCATTCAATGAGAAAAAGATGTAGCTCTATAGAAGATTGTATTGCTCCTGTATAATAATAATAGTAGTAGTTTTCGTAAAAGTATGTTGAATGATCAGAAATACTTATAAATTTATTACAGTTTGCCAAATGGTGAAAGAGATTCGATAAAAACTAACATTTTTAGAGAAACCAAGTCAGGATTTGGAACATCATCAATTAATTAATCAATTCTACATATAGATTCAGAAGAATTAACTTATGATAATTACAGAATATAAAATAGATTAGTTTCTCATGCAGTTGCATCTTTCTGTTATATGTTATGTATATAAACTTCATATTTTGTTCTATAAAGATTAAAGATGATGCATATAATTAAATTACAATTTGTATTTAAATAAAAATTTAAAGATGTATTGCGGAGAAAAATCAATATGTCAATAACACTACTATAAATAGACTTATGATATTTGATCACACGTGACATCACATTTGATCCCGAGTTAAAGCTACCAATGGAATTTTGTTTTTTTGGAATGATATTCTTATTTCTTTCCATTTCTAGTTGGGAGATCAAGATCAAGAGCTGTATAAGAATTTTCCACTGGTAATATCGGAGAGGTGGCAAAACGAAGTGGCGGAGACGGTGTTTGAAACTATTAATTTTGAAGCTGACAAGGCAGAACACAAGAAGAAAGCGAAACAGAAAAAATTGTTCGACTTAGATGAAAAAGGTATTCACTTTATCGAATATGTTGTTGTCTTAATACTGTCAGTGCAACAAGAAGTGCCCACCAAATATATTTAAATAAAGGTAGTGCACGCACCATGCAAACATAAATAAGTAAATCAACTTTACACGTTAGGAACACATGTAGAAATGAGTTTTTTACACTCACAATCACGTGTTACATCAATTGTCAATATACTTATCGATGTACTTACTTATACACCAACAAGATAGAGGTGGATAACACCATGTTCACAAAACACCCCATATCACAAATGAAAACGTGGAGGTATTTACATCAGCAATAATATTGAACTGGATGTGAATAAAAGTTATTCACATAGCTTGAATCTCAAGTTATGTGTTAAACCTATGAAGACATAATGATTAAATGGTGGGAAATTTCAGAATCGGATTGTATACTCCATGGTTACATAAAGAAATTGGGCGGTCCTTGGAATTCCAGTTGGCAAATGAGGTACGCGAAATTGTATCCAAATAGATTGGAACTTCATCCGGATTCTGCGAAGCCTGAAATGGTTTTCATGGATCAAGTGGATGAAGTCAGCCCTGAATTGATGCAAATGAAGAATGAACAGTGCATAGTTTTAACTCGGATTAAGGATAGCAAAATTGTTCTCACTAACCCTGTAAGTATTCTGTTCGATTAATTTATTTATCTTTTCATTATTTTTCTTTTGGAGGTTATGATTTGACCATAGCTTTCAAGTATTTTATTTTAAAGAACTCACTTTTTTGGTTAGTGTTTTGACTAGCTTGTATTAAACATCTTTCAACCATCTTTGCTAGTACAAGCAACGTGTACCTAGGCTACTTGTTTTTTTTTTTGATCAAAAATGTCCTAATTTCCTTTCTTAAACATGTTTCTCTCAAATAATTCAGTTTACACGCGTTTTTCTAGACTTCAATAAAAAAGTACGTAAAGTATCAAAACACACACAGTGTATACAATATGTATAGATAAGACTGCCTACACAAACTGAAAAGAAAATTATTACAATATATTCTGCTTTTATATACGTTATGTTTTCTGTTTAATGAGTATAGAAAGTTATAAACAAAGAAGTTCTCAGAAAATGAAGAAGCTGAAAACCTAATAAAATAATCAGGTTCTTCTAGCTGTTTGTATCTCCAACCTTACCAACTTAAGAACTTAAGTGGGCTGAAATTCTAGTATTATAACCTCATCTGTATTTTCACTTCTTATAGTCATTTATGAACAATCAATTTTATTTGTTTTTGAAGGAACAAGATGTTTTTCAATTTGTTGTAGTTACCACATCATGTTTCAAATTCAACAAACTCAGTTTTTAACTTTACATTGTGTAAATATTCAATCCATATAGTCTCTTTGTGTTCTTGGATCCTCTCAAGTAAAGCCTCTATATGCTTAGTTAAAATTAATAGTTTTGTGGATACTATTAAAAACATGAGGAATATATTGAAAGCTCACTGTGGGAACTTAAGAATTTTTCTGAACTTTATGTTTTTGTACTATGTTAACCTATAGTCATATGACTATGGTATTTGTATTTGCTGAAGTACAGTATTGATTGTTTGCCTCACAAATTTTAAGTAGCAATTATTGACTGAAAATGATTTAGTGTATATCATTATGATGACCTGTGATGTATATTTCTCAGTTGATGCAAAGTTTATTTATTAATTCATGTTTATCTTTTTATCTTGTCTAAAAGCTGTCATATACAATCATAATTGTCCTGTGTGACTACTGAATGATTTCATCTATATATAAAAAAATAGTGCTTATTCATCAACACTATAAGTCAAAATGACAATAATTTATGATGAACATTTTGATGAACTTCATCTCTTGCAGATTCTACGTCCAGAAGTTTACCAAAACATAGCTTGATATAGTAGCTAAACTGCTAAGGATGAAATGTCTCAATGATGAGACTCAAATGTATCATGATTTTTTATCACAAAATTTCCTCCCATGTTAATTTTTTTTCACAATATTTTCTCAGTAATGTAGACAACCTCTGTTTTCAGGATGAAATTGGCCTAAGGGAGTGGCTCACTTCGTTAAAATCTGCTCACAAATTGTCACAAGAACTGCTCGGTTCGATGGCCAGGAAAGCCGGAAAAATATATGGCACGGACTCAAACAATCGAAACGCCATAATAACTCGAAATACAAACGGTAACTAAGATCCAAAATTGGTAGTTTTGAAAAAAGATGAATGGTTTGTTCGAACCTAGAGGTATTTGTGATCCAGAATAGGCTATAAAATAATAATAAGCTGTAGAGGATTTCACTCCTCTGCTGCAATATTTAGAGACCTATTGTTATTATGCTCCCTATTTTTTCAAAATAACGATTCGGTTTTATATGTGATTGTGTAGATGCAGAAACAAAAGGAAATGTATTACTCATGACAAAACCAATGTATTTCTAGGTTATGTATTATTGTATTTATTTATGAGTTTTATTTATGAAAGCAATTTTTTGTTATTGTTGCTTTATGAATTTGATGTTATATGGAAGTTTCCTTATGAAATATATTTATTTCATTGATATGTACATTTTATAATAACTGTTCTATAAATGTTATATTATTGATATTTTAAATGCTTTGTTTCAGTCACTGTGCTAGTCGTTAATGTTCCAATTTGAAGTGATAAATTCAAATTTTTCTTCTATTACATCTCAATATTTCCTTCATATCCCTTCAAAATTCTGCTTGGCAATCAAGCTGTCGTAACTCAAAGACAGTTGAAGTAATTTTTTTCCCTCAAAGTGCCTTTCGAAAAATGTCAAAGCAATCTTGAAAATTTCATATTTTAAAAATTTAAAGAAAACTTTAAAGCATATCAAGTCAATTTTTGGAGTGTATAGGTAAAGAAAGAGTTATTTTTGAGAAAAATATGTCAATTGAATGTGGATCAAAAGAAAAATTACACATTACACAGAATTTAATTTGTAAACACAATTAATGACAACGCTTTCATAATTTGAGAATTTCTCATAATGTAGTCAACATAGATAGCTGCAATATCTATCATAAAAATATATTTGGTAATTTGTTTTTGTAATAGACATAAGTGGCATTCAATTAATTAAATTACCTAAATTTCATTGAAAAAAATTTATTATTTTTGCAATATATAGCCTGGAATAGTCAAGTGGAATAAATTCGTTATATATATATATATATATATATATATATATATATATATATATATATATATATATATATATATATATATATACAAAATACAGGGTCAATCAAAATAATGTCATAGTTCAGTTAGCTCTGTGAGTATGTTCGATGTGAAGCTTCCATCATCCTTCAAGGCATTAATTTTGGAGAATAATGGAATAGAAGCCACAAGAGACTGTTTGGTACATTCAATTTGATTTTCATCACTATATTCATTATTTTGCGACCTCACTTTCGTAGTATCACTAGATTTTCAAGCACCAGAGTAACGCTATTAATGTTTTTGAAAATGTAGTAATACTACAAAACTTTCTTCGCGAAGTAATAAATATAGTGATGAAAAAACAGAGTATATTTCTCAATATAATACATTATCACAAAGTCACGGAAGAATCTATGCAATATTTATTACAAATTATGTTAACTTTTCGAAAATATAAACTACATTATTCAATTTGTATTGGATTTTCAAAATGTCATCTTGGAAACATCCTGATTTTCAAATTGTTAGCTGAAGAAGCGAGTAACAAAATATTTTCGATACATTGAGTGGTGTTCAATGTGACTTGCAATATAAATAATTTGTTTTGTGCAGAATATCATTCTATAACTCAAAAGGTAAACGTGTTTGGATATCTCTTATATAGGTGTTCCAAAACTAATGGAAGATTTTAATTAAATAGAAAACACAGTTTTTAGTGTTTTGATTGTAATTTTTTATTGAATCATAAAATGCATAGGATATGCATGGGTTATTTATGGAATAACACATCGACAAAAGGCCACCACAGTTCAAAATGTAATTTTCCATCATCATTCTGCATAAATGTGGCCGACTTTGGTTGATTCAAGGTTGAATTTCCTCCTTTAATGCATGCCTGGTTGTTGACATAGACCGGTGATTTTAAATAATACCATACAAAAATCTAATGGTGTTACACGATCTAGGGAGCAAATTTTGATCACCGAAAATGTCTCATGCATTAATTGAAGCGTTTCGCTGGTTTTATGTCATGTGGCGCCGTCTTATTGACCCCATTTTTTGACCTCATCAATATCATCCAATTTCGGCAAGAAGAACTGTGTTATCATGTCGTATAAATGGCAGCAAATTTAAATCTTGCGTTAATTTTGGTCCCTTTATATATTAAAATAAAACGGGACACCAAGCAAAAAGAAAGAGATTAAAATAGGTGAAATTGTTATTAACTTTCACATAGAAAGGAAGAGTGATCACAAAGAGTGATAAAAATTTATTCCATTTGTCTTTTTCCTTCTGTATAGGTAAGGACATATACTTGGTTCACTTTCATAATATTTTTTTTTAATTTTCTTTGATTAATATAATTTTATGTGAATGCCTTCAATGTGAAGCCAATATAAACTTTTAATATTCATAAAAATGATGCATTGAATTCAATTTCAAAATAAATGAGTACAGTTCCGATACTTATCATTTGTGCAATTACTGTACTTCACAGAGATACATTTAAAGGACAGTTAATATCGATTATTTAATTTATATTTTCAAAGTGTTCCTTCGAAAATAATCCAAACCATGTTAGAAGTAATGTGAAGTACTAATGTCACTGTATATTCCTTGAACATATATGTTCATTGTATCTCACTGGTACCAACACCAAGCTGAAGAAAATTTAGAATAGCTTGTAATGCCAGCAGTATTTGTAAATATCTGCTTCTAACTCTATCTAATATATAAATTTAATTTAGTTTTTAACATCAAGTGGTATACTTGAAGGGCAAAGATGTAGCAGATGGTCACTGTTTAAACCGTCTTTAGTATTGTTCCATATTTCAACAGATAAAAAGATATGAAATCATTTTTCAGAGATATGATTTTACAAGTTGCAATACTAAAAAGTTTTGTCATCTTTCAAAGAATAATAGCAGCATGATGTTCTAATTAATTAGTCACTTTAAATCATTATATTTCGATAATACTGAGTATAAGATTGAATATCTTCTAGACATTCAATATCTCTTCTAGGATAATATCCCATAAGTGATATTGTCTTATAATTCTAAATCTATAATAGATCATATATTTTTCAAACCAGAATTCAAAAAATATGTTATATAAAATCATTTCACTAATAAGTGTTTATATACAGACATTTTTATTGCATTCAGTCATTTTATTACTTACAGTAATATTGATTAACTTCCAAAGAGCTTGTTATCCTTCACCATACTGAAATTTTCAATGTTGTAACTTGAGCGCAAAGGACCAGCAATGAGCTGTTTTATTTTGGTTACACCCAAAATCTCTTGTAGGACATAATGGTTTGGCTTTAAAAGAGAATGGCCAATTAAGACCATTAAATAAAATTAGAGAAAATTTCACTCAATTTTGAATGTCGTCAATCACTGATTAAACACATCAGCTAGCTATTATTCTTGTATCAATGTGGATTCAGTATTTTTTGTTAGTCATGGTTATTATTATTCAAAAAGATGAAATTCTTAGTGTTGATACACAGATCCATAATGAAAATGTTATATGAAAACTTTTAATCAAAAGTTTTTTATTCTCGAAATGTGTTTTATATCTTTAGATGATTATGAAACCAATTTTGATAAGTTTTATACATTCTCTTACTATTGTAGTGAAAAATTGCTCTATCACACTAAGTCCCAATGTTATAATTTAGTTTGTAAATGTGTTTGTTCTTCCTTGAATAGTTTTGAAATCACTTTTTTAGAATAACCAGCAGTCTGTATGGTATTTATTAGGATTATTTCATATCATGAATTTACATTTTTAGATGTGGTGTCTTAATTAGCTTTATTCATTTTCCTCTTTGATAATTTTCAGAATTAGTTTAATGTGAACCCAAAAACTACAATAAATCCATATAGATTACAAAAACTACAATAAATCCATATAAATCCGTAGATTGTGAAGTAGATTTTTTTAATAAGTTAAATATGCTTTTTTCATTTCATATTTTCTTAGCATCCACGAATTTAATCTCCACCTGAACGTATAATGTTCTATATCTTTTGAGTGATTTGAAATCTGTGTCAAGGTGCAACATATACTAAATTTAAATTCAATAAAATTCTGATAGTACACAAACTGAATGTGTTTTTATGGGAAAGACCAGTTAATTGAACATTTCAGCACAATTTTTTTCCATGCTAGATTGCTATTAAAATTGTTCTGTAAATTTTGTATATATATACATATATACTTTGACTATAACCATACTATTTGCATGTTTTTACCAAAATCTATAAGCCTAACCTGTTCCATATTGAATGTATCCCAATTAAGCACTTAAAGTGAGAAGGATAACTTCTCAGAAAATGTAGGAAAATTTCTTCCACTCAAGTAACCTGTATAGAAATATGCTTTTGTAATAATTGTATTTTCAATTGAGAGACTGCGTTGATTTCATATGCAACCAATGGAACCTTAATATTAATTTTTCAAAAATGTAATTTTGAGTGCCATGTCACAAATTTCATAAGATGTCACAATTTATGTATTATATTTTCACAATCATTGAATAATTCTAGTGTGACTTAGTGCAATTTGATGTAATCACATAAATTAAAACAAAAAGATTTAAGAAAAACATCTATAGTTCAATAAGCTTACATTTTGCAATATGTTGATTTTTAAAAATAAAGCATTATTGTTTGAGGTTTGAAAATCACTGCCCCGTTTTCAAGCAACAATTTTTAAAATCAAAATAAAACTTTTTTTGCTCAATTATGGATAGTCACAAAGGATACCGAAAAAGACAAAATAAACTTGTTATGAAAGTTACACATTTTAATATAATAACACACTTAACTAAATTTAAATACTTTGCCTAATTTTTTAATTTGTTCTTCTAGTTATCTGTTATGTAGATTTAAGTATTGTTTTAGTATAAACCAAGATAATACAATCATGTATCAAGAAGGAAACCAAAAATATATTAATCATATGTATTAAAATTTTTATTTGAAAAACTGTGAATATCTTGTTTCTAGTAGAGAATATATTAAATTATCGACCAAAAATAGAGATTTTGTTTTACAGTGGGAGGATATCTATAGCATTGATTCAAAATAACGTTGTAAATCTAAAGAAAACAGTAGAATCTTCTAAATAATATATGTTAATGATAATAACTTTAGAAGTTGAAAAAAATTTTTTCGACAATTTTAATAGTTTTATGTAACTTGTTATATGAGAATTAGAGGTAACTTTCAGTTTTATGTTTTAGATGTCAATGTTGTAAATTTTGCATTAAAGTCACATTAATAATATATTGGTGTTTCTTTTGAGTATGATTAAAATATGTACCACAGTTCAACTCCGCCGTAAGCTGGCGGGCATGACACTACAAAAAAAATTGTAATATCTAGCTAAAACATGATGAAACTGCAAAAAAATCATTTTTAAGGCACCTATCCAACTAAGTTTCAGAAGTAATATTATATAGTAGCATAGCCCTCCAAAAAAAAATATATATATTTATATATATATATATATATATATATATATAATTTAAAAAGGTTTATACAGGTATTAAAATAGAAAAAAAATTTGTGACAGCCGTTTACATATGTTTCGAGCTATTGGCTCTCGTCAGAACGGCGTATTTATATATATATATATATATATATATATATATATATATATATATATATATATATATATATTTTTTGTACTTATGGCACTGAATGAAATCTTTAAGAAAATGAACATTAGAACATTTGAAAAATTCAAATTAACCAAGAGAATGTTATAGTAGAGCTAGATATGTGAACGTGTACGATGTGATGCCTCCATTATACTTCAAGGGATAAATATATATATATATATATATATATATATATATATATATATATATATATATATTCCTACTGGGTATATGTATATCTACTTCCCCTGAGAGTTGCCAGAAAAAAATTGTAAAATAGGTATTGCATTATACATTCTGGATGTCAGTTGTTTTCTTGAAAGATTAAGTAAGTTTCATAAGTGGAAGTTGGAGCAAGTTGTTTTACTAAACTTCATAAACAAATTTTAATGAGCTTATCTAAAAACAGAATAGGTCACACAGTTGCAGGTCAAGTTATAACATTTTTGATAAAAACTTCTTAGTAGATAAAAAGTTCGTTGCCGTTTTGATTTTAATATTTGTCAAAGGCAATTCGTATTTTATAAGTATTCATCATTCCTGTTCAGACACAAAATCGAAAAACGGAAGATTAATTGGATTCGCATCGAATAACTTAAAATAATAGAACTTATAAGAAAGTCTCGACTGTAAAATAATTCAATGAGAAGATTAAGTTGAGCTCTTAATAATCTAGTGATATTGAAATTCGATAATTAGTATTCAAGTTCTGCTGCTAAATGTTATAGATGAAATGAAAAAAAAAATGAACATTATTGTAATTAATCATCTATTACAATATTTATACTTACCCACTTGGCTAAATTCCAACCTCATTCTTGAATATGTTCAACATGTTTGGGGCTACTAACTCGTTAATATTTTAGTTTCTCAACTTTTACATGATGGGTTAGCAGCCCAAAAGACATGTTGGGCGTATTAAAGAATTGTATAATTGAAACAAATGCAGAAGTAATTAAAACGATATATTTTTTTAAAAATGTATTCAAAGTTATATAAAAATTGGACGGAAATTTTAAGTATAACAGTAAAAAATTTTCGAATCATAATTAGACAAGTTTTTTAAAAGTACTAAAAACATAAAGGACAACGTTTTTGACAGTACATAACATGCTGCTCAGTAAAAATATGTCAATATTTCTCAGTCTAAAATTGATATGAACAAATGAAATATCACCAAAAGAGAACTAAGTTGGTTCTCTTTTCTTGATTAACAAATCAACAAAATCAAATATTTTATCATTGATCATTTATCAAAAATTATTACAAAATATTTCATATATAAATTTCTCCAAGTAGGTTTCTTAGTATGGATCTTTTCACCTTAAAGAAAATATAGCATTCATTCTCTAGTTACCAGTATTGTTGATGTTTCTCAACTACTGGTGAACAGATCCATTATTAACATCGTATTTGGAGTGTTTGGACATTCTGATATAAATCTGAAAAACTATACAGTGGACTCCCAGTTATCCGACAACCATTTTGCAAGACATTATCGAATTTGTTGGATTAGAGAGTACTGCGAAAGATTCCCTCCAGTCCACAATTTTATGAAAAAGACACATAATCTGATAAATTATTGGTCAAAATAATGAGATTATATCCGACTACATAAGTATGTCGGTTTCAGTTAATTGAACAACATAACAGAGAGCTTACATTTTAGTATAAAAACAAATTGTGTACAAATATGTAATCAGGAGCTATGAATAAAAATGATGATTTACAAATTAGAAAGGATGAAAATAAAAAAGTAAAATTTTGTTGTAGAATTTGTCAAAATTATATTTTGCATTCCTACCATTCAACAAAGATAGGGCTGTCAGATTACAGGAGAATGCCATATTAAACACGAGTCAGATTACTGTGGGTTCACTATATTTTCTGTATAACCTTTTAAAGTTATAAATAATTAATTCAAATGTGAATTAATCCAAGGCATATAAAACACAAAAATGTTTTGAGATTCTACATAATTAACCATATAAATTTTCAAAGTGTAAGTTACTATGAACATATGAGTATATCTACTAAACCATTTATATAATTATTTTTAAATAACAGCATAATAATATATATTAGATTTAGTTGCCACATTCTTTTTTGGTTTACTTCATAACATTACACTAAACAAAAGTAGTATAAAAATCATAAATCTCTATAATTTAAAAACACAAATTAAATACTAAAAAAATATCTGCAAAAACGTGATAAATTCTTAGTAAAATCATTGAAGAAAAATAAAATTCAGATGTCTAGACCGAACATAGAAGTTCAATGAATATTCCTAAGGATATTTACATGGCTAAATGTATAAAACAATCAACATATAAAAGTTTATCGGACAACATAAATGATGAGTGCAAGTAAACTAAAAAGTAATGGGTAAGTCACCATTGTACTCGAAGTATTACAACCATCTTTAGTATTACAGGTACAGTATTCCATAAAAATATTATAAGTTCCAGTTCTCATAAGGCAAAATCTTTCATCTTTTCCTATTCCTGGTTCACCAAGAAATGCACAACTTCTCACATATTTCCAAACTCCATTCACTATCATGAAAAAAAAGAACGAGATATAATTATGAAAAATATAACATGCTTATACTAAGCAACATTAGAGAAGTCATTACTTATTTTACCTACCTTTTTGTCGCATCTTCCTACACATAGTAGACTTTTGTCCGGGCAAATGACTCAAACTTTGAGTACTGCAGTCTGTAATAGCAAAAGTTTTATTTTCAAAAGGATCCGAACATTTCGGATCTATATCAGATCTGCAATCCCAGCATTTTATAGAATTTCCTGAAAAAACAAGAAAATTCTTCTATTATATCAGCAATTAATGCATAATTGATGAATTTAAGTGTATAAGATGTACAAACCTTCCTGAATAAAATTTAATGAAAAAAATATGGAAACAAGGCACATAGAACTCAATATGTTATTCATAATTAACTCTTTAAGTGATACTTTTGGGAGAGAAAACAGAAAAACAGAAACTATATGAAAAGCGGCATCGATAAGTTCATACTCAATTTGAGTTGATAAACATAATATTTTTGATTGTGGTTATCGTTATAATGAGAATGACGTATTGCATTAAAAATACCAACCTTCAACAAAACCACACCTAAATCTAGGGAATTCAACAGATATATTTTAAGGACTGTAACACTGCTGTAAGGAATGAAGCAGTGGCGTAGCACTATTACAAAAGTTCTTTTCATTAACTTCGTTCCTATTATATTAAATAAATAAAAAACACAAAATTTATAAGGAATACTTAACGATTGTTGAATTAAATAGTTTAACTTTTGAAAATGGGGTAACACCATGAAACAATTGTCAAGTCAAGTAGTCATTATAAATTTTATGAAAGCAAAATTTGTGTTTTAGTGTTTTTTATTCAATATATCAAACAATGTTTCACCAAGAGATTAGTGAATATTGAATCAATTTTATTGGTTCCTATCGTTTCAGATTCAACTCTTATATTTTATGAGTAAAATACAGTGTCTTCGACGTAAATGAACGTTTAACTACAATTACATAAAATACTTAACGCTTCAAAAAATAAATGACTATATCTGTTTTTATAAACAATATATTGTTCAAACAGGCAAGCCTAATTAGTAGCGTGTAATAAATACACATATTCATGTGTACAATAGTAACTGCTACGATATAATAACATCGATCTGTGAGTAACAAGAATATAGAAAAATTCAAATGCATTGTAATTTTCAATCAAAAAGAATAATACAAAAAATTCATAATAATGTGATGTCAGACGAGACTTACTCAATATGTACCTTGAACATGGGAGCAGGTATTTCTTCTTCAGATATCAGATGTCTTTGGGTAAATTTGGTATTACAGAATCTTAATCTTCTTATCACCGTTTTTTTCTCTTAACAGAGTGATTTTGATCGATTTATATATTTTTACCTACAGTTTAACGCCGGTTCCGAACGGCCATTGGGCTTGTAATCAAAGTACATTACCCAGCATATAACATTCATTAAACTACTTAAATCATAGACAAACACAAACACCCATGCCTTCAGCGGGGCTCGAACCCGAGTTTTACCGCACTATAGTCGGGTGTTCTACCGACTAACCCACGCAGACAGGCTGTATATTTTTGGTTGAAATGCTTATAATTTGGTGTTGATGTGCCAGCCGTTCAGAAGATTTTCTTCTAGTGTTTATGATCTGGAGTTAAGGGTTTGTTTTGCTGACTGGTCTACTATTTCATTTCCTAGAATACCTACGTGAGAGGAGATCCAAGTTATGTAATTAGTTAATTACTATTATTGAGTTATATATGTAATTGTAAATATCATTAATTTAAAAAATAAAATGTATATTCCTCTTTAACTTAAATCAATCAATTATTAATTCACCTGGAACCTTTTCATTCGAAACTTCCCAACGGGAAGACATGAAGCAGAAGGAAAGAGACCATCCAGCTTCACTTAATGGTCGATAAATAGATATTTTTAAAGATATCAAATATTTAAGTGAACGTGAAGAAGATGATACTTAATTTATGACCAAAATATCTGAATATCTGATAGAATCGTTAGACTGGCCAGTTTTGATCTTCTGAGGAATCATAAGACGAGGAATCATCTTCTTCGAATAGTGAAAATACTCAAACATTCCGAGGAGTTTTAGCTGTGGAGTTTGTATCAGTAAAGCCATCTATCGGACCCTTAAGGCAATATAATTGAGAAAGCAGGAAACATAGAACTTAGACAAACTACTCGTTCGTCTAATTTGCTAACTATAAACTCAATAAAAATTAAATATTACCAGCGTGTTTATTTATGTTTCCTGCGTAAACTTCAATACTTTTATTGATATTAACTAATTTGACATCAATAACGATGAAATTAACATGAATTATGTTATTTGTCGTGAAAAATAACCTTCAAATAATAAGGAATAGTTTTTTAACTTTATGTGATTTGACACAACTGATGTATAATATAGAGTTTAATGTTGAACTGGGCTTGCTTACAATGTTATTCCTATTTATATGATTTATCCTAATTAGAATACAAATATCAATATAGGAACCAATAGTTCTATTTCTGAATAATAATGAAAGTGCAAACAACAATGATAAAAAATGGAATTATACTGAAAATGATATACAAGTTATATAAATGATACAGTTAGTAAATAAGAGACATGAGTAATGACATTATCTGAGGTAAACAAGTGAATAAGACTAACTACATGGTCCATGTAAGTTTACTACAATATCCTATCGATATTGAATTTAATGTAACACTCAAGATAAATGATCATAAGTCCTAGACCATTTTAACATTGTGGAATCGCAGAGGAAATTATCTAATTCACCTAGTGACCTGGATGACCTAACTATGCTTTTATTACAAATTGGATGATTCATTTGGATACACAGTTCGGCGTTTAACTATCTGCAAGAAGGATGGTTATATATTAGACCTTCAATTTAAGTCTTTCAATCAAAAAGCTAATTACGTTACTTATTATTGACACTCAATTAAATTGAGTTATTGACCCTTGTAAGGAATTTTTGATAAATTCTAGAAAACAATCGATACAATAAAACGCAAGAAAAGTTCATAAAACAGTCTCACAATGATATTCAGGTTATCAAAAATATATAAGAATTTATCAAATGAATTTAAGACTCAAATTTGTTATGAAAATTGTATAACAATTTTTTATGAATATGTTAAAGCATTTTGTCAATTGAGAATTGTGAATAGTCACCTCAATAAAAAAACTCAATTGAAAAACAAAAAAACAATAGGAGGAGTGTTGAAACAAGACTTTTCAAGATCAATAAATTATTAATTCGACAATATTTTAGAAGTTTAATTCATTAGCAGATTTGTAACCTGGTTTTCTGCGCAATTTCATGTAGTTT
Organism: Henosepilachna vigintioctopunctata; assembly: GCA_030704895.1. Classification (NCBI taxonomy): domain Eukaryota; kingdom Metazoa; phylum Arthropoda; class Insecta; order Coleoptera; family Coccinellidae; genus Henosepilachna; species Henosepilachna vigintioctopunctata. The sequence continues at coordinate 3,263,547 of JARQZJ010000095.1, read as the reverse complement.
TTTTACGGCGAGAATCGCTTCAGTTCTGTTATCTGCCATAGTAGCAATTTCGTCGGTGTATTATAATATATATACATATATATATATGTATATATATATATATATATATATATATATATATATATATATATATATATATATGTATAATAATATAATATAATCACGGATCATTCACATAGTAAATACTGAAGAGTATACTAGTATATTCTTAATCGAATATATAGAAATATTTCAAATAAAACTCTCAGGGAGATGCTATACAAATGTTGTCAATGAGAAAAAACCTATCACTTTCGAGAGTGAATATTAAGTTCGATTATGCGCATCTATAATACTTACTGTATATTTCTGTCTTACGATCGATAAGAGGGTATGTGAGGATTGAAGTCGTTGCCTTTCATTAGTTGGACGTGGCGTAACTGATGAATACCTTGTAGTATGAAACAGTTAACTGTCTTACGTTTCCAATAAATGTAGGCATCGATTTCAATTTTCTCTAACATTTAAAAATAAAAAATATAGACATCGCATTGTTCATGTTTCACATAGCCCACTCTGCTATAATGTTGTTTTGAATAATTGGTCAAAAAATTATCGAAAGAAAGTTATAGTATACTTTTAATATCAAATATTTACAAATGATAATATATCATGAGAACTACAGAATTATTTTTCTTGTGGTTGCAACTTGAAATTGCAATTGATAGAACTTTTGCTTCATCTTTTTTGCCTCCCAAAAACGCTTCATCCTCTCTGAATGCTCTTTCTTCCGTTCATCGCTCCATTTTGTTTCAGGTTGGCGATTTGATTTCTGCCCAAACTTCACATGTGCGATTTTATATCGACACTCAGTGCGATCTTCGAGATTTTTTATATTGATCTGTTGTAGATTTTTTTGGACCTCTTTTAGCCACTGTTCCGCAGTTCCACTTCATAATTATATCGAGTAGTTTCTTCGGTATTCTGGCAAATATATCCGTTTGAAGACTGAATCAATATCAGCCAGTGAAACGATATTTATATCTTCTGAGAATTTGTACCGAACAATAAACATAATTTGAAGAGAATTATACAGGTATTAAAATAAAAGACAAGAGACTTACGGTATGAACCTGAAATTTTTGTGACAGCCCTTTACATATGTTTCAAGCTTATTGGCTATCGTCAGAGCGACGTAGTTCAAGTTTTAGATGTAAAAACTTGGATGTTAATTAAAACGAAAGAAATCACAAAACACAACACAAAATTCTTTGTAAGGAATCGACTTCTTTTTGGCTTGGGATTGAATATCTTTGGTAGATTTCATTAGACTCCGTTTTGAAGACTGAATCAATCTCAGCCAGTTATACGATATTTATACCTCCTGAGAATTTGTACCGAACAATAAACATAAAATTATACAGGTATTGAGATAAAAGATAAGAGACTTACGGTATGAACCTTAAATTTTTGTGACAGCCGTTTACATATGTTTCAAGCTTATTGGCTATCGTCAGATATATATATATATATATATATATATATATATATATATATATATATATATATATATATATATATATATATATATATTTATATGTATATATTTGAGCGATAATAGGTGAGGTTTTTAAATTTCAGTTAGGTATTCAGTATATCTAAGTGGGAAGAAGCTTTGTAATGTATTCACACTGTAAGAAAACTCAGTAAATAAAAAATATCATCTAGTTAATAAGGATTTTTTTTAGTATGGTTCACTAGCTGCAAACAATTGATAATAGAATTATTGTTATGCTCACAGTTTACTCCGCAGTCTTGACCTTGACAAGTTTACCTTACATTAGAATCATAGTATACGGCATTGTACCATATCCATATCCATAAAGATATTAGATATTATCAACTTCAATCATAATTTTCAATGCGAAACGTTTGCCATTCAATCTAAATTTTTCATTGGTAGAATAATTCGATCTCTTGGACAAGGTAGTTGATCCATTTAACCTATTTTCGAATAATAAAAACCAGATTATCAATTTAGATCGTTATGTTTTTATTGCAGAATTATTTTTTGCATTTTATTGTCATTTTGTACAGTTGTTTTTCATTAGTAATTAGGATGATAATTCAAATAGCAACGAGCATATAGAAATTAAGTTTCTCTGTGCTTTTCCCTTGCATTTTCCAACAATGTTTTGAAACGTTTTTGCAGTGATTTTAGTAGCTAGATGTTTATAAATATCTTACTACAATTTTCCAATTTTCATCCATTTACTAAGAATTTTGTTTTATCCATTCAAACAAAAATGTTCAACAATTTTTCAAGTATGATATCCATAACGCCCTTGAGTTTCCTGCTATTTCAAAATTCAGTGTTTGTACGATATAAAGTTTTGCGTAAATTTTGTTGAAATATGTCATACGTTATATATCGAAAACATATCAGAAATTGTTCCCTACATTTAAATTTTCCGTGTATTTGCTTAATAAGAAATGGATTAATTGCATGACATTTTTCAATGAAACATACCTTTTAATCATGATTTTTTCTCCATAATTTGCAACAGTTACTCAATTTTAATTTATTGTTATTTCGTGAAATAATTTTTTCAGCTATATATGATCATTAAGGCCAGCTTACTCCAAAAAACGTAATTTTTTTTCAATATATTTTATTTATAGTACAAAACATGTTGAGTAATCAATTTATTTACATATGAAAGCACATATATGAAATTACTTGAAAAAAAATTTTTTTTTCAAAATGGCGGTACTGAAAATGGCTGCTGAAACTCTGCTGAATCGGAGATAAATGACATCATTACTTGGAAAAGAATTATCTGAAAGCAAAAAACAAAATGGTTTCAAGTTATGTATCGAATTAGCTATGACCTCAAGCAGAATGAAACATTTTCAATGAAAAAGAAGAAAATGGCGGACTTTTGAATTTTTTTTCACCCTTTTTTCACTTTCAATTGTTTATAACTTTTTTAAATAATAATAAATATTTCTGGTTCTGCTTAAGGCCATAGCCAGACAGCTAAATAGTAAAATGCCGTTTGATTCATATCGATAAATGCAATAGTTTTGACATGAGAGTGTAATTCATGCGAAAAAACGTGGTTCGGAGAAAAATCAGTTAAAAGTTTTTATTCGTGAAAAATCGTAAAAAAAATTGAATTTTACTCACATATCCATTCCAGCTTCATACACAACTCCTTCCTGGTCTTCGTAAGCATCATTCTGAATAATTCTTACATTTCTCAAAGCAGTTCAACAAAATAACAAGACAATAACAATAAAACAAAGAACAAAACAATAAAACGACCCGAAGGCACGCAGCAGCTGCCGCAACCGAAGGCGTTCGAGGGCCGGATTTACTGCAGCGCTCCCTAATCTTTTATAGCTGCTTCTAGGTCTTGCTGACCTTCGGGACTAATTCTATACTATTTCTACGAGTATATAGTAGCAATTTATGAAAAAAAATTTCGATTTTTTCAAAATTTTGTGGAGTGAGCTGGCCTTAAAAACCATTTATTCTGCGTGTTGATAGCACTTTTAAGTAACAGCTTAAAGTACCATCGTGCCAAAAAACTGTTATCAGCTTCTTTAAAATATCAAATGGTACTGGCGTTAAAATATAATTAAATATAAGATAAAATTCAAACACTTGAACTTTTTATTTACACTTTTATTACTGTGTTTTGCAATCTTCTTTGATCCAAGTCTTCATTCCTTGTATAGACCCTCTACTTGCGAACTGCTGGTGTTATCTGTTTTTAGTTGATGTATTTAGGGAATATTTCTTTGATGATTGATGAGGTCGATACTTAGAGAAAATTAATATCCATAATGAAACAATATTTAGAATATTCTCATAATTTAATACAAATACGCTTGACGACGTTTCGAAGTACTACTTCTTTATCAAAAGCTGAATTAATACTTCTTTCTTCAGACATGTTGTTAAGAACCATATAATCTGCGTCTTAATAGCACTTTTAAGTAACAGCTTAAAGAACCATCGTGCCAAAAAGCTGTTATCAGCTTCTTTAAAATATTGAATGATATTGGCGTTACAATAAAATTAAATATAAGATAAAATTGAAACACTCGAACTTTTGATATACACAATTATTACTGTATTTTGCAATCTTCTTTGATCCAAGTTTTCATTCCTTGTATAGCCACTCTACTTGCCGAACTCCTGGCGTTATATGTTCTTAGTTGGATGTATGTAGGGAATATTTCTTTGATGATTGATGAGGCCGATACTTGGAGAAAATTAATATCCAAAATGAAACAATATTTAGAATTTTCTCATAATTTAATACAAATACGCTTGACGACGTTTCGAAGTACTACTTCTTTATCAAAAGCTGAATTATTACTTCTTTCTTCAGACATGTTAAAAACCATATATTCTGCGTGTTAATAGCACTTTTAAGTAACAGTTTAAAGTACCATCGTGCCAAAAAGCTGTTGTCAGATTCTTTAAAATATTGAATGATATTGGCGTTACAATAAAATTAAATATAAGATAAAATTCAAGCACTTGAACTTTTGATTTACATTTTTATAATAGTGTGAATCAAAAGTTCAAGTCTTTGAATTTTATCTTATATTTAAATTTTGTTTGTCATATCATTTCCACAAAGTTGATTGCGTTTTCGCTGATTTCATGGTGAAACATTGTTAAATATATAGAATTGTTTGAGATAATTAGGAACCCCATTCTTTCAGTCTAGCTTTTGACAATGAGGTAACACCCCGAAACAATTGTCAAGCAATAATTTAAGAAAATTTTTGGGAAATCAATCCAATTGTTTTTTTTCAATATATTTCCACAAAGAACTAACTACACTTATTCTGAGTGAAGCACTGTAAGCAAATTATTTGATTAACTTATTATTTTTTCGGAAAGACAATATTCGATTACATATTTCAGGGTATTCCGATATATTACCCTGCAGAATTCTATGTTTACGCGTCCTCTAAATCATGATTGATCATAAATGCAAAGAAAAATCCATTGCTTTTTATCACCTGTTAAATCATTCATAAAAATTTTCAATGAACAAATATTAAAAACTCAATTCTAGGCGACATTTGATATTCTCAGCCACAATAACACTACGAATCACGAACTATCGAAGAGTGGGGTTCCATAGTAATAATCTACAAGGTGTGTATCGTTTTAAATATTTTGGTGCTACACCTCAAGAAGTGCGCATGTTAGAATACTGTTGTTGACAAAGTGTCTATTTGAAATCAGAATTTCTGTGATTATTTTCTAAAGAATTTGAGATTTATTATCAACTTAAATCAATATGGTGTCCCAAAATTCTGTGTCTTGTTTGTTATTTTTTGTGTTTGGATTCACCTACATCGGTGAGTATTTAAATTGTAAACTCTTATATGATAACTACGCAATTTATTAAATGATACGGAGATGAAACATTATGTTGAAAACAATAAATTAAAATAGACACACTTGACTTAAGTTTCACTTAATTTATTTAAAACTCTACATATGTTTCGTGTATAACTCATTATCAGTGTTATAGTATACTCTTGATGATGGGTGAACCACCCGAAACATATGTAGAGTTTTTAATATATTCAGTGAAACTTAAGTCAAGTGTGTTAATGCGATTTATTTCTCATAACATGTTTAAATAGTAAAAAACCTGGAAAAATTTCTGGATAAAGGGGTCATGGTCATATTAACCCTTAAATAATATGATTATGTTAAGTTTTTGAACCAAAATCAATATTGAATTATTTGTCAAATAACACAATTTGAACGTAATAAGTTTGAAGTTGAATTTTAAATTAAAGTAACTTTTTTCATCTGATAAATGTTTTGTTATATATATTGAAATATTTCTTATAAATACATAAACAATAATATTTATAAGGTATCAATTATTAAATAATATATCAATAATTAATTGATTAATGAGATTGAATTCTCGCTTAACTCTTGATGAAACATAATTAAATATTAATTAAATTAAACTCTTGGTTTAATGTTTCACGATTATATTCAACAATATGAATTTGTCAACATATTTCTGTTTTCAGTCTTGAAAATGAGCTCACGCTCGAAACATGTTAACAAATTCATACTGTTAAATATAATCGTGAAACATTAAGCCAAGAGTTTAATTTAATTAATAATTAATTGATTGCTAATATAATATGGATTTGACTTTTGAACATTTATGTATTTTCTACGTATTTCTGAGTCTGGCAAAGATTTCAATGAAATTGTTGAAATAATAAAGAGGGAATTGAAAATGTTAAACAACTTGCTGAGGTTCAAAAAACTTAAATTCTAGTAAAACAAAACTTATGGTTTTTGGTAGTCGCCATAATATTAAAATATTTACTGAAAACATCTTTGAAGTAGAAGTAGACAATTTTACTAATAATAATAATAATAATAAGTTCATTATTCTCAACAGGTATAACACCCAATTAGAGAAAATAATAACAATGCTGAATACATAACTAAATAATTGGAAAAAAGATTCAACAAAAAGCTCAATCTAATCTAAAAAAAATAGTAACTTATAACTATATTATAGCATTCAATGAAATATTACAAATAACTCAATGTAATTCAATTCATTTTAGTCAATTTCCGTTGTTCACATAACTCCTGATAATAAAAAAATTCTATGGAGTCAAAGTGAATGTCACAATTATTGTCAACTCTATTGAATGTAGACTCCATAAACCAAAAGGGGGTTGTATTAGGGAGTTGGTCCTCGAAGTCTCTAGGTGGAATAATTCTGTATTACGAGAATTTAGCCTAGGAACACGAAATTTCAAAGCGGACAAGAGAGGAGGACAATCAATTCTATTGTGCAGTAATTTCTACAAAAATTTGAGTGATAAAGTTTCTATCCTAGGAGAGGGTGTGTGGAATCAGATACCTAGGGATTACTTTGGACCAATACTTGAATCTCAATGACCATTTGGATTTAATTTGTAGAAAACTGGGTAAAAAGATTGGTTTTTTGAGTAGACTATCTAATAAGTTAACAGTTTGGACCATACGGTTGATCAGTAATGCATTAATCTTTTCCCAATTCACATATTGTATGTCTCTGTCATATTATTGTAATAAGGAAGATATAAGTAAATTACAAGTCCTACAGAATAAATTAATGAGAATATTATTAAATTGTAATAGATACACCGCAGTTCAAGATATGTTAAAAGGACCAAATTTCCTTAGTGTTAACGTTTGATTTATGAGTCCAACTTAATATTCATATATAAAATTGTAAATAATTTATCACCCAAATGGTTGTTGGCACCATTGGTTAAAAGGTCCACTATGATATCATACGAATTGAGGGATATGGAAGCATAACACATAGAAAAGTATAGAACACGCACACTATATAAAATTCTTTTTGTCGGTGGTCTCATGTTATATAATCAATTACCAGAGTATGTTATCACAAAATGTATTTATATATAAAAAACTACTGAGACATCATCTTTTATTGAGTAAATAATTGTAAGTAGGTACACATAAGAACGCAATATGTTTAATTGTGTAAAAACTAGTCAAAAGCTAATAAAGATGCTATTATTATAATTATTATTATTGTATTCTTATGTATTAATATTTCTCAACAAATTTAAATGATGAATTATCACGATTTTGAAATCAAGAGGTATATGAGGATCGATATTGAATATACAGAAATTATAAATAGTGCAATAGCATTGCCTTATCATTGTCTATTAGCATTATTATCATTACGAATACCTTATATTTATATACGCATATTTATATGAATTACTATGAGTCTTTTATATAACAGGATTTCTATCATTAATAGGATTTTAATTGGCTTCTTTAATATTTTGATTATATTTAGTATATAGCAACTAAATGCATTTTTACAAAATTTGTTATATTTCTTTTTATAATTCAGAAATCTACTGATGTTTTAATATAATTTGTTACATTTATTTTTATAAGTTAGAAATCTACTGATGTTTCAATAACGAATAACTGTATTCAATAATTATCAATAGTAATTTCGTTATCCAATTTAAATTAGTGTAGTTTTAATGACAAGGTAGTATAAAAGTTGTAGTATATTAAGCATAAATTGCGCACAAAATGAAAAATACCTAACAACTGCTTACGTAAAACAAAGCAATAATTATTATTGTTACTTGCAGGTAGGTTTTAGAAAACTAATAATGAAGAATGAAAATGAAATATGATCATTCATTTTGTTCAAATTTCCTTAGTAAGTTGTTTAAATTAGATCAGATTTTTGTGGAACAAACAGCATCTCGATGAAATTACAAATACAGCGATAAAAAAAAATTAGCGTATCATTAAAAAATTCGAGATTCAATTCGATGCGAAATAGTATTATTACTAGGGAGCGGAAATGAATATCAAAATAAAGTTTTGAAAAAGCTAAAAATGTCTAGCGATCGAACGTCGACAATAAAGTTGTTCAAATAAAATGCCTGCAAAGCTTGAAAGTTTTAAATCCTACATTATTGTGGAACAAAAAATACACTTTCCCATATTTAAGAGGTTTGTTCAAAAGAGAAGGTAAATTTTGAATTTTTTGGAAAAGTATAAATTTATTCATAAATATCCGTTTTATCCCATTCGAAGTAATCTCCCTCAGATATTATGTTTTTATGCCAGAGCTTCTTTCAATCCTCGCAGCACTTGTGAGATGCGCTTTTCAGTACGGTCATTAGCTTGTTCTTCGATTCTATCTCATCAATTGTGTCAAAACGTTCTCCTTTCATTGGTCTAGTAATAGGAAAACGTCGCAGGGAGCGAAATCTGGTGAATAAGGTGGTTGAAGTATGATTACGGTGTTGTTTCTGGCCAAAAAATCACGAACGAGCATTGATATGTGAGATGGTGCATTATCGGGATGCAGAATCCATGATTTGTTTTTCCAGAATTTCTCTCATTTGGGACTTTTGCTTCACGCAAGCGTTGCATAACTTCCTTGTAGTATTCCTTATTAATCGTACGACCTGTTGGCAAGAACTCATGGTGCACCACGCCGTTCTAATCGAAAAAAATAGTGAGCAAGACCTTCACATTTATCGAACTTGCGTGCTTTTTTCGGTCTTGGCTCTTCTGTCTTCTTCAACCGACCTTTAGTCACCAGTTATGACATATTTGAGCAAATCTGCATCGTCGTTGATGTCATTTAACAACTCCTAAGCGTTACTAATGCGACGTTGCTTTTGATCAAAATTTAACAATATCGGAACAAATCTTGACACGCGTTTCATGCCCAAAACATCCGAAAAAATGAATGCCATGAGCCGATTGTTGCGCCAATATCCTGTAAAATTCCCCTGACAGTAATTCGACGATTTTCCAAAACCATTTTCTTCACTGTTTCGATGTTTTCTTCGCTTGTTGACGTGGTTGAAACTACAAGACTCTCATCGTTATCAACATCTTCTCGTCCTTCTGTAAAGTGCTTGTACCAATAAACACTTTTTTGAAGCAAAGTAGACCGACTGAATGCCACAGTTAATTTTAAGTTCGTTGGGGCACTTTATTCCATTTTTAACGCAAAATTTGATACATATTCTTGGAACAATTTTTTCAAAAGTAATAAATCGAAGAGCAAACAAAAACGTGACCAACCTTTTCAGATGTCAAAAACAAACTATTAATCCAAAAAGGCGAATAATGTTAACATACGAGAAACGTATGTGTACCAACATAACAAAAAAACGATAATCGAATGTTCACAACCAGCGAAAAGTCAAAATTCACCTTTTTTTTGAACAGACCTCGTATATATATATATATATATATATATATATATATATATTTATTATATATATATATATATATATATATATATATATATTTATTATATATATATATATATATATATATATATTTATTATATATATATATATATATATTTATTTATATATATATATATATATATATATATATATATATATATATATATATATATAAACCTTCGAGACTTTGGATTCGAATAATTCGAAATCGTGTGCCTCATAATTACTATTTAAAAACCGGAAAACGTGAATTGAATCATGAATTATATCAAACAACGAGTTGTTTGTGTACCATTTCTAAGATGGTATTGTCCTTGGTACTTTGATACTCAAGGTAGTACCCAGCTTCTATTTGTATTGCGTAATTATTGTAAATAGATCCAACCGTACACAATTTTCGTGTTTCTAAATGCATTGATTGAACTGGCAATGACAAAGAATGTCAAATTGATGGGCGAAACGTTTCGTAAGACTAACTGTTTGAGTTTAAATACCCAGAGAACTCGTTGTGCATATCTCGTCGTCGATTTACCTACACAGAATTTATTTAACAATCCACAAGAGTTTCTCTGCGAGTGACCTACTTATGGTTATTTACAAAATAATATCGTGATGTAGAAATTCAAGAAACATTCTCTTTCTCTCGAGAGAAAATTTAATGCAAGAAGTTTTATGAATACCACAAACGACAGTACTGAATTAAATATAATTTACAGTATGTAATGAAAGCGTTATTTTATGTTTTTATAATTTGAAATTGAAATCAGTGGCGGTACTGGTGAACTACATGAATCAGTGTGTGATACCAAAATTTGAATCAACAGAAACATCCATCTTTTCCTCAAAAACAATTATTACAAGCACACAAGTAGAAGATAAGGTTATAGCCCGCATTTGAGAGCAGCTGTTGTTGTGTGTTTCAACACAAAAATAGAGAGTAAACGCGAATATATACAACGAAAAAATTAATTCAAAATAAATTGAAATAGTATTGAACAATAACCAGATGCTGGTCAGCAGAAGTTGACCATTTAGTAACGAAATATGTTTGATGAATAAAAATTAAATTAAAATCGATTGCGTTAGTACTATCTAGTAAACAAATGAAATAACTAAAATTAAAATAATATTTATAACTAAGTCATATGTAGACAACAGAAGTTCAGGAAAATATCACGACATCCCATTGCACTGTTCTGACTGGTATGCCAAGATAACTGATAGCCGATCAAAATAGATATCACATCGACCACAACACCCATCATATAGATCACAATACAGTTGATAGGAGAACGTGACATAACATTTGATCTGCTTTAAGTGACATAAAATGTATTATTCCTGCTCAGACCAGGCCTTGGTACGCGAATATTTATTTTGCTGAGAATAAATGGTAAGTCAATCGAACTGTGCAAAATTTTTAAGAGAAACGTTAGGCCGAACCGTTCACGCCTCAACTTCAATAATTCAATTCCTAAACTATCGGTTAGGATGGAATGGTCGAAGCCCCTAGAAGGATATTGTCCATAACATCTGAAGTACATATACTTCAAACATTTCCTCTAAACTGCCTTCAAGTCGACAATAGAATTAAAATACACAGGAGACGCATATTCCAGTTTACTGCGAATAAAGGAGTAGTATAGCGTTTTCATTGTGTCAAGATTTACAAAGTTGCCCCAATTTCTTACCAAATAACCCAGCATCCTGGAAGCAGAAGCCGTAATACAAGTTATATGTTCAGAGAAGGACAGCTTATAGTCGAAAAGTACCCCCCGATCCTTAAACTCAACACATCTATCTAGAATTTGACCTTCCAATGTATAACTATGATGAATTGGAAATAATTTTCGAGAAAATGATAAAATTTTACATTTACTGATATTCAGTTTCAGCCCATTGCTGTTACACCACAAATTAACCGCGCCAAGGGAAGATTGTAACCTGACACAATCATCACTATCGTTAATAGCAGCAAATATGTTTAAATCATCTGCAATCCTGATATGCCAACATACTCTGCAACTTCTCTAATAGTAATTCGAAGATTTTACAAAATAATTTTATTCACTGTTTTGACGTTGTCTTCGTTTGTTGACGTGGTTGCAACTCCCGGACGTTCATCGTCCTCATCTTCTCGGCCTTCTGTAAAGCGCTTGGACCACTTATAAACAATTTTTTGAGATAAAGTAGACTCGTCGAACGCCACAGTTGATGAAGGCATGGGTGTTTGTATTTGTCTATGATTTAAGTAGTTTAATTAATGATATATGATGGGTAATGTACATTAATTACAAGCCCAATGGCCGTTCGGAACCGGTGTAAAACTGTAGGTCGACTGAATTAAAAAAAAAAACATTTTAAGTGCGTTGGAGCATTTTATTACATTTCTAACTCAAAATTTGATAAAAATTCTTTGATTCATTTTTTTTCAAAAGTTACTACAAAAAAAGGTTAGTCACACGCAAAAACGTGACTAACCTTTTCAGTTGTCAAAAACAAACTATTAATCCAAAAAGGCAGATAATGTTAACATACGAGAAACGTATGTGTACCAACATAACAAAAAAAAATCGATAATGGAATGTGCACATCCCGCGAAATTTGAAAATTCGTCTTTTTTGAACAAACCTCATATTCAATGATTCTGAAGAAAGAGGAAAGAAGCAATTCCACAATCTAGCATCTAGGTGTGTATTACAATGATAATGACAAGAACCTTGAATTTGTTTTTTAGTCTTACGTATGATTTAATTATGTTTACTAGACATGCTTCTGGAAAATTACATCATGAAAATTATAGGTGGAGCTCACTATATCATAAAAAGATGATTCACAGTAATAACGATTAATTTGTCTAAATAAAATACACATAAAGAAAATACACTTTTGAGAGCAAGCGCCATACAAAAACATTTAGACCTATAAAAAAAGTTAATGGATAGAACATCTCAATTTGATAAACTAGATTTATATAATATAGAATTGTATTTTTTGTTATTATCCAATAAAATACACGAAAAATACTTACATTATATATTGAAATATATTATGTTTTTGAATATTGAAATTTATAATGATTAATACCGGGTCTTTTAGTTGAAATGCAAATGGTTTTGTAATTTGAATAATTATGAGAATAATAGTTTGGAAATTTTGAAATGTGTGTTGAATGGGAATATTATTTCGATGTGATTTTTGTTGAAGAAAGATCCTGAGAATATAAGGAACAATGAAAGTTTTCTGAAGTCTTTCCCATGATTAATGCTTTTTAAACATTGTATTTTCCATCCTTGGATTGTTTTCACAACTTTTGATATATCTGTCGAAATAGATTATTCAAATCAATTTGAAAACTCAAATATCTTCCAGGAACTGAAAAATTATCAATTTTAAATTGGACTTAGTTAGGTCATCAACAAACTGTTTGGGGTGTAGAATAAACTAGGCCATTTGGTTAAAAAAGAGCACGCAAATTTTCATTATCTTTTTCTGTGAACTACCACTGAACATTTAGGCCTATGTTTACAAACATGAATATTTGTTGTAGGTGTAATTATATTTTTATGGAAAAAATGTAATGAATATTCATAAATTTGACTAACTGAGAAAGAATTGATGCGTTTTTTAACAGATACATGTGCAAAGTTTCTCTAAAGCATTTATCGGATTTTATAGAAATAATTCTGTTTATTGAAGTGAAAACTTCTTTCGATGAGTTAGGCACTTTTTGACAGTGGAAAATTTTATGGATTTGGTCCGCGTTACCGACATGCTGCGATGTTTGCTGTACGCGTTAGATGCTTTTAGTATGTGTTAAATCCTCTTGTGAGACAGCACTGTTGAGGATATGTGAGGAATGGTATAGAGCTATAGATAAAGGAGAGGTAGTGATTGTAGTATTATTGGACTTCAAAAGAGTGTTCGAAACTTTATGTAGATCATTGCTGTTGAAAAAACTAATTCAAATTGGTTTTGAAGGTTTAGTAAACAAATGGTTCAATTCTTATTTACATTCGCGATCTCAAAAAGTTAAATTCAATGGTGTTATTTCGGATAGCATTGGAGTTGATTTTGGCGTACCTCAGGGTACGGTCTTAGGTCCACTGCTATTCTCCTTATACATTAATGATATTTTTTTGCATGTAAAAAAATGCTCTATACGATTGTTCGCAGATGATACTATGATTTTTGTTAGTGGTAAAAATATCCAGACTATGACAGAATGCATCAATAGAGACTTGGCAGCAATAAATGAATGCTTAAGCGATAACAGTTTATCGCTGAATGTTACAAAGTCTAAATTCATAGTTTTTGGTACAAGTAGAATTTTTAAGGTAACTAGTAATGAAAATATAAGTATTAAAATTGAAAAAACCAGAACATTGAAAGGGTTAAACTTGTTAAATACTTAGGCGTTATGTTAGATGAGAAATTGAGTTTCAATGATCATGTCGACTTAATATCGTATAAAATCTCCAAGAAAATCAATTTTCTCAAAAGAATTGAAAAAAATCTGACTACATATATGAAGTTATAGCTCTTTAAGTCCATAATTATGCCACACTTTGGTTATTGTTCCACTCTGTTTTTGGGATTGAGTAAAGAAAAAACAGTGACAAAAGTTACAGAATAGAGCTATGCGAACAATTTTGAAATGTAATAGATATACTCCGATCCAAAGCATGCTAAATTGTTTAGAATTAATGTCAGTTAAACAAAGAATACTTTTTTCTACATATATATTTATATTTAAAGTTAAAAACAAATTGTTTCCATATAAAGTAATAAAAAATGTAACATGTGTCAGTGATGTGCACAATTATAATACAAGAAATGCTGACAATTTCTACATGCAAGTTCGTGAACATTCTAAACATAGGAATACTATATTTTATGAAGGATTCAACGCATTTAATAAATTGCCTAGCTCCATAAAAACAATTAGTGACCTTAAGGTATTCAAGCGTAAATTAGCTAAGTTCGTTTTAAACTTATAATCGTAAATAATATATTTTGATTAAGTAAAAGAAACTTACGTTGAAAACCTACACATTTTTCTATATAACAGCCGTTTACATATGTTTCAAGGTTATTGCCTATCGTCAGAACGGCGTAGTTCAAGTTGAAGATGATAGTACTTGAAGAGATATATAAAAAATTAATATATAAAACACGAAACACTGTTTCGTACACGTTTTATACACCCAAAACAGATTGGGAAGAGTCAACACAATGTTGCAGACGACAATGAAATACCGTCCGGCTTTTGTGAGACTTTTATAGCTTCTGAAAATCCCAGACAATCTTAACGATAAAAGAATTATTCTAAGAATTGTATTTAATGCTGGTAAACTAAAATTAAGTAAAAGAAACTTACGTTGAAAACCTACACATTTTTCTATATAACAGCCGTTTACATATGTTTCAAGGTTATTGCCTATCGTCAGAACGGCGTAGTTCAAGTTGAAGATGATAGTACTTGAAGAGATATATAAAAATTAATATATAAGTTTTCAACGTAAGTTTCTTTTACTTAATTTTAGTTTACCTGCATTAAATACAATTCTTAGAATAATTCTTTTATCGTTAATATATTTTGAATCTGAATGTATGTATGATTTTGTAATAGCTAATGCTAAAATAAATATTATTATTATTATTATTTCAGGCGTTGGCGTCACCGACATAGTTATACCAGTATATATTTACCTATACATATTGTACTTGGATAAAGTTCAATGAAACATTTTCATTTCTTACTTCAGTTACCATAAGCCTATTGTATCTTTTTTGAACACAATGAAATAATTTAAAGTAAAAAGTATTGTTGAAATTATTAATATCGGTGATGCAAACATTGAAAAAAATTTCAAAAATCTAGTATATTGAAATTTATGTATATACAAATACTATCTATAAATAATATGATTGTATATTAATTGTTAGTTCAATTAAATTGTATTTATATTTTGTCATGATCTTGTGCTGCTAGATCATGACAATGAATAATATTCTATTTAAATAATAAGAAACCATATAAACCTGCACCTAATTGTTGCTTGGAGTTTAATCTTATAAGTTCAAAGTTTCACTTTTCTCAGCAGTATCTACAACTGACAATTCTTTTCGATCGATCAACGAAAAAATCATTAATGAACTAATTCGATTTTTTTACAGAGGCCCAATTGATGTGTTGGTCCTGCTCGTCAGATTTAGACATCAGATGTCACGACTACTTCAATACCACCAAATTCGACAGGTACTACCAACAGAATTATCAGAGCGGAAATTACAATCCTAACAATCCTCAGTCGAATTACCCCAACCGTGGATATAATCAGGGTTATAACCAAGGAATTCAAAGTAACCCATACCAAAGCAGACCAACTCAACCTTATATGAAAAACTGTCCAGCCATTTCATATGGAGACAAAAAATCAGTGTGTATGAAAAGAGTGCAGACATGTGAGTACTTACTTAATGAAAATTCAAGTTAACTACAAGAAGTTGAACAAAAGTTGTTGCTTATCTTCAACCAAGACTGCCAATTATTATAAACTATATAATTCACCAAACTTAGGAAAGTGATTGATAGAGTTTTAAATGATCAAAATTTCATTACAAAATCCTTGTTCACTAAAAAATTATATTATTTTTAAAATATAGGGTGATTTTTTGAGCGTAGTTTTTCTTTAAATCGAAGAAAACACTCAATTTGCATCATATATCCAAAATTTTTATTGAAATTGATGTAAATGGCCTTTGCCATTTACATATTGAATATAACTTCATGTAAATGTTGTCTGCGGCCCCGTATCAAATGGTCCATTCGGAAGATCCAATTCGACACATGCCTAATTGCTGAGAACGGCGACGAATTGACATTTCACGATCTTCATTAACACTGTACGCTACGGTTGCAATATTCTCTTCAGTACGCACTGTACGCATGCAAGGCAATGGTTTAATGTCCAACAAAGTAAACTTGGTGCGAAATTTGGTAATAACAGCAGAAGTATTGATTCATCAGGTCGAATATGGTCGTAATAAACGATACACATTTTTCACAAAGCACGAATTGTGATAGTAAATTTCAACAATTTGCAATCGTTGCTCGTTTGTAAGTCTTTTCATGATGGAATGGAAGAGTATACTGAAAACTTCTCACTTTGACAGATGACCTTTGGATGCCATTACCAACCAGTGCCGCCAACCCGAAAAACTTAACTCTTATAAAATCACCCGTTAATAGTTATATAGAAATGTTCATAGAATATTCATGAGAATACGTCCAGTTTCTCTATTTATTTATTTATTAGCATACACACATTTAAATAAGGTGAAAAATATAAAAATCTATTAGAATAACTTTGGTGATAGTAGAAATTTTCTCTCAAGTTAAATTTTTTTAATTTATCGAGAAAACTTGTATTTTTGAATGAAAATCTATTTCCTAACACTTATCAATTAGAAAAAAATTAGAATTGAAACAACATAAATGGTTCAAATTTTATGAGATTTGTAATAGTTGAGGAAATTACGTTCTAAACAAAAATTAACTGAAATACTTTTCGATTACTCCTGGTACATACAGTTTATTCAATAAACGTCTTAAATTCAACTCAAAAATGCTACATACTATTCCAGATTAGTAAATATGTAATATAAAATTTATCTATATCTTCATTTGTATATTCACTGCGAATAAATCAGTGTAATTACTCTAAATAAACAAATTACAGCCTCAGACAAAATAGTCTACTGACTCAAACACAAGTCGGTTTACCAGCGGGCCAAGTAAGCCAGAATAATCCTGCCATTTCAGTTTGTTGTAGATATAATTCGAATACCAATTTCACAAAGGCACACAAATATTTGTTTTCATTTTTCATACAATTTGACATTTATGTTTGTGGATCTTTTCAGCAAATGACGGAAGAACTGTCACAATCAGGGACTGTGCCACTGTTCCAACCAGCCAGTCATTAGGAAAATGTCCGCCAGAGTCAAATTCATATATACGTGTAGATTTTTGTGAATATTGTGATCAGTATGGATGTAATTCCGGAAACCATAACCTTGTTAATGTTGTTTTACCAACTTTATCTCTACTACTTCTTTTTTGGTCTAGATCTTGAAAAATTATAATATAACTAACATCTCTTAGTATTATAATGTTAAGAAACTTTTTATTTCAAGCATGTAGTGTTTAAGAACACATTTCATAGTTTTAAAAAAATGTACAAAGAATACGTGTAAACAGAAATTAATTTCATAAAGTAGGTATTTTAAATGTTATCTGTGTTAATAATTTGTTTATTGTTATATTTAGAATTTTGTTAGTATTTAGATTTCAAAAAATGCTTATAGTAGATGAGTATATGAATGAATGTTATTTTTTCAGAGTTGACAAAGAATATTTAATAAATGTTGAATAATTTAATATTTTTAATACATTATTGACCTGATATATTTCATGTATATTTTTGAAGAGACAGTGGCATTAAAACTTTTGGTTTAAATATACATATATTAAACGTAAACGTAAAAGCAAGTTGAAAAAACCATTATTTTGAAAGATATTTCGGCATGAAGTTTCAATTCATTATTTGTTGAACCTATTGATCAATTAATGAATTACAATCAAAATGCAATATATTTTGACTTGCATGTCATGGATAAAATAAGGTAAACATAAAATTTAGGTGATCTCAGAGTTTCTTCCATTCATTCAACTGAAAATCATTTATTGATGTCAATAAGTTCCCAGCCTAATAACATCAAGGGTATATTCCTTGTATGAACTGATGTACGATCATCTAAGTTTGGTTTTAATTGGCCATTAAAATAGAGTCATAAACAAAATTAGCAGTTACGGATATAATTATTATTTGGAGGTGTACTGTGTATTCATCACTTGAACTTTGCAATTAACCATGACTCAAAGATATATGTTAATAACTGCGTATTAATTTGAATATGGATATTGTCAGGGAAAACGTCATAAAATATCTGAACGTGTTCGAACAATATTTTACATAAAATAGATATCATATTGTCATACCAACAACAAAAATGGAAGATGTTTTGAAGGATACTTTCTAGTCTCGCGTGCTATGTTTTTATGCAGACAAGCACAATACAAGCGGTTATACATGCTTTTAATAGCGAAAAACCAATGTGTATACAAAAACCGCTGTGGCATACAAAAGTTGCAGGAAATTGCATGCTCTATAATTTTTCTAATAACTATTTTTGACCTAGGTGGCACTGGAGAGAAGATATTTTGAAAAAACTTGTTTTTGGTACCATTTTTCCAATATGGCGGCGCGAGTGGGGGTCGCCCAAGGTCGCAAACTCGGAATATCAATTAGGACACCAAACTGTACAAATCTTCCAAATTAGAAGTTTCCTTGACCTTTTGTAGTGAAAGTCCCTTTTTATGTCTCCAGCGCCCGGACTAATATCTGGTATTCACGCTATGTTCAATAAAGTAACAAGTGTCTATCTTTTTTTTTCGTGAAGTTTAGGAGCGATCGAATAGAATATCCAGCATGTCAGCTTCTTTATACAGAAAGTCAGTAGGATATCTTTTTTATGAAGGATTTTCAGCAGCCATTTTTGTTGAATTTCGAGCTTTTTTATTGCTGTATCATAGGCACCACCCCACGCAACAATACCGTATCCTATCAGAGGTTCCGCCAGAGCTTTGTAAATTATTTTTAGATGTTTTACGTCTAGAATAATTGACAGTTCTTTAAATTTGGATATTAATCTTCTAATAATTAATCGATTGGTCCGATACTTTATGAGAATCTAAATAAATAATTCAAATAAAACTAAGTAGTTTTTCGATTTTCACTATAATTAATTCAAAAACATGACAATATCATTTCGCCAACACAGTGGCTTCATCAGATGTTGATGATGAACTGATTTGTCTTATCTTATTATTAACAGTTTATCATCAACATCTGAAGAAGCCAGTGTGTTGGCGAAACTATATTGTGTTGTTTTTGAATTAATTATAGTGAAAATCGAAAAACTACTCAGTTTTATTTAAATTATTAATCCTCTAAGCTCAACAATTAGGTTTCTGACGTAGGAATCCCATTTAAGGTGCGAATCTAGTATAATTCCCAAGTATTTGCATTCGTATGTGCAAGGAATGTTGAATGTCTTTTCTGCTATTTTAATTATCAGTGGTTCACTGGGTGGAAGTAAGCACTTATCTACAGCAAAATGAATGTATTTCGTTTTCTCTTTCGAGAAGAATATACTCTAATTTATGTTTCGAGCGTGATCTCATCTTCAAGACTTCGCCCGAAACATGTCAACTATTTGATATTCTTGAATATAATCGTGAAACATTAAGCCAAAAGTTTAAATTAATTCAATACATATTTAATTATGTCTCACCAAGAGTTAAGATTGAAGAGAATTCACAATCTCAGTCATAATAGATAATAATAATAATAATAATAATATGTCTTTATTGTTCTTAAGCGGCAGTACAAAGTATAACAAAATAAGAGAAACATAAGAAAATATGTATACAGTAAGAAAAAAAGAAAATATTCATTACATACAAAATGATATAAGCTAAAGAACAATCACAAGGCGCAATTCAAATAAATTGCTCTTCCATTGAACCTTGAAATAAGGATAATTTGTTTATGTTTAGAGAAATGCCTACATACAAAATGAAACAAATATTTATTTTACAAATTAAAGAAAAAAAAAATAAAATCAATAGGAAAACAATATAAGAACTGGTTCGTGTCGAGCATGGCGCGAGCGAGCACTCAGGAGAGCTTCGTGATGCAACAGAAGTATGAATGAAAACATGAGCTCATCTTTGGCAGCCTAACAGATGATTACGGATTTTATTAATTATAGTTGCGGTTTTCAATTTTTTATGGTTCGGGACAAGGGCCTGTAGGTTGTTTATTAATTTGTACATGGTAAAAGAAAATGATCTTTCAAACAGAGCTGTAGAGTGAACAGGAGGAGAAATGAGACCCTTGAACCGAACGTTGATATTGTGTACATCCTCGCGGAAAGTTATTTTATTGTATAAATATGGTGGTTGTTTGAATGCAAATATATTTAAAAATAGGGAGTAAGTTTGCAGAAGACGTCTATTACTCATTTTCAGCCACCCTAGATCGTTTAATTTATGAGAAACATGATCAAACTTCCTTATACCGAATATATATCTAATACAAGAGTTCTGGACCTTCTGCACTAAGTACGAAGTTTGAGAATCAAGAGAACTATAGAGAACTGGAGCACAGTAGTTGAAATTGCTTAAAACTAATGATTCGCAAAGTAAAATTTTAGTAGACCTAGGTAAGCTATGCCTATGAGGAAATAGGAGCTTTAAGGTGGCATAAGATTTTTTTATACAATTAGAGATATGACTACGGTAACGATGGGTGTTGTCGATTATTAAGCCTAGGTTACGTGCACAGTTTTGTAGAGAGATAGTTGAGCCGTCTATGTAAAATTTAAGGGCGTTTCTAGATTGGGACACGAGATTAGAGTTACCAAATAACAAAGCAGAAGATTTAGCGGGATTGATCACTAGTTGGTGTTCCTTAGAAGTACCAGAGATTATATGAAGGTTTTCATTAATTACGTTATTGGCGCTAATAATGTCGTTGTGCTTAAACGAAAAGTACAATTGTGTGTCGTCTTCAAAAAGGTGCACTTTACAGGGGCTTATGTTGGCATATAACTGGCTAGTGTAGATGAGATATAAGAGAGGGCCGAGCACGGAGCCTTGCGGTACACCCCTTTGAGAGCAAAGAGGCGAGGAGAGTTCCCGACCAAATTTAACACACTGGGATCTTTCTGATAAATAAGATTTAAAAAATGAAACGGCGTTGTTGTGTAAACCGATAAAGTGTAGCTATATATATATATATATATATATATATATATATATATATATATATATATATATATATCTACCAGGACGTGTCAACGCTCCATTGTGCATTAAATGAAAGGCTTTATTCAAATGAATCCCCCTTAAATAAATGGGTTGGGAAAAAATATTGAATAGCCATCTAGATCGACAAACTTTACACCCTTGAATTTTTTCTATGGGATCATCTCAGGAACGAAGATGCATCCAACATATATAATTAGTTTGTAGAGCTAAAAAGAGGAATTGCGGACGAACGGAATATTTCATTTCAAACTTAGGAGGAGTGTTACTAGGCTGTGTTACTGCCAAAATAAGATGGAGAACATTTTGAGAATTCAATTTGTGGTAGTAAAATGAATCACATCTGTTATTCAAGGAGATTAATCAACGTTACTCCTCTAATTGATGAATTTACATGCTTCAAATAAAAATGTTATAAATGAAACGACACTTTTTTGTGCCTTCAAAGTTATATGGAAAAAACAACAATATCAAATCTGAGTTACACAATTATAAATATAAAATTTTCCTATTTATCATTGATTTGGTAAGACCATAATAAATCTAAAAGAAAACACTACTCACTTCATTCTAGTTAATAGAGACCAACAGTTACAATATTCTATTTTGATGATTAGAACTTTGTTAATACGTATCTTTTTTTTCAAACAAAAACACATCCATCTATTCTATAAGTATCAGCAAATATTTTTCATTTTTCAGAATAACAATGTACAATTATGAAACACTTCAACTCTCTTATGATAAGATATTTTGAACTTTAATTGGTAATTATCCATGTTTTATTGTCTCTAATTATCAAAAGGGCAAAGATGATGTTTCGAAACGTAAGTTAATTTTTGAATATAAATGACCGCTAGCGAACAAATTGAACTCATTATCCCCAAACTGTACAGCTTCACTTAAATATGAAGATCTTAAATACTGTGATAATTGTTTGTGCTTTGGTATTCCTTGTGGAGGCAAGTAATATTAGAATTGATTTTTTCTCAGGATAATAGTTCATGAAGATTAATATTCAAAATGAAACAATAATTATACTATTTATCAAAGTATAATTCTCAAAAATACAGTGTAAACTCTATATAAAACCACTGAAGGTACTGTACATTTTATGGCTTTATAGAGAGTTGTCGTTAAATGGAGAGAAGAAAAATCAGTATTATGAATATAAAAAGTTTATTTCAAGTAGTTATGTATATAAAGAAATAATCTTATTTGAACGCTATTGCGTATATTCTGCTATTTTTGTGTGACGTCTTTTGCTGTACCAGTAATTTTCCTATATTTTTAAAATTATTCTATTCTCGACTTGCGATATTAAGTCATCTTTGTGATAAAGGAAATACTTTTCATATCAGTATCAGAAAAAACTTTTTCGTCAATACAAAGTAATTTTCTTTTACTAGCGATGTTAGCAGTTTGAAAGTTTGTGAGCCACTAAAAATGTGATAACATATTAAGTCCATGACTCCAACTTATAAGTGATGGTCAACATCAGTCTATACGTGCAATCCCAATTTGTGAACAAAAGAAAGAATTTCTTAGACAGTTTGGTTTGCATGATGCCGACAGTCGAGTTTATTACAGGCTAGGATAATAAAGCGACAAAAGAACGTAGTACACAGTGCACGGATTTCACTAATTTGGCAACTTAAAACGTACTTGTTATTACTTAATGTTGTCGTTATTGAGAGTGGGTGTAACGGTATATCGTGTGTATCATTGTATTGAAAACAAGATAAATCAACCAAAGACAAATGATTTCAACGCTTTAGGGAGTTTCTCGTTGAATCGCGTGACGCTACATGGAGTTTACACTGTAATTGAAAAGTTATTTTCGAAAATTTAAGTTCGACAAGCTTTTCAAAGTACCTACTATTCATTTCAGATGATGTCGATCAGAATAATATTATTATTGTTTTATTATGTAGAAATATTAATCTCGCATTATTGGCAGTAATATTTCACACATGGGCAATTTCAAACTATATCGATAAAAAATTATTGAAGAAGGAAATTTTATGATTGGGAGCATTATTGCGCTTGATCCACTGCGCAATGAACAGCCAGGCTGCAGCCCAGTCGACGAAATGGCGTCAAATGGTGACCTGCGCACTTTTCAGCAAATTGTCCGAGGCTGCAGCAACAAATAAAAGCATGTTTTTTCACAACAGGCTGTGCAATCGCTGGTATTGAAACGCATGTTTTATGTAACGGTCGTTTTTTTAGAGGTATAGAACTTTAAATTGCAATAAAACAACGATGGATCATTCGATTGTCAAGAATTTTTTTGTATACGAAAGATAATCTTGTGGCATTATATTTTAAATATAGTTTCTGGCATATGACCTCCACGGCTGGCTCGGATGTAGTCCAATCTGTTCGTCCAATTTTCGATAACTTTTTCCAACATTTGTGGCCGTATATCGGCAATAATACACAGAAAGTAGTCTAGCGATGTGAAATCACAAGATCTTGGAGGCCAATTCACAGGTCCAAAACGTGGAATTAGGCGGTCACCAAACGTGTCTTTCAATAAATCGATTGTGGCACGAGCTGTGTGACATGTTGCGCCGTCTTGTTGAAACCACAGCTCCTTGACATCATGGTTGTTCAATTCAGGAATGAAAAAGTTAGTAATCATGGCTCTATACCGATCGCCATTGACTGTAACGTTCTGGCCATCATTGTTTTTGCCGAAGTACGGAACAATGATTCCACAAGCCGACAAAGCGCACCAAACAGTCAGTTTTTCTGAATGTAACGGTGTTTTGACATACACTTGAGGATTATCTTCACTCCAAATGCGGCAGTTTTGTTTGTTGACGAAGCCATTCAACCAGAAGTGCGCTTCATCGCTAATCAAAATTCGCTCATGAAAATCGGGAACAACTGCAATCTCGTTTTGGGCCCATTCGACGAATCTGCGCCTTACTTGATGATCGTTTGGCTTTTGGTGATGAATTGCCAAACCAAACTGAGAATAAATCACTTCTCAGCTGTTAAATCGGTCGCCATCTTCAACAGTAATGCCAACTTAAAGTTCTATACCTCAAAAAAAAATACCCCTTATATACTAGCCAGTATATAAAGCAGCCAGACATATTTGGTTTCAATAGCTTAAAACTAGTAATAAATTGACTTCTATAACTGGCTGCAATTATTGACTTTACAAATATGTTTGGTGTAGGTTCCTTGATGCAAATTGAGCAATAGGCCTCAATGCAAGACGAAGTTACTTAATTAGTTACTGACCTAATATTCTTTATACTTTATTCGAAGATAAAAGAGTGTTTCGAGATGTGTTTCTAAGGAATAAAAATGAAAATTGTTATAGAATTGTATTGGTTATTGATACATTTCAAACCATTATATTGTTATTTTTTGCATTAAAATGTCAATGCCATAGAACCTTCAAATTCATAGCTTTTAATGTTAGTAGTTCATGAGAAAACTAGATTATACATAAATAACTTCTTCAAAAGAAGTAGTGCAATGAAAAAACTTATGAACGTTGACTAGTTATTAAAAAAATACTAAATTTTACTTCTTTGTCCAGGCTAGAGAGAAACATGAATGTGAAACAAAACATGGAATAACGGATTCAGATTGGGAAGAAATGAAAAGAGACAGACTACATATTTCTGATAAATTTGCGTGTTTCATAAAATGTGCTTTGGAAAAAGATGAAAGTCTGGATGCAGAAGGAAAAGTCAA
Source organism: Henosepilachna vigintioctopunctata (assembly GCA_030704895.1). Classification (NCBI taxonomy): domain Eukaryota; kingdom Metazoa; phylum Arthropoda; class Insecta; order Coleoptera; family Coccinellidae; genus Henosepilachna; species Henosepilachna vigintioctopunctata. Next base: position 3,238,046 of record JARQZJ010000095.1, on the reverse strand, counting down.
CATTGAAAAATACGATGCAATTATGAGGAAATATGTAAACCTGACGGATACGGAGGAAGTCGAATTGAACAAATGCCTTAAAACAACAGGGCTTGTTAAAACTTGTAATGATGTCAGACCCATACAACTGTGTGTTGCAAAGAGTAAGGGATATGTAAAATAAGTTTTTATTATTTGATATGTATAATACAAAGTACCAATTATAAATTGTTTCATTATCATTTCACCAATTTATAAGACATGAAATTTTGTTAGGAAAACTTAAAGGTAGATTTCCCAACAAGGAAACATATGAAATCAAATTCTATGTGAAAAAAATATTATTGGACACACTTTGTGCAGTATGATGGACAGAAAACATTTGATTTAACAGCTTCTTCGGTAGTGCCAGATAGGTACCTAATATTTGGGACCACTTTTATTACTTTTTTGAGATTACATTCTATACTAGATCATGCACTGCATGATCTATGAATGTAAACATGTATTATCAGTGCATAACGTTCATTGATAATTTCAAATTTAACTTCAATATCTCAATGTTCTTCTTGATATACTACTTCTATGATAACCTTGAGTTAATTTAGCACTATAGTGGTATAATCGTATTCAGATATTGAAATCAAATGAAAACAATTAATTATAATATGTAAATATAAATTCTATAGAAAAAATTTTATGAAACCAAATCTTAATCTAATTTTAAGGAAATTGCTTTTACTTTTCATTTCTAAAATATTTGTATTACAAAAATTTGTCGGTCACCAAATCTTGCTGATTTTTATGAAAAATGGGAATACCATAAAAGTAGAGTAAATGAATAATGAAAAAAAAGTATATATACAAATACAAACAAAACAAAATAAAAATATTCAATAAATGAAAAACGTATCTTTATACAATGATACATTTGAGAGAATTAGATACCTACACTTCGAAATAAATTCATAAGTACAAATTTAAAACGGAACAGGAATAAATAGAAATATATAATGAATGAAAAAGAGGACTCCGAAAAAATTTTCACTACATTAGAAAAAGCAGAAAAATTATGTTCAAACAACTTTTTACTTTCAACCTAAAACAAGGAACAGCGAAATGAGTTATTAAAGGCAGATAAACGTTACTTACTTCTAGAAATGACATAATCTACAGATCGATAAAATGTAGATGTTTGAAACACAAAACTGTGAGGGCAACGTTAAAACTTCACATTACGATAGCGAAAATTCAATTTTTGAGTACATATATGCATTTATTTATTTCTGTGTCATCATCCTCTTTGGTTGAATACTCTCTGCCGAAATTTTACCAATATATAAACTTCATTTATTAATGAAATTTGGGAATATCATATATTAGAGGAAAGGCAAAATTTCATTATAAAAATGTTTCGAACTATTTTCCAATTTCAGATTCCAAGTCAAGCGTAGACCAACCAAATATTCAACAGGATATATGATTCGACAATTCGTTCTGTAAGTTCGTTAATTTTGTAACTTCATGAGATGGAACGATATTCGGACAAACAACTGTGTTCTTTGGCACTTCTGGCCAGATTTTCATTGGTTTTCATACATTTTCACAAATCATTGACAATGCGTTTCTTTCAAATGAATAATTTCATAATCAAATTATAATCAAGGCTTGATCATCAAGGTGGAAGTTGACGTTGTCAAAACATGTTTGCCAACATAACAAGACGAAAAAAATGCCGAGTAGTCGAGATAAGGAAATAAAATTTGTTTACGTAATTATTAAAATTCCCAAATTTTAAATTATAATAGAAAATTCAAGATTAATGCATCTGTCAATAACAAACATTACGATATCAGTTAAATTATTATTCAATACGTAAAGATTTCTTCCAATACATTATATCAAAGTTTACATAGGATTTTCAATTTTGATTAGAAATTATCTATGTTTTTGCTTCTTGTTTGTAATCTAGAGGTTAAAGTTGTAAAAGTCAGTCAACTTTTGATTATAAATTAGAGTAAAGAAGGTGACATCAATTATTGTCACATTTGAGTCGTAACCATTGAATTGAAGATGTGGTTTTTCAAATCATTGCTGCTATTTTGTGCTTTGGTTCTCGCCATAGAAGTGAGTTTGAAATTTCTTTGAATTATAATGTCATAAATATAATATTATTGATTAATTGATAAACTAATGTTGAAGGCATAATAAGTGCCAAATAAAATAAATTGAAAAATTTATCATATCTTCAAACACATTGACTGTTAATTCAATTCCATATACCTAGTTGATATATTTTTTAACTCTTTATTTGAAGTATAATGTATTGTCCCAGAATTTATTTATTTATTTGATGTAATTAGTTACATAAAATGAATAAATACATTCTGGGTTTTCACCTGTTTTATTCAATAATGGATTCACTCCATTAGTGAAATGAGTGATGTAATCAAATTGATTACAAAATAACAATTGACGTTTTAATCCATAGTAATTAATGAAATTCAATTATTCATTAGCTTTGATAAAGTTGTAATCAACGACGTCAACGAAAACAAAGTTTTTTATATTATAAAGTTTTTCATATAATACATATTGCCATATATATATATATATATATATATATATATATATATATATATATATATATATATATATATATATATATATATATATATATATATATATATATATATTATTTATTTATTTATATATAAATGTTTCATGATAACTGTAATGGATTTTCTTAAATTCAGGCTAAAGAAAGACATGAGTGCGAAATAAAACACAACGTCACAGATGCTGATTGGGAGCAGATGAAAAAAGGCATATCACATCTTCCAGACAACTTGGCTTGTTTCATGAAATGTGCACTGGAAAAAGACGGAGTTCTTGACAATGCTGGAAAAATTAATTTTGATAAATTCAACTCATACATCGACAACTGGGTCAAGTTGACAGAAAAAGAAAAAACCAATGCCAATAATTGCCTGAAAACCATTGCACCTATAAAAAGTTGTTCAGATATTCAACCTTTGTATCTTTGTCTTGTTAACAGTGATAAGTGAAGAAGCTATCTAAACCTGCTTCACTAAACCATATTATAATTTTCAGATCAATAAAGAATCAAATAATATGACGAATCATTTGTATATAAACAGAATTAAACAGCTTGAATAAAGGTTATTTTATGATAAATTGATGTTTCTTCAAATTCTAGGAATGATTAAATTCCGAACTATTTGTTATGACTTGACGCTATAACAAAATTTTTATTTTCAACATTTTAAAATTTCAATTATTATAATATTGGGTGAAATTTCTTGTTTATAACTTACTGTTAAAACTATATAGTATAGTTTTTCATAGTACTATATATTTTCCCTAGAACTTATAAGAATTATAACATTTGTCACCTAACAGCCAAATAGTAAATATCTAATCAGCATCAGGACATACAAATTTGTATTTTTATTACACTTAGTGTCTTGTCTGTTCTACGCTACTGTGTTGGAAGCACACATTCTTTCTATTGGCAACTATGAAGAAACGCCCAAATTTTCAAATTATTACCATGAGTAACAACATAACGAATTGAAACTTACCTATTCGTAAAGATTGTTCCCAAGTTTGTTTATAAGCATAACATTCCAATTCCAACCTATTTTAATGAGGTGATTTTTGTTTATATGACTAATGCGTTAATTCTAGGGATAAAATGTGTACAAATTCTTCACTTCTATTATATTTATTATTGTCTATAATATCGTTGGTTAAATTGGGTAAGTACTATATTCTTCATTTTGCATAGTCTTAGTATTATAATGTTACACTTTCAAACAATTTTTATTATATTGAAATTTTTTATAGGTGAATCAGTTAGGTGTTACCAATGTAGTTCAAATGAAGACCCAAAGGGACAGGATAATTGTGGGGCATATAGAAAATTTGATGAAAGAGAGCATGTAGCTGTAGAATGTGGAAGCGAAGAAAGTCATATGCCTGGTTTGTTTTGTATGAAAGTGACTCAGCAAAGTCCAAAGGGTTATATCTGTAAGTAATGGGAGTGTGATAAGTCTATCATATTGTATAATACATTGTGCTATATTCGAATATATTTGTTTCAAGGGGATGGCAGATGGAGGCAAGTTATCAGAAGATGTGCATCTGTAGCTGACACAGGAGTTACAGGTGTTTGTAACTGGGGTGTCTATGAGAATGGTATATATTGGGAAGAATGCTATTGTGTAGAGGACAAATGTAATTCGTCTGTTACTAATAATTTATCATTTGGAAGTATTGTAACTGCAATTTTAATGTTGATTGGTTATAGATTTCTTTAACGTTTGTTAAAGAATATATTTTGTTAATAGCGCACAATCAACTTTCATCAATTGAGTAGGAGTAACTTTCATTCCGAAGTAAATATGTGCCTTTATAACAAAAATTTTCATTTATTGGAAGATGAGAATAGAAGAACAACTTATATAATGATACCTCAAACAGTTTTTTCATTATGTTTATTTGATTTGATTGATATTTATGATGTTCTTAATGGCGAAACACTTCTTTTTCATTGAAGGTTTTACATGATATCATTGAGGTTTGAATATAATGTTCATATTTTTCATATGGTTCAAAATAACTTATACTTGATTACTCTAGTGATGAATGCTTTATATATTTTGAGATAAATTAATATTTGACATTTTGATCAATTGATATATGTTTATTCAGGCACCAAAAACATTTAATGAAATTAGTTTGTTTTTATTTCCTTTTTATTTATGGACAACATTATCTTAAGTTGTCTCTTGTCTTAACTAATCAATACGGTGTTCCGATTGTGTGAAAGGAAAAATGACTGATTCATTTTGTATAGAAAAACATTTTGGGTTATATAGATGAATTAAAAGGGTAATTGCATATATGATAAGAACATTCTTTATATTGGATCTTTCAGTTCAAGTTCAAGAGTTCTGAATGAAATGTGCATTTGAATGAGTGCAACTATTCCGTCCTTTGTAATATTTAATGCGATACTTTTAAGAATGTTTTTTGTTATTTTGTATTGAGTATGCACAAAAATAGTATCTGAATGAGTAGCACATCTTTCAACTGACTGGGTATTTATAGATGTTTACATTTTATTATATTAAATTTTAGTATTTTATTGAATTTATTTGTTCTCGGAAAGAAAATAATTGAATTCACTTGTGTTTTACAAGCCATGCAATGCAGTATGTACATTTTAACTCTTAATATTTTCTTGAAACATTTATACATTGAACATTTTTTTAATACTGAGAGTTTTTTTAATTTCTTAATTCTGAACTAACCACTTACTACTGATGTACATATGAAGCTCCATTTTGTCTTGTGAAATATATTTGAGTATTTAACTTACAAAATTCCAGAATTTGTACTGTTTCTTTAATGTCTTTTTGTATTACATTCGAGTTTTCTTTTTGGGAGAAAAGTTAATGTTGATTATCTTATCTTGATTATACTGATTGATACTTTATTTGATTATCTCTATTTTACCGTCCATTTACAAATTTTATATTATATATTATTTGTTTAGACTAAGGGATCATACCATTGTTATAAATATTTGTACACTTTTTTAGAAATATATGATGGATTTTTCTTCAAGACATTTATTCAACATTTTTTACAAACATATGTTGCATGGAATTACAAAAAATAAACATATAATTTTAATATATGAAATTTTACAATCAACAAATCATGATACAATATTGTTTTGTGTTCGAAATATTACAATGACTCATGTTCTTCATAAGTAAGTTATGGCAATACTAAATCATTATTCATATTATTTTCAAGCATACGAACGTACATACTGATTGAATTCTACAAAATCTTTCCATCTTTTTTTGAATATTAGATAAAACAAAAACTGAGTGTGAAAAATTTGGGTATTTGACAAAAATTAAAATTTTGATAATTTGAAAATCTCTTTCGTTTATCTCCAATTATATATGAATCAGTTTTAACATTTTTCGCGTTATAATTAATACTGTAGAAAGAGATATTTAACAGTTAACTTTATTTGTAAAGAAAGAAAAATCGAAAGTGTAATGTTTCCAAAAGGTTCTTACATTTAATGCAGTTAATGATGTTATTGTAATACGAAAGGGTTACTAGACTCATTTAATGTAAAGTTTAGGTTTCATAGCAATTTCCTAAGCGATTTTCCTTTAAAAAAGCTATAATTAATAGTTTCTTTTTTATAACAGCAAAATTACTGTATCTTTTTTCACATTTGATTAAAAAAGACGATTGCATTAAATTAATTGGAAACTTCTTAAATATTCTATGGCTTTTCGCTTTTAACAGAATATAGTGGGTCGTATATTAAAAATTAAAATTACACACGAATCAACATATGTGAACACCTATGCTATCACAACCTACATGAGTATCTCCTATACATAAATTTTCCTTGTTCTTTCATCTGATTTGAAAATCATCTCATGGATTCTTTGGTTTGCTTATGTCTAAATTTAACATGTGGATGAAATAATTAAAACATTATTCAATTCTTCTTTCAATTACATATTTCATTGCAAAAAATCAAATTTCTTTGTTTCTCGAATAGAATAAATTCTACTTATAGTATTTTTTATTGTACCACTAACTACAAACTTAGGATTTTTTTTTTTGATATGTGTGTCTACTTTTTTCATTATTGTCGATAGAAGCAAACATTTGGCAATACTAAAATCATCTAAACAGTCTCAATATTTGGCACAGTTCTCAATCTAAATGCATATATATGACATTGAAATTTTGGATATTGTCATCCACTGTCTAGAAACTAACGATCACATTTTTCTCTGGACTGACAATTCATGATGAATATTTTAATTGAATATTAGGTACACGTTCTTGTATTTACTCTAAGTTTTCATGATAAAATTAAATTTATAGACATATCTATTTAGAACTAAAAAAATTATCAATGAGGTACTTCTGATGAGACAGTCAACAAATAACATTTATTTACAATTACAACAAGAATTATATTTAGCAACTAATTTATTTCTATGCTTCTACTTTTTCTATATATCACACAATTAATTTTTCAAGCATTTATATTCCCCATAGAAATAATCAGTCGAATGTAGAAGTTGCTGGAATATCCACAGGGTTCTTGTATTATACATGAAAAAGTTAATATTATCAAATCCGTTCTGTACTTTTTTCTCACAAGTAATAATTGACTGTATAATATTTATAAATCTTCAACTTTAGCTAATAGACATCCTCCAGATTTTGTTGGGGCATTTATACTACTGAAATAACTGCCAATCTTTGGTTTAACGTGCCGGTTGTTCATTTCCATATGAACAATTTTCATGAACTCTATCTGAGCTGCAAGTTTCTGGATCTCTTCCTAAAAAAACGGAAATATCTATATAAATATATAAAATTGGATTGCCTGTGATATTATAAAAAATTTTCAATATATGAATTTAAAAATATATACGAATTCTGTGACAAAAATCCAGCTTTGGAAATTTAAATATGTCTTCTTGTTTGGTCGGTCTGCTGGACCGATTTAAACGGGACTTCAACTGGAAGTAAACTGAGCACAAAAGACGGGGTTTTATTTTATTCTCAGGAAATAAATCTTTATTCTTCAAAAATGGTGAAAGAACGGCTGTATATATTGCATCGATATGTACAGCTGCTCCTACCAGCACAAAATTTAGTGTGGATTCGGAGAAAACGTTGGACAATTTTCCTCAGAAAATAAAATATTGTGTCAGAATGATCATTTGTTATTTCTTGGTCCATATTTTTAGTTCTGAAAATAAATACTATAAAAGGTAAAGGCTAGTAGAATAAGAATATCAACAGAAGAAGATAGGATAAGTTGAACACAATTTCAAGGAGGGTTATGAAACAGTAAAAAGAACATTAACATCCTATGATAAATAGAATGCCCCAATGTTAAAGTTTCTAGTAAACGAAATAATTTACACGAAAAGGTTTAATATTACAACCGTTAATGTCATACTTAAGATTAAACGTCAAATTTTGAAAATGGAAAATTATTATTGGCTCATCCACGGCCAACTTTAGTACGTTGGTCGTGGCTTAGGGCATGAACAATAAGTCGGATCATATGCAAGGTGTACAGTGGCTGTTGCCAGATTTCACAATAATTCGTGGAATTATATGATTAATTGAAAATAAACTAATTCTTCAAGTTTTTCATCAACACCTTGGAAAATAAAAGAAGTACTATGTGCATTATAAATAAAAAATTATCTATTGTCCTGATGTTAGATTTCATGTGTTTTACGCTTTTTATTCTATATTTTGTTATAGTAATAATATACGAAAATAAATCTATGATTGGTCTTACTTTGAGTTCTTCATTTTCTTGGTACAAATCTGGTGCTTCGTCTGGAACTAACCCTATACCATTGAGAGAAAAAGATGCTGATACCCCTCTACTTCTTGCTTTATTGTCCCATTGGTCGCCTTGGCCCTTCAATACTCGAATAACCTGAAAAATAATGTTGATATATTGGTAATCAAAGCTACAACATCATGAGTACCTTCGGGCCAAATACAAGAGAAATAGTTGTAGAAGTAGATAACTGAGTCCTAATGAATCCTAGTAAATATTTTATATTTGGACCTGCTCTGGGAAAGATGAACAAGCTATAAAATAAATTACATGTTAATAGTATACAACGACATTCAATTTACATTACTCTTACTGAAAAGCTATCATCATTATGTTCACAATAGCAATGTTGTAGATGGCGTAACTAATCAATCTTGCTTCATTGTATAATGATTCTGCATTTCTGACATTATAGCAAACTCTTATGCCCCAGGCAAGAAAGAGAACCTCTCCTGAAATCGTTTTTCTTAGTTTTTTATTAAGTTCAAGTGATATACAAGTAAATATTACTCAGTGTGAGGGTTACTATTCATATTTCTGATCGAATAACGATTAAATCATATATTTTTAGAGAAATTTATCTTGTTGCTTCAGAGAATTCTTGCAAACGACTTATGTGTTCCTTTAAGAATTGACATCCTTAGGTTGGTAATAATTGAATGATTTAAATGGAATGTTGTTATCACAGAACATCATTTGGTATGTTCTGTGGCTTTTATGTGAACATCTAAACACAGGCAAGTGATTTTTCTGCGAATAATTTTTCGTTCTCGTACGATTTTCTGTCATCTTACATATCATAGCGTTTTATTCCTTGAGACTTTGCATAGATCTAAGATTCGTAATATGCAGACAATTTATGAATATCTTTTTATGCGGCTTAGATGATTTCGACTTTCTCGATAATAAACTACTTAAATTTTTTTGTTCAAATAGTTCTGTACCTTATTAATACTTGCCATTTTAACTTTTAAAGATGCATCAACTTTACATGAAAATTCAGCTTTGGAATTCGTTGAACCAATTTGAAAAGAGAAGTTCATTGAAAGAACTTCAGTGTTGCCAATGCTACAAATATGAATAGTAACCCTAGTTTGATATACTTTTGAAATAGATAAATAGATAGTATGCATCAATTTAAAAATCAGGTGATTAAAGGAAAACTCAAAAATAACCAACGAAAATTATCGCTCAATGTGATCTAGATACATTATTCATGAAATTTCATGGTCATATCAATTTCATTACCAATAGCCAAACTGTGATCCCACCAATTGTATACGCATTGTTTGAATCTGAGACCTTCATTATCCATAATATCCTCGGCAGTAGGAGTGTCCGACACTGTCCACGTTCCAAGGTAAATGAGCATGACTAATAATATAGGAACCATCCACTGAAGAAGTTGTTTATCAGTCAATTTAACTTTATGAGCAGATTTAACCCTGTACGTTAGAGAAACTCTGAAAGTAAAATACTTTATATATACAAAATGTAAAGAAATTCCATATCAATTTGAAGTTGCTTAATTTGACCGTTAAATTAAAATCGAAACTGCATGTCAGTAATAACAATAAACATATTAATCACTACTGTCAGATGTTATTCTTTTTTTTACTTCAATACACAATTCCTTTCTTTAATTACTGATCTAGTCTTTACTCGATTTAGTAGTTCTCTTTACTGTTATCTATTCTTCAATAATCTCTCGTTAGTGATCTTCAACTACCACTTTCTTGAAGATCCTTGTTTATTGTAGGGACAAGTACATGTCTATAAAAATCCATTTCTAGAAGATTCTATTACTCAAATGAAAACCGCAGTTCAAATATCGCGTATCGACTATTTCATAATATACAAAGTCGGAATTATTTACTTTTATTTATTTATTTTATTTTATTTATTTACTTAAGTAGTCACTTAAGGAATTGTGGAGAAAAGACCAGCGTCAGTTTCTACAATCGCAACCTAGATGGCATTAGTTTATCAAATTAGACGAAACTGATCAAAAACTAGAAGGGTAAAATGAAATTGCTAAATCGATAAAGAACGTGTGAAACTGTCAATGTTAAATGTATTCATGTGCATTCTATTGATTCCTAAGATTTGAGATGTAGAGTAATTTATGCATTTATTAGTGCATACGACTTAACATATATTTCTGTCTTATGACTCATAAGAGGATATTTGAGGATTGAAATCGATGACTTTTGTTTGTTGAAGGTGACGCAACTGAAGAGTCCCTTGCAGTACAAAGCAGTAAACTGTCTTACGTTTCCAACAAATGTGGGCAATGGTTTTTCAATATTCTCCAACATTTATCTCTTGAAGAATAATGGAGATATTACATTGTTCGTGTTTCATATAGCCAGCTCTACTATAATTTTCCTTCGAATAATTAAAAAAATATTGAATGAAACTCTCAGAAAGCTATGAATTTATGTGGAAACATAAATGTTCTCGACGGAAAGACAAACTGTCAACTTTAGGTACTGAATATTTAGTGCATTCCGAAGAATATCGAATGCGTTGGAAATGCCATGCGGTGCTGTTTCAACTTATCATGGAAATCATCAGTGGTATTCATCCAGACAATCGAATTTCGATGTTTTTCTCGAACGCACAGAGTCCCTATATCCAAAATGCGGGATACAGCCAGTTACATACTAATGTGATCTCCCTCTATCGAAGAAACAAGATAAACTCTCTCGAGTATGGTAGACTGCATTCGTGACAATATTGGTGTATACTTCCATACAAAGATGGTAGGCTTTGTAGACATTTAACCCATTCACCTCACAGAGTGGACACAAAGAGACATTTGTTTGAATGTTCCCTGTGACTTATCGCTCTTTTTCGAACCTTAGTGGAAGGTGTGACTAGTTTCGAAGTTCATGCATATAATGCTTAATTGTTGGTATATTTTTTTTTTTCCGAAATATCGTTGTAATTCGAATATTTGAATACTAAGTATGTATGCATATACGCGTATATGTGAAAAAACAACTGAGGAATGACGAAAAAAGAAGCGAGAAATCTGTTAGATTCTTACCTCCAAGTTTTCATTAGTAACGCCGTGTAGGTAATGCAGAATCCCAAATGTCTGGACCATTTAGTTGCTATGCATGAATAAGTGTCCAGAACAGGGAAAATCGCTGCCATCTGGAAAAATTCTAGTTATTTTACGTTTGTAGTGCAAATTTTCAATTACCTCAAGGTACATTGTAGCACATCCGAAAAGTGTTATACTTAAAAAAATTGGGCTGGCTACCTTGAACACTTTCAGTCTTTTGTGCTTGAACATGAAAATATTCAAGATTATGGTACAACAAGCACAGCAGATGCTGAACACCAATAATGTGATCCTGCGAAAAAACACTGCGTTATTTGAATTAGTTCCCAGAAATAGTCGAGGTTACAGTAAGGTCAATTTTATGTCTGGAATTAATTAATTTATGCATATTTCCCATTTGATGTCGTGTGAATAGACAAGAGTCTATAATTAATATAAAAAATTGAAGCAAAAATAATTTACGGGTGATCTAAGGTCGGGCAATATAAGGGGGTGTGTTTTTCTGCGTAAATAGGTTTATCTCGATTTTCGGCAAAACTATGAGTCCTATTGAAAAAGGTCAGGGGCAAAGTTGTAGGCAATGAAAAGATCTACAACTTTTGTACTCACACTTTTTTCACATAACCTCTAAATTCATGTGAAAAATTCGAATAACTAAGCTTTGGTTTTTTTACTTTTATCTACGATAATAACGTAGGTATATATTTCTTACACTATCAGGAAGTAGACATTCCATCAAAAAAAAGCCCACCGACTTTTCTAACAAAGCAGATATTTTGATGCGGACTATTTAAGATCTAATAAATTATATTGTGTTTGGAACATTACAGAGATAAAACACAAAATTTCGCAAAAAACGAAATTTTACCTAAAATATAAGAATAAAAGCAGGATTTTGAACGGGCAATGGGCTCTTAATCTGTTCACATTACTAAATAATTAATCATTCATAGTTAAACTACTTGAATCATGGACAAACACAACTAAGTACATACTTCCACCGATTCTCGAATATTACCGCATCATAGTCGAACGCTTTTTGCCTCTACGTCAAGAAAGAATAAAAAAAATAATGTTATTCTAGATACTTTTTGTGAGAGTGAAATATTCGTATATGCTATAGATCAAAAACTCGTTACGGGACTTGCTTTCGACACGTACGTAATCCATTACCTAAATGGCCAATTATAAACTGCTAAACAAGGTGATTGGTCGATGCACGTATGACATCCTGGTTCGCATTTTTTGCACTCGAAAATCAAATCCCACGTGTCCGTGATGTTTTCTTCCTTTTGCTGCCACGCCACTGAAATTGAAAAGGAAATTGCAATTTGTCTGCATTAAAAATTGTGATAATTGCATGTGGAGAATTTTTGACATTAACAGTTATTTACTCCTTTTTTCACATTCAAAGATTTATTAAACATTAGGAATATATTTGAATGTATTTCTGTTCAGTAATTTATTGTTTTTTGTATCTTTGTCACACTTTGTCAAGCTTGTTACATTTTATATTTCCTGAAAAAATCTTCCTCAGTATAGATATATTCAATCGAAATATTAAAATGTTTCAAATAAAACTAACAGAGAGCTATCTACACAATTGTCAACGAAAATACAACCTATCACTTACTAGAGTGAATATTAAGTACGTTCTGCAAATCATAGAACTTGTTGGAAGTACCATACAGCGCTGTTTCGTCTTATTGGAGCTTCCTCTATCGAAGAAATTAGATAACATGCGCATTCTCTTGATAAAATCAGCGCGTACTTCCATACAAAGATGGAGTAAGGAGTTTAATTGGAAATATTTCGATTTAAAATCTCGGTATCAGCATAGTGCCTCATTGAAGTTTCGAAAATATGTTACTGAGAATACGAGTTTTGACGTTTCGATTTTCAATTGAATTTGACACTATAAACTGATATATTTAAGAAAACTCATTCAAATACTTTATATCGAATAGAAATTAAACTCTCCTTTTGTCTTCAAAAATTCATGGAATATTACTAGTTCAGCGACAAAATATAATAGGATTTCTATTAATCCTATGATAGCATTAATCAAATTATGCTTTTTTGAAAGAAACTATGAGAAAATCACAAGTTTTTTCTACAATACCTACGAATATTTGATAATTCAAGAATATGGAAAATATAGGGCAACATTGTTTGAAACAATGAAACATATTTGAAACATGAAACAATGTTTTTTTTTGTTTATTCCATGCTCCGAAAACCATAAAACCAAGCTCAGTATAAAGCGAACAAAATTTTTCAATTTTGAACAATATTACGCTAAAATAAGAACAAGGCTCAAGTTTAGAAGCACGATTTTTTCCAGAGAGTAAACCAAACACATATTAGGTTGTGAAGTTTCAGGCATTATTGAGGTAGCTCAAAATCATCCCTAAAATAATAATAATCAACGGTAATTTAGACGTCCGCATGTACATCGATACTCAAAGATGTCTCACCACGTTAAAAGTAAGTCGAACATTTCTTCTAAATTAAAAATTATGGTCCAGTCTACTTATAAAAATTTATCAACTTTGAATGAGTTTGTATTTGATAGTGTTCAATTCTAGATGGTATGATTTGATAATTCAACTATTGTAGTGTAAATTTGGCTTAGAAAAGCTAGTCAATACAATCTTCATATTATGAAGGAGGAAATATTCAACTACATAACATTATAATTACAGAATATAATAAACTCATCATAATATAAAAAAACGACGGGTTGCACTCCGGGAGTGCCGGCAGAAGTGAAAACTTGAATATTAATGTTGTGCATTTTTGATATTTTGGAATGGTTAGAGATTAATTTTGTACGAATTGCTTTCATTATCAGTATAAAAGTATTATTATTTATGTGATGGAACACAATATTCATTTATTGCGCTATCGTACACAAACATGACAATTTATATTACATTAAAAATTTAACACTTCAGAACTATTACAATTATTTTACATTAAAAAGTTTATCTCTTAGGAAAATCAACTTCCATCCATAATTTCATCGACTTTTTCATCATCATCTTTACCAGAACCATCATCGCTAATCTCTAAAACTGATACGATAGGTTTATGATAGCTGAAGTTAGAAACGAACAGTTTTGATTCGAACCTATTTAAGTGTCTAATAAAGACCGCATCAATACCTAGTAGTTTAGTATTTCGTTGTGCTAAGATTGCGATCATTTGACATGGTTAAACCAAATTCATTATTTAAAAATTCAATTAATAGTTGATTTTTATCGTCTGCAAAGTTTATGATGAAATCTCCACTCAAAATCATTGGCAATTCTTCAAAGCTTTTTTCAATTTTTTTTTGAAGCAATGCAGATGCGCCATGAGAATAAATGAATAAATTTTCGTACAAGAAGTCTCGTATAGCACGCAATGACTTATCTGGAGAGATGTAAACGGCAACCATAATAATAAACTGATTATCACCAGAGTGGCAACGACTTATACAAATATCACCGATATCAGAAACAGTAGCATTAAACATGCTGTTGTGTTTCACATGCACATCCATATAATTTGTACAATAATGAACTGTGATCATATTTTGATAAATAGCTACTCCTCCCGCTGGACGATTATTTCTTATGAAACTCGCAACAAAGTTGAAATTCGGAATGTCAATTATTTCATCGTTACCCATATCAGTTTCTGATAAAATTGACACATTCATCTTTTTAACAAGAGCGTCAATTGCTAGATCATTTACATGCGCACGTAAACTTTGACAATTGAATGAAAAATACTGACGAATATTCGCGCAAGCGCCTTGCGCCGCCTGCCCTCTCTCCATCCGTCTTACGAATTCTCGATCAGGTCACGTGTCCTGACGCGAGTTCAGAAATTTCTACCCATTCCAAAAAAAATACACAGCACCGCTAAACAAGTTTTCACTTCAAAAAATTTCATAAACCCTTGTGTCACGTTTGAAAATCGCTTTGCAGATAATTCGCATTATAGAAAATTGTGAAAAAATCGAGAACTTCTTGTCTCACTAACTTATAACAATAGGTTAATATATGTCAACATTTTTCCTCTAGGAATTATAGCAAAGATTATGTGATGCTTGAAGAAAACGGTTTTTTCAGAAAACGCTGGATGTATTGAATATCAAAATAGCTTCAATCTGATTTAATTACTAATTAGTGAGTAAACTCAATAAAGGAGTTTTTTACATCCTGCTGTTTTCAAAGCGATTACTGTTAAGTCTCTTTCCTTCAAAATCATCGAGATTTGCTTATCTTTATATACTCGTATCCAGAGGTAATTATTCTAAAACAATGAGCTCTTTCAATGTTTTCCTACACTTTGGATACAGGTGTTTACTTCGTAGCGTATTATATCACTAGGTTAATGTCAGGTTAAATTATTGGAATACATTATGTCGCTCTTCAAAACACGGCAAGTCCCAAAACTTTATCAGTATAAATATCACGTTGTACCCCTTTCATTGATATTCACCCCTAATGGACCGGAATATGTTGTACAAGTTTATTGGTTTTGGCGAATTGTAACTTCCCAAAACACTTTATGTTATCCTGAAGTTCCTGGATCAACAAGACAATTCATTCACAAACAATACTATTACAATTTGCTGTTGGCTTTTTGAATTATATATTACCTAGTTCAATAGGTCCCTACGAAAACAGACGTACACGCAAATGTTTTATACAGAGTACTCAGAAATTGAAACTCAGCTGGAAATACAAAACGTCATCTATCAACGAAACGACGATAGTGTCAAAATTCAAATGAATCATAGTTATAGAGTTCTTTAAAGAAAGCATATTTGATATGAAATGTGTATGTATCTTTCTAAGAGTAAACGAAGTTTCAAAAGATTATACCAATTCAATGAATAACACTGGGGAACAGCAATTTTGCTGTCTTAGATCTGCGACTTTTTTTTGACTAAATTTTGATCTCTGAATTCAAAAATGATATCAATTATTTATCCATCGCGTCAAGTTTTTAAACTACAGAATATCCTCTCTTCACCCTAAAAGTCGTACAAAACGGACATAAAGAGGAAAATCAAAAAATATTAAAATATTTTATTCATAAAAAGGTCATAATAATATTAAAAGTTCAATTGTGTTTATACAAAAAAGAAAAAAAGATATAAGGGTTAAAATTGTCGGCTATAATTTTTCCCAGAGTGTTCAATCTGGGGACATTCTCGCTTGATGCTTCAACAGTAGTCAACCATCATACTGACATCCGATCTGCTTTGAAACCTTGCCTCGATGACCTCCAAATCTTGGTGGAAACACTCTCCCTGTTCATCACTGACAGCGTCAAGATTTTCTGGAAAGTTAGCAAGATGGCTATGTAAGAAATGTAGTTTGATACTCATGTTACAGCCAAACTTTTCACAGCTTTCTAAGAGTTGTTGAACAATTCCGACGTAATTCTGGGCTCGTGTGTTTTCAAGAAATTCCTTGACAATACTTTTGAATGCCAAGCAAGCATTCCTTCCAAGTTCGGTCATTGTTTCAATGAAACATTCATTTTAGTAGGTGGCCGAATCTGTGGCCCATCAAAGACACCAGCTTTTATCCTCTCATATGACAAGCTAGGAAATGCCAAAATGATATACTTAAAATAGTCCCCTTCATTTGATAAAGCTTTAATAAATTGCTTCATGAGACCTAGTTTTATATGCAAAGGCGGAAATATAATGTTTTTTCTGTCGATAAGTGGCTGATTTAGAATGTTTGAATCACCAGGTTTCAGGTCAGATCTTGGCGGCCACTTTGACTGCACCAAATGCTTCTCACAAATAGGATAATCTATTTTATATTTTTCTTTTTTTTGTTATATCCTGCAGTTTTTACTATACAAAAGTAACAATCATTGGAGTGGTCTTTGGGTTCTCGCAAAATCATTGGTATACCAAACGGAAATTTACCAAGTGTTACTTCTGTCCACATTCTGAAACACTCCACACACTTCTTGCAAAGTTTGTAAGGGCTTCATGATTTATCTTTGTGGCCAATTTTTACTTTGAAATAAGTAAAATAGGCTTGCCTGAAAAAAATACCGATGTTTGGACGTTGACTGGGAATTGTAAAACTGCCACATATATAACAAAACGAATCGGGGCTGTTTAAGCACTTACGACGCGAACTACCAGCGGCAGAGATAAATAAATTCTTTAATTTATATATGAATAAGAACGAAATACTGCTAATCTTGTGTAAATACAAAATATTGCACTACGCGTCGGAAACTGGCTTCACTATTTCATAGCGACATCTAGACAATACGAATCTAAACCTATTGCGTTACGTCATTACCCCCTCCAGTCATTACTGGAAAAAGTTCCGCCGACAGGAGTGCAGTTGGGCTTTCTGTAATTCACGTTCAGTTCCGCGAAGAGTAATAGTATGCTCAACAACTGTAGAAAAAAAACTTGACGTGATAGAAAAAAACTGATGAAAGTTTTGGAACCAGCATGTCAATTTACCTAGAACAGCCTAAAAATCGAAGTCGACAGAAATTATGTTACAAATGGTTCCCCAGTGTAATTTGTCAGTGGATCGTTGAAATGAAGATAGAAACTATTCAACGTGAGAGCGATTCAAATTATTGCACTTTGTGCAATCCCCTGAGAGTAAACCAAAAACATATTAGGTTGTGAAGCTTCAGGCATTATTGAGGTACCTCAAAATCCATACCTAAAATTATAATAATCAACGGTAATTGGACGTGCGCATGTACATCAATACCCAAAGATGTCTCACCACGTTTGAAGTAAGTCAATCATTTTTTCTAAATTGAAAATTATGAGCCTGTCCACTTATAAAAATTTACCGAAGTTGAATGAGTTTGTATTCGATTGTGTTGAATTGTTCAATTTTAGGCGGTATGATTTGATAATTCAACTATTGTAGTGTAATTTTGTCTTAAGAAAGCCAGTCAATACAATCTTCATATTATGAAGGAGGAAATATTCAACTACATAACATTATAGCTACAGAATATACGAGTACCCTAATATTAAAATTAGGTATGTTCTGTGATTATAGTGCAAGAGCAACACCAACCTTATGAAAATTGTCACATAGACATACGTCAAAAATAAAATCGCGATAGTAGACTTGAAGCAGCGCTATCTTCATTCTAGACAGAGGAAATATTAGTGAATTCGTAATTTTCATTGAGAAGATCCTACATTAATAAAAGATGAAAGGATTTTGCATTCGATAAAAATACGCAAGATCTATTTTAAATTTCAACTAATCGTAAGCGAATGTAATCAATGTGAAAAATTCAATCTATAAAATCTAATAAATATGAGATGTAATACTTGATAGCGCCATCTTTAAACATTTAATATGAAACGTGTACAAGCTACGAGCTTTTTGAGTAACAAAATCGGCATGCCTGGTAAACCTAGCCAAACTTTTTCAAGTATAAGCACAGTTATATTCGTACTTTTCGGTGATCTTTCTGCTCTCAAATAATTCGATATCGCCAGAGAATATTTCGCAAACTTTTTGTCAGATTCATGAATATTCAGCTTAATCGAAAGACTTCACCTAATTTTATTCCGTCTATATCAAATTTCACATTTTAATCAAAGCAAATTTGAATTCAAATGGTTTCTCTTATTAATATAGCCTTTCGTGCAGCTTCTTGATTAATGAATAAAAACTTTTCAACTGAGGGTAGCTTATTTCCAGCTGAATATTATCTCCTTAATTTATCGAGGGGTATAATATAAAACATTATTGTTGCTATCATCTAAATTTAAATAACACAGTTATTATAATTATATTTATTATCATACTAAATTATATTTTTTAATATAATTATATTTATTATTATAATAAATGTAACAATTAAATATAATAATTATATTTATTATAATAAACTAGCTGGCCCGGCGAACTTTGTACGTCCATTTATTTTTGTCTGAATATTTTTCAAAAAGCCGGAAGGATATGTTCTACTATTTGTACTACACTATCTTGTTTTTGATATTTATTCCGTGTGGAACCAGGGACTTACTCACTTACGACAATCTTGTTAATATTTATCCCGAGTAGAGCCATGGACTTACTCACTTACGAAGAGACTCCAATACCTCTTTCTACTTCAAATCGGTCGAATTATCAAAAAATGTCTATATCAACACGTTTGATGTATTGAAAGTGATTAGCCTGTCCGTTCTATAGTTGAACGAACAGTTCAACTATATCCTATAGTTCCTAATTTCGTAGCAAGTACTTGTCCCATATATCTCATCATCAATTATATGAGATAGTTGCTGGATATAAGTCAAAAAATGTTCAGAATTTAGTCAATTCCCGGAAACCAATGAATATAGTGGCTCTGGTGGCTGTGTCAATAGCGTCTATTTGAATTGACTCTTCGCGCAATATTTTTTTCTCGAAAAGAGGAGTGGAGACAAATAAAAATTGTTGATAGTGAGTTGTACATCGAAGGTAAGATATCATATGAAAATTGTTTAAGATTTTTGCTTCCAATATTTTACGGTAGTCTTTGTAAGTTTAAAAGGTAAATGTTTAAAGTGATATATAATAAACTGATTAAATTTAATGTGCAATTAAGAATGAGTTAAAAATACTTGTCTTGGTAGAATTGAAAGATTGAATTCGATTTGCTGGGCACAACATAAGTTTCGGATTTTCAAACCATCATCAATCATTGATTCGATTCAGATACTGCGTTGATGAGTGCAGAAGTAAGCAGAAATTATTGTCTTTTCACAGTTGAAGAAAATTATAATTTTTGTTCTAGGTTCATAGGAACATTCCACCTTCCAGGCGTTTCGTCTTTAGCTGAGAGACATTTTCAGTTGACCAAAGATCGGTGAAATGCATGAAACAGCTGAACCGGAGTTGCTTGCACCTAGTTTAACCTAAACCTTGCTGTTCAAAGTAATAGTCCAAGAGCTGGCTCCACTTTTGGGTAGTCACATCCTCTACTGATATAGTCCAATACGGAATTGCAAACCTGGGTGGTGGTGAGTAGCCGTGCTAAATCAACCCCTAAATTTTTGAAAATATTATTTTTTTTCAAAAATATATTTGTGGCAAAACGGAATTTCGATATACTGCAGTTTATACAAATATTAATGAATACGAAAAAAAATAAGCCAGACGATTTAATAGAGGTTTTAACATTGCCAGACGCGTGCAGAAAAATTTTGCAAAAAATTATAAAAAATGTATTTGAGACGACTGAAATTTTAATGTAGTATTATTTATCACTAAAAGATAAGATTCCCAAAAAGACAGATCATTTTGGTGGGACTTTCCAGCTGTCAACATCTAAAAATTTTGTGGTTGATTTAGCTCCGCTATTTACCACCCAGGTCTGCAATTCCGTATTGGGGTATATCAGGAGAGGCATGTGACAAGTTTGCAGATTGCCTCAAATACCTACCCCAAAAAGGATGCCAGCTCTCCTACTATAACACAATTTTGTCTTTGCGGTGACAGTAATCTCATGAAAGCCATTGAATCCGTCGACATAATCTCCAAAGTTTCCAATATGATTCTTCAATGTTCTTCAATATTAAGTAAAAGAAATAAGTATTGCACTCTTAAATATAGTGAATGGTCCTTTCAAGTAGTTCAATATTTTTTTGGGGTTTTTGTTTTGTCAACAACATGGACTCAACCAAACTTTATCACATTCGAAACAATCCGATATAAATTGAAGATTTAATTGGTAAATATGGTTAATGAAGTTAATATTGTACATTCATCAAAGTGTCATTATAGATAGACTATTTAACCTTTTTCAGATAAACTGTAAAACTATCAAAATATAAAATCGCCTAATAAAAACAGAGATCTTCGCCTGTCACAATATTTTAGATGAAGAAAGTGCTGAATTTCAACATCTGTTTATGACTTTTGAGCTCGAGCAAATATTTTTGAGGAATCAAGAAAAGTATTTATTTATGAGTCATTCGGTTTATTTGAAAAATTTCCCACCATTTGTCAAGCCGAAGTTTATCGATGTTTTTGGAGGGAAATTCTTTTATTAGATTATCTTTTCTCACCAAAAAGTCATAATTTTTCTCCAGAGTCATATTGAAGTAGATTTTTCTTTATTTCCCACTAAAGTGCTGGAGTAATGAAGAGAAAGGACTGAATTTGTCACAGTTTAGTTACTGTTAGTTGCTGAAAATTTTCGAACTGTTTCCTTCATTGCCACATCTAATCGCGAAAGTCTGCAGATTGAAATAAAGTTTCTGGTACACGAGAAACCTGACCAAATTTCCCAATGATTTCTTCAGGGAGAAATAAAGAGATCCATTTATTTGGTGACTTATTAATTCAATTATAATGAAAGTGACCGATCTTTCACTTTGATGATACGCAATGAAAACGAAATGAAAAATAAGAAAATTGTCTTTGATTGTTCGAAATTTTCGTTATTACATGTGATATTATTGAATAAGATAAACATGTTCCGAAATTTTATCACACTGGGATTTATTAAAATGATGCGTTTTATGGAAATATTAATTTTTTTTACCAAGTGAATAAAATATCTATAGTCTATATATCTACATAAAGCCTGTTCATACAAGTAGTCAACTATATTTCAAGGAATCTTTTTCAATTCCAGTTTTCAATTCAATTTTTAAAAAGTTCTGTTCAGAAAAGTTTCAAATGTACCCACAACAGGTACGATTTGTACATTCAATATTGAAAATATATACATGATATAATCTTTCCTGGGAGAAACTAATAAAGTTTTGTCTCTGACAAGTTGTATATCACTCTAAAATAATATAAAATATAAAATTTCGGTGCTAGCTAATGAAATAAATATATTAGAAAGTATTGTAACGATCGAACAAATAATAAGTTATTGGAATGTTTCACTTTTTATCTACACCTTAATTTCTACGACATTGAAATAAGATATGATTTATCTTAATACAGAATGAGGTTTTTCATTTCACGATGGAATGTTCATAACCCTTCAGGGGATTAAAAGCGAGGATAGCGATCACATCGATTATATTAGAGGATAAGGTAGTGAATCATATTATCAATAGTCTCCCTGAAATATTGGTTATTGTTAAACATTAAATTAGATATTCTTTATTTTCGAATGCTGATTTATAAGTATAGTCCGGTCAAAATGGACATTTGAAATAACAGAAATTACCGGAAATCCTAATATTGGTGGAGAGTTGGGGTTAAAAAACGGTAACTTTTCTAAAAAAAACTTCAAAACAAAGTTGTAGATCTTAAAATTCTCTACAGTTGGTTCTAATGATTTCTTCCCTAAGAGTTTCCCATTCGTGAAATATAGCGATTCTAAGAGTCACATCCTCTATGATATTCACACATTTTCACGCCACCTCTGAGGTAGTGTACTCGGCGCGTTTTTTTTGCCGTGGTTTCCCCTGTAGGCTTACTTCACTAACTGTCATGACAATTTTAGGACAATTTGAGGAAACAATACCCGTAAAGTTCTAGATATTACCTTATTATTGATATTGACTATTGATATTACTATCGATTATTGGGTTAACTATTGTTTCGATTTTTTAGATATTTTAATCAGATTCACACGCTTGAAAGTCTACTTCAACCGTCATGTTTTCTTCTTCTTCTTCTCTTCCTCATGCTGGATGTTCATAAATTCTTCAAATGTGGTTTCAAAATCACAGGAATCTTCTTCGATTGTACTCAACTGGACATTTGAGCAACACTGACTTTGGCAATTGGTACACGCTGGAGAACACAGCAACCCGACTTTTTTAACAGTCACATTTTGCACTACAAACCTTTTTTCAATTGCAAAAATAGTGTTGAGGAGTTTTTCTCGAGCAGGTGGGAGTAAAGTTTCAATCGATTCCAGAGTATATTACACACCAATTTCCAACCAAAGTCTTCTGGGTTTAGTTGATTGCCGAGCCATGTTTGAACTTTTTGAAGAATACTCAAGTATTTCTGTTTGCTGTTGAGACCTTCCAGGTTTCTAAATAATTATATAGTCCTTGCAGTAAGTAGTACTAACAAATCAACATCTTCATCAACTACAATTGTTGTGTTTGTTGCATTGAATTTTCAAATGTTTTTCAAGACCTTGGGGGATCCAGTTAGCTTTTGAATAAATATTTTCAGGATAACATATATAAAAGAGACTCAAATAAGTATTTATGTCTTAAGTGCCTAATATGTATATACATGGATTATATATGCATATCATGTATAATATGAATCTTAGAATTGTGATATCTTACGAATGGTAACTCTTAAAAAAAATCATGAAGAACATTTTTTAAGAGAATTTTAAGATCTTCAACTCTGGTTCGAAGTTTTTTTTTGATGAAAGTCACTGTTTTCGAAAAAATCTTAAATATTTCACCTTTGGTCCCAAATAACTTTTGTAGCAAACGTAGGAGATCGATGGGGATTTTTAAAACTTCATTTGTAATGGCTAACCCCAGGTCTCCACCAATATTTGGCTTTCCGGGAATTTTTGTTATTTGACCACTATTTCTATGTCTACATTGGCCGGTCCATAATAATATCTGAATTTAATTCTGTTGAAATTATAATTTTCAATACTGTTTCCACTCAACAAATAATTAATTTTTAACTGTTAATGTTTATCAAAAGAATTATTCATATGATCGGAATAGTTTCTACTAACTTCCATCTTCAGGAAATAAATTACAACATAATTCTTACCTTCTACTAAGGTGCCGTTGAAAATTCCGCTATGATGGGGGGAATAATATCCATCTCTACAGACGCATTGGTAGCGACCTCTTGACCAATGTGGCGTAATGTGAGAAATATAAATGCACTGAAAAAAATTCATTAAAATCCAATCAAATATAAAGATATATTTTTCTAAATTATTTCAGGAATATTTATTGGGGAGGCCTTATAAAGGATTTTCTCTAAAATTTATCCTTTCAACTTGTCTGACATTCATATATAATTTGGAACAAGCTGGAAACTTCTTTCGAGCTGTTTGACCAACGTCATCTACTAGAACATTGGACACCATTTTATCGTTATACAAATTAGAAATATGCGAAATTTTTGCATATTTAAATGCATTCATTTGCTGGGTTTCAATTTCAATGCTTGGCAAATGCATTAATTTACACAGACGCCCAGATAATTGAAATGCAAGATATTTTCCAACGTAGGTAAGTATGAATATTGTTGGACAATCCTTCTTTACTTTCCGAGAGTCAAAATTCTCTGTGCTGATTGCGAACTTAATTTTTCTTTGTAAGCGTGGATCTCCAAAGCTTTTTTGTGGACCTTCGCGGACCACTAAATGGCTAAACTAGATAAGTTAATGAATACATTCAATGGACGCTGAATCAACTCTGTGATAGTTCATATTTAAATGAGAGGTAATAATAAATACTTGTCTAAAAATCACTGACTGATCAATTCTTTATTCGACTAGTTTCGACTTTTACGGCATTATTGAGAAACCATTCTTGATAATGCCGTAAAAGGCGAAACTAGTCGAATAAAGAATTGTTCAGTCAGTGATTTTTAAAAAGTAAAGGGTGTTTTTTTAAAGGTATAGAACTCAAAATTTCAATAAAACAACGATAGATTCGATTGACAAGAATTTTTTTTATTCGGAAGATAATCTTGTGGCATTACATTTTAAATATGATTTCTGGCATATGGCCGCCACGGCTGGCTCGGATGTAGTCCAATCTGGATGTCCAATTTTCGACGACTTTTTCCAACATTTGTGGCCGTATATCGGCAATAACACAGCGAATATTGTCTTCAAAATGGTCAAGCGTTTGTGGCTTATCCGAATAGACCAATGACTTTATATAGCCCCATAGAAAGTAGTCTAGCGTTGTTAAATCACAAGATCTTGGAGGCCAATTCACAGGTCCAGACGTGTCGCGCCGTCTTGTTGAAACTACATCTCCTGGACATCACAGTTGTTCAATTCAGGAATGAAAAAGTTAGTAATCATGGCTCTAAACCGATCACCATTACTGTAACGTTCAGGCCATCATCGTTTTCGAAATAGTACGGACCAATGATTCCACCAGCCCATAAAGCGCACCAAACAGTCAGTTTTTCTGGATGTAACGGTGTTTTGACATACACTTGAGGATTATCTTCACTCCAAATGCGGCAGTTTTGTTTGTTGACGTAGCCATGCAACCAGAAGTGAGCTTCATTCGCTTATGAAAATCAGGAACAACGGGAATCTCGTTTTGGGCCCATTTGCAAGCGTTGTTCAGGCGTGAGTCTATTCATGATGAATTGCCAAACCAAACTGAGAATAAATCACTTCTCAGCTGTTAAATCTGTCGCCATCTTCAACAGTAATGCCAACCTAAAGTTCTATACCTATAAAAAAACACCCATTATTTATTATTACCTCTCATTTAATTTAATGAATCTCAACCACTAAAAATAATTATTCGACCATTTCAAGTTTCATTCCATTGAAAACATGTATCTAAATTGATGAAAATAAATTTCTCTTATTGCAAGTTGAAATCAGAAGATATTGAATCATTTGGAGGCATTTCTACTTTCAATTTTATACAGAAGGAAACGAATCTGTTCCAAATCCGAAGTTTCATTAATTGGATAAACAACATTAATTTGCGTTAAAATGATACATCAAAGGCGAGAATTCAAATAACCTGCAAAATAGGTATTTTGTCGTTGATAAAGAACAACAAGTAGGCCGGGATAAACTAATAAACCCGGATATTATCGCCAGAATGCAATTAACCCACTAATTAAACGTTATAACGAACAATTTGATGTTTCGCTGTAATTTAAATTTTCCACTAGTTATTTGACGCTTACCCTGTGATGCACATTGCAGTACCTAAAAGGTCATTAGTAGAATCATTATAGTTTCGACTAACACATTCTTGGAATTCCAGTTTTAGAAAATTTACATACAGGGTGGCGAACTGAAAACGGAAGGAGACAATTTCTGGTCAAAAATTTGAGAGTCAAACATTTTTTTAAAGCTTTTGAATTTCAATTTATATAATTTTTCAGATTCATAATTTCGATTCATAATATCGTAGCTCAGATTTCAAATATAAATATCATGGAGGAGAAAATTGTGGATATCTGTGACCGGAAAATCTAATGGCCTGAAATTCTTAGAATTTTTTGAAATACAATCATTTTTAAATAACGGGTGTTTTCTTTATAGGTATAGAACTTTAAGTTGGCATTACTGTTGAAGATGGCGACCGATTTAACAGCTGAGAAGTGATTTATTCTCAGTTTGGTTTGGCAATTCATATTGAATCAGACTCACGCCTGAACAACGCTTACAAACAGTGCAATTTTATTTCGAAAATAATGGTTCTGTGCGGAATGCGTATCGCACACTACGTCGTAAAATTTTGTTTAGCGATAAAGCGCACTTCTGGTTGAATGGCTACGTCAACAAACAAAACTGCCGCATTTGAAGTGAAGATAATCCTCAAGTGTATGTCAAAACACCGTTACATTAAGAAAAACCGACTGTTTGGTGTGCTTTATGGGCTGGTGGAATCATTGGTCCGGACTTCTTCGAAAACGATGTTGGCCAGAACGTTACGTCAATGGTGATCGGTATAGAGTCATGATTACTAACGTTTTCATTCCTGAATTGAATAACCATGATGTCCAGGAGCTGTGGTTTCAACAAGACGGCGCAACATGTCACACAGCTCGTGCCACAATCGATTTATTGAAAGACACGTTTCGTGACCGCCTAATTTCACGTTTTGGACCAGTGAATTGGCCTCCAAGATCTTGTGATTTAACAACGCTAGACTACTTTCTGTGGGGATATGTAAAGTCATTGGTCTATTGGTCAAGCCACAATTTCTTGACCATTTGGAAGACAATATTCGCCGTGTTATTGCCGATATACGCCACAAATGTTGGAAAAAGTCATCAAAAATTGGACGTCCAGATTGGACTACATCCGAGCCAGCCGTGGCGGTCATATGCCAGAAAGCATATTTAAAATGTAATGCCACAAGATTATCTTCCGAATAAAAAAATTTTTCAATCGAATGATCCATTGTTGTTTAATTGCAATTTAAAGTTCTATACCTCTAAAAAAACACCCTTATTTTGAAGATTTGTTTGCTAGAAAGGTCGTATCACCTAGGTTCATATCCACCTAGGAGTTGTGATCACGCTTGGTTGCTGTCGAGGTTTAAAGGAGCCTCCACACCAGGAGAAGTTTGAATGCATTGAAATTTATATTATTTTACTCAATGATGATCTTAATGAAACTTAATTTTCTTGTTCTTCGAAGGTGTACTACAATTAGTCAGAATTTTTACTTAAGAACCCACAGAACCAATATTATCTTGCAGCTGCCGATTAGTTTTGCATGTTCTACTGCTAACCAGGTATCAAGCTGGTGTGATATGCTCTAGGATTCACTGGCTTTTTCATTAATGCATAATGAAATCTTGAATTCTGAGAATTTTGTTTTTCTTGTTTAGTTTTTACTCATTGTTTAGGGATCCAGTTGACTAATTGAATATTCAGATATTGATATTATAGATTTAGATTATTATATTTGATAATGTTTGTTTTTTAACATTATCATTCTTCAATATTGTTAAATTATTATTGGTATCATTATTCACTAAAGTTTGTATTTTTTTATTCATTATGTATTTTCCTGTAATTGGGTAATTTTCACCATTATCACCATTCAAACTATCCTTCATTTACTATAAACCTGTTCAAGTTTGATTTTCGTTCGGCTTCTTGACGAATCGAATATCAAATCTCCCAATACGAAAAGTTTACTTCTGCTGAAGATATTCGTCACAATCTAAGGCTCTTAAAATATACTTTGCATAAAGAACATTATTATCAGGACATATTGCTTGAAGTAAATAAGGAAATAGATAGGTTTTTGAATATTTAGTTCCCCTTTAATGCATTGTCAAGTTTATGAGATCTGCAGTTATCATAACGGTGACACAGATAGATAAAAAATTGGATCAAATGACCGAACTGCTATGATGAATTTTGGTACCGAAAATGCAAATATGGAAATTTTATTGAAAAATGTGAACATTTCCATTTATAACTAGAAATATAACATTCATACTATAAGTACATTCACTCATACATTATTATCAATTGAAACTTTCATTTTATTCAGTTATAAATTCGTTCTATATTGTATGAGACAGTAACAAGAAAATCACATCAAGCGATATATTTCAAACTCACTCTGGAAGTTGCATTATGGCACTTGTGAGTCCCGTGGAAAATCAAAATTTCATTCAGTTTAATGGAGGATTTACGCTCGCATTGATTCACTTCGAGATGTGTGATGTCGACGTCGAGGCTCAAGAATCCTTTTAACCTGAAAACAAAATTCAATAAAAACAAAAAACAATAATTTAATGAATTGAATAAGTGATAAGTTTTGTAACGATGACCAGAAACCGATTGAAAACTGAGGTATGACTAACACTTGAACTTTTCTTTTTCCACTTATAAATTATTCTTTCCGAAAGTTTTTTCTTCGCATCTGTTGTACATATGCGAGGTAAATCTAGCTGAAACAATTTACTTTTGGACTGTAAGACTATTTCGAGAACATAACAGAGAGTTTCTCCCCTCAAATAAAGTCTTCAGGCTTGGATTCGAATCTTTTAGTATGACTATATTTTCATTTATTGAAGAACTAGGCGAACTTTGTACGGCTATATATTTTTAGTGAATATTTTATAAAATCCTTAAAGACGTGTTTTACTTATTGTGCTACAGTTTCTATGATTTTATCATTCATCCTTTATTGAGATGAAAGGGACACCCATGGACTAAGTAAATGTTACACTTCAGCAAATTCAAATTAGACAAATTATCAATAATTTGATATATTCACACGTTTAATGTTTCGAAAATGATCAACCTAACAATTCTATAGCTGAACTGGACGTTTGTAATTTCCTAGTAGGCACTTATTTCTTATATCAACTCATTAGCAATGGTATATTTCACACTCGAAAAATCGATGAGAGTGATATATCTGATGGTGAGACCAACTGTGGTAGTTTTACTCTTCCACCAAAAAATAATCCAGTAGATTCGCTGTTGTGTTTTGACGCTTCACAATATTGAAAAAATTTGGCTTTTCCCGAATTGTCACGGATTTATCGATCTTTAATCTACTTCCAGATTGTAGTGGAATCCTTGTCGTTTGAGGTTTACAGGAGCACTTATTCTTCGGAATTCTTCGATTTCATCGTTCGCTGTTGTTGTGTTTGATGTGTCCGAACTCCATTTAATTCTGACTACTTCATTATTATTCACTATAGAACGCAATTATGCCATACCAATACAAATTGTGTCATTATCTGTCTCACAATGGTCATCAGTGTGGTTTTCATGTGAGGAAAATCGTCGTACTATGTAAACTTGACGAACTATCAACTCGTCCTTTCCTTGTCATTTTAAAACAATGGCAGCGAATAATGTTGTCATAATCTGATAATAATAAGATTGTAATAATGGTATAAGGCTGAAAGAATGACAGATAACTCTATAACTTTCAATTGAAATATTCGACAACCACCTAACATTCAGAAATATTATTTTTTGCATTGAAACTAAACTGTGAAAATTGTGATATAGCACAATGAAGACTTATATTATTTGCATTCCAAACAATGACAACGGTCAAAATATTAAAATTATACTCGATAAAAACCCGATTAATCAATCAAAATTACGAACCTCAAATGTTTGACGTGAAAGTAGATAAAACAGTTTATATGGTAAATGATATCGTTTTTACTGTCTTTCCCGCTATCATTATGGTTATTCATTTTGAACTATTCTTTCAATTTGATTTCTGAACGACTGGGTTCAGACGTAAAAAATAACTATAGTAGTTGCAATAAATTTTATACATGCAGAACTTTCAGAAATTCCTAAATTATATTATCTGAACATAGATGAACTTTTGAAAAGAATAAAACAGATTTCTAGTATGAGAATCGTGCAATAGAGGAGAACCATGAAATTAATTAACTTGAAAAGTTGAGACACTGAGAAGCACTTCTTGGTGCCAAAGAAACTATTCGATGAAAAGACCAACGTTATTTCATTTTCATCGTCTGTGGTCATACAACTCGAGTCTACAACGAACCTTATAGAATTGTGATCTATTCTACTCTATACTGTGTATTCTATGTTCTAAAACTGTGCCATTTTTTATTGTACTTATTCATATCTTGACCAGTTTGTTATTTACTAGAGCAAATGTTAAAAAATACTCTGAAATCAGCTCATTGAATTGACAAGTTTATTATAATAAACATTATTATTATAATAAACATTCAATCATCGACATATGCCTCTATCATAGTTGAAAACATAAATACCAGTAAGTTGGTATAGTAACAGATCTTCAAAAGTTCAATTTATCAAAATGAAAATTGATTCTTTCTGTTTACCTTCAATCCTTAAAGATTCAAGATCCGCATAATGCCGGAACCATTTTATGACGATTCATTTCCTCTTACGCATTTAGTGACAAGTACAAAATGACAATTTTATGCAAAAATTTATGATAAATTGAGTTACAATTTACTATAAAAAAATATATGTTTATTTGCATCATTGTAGTTTCGAATTTTGATTTCCTTCAGACAATTAGCGTAAGTTGTCCATTATGATAATCTATAGGTAAGGAATTAACATCTGAAATGTTCGACCCAGAGGTTCTCAAAATTTCCATCGCTGATGTTCAACCTTACCTTCTTCGTAGATATTTTCCTTAAAGAAAATTTTTTAGAGAAAATAGAAGAAAGTTCTACTAAAAATTCAAAAAAGTCATCAGAAATATGAAAAACTCAAACATCACGCGATTTAAATATCAAAAACCCATGAAAACGAGCAGATGTTTTTCAAGTTGCTGTTTTATCAACAGACATTTAGAATGATCTCGTATTACCACTCATCTAGTTTCAACTCCGTGATCCCCTGTTAAATTAGCTCTGTAAGACTATGTTCCTTTTGTGAACCCCTGGTTGAAAATTCTGTTTTCCCAGATAAGGACTTTCAGAGTCCTATGTATCAGTGTTCTATGTATATATTATTCCTTCCATAATAACTCACCGTGTAAATTCATACCTTAATGTTATTTCGAAATTAAGTCTGATAACAGTTATGTAAATTTGCAGGTAATCACTTAATTTATTTCAAGGCAATTATAGGTTATGTTTTCATCCTACCAGTGGCGGGGAACTATGTTGGCTGGAGTGAGGGCTATAAATTATTGAATCAGTAAAATTTTCGATTCTTTTCCGAAATGCATGAAATGATTTCATTTTGTCACTTTCCTTTAAAACGAATCTTGTCAAAATCAAATATTTGTTCGAGAGAAAGCATCAAAACGTCTATCCAAACTTGGATATAGCAGTTTGCTGATGACAATCTATTGAAATATTTCTGGAATCCAATCTTTGTATCTTAATCCTTCTGATAAGGGATTATAATATGATAACATGTTTTCACATCATAATGAAAAAATTATTTCGAGAAGATATACCAATAATAGAGGTATTTATATTTTTGATTCAATTAAAACCGAAATCCGTAAATACATTTCACATATATTTTTTTCCAAGGATTGTAATATTTTTGGCATTTAAATGGTCAATGAAAATTAAACATTTGAAATTGTTGAAACCATTGAAAATGGCAATGAAATAGTTAATTTTGATATAAAGTTCTTTTTTTGTAAGTAGGACTTTTTACGTTTTCATATTCTTTTGCAAATACTTTTCCCAGTTTTTGTCATATAACTAGTATTTAAGTCCAAACATTTCAATTTGAACACCAGTGAGCTTTCTACATCAGTTTGTTTATACGTGTTATTAAGTGATGGTTAGGCCAAGCTAAATTCATTCAATTTGTACGTATGTAGTATTTTTCTTCAATCTTTTTGAAACATGTGTCCAGTAAACCGAAATTTTCTTTGAAATTTAACCAACTGTTCTGAATATAAAACAGTTTTTTTGCTTTAAATATAAAACAGGAGAACATAAGTGTTCTCACATTGGAAAGACCAGGATTATTTTCAAGGAAGTGTACCCACACGTCTTTTCAACCAAAATTCGATATCGAATTACACATTTGAAGTGTGTCAACGAATTGAATACAAATTCAAATCACGCAGGTGATTTGGTCCCTTTGGAAGTGAATTTAAAGGTGCGATATGCTAAGCTCTCATAAAGATCAAAATCCTTTACAGATACACAGAACATTGTAAACGCTTAGTGGACTTGTCTACATGGCCACAGATATGTGAAAGGAAAAAGAAGGAGAAGAACGCTCAGTGGAACGCGCCTTCACGACTTTAGTTGATGGTTGACATTATTGCTTAAGAATTACTGTGAAGTGTGTGAATGAATGGAATACAAATCGAGGGTGATTTTGACTCTTCTTATGTAAACTTAAGGTGCGATACACTAAACTCTCATAAAGATCAAAATCCTTTACATATACACAGAACATTGTAAACGCTTAGCGGACTTGTCCACATGTCCAAAGAAGCCTAAGACATGTGAAGGGAAAAAGAAGAAGAAGAACGCTTAGTGGAACGCGCCTTTACTACCTTAGTTGATGATTGGCATTATTGCTTAAGAATCACTGTGAAGTGTGTGAATGAATGGAATACAAATTCCAATCACGAGGGTGATTTTGACCCTTTCGAAGTGAACTTGTGGAGCGATGTACTAAGCTCTCATAAAGATTAAAATCCTTTACAGATACATAGAACATTGTGAACGCTTAGTGGACTTGTCCACATGACCACAGAAGCCGAAGACATGTCAAAAGAAGAATAAGTGGAAGAACGTTTAGTGAAACGCGCCTTCACTACCTTAGTTGATGGTTGGCATTATTGCTTAAGAATCCCCACTTAAGCGCAGCGGAAACGTTTATTACATTATTTATTGCAAAGGTTATTGATTTTATCCAAGTTATCATTGAACTGAAATAATTTTCGTAGAAACCAAACATATTTTGAATATATTAAAAATATATACGATGAACGGCATATGTTACTTAATGAAAATATATTGCTTTTGTTTCTCGTATATTATTAATATATACTTTTCATTTTCGGTATCTTTTTTCTATAAATTAATAACCGTGGAGATACCATCTCGCTGATGTATCTAGGGATAAATGTGTAAATATTTACTTTCTTTTATGATAGAGGGATGCAAAAGGTTCCGCTGCCACTGCCTTAAATTCATATTTCGTATATACTTCTGAGTCTTGGACCATTGAAGAAGGCTGCGTATAAATGTGCTGCTGGAGGATAATGCTTCGCAGAGAAATGATATGTCGACCGACAATGGAAGTTCTAGCTAGATGTATAATATCCACTATCCACAATATGGTCGACATGCTTACTTCGGTCACGATAACAGAAAAAGTGACAGCTTACAACAACGACAGCTTGAAGATACTAATTGTCCAAGACAAGAGTTGATAAGGTTCAACAAATAGAATCTCAAGGATATGGATAGAAGGAATATATTACTCTAAGTGACAGCTGATTCAAACCTACATAAGATTGACATAAGTCAACAGCAGGTATAGAAAGTTATGATATGATGTCCTCCAACAGGCTTAATCAAACCAATTAATTTTGGAGTCTGCTGATTTTTTAAAAGTTTTTCATCTAGGCGGCACTTTTTGGTAATGGCATCAGAACGTCAACTGTCAAAGTGAGAAGTTTTCAGTATACTCTGCCATTTCATCATGGAAAGACTCACAAACGAGCAACAGTTGCAAATTGTTGAAATTTATTATCAAAGATCGTGCTCTGTGAAAAATGTGTATCGTTTGTTACGCGTGTTCAGCGATAAGGCTCGTTTCTGGCTTAACGGATATGTAAATGAACAAAACTGTCGCATCTGGAGTGATGAACAGCCACATGCCATACTAGAATTACCGATGCATCCCGAAAAACGATAGTTTGGTGTGGATTATGGGCTGGTGGCATCATCGGTTCATTTTTTTTCAAAGACGACCGTGGAACCGTCAACGGCGAACGATATCGAGCCATGGCATTTTTTTTGCATTGGCGTGTGAACTTGCATGTGGCTTCAAAGACGGTGCCATATGCCACCTCGTAAAGCAATGGACATGAATGGACCATTTGATTACGGATCATGCGATTCGACTGCTCTGGACAACGTTATTTAGGACATTGAAGTTATCTTTTCTTGGGAAAGGCCGAAATGTAAAAAGTGGCAAAATTGGCCTTCCGAATGGACTATTATATGATTTCAAAATTAAAAATTTGGCAAAGGCCAAGTAATCAATTGCAATAAAAATTTTGAATATATGATGCAAATTGAGTGTTTTATTGGATTAAAAAAAAACTACGCTTTAAAAAGCACCCTAAATAAGCACATATCTTTAGACAGAGGAAAATACTAAGAGGAGTATCAACGAGAGATAAAGCCTTCTTCTCATCATAAGAAGTACACAGCTCTTTTCGCATCAAAATAACTGCAAAAAGTTTATAATTTTTGTGGAATTTTGACAATATTTATCCTCTATTTCTGAATCACTATAGGCAAGGAAAAAAACTTGTGTTTCAAGAACGCGAGAACAAAAATTAATGTTATAATGCGATTGACAAATCAAAAAGTGTAATAATCACAATTTTAACTGTTAAATCAAATTGTATAGGCCGTTAGAAGAGCAAAATGTTTATACCCTACTGAATCCGAAACATAAAAACGCCACTGTTTTACATTTCGTACTCTTGCTTGTTCGGTATATTTAATTCAAAGATTTGCATATCTTTTCCCGAAAAGGAAAAATCAATCGGTCAACTTCGTGAAGTCCTCGTTGATATTGTTGTCCCAGCAAGATCTCAGTGCATTCAACAAGGTCAACAACACATACCACGTCGCAATGTTATCAGTATCGCGTCCAGAATGAGAAGATAAACAGGGTTAAATCCGTGGTATAATTAATTTATCCGAAATATAATTCAACGGTGGTCTTTATTGCGACATCTAGTTTGTCGTAGAAGCAGTTTTCGTTCAGTGTTTAGTTTAAATTCGTTGTGTGTTTATATGACCTTAAAATTCAAGATGAAATTAGTACAGTACATGTTGAGTGATCACAAATATAGAATAGGGGTACTGAAGGATGATAGGATTATCGATTTCAAGTCCAAATTCAATTTTGTACCTTTTCTCATGGTCGAGTTTTTTGCCTCCTCGTCGGCGTTGAACGTTGCGCAAGAGTAAGTGATTTTAAGGAATATCGAATGAACCGAAAAATGAAAAACATATAGTTATAAAAGTTTTTTTTTAGCAATACCGGGCTGAATTATATGAAAAAACTTTATTCTCATATTCGTTGACGTTTTGTTGATTACAACTTTGTCTAACTAGTTTCGTCAAAATTGTAGTCAGCAACGAAACGTCAATGCAAATGATCATAAATTTACTTCATATAATGAACACTGCTATTGCTAAAAAAATTTAAACAAACTATAGATAATCAACAGGCAAATATATATATATATATATATATATATATATATATATATATATATATATATATATATATATAAACACATTATATACCTAAATGCATGGAAAGACATATGGTGCTCAGAATGAATATTAAATATCCAAGAAATACTAGGACATTCATTCGACAAACTTTCCGAATTAATGAAAAGAATGTTATAGCAGGCTATGAAAAGATATGTATTAATGATGTGCGTGAATGAATTTGACATAGCCAACTTTGCTATGACATCCTTTTGATTAGTTTGAAGAATTTCTCGAATTAATGTCTTGGTCCTTTTTAATACTTGATATACAAGACATATTTCGGCAACTAATCAATTATTAACAGTGTGAAACTCTTGTTAATTTACTATGCAGGGTTGTTAGTAATATGTCAATTGTTTCATGAAATTTTGTGAAATTAAGCCAACTGATATACGATCAAAATTTATTCAAACCGAGTCACAACACAATAGTTTATATATATATATATATATATATATATATATATATATATATATATATATATATATAAATTTATATGAATAAATATATAATAGAACAGAATGTCAATAACATTCACCTTTTATGAAGGTGTATCTTCTATCACTTATCCAAACATTTGAACATACAAAGTAATAAACAAAAACTGAAAATATTATGTCATAATGTATTTTGTTTGAAATCAACAAAAATTACTGTAATGAGAACAATCATTCATTCGTTGTCTTTGCCACACTTGAGCATACCTATTAATTAGGTAACAACTACAAAACAACTCCAACTGTTTCTTATTTGATGTCAAAATTGAGTTGATTAAATTGAATGATTGATTAAAAGAAATGAATATTTCATATAATAATAATACATTTATTTCCAACAGAAATACATCCAATTACAGAGAAATAATAACAAATTGTAGAGAAATAATAATAAATTTTAAAAAAATTAACGAAAAAAAAACAGAAAAGAAAGTATAAGCGAATATACAACGAAAAAAATTAATTAAAATAAATTGATATAGTATTGAACAATAATCAGATGGAACAAACTAAAAATAAAATATTGTCTATCACAAAGTTACATATGGTCAGCAGAAGTTGACCATATAGTAACGAAATATATTCGGTGAATAAAAATAAAATTGAAATCGATCGCAATAGTACTATCTAGTAAACAAATGGAACAACTTAAATTCAAATAAAATTTATAACTAAGTAATATGTAGACAACAGAAGTTCAGGAAAATATCACGACATCCCATTGCACTGTTCTGAGTGGCATGCCAAGATCACTGATAGCCGATCAAAATAGATATCACATCGATCGCAACACCCATTATAAAGATTACATATACAGGTAATAGGAGAACGTGACATAACATTTGATCTGCTGTAAGTGATATAAAATGTATTCCGCCTCAGACCAGGCCTTGGTACGCGAATATTTATTTTGCTGAGAAGAAATGGTGATTCAATCGAATTGTGCAAAATTTTGAAGAGAAACGTTAGGCCGAACCGTTCACGCCTCAACTTCAATAATTCAATTGCCAAACTATCGGTTAGGATGGAATGGTCGAAGCCTCTCGAAGGATATTGCTCATATCATCTCAAGTAGATATACCTCATACATTTCCTCCGAACCGCCTCCAAGCTGACAATAGAATTAATGTACACAGAAGACCGAATTATAGACGCTTATTCCAGTTTACTGGGAATAAAGCAGTAGTACAGAGTTTTCATTGTGCCAAGATTAACAAAGTTGCCCCAATTTCTGACCAAATAACCCAGCGGCCCAGAAGCAGAAGCCGTGATACAATTTATATGTTTAGAGAAGGACATCTTATAGTCAAAAAGTATCCCCAGATCCTTGAAGTCAACACATCCATCTAGAAGTTGACCTTCCAATCTACTAGTATAGCTATGGTGGATTGAAGGCAATTTTCGAGAAAATGATAAAACTTTACATTTAGTGATATTGAGTTTGAGCCCATTGCTGTTACGCCACAAATTAACAGCGTCAAGGGAAGACTGTAATCTCACGTAATCACGACGGTCGTTAATAGCAGTAAAATTTTCAAAATCATCTGCAAGAAGCAATTGCATGCAATTAAGCTGTGAAGAAAGATCATTGATGTATGTATAATGAACAACATTTTACCCCTGTGGCACACCAGACGCAGCAGAATAGAGTGGAGATTCATCATCACTATGTTCGAAATATTGAAAACGATCCGAAAAATATGACTGCATCAATTTTAACAACTGGATGAAAAACCTATAGCCTTCAATTTAGACAACAGTATTCTATGATCGATCTGGTCGAGATACGAGTAATGAAATATTCTGAAAATTATGAACATTATGAACCAAAATCACAAAATTTTTGTGGATAAATTGAAGCAGATAAATATGCGAAACTGAAATAACTGGCCACTGAAAAACACGAATTCTAATAACACCAAAATTTTATCTGATGATCAAAAGAAAAGATTTAGATAATTGGAGTCATTCATAAAAATTCAATATATATATATATATATATATATATATATATATATATATATATATATATATATATATATATATATATATATATATATTATCAAAATGTTATATTATCAATTGCCGTTGAAAAGAGTTGATAGTAGATGAGTTGTTTTGGTAATCATTGATTGATTGAGGAATTTCTATATCAAAATTATAATGTGATATCTATTTGTTTTTGCATCATATAGCTGACATTATCTTCGAGACCCGTTTACCTCTGATAACGTATAACATTTGTGCGCTACAATATTCATTTTATGTAAATTTTTCATCACTCACGACTTTTTGGTTATTCTGTGTTAGCTGGCAGCACCGGCATTCAGATTTCGTAATTCGTAGTCGAGATAGGTCTGGGACATTTATTGTCAAAAATATAAAATATTGTGACTGGTACTTACATCAAAGCGGTTGCTAAAAATATCTCGAAAACCTTCATAAAATGCATGTAACTATGTCAAAGAAGGGAACGAATTTCGTGAACTTTTTATGGAAGAAACTTATGTGGTTTTCATGGCCGACTAGGCAAAATATGCACATGATGGTTCTACATACTTTCTGTTTGTGCTTCATATCAGTTTTTTCTGATCGGCTGATAATAATTTGATTCAAATCAGAAGGAAAGGTGCTATATAAATTCAACTTAAATTGAATTTTATTTGGATGAATATCAGAAAAGCTTAATCTCAAACATTTGAATGATCTAAATAAAACTAGGTAGTTTTTCGATTTTAACTATAATTAATTCAAAACATGACTATAGAACATATTTCTTATGAATTGTGGGGGATGACCATAAAATACTTTTCTTCGATTGCATTTTTACTGGAATAAATTTAATAACGGAGAATTATTGATTAAAACTTGATCATTTAATAAACTGTTCGATTTCTTCCTCTTATTGATTTCCATTCCTTCTAACAGGGTTAGTTTATAACCTTTTCGCTCTGTATGCAATATTTTAAAGTTGTTGTCGAAAACATGGTTCTCTTCTAAAAGATGTGTTGCATACGTAGAATCGGTTTTATTCTTTGCAAAGCATCTTTGGTGTTCAGATATTTTAAGTTTGAAATTCCTGCCAGTTTGGCCAACATATACTTTGGGACAAGTAACGATGTAACAATGTAATAGCTCAGTTTATCATCAACATCTGATGAAGCCACTGTGTTGGCGAAACGATATTGTCATGTTTTGAATTAATTATAGTGAAATTCGAAAAACTACTTAGTTTTATTTAAATTATGTATTCAGATTTTCATCAAGTATCGGCCGAATCGATTAATGATTTAAATGATTAATATAAAATGAATACATTCATTTCAATTTCAATCCTTCAAATGTAAACTGTCGAATAATTTATACAGGCTGCCATTTCAACATAGTGAAAATTCAAATGATCACAAAGAAAATATCGTTTCGTATAAGAATGAACCCTTTTATAGATAACATTCAGTAAAATGGTCCTAACTTCATGCCTCGTGTTATTTTCCAAGTCTTTTCACCATTGAATGATATTGTATCATTCATATTGAATGAGAACGCAACGTATTCTATCTGTAGACGTTTGTGACAACGAAAAGGGACGTCTCTTCTGGGAAATCTACAAGAAAATTTAAAATAGAATAAAAGTCGATAAATATTTTAAGTAGTGAGAAGATTCGATGAATTATTCGGATATTGAAGTATTTCTAAATATCAATTTACAAGTATGTATTTATGAAATAAAGTTTTAGGCACTAACTGTTTAATATTTAAGAGATTTTAGAGCATTGCAAGCAAATGAAATTTCAATAACACATAAACAGCAGCTTTCATAAATTTCAGTTGAGTTTTAGAATCACAAATTTTTAAACATTGGAATTGATTAAAAAAATAACATTCCTGCTTTATGTTTTTTATGGTAGACAGAATATCTGAGCAATGCTAGACTGTATGAAAAATGTCAGTACTATTTTTCAGGATTATAGATCATCCTAATTCAACATATTCTATGGAAGAAGTAACCCTTTTACCACCTATTATGAAACCGGATAAAGTGATATGCATTGGACTTAATTACAAAAATTTTTGCGATGAGATACACACCGGATGTCCCGAAGAACCCGTGGCCTTTTCGAAATTTCCATCTTGTATTACTGGCCCCTACAGTGAAATTAAACTGCCCACTATAAGCAATGTAAGTAATATATATTTTGACAACTGAAACTCATATAAGTCTATGTTACCGACCAACAAAATTAATGATTTATTTTCGTTTGTCTGAAGTTTTATATTCATGAGGACTCATTCTTGTGAGAGAATAGGCATAAAAATATATGAACATATAAAAGTATATCATTTTATTAAAACGTTATCGGTTTATTTCGAAAGAGTATCGGTGTTTCGAGTTTGTTAACTGTCATCAGAAAACATAGCCAAGTTTAGATATCCATGCTATTATATTGATACCGTAAATTTTCAGGCGACAAAGTTACTGTTAAATATATTATATTCACAGTGATTAAAATTCTAGGCTCCAGGTTTCGTGAAGAATAAAAATATCCTTGCAGGGTAGGTACTTCATCTTCGATGGGTATTTTATGAGGGTCAATAAACTCAAAATATATGGCAACGACTTCTTACTTATTCGTAGTATACCGAAAACTTTTTTATTCGATTTTATGATTTCGTTAACGATTCATGTGGTCTCATCGAATTGAAAACGATCCAGATGGAGTAGAAGAAGCTATAAAAATTAGATCGGTATGAATAATTAATGCTGTTGAGATAATAATCACAAATTGATTTTTGACCTATCAATGATAGAAATATTAGTAACATATAATATGAAAATAATTAATGATGAAGCGAAATTAACTCTGTGATATCTAAATATAACACACCACAAAAAAGGCACTTAATTAACTGAGGCATAGTGTTAGTTAGACTTGTTAAATAAATACTTAGGCGTTATGTTAGATGAGGAATTGAGTTTCAATGATCATGTTGACTTCATATCGTCTAAAATCTCAAAGAAAATCAACTTTCTC
Source organism: Henosepilachna vigintioctopunctata (assembly GCA_030704895.1). Lineage (NCBI taxonomy): Eukaryota > Metazoa > Arthropoda > Insecta > Coleoptera > Coccinellidae > Henosepilachna > Henosepilachna vigintioctopunctata. Next base: position 3,196,372 of record JARQZJ010000095.1, on the reverse strand, counting down.
AAAAGAATTGTAAAAAATCTGACGACATATATGAAGTTATTACTCTTCAAGTCAATAATGTAACACTTCGAAGATTGTTCCACTTTGTTATTGAGACTGAGTAAAGGAGAAACTCAACATTTACAGAAGTTACAGAATAGAGCTATGCGAAGAATTTTGAAATGTAATCGGTATATTCCAATCCAAAGCATGCTCAATTGTTTAGAACTAATGTCAGTCATACAGAAAACACTTTTTGCTACCCATATATTTATATTTAAAGAACACTAATTGTTCCCATATAGAATGATAACAAATGTAACATGTGTCAATGATGTGCACAGTTATAATACAAGAAATGCTGACAATTTCTACATGCAAGTTTGTAAGCTTCCCAAACGTAGGAATAGTACATTTCATGAAGGATTCAACGCATTTAATAAATTGCCTAGCTCTATAAAAACATTTAGAGATCTCAAATTATTCAAGCTAAGAATTAATGAATTAGCTAAGTTCGTTTTGAACAAATAATTGAAAATATATATTTTGAACCTAAATGTATATATGATTTTGTAATAGCTACTGCTAAAATAAATATTATTATAGTATATATCCCTGTATTGATTCCTGAATAATTGTGAATTTTCAGCTTTACTTTTCATTGCATGCATTCACAAACCTATATTCGACATAAGCAGGACGTTGTAGCATACTTATACATAGTCTGAATAGAGCATGAATTATTTCAATGGAGAATGAAGTGAAGAACTTAATTAAAGAAATTATTGATGGAGAAGTAAAACTATAATTAAATACCATGAAGTTTCCATAAATGTGCCCTTTTCAATAGATTTCTTTGCGCTTTCTTGTACAACGTATCATCTCTTCTTAATAACGAATGACGAAATGTCAAGAGTGTTCATGTCCGAAGAACACCATGGCTATATTGCAGAATCCTTAGGTTTCAACTTTTCTTTTTTAAAATTGCACATATTGTTTACAAAACAATGAGAAGTGAATGGAAACTGGTGAAATAATACAACCTATAATTTTTTCAGCAAGTTGATTGGGAGATAGAGCTAGCCGTAGTTATAGGAAGAAAAGCACAAAACGTTCAAGCCAAAGATGCTTATGATTACGTATTAGGTTACACTATTGCCCAAGATATCAGCGCAAGAGATTGGCAAGCTAGAAATGGTGGTCAATACCTCCTATCGAAATCAATGGAAACATTCTGCCCTTTAGGTCCTTACATAGTCACCAAAGATGAAATTCCCGATCCACACAATTTGACTTTAAGATGTTTTGTTAACGGAGAACTTAAGCAAGAAGGGAATACTGGGGATATGATACATAAAATTGATAAACTCATTGAACATCTTTCGAGGTGAGTGCCTACATTATATATATATATATATATATATATATATATATATATATATATATATATATATATATATATATACATACATATATATATATATTTATACACAATTGTTGTCAACGAGAACGAACCCAACACTTTCAAGAGTGAATATTAAGAGCGTTTCGAAAAGTTCATCGATCTCGTTGAATGATAATAGGATACAATTGTTTCATCATTATTATAAATCATCGGTCCATATTTAGTCAATCAATCCAGAATCAATGACTTTCAAAACGAACATAGGTCCTCAATACACTAAATTGAGGACAATTTCACCTAGTGAAATATTTACATAGGCTCCCTCTATCGGAGAAAGGACGTATAAACTCTCCCTGGTGTTCAAGATTCCTACTCATGACAACAAGAGTGAGAGTGGAAGGCTTTGTAGATATTTCATTCAAACACTACAGAAAATTGTCCGCAATGTATACGAATGATCCCATTCCTAATCGCTCCAGATCACGCCCTTAATATTCAATAACTCAATAAATTAATAATTAATATTTCGAAACACTCCTATTATTCACTCTTGAAAGTAATGGGTTCGTTCACGTTGACAACATTTGTGTAGACAGCTCCCTGAGAGTTTTATTTGAAATATTTCGACACCTACACTTTCTATACAAATGTCTATGCACCTGTAAAAAATACTATACTCCAGTAAGTACAAATAACACATCTACTCTTCGGATAACTGTTATTTTATTGAATAATTATTATAAATTTATAATTAAAAATATTATAGAGTTTCTTTGAAATTTTCTTTTCTTGGATATCTTTCTTTGCATTCTTTCAAGGATCAACTAAAAGCGAAATATTAAGAGATTAGTCAAATGTAAAAACAATCTAACTGACTAGAATAATTTCGATGGAGTTGATGGAGATAAAGTGAAGAAACAAGTAACAAATCCAGTAACTTAAAGAAACAGCATCTATGAACAAGAAAAATCGTAAAATTTGTATACAAATTTGTATATTATTGTACTCTTTTCTTACGAATCTTCTTACTTCAAGGTTTTTTTAAATTATATGTTATTTTCACATACTTCCTTCGTGATGTTATGATTAATTGCACACTCAGATATTAATAAAAACAAAGGAAAAGTTTTCAGTAATACTGATAACTGGAGTGTAAAATGTAAAAGACTATAAACATATTTGAATTAAATTGAATTCGGTTTCTTATTCAGCATGAGCAAATATATATTGACATATTCAACGCTCCATAGATATGACAACTATATGTAGATATTGACCTCTCATAATAGAACCTGTGTGAATGGGAAAATTCTCATTTTCAACCATTTACATACAAAACTGCAATTTGTAGCTTTGCCAGAACTTTGAATTGAAATTCATTATGAATAATTGTGACTTCGAAAGTATTAATGGAAAAACAAATTAATCATTAAAATTTTGCTACGTATCTACTTTTTTTATGTATCTCTGAGGAATATATTTCATTTTCAGAATTTATCATAGTAAGTTGGAGAGAATTCAATCAACAATATTACAAATATTTTTTGTAAAATTTTTGATTATATATTTAATATAATCTAAAATTCAAACACTTGAACTTTTGATTTACACTTTATTGACAACATAGCATGACGCGTTTCGTCGTTGCAAACGACTTTTTCAGATGCTATCAGAATACTTAAGTACTCAGTATTCTGTTAGCATCTGGAGAACTTGTAGAATAAAGTGTAAATCATCAAAAGTTCAAGTGTCTGAATTTAAGTTTCATTATAATGAAATTAATTTAATTCATCATAATTGAATATCAATTATGATGAATTTACATCAAGTAAACGCCAACACTGTTAAATATTCGAAAGTGATTGTTAGTTCTATGGTTGCGTTTCATTACATATTGCAATTCTGTCTGAACTTTGAAAGATAAAAAACACAATTGGCCCATTCAATACTCAAATACCTTGTATGTTTCAGCGTTACAATTTTATACCCTGGTGACCTAATTTTGACTGGAACACCTAGTGGCGTAGGATATTATCGCGATCCCCCAGAATATCTACGGAAAGGCGACATATTGGAAAGCGAAATCGAAGGTATAGGCAGGATGGTGAACCATGTAGTTTGAAGAAACTTTCGACAAATTTTCTTTGGGTATAATAATTAATTCGAGTCATTTTGTCAGCTTTAAGTCATGGGTTTATGTGTACATTCATTCTCATTCGCCCAACAATTATTTCCTTTTTAGTTTAAGTTGATGATTTTTTATTCTTATATAAATAAAAGTTGATCAATCAATTAATTTGGTAAAAAGTCAGTAACGTTTGAAAAATATGGACTGTACTCGAATAAAATGAAAATTTTTGATTCACCTTCTATGGTCTCTACAGAAAAGTTTTGAATATTGAAATTTTACAATATCTTTGTGAGTAGTGCAGCTTAATATAAAACACTGTGATAAAATTATATAATAATAGATCTGATAAATACAATGAAATAAAAGATATGAAATGATGATACTTGATTTTAATAACCTAAACATTTTGGATTTAATTCAAATATATGTTTTCCATCTCATTTATATGATCATTATATGAAGATATCTAATGATGATGTTAGTTTTATAATCCAATATTGGTATAATGGTATTAAAGTATAGATCAACCCTAATCAATCACTGAAAAAATTTTTTAATTTCATCAATAAATTACTTGGAAATAGATTATTGAAATTAACGTATTTCAGTACTGAGCGTCTGTGGGTTTATTCGTTATTCATACGCTGTTTGTTTATTAATTTGTGGTGTAGTTTTTAGTAGTAGTTTTGTAGTGTTTCTCTTTTTATTTGAATGGCTATCTGATTCTGTAAAGTGAATTTCTTTGGTAGAGGATTCTCTGTTTCATTTGAGATCGACTTGATGTTCTTTTTGAATTCTTTTGTTGATAGATTTTCATGAAATTCAATTCGACGTATTATTACATATGCCCCTCATTGTTTTTGAGGTTTTAACACATATTGACAGTGAGGTTTATGTTGGGTTTTAACTTCAATGTTCCCCCAACTGGTCGATGTTTGCCGAAATTTCTGTGTCATTTTCAACCTACGAATCAATTCGATTTTTGCAGTAATTAGGTAGGTACATACATATGAAATAAATAACATATACATTCCCATAAAAGAAATAGTTATTTAATTACTGAGATTGAATTATCGCTTAACTCTTGGTGAAACATAATTAAATATCCAATTAAATTAGACACTTGGCTTAATGTTTCACGATTATATTTAACAATATGAATTAGTCGACATGTTTCGAGCCTGAGCTCATTTTCACTAAACTACAAAGAACAAACAACAAATTTATACCTATACAATGGATGTAAGTAGGGAGGATAATTGAAAATTTATCTGTTCATTTACGATTTCTTCTTTATTCTTCCAAGACCTGCATATTTCAATTGCTTCTAAAAGGTCTAAACGTTTCCCTTTGTTACCTGCGTGCAAGCACTTGGTTTTCTCAAAGTCTATGAAAAGGTTGGAATTAAAACAATGTTCTGAGAAGCCAGTTTGATTAACATTGTATGAAATCGACCTTTTATGCTCGTCAACCCGAGTTTTATTTTTTTAACCCTACTTACATCCATTGTATAAATAAAAATTTGTTGTTTGTTCCTTGTAGTTTAGTCTTGAAAATGAGCTCACGCTCGAAACATGTTGACTAATTCATGTTGTTGAATATAATCGTTGAACATTGAGCCAAGAGTTTAATTTAATTTAATAGTTATTTGATTTAAATAAAACTAAGTAATTTTCTGATTTTCACTATAATTGAGTTAAAACATAACAATATTGTTTCGCCAACTTCATCAGATGTAAAAGATAAACTATATATATGTATATATATATATATATATATATATATATATATATATATATATATATATAATAGATAGATGATAAACTATAATACAAACTTATTTTCACTGAATAAATTATTGCAAATCTATTATTAATATTAACGAAATAGGCAGCTAATATTGATATTAACTTACGTCGAAATAATCTCAAATATTTAGTGCTTTAGGGCCTCCATCAGTTTTCAGCACTTTTTCCTTGTTGTTATATTATTTGGTACACGAAAAAAAAATTATTAGGATTTACAACTGTTGTACTCTGACACATAGGAACAATACGATATTTGTAGGCAGTTTTTTCAACTTCTGCCACCGGGTAATGAACAAAATACGAATCGAACAGCGTAAGCAAGTACACAACAATGCATTCGTACGTCCTCGGCGAATATGTGCTGTATACAATAGGTCAAATGACGTCATACGATGAAGCGCACCGTGTTATAAAATTATTCTTGAAAGCTCAACTTTAAAATACCATTACTTTCACATTTCGTAAGGTATTTGATTGATTCTTTCAAGTGTTTGTTTATTTCATTCAAAGTTTTATAGTTCATCCATGAAGAAAAAGAAAACTTTTACATTCAATGACTAGGTGAGGGAAATAAAGTTTCTGGAATGTCTTCCGAGACGAAGTGCGACTATCTATAATCATTGATTTATTTCGCAATTTTATTGAAACTAATCTTGCTGAAAAAAGGAAAATCAAAAGATAAAATCAAGAAAACCTATTTCGGTTTCCATTTAATTTACCGGAAATATTGGAGTCATGTCGAGTCCATATCGTATGGAATTCCTTTTTTGTTTTTGTCTCTACGTGCTTGTATTGATTGAACGTCGCATAGAGGATTTGAACAACATTATACCCAATTCAATTTGGTATCAAATTTCAGAAAAAATTTCAGTTTCTAGCATCGGAAAAGTAATCGCGGATCCAATACGAAGATTAAAAGCTTTCCGATTTCATTATGTGATGATATTTCAGATGAAGAAAACTAATCGGTCATAAATCGGGTAAACATGTCTCTATAAAATCATGAAATATTGATCTTTAGCCTTCTCCTATTTCCAATATTTGGCAGAGTCAAATAAAATAATCATTTTGACCTGAGGAAAAACGTATGGTAAATCCATTATGTGGATATATATTCTCAGCTACAATGACTAAAAAGATTGAAAAATTGCATGGGCATGTTTGGACGACCCAGTTAAGATGGAGTATCTGCAAAAGGTGGAGTAGCTGCCGAAAAATCTTCAAAGACCTCAGGACGCTTACCGTGTTGTTCGTCTTTATACTATCATGTCTAAAGCACTTACGTGCTAATAAGAAGCTTTTTCTAACAAATACTAATATGCACACGTATATTTTCTAATAAATACTAATATGCAGGGCCGGATTTAAATTTGTGCCGCCCTGGGGCACTGAAGAAAATGCCGCCCCAATTTTCTATATATTTTATATAATTTTTCCTCACTTTCCAAATTTTGCCGCCCTAGAACATTGGCCGCCCTGGGCACTAGCCCCGACTGCCCCTAGTATAAATCCACCATTGCTAATATGCACTCGTGGCAAAGACGATAAACTCGAATAGGAGTTAATTATAATTGTATTAAATTTCATAATAGGTTACCTTCACGAATCAAGGAACTGCCGGACAAAATATTCTTGAAACGTTTGAAATCTACTCTATTGAATCATCCTCTGTACTCTTTACAGGAGTTTATGGAATTGAGCAATGATGGTTTCTAGTGTATTCTGACATGTATATTATTATATATTGTTTTGTACAAGTTTTGTGAATGTTATGATTTTGATTTCATATTTTATTGTGTGCATAGTTTAATGTGATACTCATAGGTTTTAAAATATTTTTTTATTTGTATACATTTACAGAAATTTATTGACATGCCATGTAATTATTTTGATGGTTAAATAAATCAATAATATAATAAAAAATATCAAACGGTTGACAAATAACAGCTACGTTTTCATTCCAGTTAAATTCGAGGATATTTATCACTTGCAGATTTTAATGAATTAGCTGATTAAAACTTTATGATTTTCTGTTCTACTTCTAACAATACACTCAGAACTGCCCTATTGATAAGGAATTGAGGATTGGTGGAAGTCCTACTACCATATATCTCAAGATAAAAGGTTAGCAGCCTCGAACAAATTCAAAGCTAAAAGTAGATCAATATTGATATCTACAGATGTAGCCAACAGAGTCCTGAATATAACACATGTTGATGTTGTAATTAATTTTGACATTCCCATACACAGTAAGAAAGATCAAGAAAAGCTATTTGTGACGCAGTATACGCGGGTGGGGTGAAAAGTTTCTGGACAGACCAAGAGATGGCGTCACTAGTTCTACTTTTGGAGCGGCGTCCTACAGTACCATTCCTACGTTAGTTTGCGTTTGAGGGCACACTGCGGGAGACGCTTCCGTTGTTTTCGAGAAAATGAAAAAATTGGAGAAACGTGCTGTCATCAAATACTTCTATTTGGTTCTACATCAAAACAAGTAAAAGAAGAGATGGATTCAACACTAGGAGACTCTTCCCTATTGTATTCAACTATTACACAGTGGTTTTCTGAATTAAAAATGGGACGTGTGAGGACCTCTGACGAGCTTCGCTCAGGACAACCCGTTGAGCTCACAACTTCAGAAATTATTGAGAAAATCCATCAAATAGTACTGGAAGACCGCGTATTGAAAGTGCATGAGATAGCTGAGACCTGTAGGATGTCAGATGAACGTGTGCCAAATATTTTGCACAACCTTTTGAGTATGGAAAAGCTTTGTGAAAGATTTAGGCGCTAACTTTCGAAAAAAGAATTCTACCGAAAATTTGGCGCTGTATAGATGTAATACAACCAATTTTTGCTTCGATTCATAACTGTTGATGAGACTTGGGTTCACCACCACAGTCCTGAAAATAAAGAACAGTCAAAACAGTGAAATGAAAAGGGGGACCACACTCCAAAGAAAGCAAAAACAGTTTTATCCTCAAACAAGGTTATGGCTACTGTTTTTTGGGATGCGAGAAGAATTATACTCATTGAATATCTTGAAAAGGGTAAGACTATTACTGGTCAATACTATGCAGACTTATTGCAACGTTTGAAGGACGAGGTGCAAATTAAACGACCTCATTTGTCGAAGAAACATTTTTTCTTTCATCACGATAACGCACCAGTGCATTCGTCGATTGTTGCCATGTACAAAATCCACGAATTGAAGTTTAAATTGATGTCGCATCCTCCCACTTTCTAGACTTAGTCCCCAGCGACTATCACTTGTTTCTTAACCTCAAAAATGGCTTGGCGGTAAAAGATTTGAGATCAACGAAGAAGTTATCGAAACTACAAATCAGTATTTTGAGGAGCTTGATGAATCTTCGTTTAAAAATGGTTTAACTAAATTAGAACACCGTTATGAGAAATGTATCAGTGTTGATGGAGATTATTCCGAAAACTAAAGCAAAAAAAATTTCGAAATATCGTTTCTCTTAGTCAGGCCGGACACTTTTCACCCCACCCTCGTAAACTGAATTATCGAAGGATCCTAGAATTAATTGGAGAACGATTACCTGATAAATTCATGGGTCTTCAAGAGAAGGTTGCGGAAGTTCAACGAAACGTGAAATTGGAAGTGAAATATCTTGAAGATCTTTCTCTCCTTTCAAAAGAGGGCAACGTAAGGGAAAAAGTGGAGGAAACAATGATGATGACACACAAAATTGCATTTGGAGTGAGAAATTGAAAGTTAATATTTAAAAGTAGAATTTGAAAATAAATAAATATTGTTGTTCTGAATAAATGTTTTTTTCTAAAACAAAAATCAGAAGTCAACTTATTTCAACTTTGGTGCAATGACTTTTTTGTCTTTGCTTGGCGCTGTTGTCCATTATTGTTTTAATCGACAATACCACTTGTGTATGTACTACCGTTCAAGTTCTTCAGTAGTAGGAACTTAATTGAAGAATCCTTGACTGCTACAATGGAGTAGGAGTTTGTTAAGGGCATATTCATAGATTTAAGACATTCAGTAGTCTTTTTTTCTCTCTCATAGCACTAAAATGAATGTTTACTGATCATTTAATCACAATTTAAAAAAGGAGATAAAATAAAAAAACTTGTTTTTTCGAACAACTCGGATTATGGAGAAATCATTTCAGTGTCAAGATTTTGACGTGAGTATTTAATTAATGAAACCACTGAAAACATTTCTCGGGAAATGTATTAATCATACTTAGTTGTATAACGAAAGTGAATCAAAAATTGACACATCTATAACTTGACAAAACGAGAAATTCTAGACATTATCGTCGAAGAGAATTCATTCAATTATTTCCGCCTGATTGGGGAACACAGAGGGCGCGACATCTCGGCGTCAGGCTTAACACGAATGATGTTTACCGCACAACGACCTCATTATCCGGTTGCGTTATAATTGATTTGAATGAAACGAGGGTATTTCAGAATGGCGGTTGTGTGTTTGTGTGTATCTCTCATTGGGATTATTCAAGCATCAAATCCGGATAACAAATACCGGAATAACTCACCCTCTACGACCTGGTGGCGGTATAGGAACGCTGTAAGACATCAACCAACGTCTCGACGAACAGGAATAGTATGGATACGTCCACCAACCCTTGTAGGAAACGTTTAAGGGACCTTCCATGAACTTAGGCGAGCGTAAACTCGGGCTGAAATCCGGATCTTCATACCTAGAAAGAGATGGGGAATTAATTATATGAACTACACTATATATAACTTGACCAATTGGATTTGACCAGGTCAATTTCATCTCTAAATTAAGCATATCGGATATAATCAGTAAATCAAAAATAACATAATGAGTCCTATCAATACAAACTAAAGTTGAATATAAACTTAAATGCAATCACTTGAACTTATGATTTACACTTTATTGACTACATAGTATGACGCGTTTCGTCGTTACAAACGACTTCTTCAGATGCTTACAGAATATTATTCTGTATATATATACTATGATTATCGTCAAACTATGTAGTCAATAAAGTGTGAATCATAAGTTCAAGTGATTGAATTTGAGTTTATATTTAATTATAATGGATTTACATCAAGTAAACGCGAACACTATTAAATAAATACACAAACTAGAGTGTATCTATTAGATGAAAAATTTGGTTCGTGTTAAATAACGTGAATATTTATAACGTGTTGAAATATCGTGATTTTGTTGCAATTTATTTAGGAAAACAACAAAAAACGTACAAGAATGAAAAAGATAAATGTTAAAATAACATTTAATAAGCATAACAATGACAAAAATAATAATTATTATAGAACTGTCAGTAAGTTTCTAGGACATAATGGAAATCATCGCCATGAAGTTTGCCGCCATGGAGACCGCCGCCACGAGTCTGATAACTTGGAAAGGCCCCCACAGAGCTTAATCCCTCTGATATATAATATCTGGGAAAATTAAAAACTCCATTGTGAGAGAGTGTGAAAGCCGTAAGGCTGGAGATTGTGGATATAAGAATAGCACTTTATCGTACACTAAAATCCAAGATAACATGTACAAACTTATACTGACGAAATTGAAGTAGTGGCAAAATTTAATGGAAATAATTAAGAATATAGCCACCGAGAATTCATTTATATTATATGGTTCCAATTAAAATTATATCTAGAAGATTTCACTTCTAAATTTTTCGAGCTGTGGTTGACCTCTGACGCTGAGTGGTATCTCTTGGAAATGTCTTAGCTGCTAGCTATATTTTGAACCTTTCTCTGTAAGAGTTTTCTTGTGCCTAGGATATTTCAAATATGTTGATCTCTTATCAAAAGTTGTGTTGGTCTTTCTCTCAAACAGATGTTTGTGTCCGAAGACCAAGACCAGATATTTTTGTTTGTGAATAGCTGAAAATGTTCAGAGGCAATTTCCTCTGAAATGTTGTCCTACATGACTTTCTTGTGATTCGAAATAAGCTCTGTTATTGTTCTTGAAGCTCTTCTCTGTATTTTGGATGGAGTGTCACAACTTGTTGAGACACTATGAAATATGAGGCCATATCTTACTTTAGCGTCGAATACTGCTTGATATATTGTTCTTAGTGACTTTTGGTTGAGATATCTTCGTGAAATACCCAATGAGTAACAGCTTGCGCTCAATTTCTTGCTCTAATCCTCCAGATGTCAACTCCTGTTCAGAACTTAATCAATTTGCATACCAAGAAACTTGATTTTTTAAAATTTAATCTCTCCATTGAAATATTTATGTGGGTTGCTGTATCAAAGCCTGGATGTGTTAATTTGAACAGTACTGCCTTGATTTTTTCTTTCATGATTCGCAGGCTGCTCCTTTCAAACCAATGATTGATTTGGTATAACTTGCATAGTTTACTATATGTATCAATATTAATTATGTTTGATAGTTCTGATAATTTATAAACGAAAATCTTAGAGTATCCCTAACGATATGTATAGTATTTTGAATAAATTGTTATTCTTTCATGTCATTCATGAAACTCTTGTTGATTACTAGAAATTGAATATAACTTAAATTCAAACACTTGAATTTATGATTTACACTTTATTGACTACATTGCATGCATTGCATGTAACGCGTTTCGTCGTTACAAACGACTTCTTCAGATGCTTACAGAATAAATAAAATTATTAAATATTAAATATTAAATAAAAAAAAAAAATTACTAGAAAATTTTAAACAAATGTTAAGAAAATTTAGAGATCAGAGCCAGGGTTTTAATTGATCCTTGATGTTTCAGGAAATTCAATAATCAATATTTTTGAAGTTCAATCCTTGGCTAAAAATTGTTTTCTATCCATTTCTTGGAAATGGCATGAATAAAATAAACACCGAATGTCTTGCGTGTTCTCGAAACTGTCACGAAATACAAAAATCGATGTCAAATTCCAAAGTAGAGATAATATTGAAACAAAAATTCACCGTTAAATTGAAGATATCGTTTCATCTATCCTTCGAATATTCAGGCTGATTCTCGAAGGTATGAAGATAATTGGAAGAATTTTCACGTTCATTATATCTCATTTTCAGGTTTTCCCGGAAACAGATAAACCATTAGTCCACTTGAAGTATTGTAGGTGATTGCGGCGAAATAAATTAATTTTCTTTCGCGTGATGTCTTTTTTCGGTATTCGCAAACGAACTTCAACGATTTTAATGAATCTATCTCTCATATTTTTAGAGTTAACCTAGCGTGAAACGCTTTATGTGCATCACGGAACGTTTTGCGGGAATAAGTCTGATGAAGTTTCTTGAAATATTGTCTCCCGTCTTTTATCAAACTGCCTCTCTTAATCATGTTTTCACTCCCTTTATTTCCAAAGTACGTGATATCCAATGAAATGGCTTCGAAATGGTCTTTGATTTGGCAACACTGTATGGAGTGTCAGAAATATTGAGTAGGTTATGTTCGAATGAAATATTGAATTTATCTTTATTAGACTGGAAGATGAGAGGCTTCTAACCTTTGAAAACGGTTCGTTTCGTAAATTTTGATGTTAAAAGTAAACTCTAAATGAATCAGATGTATTCAATTTTGCGATAATAACTCTAGTAATGAACTTATGTCAACATTGGATCCAGACATTCGTTCATTACTCAAAATCCAAGCCACGGAAATGGTTCTATTACCTCTATAAACAATAATAGTCCAGGATCTGGAGTATTTTCGAACTTGATTACTATCTAGCTAATTTTCCGTGAGTAGCTTCATTTTGATGAGACGCCCAAGAATTTTCTGTACGAAACTCCGGTTGTGGTAGCTAACAAAGATAGCAAGCATGAAATGTGCTGATTTGATCATTCCGAAAATATGTATTACTACCCGATTTTTTTTTTGTTGAGCATCAAGTTAATTATCTAAATTATTCGAAAAAATATTTGTCCTACAAAATCTATGCTTTCATTAAAAAGTTCCCTCTTTTGAACATGTATAAATCACGAGGTCATCATAAACGACTACTAACCAGCTGATTTTTGTTTTTTTAATTATTCAAAATTTATATAATTCATTAATCTTATTGTCCTACAAATTGCATAGTACGTTATTCCGGTTCTACGCTCAAAAATAGTCGAATCGATCCTCGATGTAAAAGTAATTACTATCAAGCTGAATCTTCGTGAATATCTTATGGATTGAGGTAGCTAACAGAGGTGGCAATTATAAAATATGTCCACGTTCTTATTGTTTACTCCATCGAGCGTTTCCACTCCACAAGACAGTTCGAGTATGTTCGGAAATACTCGACTTTTTTCGGGAATATTTAATACTCGCATTTTAAAACTTTGATCTTATAGTAATTTTTGTATCTAATTTTTTAAGGAATAGAATTATTTAAATTTTGTAAACATTTGTTTACTATATCATATGTTGAAAATAAGAAAACGAAATTTTGTCGGACTAGTGATACATACTTGTTTTCTTGTAGGACATTGTTTCATTTGGGCAGAGAACACACTAAGCTAATATGTACTATTTTTGTCCTACAGTTAGAAATGAGAAAAATGGTTTAGTAGTATAAACAATTTCTGAGCGTAGAACCGGAATAACGTACCACGCAATTTGTAGCACAATAAGATTATTGAATTATATAAATTTCAACTAAAAAACAAAAATAAGCTGGTTAGTAGTCGTTTATGATTACCTCGTTATTAATACATGTTGAAAAAAGTGGACCCTTTGATGAAGCCATAGATTTTGTAGGACAAACATTTTTTCGAATAATTTGAATAATTATCTTGAGAGTTAACAAAAACAAATCGGGTAGTAATAGAGGGTGTTTTTTTTAGAGGTATAGAACTTTAAATTGCAATAAAATAACGATGGATCATTCGATTGACAAGAATTTTTTTTTATTCGAAAGATATTCTTGTTGCATTACATTTTGAATATGATTTCTGGCATATGACCGCCACGGCTGGCTCGGATGTAGTCCAATCTGGTCGTCCAATTTTCGATGACTTTTTCCAACATTTGTGGCCGTATATCGGCAATAACACGGCGAATATTGTCCTCCAAATGGTCAAGCGTTTGGGGCTTATCCGCATAGAGCAATGACTTCAAATAGCCCCACAGAAAGTAGTCTAGCGGTGTTAAATCACAAGATCTTGGAGGCCAATTCACAGGCCCAAAACGTGAAATAAGGCGGTCACCAAACGTGTCTTTCAATAAATCGATTGTGGCCCGAGCTGTGTGACATATTGCGACGTCTTGTTGAAACCACAGCTCTTGGACATCATGGTTGTTCAATTCAGGAATGAAAAAGTTAGTAACCATGGCTCTATACCGATCACTATTGAATGCAACGTTCTGTCCATCATCGTTTTTGAATTTTGAAGAAGTACTGACGAATGATTCCACCAGCCCATAAAGCTCACCAAACAGTCAGTTTTTCTGGATGTAACGGTTTTTTGATATACACTTCTCAGCTGTTAAATCGGTCGCCATCTTCAACAGTAATGCCAACTTAAAGTTCTATACCTCTAAAAGAAACACCCGTTACATATTTTCAGAATGATCAAATTCGCACATTTCATGTTTGCTATCTCTGTTAGGTACCACAACCGGAGTTTCGTAGTTTCGTACAGAAAATTCTTGGGCGTCTCATCAAAATGAAGCTTCTAACGAAAAGTTACAAAATGATCCAGGGATGAGGCTTTATATATATAAGGCCTATAAGCTTTTAAATGTTGATAAGCTTTTCTCCAGAATATCTTTTGTATCACGTATTATATTGTTAAAACTAAGTTGCGATATTTGAATGTTTTCATTAAGTCATTCTCAAATATTACCTTGACAATATATAGACCATTAAATAATTAATTGGGAATATATTTTCTGATAACCTCATTTTCAAGATTGATTTCAACTCTGAGTAAGGGTACATTAAGAAGACTTATAAACAATAACTTTACTACATTAAACTTCGTTGCGTTTAAGTTTGTACTAAAAGGGTGCTTTACCACATCTCTAAACTTTTCACACACCCGTCCAAGGGTTTGAATAATATATGAACTATATTTTTGGTTTTGATTATCAGGTTGGGCATGGATTTTTATGTTTTTCTTGTATATGCTCGAGTAGGGTACTCAGAAAATTGGTAATATACTTTGTTTCAATAAATGAAAAATTGAAATAATTCTTGAAGAAAAAACTAGTAATCGTGTTTAGGGACAAAAATCATTGCTACTCTACTGAAGCACATAAAAAATTCTGACAAACGAACTAATATCAGTGAAGCCTCTTAAAAATGTGTGGTTACTATGTCTTCATGATAAACCTATTCTCTATATTGATCACAAAAGTTGAGATTGCAAAAGGGCCAAGACAGGACATAGGGCTGCTTAGTCGCTATGAAAAACAAGATTACATTGAATCGTTAATCTATTGAATTGTCTTGAAAATTATCAATCTATTCTCAATAATAATGATAATAAGTTCTTTATTCTCAACAGGTAGGTATAACAACCAAATACAGAAAATAATAACAATGAGAGGTAATAATAAAAACTTGTCTAAAAATCACTGACTGAACAATTCTTTATTCGACTAGTTTCGCTTTTTACAGCATTATCAAGAATGATGCTGTAAAAACATTCTTGATAATGCTGTAAAAGGCGAAACTAGTCGAATAGAGAATTGTTCAGTCAGTGATTTTTAGACAAGTTTTTATTATTATCTCTCATTTAAATATGAACTATCACAGAGTAGATTCATCGTCCATTGAATTTATTAATAATAACAATGTTGAATACTAACCAAATAATTAAAATTACAAAGATATAACAAAGAGTATAACCAATCTAATCTAAAAATAGTAACTAATAACTTCATTATAGCATCCAATGAAATATTACATAGAACTCAATCTAAATCAATTCATTTTAGTCAATTTTCTTTGTTCACATAACTTCTGATAATCAATTCTATGGAGTCAAAGTGAATGTCACAGTTATTGGCAACTCTTTTGAATGTTGACTCCATAAACCAAATGGGGGATTGTATTAGGGAGTTGGTTCTCCGAATCTCTAGGTGGAATAATTCTATATTACGAGAATTTTGCCTAGGAATACGAAATTTCAAAGAGGTCAAGAGAGGAGGACAATAAATACTATTGTGCAGTTATTTGTATAAAAATTTGAGTGATAAAGTTTCTCTCCTGCTCTGCAATGAGATTAAACTAAATCGATTTAATAATTCGTTATGATTGATTTCTCTCTGTGAATAAAGTTTTTTCTTTTTCAAACTTCCAGAGAAAAAATGTCATGCACCTTCTCTAAATAGCCTCAAGATGGCGTTGATGGCAAGTCTAAATGGGATAACAGATCATGCTGTCATACTCCATCTTCTTACGGATCAGGGTATTGAATAGTCACATGAATGCTGAGGAATTATTAAAATGTTACGTATTTACGTATAACGAATCCATAAATTTTCGAAGCAGATCAATTAATTTGGGTGATGTGTGGGATAAAGGAAAGATTCTGGTCGATTCTGGTCAAATGAGAAACAACCTGACGACCGACAGTGTAATAACAGTCAATTCGGTCCCGTTTTCTTGTGAAAGAAACATTACACTTTGACACATTCAAAGTGTAATTGACTCAACACATTTGACTCAAATAATTTTCCTCACACCAACTAGCAACATAGCAACTAACTAGCAACTCAAGATAAAATTGAAAATTTTACTCCACGTTTCAAAATATATTGAAAAATGAACGTATTATTTTTAATAAAAACGATTTTCGGAATTCAACAATGTTTTAATCAGCTTATCACATAAAAATATTAATCATATGTTTGTGGGATCAAATGAAGATTATTGAAATTCTTTTAGTTAATCATTGCTTTTCAAAACTATACTGACACATAGAACTATCATCATAACTTGAAGTATATGAGGTTTACCAAATATTTCTTATACAATGGAACAAAAATTGAATCATTACTTTTAGCGATGATACACGAATCAAAGTACAAGTAGTACTCAGAAAGTGCGTCATGCTATAAATCCGGATATATTTTGATAATAACTACCGAAATAATTTCATTGTAAGTATAAATTTTCACCAATTTATCGGCTTTATCAAACAATGTTTATTCAAGATATTGCTCATTCCATGTGTTTTATAAAAATATCAATATTGATCATAAATTTTAATTTCGAGGTCTAAATACTGGAATCTATAATAAAATACTAACAAACGCCCGTGGCTTTGCTGTTCTATCTCATAACATCTGTGAATTTTTCGCGATGAGAGTAGTCCATGTGATGCTTTGTATTATTATCTCAGTATGTACCAAATTTCATTGAAATCAGTGCAGCAGTCGTTTAGTTGAGTCTCTCACAGACTCCGTAAATTTTTCGAAAGTAGAAAGTAATATAAAGTAGAGTATGTACTCACCAGACTCTCTAGACAAGGAATTCAGAACCTTCAATTATGTGCCCATCCCTCGAGTAAATCTCAAATACTATGCCCCATTCGTCCTAACTCGACTAAGATGGAAATGAAACGATTGATGAGAACTTTAATGAATGATTTATTAGTGAGAACATTGTGTCTCTACTTCATTAACCAATTGATGAATTCTTGACCTCCTATGGGTCAGTACAGAACAAATTCTTGCAGAGCCATGCACGAAATTATAGATTTCAACAATTACCTAAACTAGTCAGTGTGCTCCCTATGCTCCCCCTAACGGGGCTGTGTTCCATGGCTAGGAAATCGAGATTTACATTGGAAAATAAAATGATTAAAATCAAACCATTATGAAGTCAAATTCGACACAAAAAATCGAACCTTGATGATGCATCAGTGAGTCAACTTATGATTGAAAGAAGCCTCTAAAGCATCTAAATGATCTCATTATGAAGACCAGCATTTTTCCTACAAAATGGAAGGTTGCAAGAGGTATTCCGGTGCTTAAGGGGGGCGATTCATCACATGTTGGTAATTACTGGCAAATTCCTGTATTGACGAATTTTTCTAAATTGTTGGAAATTATACTTTTTAATAGCATATTATCTTAAGATCAGAAATAGTGTTGCAAATGAGCAGCTTGGGTTTATGACTAGGAGATCTTTTTCTACAAATTTGGTTGAGTTTTCTCAGTTCATATGTGAGGAGTTGGACGGAGCAGGGCAGGTCGACGTTATATATACGAATTTCCAGAAGGCTTTTGTTAAGATAAGTCATGGAATACTTATAGTTAATACTAGGAAGCTTTTTGGATTTGCAAATAATTTATCACTTCTCATGGAGTCCTACTTCAGTAATCGCAGTCAATTCGTACAAATTAAGAATTGCGAATCGAGAGAATTTCTAGTAAACTCGGGAGTGCCGCAAGGATCAAATCTTGGACCCCCACTATTTGTCCTTTTTATTAACGATCTTTTAGAAATGATGAACTGATTGTTTGAGACTACAAAGTGACCTAAACGATATCAGCCTGTGGTGTAATATTAATTGTTTACTCTTGAATGTTATGAAATGTAATGTGGTGAGTTTCACTAGAAAGAGAAATGTATTAACTTTTGATTACAACATTGAAGATGTTAATCGGACTCGACTTCTGGAGGTTAAGGATCTCGGCCTAGTATTCGATCAAAAATTGTTATTCATACCTCATATCAACCAATGAATTTCATCATGTAGCAAAAGTTTATGGTTTCATTGTCCGCAATGCTAGATTGTTTTCGCATACCTCATCATTGGTCCATTTATCTAATGCCCTAGTGAGAAGCAAACTTGAGTATAGCTGTCTTGTTTCGCGACCAATATAAAATTGTCACATAAACTGCCTGGAGGCACTGAAGAGGAAGTTCTTGAAATGGCTTTCATTTCTAGAGGAAGATGTATATCCACCTAGGGGTGGTGATAACGCTTGTTTGCTGTCGAGGTTTGACACTAGGAGCCTGCACAACAGGAGAAGTTTGGATGCATTGAAATGTTTATTCAATAAAGCCAGACATTTTACTCAATAACCTTCAGAACCAATCTTCTCTGGCAATCGCCGCTTAGCTTCGCATGTTCTACTGCAAACCAGGTGATTGGGTAGTTACCCAATAGGTTTAAATATATGCTCATTATTATTATTATTATTATTATTATTATTATTATTATTATTATTATTATTATTATTATTATTATTATTATTATTATTATTATTATTATTATTATTATTATTATTATTATTATTATTATTATTATTATTATTATTATTATTATTATTATTATTATTATTATTATTATTATTATTATTATTATTATTCATTATTATTGTTATTATTAGTATTAAAAGCCGATCAAAATATCAATCAAACTATACACGAAGCAAAGTTTGGGAAAAGATTGGGAAAGACATTGAGGATAGAAGATCATAATTCACTCACTGACTGAAGTTTGAAAGGTTTGGCTCAACAGAAGTGAACAACATATATAGAAGAGGTTCAAAAGAGGACTAAATCATGACACTTTAGAGCTCTAAACTTCCAAAGAAGCTCACAGAATGCATTTATTCTAATTGTAATAATTATAATAATAGAAAAAGTTCATGCGTATATCGTATTTATAAAACAGTTGTTGTATAAAACTCTTGTTAATGATAGTATCAAGATCAGTAGCCCCAAATATAACTGGAGCGTATTAAATAATTCAGCCTAATGTTGTTGATCATATGATACATTCCAAAATTTTCACTTGCTGTTTTGATTGGATGGAATCGATACTATATAAGAATCCACAGTATCAAAATTGATAATCACAAAACAATCACAATAAGTCAATTAGTATCCTTACCAAGGGTATGAAGAGTCCAATCTCCTTCCAGATTCTAAAACATCGTTAATCTTTCTTGGGCCTTCTAGTTCAACACCTTGTCTTTGCCACCAAGCCGTGTTCACAAGGTTTCCAGAAGAAGCGTTTATAGCGAGTACTCTTGCAGAAAGTATGCTACTATCCGAAACAAGCAAATTTTTCGCTATGGCATCTTGCAAACCTGTGAAAAGAAATATTTCGATCTAATTGAAATGCATTAACACACATAATTACTAACACTGAACATCATTTACTTTCAATATATTGGTACAGAGAGAGCTGAAGTTTGTTTCAAACATACAGTAATATCTTGAAACATTGAATGATAAATATTCTACAATTTTTTGACATTGAAAATGGTTTTGCCAAAGCTGTTGTTTTCAAATTTTGATCTTTCACTCAAATTTTAGAACTGAAATTTCAAGTTTTTTAAGACCGAAAAGAACATTAGTATATAAAATGTTAAGGAAGACCTGATACATTCATTGATCTTGGCGTAAACTTTGATTCTCAACTAACTTTCGTGCCACATATCAATGCTACAGTAACCGCTGCCTGTAGAGTATACGGTTTCATTGTTCGTGTTGGAAAGGAATTTTGCAATATATCAATTCTGAAAACATTGTATTGTGCTTTCGTAAGATCTAAATTCGAATACGGATCAACAGTCTGGAATCCTGGTTATCAGTTACACATTGATCAACTGGAGTCTATACAACGAAAGTTCCTGAATCTTTTGAGCTTCAGAATTGATGGAATATATCCACCTATAGGCATACAATATGAAACGCTTACAAGTCGACATAATGTGGACACACTCAGTGCGCAAAGGAAATGCCATGCAATAATCGTCTTGCATAAAATAATTAACAGTAAAGTGAAATGTCAGGAATTATTGCAAAAGCTCAATTTTATTATTCCAAGAGTTTTCTCCAGAAGCGCATTCACGTTCTACCTTCCAGCAGCTAGAACGAATGTTCTAAAATTTTCGCCATTGCACACGATGTGTGAACAATGTAATATTTGGGAGCTAAGATGGATATTTTCAACCTTTTTGTTACTGATGTTGAGGCAAGTTTCCTTGATATACATAATCTATGATAAAATAATCATTTAAATGTATTCACGAACAGAATTCATATTCACTCATATAATTATGTGTGTATAAGTGTTAAAATGTGAATGTATAAGTATTTGTGTGTTTAAATTTATATGTATGTTCAAGTTTGGTCAGAATTTAAGTTTTGTTTTTATTCATATAATTATTATATTTCATTTCATCAGTTGTGATTCATATCACAAACTCTTTCATTTGAAATTAAAGTACAACATTGAAACTTTCGTACTACCAATTCTGTTTTTGGGTTTCCTGTTTTGTAATTAGGACCGGTCCTGTGAAACAGTGTATGTTAAATAAGTAAATAAAAATAAATTAAATGTGATAAAAACTACAAAGAAAATCTTTCATAGCTCTCTTAAGTCTGATTGTTTGGCTCCGATTTTGCTATATTCTCATTATCTGGTTAAAAGAAACATATTTTTCAAAGTTTCAACTCGTACAGCTTCTCTGGCAACAAGAGTGGATATTTTCCAAGTTAAAGCATTTTCATTTGATTCGAATCTTTATTTCGGACGATCTTAATGAGAGGATTCCAATTGAGTTCCAATACAAATATAGTCTATTTCATTGGACGTTATCGATACCTTCAGATAGCAGAACAAGGATTATAAATCCGCAAGGTATGTACTTCAATTATAATTATTATCTAAATAAGCTTATCAGTATTATCAGACCTGAATACGTTATCACATCTAGAGTAGTTCGACTATTTGTAGGAGTAAGTACAGTGGAAAAAAGTTTTCCGTGAAAGTAGAACATGATAAAAATGTAAAAAATGAGTATTAATACAGTTTGTGGTAATTTGTCTGTTTGCGAAGTACTGAAATTTGGATAGTGAACGTATAAATTTTGTGCGGCGTGTTGATAAAGAACTTGTTGTATTTTTTGTTCGTGGGATTCAATAGAAAACTGAAAGTTGAAGGTTCGTAAAAGCAATTTTGAAAACACAGTTACCTACACACATTTAAATATCAACAACTCATTCGACTCTATAGATAAAACATATTGGAATTTGCTGGAGGTATCAATTTTTCTCCTCCAATTGAAAAAAATATTTCGCTAACCGATACTTGATGAACATAAAATAATCTAACAACATAATTTGAATAAATTTTTCTGATTTTGTGTTTCCACTATAACTTAGACAAACATAACAATATTTTTCATTTCTCCGATTCAGAGATATCTTCAGTCTATACTGACGCCCTTAAAAATCCGAAATAAATTGGACAAATTGCTCAATTATCTGATTTGAATGAACTTCATCAGATGCTACGTTCAACAAGCATCTAATAGTTAATATTCCAAATAAATTAATACGAATATAAATGGTAATAGAATTTTTATGCGAAGATGAACGAAGGACGGAATTGTATTATTAATGTTTGCATTTTTATGAAACATCAATAACTACATACCACTACATATTTCCTCATTACCTCTTTAAAATTGATGGGTCCAAAGATAGAATTCAATTATTTGAAAACAAAATGAAATATTCTTTAGACTATTGTTTTCGTATCGAATGTGAATTCTTTGAGAATTTTTCTCGAACTGTGTCTGAATTTGTGTCTACTCTGAGCATAAAGTAGACATTCATTACACTAGCAAACAGCAATTTTGTTGTCATACAACAAGTCATACTTAAATGAGCTTACAGAGGAAAATAAAGTAACTAACCAAACATATTTGAATATTTTGTTCATACAAAGGTTATTATTATATTAAAAGTTAAGTTGTGGTTGTACAAAAAATAAAAGAAGATATTAGATCAAAATTTCAAAATGATCAGAAATTTATCAAAATCATATATTCAATTCTGATTTTGAAATTTTGAATACCGCAAATAAGGGAATGAAGCTTAATTTGTTAGAATCACTTTAAATTAATAAATACAAATATTCTGGCAACCTGCTGAACAGCCAAATTGATCATACCTCAAGCCCCCTTCTCAATCTTTTCAAAATTACTTAGTTTCCTATATAGTAGTTCAGTATGAATTGATCCCTTTTACTTGTTATCGATTTGTTTTCTCTGTATTCATAATTTAAGTTTACCTATTGTATGTATTCGAGAAATGTCATCAGTCTGCACGTAGCATTTGAAAAAGGTGAATCTCATCGAAACGTGCGTCATGCAGTATTCTTTTTGATATATGTGTAAATCTTGACTTAACAATTGTTTTATTATACTCATTTGAATACTTTACGAACAAAATCATCGTCAACTTCAAAATCTTTGTCGCTGGGGCTACTTCGATTTTCGCTCAACTCATCTTCTTGTATTTGTTATATTGAGTGCAGTATGGCTTTCTGTAATTCGCGGTCAGTTCCGCGAAACGTAATAGTATGAGCAACACCTGTAGAAAAAAAATTGACGTGATAGAAAAAAACTGATTAGAGTTTTTGAATCTGCATGTCAATTTACCTCTAAAACAGCATATAAATCGAAGTCAACAGAAATTATATTACAGATTGTTCCCCAGTGTTCCCCAGTTTTCGAATATCGCCGTTAATATTCGAAAAAAATTCCACAGAGTTCATTCAATTACCTTTTTTTTCAAACAGTGTTCTGAAACTTTCTGTACCAAGAAACTTGCTTGAATGTTCGCTGATCTTTTGGCGAAATATTGTTTAATATATTAAGTAAAAGACACTTGGCTTGCTTTTACAAAATTTATAATGAATACTTGACAATTACTTGACAATTTATTAAGGGACGGGTGTTACCCCGAAAACTTTAAACTGGCATGTTAACTTTTTAAAATGGAGTAACACCTCGAAACAATTGTCAAGTAGTCATTATAAATTTTGTGAAACTCCAATTGTTTCTTATTTAATATGCTCTCAGTATTATCATCCATAAAACAGAAGTCGAAATCACCTTACTTGGGAATTCCGTTGGAAAATTGTAAATTGATAATAATCAACAGATAACATTCTATCTCATTTTTCAATATTCGGCTTGAAAAAATATTCAATACTACAAATATATTTTCGTTTTTTTTTGCTTCTGACATTATTAACAAGCGGTCATTAATAATGAGCTGTCCCATCGACACATGTCGACTAAACGTTTTAATATAATTTTATTATTCGATATATTTGTGAAACATTAAGCCAAGAATTGGATTCAAATTTTTATTTAATCATATTCTACCATGAGATTAGCGAGAATTCAATCTCAGTTATTATTTCAGTAAAATTATTTTATTATTCAGTATATTTGAGAAACATTAAGCCAACAGTTTGATTTAAATGTTTATGTATTGCATTTTTTGATTTCAGAATAAAGGAATTTCAGATATAAATTTGATGATAAATAATTTTTTCAATGAAAAACTGCACTTTTATATCTTGAAAAATTAATACTTAACTCAGTTATTTCCTAATAACCAACTGAGGTAATTGAATTACTTCATAAAGTTCTTCATTCTTCACTTCCTGCACCGAAAGAAATGAGTTTATGTTCATATTGAACGTTTTTTCTTTGGCTTATAAGTATATGATGAAGTAACAAGAATGTTTTTGGCAGAATCCATTAAATATAGCATATTTGGTACTTATATTATTACGTTTTTTATATCAAATTTGTCTGCGAAAATTAAGTTACAAAATGAAATACACGAAGGATGGCAATAAGCAACTAATATAGGGTGTTTGTTTTAGAGGTATAGAACTTTAAATTGCAATAAAACAATGATGGATCATTCGATTGACAAGAATTTTTTTTATTCGAAAGATAATCTTGTGGCATTACATTTTAAATATGATTTCTGGCATATGACCGCCACGGCTGGCTCGGATGTAGTCCAATCTGGACGTCCAATTTTCGATGACTTTTTCCAACCTTTGTGTCCGTATATCGGCAATAACACGGCGAATAGTGTCTTCCAAATGGTCAAGCGTTTGTGGCTTGTCCGCATAGACCAATGACTTTACATAGCCCCACAGAAAGTAGTCTAGCGATGTTAAATCACAAGATCTTGGAGGCCAATTCACAGGTCCAAAACGTGAAATTTGGCGGTCACCAAACGTGTCTTTCAATAAATGGATTCTGGCACGAGCTATGTAACATGTTGCACCGTCTTGTTGAAACCACAGCTCCTTGACATCATGGTTGTTCAATTCAGGAATGGAAAAGTTAGTAATCATGGCTCTATACCGATCACCATTGACTGTAACCTTCTGGCCATCATCGTTTTTGAAGAAGTACGGACCAATGATTCCACCAACCCATAAAGCGTACCAAACAGACAGTTTTTCTGGATGTAACGGTGTTTTGACATAAACTGGAGGATTATCTTCACTCCAAATGCGGCAGTTCTGTTTGTTGCTATAAATTTGTTGCATCGCTAAACAAAATTCGCGCGATACGTATTCTGCACAGCGTAACCATTATTTTCGAAATAAAATTGCACTATTTGCAAGCGTTGTTCAGGCGTGAGTCTATTCATGATGAATTGCCAAACCAAACTGAGAATAAATCATTTCTCATCTGTTAAATCAGTCGCCATCTTCAACAGTAATGCCAACGTAAAGTTCTATACCTCTAAAAAAACACCCTTCATTATAAGACAGCTCCTCTGTTATAGGACAGTTTTGAACTGTCTGTTGAGTGAGCCCTTGTATTTAAGAAAAATAATATTGATTGAAAATAATATAACATTTTTTTGCTTTTGAATATTTGAAGACCAGCATTACATTCAAAGGGCGAATTTGATGATGTTCAAGATTATGAAAAATGCTGTCTAGCATTTCAGTAGATAATATATAAAATTTTTATAGCAACTATATTATAGCAACTGTTTCAATAGATAGTTAAAGCTTATGATGAATATTATTGATACATTTGATTCCGAATTTTCAGTCACTTATTTACTTTTCAAATACCAGAGGAAAACCTATAAGGGAGAACAATGACTTCTACTATTTATTTGATAATTATGCTATGGAATAAGAGATAAGATTTGTATTTTCAGCTATTCTTTTGTTTCTCAATTTGATATAAAATTTTTCCAATTTTATTCGAGTTGAACAGATAAAGGAATTATTGTACAATATTCATATACTTGAAATGTTTCGAATTATTCTAAATGAGCTATAAATAAACTTTTCATCAAATTTCATAAGAAATTATGTAAAATTCGAATAGTTACTGGATTTTGTATGAATAGTAAGTAAATCTGCAGTAAATTAGGTTATCTAGATCCTTTTTTTTAATAATAAAATAAATGAATGAAAGATGAAATAAAAATAAAAAATAAATAGAAATTAAAAATAATTCAATGATATAACAATTTGTTAATTCAAAATTTCAGAAATTGATATAAAAATTCTAAATTACTATTGAGGTGTCCGGTCATTAACAGTGAACTGTCCCCTAGAATCATGACGACTAAACTTTGTAATATCATTTTATTATTCAATATATTTGTGAAATATTAAGCAAAGAATATGATTTAAATTTTTATTAAATCATGTTTCACCCTGAGGTTAGCGAGAAAAGCAATCTCAATTAATGTGATTTCATTTAATTATTCAATATATTTTTGAAACATTAAGCTAAGAGTTTGATTAGAATGTTTATGTGAAGCTTTTTGTTGATTTCGTAATGAACGAATTTCAGATATTCTCATAAATTTAGTAATTAATAATTTTTCCAATAATACCCTGCACATTAATATCTTGCAAAATTAATATTTAACTCAGTTATTTCCTTATAACCAACTGAGGTAATCGAATTAGTTCAACAAATTCTTCATTCTTCACTTTCTTCCTCGAAAGAAATGGGTTTATGCTCATGTTGAATATTTTTTCTTTGGCTTATAAGTATAGGATGAAATAACAAGAATGTTTTCGGCAGAATCCATTAGATATAACATAATAGGTACTTATATTATTACGTTTTTTATATCAAATTAGTCTGCGAAAATTAGGTTACAAAATGAAATACACGAATGCTGACAATAAGCAACTAATATTAATTGGAGATAATTTCTTCCCTCATTAAGATGAATATCTAATCAGGGACAAAATTGTTTTTCGGATATTCATCTTAACGCACGAATTATATCAATTTAATCCATCAAAATCGACTTATTTTAATTGAAAAATATTTTTCATTTAGATAATTTGTATTCACAAAGAACACTGTGAATTTCTGTCTACTATCATACTTCTTTACCGGAAATTATTAGTTATTGTCTATTTTTTTTTTACGATATATAACATTTTGTATATCACATGTATGTTATGTCGTTTTTTATACCCTTCAAACCATTTGTGTCCTATACCTATTTCATAATGACCATTGGATATTATAGGTGTGAAATAGTAACTTAGAAATGAAAACTCCATATTTATATATATATGAATCAATTTTTTAAAAATCTTCCGATGACTTTTAGAAACAAGAACGTGATCTCAAAATCAATATCATAAAACTGTTGAATCAGAAATGGTAAATGAAATATCATTTGCGTCATTAACTAATCGACAAAACCAATTCAATTATCAATAACCAAATAACAGTTTATAATTATTATCAACATATAATTGGCCTAGTAAACTAACTGTTGTAAATTCCGATAGAGGAATGGTAATAATATTTATTCATTCGTATTGGAATTTTTCAAAATCAAAATTATGTGTCAATAAAAAAATCCAGTCAACAATTATTTCACTTAGCCGGTATCCAGAGACACGTGACTTGGCGAATCAGGTTCGAAACTTGGTAAACTAACCATCGATGGAATGATAACGCTGGTCGTTTCGATGATCCGTTCAATGGGGCGGATCTCTCCGTTAGATGGCGTTAAAGCTGGTTTTGTTGGATCCGTCATTTGCACGTATACTTGAATGAAATCAATTTGTTTGCAGTCTAATATGAAGTCGCGTGCTTCATATTATCAAAGAATATCCGTGAATAAAATGCTAAATAGCTTGTTACCTATTTACCATTTATTATGGAACTTAAAGTTTCTATGCAAATTACTTTTTCTGTTATTTCATTATTCAGGGCTACTTGTAACTTGTGTTACTTCTTTCTTGGAACTTAACGAAGACGAATCAGCAATCTGAATAACCATTGTCTTCTCCTTTCAATGGTAATTCTATCTTCGTTTGAATAAACTACGTTCAACGCCGCTCATTACAATACACCGGCTTTGCTGATGTATCTGTTCTTCGCTTCGCAATGTTGACTACACACTGTCTGAATCACATTTATCTTGCAATGTTTTCGCTACTTGTATTCAACCTCCAAATTCAGATTGATAGTTATTTCTTTCAATATTTACTCACAATTTACTACTTGTCGAATTCTTCCACAAACCTTAAAACTTAAAACACTTGCTACTTTGACAACTAACTTGCCAAGCCAAATCTCCACGAGTCTATCGTTGTGGGATCAGGTTTCACATGTAGTCAGCAGAAAATTGAATCAGAAATTGTGCAGTGCATGTATATGAGTATATCGATACCATTTTTTAAGTCGTTGAAACTCCCGATCCTCCCTTGGAGGGTAGTCACAAGACCTTCTGGAGAGTATACTCAAATGAAACTGAACATGTTCAGTCTCTCTTGCTTCATTTATTGGCTAAAGAAAGCTTTCAAGGAATACAAAGAGATGCTTCCTTCGCGGGTAGTCACAGGACCTTCTGGAGAGTATACTCAAATGAAACTGAACATGTTCAGTCTTTCTTGCTTCATTTATTGGCTAAAGAAAGTTTTCAAGGAAGACAAGGAGATGCGTGAGTAGCTCTAGTAGACCCTTTGTGCAAAACGGTCTATGTATTCATAATTGTCCCTCCATTCAATTCATATACATCATAAAGACCATCAAAATAGTTGAAAATCCGAGAAATGAACTTTCTTGTCTCTCGAATCCATATGAGGTTCAATTGTTGACATAAGTGAAGATACTTGTATCCTCCTCTACATTGATTGGATGTCCAATGATATCGATGTTGAAATAGAATCCTGTACGCCAAAGTTGTCAGTGGAATCTTCAGTAGGTATCACAGTTTATATAAGGAATCTCACCAGCTGTCAATTGTCTTGTTGAAAATCATATCTCATTATTTTTAACTGAAATATCATATAACAGGGTTTTGATGGAGGTTATGACGCAATGACATCAAAATAGGATTAACTTAAAACGTACATTCACCGATAAGCTCTGTTTTCTCTACACGGAGGCATTTTAAACAAGTGTATCTGAATAGAAGATAACTTTATTCTGATGAAATAATCTTTACAGATATTTCAATTATCTCACAAAACCTTTTCGTTTAATGCAGCATAGAGATTAGCAAAAATTGAGAATATTGAGGATTAGAACGAAAATATTTGGAGATGTTGATTACAAAGATATGGGTATATTAAACTATAGGTATTGTACTTGAATAGGAATTTCCGACAATTCAAAAGAATCAATTAGATATATTCAAGATTGTTTATCTGATTAGGATAGAGTAGATTGTTATTGATGGAAAAACAGAGTTTTTGCCTTCGTCGTATCGAAAGGGGGTTCAAGAGTAATACAAATTATTGAAACTAATTCGGACAAAGCACTGAAAAGACCAAATAACCCGCGCCAGATGAACTAATCTCATTCGAAGAGTCTCTACTGTCTAGCCTATACGTAATGAAGTGCGTGATAGGCCAAGGTGATAAAGCAGATTTGAATGAGCAGATACTGATAAAATACAAATAGTAAACTCCCATCAGGAAAAGTTCGAAAGTTATATCGTGGAAACTTAAGGAATGTACAAGTCCTTCTAAAAGTGAAGCAAGATAATGCTAGCATTCGTAAATCAGCCTATTACTCGTCTTATAAAAGCAACTATGATGAGGCTAACTATTATAATTTGATACTCGCTTCTGTTCTGGGTTAGTATTTCAACTATATCCGCGTTATATTGAGCATATAATTCAGTTTTCTCTGCTTCATCTTCTTTGATAAACTTCATTAGTGTTCATTAAAATTTGTGATAAGGAAGTGAAGAAGAACTATTCATCGACTTGAAATACGATGTCCTATTATAATGAAAGCTGCATAAAAGTGATTCCAATAAATATATATCGTAATAAATAAAATTAATAAACTATTAGAAAATTAGAGTTGTCAAATAGAAAGATGAGCTCTTCTATAATCATAATGGCAGTTCATGCCAGATAATAGTGAAGAGAAAATACTCCACCAATTCGTGCATCTAAAACTTTCGGCTTTAGGATTTGGAGTTGTCATCTTGTCTGAATCAGAATCAAGTCAATCCATTTGGCAATAGCTTTGCTCTTAACATTTTGTTGCAGAGAACAATACAAAAAAATACACGAAAAAAGAACGGCTTAGATTAATATTCTGATATCATCATCAACATGAAAAGTTGTATCTCATTTGATATTTCGTGTTTGTAGGAAATGGGAAATCCTATACCTTTATGGTTGCTGCGAGATTTGAAATGTAGACATTGTGGAAATTTCCTTTCTTGTGGACCCGTTTATGTGACCCCAGACTGTGGACTACTTTGTGGAAGATGTAAGGCACTGGCAAAGCCGAATTTTCGAAATTATTTATACGAAGAGTTAGCCAATATTTTTAGATTTCCTTGTGAAAATTGGGAAAATCATTGTCCTGAAGAAGGCCCTTGGAACACCTTGAAAGAACATGAAATCAACTGTCAGTACGGTGGTTCATGCGGACTCATTTGTGTTGACCCAATAGCGTTCTTCAAATCGAAAAAGCTACCGAATTCTTCAAATCGAAAAAAATGGTTCTACCTGAACAATTCTTTATTCGAATGAAGTATTATCAAGTGAGTATAAAATTTCAATATAAATATAGTAATTAATATAAACAATATAAACGCAAAATGTAATCAATATAAAGAAAATATTGATTATTATATTAAACTTTCGGCTTAATGTTTCACGATTATATTTAACAACATTAATTTGTCAACATGTTTCGAGCTTGAGCTTATTTTTAAGACTAAACTACAGTAAGGAAGGAACAATGTAAGGAGGGAGGATAATTGAAAATCTACCTGTTCATTTACTGAAAGGTCTAAACGTTTCCCTTCATTACCTACGTGAAATCACTTGGTTTTCTCAAAGTCTATGAAGTTGACTAGTTAACAAGCATTAAAGGTCGATTTTGTACAGTGTTAATAAAATCGGATTCTCAAAACATTGTATTAACTCCAACCACTTCATAGACTTTGTAGACTTTGAGAAAACCAAGTGCTTGCACGCAGGTAATGAAGGGAAACGTTTAGACCTTTTAGAAGCAATTGAAATATGCAGTTTTTCAAGAAAAAAGAAGACATCGTAAATGAACAGCTAGATTTTCAATTATCCTCCCTCCTTACATCCATTGTATAGATATAAATTTGTTGATCGTTCCTCACGGTAGTTTAGTCTTGAAAATGAGCTCACGCTCGAAACATGTCGTGTAATTCATGTTGTTAAATATAATCGTGGAAGATTAAGCCAAGAGTTTTATTTAATTCAATATTTAATTATGTTTCACCAAGAGTTAAGCGAGAATTCAATCTCAGTCATTAAAAATATTGATTATTGATACTTATTTCATTAAGCTATTCATTCCGCTGGTTAGCATCGTCATCCGATAGTCCCAACCTCTACATGTCCCTCTGGACATTCGTCAACCAAGAAGTTGGTGGTCTACCTCTCCCTCTCTTTTGTGTAGCGATTTGTCAGACTCTGTTATCAAATAAACAACTAGTTCGAACATTTTGGGGTAGTGAAGAAAGAAGAAATTGCCTGAACAAAGATTTTTATATGGAATGTTTTTAGGATTTGTAATTAACTGTATGACAAAATCAGACAGTGTCTCAAACGAAAGAAATTAAAATAGATCTATTAAACTTCAAGAATTGATGGAAGATCTGACTATCCTTAAATACTCAAGGTCAGAGATATAAGATGTCTTTTATTATGGGAGGATCAATATATAATAGCTTTCAATGATAACAATAAATTGAATCCAAACAACCAATACTTTGATTTCGATAGATTTACGGTTATCAACTACCATATCTTCTGTTTATCATCTTATCTTCTGTTGATAATTTAACTGAATTATATGAGTATTTTCTAGAAAAAAATTTCATTAATCTACTGCGATTTTTCCACTATTCAACGATTTGTTATTCGAATCTAATTATTCGTCCAACGAACCATCCAACTCGATATCATTCTGTATATTTCCATGCTGAATAACATAATGTTTTGTTTTTCATTGTTTCCACAAACAATATTGATTCATGTGAAAAATTGGGAACGCAATAAAGAAAAATTGAATTTGATGTTCACTATGTTCTGTAAATATAATTACCAACATATGAGTCTCTCTAATGCTTTTCCGGTAGGTTTTTTTGAATATATTATCTATTGAATTAATTTCAGCGTGAACGTTTTTGTGGTTCTAAAAACATTATTGTTAATGGACATGTTTTCGATCATTTCGCTTTTGGAACTCAGATTTATTCAAAGCATTTCGTTTTTTCTCTTTTAAAAGATGAATACTTCAATCTGATACTTCCTGATTGGTATACACGCGCGAGAGATGCCTTAACACGATTGAAAATTAGCCTTTAAATTCAAACGAAGCTTTTCCTACAAATAGTTCACCTTTGACTGAGTCGTTTTTTCAGATTTGCTGTATCTGGAAGTACCAGAAAAATGTCTGAACCTCGTCTGTTGCAAAAACTGCGGAAAATATCTATCTTGCCAGCCAGTACACATCAACGTGGCAGGAAGTAACATTTGTCATAGATGTTACCTCTCTAACGGTATACCACCACACACTCTCCGTAACTTAGCATACGAAAAAATTGCGAACATATTCCGGTTTCCATGTATATTCAGAGCAAAGGGATGTCCAATGAAATTCAAATTCGGGAGGGATAGCTGGGAACATGAAGTTCTCTGTCATTACAAAGACGTTCAAATTGCATCGACACCCCCAGTTTCAAATGTGAAAGATCAACGTATCAGCGACGTTGATAACAGCGGTTACCGATTGTCCTACGAAGGAGGGTCAGCCATTTTGAGACGAAATTCTTTTCATAACGAAAGACCGGCATTTGAGTTGCCCAGAGTAGCTTCCATTCTAAACGATCAAGCAATCGCAGAAGAAATTAGGAGAAGTCAACTAAAGATGAGGGAAGAACAATCTTCCAGACATTCTGGTAATAGAAAGTTGCCGGTAAGTTACATATTACACACTTGTTATAAACTTCGTACATTACTTAGTTGCCTATTATAGGGCGATTTTTTAAGCTTAGGTTTTTTTTAATCGAATAAAACATTCAATTTGCACCATTTATTCAAAAATTTTATTGAAATTGATAACTTGGCCTTTGCCGTTTACATTCTGAAGATAACTCCATGTAAATGTTATCCACGGTTCCGTATCAAATGGTTCATTCGGAAGGTCAAATTTTGTTTCACTTTTTCGAGTATTTCGGCCTGTATCCCACGAATTACGCGTATTAAGTTATCCTGTAAGGCTTCAATCGTGTTCGGTTTGTCCACTTACACTTACGACTTCACATAACCCAACAAGAAATAATCCAGAGGCGTCAAATCGCATGATCTTGGCGGCCAATTCACAGGCCATTTCGAGAGATAAGCTGCTCACTAAATTCATCCTTCAACATGTCCATTGTTTCACGAGCTGTGTGGCAAGTGGCACCGTATTGATGAAAACACATGTCAAAGTTCAACTCGGCCAACTGGGGCAAAAAAACGTTGCGTATCATGGCTCGATATCGTTCGCCGTTGACGGTAATGTTTCTTCCACGGTCGTCTTTGAAAAAAATGGACCGATGATGCCACCAGCCCATAAACCACACCAAACTGTCGTTTTTTCGGGATGCATCGGTAATTTTTGTATGGCATGTGGATGTTCATCACTCCAGATACGAGTTTTGTTTATTTACATATCCGTTAAGCCAGAAATGAGCCTCATCACTGAACACAATTTTTCGATGAAACAGCGCATTTTCATTTTTCACAGGGCATGAATTTTGATAGTAAATTTCAACAATTTGCAATAGTTGCTCGTTTGTATGTCTTTCCACGATAAAATGGCAGAGTATACTAAAAACTTTCCACTTTGACAGATGACTTTTGGATGCCATTACCAACCAGTGCCGCCAACCTGAAAAACTTAACTTTAAATATGTGCATGTAACAGCTCCTTCAGATCAGAACTGGTTCGCTACATTTCTGCTGTTCTTTAAAGATTTTGACTGAATCATATTAGAAGTTCTGAAAGATCTGTTCCAAAATTTTCAAGAAAGAGTTCGATTTAGTTCTAAGATTTTGGTATCATTAAAATATTTTCTATTCAGTGATAAATTGAGTGATGAAGGTAATCAATTCAACTCTCTCTTGTAGAGTACTAAAACTATACATCACCATATTTCGAAAGATGAAAGTGCCAGAAAAATTAACAGAGAAAAAACAAATCGTTACTCTTAAAACAATTTAACCTTTATAAGGTGGTAACTAGTCTTCCAGTCTAACTGTATCACACAGACGTAACTATGGTAACAGCTAAATGACTTAAGACTTAGAATCTTTGTAAGCTCATCAGTTCTCCCAAGTGGAGAAGTGAGATAAATGGCCAATGAGACCGTAAAAAGTCATCATCGAATGTATGTCCGTCAATTGCTCTTGATAAATGTTCTTGATCTGTGGTCTCATCATTTGAGGAGAACTAGGTTGCTCGGTATTAGAAAATATAAACCTTTCCAAAGATTGTAGATCCACTTACCCAACATGGTTGTTT
Source organism: Henosepilachna vigintioctopunctata (assembly GCA_030704895.1). Classification (NCBI taxonomy): domain Eukaryota; kingdom Metazoa; phylum Arthropoda; class Insecta; order Coleoptera; family Coccinellidae; genus Henosepilachna; species Henosepilachna vigintioctopunctata. The sequence continues at coordinate 3,161,269 of JARQZJ010000095.1, read as the reverse complement.
TTTAACCACTATCCTCACTAATACGAATCGCTAAGGATCAAAAAAACTGATCTAGAACCCAAGCCCCCTACTAGCAGCTCAATCGTCAACAGAGAGCATATTCATCGTAACTACGTTGAATTTCCATATGGCTGTAATGACTGCCGACTTAAATTTCTGGTAAAGCGGTTCTCCTAAAATTTCTGTTGCTTAAAGAACCATATCTGACAGTCCTGACACGAATGGTTTGAAGAAAATTATTTAAAACCGAAGCTTTATATTCTGTTGGATCATCCACAATACTTGTTTCATTAACCACACTATATTTCATACTATCATATACACCGTTTAATGAAAACCTTGTCGGCTCTCTATTTATTAATATAGACCCTAAAAATAGAAAGAGTACATTTAATTGAATTAATGAAATTTCACAGGCTCGCAACTCGAGACAGGATGAGTCTCCAACACCTGAAGCGAAAGAATCGATAGATTACAATCAAGAGCGAGATAAAACACCCGATAAGGAAAAAGGAATTGTATCAACTCATTCTGGTCACGTGTACGCAACACTCACCAGAACTTCTGTATTATTTGCTCCGCCACAGATGCAACCGAACACAGATCCGAGTAACGGTTTGAAAGTTACTAGGGAACTGCAGGATAAACTGAAACGGAATGCATCCAATGCATCTCAGGGAGAAAACTATAGAGAGAAAATGAAAAACGCAGGTGCAAAGGATGTAATGACACCACTGCGCGATCCAGAAGGAAACAATGACAGCGGAAGCGACGTTGCCTATTCAGCGGATGACAGCAGTTATCATTCACTAGATTTTCCGGCGTTGAATAAAACTCCGTTCAGAAATCTGGATAGATCAAGTAGCGAGTTTTCTCCGGTTGTCAAGGAATATGTTCAGTATAATCCTCAGAATAATGTACAGAGAAACGAAAGTATAACTATTGGAAACGCTGACTTGATCGCGGAGTTGAAGATGAGGAATGAACAGCGTAGAAAGAACCGCCAGCAAAATGAGAGCTCCATAGGAATTGAGGTTCACTGATATGAAATTCCATGTATTCTTGATAATATTAACTGAATCCACGAGAAGAATATACGTATAGACGAAGGAGAAAATAGTTCGAAATTCAGTTATCTTCAACGGTCGAAAAGTTTCAGTATAATTGCCATAATACTGAATTTTTTAAATTGACATTGAACTCTTGATTACTTACATTAAATATAATAATTCATTGATTTGATAGAGGTATGATGAAGAATAACACAACTTTCAACAAAAACATAATCATTTAATTTTCTTTGAAATGTTTTATTTCCAAATAATTGGATTCAATGATTTCCAACTGTAAAAATTGTCTTTCCATTTCTGTTGCCATGTATAAAATTAGCAGGTCTAGGGGGGATAGATAACGCTATCTAACGCTGAATTTTTTAACCCACATTTACTGATGAACAAGGTTAAGTAAGCGAGATATTACTCCATCAATTTGTTCATATTTGTACATATTTCCGTTTAATTTATTTAATATAGAGATCCATACTATAATTATAATTGGATGGTGTTATAGTTTTTAAATGTTCAAAGACTAATCAGCGTGCTCATGTTTATTGATCAAAAAATATAGTGCTGCGAATGTTGAGAATAAAAACGTCCATTATGAAAAAAATTTTAATTGTTACTCACATTTACTTCTCCAATCAAATACCGTTTAAGCCAGTGTCTCCCAACGTGGGTTTCACGCCCCACAAGGGAGCAATTTGAATGTTAAGGGGGGCAATTCGAACTCGGAGTCTACACGAATTTAACCCTTCACTTCATAATTTCATCCTTTTATCCCTTTTCGGGGGCATAACAATTTAAGAACGGATAAAATGGGTCATGGCAAAAAACGGTTGAAACACTAGTTTAAACGGCTTTAGTATTTACGTTCACTTTCTAATAATTTTTGGTTAATTAGATTATAAAATTATTTAAAAATAAATATTTATTCATCTTATTACAATTTATTTCAAGAATTCCACCTTAATATTTCATAAATTTTCGATGCATTGTTTCAAATTAGACGTGGTATGGGTCTATGCAATGATTAGTACATTCATATGAGTGGTATGAAAGTCTTCGGGAATACCTCAGGAATCTAATTTGGGACCACTTGTTTGTTTCGTCAATGATTTCGTGAATGTGTTGTGAAGTAGGAATCATTTATGATGGTAATTTGAAATTATGTTGCAAAACTGAAATGTCCCAGGACTGCAAAAAGTCACAGGATGGTCTCATTAATGTTACTGGTTAGTCTTTTCCATTAACTCAATATTAACGTAGCCAACTATATCTAAAGAACATATATCAAAAGGGAGAATTACCCAATTGGATTGTAACGAAACTAATCTAATTGCAGTTTTCTTTGTGAATGGGATTTGGAATGCTATTTACAATTGTCATTATGAAAAACCTCTTGAATATTTCAGTTCAGGAAAGATTCATTGAGCCAGGGGATATGGACCATTATTTGTTCGAAAAGATTTGGAGCTAAATAACTTAAATAATATTAATGTAAATAGTAGAGATCGAATTTTATGCATACAAATATCTATCTATTTCTCTATGGCTAGACAATTTTTCAAAGTATAAATTGTTCTGCTTTCAATGTGACATGTCAATTTTCTTGAAATTCCATCTTTTTTCATCAATTTACGTTAAGTATTATTTTATAAAATTTGATAAAGGTTGGCGTTCACTTGATGTAAATCCATTATAATTGAATATAAACTTAAATTCGAACACTTGAACTTTAGATTTACACTTTATTGACAACATAGCATGACATGTTTCGTCGTTACAAACGACTTCTTGAGATCCTTGAGAACAGAATACTGAGTATTCTCAGCATTCGACTCAGTAAACGACTTCTTCAGATGCTAACAGAATACTGAGTATTCTCAGTATTCGACTCAGTAAACGACTTCTTCAAATGCTAACAGAATACATAGTTCATCTGAAGAAGTCGCTTGTAACGACGAAACGCGTCATCCTAAGTTGTCAATAAAGTGTAAATCAAGTTCAAGTGTTTAAATTTCAGTTTATATTTAATTATTTCATAATATTTTCTCGATACCAATGTTTCACTATTAGGAAGATAAAACGTTTCTATTATCATAACCATAAATACATGACTTGTTAATAGTTATTTCTTTAGTTTAAAATTTTTTCCTTCTATCAATGTTTAAGATATATATTCTATATTTTCTATTAAGTTTGTGTTTTGGTTAATTTTCAATGTTTATTCATGAATTATGAATATATCAGTTGATTGGCCATTCAACCATGACGAAGATACTTCTGTTTTTATGCATCAACAGTTATATAGCGATAACCACTAAAACAATGAGTATAAAAATGGAATTTATTATTTCAAAATTCGTTCATCAGTAAGTACGTTATGTATTATGTTTATATTGCATACGAACTAAGTTGCTTTTCTGCTTCGAAAATCGAAAACGGAAGTTTATAATTCATGCGAAACCTCTGAAGCTCTCTTTGAAACAGAATCGATGCAATATGCAACTGAAAGTTGGATATTGGATACAAAAACCAACGGTTCGGAATTAGTTTGGTAAGTTTCCGCAGTTGTATGCACTGAATATAAAGTTGAAATAACAACAGACCTCTATATGAATGTGAGAAATTTTTGGAAAATGAAAAGAGCAAACCGCAGAAAATTTGGAGTAAATTGGAAACTATATATATTCAATTCAATGGCGCCCTTAGTAGGCAAAATTAGAGTAGTGCCAATATGTTAACTGAAACAAATATTCGTAGGTGAAAGTCATTGATGTACATGAGTTCATCATCACCGCGGTATTTTATTCAGTTAAATACAACAATTTAAGGAATGTTCCTGTTTGAAATTAGCAACGGCCATATAAATCTGAAGATGATCTATAATGAAAATAGAAGAAATAAATTAAAATCTTCTGTAATCATATTAAATTCAATTACATTATATGATGAAACACAGACAATCAATAATAATAATCACTGATTATTATTGACTGAAGTGACATTATTCTATATGTGATTTTTGCGAAAGTACAGAAATAATTTTCTATCATTCTGTGGTGATTGATAGTTAATTGACAAATAAAACTTACTGATCTTATAAAGGGTGTTTTTTTAGAGATATAAAACTTTGAATTGCAATAAAACAACGATGGATCATTTGATTGACAAGAATTGTTTTATTCGAAAGATAATCTTGTTGCATTATATTTTGAATATGATTTCTGGCATATGAACGTCCAATTTTCGATGACTTTTTCCAACATTTGTGGCCGTATATCGGCAATAACACAGCGAATATTGTCTTCCAAATGGTCAAGCGTTTGTGGCTTATCCGCATAGACCAATGACCTTACATAGCCCCACAGAAAGTAGTCTAGCGGTGTTAAATCACAAGATCTTGGAGGCCAATTCACAGGTCCAAAACGTGAAATTAGGCGGTCACCAAACGTGTCTTTCAATAAATCGATTGTGGCACGAGTTGTGTGACATGTTGCGCCGTCTTGTTGAAACCACAGCTCCTGGACATCATGGTTATTCAATTCAGAAATGAAAAAGTTAGTAATCATGGCTCCAAACCGATCACCATTGACTGTAACGTTCTAGTCATCATCGTTTTTGAAGAAGTACGGACCAATGATTCCACCAGTCCATAAATCGCACCAAACAGTCAGTTTTTCTGGATGTAACGGTGTTTTGACATACACTTGAGGATTATCTTCACTCTAAATGCGGCAGTTTTGTTTGTTGACGTAGCCATTCAACCAGAAGTGCGCTTCTGGTAAAATGGACGTAGTGCGAGATACGTATTTCGCACAGAACCATTATTTTCGAAATAAAATAGCACTATTTGCAAGCGTTGTCCAGGAGTGAGTCTATTTATTATGAACTGCCAAACCAAACTGAGAATAAATCGCTTCTCAGCTGTTGAATCGGTCGCCATCTTCAACAGTAATGGCAACCTAAAGTTATCTACCTCTAATAAAAACCCCTTAATTGAATGTGCGTGTTTATCTTTCCATGTATGTATAAGTTTGGTCAGAATTTAAGTTTTTTTTTCCTATAATTATATTTCATTTCATCAGATATGATTCATATCACGAACTCTTTCATTAAAATTGAACTTTGAAATTTGAAAATACAAAATTGAAACTTTTAAAGTTTTTTACTGCCAATTTTGTTTTTATCGGTTGTGTTTCCTGTTTTGTAATTAGGACCTGTCGTGTGAAACATGTATGTCAAATAAATAAATTCTTTTTCAAAGCCGAAAAACACTGAACGAAATCATAGATGTGTATAATAAACATAATTAGCCGGTCTCCGTAGCTTAGTCGGTAGAACTCCCGACTATGGTGCAGTAGAACTCGGGTTCGAGCCCCGCTAAAGGCATGGGTGTTTGTGTTTGTCTATGATTTGAGTAGTTTAAATAATAAAATATGCTGGGTAATGTACATCGATTACAAGCCCAACGGCCGTTCGGAACCGGCGTTAAACTGTAGGTCCACTGAATTAAAAAAAAAAAAAAACATAATTATGAAACTTCTGTCTTGTAATTAATAAATCGAAATTGCTCGAGTTGAAATATTTCAGGCATTTGCTAATGAAAATACATCAGTTGTTCAATGAATCATACTCAATTTAACATCAAATTAAAACTAGGAGAATTGGAAGCAATTTAACTCGACACCGAATTATAATTTCAAATCTAGTCTGCATGTTGAAATAACACTTATTTTTCATTTAAATTCATTACTTATATTTGTTTTCTGGCAACTAATTTCTAGAGCAGCGAAGCAGACAAAATGAAATTACCCTGCTGTTCGAGAGTAACTTTCAGTTAGTTTTCTCGCTTTATTTATCAGACACAATGTTGCACCTCATTACATCAATTAAATATCTGCAGACTTCGAAAAAGACATTTGTTAATTGAATGTTCCAGGCGACGATGAAGAATTTTCAGAAGATTCAACACTTTTGTTGAATTCATTTTGTTTTGTTTTATTAACTAACCTACTAAGTTTCTAAGTAACATCTCAAAGTACCATCGTGACAAAAATCTGTAATCAGCTTCTTTAAAATATTTAATAGTGTTGGCGTCTAGTATCTGAAGAAGTCGTTTGTAACGACGAAACGCGTCATGCTACGTTATGAATAAAGTGTAAATCAAAAGTATTTGAATTTTAGTTTATATTCAATTATAATGGATTTACACCAAGTAAAAGCCAACGCTGTTAAATATTACTAGGTTTTTTTCATTTTTTATTATTTTTTTTGATTTTCAGATGAAAGGGCTCACTCAAACGCCAGTTAAAACTGTCCTATAATAGAGGAGCCCTTATTACAAATGTTAATTTCCTATAAACTAATTGAAGTTTAAAGGAAATAAAAAATAAAATAAAATTCCTAATTCTACTGAAAAAGATTAGATAAATACATCATGAAGAGTATCTCTATAAAAACTGATAATTATTCTATTATCGACCTTTAAATAAACCTTTTTTAATTTTTTTCTCTCTTCCTTTCTCTAAAAAGTAATGAAGTTCGGAGAGAAAATATCCAAGTTCGTCTCTACACTTTCTCTTACTAAGTTTCATTGTATCATAGCAATACAACTCTAAAGTAAATGATACAACAACGAATCGAATCCATCTTTCTATTGGCGCTTTTTCCTACATATTTATATTTTTCATATTATTTTCCCATATATGTATAGGGTGTTTTTCAAGAGGTATAGAACTTTAAATTGCAATAAAACAACGTTGGATCATTCGATTGAAAAGAATTTTTTTTTATTCGAAAGATTAAGATCTTGTGGCATTACATTTTGAATATGATTTCTGGCATATGACCGCCACGGCTGGCTCAGATGTAGTCCAATCTGGACGTCCAATTTTCGATGACATTTTCCAATATTTGTGGCCGTATATCGCAATAACACCGCGAATATTGTCTTCCAAGTGGTCAAGCGTTTGTGGCTTATCCCCATAGACCAATGACTTCACATAGCCCCACAGAAAGTAGTCTAGCGGTGTTAAATTACAAGATCTTGGAGGCCAATTCACAGGTCCAAAACGTGAAATTAGGCGGTCACCAAACGTGCCTTTCAATAAATCGATTGTGGCACGAGCTGTGTGACATGTTGCGCCGTCTTGTTGAAACCACAGATCCTAGACATCATGGTTGTTCAATTCAGGAATGAAAAAGTTAGTAATCATGGTTCTATACCGATCACTATTGACTGTAACGTTCTGGCCATCATATTTTTGAAGAAGTACGGACCAATGATTCCACCAGCCCATAAAGCGCACCAAACAGTCAGTTTTTCTGGTTGTAACGGTGTTTTGACATACACTTGAGGATTATCTTCACTCCAAATGCAGCAGTTTCGGTTGTTGACGTAGCCATTCAACCAGAAGTGCGCTTCATCGCTAAACAAAATTCGCTTATGAAAATCAGGGACAAGGAAAATCTCGTTTTGGGCCCATTCGACGAATCTACGCCTTGCTTGAGTCTATTCGTGATGAATTGAAAAACCAAAATTAGAATAAATCACTTCTCAGCTGTTAAATCGGTCGCCATATTCAACAGTAATGCCAACTTAAAGTTCTATACCTCTAAAAAAACACCCTGTATATATAGTGACTGTATATATACTGAAACTCTCAATCGAAATATTTCAAATAAAACCCTCAGAGAGCTGTCTATACAAAAGTTGTCAACTAGAACGAACCTATCACTTTCAAAAGTGAAAATTGAGTGCGCTTCGAAAAATTCATCGATCTTGTTGATTGATAAAATAGAATCAGTTCGTATTTAATCAATCAATCAATCAAGAATCGATTATGTTCAGAACGCCCACAGATCTTAGAATGAGGAGAACAACACTTTGTGAAAATTCACGTGAGCTCCCTCTATCGAAGAAAAGATTAATAAACTCTCTCTAGCGTTCTAGATTCCTACTCATGACAACATTAGTGCGAGTACGTAAGGATTCGTGGACATTCCATTCGAACACCATAGAAATCTCTCTGAAATGTGTAAGAATGGCCCCATGCCTAATCGCTGCAAATCACGCCCCGGCGGGCAAAAGGACAGCTAGTATCTAGATTCACGGATCATTCATACTAGTAAACACTAGAATAATCGATTAGGAGTTTCAGTATTTACAAGTATGAATGTTTCGTGAATCTTGAAACTATATTACTGATATATGTAAAGTATTTAATTTTTTGAGGAATTAGGTGCACAGGTATGAATAAATAATCTAATAGATAACTGTTTAATATATAAAATCAGTTTCTTTTCGTTGTCTTCAAATAATTCCACCTCTGGGAGTACCTAATAGGTTAGAAACTGAGCTGAAACTTTTTGGCCTACATAAAGATGGCTTTGCTATAACTTAAATATTAATATATGACATGTCAAGTTTCTTCCTTTCGAGTAAACTGTTCTGTTTATACTGCTTTTCCTTTTTAATAATTTTTTCAATTATTCATAAAGTATATCAATAGATGTATCGATAAGAAAATTCCTGAAATCTTAATTGCAACAAAATCCAAAAGAAACAGATTAAAACAATACAACATTGCTATGCATCAAGTATAAAGTATTTTGTCACAAAATTCACTAAACTGTGGGAAGATTACGTAGAGGAGTGAATGTGTTTTTGAACTTTAAAACATAGTTTGTCACTATCAGACCGAAAACCTTGCAACTAGCCCTCGTATATGTAGGAATATAAAAGTTAAATTAATATTCACTCAAAAATAACATATTTGTCGAAACAAATTGATTTTATCGTTGTGAAAAATAAACTATGGAAGAAATCAGACCAAATTCCGTTGTTATGGATGATATCACAAAATGTGATTAAATAAAAAGACACTAGGGAGACTTAGTACTCACCATTATGGTGCGCAACTCCAAGATCCTGTAACAGAGTAGCCGCTAAATCAGCCTTTTGTCTGGCGGACTCAAATCTGGATGTACTGATGGGCACAGAAAGAGCCTTGTACTCTTCTGTGACACATAAAGATCCCAAACTTTTAACAGCTACATCGTGTATTATCTGAAGACTTTTTTCGATTCTCTCCTGAAAAATAGGTTCTCGCTTACAATAATGCACAAATTGACAGTAGTATCAAGTAGAAACATGTTGAAACCTCCAAGAAATGATTTTGAAGCTATATTTTACACATTTCAACAGTTCGGAAGTACCCACCCACAAGTATAGTGTAAATTCTGATTCCTTCTTTATACTTTAATCTTCTAAATTCTGGAGAATGTATGAAATTTACGTTTTGGTCACGGTTTTATTGAAAATAAATATGTTCTACCTTTTTCCCTTGCACGTTTCCTCCTATTAAAATTATGTAGATGACGATCAGTAGTGTTCTGTAAAGAGATGCGTTCTCCATTATTCGTCTTCATTTGTACTGAAAAAAAGACGTGATTTAATAAAGATTAATCTGACAGATTAAGAAAGATGAATATTAACACAGTTAAAATTAGAGACAAAGAAAACAATTTTCAACATTGGTCGTTGGTCGCCATCTTCAACAGTAGTGCCAACTTGAAGTTCTATACCTCTAAAAAAACACTCTTTACCAACGAATCTCTTTTTCAACATCAGATAATAGTCTTATCATTATTATCACTATCATCAATAATATTATTATACCTTAGCTCTCTATTGTAAAACAATCCGAAATTTTCAATTCTGGTTTTTATTTCTTTCAGTAGAAACTGAAGAAAATGTTGAGCTAAATCGATACTGCTCTATTTCGAACATCAAAACACAACTAGGAAATTCTATTGCAGTCAGATTAAACGGATTGGCATTGTCAACTGTATACTGAAACTCCAGGTTTGTATTTCCGGGAGGTAATTAAACAGTAGTTAGTTTGTCCAACACAACTCGATATGTTGTACGTAATAAAGTTGAACGAACATAACTTAGATTATATATTCAGAGTTCTCCATTGGTTCATGAAAACATTTCAATCTGTTTTTCATTTGTTGTGCTACAAATTGGAGAGGAAAAGTTTACTGAAAAAAACATCGATTTCTAGTTGAATCTATCATGAAAATTCTGCATAGATGTCAAACTACATGAAATTGGATTATATTCAAAATTTGGTGATGCACGAAGAAAAAAACTAGAAGGCACTGGCTTCATATTTGAAGGTGTTAAAAGAACGCAACCGTCAATTTGACGATACTAGATATCCAGTTAGAATATTTACGCAATTATTGCGTTATTTTGTCTAAATTGAAATAAAAATAATATCAATTCCTTTATTTTTCAAAATAGTTTTCTCAATTATTTTATACATTTTCCACAAACAGCCTTTTTACAGATTGTGCAGATTTCATACATTATATTTTTCACAATCATCATTGAATATGAGAAAAATTCAAACAGTTGAACTTTTGATTTACAACGTAGCATTAATTGACAGAACATCATGACGCGTTTCGTCGTTACAAACGACTTCTTCTGACGCTAACAGAATACTAGAGACTTAATAAAGATAAATGAAGATAAGATCTTCTTACAAAAGCAGAGATCACTCAGCTTAAGTGAAAAAAAATTGACAGAGAAGGAGGAAAATGTGGGTATTAGACATTTCCAGGAGCAAAAGCAGCTGGCTACTTGTTTCGCATTCAAAAATTGGCGCGCTCTACGTCTTCTCAAGAGCCATTACTAGAAATTTCATCTTCTGATTCTGAAGTAACAGACTGACAAAAAGAATTGTCAATTCCAATTGAAAGTAAACAATCCGATAGCATTAAAACTTCTGTGGGGAAAAACTTCATTGCAGCATCTATTGAAGAACTTTTCTTTAAGCAAGTCCTCCATCCAAATAATTCGTGCAGAAAAGCGAACACAGTGCGCAAAAGCAATTAAACTTAATTTGCAAAACGATGTACCAGTTCACTGGGATGGAAAACTGTTGCTGCTTTAAATGTACGCAAATGTGAAGAGGAACGTCTACCAATAGTTATTTTGATACGATAATAAAGAACAACTTATTGCTGCGCCAAAATTAGAAAACTAATCGGAAAGCGAACAGTCTCTAACAGTTTCAAATGCTATTGTTGACGGAATCTTGAAGATAAAGCACAGATCCTCTGTGTTGATACTAGTAGTTCTAACACAAGTCAAATCAATGGTGCGTGTGTGCTTCTCGAAAAGAAATTGAACAGCGAAATGTTGATTTTTAATTGCCGCCATCACATCTACTAGTTCAGTGATCAGTGTTCTGTTAGCATCTGAAGAAGTCGTTTGTAACGATGAAACGCTTCATGCTATGTTGTCAATAAAGTGTAAATCAAAAGTTCCAGTGTTTGAATTTTAGTTTGTATTCAATTATAATGGATTTACAGCAAGTAAACGCCAACACTATTAAATAAGTTCAAGTGTTTGAATTTAAGTTTATATTCAATCATAAAGATAATAATAATAATAAATTGTCTTTATAGAGATAGAAAAAAGGTATTCAATTTTAATGGATTTACAGCAAGTAAACGCCAACACTATTAAACTAAATTAAAAAAATTATCATTGACTTCATTTTGCCGCCTCCTATTCTTTGAAGTACATTGCTTCCTGTTTCTGGATTATTTTCTTGTCTGTGAGTAGCAGCTGAAGTAGACTTTTTTCACATACTCTGGTTTCATAATTTAGGAATGAATTATACCGAAAAATATTTATTTCTATGGCTTTTTGCTATAGAATCTATGAGTTTGTAGGTGTAAATCAAGTATTTTGTAGGAAACGTGAACAAAACATCTCTGATTTGCAGCTCTCAGGGTGTTGTTCGTGCTATTTGATTCATAACTTCGACAAGAAATGTTGTTTCATTATGAAATCAAACTGTCCCACATATACTCTTTTCGGTCAATACCTATTCTCACTTTGGTGAGCAGAGTACTTAGCATTTTAACATTTTTCCTGGTTTTCCTAGTTAGACAGTTAGAGTTGTATAGATATAAAAAATAATATCGTTATTATATCAAGAGAATCTAGTACGGAGTCTTCTGTCGAAGAATATATCTACTCTAGCTGAAATTCTGTACCACAAGTCCCATAAAGATTGCCTGATAAATCTTCACTGCTCACATCATCTGCCACATCTTGTTGTATATCCCTATGCCGCAACAGATTTTGACCCATTTTTGAGCTATTGAGCGGCGACGCATTTTTATAACGAATCACAACTGTTCACTTAACGAAACCAACGTCTTTTAAGTGTAATAGAAACACTCTAGATATATAACACCTTAATTATATTTCAAGTTAAATAAAAAAAAGCACCCTCATCAGTTTATAGAAAAGTTTTTTCACTATTCTTATTATTGCCGTCAAAGTTGCGTTAATCACGTCAAATTGACGGTCTTGATCGATTTACCTTGATAGGTTTACCTTTCTAGAGGTAAACAATCAAACCTACCTTCCCTTTAAAACAAATACCTACTTTTTATTACTTTGCTTTTTGTTTAAATTATTCGGAACGCACTATCGATTGTCATAGCACTGACCTTCTGGTTTGAAAGCTATATTCTCTATGATCCAGAAGTATTTCGTCAGTTCATTCATGAACTAATGGAAAAAGTTTTCTACATATTTAGATAATTCGATAAGGTCAGTTTTTGCCATGACTGTTTCCTCATAGTTAATTCACAAACTTCATATGTGTTACAGCAGTGAAACTCGTCGTAAATTCATACAAGCTTTCACGTATAATGAGACATTGTTTAAACGGTTTCTAAGTTTACAACAGTAATCCTTTTACAAAAGATAAGTAATTACCGAAGTTTCGACACGAAGGTCGCGCTGCAAAACATCATCAGCATCACATCAAAACAAACAATTCCGTGTATTTCACAGACGTGACCATATTTTTGTAGAGAATATTAATGAATATAACCACCGATTTAGATTTCAGAGTACGTGCCATTTTTAAAGTTTGTTGAATGAAATAAATACATTTCACGAAGCCTGGCAAAAATCATCAAATAATCTATTGTATACCCAGTTATTGGAAGAAAACTTTTCTAGTCCTTTTGTTTCTATGTAAATCAATTATTTCGTAAGATCCTGAAGATGGCGTTATCATATCACAAATACGTAGTAGTTCAAATATATCTTCATTTGTGTTCTTATGTAAACAAAACGTTAATTCACTACTATACAGGCTATACCTGAGAATGTATGAAGAATTCGGAATATTTACAAATCAAAATTCAGATTTCTCTTTCAATATTTACAGAATTCTTTCATATCACTTCCTATATAAATATCCTTCCTAAGTATCTCATTTAAGTTATCTCATTATCATATACCAACCATAAAAATCTGAAGATATTCAGATGTGAGAAAAAAATCAAAATGTTGAATGATGAAACAAAATTTGTAAAGTAGATGATGTTATGAAATGATTACATTTTTCCGAAACCTGTCAGGAATCATCGAATAATCCATTGTATACTCAGTTGTTGGTAGTTAAACTGTGTTTTTCTACTTGTTTCATACTTGTTAAAACATATTAGGCTGATCTACCTGTTTCAATATATGTTATGCGTATTTCCAAGCAAAAACCCTAAGGAATAGGAAGAACTCAATGGCCGATAAAATGAGTTAAAAAAGCATATTAGAGAATAAAATACATAAAGCACCATTGAGCATCGACGCTTTTCTAAAATAGAAATCTAGGTCCATGGTTACGGTTATACTGGACGATACTTCAAAGAGAAACTCGATCTGAATTACCCTCGCAAAGCTGGAGGAAGGTTAAGTGGATAGATTATCGGAAGTGACCCTTTCAGCTTCGTTCGTCTGACAAATCGAAGATATCAGTGCCGTCTTTCAGACGCACTCAGACACCCCGTGCAGCGCTCGATTTTACCACCTAAACTAAAGCCTCGAAAAGACGACACTTTGCTTGCATTTAGATTCTTAGCATAGCTGATACACTCGTCTGGTTTACTCTTATGACATCAATCATGCTCGAGTTCATCTATGACGAGTCTAATTTCGTATACACGGTACTAGGCGCTCAAGGCCCGGGTTTAGTAAACTCTAAATCTAATCGCCCAGATTCGACAAATGTTTATAATTTGTAATCATGAAATATAAATGGAAGGAGAAAATATTACAGCATTCACTCAATGTGAAGGATGTGTCAATGATGTTATCACTCGATCATTATAACATAAAAAATCTTGCATCCACGACACCTATCGGTTACTCAGCAACTAAATATTTTCTGTTATTTCACAGCTCTACATTAGCGCTATGTCAGGTCGCGGAAAACGTGCGAAGTATTGATGTATGAAAAGTTGCATAGTAACGGATTTATTTCTTAATCTTCGATCGATTTTGATGAAGTCTCGACTTCTTTGAGATCAGATTTCTAAAATAAGCGATCAATGGCCTTCAAACCACTACGAATTTGAACTTGAATAAATTTTATAGGGTGTCAGATATTTCAAAATTGTCCAATATGATAGTAAATATTTTCAATTAATTCCTGAATGTGCACAATTTATGCGTGAGAAAAGCAGCAATTTGAATTTTTTTTTCAATCTATTGTGGAATTCTTGAATTTTGAAATTATCTAGTCCCTGGAGAAAATATTCAAGATTCGAAAACAGTTTTTAGTTTCACGAAATTCGTTTTCGTTCAGAAATGGTATCAAAGAAACCTAAGACTTGTTTCTTAGAATGGACTGAACCCCAGCCTTAAGATATTTTAATAATTTCGAATCTAAATTACTTTTATTGTAGTTTGTTTTAATCTTAGTATTCAGTCGATGTGTTCAATAAATCAAGTTTAATCAGACAAAAATTACATCAAATCATCAAATTACTAACGAATGTTGAAAAAATTACACTTTCTTTTATTCTGCGAAGATAGTGATAATTTATGTGAGCGCTATTCAAAGAACACAGAACAAGGAATTACTCTCAAATTCATTTTCTAACTGACACAAAAATTCTTGTACGGCCAAATGAATGACTTAAGACGGTCCTGGAAGATATGAAGCTTTCAACATTGTAAAGAGAGTTGTCCATCTTCAAAAAAGAATTATAATAACATTCACGTTGATCCGAAACGATACGTTGTAGTCAGGTTCTTTCGCTCAAACGTTGTACCTTTTCATGAGAAAACATCAATGTGCTTTATGCTTTCAATATTCAACCTCACGTTAAACATCTTTAAATGAGTTACCATCAATTTTCGGGTAAGTATTTGAGGGAAGCTGAAAACTTGTCACATACCTCTCCTGATATACCAAATACGGAATTGAAGACCTGGAGGGTGAGGCCAAATCAACCCCTAAATTTTTAAGGGTTAGCAGCTGGAAAGACCCACCAAAATGATCTGTCTTTTTGAGAATCTTATCTTTTAGTTATAAAAAATACTCCATTAAAATTTCAAGCTGCCTCAAATACATTTTTTATTATTTGTTGCAAAATATTTTTGCACGCGTGTGGCAATGTTAAAACCCCGATTAAATCGTTTAGATCATTTTTTCCGTATTCATCAATTTTTGTATACACTGCAACATACTGAAATTGCGTTTCGCCTCAAATATATTTTTGGAAAAAAAATATTTTTAAATTTTTAGGGGTTGATTTAGCCCCGCTATTCACCAGCGAGGTTTGCAATTCCGTATTCCCAAATACGTACCCAATAATTAGTGCCAGATCTTGGACTACTATGTGTCTAATCTATAAGATGTTCTGTTGATGTAAAAATTTCAGGTACGTGCTAACTGTAGTAACGCATCTTCATAGACGATGAAATTATTTGATATGTTCTTGTAATAATTCGGCAAAAACTCAAATGAAATTGTTGTTCGGTTAAAACTGAACTTGTCTTACACCAACGTGAAGAAAATGAGGAGATTTTCATTTCGCTGTGTTCGATGGTTTGATAATATATTGCTCAGTGGTTCGTTAACTCAACGATCCATGTAAACGAGAAATATATAACCGTATACATACGGTGGGCGAAGATGAAAGGAATGGAACACGGTGATGCATGTTCTATGTGGATGCTATAAATATCTAGATTAACTGTATTATAATCGCGCAAAATGACGACCATATAACAAAGCAACATGGAAGCCTTCTTCATGAGCAGGATATTGTGGGAACTCTGTTTTGAAAAAATTCAAATTGGTATAAAATATAGTGAAGAACAAGACTTCAATTAACGGCTTATGTATTTACAAAAAACATGAAATTGTATAGAAAATCTCTATACAGCTGTTGTGTTTTCTCTGCCAAAGACTAACCATGACTCGTACTTTGAATATTCCTCCAATTACCAAAATTATTAGTAATTTAAAAGAAACTAAGTAGTTTTTTGATTTTCACTATATTTAAGTTAAAACATAACAATATTGTTACGCCAACACAGTGGCTTCATCAGATGTAGTTGATAAACTGAGTTAATACATTGTGGACTGCCAGCATTTATCCTGAAGTGTGTGGCCTTGACACTTTTTCTCTGAAATAGGGGAATTACCATAGAACATATTTCTTCTGAAGTGTGAGGAATGACCATAGAATACTCTTCTTCGATTGCCTTTTACTGGAATGAATTTAATAAAGGAGAATTATTGATTTAAATTTGATAATTTAATAAATTAATCGATTTCTTCCTCTCATTAATTTCTGTGAAAATTAATACGAGGATTCCAGTAGAAGGTGATTGAAGAAAAGTATTCTATGGTCATTCCCCACACTTCCGAAGGAATGTGTTCTACGGCCTTTCCCCTACTTCAGAGGAAAAGTGTCATGGCCACACACTTCAGGATAAATGCTGAAGTATTGGCTCAATAGATTAATGAAAATTATTAGTGTACATCTACAGAAGGTTGTATCTAACTCAATTTTGAATTGAGTATGAATGCACTCTAGGTTTATAAACAAGGGTGTTTATTTCATTTTCATTCTATATTTTTTACAATTTACAATTTTTTTGGATTGGTTGCACGACTAATTCAGGTGAGAATTCAATTGCATCTAACTGTATCTAATTCTGGTCATATAAGGTACCTTAAAGATATGTAGTCATATATTTGACACAAAAAGGAAGAATAATCGAGAAAGAGACAATAGGATAAAGAAGAACTTCGTGTTTCGTCGTTACAAAAGACTTCTTCAGATGCTTACAGAATAATCCGAAGAAGTCGTTTGTAACGACGAAACGCGTCATGCTATGTAATGAATAAAGTGTAAATCATAAGTTCAAGTGTTTGAATTTAAGTTTATATTCAATTATAATGGATTTACATCAAGTAAACGCCAACACCATTAAATGAAAAAGAAGCTCGTGGCTGAAAATCCTGAGAACATGATACATAAATATCGGCTACTTAGACGCTCAGTAACCGAACGGTAGAGTGCTCCTGTAATGCTTTAGAGTTACTTGTGCTGGTGAGCTCATTTCCACCGTGTTCTTGAGCCTTGGAATCGGTATTAAACTGTAAGTTCAATCGGAGCTTTATAGGTCTGTGACCTCCGCTCGTAGAACAAAAAGAAAAATAGTAAAATCATCAAGAGCATTGTTGCGTATAGTTGTAGATAACATCAGAATGAGTAAAATCAAAAGAAGTTTAGTAATGACTTTACGTTCTAGCATCGGTGTTAATTAATGTTAATAGTTCGCCAAGAATTTAGGATACATTTTCTAATGAAACCATTTCAACATGTGCGTCTATGCAGATTACTGCCACCACATCAAGTATTTACTGTGAGCTTTAACGAATTTAAAAAAATTTAATTTAATTTACTTTTATAAATGAATTGATAACATTCCAACAAAACGGAGTGCTTGCTTAGTTATGGTATCTCAATGAAGATTTTTGAGTAGATTTGAATTCTCTGCATGTGTCCATTTAAATATCGATTGCAATGAAAAAATTTGATCGATATTTAATGAATTACCTTCATGAAAACAATTCCGAATTATTCATATGAATGATTCGGATTAAAGACAATTTGGATTAAAGGCAGTATTGTCCCAAAGCACTACTGGCCCATTGGACACACAATAATTCAAATCACAATTGAAATTTAATAAATGAATAGCGATCTACTGCTTCCAATATTTCAAACAAGGTGTTTCAACTACGAACACCATTCATGGAAACATACAATAGTTATATATACATTATGTTAATATTTTTCTTCAATTAGATATTTTATAAATTTTAATTGGCTGTTATAATAATTACTCTAATTTTCAAGCAGAAAAATTTAATTAGATAATGCAGAAATGATTAATTAAATTTCTCAGATAACAATGGGGAACATCAATTTTGTTGTCTTAGATCTTTGAAATTTTGGTCTCTGAATTGAAAAATGTTATCAATTCTTCTCTATACGTCAGGTTATCAAACTAAAGGATATACTATATTTACCCTAAAAGTCATACAAAATGGGCATACAGAGGAAAATAAAGTGGGTACTAACCAAATATATTACAATATTTATAACATAACATAGTACTTGCCATTATCGAAATGTTCAAAAAGCATCGAATTGAAAATTTTATAAACTCTGCTACTGAGGCAAAACCTTAGAACCTCCAGCATTTGAATATATTAAACTAACAAAAATGTATCCCAAACTGAAAGTATGAATAATTTCTTTGATTTCATTTCTTTTAAAAGACGGTTCTGATACCTAGTATAATCTAGTTCTAGAGGAACGCAAGTATAAATTGCAATTCAATAAATTTTCCGCTTATTTTGGCCGAACTCAATAACACATAAATATGAACAAGGTTATACTAACCTTAATTTAATGCTGCTGCCAGTGTTGGTTCCTATCGATATATATGATGTGAACGCAATCATCAATCATCCACAGCCTGAATTTCCAACCAGAATACGAACTGAAAAACCAAATGGAATACATTTTCTATTGACCTAATCGTCAAATTCACGAATGGAAAATAAATTCAGGTATTTTGAGTTGAAATGTGCTTGAATGGTACATCCCGTGTATCTCCATGGAATAAATCAATTCTAATCGGGAGAATAGAACGCGTATGAAAATATTATTCATTCAACAAAGTCGTAGATCAAAAATAACGTTGTAATATAGGAAGTAGATGGAAATTTTGAAACCATTCATTATATGTCGACTTGTTTTTCAGTCGTTCTTTATAAAATGTAAATATATGTAGGAAAATATGAGACTGGTGAGAAAAGTTTCCAGCCTGGCCAAAAAAACAATGTTTAAAAATTTTTCCTTTTTGCTCTATTTTTCAACATAATCTTCATCAACACTGATACATTTCTCATAACGGTGTTCTAATTTAATTTAACCAGTTTTCCCAAAAGGCTCTACAAAATACTGTTTTATAGTTTCTATAACTTCTTCGTTGCTTTCAAATTTTTTACCGCCAAACCATTTTTTGAGATTAGGAAACAGGTAATAGTGGCTGGGGGCTGAGTCTGGAGAGTAAGGAGGATACGGCATCAATTCAAACTTTAATTCGTGGATAAAACTTTTTACTATAAACCTATAATAATAATAATGTATTCATTAAGCAGAATTGCTACATCATATTACAAAATATAGTAATAACGATTCAATTAAAAATTAAAATAATGAAAAGTAAAATACTGTGAATTAAGTAAAATACCAATATATGTAAATAACATAATACAGTAGAAAAATAAAAACGTTATACTTAGCACCTGAATTAGAGTGACTTTAAACTTTACTGCATTTGGTTGAGATGGACGTTCTCAAAAGTCTTTTAAATACTTTTAAACTTTCACAGTTTTTTATATGTGCAGGAAGTCCATTAAATTCAATTAAACCTTTATACAAAATAGATTTTAGCTTTTGTGTGGTGTTACATTTTCCAAGGATAAAGTCTGTTTTGAATCTCGTATTATAATTATGTACATCTTTAAATAATCGAACTCTATTACTAATGTAGGTCGGTAACATATTTCTTTTCAGTTTAAAAATGAACACTTGTACATTAAACACAACTCTTCGGCTAACAGATAACATATTTAACACATTAAGCATGGATTTGACAGGTGTATATCTATTACATTTTAATATAGATCTCATAGCCCTATTTTGTATTTTTTCTAATCGACTTATTTGATATTAAGGACAATTAAACAATAAGGTACAACAGAATTGTAAATTGTACCTCGTTCAAAAGTGGCAAAAAGTCTGCGTAGTATTGACCAGTGATAGCCTTACCCATTTATTAGATCTGTCCACCTTGTTGGAAAGCGCCCACGCGATCTTTTGCCCTCGACTTTCCCTTGGACCACCAATCGTTCGATAGAGTCTTCGTTTCGGGGTATATATCCATTGAATTTAAGGATTCGCAGCAACACAGTCGACGATAACCTCTCTTTGATGTTTAGCTACTTCAGAATCCAGACGTTGGTTCGATGTCCACAGGATTATGAGAAAGCGTCTCCAGCACCACATTTCTAAAGCATCACTTTTGCGACGATATTGCATCCTCAATGTCCATGTCTCAGTTCCGTACAAGAAGATTGGAAAGACTAGGCATTTCATTAGTCGAACCTTTGTGTTTTTGGTTATTCTGCTGTTCCCTCAAATCTTTGTGAGCTTTTCCACTGAAGATCTTGCTATGACGCAACGCAGCATATTTCGTCCTCGCAGCTGCCAGCATTTGAGATCTTGGAGCCAATATATACGTAGCTGTTCACTACTTTATATCCCGCAATGTTTTGAACGTTCACCTGGTTGTTATTAGGGCGGTTCACGATCATAATTTTGGTCTTATCGCGGTTTATAGCGAGTCCAAACTCCGTAGCTGTGGTCTTCAGACGACAAAGCAGAGTCTCTATGTCATCTTTGAGGCAAAGAGAGTGGTATCATCCGCATATCGTAGATTTGACAATTTACGGATATGGATATTCCCTTGTCCCAGTCTTCGAGAATTATCCGCATTATGTTATTCAGTATATATATATATATATATATATATATATATATATATATATATATATATATATATATATATTTTTTATATATATAAACACCTCATTGAACGTCTCTATGAAGATGGCACAGCCGCCGTCCGAATGGACGGTGTTGATTCCGAACGACTTAAAACTGGAGCCGGCGCCGGCGCGGCGTCAGGCAAGGTTGTATATTATCTCCGCTATTGTTCAACATATTCACTGAATACACTTTTACGGTAGAAGAACTAAATTGCGAGACTTGGTTTTATTTACAGGTTTTGTTTCTGGTTTTATTGTTTTTGATACGATAAAGGTTGTAACAAAGTGGGTTCCTAAAAGTCCTAACGTAATCGCAAAAACTATTGTTTTTTACATTATCTTCTGCCTGAGTAGGAAAACCAATAGTAAATCTTCTGACGAAATATTTTATGGAGATCTCTAACAACCAAATAGTTGATAATGATTATTAATTGCAATTTGTTAAATGATGCCTAATTCTTCGAAAGGATACCTTAAAAAACTTCAGGTAATAACCTTTAGTTCAGTAAAGTATGTTATTCAATATTGAGAAATTTAACTCAACTTTATTCGTTCTTAGAAATCGTAGTTGTATAATTATTCGTATCTTTTCCTACATTCTTAGTTGGTATACCTGACTTAAGAAATTGATTTTCTATGTTCATTTCCAGGTATACGATTTTTTTTTGAAGAATCGTAAAGCTGGAAATGAACTGATGTTGTTAAACATCAACATAGAACAAAACTAGTTTGTTCTGTGCGCGTAGCTGTAAGTATTGTGTTTGTAAAATTACACCTAGTATTAATTCAGCATTTAATGAAGAAGTAGTACCTAGAAACGTCGTCAAGCGTATTTGTATTAAATTAAGAGAAAATTCTAAATATTGTTTCATTGTGGCTATATAAAGATTTTAATTAATAAGAGATACCATCTGATCAACTAAGGTAATTCTAATAAATATATTCGGAAAACAGTGAATCCGCTAACTCTCCATTGTACACGATACTCTGCGCAGGAAGTTTTCCTAACTTCATAATTCAATATCGAACTTGAGCAACAGATTTTCCAACTTACGATCCAGTTTTCGAAGTAAACTCGGAAAATGTGGGGACACCCTCCATGGAGATTTCGCTGATAAGATATGAACTCTTTTTTACTTTGCTCATCAATATTTCAGACTGGAGCACATTATTTTTCAAGAACTTATTTCAACTTCAAGATGTTCTCTAATTTACAGATGCGCTCCACGCTTTTGTTGAATATACGATGAAAGAAGTTTGAAAAGTGAAAACCTCAAGTTCAGCAAAAGTGTCAACTTGTCAAAATGGATTCTACCTTGAAAATTAGGATATTTTCTCTGATCATCCCTGGATCAGAGTGCTTTTTATCCCTTTGTTGAGCCCGAATATTTTTCAATAAGTGTTATCGTTAGATTCCCATTGGAACTTCTGAAATTCGTCGAAACTTAATGGAACAACTTGTTAGGAACTTCTCATATATTTTCATTTGTTGCAAGACGAAAAGTGAGGTTAGCATTTCTTTGATATTATAGCGATTGTGCTATATTATATGCGTGGAAATATTAAACGACACTTGTATTGAGATTACATATTTATGATAATTTACAAGGAATGAACTATTCAACACGTGGTTGTTGTTGTTACACGATGAAAGCGAGAGTGCCAAATTGTTGAACATAGATATGACAGTCAGAGAAGAGCTCTGAGAGAAGAGAGATATTGTATGGCCTTTTTATATGTTGACAGTTGATGGTGATAACAATGAAGACTTGAATATTTATTAATTAAGACACTAGGTGTGTGCCTCGTTTCTAATACGGAAGAAATTAACATACAGTGTACGTTATTCAATTTGATTAGTACCCAAATTCTACTGCGTATTTGGTAATTAGCGTATTGTAACACTCCTGTCAATTGTCAGTTTAGATGACTCAACAAACATGTCTATTTGAAGTTCTCGAACTCCAAAAAAAATCATTTATGCTCACTACCGAACAAAAGATATTGAAGCAGATTATATTGGGTGATGATATTAAATGAATCAGTGTATAGATAATGCTTAGAAATGTTCTCAGATCGATGATATTTCTGTGTACATGTCTGAAGCTGATAACCTGTTGCATTTGATAGATAATATGAAATATAGCGAATGCGAATTAAAACAGAAAAAGCGTCCAATATGTGAGCTTTCTGAGAATTCGAGATTATATTGCTTGATGAACGGAAACGAAACGGAAAATCGAAATGTCATTGCATCCCGCATAATTTGACAGTAGATATTCCTAGAAGGCTTTGGCGTACAATAAAATCCAGGTCACCATGATTTTCCAGAGAAAAACTCGTGGCCAACTTGAATGCGTGAAAACATCGATTTGCTCAAACATTCAGCGGCACTCAACAGGTGCATCCTGTTAGCCTCCGCTTTAAAGTCCTTTGTGAATTTGAAATTGGAATTCTCTTCATCCAATCCACTCATTTACAAACTTCGAATCAGATATCAATAGTTTAACTTTAAATTGCAAACTTTGAGTTTGGAGAGTTCTGAGATTCGAAGATGTAATCGAAAGATTATGCCCTCGCGATGAAGAGTAACAAGATCGAAACCTTCAGTCAGTTATTCTATATCAATTCACATTCATACCACATCTATAATTTTCAACTATAAAAGATTTTCACCGCGACATAAATATAGGAAAAAATTATAATATATAAAGGAATATATATATATATATATATATATATATATATATATATATATATATATATATATATATATATATATATATATATATATATATATATATATATATATATATATATATATATATATATATATATATATATATATATATATATATATATATATATATATTTATATATAAAGGGTGTTTGAGGTATAGAAATTTAAATTCCAATAAAACAACGATGGATCATTCATTTGACAAGAATTTTTTTTATTCGAGAAATAATCTTGTGGCATTACATTTGAAATATGATTTCTGGCATATGACCGCCACGGCTGGCTCGGATGTAGTACAATCTGAACGTCCAATTTTCGATGACTTTTTCCAACATTTGTGGCCGTATATCGGCAGTAACACGGCGAATATTGTCTTCCAAATGGTCAAGCGTTTGTGGCTTATCCGCATAGACTAAAGACTTTACATAGCCCCACAGAAAGTAGTCTAGCGGTGTTGAATCACAAGATTTTGGAGGTCAATTCACAGGTCCAAAAAGTGAAATTAGGCGGTCACCAAACGTGTCTTTCAATAAATCGATTGTGGCACAAGCTGTGTGACATGTTGCGCCGTCTTGTTGAAACCACAGCTCCTGGACATCATGGTTGTTCAATTCAGGAATGAAAAAGTTAGTGATCATGGCTCTATACCGATCACCATTGACTGTAACGTTCTGGCCATCATCGTTTTTGAAGAAGTACGGACCAATGATTCCACCAGCCCATAGAGCGCACCAAACAGTCAGTTTTTCTGGATGTAACGGTGTTTTGACATACAATTGAGAATTATCTCCACTCCAAATGCGGCAGTTTTGTTTGTTCACGTAGCCAATCAACTAGAAGTGCGCTGCATCGCTAAACAAAATTCGCTTATGAAGATCGGGAACAAGGATAATCTCGTTTTGGACCCATTCGACGAATCTACGCCTTGCTTGATGATCGTTTGGCTTCAATTCTTACACGAGTTGGATTTTGTAAGCACGCAAGCCAATATTCTTCCGCAAAATCTTCCATAAAGTGGATGGAGACAGATCCATTTCCTGTGCTCGATGGCGGATGGACTCATTCGTGTTTTCCTCAATGCTACGCTCTACAGTAGCAATAGCTTCTTCTGTACGCACCGCACTGCGTCTCTGGGGATGCGAGTTATCAATAGGAGTAAACGTGGTGCGAAAACGTTCTATGGTTAATCGAATTAACTGCTCTGATGGACGATTTTGTCGACGATAAAATGTCTTTCCATTTCTGTCTTAACGGATATGTAAATAAACAAAACTATCGCATTTCGAGTGATGAACAGCGACATGCCATACAAAAATTACAGATGCATCCCGAAAAAACAACAGTTTGGTGTGGTTTATGGTCCATTTATGGTCTTTGTGATCATCCGTCCATTTTTCTGCAAAGACGACCGTGGAAGAAACGTTACCGTCAACGGCGAACAATATCGAGCCATGATACGCAACTTTTTTCGCCCCAATTGACCGAGTTGAACTTGGTTGACATGTGGCTTCATCGAGATGGTGCCACATGCCACACAGCTCGTGAAACAATGGACATGTTGAAGGATGAATTTAATGAGCAGCTTATCTCTCGAATTCACCCTATGAATTGGCCTCCAAGATCATGCGATTTGACGCCTCTGGATTATTTCTTGTGGAGTTATGTAAAGTCGTTAATGCATGTGGACAAGCTGAACTTGATTGAAGCCTTACACGCGTAATTCTTGGGATACGAGCCGAAATACTCGAAAAAGTGACGCAAAATTGGCCCTTTCGAATGGACCATTTGATACGGAGCCGCGGACAACATTTACATGAAGTTATCTTCAAAATGTAAATGGCAAAAGCCAAGTTATCAATTTCAATAACAATTTTTAATATATGATGCAAATTGAGTGTTTTATTCGATTTAAAAAAAACTACGCTCAAAAAATTACAATTATATATATATATATATATATATATATATAGCAAATATTATGTGATCGAAAAAAAAATTTTGATAATTAATCATCCATTATCGTTTTCAGAATCAAAAATATGTTATCAAACCTATCCAACACAACGGAAGCGTCATCACTCCATCTATTCAGTGAAGTAATCAGTTGATTATATTTCATATAAAACTCCCCTCGATGTTTTTCGTGAGGATTTTGCTCCGTAGAGTCTTGTGGTTCATACTACATTTTCCTTATGACACGTAAAAGTTTGCCTCTGGGTAAATCTTCAATCGATATCTAGGACATGGAATATTTTTTTATGCCGCTTGTCGGGCTTACATCATATTATTTTATAAATTGGAAAACCGGATCACTGATGGCTTAAGTTTTCCTTTTCTATTTGCCATTTTCGTGAGTTTGTAGGGTCCTCAATTACTTCTTTGAGTGAATTTTATTGATTCGAGCTAATTTTATTTTTTCGTATCTCTTTGATCCTTTTTGGGTTACTTCTGCCAGTACGATAAATATGAGAAGGGCCGAAAATTAGGTCAATTTACGCGATTTGAGAAAAAGAAATATTATGAGGGATGATTTGGTGCTTCATATCAAAATTGCTTCGCATAATGTTGGACTTTAAATTCAAACATCAACCTTCAGTCCTTTCTTGGGTTACTTTTTTCAAAGCAATGGGTAATTTAGTAACTCATCGACCATAGATTTTTGTCGTTTCGACTTGTAATTAAGAGAAACAAAGTTGGGAACTTGAATTTCAACACAAAATCTTCTGATATTCACGCTAAATCTATGAGAAATGTAGAACCTGAGGTCAATTCACACGATTTGACATCGATAATTCTATACATTATTTTGACGAGGAACTGATTTCTTATAACTGACATTGTGTTCAGTGATATACGAGTATTGTTGGGTAAATCGTGTAAGGTGGAACCATTTGGGTGAGAGAACCCATGCTGAGAACGGATTGAGCATCGAAAATGATTTTCTGAAACTATCAAACTCTCAAGTGAATAAAAAATAAGTTTAAACTTTTTTCTGTATTCAAAAAAATGTTGTATAAAAAATTAATTGTACTCTGTCATCTATCTCCATTTATTCGGGTATTGGACAACGCATTAGAGAAGACACAGCCACAAAATCCGAATCAAACAGAAATACTTAAAAGAGAAAACAACAAAATTCATCAAAAGTTACTAAACTAGCAAACAGACATTATAGCACAAACTTATTTCAATTGGTTTGGCACAAAACACTGCTAAGTTACAATTTACCAATCATTGAAGATTATTCTCATTTTTCCTTTCAAGGGTTTTTCGAGGAACACCTACCATTTTTTTTAAAGTCACATTTACTGAAGAACTATTTTTGATCGTTTCAATTGCTTGCTTCGAATCATTTTCAGTATAATTTCGTCGATTTGGGATTTTCCTTTTGCATTCAATTGGGATTATTTATAGCATCAAATGGTGAAAACCTGTGAAAAAACCGTTCAAAGGAGGAGGCTATCCAAAATGATAAAGAACAGATGGTCAATCCAACAAACAGCACTCATGAATACTTTCAATCAATTTTAGAGATTCCTCCGTTATTTTCTATTATCTTTTAGAGGTTTTCCTGAGTAATACCAAGAAACATCGAGTAATGTTTCTGAAGAACCATTTTTGACCGTTTCAATTGCTAACTTTCAATCATTCTGAGAATAATTTCGTCGATTAGGGTTCTTTTTTTTTGTATTCAGCTGGTGTTTCTACAGTTATTGTGATATCGTAGAAGGTATTTACACAATTTTATTGTAAAAGATTGTATTCATGCACTTCCGGATATGAATTCGTCGGATTTGAGTTCGTACCTACCTCTGGAATAACTTAAGCGCCCACTTAAACCACTGCTATTTGTTCTGTTCTTAAATGATCTGGTGGATAATATTCACTCTCCACATTTGATGTCCGCAGACGATTTGAAACTATATCAGCAAATTAGATCACAGGACAACTGTGTTCAACTTCAGCTCGCGCTGGACCATGTTGCTAGTTGGTGTGAGGACAATTATTTGAGTTTAAATGTGTCGAAGTGTAATGTTGCCTCTTTCACAAGGCAAAGAGATCGAATTGAATGTGATTATAGCGTCGGTGGTCAAGTTATTTGTCGTTCTGATAAGGTGAAAGATCTTGGTGTAGTCTTCGATCAGCTCTCATTTATGCCACACACCACCCAACTGATTTCATCTGCCTCGAAAATATATGGACTCGTTTTGGGCAATGGCAAATATTTTAATAATTCCTCAACATTCGTAGGACTGTTCAATACCCTTATCCGTTGCAAGTTGGAATATGACAGTATAATCTGGCATCCTATTTAAACTTGTCACCAACGCCATCTTGAAGCTATTCAGAGAAGGTTCTTGAAATTCTTAGTTAGGTGGGAGGATAGAGTTTATCTATAGAGAGAAGTCAATCATAACGAATTATTGAATCAATTTAGTTCAATCTCATTGCAGAGCAGGAGAGAAACTTTGTCACTCAAATTTTCATACAAATTACTGCAAAATAGTATTGATTGTCCTCTCTCTTGTCCGCTTTGAAATTTCGTGTTTCTATGCAAAATTCTCGTAATACAGAATTATTCCACCTAGAGAATCCGAGGACCAACTCCCTAATACAATCTCCATTTGGTTTGTGGAGTCTACATTCAATAGAGTTGCTAATTATTGTGACATTCTCTTTGACTCCATAGAAATCATTATTAGGAGTTATGTGAACAAAGGGAATTGACTAAAATGAATTGATTTAGATTGAGTTCTTTGTAATATTTCATTAAATGCTATTATTTAGTTATTAGCTACTATTTTGAATTTTTTAGATCAGATTGAGTTCTTTGTTTTTAAACTTTCATTTAATTATTTTTATTATTGAATTATCCTGCATTTTAATTATTTGGTTAGTATTCAACATTATGTTATTATTCTCTGTAATTTGGTATTATACCTGTTGAGAATAAAGAACTAATTATTATTAATCAGCATCAAATCGTGAAAACCAGTAAAAAAAGACTTTTGAAGAAGGTGGCTATATGTCCCTACTGCTAAGTGGCCCTTTAACCGAAATGATAGAGATAAGATAGCAACCGAACAAACAACACCATTGAATACTTGCAACCAATTTTAAGGGTTGGAATTCTTAAATAAACATTGTACGTGCACAATTTATAAAAACCAACTGGAAATTTGCACTAATTCACTGATTGTATCATAGTGCGACTTCTATGAAACATTTTTACATGAATTTTTTATCTACTGATCGAATAATGTAATGAGGATAAAAACACTCTACTGGTGTTCCTACATGAACTACGAACTGGAGAAATAGCAGAGCGCCATAGAACATCGTCCTACTGAAATTTTGTTCGCTGGCCATCTCACCCTACTTCACCCTTGTGTTATGTATGCACCCAAATGAAGGTATAAGTCTTCATCCTCATTCCAATACACCCACGTGAACAAGTTTCGACAAGAATATTGCGGAGTTAATAACTTCAAAGTTTCGGAATTCAGGAAAAGTTCTCGCGTAATATCGCCTACGAATGTTTTGAGTGATTCTGGAATACCTCGCTGAAAGTTATGAACTTTAGAAGACCAATTCCGATCCATTATTTCAGAGAATTGTTCAAACAGAAATCCTCTAAATTATACGCAAGTTTATACCTATGTTAATATGTAAACTGCTATTTCTTAATGAAATTTGACAAGTTTTCCACTTTGAAATGTTACAGGTAGACATCTAATTAAAGTAAATTGAGTAAGCTTGGAAAATAAACAACGTTATGGATTTTCGCCTGTACGTTCAGAACGCAGTATGATGGGTATTACTTGGTACACGTTCTGCTGCTTCAAAATTCACAAGAAGGGCGTAATTCTCTATTATTCATCTGTTATTTTCGCTTCTTTGGTTTATCTCACTCTGGAATTTTGTACCGCTCGTGCATCTTTCACTGGTTTTATTCCATATTTTCTCCATTACGGTTTATGATTTTGCCTAAGAAAACTTCGCATCGTTTAGGGTAAAGTTCATTCTGAAAAATACGAATTGAATAATCGAAACTTGCGAATTAGAAACCACCTGTTAACATTCGAACTTGCAATCAACTCATATTACATAACTTTCTGGAAGAATTTGGATTCTAACGGTTATTGTGGGGAATTTTTTTCAAATTTAATAAGGGATTTTCATAGTGTTTTCATAGATATTTCATGAACTGCTCCTCTAGTTTCAGCACACTATGGTGATTTAAAAGTGATTTCAAGGCTACTTTGTCAACCAATTGGTTATATGAAGACAGAAAGTAACACTACATGAAAAACCTGGGCCCTTCACAAAAACCTCACAGGTAGATGTTGAAACTGTTGATTGGACAAGCCTTGTGGATTCCGAAAAGGTGTTACTTCCACCACTTCTCATTGATTTGGAGCAGGCGAAACAATTTGTATTGTTTCGATGCAATGTATAAAATACGAACAATGTATAAGCCATTGGTAAAAGAAGGGGTTTCAGATAGCTATTCCTATAATCTATAAATTCCAGACTGGACTGTGATGAATGTCAGTCATCATATGTGGGCCAGACCGGAAGATGTTTTGAAACTAGGCTGAAGAACACTTAAAAAACGTACAATCTGCTTTTCGGGAACATCTAGAGTCGACAGGACATAAGATCTCACCCTGTTTTGAACCTAATGTTCTCCATTACTGTGAAAGAGGTATGAAAATGAACTACTTGGAAGCCATGGGAATAAATAAGCTTTAAAAATCCGATAATTACAATCTTCTCAATGACCAGTTAGACCTAAACCACTCCCCACTGTTAAATCCCTGAAATTTTGGAAGTCCTCACCTCTATATTCTATGGATAACAAATATAGAACGAAGTTGATATTGATGTGCCATATTCTAGCACATCCAGGGACCGAACCATAGAACATACCAAATTAAGGGTGTATTATGTGGTCCGAACTGATCTGCAAATATTCAAATGTTGCCTTTGTAATATGTATTCAGTCTTGATAATGCCGTAAACAGCGAAGATAATCGGATAAAGAATTGTTCAGTCAGTGATTTTTAGACAAGTATTTCTAATAACCTCTCATTTAAAATGAAAACAAAAGAAAATGTAGCATTGTCATCTTTTGAATTTGTTGTAAATGGTTTCCCAGGAAATAAAACATATTCAGACAATAAAACAATCATCTCAGTCTTTATTGGGTATTATATCTGTTGAGAATAAAACTTATTATCATTATTATTATTATTATCGCAGACATTCTCGACTAAGAATCTAGACCGTAATATGACCATTGAAGCTCATTATCTTCAAGTACATCCTACAACCCTGCCAACGTTGGTGTACCTAAGTGAAGTGCAGGAAAAAGAGTCCACCAACACATCAAAGAAATGGAAAGAAGACATCAGGAAAATGGAACGTCTACATCATAGCGGAAGACTCCTGTATGTTAGAAGGAGATTCTTCTGACCAGTTCACAGCCGAAACAGCAGTGAAAAAAATCAACAGAAAGCGAAAGAGGCGTTATGCGGACTTATAGGCTCAAACAGAAGTGAAAGCGTACTGAAAATTTAGTTTAAAACATGACAAATGAAATAAAAGTTTATAACTTTGGGAATAATGTGAAAAATTGCGTCAATTTTGTTATACTATAAATGAATTGCATCTTTCAAATTAACGCTGAAAGTTCATATAATAATTCAGTTATCTAATTTCAAACAACTTTGAAAAAATTTTTTCTGTAGACCTGTGTAATAGAATATAAATAATTCAAGCAAAAATTCTGAGCATTACGATTCTGAAACCCATACAAGAAATCGATAATTTCCCAATTTATTTGTATGTTGTTCAAGAACAAACTCGATGGGCTGTCTGTCGTCAGTGAAATCGAAATTCAGGAAAGCGATTGGACGGTTCAATTTCCGAAGCAGTCGGTGAAACATTGAACGATTTTGTCTCCAGTAAGACCAACTTGAAATGCGTACGTATTGAGGAGCATCAATGAGTACGGATTTTCATTTAAAGACTCAAAACGGAACGGAAATTTTCCAGGAAAGCGTAGTAATGAGATTTTCGGGTGTTTATTGAAATTTAACACTCTGGAGAATTCGAGGAAAGTACGATTGATTCAATCGTAAAGAGCTTTGAATATCTGATTTAACAGAGAATTTCTTCTTTCTTATTATCAACTCAGTTGAATAAACGTACCATAATGTTTATATAGATGAGACTTATTCACATGGTTGGTCAACAAAATACTTCCGTTAATAATTCAGTGTATATATTTATATATATATATATATATATATATATATATATATATATATATATATATATATATATATAAGAACAAGGTTTATCAGGTTGAAAATGGAGTTAAGGAATTTACGGTTTTTAGCTGAGAATTACGTTGCTTGTTTTTGTAACAGCCGTTTACATATGTTTCAAGCTAATTGGCTATCATCAGAACGGCGTAGTTCAAATTATTAGATGTTCAAACTTGGTTTGATTGAAAAGAAAAAGACACAGAACAATACAACACAAAATTCCACGTGAGAAATCTACATCATTTTTGGTTTGAATTGAGTATCTTGGGTACGAGCTATTACAACTCTATTTTTAGACTGAATCAATGTCTACCTGCGATGAGATATTTATACCTTCTAGAAATTTTGTATCGAAAATAAGATAAATTAAAAACAAGGTTTATCAGGTTGAAAATGGAGTTAAGAAATTTATGGTTTTCACCTGAGATTACAATAACACCTACAATAAAACAAATTGTCCGAATACGAGCCAATGAAGAAGACTGGAATTTATAGATTGGACTGTGAAGAATGTAAGTCGTCATATGTTGGCCAGACCGGAAGATGTTTTGAAACTAGGCTAAAAGAACACGTAAAAAACGGACCATCTGCTTTTTTGTAGACAGGACATAAGATCTCACGTTGTTTTAAACCTAAGATACTTCATTACTGTGAAAAAGGAATTAAAATGAACTACCTGGAAGCCATGGAAATAAATAAACTTCAAAAATCCGATAAATTCACTCTTCTTAATGACCAGTTAGACCTAAACCACTTCCCGCTGTTAAATCTCTGATAATTTGGAAACCCTCACCTCTATGACGGAATTTAAGGTGGTCCGAACAGATCTGCAAAATATTTATAGGTTGTCTTTGTAATATGTATTCATTCTTGATAATGCTGTAAAAGGCGAAACTAGTCGAATAAAGAATTGTTCAGTCAGTGAATTTTAGACAAGTTTTTATTATTACCTCTCATTATCAAAATTGTTATTAAATTATAAAATTATGAATTATTTTTGTAGTGAAAATTTGAGAATTGAAGTAACCTCTAAAAGTTTCTGAACTCGACTCTCGACTGGGATCCCAATAATGTTAATTAATGTTAAGAATGTAATGTAATGTTAATTCTCGAATATATTAGAAGCAATATGTATTTATGTATATATGTATTTACCCTAATCCGTAGCAAGTTGAAGTATGGCAGCATGACCTGACATCCCATTTACACTTGCAATCAACGCCATCTTGAGGCTATTGAGAGAAGGTTCTTGAAATTCTTAGTTTGGAGGGAGGATAGAGTTTATCCATAGAGAGGATTCAATCATAACGAATTATTGAGTAGATTTATTTAATCTCATTTCAGAGCAGGAGAGAAACTTTATCACTCAAATTTTCGTACAAATTACTGCACAATAGTGTTGATTGTCCTCCTCTCTTGTCCGCTTCGAAATTTCGTGTTCCTAGGCATAATTCTCGTAATACAGAATTATTTCACCTAGAGTGAAAAACTCCCTTATACAAACCCCCATTTGGTTTATGGAGTCTACATTCAATGAAGTTGCCAATAATTGTGACAATCACTTTGACTCCATAGAATTTATTATCAGGAGAACAAAGAAAATTGACAAAAATAAATTGATTTAGATTGAGTTATTTGTAATATTTCATCGAATGCTATAATGTAGTTATGAGTTACTATTTTTTCAGATTAGATTGAGCTCTTTGTTATATATTTTCCATTTGAATTATTTAATTATGTATTCAACATTGCTATTATTTTCTGTAATTAGGTGTTATACCTGTTGAGAGTAAAGCACTTATTATTATTACTAAGTAGTAGTACTTTGAAACGCTCGTTATGCGTATTGTTATTCGATATATGAGAAAAGTAATTCAAACATCATTTTACTATGAGAAATGCTATTGTTATCATATCAAATAATCTCCAATGAACACGTCTTATATTCAAAAGTAAAGGGACTGATTAAGAATTTCTGTACGAATATATTTCTGTGAATGTTCAGAAGACATTGGTGGTTTTGTTAGAACCATTGAATCCTTTTAATCGCTTTCTATAAGAGATCATGTCGTAGAGTTCGAAAGGACGGAAAATTTCCCTCCTTCCTCCAACTTAAAATTCAAGCCTCGAGGTAGGAATAAATATTACTTCACATTTACAATGATACAACCAATTTTCTCCAAGAATATATCACGTCCCTTCGAATTGCGGTATTTTAACGTAATGACGAAATAAAACAATACTGTAATGTATTATTAATGAAACACTGAAAATTATTCGTTATATAGATCGGAATGCGTCCATCTATTCATCTGTGCTCGTGACAGCCTCTTTTGTATTTCCCGTTTAATTCCTAAGCCCTCTAGTTCTGAATTTAAATTAATTTGAAAATTGTCAACTCTGTCAAGGAATTCGAAGAGTGTTCAAATGACAAGCTCGACCGAATTCTATTTTAGTAGGGTGGAAGTCTGTAGAGAATGACACCATTAAGCCGGTAATTTGTGACCGAAAACTGTTCAATATTGAATTTATCTGATCGCGGACTCTACGGTAATCTTAGTTCCTATGTAAAGATGCTTCATTTCAACTTGACAACAGTGAGTTTTATTATCTTGCTTTTATCAGTTCTCTATAGTGTTCACTGAACTGGTTATCTTCTTCTTCTTCTTCCAATTAGGATTTCCACGGGAAATCCAATGGGCTAGCTACAAGGCTTTTTGCCCAATTCCAGTCGGCTACAGATGTGCCTCCACTAAAGGAGGACTCTTGAGGAGTCGATACATATCCTGGGTTGATTTAAATATCAAATATTTTCTTGCCGTCATATATTTTTTTCAATTATTCTGATGAATTTTCAAATGCTGGTTCTTCGTTGTCTTATGGGTTTTCTAACCTTGAAGGAGGGGTAACATTATTTTTGTTACATAAATTGTTATACATATAAATAATGTTATTGTAGTAACATCATACTGTGACTAACATTGTATACTCTTGATAATGGGTATTATCAAGATATTTTTATCTTGATATTTTTCCGCCCGAAAGTTGTGTAGAGCTTTCAATATATCTAGTGAAACTTAATCAAGTGCGTTAATTTAAATTTTTTTCGAATATATAGATATCTTTATCAATTCGGAAAATTTCTCTTGTGGGATTTTCTCAGTTACCTCGAGATTATATAAAGAGCGGAAATAAATTTTTGAAAGTCGGTTTGAAATTGCTTGAAAAAAAAGGGTTTTAAAACAGTATTAAAACTGAAGAGGTTGTTTTTGTTAACATTTAATGTTATTCATATTGAAGTTACTCGTGGTTTTTGAAGCTCAACGAAATTTGAGTAAAATTAAAGAAACTCTTTTTCCTAACCGCCAACTTTACTCAAATTGCTTTTTCGAGTCATAACGGGTCTTTTTTCAGAGGTATAGCCAACAGTAATGCCAACTTTAAGTTGGCATTACTGTTGAAGATGGCGACCGATTTAACAGCTGAGAAGTGATTTATTCTCAGTTTGATTTAAGCAAGTCATCACGAATAGACTCACGCCTGAACAACGCTTGCAAATGGTGCAATTTTATTTCGAAAATAAATACCCTTCAATACAAATACACCGAATGCTCGTCATTTCATCATTTTAATATTGTGTTTTCCAAAAGTTCCAGTTTTAGAGAGGCATTCAGGAATAGAAAAGTTCGTGGACAAAAAGTTGACTTTTCGATATTCACTTCTATTTTTAAGGTCCTTTCTTCATCAGGTATAGAATTAGTTCTATACCTCATCAGAGGTATAGAACTTTAAATTGCAATAAAACAACGATGGATCATTCGATTGACAAGAATTTTTTTTATTCGAAAGATAATCTTGTGGCATTACATTTTAAATATTATTTCTGACATATGACCGCCACGGCTGGCTCGGATGTAGTCCAATATGGACGTCCAATTTTCGATGACTTTTCACAACATTTGTGGCCGTATATCGGCAATAACACGGCGAATATTGTCTTCCAAATGGTCAAGCCTTTGTCGCTTATCCGCAGAGTCCAATGACTTTACATAGCCCCACAGAGAGTAGTCTACCGGTGTTAAATCACAAGATCTTGCAGGCCAATTCACAGGTCCAAAACGTGAAATTAGGCGGTCACCAAACGTGTCTTTCAATAAATCGATTGCGGCACGAGCTGTGTGACATGTTGCGCCGTCTTGTTGAAACCACAGGTCCTGGACGTCATGGTTGTTCAATTCAGGAATAAAAAAGTTAGTAATCACGGCTCTATACCGATCACCATTGACTGTAACCATCGCCGTGACTGCCATCATCGTTTTTGAAGAAGTACGGACCAATGATTCCACCAGCCCATAAAGCGCACCAAACAGTCAGTTTTTCTGGATGTAACGGTGTTTTGACATTCACTTGAGGATTATCTTCACCATTCAATCAGAAGTGCGCTTCTGATAAAATTGACGTATTCCGAACAGAACCATTATTTTCGGAATAAAATTACAATATTTGCAAGCGTTGTTCAGGCGTGAGTCTATTCATTATGAATTGTCAGACCAAACTGAGAATAAATCTCTTCTCAGCTGTTAAATCGGTCGCCATCTCCAACAGTAATGCCAACTTAAATTTCTATACCTCTAAAAAACACCCTTCATCCCAATCGTATGTGATATCTCAATATATAATAAAGATATTTGTAAAATCTTATGACATTCCTATGCAATATCATGCAAAGGAACCACGAAAAAGTTTAGTCAAACAGATTGATTCTATTGACCAAGATAATCAATTATTTCTTCCTCCTATAAGATTGATAAAATAACGATAGGTGGTATTACAAATTGCTCTTACGCGCTATTGCAGTCGCGTCGACGTCGGACAGTGACTTCCTTAAATGTCGCGTGGAATGATATCTATCAAAAATACAATATACCGTGCAAAGGCGTAGTAAACCTACTTCTTTGAACTTCTATCCCGTCACATTGGGAGAGAGCAGAAATCGTTACAATGTCCTATTCTAGTAACCGTATCAACAACAACACGCAAACCTATCTGTATGCATAATAGACGGAATTTCCAAATTGTAGTCATTCTGTCATTATCAAAAGAGATATATGGTTGTATTGTAGTAATTTAGTGACAATCTAGTCTGTTGTATTGAAACCCGAACGAGAGCAACGACAAGAATTGAACATTATGCATCCAATATACTCATGAATTATTATGTGTTTTGGAGTATTGCTTTGGTCTATCTGTGCTAGATTTCATCACGACGACATATTGCTCATAATAATTGGCATTGTAGCCTGGGGCGGTGTTATATGAATCAAAATCTGAATTATTCAGTGATTCGACGCCATTTTTGCTGAAAAACCGTATATCTTGTATCATATGGTACACTCCACACACTATTTTTCGATGTACGACTCAAATTAATTCATCGATCAGCAGACATATTATTCTATAGTCCAGATATTAATATATTGATGTGATAACATGTGAAGGAAAACAATTCTGATTTTCAATCAGAACTCAGAACTTGTAATTAATGGCCAAAGACATTTATTATAATCTATAAAATTCTAACCAGTTGATGGTTTTTGTTATCAATGTCAAGTGAAAAAAACATTTGCCTTGCCAGTTTGGAAGAACACTGCAATTGTATGTATTACAGTAAGTGTACTATATAATAGGTGTGTTCCCTGACATTCACCAGTATACTGGCCAGTGTTCATGACGTTAGAAATAGACGCCATATTGTACTGATAAAACGGGCATGACAGTGTACATTACGGTTTTTAAAACCAGTTTTTTGGAAAAAATTATGAAATTCGAAAACCAGTTTTTTAGTAGATAATATCGGTTTTCAATATATGATTAACACTTTAAAAAGATTTTAAAATCACAAATGCAGCCAAATGTACCGAATTGATGAAGACACTTCTGCAAGCGGTTTGGTTCTTGGAGTCATATCGGTCCGATATGATTCTGTGGCGGCTCGTTTTCGTTCCTCACGCTTGTTTCTGAATAAATTCGTACTATTGTAAAACATTGCATTTTATTTTCAATTGCAGCAATTCTCCAAATATACCCGAATACCGAAGAAACTACTCGATATAATTATGAATAGTAAATGCGGAACACAGTGACTAAAAGAGGTCCAAAAAGATCTACAACAGATCAATATAAAAAATCTCGAAGATCGCACTGAATGTCGCTATAAAATCACTCGTGTGGAGTTTGAGCAATAATCAAATCGTCAACCTGGAGTAAAGTGGACAAATAAACGGAAGAAAGAGCATTCAGAGGGGATGAAGCGTTTTTGGGGGGCAAAAAAGATGAAGCAAAATTCCTAGTGATTGCGAATTCAAGTTCAGTCGCTCTGTACCGTACCGGAAATGTATGGAATCTAGAAATTGTACACAAATCCTAGGAAATTTATACAATGCTGAAGCTATTTAGAAAATGTATAAAATATTGTTACAAAAACTATTCAATACATAAATGTCCTAGGAAATGTGTACAATTCCTAGGAATCGTACATAATTCCAATATCGTATTAGGAAAAATAATTCTTTCTGTAATAAAACACGTCGTTAAAATGAGAATAATAATTTTGATTACAGGTACTCGTTGAGACAACAACGTTCAGGTAACAATCATATCGTGAAATATAATAATCTTCATATTATCTTACTAATTAAAGCTTCGAAAATCAACCAAGTAGAGTAAATATGTATATAACAAATTTTGTTAAATGATCTGATGAGATACACCATTATAAATTCATTATCACAGTTAAGCTGGGACTGAAAAGGGTGACGGACTCTCACTAGGGAGATCTGGGTTCGACTCCCGGTTAAGACATGGGCGTTTGTGTATGTAAATGAGTTTTAAAATGCACAAAGATGACGAACCCAAAAAAATATGTGAAAGAAAGAATTCGAATATGTGCCTCGAGTAGTATGTTAAATAACTGGCTATCACATGCGTAGTAAACAATAGTGTTTCTAGTTTCTTAATTAGAAGGAAAAATAAGCTTACTTTTCTGGTCAATGGTAAGCAGATCGTATCGCCGCAATGATCAATAATCACGGGAAGTGCCAATTGAAATGTTTTATATTTCCGATTGCTATTTAGGAAATGTATAGATTTCATAGGAAATGTGTCCAATATAATTTATTTTTCACATTTTCGTGCGATTTTAGGAATTACGTACATATCCTAGGAATTGTATACAATGACGGATCACAATCATTGTATCACATATATATATATATATATATATATATATATATATATATATATATATATATATATATATATATATATATATATATATATATATATATATATATATATATATATATATATATATATATATATAGGAGGAAAATAATTGAATTCATCAAAAAAAAAAATAAATGAATACCTCTTAAGTGGAAAAAATTATTGAATGAAATAAAATTGATCATTATAAGTATTATTTGTTTTCATTAGTGAAACATTTTTCGAATCGAATACAAGAGATCAATCTTCTTATTACAGTTTGATTCACCCATAGTAATTACTAATAAGGGATATTTTGACCAGTAGGAAGGGCTGTAATTTGAGTCCATAATGGGCATTCCGGAAATTGAACCAGTAAGTGGATTAGATTATGTCATTATATAAAAAGGAGTCTTCATTGAAATCAGAACATAAATTAAAGCGAGAAAAACTTTTAGAATTAAAACTCATGTTTTAATGATATATAATGAATATTTTATTTTCAGAAAAAGCGAAAACCTTCCTAGGACTTTTGCATTATCTGCAATACGTTTCGATAAACTCTGTGGATGTCTATTAGTCAAGTCAGTACGAAGTTCGTGAATTTTGAATTAATTCAACTTCAGAAACTCCGTACTTTGTTTTTTCTTTCTTAAAAACTTAAAAAAGAGCTACGAGACAATGCAATATTATTACGCTTTGTTTCTATCTGCAAGAATATGAACTTCCACGATTCAATATGATCAATTTAGTACGTTAGATTGTCTGAATCGCGAAGTGCAAAAAATCTATTACGTACCTTCATTATTTTTTGCAATATGCATAAATATTTCATTAATTCAGAATTCGTTCACGATTTTTCAATCAAATTTCATTCAAAACTGAATTTATCAAAAAGAACATGAAAATGTAGCACAACTTTTGTAGACATGTAATTACATGTCTACAATTTTTCTTATCTATAATATAAAAATGAATCGCAAAATGTTTTGGTAAGCGCATAACCCAAGAGCGCCTGGACCAATTCAACCAATTATTTTTTTAGAATGTTCGTTGAAGTCCAAGGATGGTTTCTAAGTCGGAAAAATTCGAATAATTCCCGGAAAAACTCTAAAAACAGCCCAGTTTTCCCATATAAACGTTCAGTTTTTTAACGGAAATGTAAAGTCAACGCCTGGACCAACCTAGCCAACTCTTTTATTCAAGTTCTATATATATATTCAAGTAAATTCAAGTTTCAGATATTTTGAGTGTAATTGTCAATATAATTGTTTATTAAATATTAAAATAAATTAAACTCATGGCTTAATGTTTCACGATTTATTTAACAATATGTATAGTCAACATGTTTCGAGCGATAGCTCATTTTCAAGACTTCAGTCTTGAAAATGAGCTAACGCTCGAAACATGTTGACTATACATATTGTTAAATAAATCGTGAAACATTAAGCCAAGAGTTTAATTTATTTTAATATTCAATTATGTTTCACCAAGAGTTAAGCGAGAATTCAATCTCATTAATATAATTGTTATTTCAGTCAACTTTTGTGTCTAAATTGTTGATGTTTGTGGTAAGATTTTAAAACATTAGTGCGCTTGTAGGCATTATTTTTATATTCATTTTTATTTTAGCGATCATATGACATGTATCAATTTGATAAAGGTTGAAATAATAACCGAAACGTACTCGTAATTGGAAAAATGTTAACATCATTTTGTTTTAATTGAACCAAAAAACCCAAGAAGCGAATTTTTACAATATAAATAAAATGGTTCACGATTCAGATGAATATTCAAAGGAATAAATAAATAAATATATATATATATATATATATATATATATATATATATATATATATATATATCGTATCTAATGTGTGTGTGTATCAATAATATTCATTTCACGAAAATTCAGAAAATAAATGTTCTTGATAAATATAATTTTGAAATATTCAAAAATTGCAAAATATACA
Source organism: Henosepilachna vigintioctopunctata (assembly GCA_030704895.1). Taxonomy (NCBI): domain Eukaryota; kingdom Metazoa; phylum Arthropoda; class Insecta; order Coleoptera; family Coccinellidae; genus Henosepilachna; species Henosepilachna vigintioctopunctata. Next base: position 3,119,863 of record JARQZJ010000095.1, on the reverse strand, counting down.
ATTTTAATTGAAAAATTGAAAATATCCTACGTATATAATTTACCTCAGAATAATTTAGATTTGGTCAAATATTCATGGTCAGACTTCTTCAGGTCTCTTCTTTATGTTTTCATTCAGATGCAGTTCTCATATCGTCCATATGTTAGGTAATCAACCCGTTTTCGCGCTTTTTGCTCTATTTAATTCCCAGGAGAGGGTAACACCGCTCTTTCGCGAGTTTCCACACTGAACTTTATGTTCGTTTTCCAGGGGTAGCAGGGTTGCAAGAATGAACGTGCGCAGCCGCCGTTTCGGAACTTGTAAACAGAAGTTTTCAGGCGCCCCTACCCCTTGTCGGTCGCAAAATGCCTGTTGCAATAAAGAGAATTTTGATTGGTTATTTATGTACCTCCTAAGGTTTGTAAGTGAAAGGTGACATGTACTGTTGGGAAACAATTAACATATTTATTTAATAGAGGGATTTGCTAACAAGAGTGACTTAATTAGGATAACTTCCAGCGATAAGCTAACAATGATTTTCACGAAGGTTTTGAATAATATATTTTTTATTTTTTATTCTTTATTTTCAATATATGATGGACATTCTAGAGGAAATTACTTTTTCATTTCTTTTTAAAATTTTATGATTACATAAGCCGAAAAACATGCTCATTTTAATGTTTTTAACCTTGAAATACCATTGTATAGTATAATATATGTGTAGAATAGAATGTAACGCCAAAATACACTTTACAATAATAAGATGATAAACAATATCCAGGTCGTGCGCCCAAAAAAAATATGCAATGTCGATAAGGTTTAGGTAGACACATCTTACTTTTTGGCTGGTAGTATGCTTTGATTCTTGTGGCCAAAATATGAAAAATATTGTGTTTCGTATCTCATATTTTGAATTCGACAGAAATAAGGGTAACATAAACCAGAAATCTTTAGACCAGGGTTGATAATTTTCGAATCCAAAACAAATTACAGGATAACGGAACCAAATGGAAAAGAAAGAGAATATAATAATAAAGAAAAATAATTGATTATCCATCTGAGGTAGAAAAATTTAACGGGGTGAGTATTGAGAGTAAAAACCCGATTCGCTTGATTTCCGGCAAAACTAGGAGTCATAAGCAAAAAGTGAAATCACAAAGTTGTAGGTACCTAATGAATAGATTCACAACAATATTCATACTTTATCTCATTATTCTCACATTATCTCGAAATTCATGTGAAAAATTCAAATAACCAAGTTTGTACTCATTTTCAGTGTTCATTAAAATAAACGTGCAAGGTGAGTTACTTCAAGAATATACTTACAAATTTTTTGCACTTTCTTAGAAATTTCAACATTAAATTCATAAATATAACCTCAAAAAATGTATAATATTCACATTTGAAATAGTTAACGAATATGTTATAATCAAAATTTAGGTAAAAATTGAATATATCATTCCGTTTGAAGTTTCATACATTTGTGTATTCAATTTAAATATTTCTTCAAAATTCAGTGATTTTGCCAATTAAAAATATGGCTTCATGTTCGTAAGTATAAGTGTAGAAATGGAAGTTGAATTAATACAAAAGTAATTAAGTACTTAGTTATTTCTTTAAATAATTAAAAATGGCCAAAATGTATATTGTGATAACCTATCCCTTTCCATTCTTTACTGGTTTGAAATTGGTATGATTCTGAATATTGAAATTATTGTTACTGAATTCGAAATATTAAATAATTAATTTGAAATTCGCGCCATCATACCTGTTAAGAAAATTCAAATATTCCGCAACCAATTAGAAATGGGCGCCTTTAGGTTTCCTGGTAATAATTTCTTCTTCTCACATGTGATTGCGCACATTGCTCAACATGCTAGATGAAGGGGGTGGAGGGTGGTGTATCTCAAATTCATTATTTTCACGTTAATCACGTGATGCGAACACGAGTTAACCATAAGTGAAACAATGTATCAGACAAATTGGAAGTTAAAAGTTTTTTTTTAGGGAAGTGTAACAGTGAAAACATATTATATACTTATTAAAAGAGAGCAGTTACACAAATGGAGCGACTACGGCAAATATTTACTGAAAATTATAATGAATCGCTTAATACGTTCAATTTACGATTTCACCAGTTATCGAACCGAAAATATGAATTGAAATGGGTGAGTAACAATGATATTTGGAATATTGAATAGTACTATCATTTACTAGATGGAAATCCATTATAATTAAATATGAGATAATTCATACACTTCAGATTGCAGGTGGGATATCAATTTGGCTTCATAATCTAATAATTAATTTCTATCATAATTACCAAAAGCTGAAGTGATCGTTTTGAAATGAGTTATCCTATTGATTAATTCTATTAATTGTAGATCTATTCTGCTTAACACTTGATGTCTAAATCAAGCTGTATAAGTGTATATAAGCACTAACTTCAAAAAACCTGAACTGTCAGGTCTGTATTCAAAAAATGCATATTCAATAAGTCTGTATCATGAAGCGCCATCTGTAATTCATAATAATAGTAGAAATGAAAGAAGTATTAGAAAACTTTTGAATAGTGCTGAAAGATTTCTGCAAAGCATAGGTGAACAATATTATACGAAATATGTTGGAATAATTACCAAATTTAATTGAACATCGGTTCATTTGCACATTTACCGTCATCCAAATGCTGCGACATGTATATATTTAACTATAAACTATATGAAATACAAAAAATTGTAATTTAAAACTCTCGATTACTGCGTCTTGACTGAAAATTGGTTGCTGTCTAGCGGTTGTACTTCAATTGACAATAATAAAAATCAATTAAAACATGCTTCGTTGGTAATCATCGCACCAATTAGATTTCACGCTTCTGAATTCTAATGAAACTTATGTATTAATATAACAGTAATTGGTTATAATTTTGAAAATTGGTTGCTACAAGTTTTGAAAATTATTTTGCAACTTTTATGTTGAATTACTAGTAATTTAAGCATCAATTCATTTGGAAATATTTGCTGGTAAATAGAGTTATAATTAATCATAGAAGAACCTACATCAAATAATTAATGCAATGAATGCCGTAAGTGTGTTAGAATTGAGACGTGAGTTAAACAGTTTGCTTGAGGAAACGAAAATTATATTCATGTTAGAAAAAAAGAACTCTTTTGTTTCAACAATTGTATTACTTTTGTACTTGAGAACCTGTAACCTTACCAATCTGCAACCTGTGAAATATTTTCGATTTCGTCTAGACGATATTGAAATTTGAGTGTAGAAAACTTGAAGTTGAGATCATTAAGTTCAAATGTTTCAGAGCTTTATACAGAGATGTCGCTTTCTTGACTGTAAGTTGCAATCTAAGATGTAAGTGATCGTTTTGATTGAAACAATATTTTCAGAAATAAAAAATTAACCAAATTCTATGTGAAATAACTAATTAGGAAACCATACAGTTATAGATAACAAATTTCTTACACAAGATATTTATTTAATATTAAAATATCAATTGAGTAGTTATCCGTTGATCACTGATAGGAGACTTTATTCTTTGACGATTTCTGCAATCGTTTTGGAGATTGGAATCAATGTAAATTACTATATTTATTACCATTTAACTGCCAGTCATAATTTTTCAGTCGGAAAATAAAATTGGATTTGGAAAAATTAATATTACTAAAAAGAAGCAATTGTATTTATGTATTTAAATGTGATAGTAATCAGTGTAAATATTTGTGCTTGTTATTACTGTTATTGAACTAATTTTATATTCAAATTTGTGTTTGAATCATATAATAAGAAATTATAATTTCAACACAAATTTGTCTACAATCACGATTTCATTGAAGTTTTTTTGTTAATTGAATACCAACTTCAAGAAATACAGTGTTAGGTACATCTATTCTCAGAATGATTCCATGATCGTTCACACAATTATACAAAACACAGAATTATGCAATTGTCTGATATATGAAACCATAATAAAGCATCTTATCAAATATGATAAGATTTTTTATTAATTCAATCATTCAGGGCAAAATATGCAACTAATTAACAAGACCATATAAATTACAAGGTCAAAACTGCCACTGTCAAGGACCTTATAAACGATGATAATGAAACAAAATTTATGAGTTAATATATTTTTAAATTTTATAAGACATATATGCTTCATAAATTTTCTCCACTCTTCCAATTCATTTTCTAGGAAAATACACTATAGATTAATCAATCATATTTTCAACGATCATTCCATGATATATTTATTTATTATTTGAATAGGTAAAAGTATCGAAATTCGAAAAAATTTTCATTACAATGAAAATCTCCAAGTAGCCAGACGCTTTTGCTCCTGGAAATTTCTAATACTCGCGTTTTCCTCCTTTTCTGTCAATGTTTTGTCTACTCCAGCTAAGTGAAGGGGTTGTCCTGGCTTATCTACTCTCTTTTTGTAAGAAGAACATATCTTCATTTGTCTTTATTAATTGAAGTGCATCGGCATGTGCAATAGCAAACAAATAATTTATATTTATATATATATATATATATATATATATATATATATATAGATCAAATAGATCTAGAGTTTTGTTTGCATCTTTTTGCAAATTTCTCCGAACTTGGCATAAGACTACCAGTTTCTTAACAAAGTTAGGTGGAAATTTAGTCGGTAAGTATACGTACCTATTCCCAACAAATAATGCAATGATATATGCACAAAAATTGTCCCAAAATTAATTCAATATTCAAATTTGCTTTAAATCTATATTTAAATCAATATGTTTCACAGCATATGATTTAAATATAGATCTATATTAAATCAACCATGTAATGAATGTATCTAATTGGATAAGGATTAATACTGTATTGGTTAAAATCGTTTCGAAAATTAGCCATTATTTGTCGTAACAAGTAAAGCTACTTTAAGTAGCTTTCGATTCACCTCTGAAATGAACTGACGTATCACTTCACTTCATTTTAGCCAGTTCGTTTGTCAATTGAACTGAAGCGCTTCAGTTTAACTGATCAAGGTCTCTGGCCGCTTCAGTTCAACTTACTGCTTCCCTTCAGTTAATTCAAATTTCTAACCCCTAAGTTTTATATGTATTTCACTTTTGTATTATTCTCCACTACTCTTGGTTTGTTTATGTTTTTTGGAAAACGTTGGGATTTTTTGATTACTGAATTATAAGATGTCAGATAGAGAAGACGCATTTGTGGCAAGTATACTAGGAAACTTCTAATTTCAGTCTTATAAAATTAAATATTTTTCAGGAAGCATTATTTAACGATGTCTTTGATGAGGACGATGACGAAGAATCATCAAGTAGTTCTTCCTCATAATTGATTCGCAATGGAACAATAAACTCTCTGAAGTGTGCAGTCATTTTTTATAAAATAATATATTCATTTAATTTTGTCGAATTCTATTCAACTAGATTCCCGCCAACCCAAAAAAAATAACCGAAAACAATAACAAAAACATACACATAACCTTATTTCATGTGTCAGTTCAAAATACCCCGTTCTATTCATATGCAGTGTATCACTTCTGAACTGAAGTGATATGGAAATTAACGAGGTGAATCGAAAGCTACATTGATGACAAAAAAATGTTATTGTGGGATATCCATAAGAGATAGACATAAACCATAGAAGAGTTTTCTGTTTACCTTTTCAACGTGTAAAATACTTAGTACATTATTTTGATAAATCTCGTAGGGATTAGCCTGCGTTTGCAATTAAAACAGAAAAAATTTAATTATTTACGACATCTCATTAGAAACCTCAAAAATATCAGTATTTCTCCACTATTTAATAGATGTTATTATACATATAAACCTTCCTCTTCCATTACTCTATCTATTAAAAAAACCGCATCAAAATCCGTTGTTTAGTTTTAAAGATTTAAGCATACATAGGGATATAGGGACATAAAAAGCGACTTTGTTTTATACTTTATAGTGATTTTCATTAATTGAAGCTTGAGTGAATCTTCAATGTGCTACTTACTCGTATTCATGATTGAATTTCCTTCATATTCTTTCGTCAAATAAATTTGTTTCTTCGTTTAGTGCGAACTATAAACTTAAGATAATTGACATCACCGCATTTCACACTTAATATTTCAATTGGCAAATGATATTTGACATTTCAATTGATGATGTTTCGTAAGAAGTAATTCAAATAACGTGGTAGTACAATTCGTTACTTCTCTTTGAACAAAAACATCAACGGATATCGTATGGTGACTTTTGAAATTGTTGAGGTTGGAAGGTAAAATAACAGAAAGTTTATTAGAAATAAAATCTTCATTTACATTTTTAATTTATTAAATCTAGCTCCTTATTCGAATACATTAATTTCTAATTTAAAAATTAAACGGGTTGTTTGAAACATCAAAATATAAAGACTTACATTCACTTCATTCAACATGTGAGAAAAAATTTCGAATTTGTATACAATTTTTTTTGGATTCTCATTATTTTTGATTTATAAATACAAATAGTTAAATTTAATGGACGAAGAATTTCGACGCCAAAATTGGTATGATGACGCTGGCGAAAGCCAGGAAGCTGAAGGTAACAGATCCTGCCGAATTACAGAGGTCATCGCTGCAGGTGTCGCAGGAAGTAGTCTTTTCGTGGGGGGCATCCACACATTCGTATTTTGATTTACCATCGGGGATGATGGCGCACTTCCTGGTTACCCTGTCAGGGCTTCCTATAAGTTAAAATGACATTAAATGCAAAAAATTTCACATTAAATGCAAAAAATGTTTAAACCGTAAAATTAAATAGATCTAAAAATTTTAATCAAACTGTTGGCCTAATGTTTCACAAATAAAATTCTCCTTGAGAGGAATTAACCTTTAAGCATTAAACTCCGCACTTTTAACAACTTCGTCTAAAAAGACTTTTGTCCATTCCTTTATCCGAAGAAAGTTTCAAAAAGAAGTAAATACCTTAAAAACATTAGCGAAAAATAACGGTTATGAAAAAACCTTAATAGACAAACTTATAAGAAAAAGCGTCAGAATAATCTTTTAAAATCAATATAGCCCGCAAAACCTATTAAAGTCGAACATAAATATCATTTCATTAACTGTTTACCACACCTCAGCGAGAAAATATGTAAAAGATTAGAGAAAAAGCAAATTAAAACAGTTTGTACGAACAACAGGAATATTAGGTCGCAGTGAATAATAAGAAACAGACTTAAGTTGAAAAAAATAGCGGCATTTATATCTTTTGTAATGATTGCCCTGCTTTCTATATCTGCCAAACAGCTAGGAAGTCAAACAGGTCAAAACTTGAATAGATCAACATAAAATATTTAATAGTGTTGGCGTCCACTTGATGTAATCTATTAAAATTGAATATAAACTAAAATTCAAACACTTTTGATTTACACTTTATTGACAACATAGCATGACGCGTTTCGTCGTTACAAACGACTTCTTCAGATGCTAACAGAATACTATATCTGTTACGATTATAATTCAAAAAATGCTAACAGAATACTGTATGCTGTTACGATTATCATTCAAAATACAGTATTCTGTTTGCATCTGAAGAAGTCGTTTTTAACGACGAAACGCGTCATGCTATGTTGTCAACAAAGTGTAAATCAAGACTTCAAGTGTTTTTAGTTTATATTCAATTACAATGGATTTACATCAAGTAAACGCCAACACTATTAAATATTTTAAAGAGGCTGATAACAGCTTTTTGGCACGATGGTACCTTAAGCTGTTACTGAAGTGCTATCAATTTGGAGTCAGTATTCTCTTAGAATCTGAAGAAGTCGTTTGTAACGACGAAACGCGTCATGCTATATTGTCAATAAAGTGTACCTAAATTAAAAGTTGGAGTGTTTGAATTTTAGTTTATATTCAATGAACTTAAAAGGTCCATTTTACAGAACAATAATATTACTGACTTCGCGAAACATTGTATCAGTTCTAATCATGTGATAGATTTCAATAAAACACAATGTTTACATACAGGTATGGAAGGAACACGTCTAGACTTATTAGAGGCCATAGAAATTTCCACATCCTGGAAAAGTGAAGAACTGATTGTTAACGAACAAATAGAATTGCAACTGTCCCCCTTCTCACCTTTATCTTCGAGATATAATTGTGCTTCGTTTTGTTTTTGCAGTTGATCTTGAAGTTGAGCTGACCACTCGAAACATGTCTCTCAACGTTGTTATTGTTGAGTGAAACATTAAGCCAAGAGTTTGATTCAGATTTTTATTTAATCAAGTATCACCAAGAGGTAAGCGAGAATTCAATCTCAGTTATCAAATAGATCTCATCAGTGTTGCATACTGATATAGTTTATAGGACTACTTTTAACTACTATAACATGGAGGAGCACTCATAATCTTGTTGAATCGTAGACCTCATTATTGCCACTCAAGTCAAATCTCGGAGATTCGATGGCTTATCATGTATGTAATCTGATAAAAACAGAGCAGTAGCGATGAGAGTTCAATTATTAAATGAAAAGAAACCTGTTGGCATTATAAGTTTTGTTGATTATGGTAAAGCTATGTTAAAGGAGTAATTTTAATGTTTGTCATTATTAAACTCAATATATTATATAATTACAATAGTCAATATCTAGGTTAAATTCAATATTTTATTTTAATTCGTGAAAATTTCGAGTTAACACAACTGACGAGACCCAAATGTGATGAAATTAAATCTTTACTGTTTGTATCAATTTTTGGTATGGAAATTTCTTTGGAAATGGAAGGAGTCACTAACTGTTCAAAATTCAATACATACATATTTACCATATACTTATACGCATTTAGATTAGTAATGAGCTTTCTCCTTATTTCCTCAGTAAGAATTCGTTTAATTGATACGATAAAAAATGAAATTTGCAATATTTGAAGTAAAAAACTTGTGAATAATTTGAATTCGACATAAACCATTAAAATTATTATGGTAATAAAAGATAGTTTGAAAAACAACCATGAAGTAAATAAAATTGTGGTTTTCTGGATGCGCTTCGAATTCCATTCAATCTGGTATTCGGAAGCGAAGAATTCGAATTCTGATATTTCGAATTTTTTCGAATGAGGAAAAAATGGGAATTCGACAAAACAGAAAACACAATTCAAACATTTGTATAGAATGTCTAGCTATAAAATGACATTCACAATGTACTTCATAATGTAATTCATGATGTACTAGTAAATAGGTAAAATATGAAATACAGTCCTTGTAAAAAAGGCATTGTCTTTCTATAGAATTCATAGAACAGGTAAACAAGTTCGAATGAGAATTTTTCATGTTTTATATTTCACAGTGCTACATCGAACTCAACCAAATCCACAGGAATTAAGTGTTTATTTCTTTTTCCATTCTTTATATCCATTCAATATATATCAATTAATATACAATAAAAAATATATATAATAATTTGATGAATCAATTTATATCCTTAATGTGTAATTCAAGTTGAACTTAAATCAATCCCAAAAATGAAAATTATCAAACACAGTATGAACAATGAACTGTATTCATCGATTAGCATTTATATACTTTGACGACTGGCTACCCAGACAAACTAATTACAAGCTTCTGATATTTTACATTATTGCTTTTATAGTAGTAGAAGAAAATTAGTTTAAAATCTTCGAATCTATTCATAACATACCTGGAATAGTTACAACCTGCCTAAGGCACACTTTCTTGGAGTTTGCAGCAGTAGCTCCACAATCTTGAGTGGGCCATTTTGATTTGTCAGTACCCTGACAACCTAGAGGGCATTCGTAGCACTTCAAAGCGTTTGCTGAAATAAGAAAAAATAATTTAATTCATATAAAGTAAAATAAATAGAGGAAAATTCAAAATTCATTTAATGAAACAAGTGTTCCGCTGCAAATAAATATGTTCAGGAAATCCGGCTCGAAGGACCAATTAATGTCTTGTAAATTGATAAATCAACTAATGAACAAAAATTACGTACATTATATTGTAATTAATATTGATGTCACAGAAAATATGAACTGATTAAATTATATATACTTTTAGTAAGTTTTCTAGAGGTTCGGAATAAAACTGAAGAAGTTAAGGGGGCATAGAAAAATCACTTGAGATTCTATAAATTGTGTGCAATGTCTGTGAATACTAATCTAAAGTCATCAGAATTGAATTATTCCGCCAATAATATACTTGAACCTGAATTTTATTGCAATTTTCGGTTGAACAATTCGACTGAAAAAATAAGAAAATACAACATTTTTCAACTTAATATAAACAAATAACGTAAAATATGTTGCGTATGTATGAAGTATCAATAGTTAATTGGACTTGAATGATGTCAATGTAATCACCAGTGGAGAAAAATAAGCGATTTTATTTCTTCTTTTTTAAAACATTTAATGCTAAAATGATACTACGAATGAAATTTTCCACTGACTATAGGAAATCTCTTTGTTGAATCAGGATATACTAAATTGAATCGATAAGTTGTTTGTTCGCTCTTCCCATTTCCGTGATTGGGGCTAAAGTTCCTGGACAGTCTGGCGCCGTTTCCCTTCTTTTATTAAACATCAGCGTTCGTGAAGGAATCACTGCTTATTCAAGGAAAGTGTATTGCCTCCCGTTATTTCAATATCCCTTTTAACAACCCTACAATATATTTATACAATAAATAACAATTAATACAATAAATACATATATGAAAGTGAAACTTGTCCGATATATATTGCAGAAATTGAATACTAGAAGAAAAAGTGTGATGGAAGAACCAATTAGATCAGTCATTATAATTTTGGCTATGCGGCGGATAATTTTTCCGTTATATTCATTTTCATTACGGGATGGGATAAAAAATAACATTAGCTGTTACAGAGACTTTCGAACATAAGACAGCTTCGTAGAGCATTGACAATCCGATAGATGGCGTTCGTGATTGTACTTTACAGTTATATCGTTTATTCGGACGAAATTTGATGAAATTATTGCAAATAATTGCAAAGCAAACAAATTGTTTTAGCAAAAACAAATTATAATTATGTTTCAGGCGCCATAAAATTGATAAATTTTATATATATATATATATATATATATATATATATATATATATATATATATATATATATATATATATATATATATATATATATATATATATATATATATATATATATATATATAAGCAATAGATTGCTTCCACTTCTAAAGTAAGAGAACTATCTACAAATGAAACAATGAACGAGGAGTGCTCAAGAAATTAATATATGAGAAGTTCCTAAAATACTGAATAAATCTGCATTCTTTAGCACAAAAGTAGCTAAACGGTTAATCAAAATTGTTGAAAAATTTTTGAATTATTTGAATAAATTTAGGATAATTAACCACTTAAATATATGTACTTTTGTAAAAACCTTGCCAATGAATTAGTAGCTTGAAGTACAAGTCGAAAGATTAATCATTTTTAGTTCTGGTGTTTAAATTTTACTGTTATACAGCAAGCAAGCCTACGTAATTTTATTATTGTTCATCTGAATCATCGTATTTTTGACTAAAAAAAGCTTTCGAACACTTCCTTATAGATGATTTTATAATATTGTTATAGCGATTATCCCTTTAGGAGACCTATTGAACTCAAATTCGCAATTTGTGGGGCTTTTGCTTCAGTTTTTGCATGCCAAAAACGCTTCATCCACTCAGAATGCCCTTTTTTCCGTTCATCTGTTCATTTTATTCCAGATTTTCATTCTATACACAAATGAAACTTCATAGAACTTTACTGTAGGTATTTGTTTTAATAAAGTTCGTTCTGAAGTTTTTTCATCCAAATACCGTTTCTATTGATTGTGGCCCGTAAATCTTTCTGTGAATTTTTCGTTCTTATTTTTCTATTTCTCTAATTCTTGAATGCCCGTCAATAACCATTTTTTCAGCTACGTAGACTGCTTCTGGAAAAATCTTTTTGTTATATTGCCTCATTTCTGCGCCTCTCGAAAATTATTATAGACTTTATAAAATATAAATATATCTATATAATATAGATAGCAAAGTATGTCTAAAAAATGCCGCTACTCAATAAAAAAAGGAAATAGTGTGAAAATTATTTTATTTTGCTATTAAGCAATACAAAACAAGTATCAATTACTTTTTCGAACATGAGTTTCTCTTAAGAGGTTATTGACTTCTGCAATGGGGGTCAATGAATGTAGTCGACCCACTATGGTACCTCTGCTTCGCTTCAATAATTCTGATTAAACTTTCTGATTTCGTACACACTATACAAGTTACCTGCTTATAAACAGTAAATATGGCGAAATAACTGCCTAGTCGAAGGAAATGCAGTAATAGCTTAGGAAGTAGCTTTTTTAGTTTTGAGTTGAGACAGAAAAATGTCAATTGTTCATTCACTCAACATTGAATGAATGAATAATTTTTGAAGCAGAAAATTTAACTCCCTATAAAACGGAGACAAATATTTTTGATAAATTAATATTCTGCCTAGTCCAAGACTGGTGAAAAACGAATGTTTAAGACAGATATAAAAGTTTATATTTCTTTATGATGTAGTTACCTGTTGTATTGGGATAAACCTTCAAGTAGTTACGAAAAATCACTGCATTTTTTCACTTTATTCATTCATTCAAGAGATTGTCCATGTGTGAAATATTGGAACTATTATTATTTGACATTTTACGGTATTTCATCATTTCTTGGCTTTCATAGAAGATTCTAGAATATCTAAGAATATCTATGTGCACTTAAATATCCATCGTATAACACTCAGTGTTTATCGAATTTGGATCTATTTAACCCTATATTCGTTAATTACAAATAATGAGATCATTTTTAAAACCTATACGTGAATAAAATGTCCATTTCTATTTTATCGTAGATACCGGCCATCATTTGATGTGAGATATTCACGTCGTAGTATATAGCAACGTATGTCGTTGCTCAATTGAAATTTAAAAATAAATGCAGGTGTATGAAGCAGTTAATTCATCAATCTTTGTCATTATAAAATGTATTGTATAATTTTATCCGAAAATATTCTATAACGCAAACTTTATTGTTAACTAAAATAATCAATTATTTGACTAGTTATCAACCTCAATGTGCCGATATCAAATTAATGCTTGAAATTTTTGCTCATCAGTCGAAAGTAACGAATTATTGTTCAATTTGAAATGATGAAATATCTCATCAAATTATCTACTCATGGATAGAAGTAGAGAAAGAGCAGAGATTTTATTTTGAATGGAATTTTCAGATGCTTTTGCACGATGCCTTTCAGCGAAAAGTGTCAACTTCAATTATCAAACACCAACCATGCTTGTTGGGCTTGACACAACTGATGAGTTTCTTGTAGAGCCCAACAGTAATCTGTGATGTGTTGCATCAAATGTAGGCATCGATTTCAATATTCTCTAACATCCAAATGGATAACGGATGCTTCTCAAAGTACATGTTCAAATAGCCAGCTCTATATGAACATAAACATATTGATTGGCCCGTAAATCAATCTGAGAATTTTCCGTTCTTGTTTTGCTATTTCTCTAATTCTTGTTTCATAACCTAATTTCATTTCTCTAATTCTTGTTTCTTGTTTAATAACCATTGTTTCAGCTGCGTATATTGTTTCTGGAAGAATCGTTGTGCTATAATGCCTCAAATTGGCATCTCTCGAAATGCACGTTTTGTTATAGTACGCCCATGTTAGCTTGTAAACCCTTTGGAGCTTGGTAATTTTCTGTTCATTGGCGATTCGGTTTAACCCTGATGACTGTTAACTTCTTCGAGGTATTTGAAATGGCCGACTTGCAGAATTGCACCATGTTTTGCAATAAGAGAAGATTTTTTTTGTTTTCTTTCCATGTATTTGGTTTTATCATAAGAAATTTGTAACGCGGTTTTCTGCGCAATTTTATGTAGTTTTTCTACGGCGAGAATGGCTTCAGTTCTGTTGTTTGTGAATTAGTATGTGTGTATGAGACTATAAAGGTAAAAGGATACTACCCATCTGCATATCTAATGACATACAACGCTGACATTTGCAGATAATCAGTGGGGAGTAGAATTACACACCGACAGCCTTGTAGAGTGAGAATATCGAACCAACACGCATTTAGAAAACGTTGTTAGATGAAAAGTTTATTGTATAACGTCAAACATCTACTTCCAATTGGCAAATATAAATTAATAGTTGAGTCTATAAATGGTAAGTTTCCATCTCTACCAATAAAAGGCGAAAGCAAAAAACGTTTTAAAAGCTATTCGAAGGTCATTTGACGTAGACTTTTATGTGCATAGAAAATGATTAGAAATGAACATATTTTTTGTTGATTATTTGCCTTGAACATTATCATTTATAATGGTAATGATTTCATATAAGAATGAATGGAAAAATACATTTTTATAATGCAAATATTGACATTTTTAGTGTTTATTTCCTATATTTTTTCGCGAGTATTATACAATCAACAGTGAAAGATGACTTCTATATTTAACCATCAAAATGTTTTTTCATAGTTGTCCCACATGTTCCAACATATACAATGAACGATATTTATATATTCAACTGGTTATACAGGATGCCTATTTGTTTGGCAACCAACTACCGTAACAAATATTAGTAGAGAATACCAAGTTCGCTATAGAAACGGAACACTAAAAAAGAATAAGCCTCGTACCAAATCCAGCATCTATCCACCCACCAATATGGCGGACTTCCGCATTTATCGCTGTATAGAATTACAAAATTCGAACTTCATTTCACAGATGTCTACAGTAAAGCAGCGTCACTTTGAAACCAGTTATTTCATATACATATTAACATTGTCTCAATGTCGAGTTTTTCTTCGATATGTGCTTAGAATTTGGTTGGTTATAATGGACTCGACCAGTACTAAAGAGCAGGTCCTTATTATGCAACACTGTATCAAGGCCAACTGGGTAATAATTATGCGAACAATTGTTGGAAGTTTCGCTTGAGGTTGAACTTAAAGATCAACAAATATTTAGCAGAAATCTGCTAACAGATTGAATAATAGCGTTGGAAACAAGTTTGTAAACGTTGCTTCCCATGGGTTTTGTTTCTACATGGACGAATGACCAGGAAATCTGATAAATATCTGTTTTGCATATGCGATGGTTACTTCTTTATTGAAATGAACTCGTACAATTCAAAAAGTCAAAAACTGTAATGATTACATGAAAATGATTGATACAGAATACCGAGATTCAATGCTTGATTAATGCGTGAATTGATAACCTGGTCTTAGATTTAAAATTTGGACCATTGTGAATAATTCCATGTTCACTTCTTGAATTTATTATTACAACAATCTCTCTAAAAAGCTCAAGGAGCTGGAGGTATGGCACAATCATGAATAATTCGAAAAAAACAAATAACACATGATTCAACAAAAAAAGCTGTAATTGAAAAATAACTGCTTCTTTTCGTAATGACTCATGACGAAGAATTTATTTTTGTTTACCTTAATAAATTGCGAAAAAGCTCAACGTATCTATCTGGCAATTCAGGAGATAAAAACAGAAATCTTATGGTGTGTTTTTGAATATATTATATACTTTGTTTCTCATCAACGATCTAATTACGATAAATTCTATTTCTATGACCATGAATATGGCAAATATCGGTTTTGCATATGAGATTATTACTTCTTCATTGAAAAAACTAGTACAAATCAAAAAGTTACAAAACTGTTAGGATTATATGAATATGATTAATACAATATATAAATTGAATGATTGATTAATATGTGAATTGATAACCTGAAGTTAGATAGTTTTCAAATTTGGTCCATTGTAAATACTTCCATAGTGACATTTTGTATTCATTATTACAACAATCTCTCGGGAAAGATCGAAGGGCAGTCTATGGCACATTTTTGAGGTTGAAAAGAAAACCAAATTAACACCAAAACTCTGATTCGACACAAAAAGCCCGTAATTGAGAAATACCTTTTCTTGATGACAAAGGATTTATTTTTAATATTTAATATTATTGGCGTTTACTTGATGTAAATCCATTATAATTGAATATAAACTTAAATTCAAACACTTGAACTTATGATATACCTATACTTTATTGACTACATAGAATTATTCTGTTAGCATCTGAAGAAGTCGTTTATAACGACGGAACGCGTCATACTATGTAGTCAATAAAGTGTAAATCATAAGTTCAAGTGTTTGAATTTAATTTTATATTCGAATATATTTTTGTTTAACTAATAAATTGCGAAACAGCTCAACTGATCTATATGGCAAGTCAGGAGATAAAAACAGAAATTTTGTGATGTGGTTTTTCATATATTATATACTTCGCCTATCTATTAACGATCTAATGACGATAAATTTCATTTCCAACATAGAATTGTAATGAAATAATTCATTTCCTGCTCCTTACGAAGTGTAATCGGTTTGTAAACACCGTATATCTATTTACTACCGTCGTAGATCCGGTTAGAAAATTACTACATAACGTGAAATCTAGAAAACATTAACTCTGAATTGATTTGGCTTATATTGCTGATATTTTGACATCATTCTTATTATTTTCTCTCCAAATCTATATCACTAATGTATAAATTCATTTTGAAGAAGTCCGGAGGATTAAGTTTATATATTTCTATGGATTATACCAATTGACGCCATCTTGCGGGCATATGACGAATGATATATGTCATAATATGACATATATCATTGATAATTGACGAAATTTTGACGATTTCCTTGAAAAATAATCCTTCAATGTATAATATGTAAGGAACACTTAAAAAAGAAATCTCATCACTAAATTACTAGCATTTCTTTACGAGATTTATGAGAGGATGGCCTAATTGCAGTTATTGTTGTAATGGATTTTTCTTTAATAAACACAATAGAAAATAATTGGCAAACAGTGAAAAATATGATAAGAATAATTGTAGAGGAGAATGTAAGTCATTTAGTAAGCATTTATTATTATTTGTACGCTGCAATTGTTCAAATCACTGAACGATAAAGCAATAACACGAATATGCTAGTTGTTATCGGAGCCAATAACATAACCTTTATGTATAGGCGAAAAAATTGCATATATTGAGTGGAATAATTTGTTATGGGTACTGGGTAGTATGAGTAATTTGAAAAATAAAAGTTTATCGCTTAGTTGCACAACAAATCAATACGTTGTGGTGATATAGAAATTATTAATTCAATATGAATATTTAACAGAAAATAAATTATCAGCCATACAAATTTCTGTAATGTTCATATTGAAAAAATGATTTCTTCATTGCAGAAAAGACTAGAAAGTTTTCTGATTGCATTATTTGAAAGTTTCATGATCGTATTATTAGTCGCAATAGATGCAAAACGTAATCATTTTAAATTCAACTAGCTGGAATGAGGGGAGATATTTTTAGAATTTTCATTAAACAAATGGACCAGTCGATGTTACACGCACACTAAAGGCGTGTATCAAATGATTCCCTGATGAAAAAGACTCTTATTCAATTTAGTATACGCAGCATAATTATTTATCAGGAGTTTTTACTTTTCACAAGAAAAAACCTTATTTTATCACTTAATTTATTAACAGTATAAAGTATTCATTCTATATCCGCTGCAGGGGGCCTGGAGGGGGCTTAGCCCCTCCACAAATGATAATTCATTCTTGGTCCGTGAAGTTAGAAAAATTTTTTTTAGTTGAAGTATTAGTATTAACTCCTAATCAATGCATTTCTTAGTTTATCGAATATTTCTTATTAAAAATTATCAACATGACTGTAGCTCTCATGAATTTTTAGTGCCGTACTTAATGCGTTATATTTTATTTTGTTAAACACTAAGAAAGCGTATAATTCAGATTACAATTCCAAAATATTGTAATAAAGTTGGGAAATTCTAGATTTCTTCTCGCAGAACAAAGCTGAATTGGTGAAGCTTTTAATTGATATAATTATCGGAAAATTAGTCATGATTTCCACCAGAACTTTTTGTCAAGAGGCCTTTTTTCGATAACTATCAAAATGTGAAACGTTATATTTGTTAAATAAAGATATCTATTGTATAATCTGGCACTGATTTGGTGAAAATCATATTCAATTTTGTGAAGGTAATGAACTCTAATTTGGTGAAAAAAATTAGTTTCATTGCTACTACAAAATTATAAATGATAAATATTTTCATCAAAAAAATTAAGTATTAATAAGTATCAAAAAAGGTATGAATAAATAAACGAAGACACTGCGCTTTGAATATTCTAACATCTTTTCATTTCAGGAAGAGTTCCTCGAAATTTCAAATTCTACTAAATTAAGAAAAATTCTGAAGTAACATCGTTCATTTAAAATCAATTATATTTGAGAATTCAATGAAACAAGACAAACCTGAGCAGTTGAAAAAGAGAAGGAATGATTATTAGATAAGTCAAACCTGGTTGAGTTATGTCAAACTAGTTTAGGGTAAGTTAGGTTAGGTTATATTAACTTAGGTAAAGTTTGGTTAGGTTATGACAGTTTAGGTTAGAACACTGAAATAGCATCACCTGAGAAACAACTAAATTGATTGAAATTATAAACAGAAAAAAAAACGAAAAAAAATAAAATAGAAATAATACAAAATAAAACAGAAAAAAATACCGAAAGAATTATATGACCTCAAATACCAAGTTCATGCTAGTCATAGAAATAAGGCTAACAAAACACGTTTTGAAACAGAAAAATGGAGTGGCAAAAAAATATCCGATGTTTTCAACTGGTGTTGAATTTTATTCTGAAATTGACTTTGCTTCTTTCATCTGCTACTCTTATTTTCATTTCAATAATACATTAATGTTTAGTCATATGATTTGACAGCTTTATTCAACATGCGTTGTTACATACGTTAATATGTTAATATCATGTGACATAATTTTTCTAATTAGTATGTATTTCAAATCATTACAAACCTCTTTTGCAATTAATAACCGAATGAAAAACCACAGAAACAACAAGGGCTGGTACAAATATTATTGGCAAATAAATAACAATATAAGATTAAATGAATGTAAAGGTAAACTGTCGAATGAGTAACTAACTCAAATGTATTTTTCAAAATTCATATCAATTACATAATTTTAGATAATATACCAAAACTGGATTAAACATATCAGTTTTCGCTGATATGTCACATTCAGTTTCAAATTTCGTTGATTAAATTCTCGTTCAGAATAGAAAATTCCCATCTTTTGTCTTATTTGACATTTGACATTGGGTCCAAATTGTTACTAAATGCTAAAACTTCAAACTACACGTTCGTAATACCTAAATTCTAGTTATAACTAGCTACTATTCAGTTAATTAACATTTTCGTTCATCTGTCGTTTTTTATGTGGCATCTGAAATTCTTACATGAAATTTGTAATTGTGGTAGTAATTACTTCTAGACATTTCCTTCAATTGGCTGGGTCTAGATTCGTCATTGTCATGTGATTCAACTATAATTCTTAATAGGAGAGAAGAGACTGAAGATGAATTCAGAACGAAACAATAAAAAATGGTAATAATAAATATCATATGAATATTTATGTATTATGCATGAAATATATGTAATAATGAGAATCCTGAAGTTAATTAATTGATGAAGATGTTTACAGTTAGATACAATAAACGAAATATCAAATAGAAGAGATTTCCTCGAAATTTTGAACCTTCTGAAAAAAGTTGAATCAATTATTTCGCAAAAAATATTTTTGAAATCTGATAAAATATTATTAATCAATTATTGTTTTATTAACATTAATATTACGAAGCACTAACACACTTTAAAAATTAACACGTTTAATACTTGAATTTGAAAAAAATTAAAGAATTCAATAAATTAATTCATTAAATATTTCAATAATTTAGAACTTAGTAGTTTTTGCGGTTTGAAGTGAAACGAAAAGGAATCGTATAAGCAGAAAATTTTTCTCACTATATTCCAAAAATCAAATATTAATTTTCGAATTGAGAAACATTCATCAAATAGAAGGATAAAATTGAACAATCATTCGAATTGTTTGATGATATTTGAGTCGAAGTCCAGAGTTAAAATTCAGATTGTTCGAAGACTGTGGGTCCGGTAGTCCGGTTAGGGGGCGGGGCATCCAACGAAAAAATGTGTAAAAATAAAAAAAAAGCATCGAAGAACGCAATGAGGAAATTAACTAAATTATACACTTTGTGAAATAAAAAAGGATCAAGTTAACCGTGAACATAAACTAGAAATGCTAAATAATAAAATTGGGTGTGGGTTTTAACAGTCCGACATTCTGAACTATGAGCGCGTTCTATTTTTATAACACACACGTCACCATTGGAAATAAACTCCCAAAATGAGCCCAAAGAAATAATTTTTTTTCATAAAAAGCCCCTAGAAACGTTTGAAATCGAAAAAAATTATACATAGTAGAATACGCGAAATCAAAAAATATTTTTAGGGCTAATTCAATTCGGTATTATATTTTAGTAAGTGCGCAGTTATGAAAAATCGTACAAAATGAAAATATTATTTTTTGAAATTATACTACTCACCAGTGACTGCCATAAGGGCCACAATAACGAAAGCACAAATTAATTTTGCCATTTTATTTTTTATTGAGTTTAAGTTGAGACCAACTGCCTTCAGAAATGTAAGCCTTCTTCTCTCTTACTGAAAACGAATTTGAAGAGTCGCCCAAAGAGGCAGGCGGGGATGAGGTTGCGTTGATACAGTGGCAGGGGACGGCAGGAACGGACTCACCAAATTTCAATCATATAGCGTTCATATAATATATATAACGTGACCATTTTTTTGCCTCAAAACAGGGCTCAGTATTGATACAGCATGTGAGCATTTTAGACACGTTTTTCCATATTGGCTCTACTGGCTAATTATAATTTTCTATTGGCTAACTATCAACTGAAATATGTGAATATGTAGTTTTTTTCAGGGGTCAACCCTAAAAAACCTGGTGAAAAAAAATTTTTTCATCACTACATCGTAATATACTGAAATGAAGATTAGTCAATTATTTCCGTGTCTTTATTAAAATCAATATTTTCCATTTTCAACCAATATTTTTCAATGATCCCCAATCTCAAGACAAGTCTTGAAAATGAGCTAACGCTCGAAACATGTTGACTATTCATATTGTTAAATAAATCGTGAAACATTAAGCCAAGAGTTTGATTTATTTTAATATTCAATTATGTTTCACCAAGAGTTAAGCGAGAATTCAATCTCAGTCATTAAAAGTAGTATTGTAGTTTTACTAGATACATTTTCAAACGCATCCCAACAAATTTGGAATTTTTCGAATATAAGTACCACGGCCAACTTATGTACAGGCCATGAAATGAGTATCTGCCACGGTATCTTCAGTGGTCTATACAATCCCGCCATTAGTTGAGGTTATATCAAAGGAGGAGTTACACCTGTTACTGGAGTATGTTTCACATCATTAATAGATGTATTTTCTTCCAGGTTGTATGCTTTTTTTGAATGATTTTCACATAAAATACTCTGAGGCAAATATCCTCTCGCGATATTCAAGTTTCCATCAGAATCTGCAAGAAATAGATGAATTATAGCAGTACAATCGAGTTAACAATATAGGAATGGTTTTTTACGATAATGTTGAGGTGTATCTGTTTATAAAATAATCCTATATATATATATATATATATATATATATATATATATATATATATATATATATATATATATACAGGTAATTTCTCGACCGTGCGATACTTATAT
Organism: Henosepilachna vigintioctopunctata; assembly: GCA_030704895.1. Taxonomy (NCBI): domain Eukaryota; kingdom Metazoa; phylum Arthropoda; class Insecta; order Coleoptera; family Coccinellidae; genus Henosepilachna; species Henosepilachna vigintioctopunctata. The sequence goes on along the minus strand of JARQZJ010000095.1, from coordinate 3,098,115 downwards.
AGAATTTAGGCAACGAGAATAATCGGTCTTGTGATGTGTTTAAGGAGTAAGAACTATGTAAAATTTTGAAAAAATTAAAATTTTTTTTCATAGTCGCCCACGGCCGACTTCAATCAGGCCATAAAATGAGTATCTGCCACGGTATCCTAGTGGTCTAACAATCCCGCCATTAGTTGAACTGGTATACTAATGCAAATAGGACGCTTCTCAAAACTTTCGCAGTTTGAAGTTAAATAATTTGAGCTTTTGGTATATATTCTATATTTTTCAATTGTGTACAGTGTAATACATGTGTTGATATTGATAATTCGTGGAAATCTCAATGTCAAACTGTAAAAAACAAAGTGTTTAGTTTGTTTACCGATTTCAGTGAAACATGTTATAACCTCTATTCATCAATTTTCTATAGTGTAAATTAGGTGCTAGTTTGTGGATAACCTAACATCATATTATAGAAACGAAGTGTTTTGTGTGTACCGATTCAATCGAAATCGAATTTGTGTTGTGTTTTGAGTACGGATCACTTATATATCATTTTTTCATGAAATGTGTAGAGGATAGGTATTCCGTAGATGATTCAGTAAGTTTCAAGCTTGGAATAGGTCATTCTCATACTCATAGTCATAGGTCATACTCATTTTAGCATGTTAATGCGAAATAAAGGTCAAATATTGCATCAAATAATTCTTATCATCATACTCAGGTCATAGGTCATACTCATTTTAGCATGTTAATGCGAGATAAAGGTCAAATATTGCATCAAATAATTCTTATCATCATACTCCGGTCATAGGTCATACTCATTTTAGCATGTTAATGCGAGATAAAGGTCAAATATAGCATCAAATAATTCTTCCAATTTCATCAATTTTTAATCATATGAAATGAGTAATGTAAATCAAACATTTGAACGCTGCATCTCCGGCGAAAGAAGCTGTGGTAAGCAAAGTAGATGTTACGTCAACACAGACTGAAGAACCTAAAAAATTGAAACCATGTTGTGCTTGCCCTGAAACTAAAAGAGTGAGGATGCCTGTATCTTTGAAAACGGAGAGGAAAACTGCAAACCGTTGATAGAGGCTCATAAGGAATGTATGAGGAAAGCTGGTTTCAACATTTAAAATGATGTGTCATAATGTAGATTTGTAAATATTTTGTTTAATTGTAGGCGATCCTATTGTTTTTGTTCATAATATAGGTAATTATAATTATAATAGGTGAGTTTGTAATAAGTATATTTTCTTAAAATGACGAAAACTTGTTGCATTCCTAAAAATATGCCCTTACCTAGGAAAAGCCCAGATGAAAGGCGGATAAATTATTTAGCTCGCAATGATAATTTGAATGAGATGTTGGAAAAGTCAGATTCGATTTTGAATTTTCAAGATTTAATTCTTCATTCAGTCAGTATAAATTCAAATCAGTATAATAAATATTCATGATTGTTGCAATTTTAAAATGGGTTTCGTTAACAACAAAATTCAATTTTATCTTCTTAATTTAAGTGAAGAAATCATTATGTAGCATAAGTAACCAAATTACAGTGAAGAAAGACATGTTAGTAACAGTATTTTTGAATGGAAAAAAGTGGTTGTACACTGATTTAAGTTGGATTTTACACATATTCCAGACAGTGTGGATCAATCTTTCACATATTCAATCGAGAAAAGTTTATGTTATTTAAATGAGGCATCGATTAAAATTAATTGTGATATGCTTGATAAGATTTTTCAGAAAACAGAGCTACTTGTTTAGATAACCTTCGAATTTTAATTGATGAAATGAAATTATTACTTGCAAAGAAGAAACGATACTCGTCTGATAAAATAATTATGTCTTTCATGTTTCACACTCTTTCTCCCTGTGCTTATGATTCAATGCTATATGTTATATTATTTAATTCTATATGTTATAAATACGAATAATATATCTTGTTCGTTCGCAATATACAAAAAGAGTTGAAATAATGCTTGAAACTTTGGGAACAGCCTACTAGTAGAGTAGACCATTAACTCAGTCTTGGCAACACCGCCGAACTATGCTCTTCATGGCCTGATTAAAGTCGGACGTGTACGTACATTGGTTCTTCTAAGTATGTCATACGCCACGCTGTATTCTCTTCATACAGCTTCGTAGAGTGGTGAAATTTTACATCTATTTTATCATTTATCAAATTGACAGTGGTAATTTTAGTGTGTTCAAAGATTCTAAAATATCTAGTTTTCTGCCTTTCGAAGATGTATGTAATATATTCAAATTATCTGAGTTTAGAAATTGGTTGGCAAAATTCGAGTCCTCTTGTTCAATATTCTATCCAATATCGAATTAATTTTTGTTTTTCCTATGAGCATCTGTACTTTAAGGAGAAAGGAATGTAAGACAAAAATTGCAAATGTCAATATATTTATACTCCCTTATATTATCTACGTAGTCTATATTATGTAGGTTTCTGCAACCAGTTCTTTTAAATTATTCTTATCTCCTTATTTGCTCACATCTGACCTGAATGCCTTATACCTACCTAGCATACGTTGGCTACAAATGAAAATTATCAACCAGCACAACGTCAGGATTTGAATGAAATGAAAAATCTAGTAAATATTGTATTAACTCCCTTATAGATTAAAATATGAAGTTCCAATTTTCCTTGACATTTCTGACATGATGTGAAGTGAAATATAGGATAGAAATCCACTCAAATTTCAATACTCTGGTATATAAAAGAATCCAAATGAAATTTTCGGTCAAATTATTATACCAAGAAAGTTTTCATATATTTCAATCAAAACATTAGAATAACAAATAGTAATAATGGACAAAGAAATGTAGCGAAATGTAGAAATGAAATATAATTTTGTAAAAATGTTTTGAAAATTTATCATCACTTTTACCTTTTTCGTACCAAAATTGAATATTATAGTTTAAGAATCGCCAAATTTTGTTCTAATTTTTACAAACTGTCTTCTAAGCAAATGTAGTTTTGAAAGTATTCCTCACATTTTGGAATAGTGTACATTTTAGTAGTAGATTTCAAGAAAATTGATGGGTACTTTCAAGTATTTATGTTACCAATATCCTTACACATAGTCCAATCTATCAAATATGCTAGAGATGAACTTTCCTCACAATAACATTATTTCTTGATATTGAATTGATTGGACTATCAAAGATTGGATTGAAACTCGCAAATGAATATTTTACATCAAATATAATGAAAAAATGAGTTTCTCACTAAATGCAACACTCAAAACAAACTAGTGAATTTTAGTAGTCACTGAAGAGGAAATGATTTTGTAATTGTAATCATTCTGAGTTTTCGCTAATATTTACGTATATTGTTCCTTTTTAAATTGAAATGGGACAATAATACAAAAGTCAAATCACAGTAAAGTGGTGACCAGTGAGCAGGTCCATTCGGAGGAATAAGTTATACACAGATACTTCTCCAGCAAATTTATTGTTTAGACAATTCGTTTGACACGTAGTACAGACCAGGCGATAAGAAAACTTTGAAACCTTTAAATCTCTCTAATTGAGATGGCTAAATTATCATGCCATTTCGACATAAATAAGTACCTAATATTCTGGCTTCAAGCATTTTTGAAAACATATAGGTAGATACTACTAACTCTTAAGCATTAAACCGTCGTCTTTATTTGATTGTTTTATCGATAATTGAAACCAAGTGATAATAGTACAATTGGGAAACGAAGGATTGTCCTATATGCACTAACTATTATGTAAGAAAATACCAAAAATTTACACATAACCAACAAGCAAAAGAAACTAGAGGTTTCCCCAGTCATTAGGCAAATATAAATAGTTACATTCATCTTAAAAATTGGATCTGAAATTTCAAAATTTTGTTAGTGATGAAGTTACTGAACTCCAATAAAATCAAGCAAAGTGTTTTGAATCAAGACTCTTAGCTGCATCAAATTTTAGAGAATTTATTTTCTAAAATTTGATATGCAGAAATTCACACCCAATTTTTGTTTTTCGATTAAAGAAAATGCGAGCTTGTTGCAGCCTGACAATATCGACTACTGGTGGACTTCGTGTTGGTCACCCCTGATTTCAATCATTTTAATTATCAGAGAACACCCGTATGTTCTCACGTTGTCATAAACTGCTGAGTGAATTACCAAAATAAGTTTCTATAGGAAGGCATTAATGTTTAATGTTTTTTTCTGTTGATATTGGTTTAATGAATAGAAACCACTATCTCAATTTAAATCGAAGGAAGCAATGAAATTAATGCATTACTGATTCAGGAAATGTATATTCGAGTCATTGATAAATAAGGAAAGTAATTACATGATCTACCAACCCAAGGTATGTAGCATGTTAATATTGAACACCGTTTTTGATAATGAGAAATATTTGAAGAACGCTTGCGTATCAGACATCGAACCATTGTTGAGCTTTGAGATTATGACTGAAAAATTATATTTAAACATTAATTGTTAGCTTCTGTTGCTAGATGGTCTTGATGTGTTGCAAAAAGGTTTCTTGGGGTTCCAATGTATATTCAGACAATGTCATAATTCTTCTGAATTTATATTCAATTTAAATCCTCAATATTCAGAAGGAGAGTTTAAACTTAACCATATAGTTTATAGTCATACCTTCATTTCGGGCCATTTTCATTCAATGCAGATATTCTCCAGCTATACGAGCTCAGTTATTGATTATAAGAGCTACCCCATATAGACATGCTGTCGCCAATGTCAGTAAAAATGTAAACACTACTATATATTTTCGGGGTTAGTGGAAAGCTACATGGATGTGAGTAGTTATAATTGTCGTTTATGTTTTTGAATAGAAATATTTATTTATAATAAAGAAATCTCCTTGACGTCAAAGCTACACTTGCGATAACCAGGACATAACAGGGGGATGTCAAACATTTCCTCCTACAACGCAAAAATAGAAACATGACGCCGTAGCCAAAATTGTATTTAATCAATCAATCCAAGATTAAAATTACATTTTCTAGAGAAGGAAAAGGTACCATATTACAAATACATTCCGGAGTCAATTTTGGGAATGACCAGCTTAGGCTCTACTCATACCGCACTATCACGGCCGACTTTAAACAGGCTATGAAGAACGCAGTCCGGCAGTGTTGCCAAACTCGAGCAGGTGGTCTATTATCCTAGTCGGTTGTTCCCAAAGTTTCAAGCATTATTTCAACTCTTTTTGTATAATCCGAACGGATAAAAAATTATTGATATTTATAACATACTAAATATTATTCTTGAGCACATTTTCCTGTAACAGAAAAATGTGAAACATTAGCATATATACATATATACATTTTCACTTCTTTGCCAAACTTTTCATCGGAAAGCGGGATGGACAAGAGTCTATGTCTACAAGAATAAAAGGAGCTAAGTTCAATATTTAATGGTTGATTACTATATTGAGGAATTAAGGTATCTGTGCATGCAGGTTTTCTGTATATATAAAATGTTGAAACATCTTTCCTAGTAATGAACAAATCTAAAAAGTTCAATATTTTTTAGTCATTTTCATTTCTTTCTAAGGATAAATCCTTAGTACTTTAAAATGTACTCTATGTTTAAAACTATGTCCAAAAAGGTTTATTCAAATGAATATTTTGTACTTTAAAGTCGTGTATCCTAAATCTATTTCCTTATTTCTAGAATTTGAATTTTTGCTGATGCATAAAAAAACGACGGTATATAGGTACCAATGTTTACCTAAGAATGAGCCATCTAGCCCGAACAAGAGATGAGCGTTGGTCAGCTGTGGTTGGTGATTGGGAGCCCAGAGACAGGGTAAGACCAAGAAAGCGCCCTCACGATCGATGTGGTGAGGAGTTGTGGATTGGCTCAGCGTTGCCTGGAAGAAAGAGACTGCCGGTAGGGAATCTTGGCAAAGACAGGGGGAGGCCTTCGTTCTGCAGTGGACGGACAGAGGTTGAAGATGATGATGATGATATAGATACATACATACAAACAAACTTGGCAGTCGTTTCCAGACTGATTATTAATTTTTTTTATGTTCTTCATTCATTGAAAAATTCTAAGGTATGTTCAACCATCACGATGGCTTGAAGCCATGTATAATATATAAGCCATGCAATATATTTTATATATAATAGTGGAATCTACATCAGAATTGCAGCGTCCAGATGAAATTCTATTGAGCGGCAGATCGATCTTCTGAAAATACAATGCGAAATACGTGAGAATCATCATATCAGACTGGAGACTAACGTGAAAGATCCATATTGACCACTGCACAATTAGAGCCAAAACATTGCAGACTACACAGCTTCTCATTGATCAACAGGCAAAGCAATCTAAGTGCTGCCACGAAGATCTACTTGTACAAGAAGCTCCATCAAAAAGCTTCAAGTTCTCCAGAATCAATCCCACCAGACAAACGATGCCCACTGGTATGTGAGAAGATGCCAGATGGAAACACAAGACCAGGACTAATTTTAAGGTAATTATATTTCAAGTCGAATTGTATTCATATTTTTCATTATATTTTAAGGTTTCACTCTATAGTCTAACCGAGACTTAGCACACTTTCGGAAACACAATTATCATTTTATTAATTACATTCATAACGATTTGGAGTCATTATGCAATACTGAATAAAGACTGCGTGCAACTTAATTTTATCAAATATTTAAAGTCCATGTTATTGTATGATTTTGGCGATTGAAACAATCCATTTGAATTGAACAATTTAATCGTGAAAAACAAAACCTGAAAGTTTCTTCTCAAACCTCAAAAATATTTTGATTTTATAAAATAATTTCGTTTAGTATCAGAAAGGCAGACTGAGAAAGAATTTTCAAATTCTAATTGATAATTTTAACAAATATGTATCGTCTCTCTAAATTTCAGTGTGATTACGAATTTTTGATTTTTCAATACAATTTTTCTGTTTGATGCAGCACGGAATACAAAATTTAACTGTTATGATTACTTTTTTATGCAAACATATATTCTTTATAACTTGTACATCCTCAGATGGAGGACAAACCAAAAAAATTATTCATAAAAAGTAATTAGAATATCATCTTTTCATCAATTTTTTCCTACTACAAGTATCCATTAAGTTATTAGAATATATTTTTATCGATTTTTCCTACCATTTAGGGATAGTCAGTTTCAGCTTCTATGCATCATTTGTTAGTAAGTACTCAGATTCATATGTGATTATATAAGATCTTTCATGACATACCTTCTACAAATGGAAAATTAACAGTAAGTTTTACTCAACTCTAGTAAGGAGTCTTATAATTAATCAAATCCTCAGCAATATACCTAGTAGTTATTGTTTGTCTTTCAATATTTAACTCATGATAGAATGTCGTCATCATAATGTTCTCAGCTCGAGAATATAATCTAAATCTGAATCATAATAGGCATCTTTTAAGGTCAAGCAATTATCTGGCGGCATATAATGGATTAGTCATTCTTTGATGGTTCATCAAGTAATTCTTGAAATTCTCTCATTTAGTAACTAGGTGATATATAGTTTAGTATTGTACATGCACCTATGGTAACAAAGTCTGAAAGATAGATATAGAGGTCAGTTAAAGGAATTGTTATAACTTCAAAGTTATTTCGAGTTTATTCGTGAGTTTACATCAAATGCCGTCTAAAATGTCTTAAGTGTATGATGTGATATTTCATAGCTATACTAAATTCAAATACACTTCATTTAATTATAATTAAATTTGCCCTATTTCGTATTTTAATTGACAAACTAGTTTCAGGAATTACCAAAATATGTACCAAGCATCGGTGGTTCAGTGGTAGAATGCTCGCCTGCCACGCGGGCGGCCCGGGTTCGATTCCCGGCCGATGCATTAATTTTATGAATTTATCTTTGTAGATTCATATCTCCCATATTCCAGTCGCCCCATCCTTTGCCAGCCCGAAGATTTTCCTTTTACATATTCGCAGTCGTTCTTAGTATGACATAATCATCATCCATATCTGGCATCCGTAAATAACTACTGGCTTTATGACTGTTGCATATAGGTTGATCTTGGTTAACTTGGTGAGTTCTTTTGATGCTATAATACCTTGAGGAGTGTAGCGACATGTGATTCCTTCTTTTTGTTTTTTCTCTTGGGTCTTATGACGTTGTTCTTCCGAGAAAAAGAAAATCAGCAGCCAATCGGTATAGTGATCATATAACACTTTCATCTTAATGATTCTAGTAGGTTCGATTTCCACCGTGTTCTTCGGCCGTTTCGAATCGGCATTGAACTACAGGTCTAACTTTCGCATTAGCACAGAGTTCTTCTGAAAGAATAATTAGCGTTCACTAGTATGCTTTGAATTGAATAAGTCCCTGACTTCCTAGAAGAATACTTGATTTTTTTGATTCTTTCTACTCTACGATGGTACCTGTGGTAGCTCTACTAGTCAAACTAATGTAAAATGAACAGCAGTTAACCTTTTAAATAGAAACGCAATAAACCACTAACAAAATATAGAAAAAAAATTAATCTGCATGGTTACCTACTTTTCGTCAATGACTTCTAGTAAACACTTAATCAAATAAAGAATATAATAATTTATGAATGAAAACTTCATATTGAATTGGATTTTTTTGGAAATAAAATTCTTTTTGTTCAATGTGATTCATTTCAGTAATTTGAATGGTCTAATTACATTAACGAATCCGACGATATTCGTCAATTATTAATAATAAAAAGTTTATTGTCATTAGAAAGAGTAGTTTACAAATTTTAACAAATTTCAATTATTCTATGACTCTTAATCTCTTAAGAGTCCCTTAACATTAACAACAGTATAATATATTAAGAAAAGTCTAAAAATTAGATTTTGAAAGAAATACTCAATACAAAAAGTAGTATAGGAAGCTTTTTCATATTCTCAAACCTCGTCTTCTGCCTGCAACTAAAATAGCCTCCGCTGCATCATAGGTTGCATACTCGTTTACATGTCGTGATTTCGTGTAGCGTTGTATGGAATTTTCCTGCTAGTAAATGATACTTCAAAAGGTCAAACATTTTCGCAATATAACTAGATATAAGTCGGCGTCAAGAGCACTTTCAAAATGAAACTTCATCGGCTTTCAGTCTATAATCGTTTTAGTTACAAGTATATATCTAGGCGTGATATGATTGAAAACTGATTCCGTAATTTTGATTTTGGTTAGATATTGTTTTTGGTACTTTTTCTGATTTTTCAATTCATTATTGCAGCTATTCTCTTTCAGAGAGTTTTTTTCTATGCTAAAAGCCAAAACTGTATCATTTTGTGGGGAATATATGAAGTACATCAGTTCAAATATAATCTAACATAATAGATCTAACATATAGATTTGAAACGGGGATGAAAAAACCTTTAATTATGTATGTAAAGACATCACTAAAACTGTTATTGTTAATTATTCATTAATTCAACTATATTGTATAATTATATACAATATGATAAATAATTTCGATTAAGTAGCATAGGTTAAACTTGAATCTGTTTATTGTTTCAATAAGGTGAACTTCGTCATTATAAAATTATTGTGATAACGTTTTCATCTACAAGTTTTGATTATGATTATGAATCAGACCCAGTAAGCTATGGAAATTCAATGCCTTGTTCTGTACAAAACGCAGTGGCAAGTTTCTGATTCATTTTATAACCATGTATGTCATTAGAAAAACCACAAGTGGTATTTTGGTAGTGACCGATACTTGGAAGCTTTGTACTTTTTTTTGTAATAACGTATTTTCCAGCCTTTTTTCAAAAATTAAATTATTATTATCCCATTTCAATAATTCTCCAACCTTCTTACTATAGTAAAAGACAAATTATTATTCTCCATATTTTTTGAACGAATAACGAAACTGATTTTTCTTATTTTTACATACCTATTATGGTGTATGACAGCGACATGTCATACTCCAAAGAGTCCTAGTTCATCGAACGTCCGATAAAAAACCCATGCTTTCAATAATGAAAAAATTAAATGGTGGATGAGCTTTTAGGGACTTCAGTTTTTGGTAGAGCACACTCATTCGTATACTTCACCGGTCGCCACTACTTCTAATTAAGGTATGTACCTTAATTAATATTAAAGTATTCATCTTTATTAGTTATAAAGAGGGAATTCTCTTTAATGAATGAAAATTCAATACTCAAGAATATAGAGTTCCCAAAGATTTGAGATGGTCATTTTTATGGTACGGTTTTAAGAGCATCTTGGAATATGGCGTAGTACGAATGAGATTTCATTTCTTCTGCGACAAAAGATAGTTATACATACCTACTATTTTATATTTTGTTATTAACAATTGAAATGATTGTAAAAGTTTTGAGTTGTGAAATATGTTGCAATACCTGGTTATTCGTTTTCACAAGTGAAATATAACAAATCGTTATGATACTACAATATATGATTGAAGTGATTCAACCTTGTCATTGAGATTTATAATGAGTATCTATAATTAGATAGATATACATTTATGGTGAGTTTGTGTTTATCACTTGTCAGCGAATTTTGTGTGTGTATTGGATGCATTAACTGACAATTTGAAAAGAAGAGGAACAGTTAAGTAAATTTCATGAATATTTATAAAGTGTAATTATGAAAACATAATTGAAGTCGTACTATTTTTAATGAACTCGAAATATTCAAACTTATCTTCCGTATTCAAGCATATAGTTGAAAGATAATTGCGATATCCTAAAAATCTTTTGATTACTATACTTGTTAACGCCTAACTTTTCAGTGTTTAGTAGGTACACTTCGTCAAATGCATTACGTCATCGGTACTAACAATGACGTAACATATGAATATACTTCGATAACAGATGAGAATTTATTCAATGTAAAATATTTTACTGAATGTTAAAGATTCAAATTTGAAATTGAATCTTGAGGAACTGAATATAATGATTGAAAAATCTGAGAATAACTGTAATAAAACTAGATTGACATACCACTTCTTATTTTTTGAATTCTGACTGTTTTTGAAGGCAACCTTGATTGAATATTCATAATTAAAATTGATATTTATAATTTTCGCTAATTTTCAAGTAATTAAATAAATTATACTGGTTATGTAAACTACAAAATAATGACTAAACTGATTAAACCAGTGTTAATTTAGATTAGCATCTTGAAAGGAACTTGTACTTCGAAAAGCGCGTCATGCGTATTATTTACTATATAAGAAAATTCAAATTTATGTTTCATTATGGGTATCAATTTTTCCATGTATCTGCCTTATCGATCGTTATTTTTTACTACTGAATTTGAACTTTCGCAAATAATTTTCAGCTCCTTTTTGCATTCAAGTCAGAGATATCACATAATATACATGTACAGTTTTCGGGTGTACCACAAGGCTCTAATTTAGGCCCACTGTTTTTTGTTCTTTTTGTGAATGATCTAATAGACTGTCTACGAGTTCACAGCCTCATGTATGCTGATGATTCCAAAATATATCGCAAAATTGAAACATATGGGGACTGTATAAGCTTACAGGATGGACTCACCGCTGTTTCTGTTTGGTGTTACCGCAATAAACTCAATATTAATAAAACTAAATGCAACGTTGTCACATTCACTGAAAGAAACGGCCTATATAATTTTACTACACAATTAACGGAAACATTCTGACCAGGGTCTCCGAAATTCGAGACCTCCGTATAATATTTGATCAGAAATTAATTTTTGTTCCTCATATAAATAAAACAATTTCAACAGCATTGAAATCTCATTGGGACACTTTTCGACTACAATAACACTTAAACAATTATTTAAGGTGCTTGTAAATAGCAAATCAGGTTTCGTATGTATGATTTGGCTTCCCATTTACAATTTTCATAAAAATCATTTGGAGTAGATATAACAAAAATGTTTGAAATATCTAATTTGGAGGGACGATCACGTATCCGGTCAGAGGATATAGCCAAACTGATCTGTTAAACAGGTATGAACTATATCACTCGAAATTGGCAGGAACTTATCTCTGAAGTTTCCGTATAACCTCTTACATGGTTATATAGTCTATCCTACCCTAATTGGCTCTACTGATTTTCATGTTCCTAAACAATGTTCACGTTCAAATCAATTTTTTTCATTGGGTACTCCGAAAAGTAATCCTCTCGTGCAATCACCCATGTGTTGGCTATTCGAGGATATGTCTGACAAATGCGATATCAACAGTGACTCATTTGCTTTCATAAGTCGGATTTACTTGGAATCTTTTCATGTATAGTGAATTTTGAAGTATATCAACATTCACATTGTCTATTCATTATAATTACTTCTTTCATTGACAATAATTTTTTAAACGTTTGTATCATATCATTAGGTGTTACTACTATATATATGTATATATATATATATATATATATATATATATATATATATATATATATATATATATATATTTAATATTTCCTGTAACTGGGTGTTTTTACATCAGGAAAATAAAGACTTATTATTATCACCTACATTTGGAGTACTCAAACTTCAAGAAATTTTTTTCAGATGATTGTAATCTTACTATTTACGGGAGTAGTCCTGATGGTCTACCTTTTCCTTGTGAAACCATACAGTTACTGGGCCAAGAAAAATGTACCAACAGGAAAATTCATACCAGTGGTTGAAGACGTGCTTAACCTGATTTTGGGTAGAGAATCTATGCTCGATATGGTCCAAAGAATGTATAATAAGGTACCAACTGGCAGGTGAGATCAACATTATTAGAGTGAATTAAAATTGATGGAAACCTGTGTACAGGTATACTGGAGCATATCAATTTCGGAGTCCTATTTTTTTGATCAAATCTCCAGAGCTAATAAAAGAGATATGTGTGAAAGATTTCGATCACTTCATGAATAGAAGAAGTATTCTTCCTAAAAATGATGATGATATATGGTCCAAAAATCTTGCTGCTCTAACGGGTTAGTATTGTCTTCATTCCCATTTTGACCAATCGCTTTTATGAAATCGAAGTTTCAAAAACACATAAATAAAGACGAAACATCGCCTAAACGGTATCTCGCTCTTAGGAGGTCAGACATGCCACACGAAACTTTTTGGTTCGAATCCCAAATAATATATATTGTCTCATTCATTTTTCTTTTTTTATTATTTTTACATACACGGGCTCACTCAACAGACAGTTTAAAACTGTCTGTTCTATTCGTGTATTTATCATAATTTGGATTCCAGACGACCGACGCGTACTCTAACTTGAATCTTACATAGACAATTATACAAAGCAATTCACGTCGACCAAAAGGCCTAGTCATTCGTAATATGAAACCCATATTTCTGCGGGCATGTAGGCACGATTCCATCAATATGCAATTCTGAAGTCAGTTTCTTAGCTCAACGCCCAAATCATTCACTGAACTGACTTTAGTCAAACATCAACCTGAAGTCAATGTCAAGTTGGAAGAGATACGATTTCTACTTCTGGAGAAAAAAATATGATAGCAATTGTTCAAGTTCAGCTGCAACTTATTGAGTCTGCAGTAGTCAGATAATGCATTAAAATAGGGCCTTAAAAGAGAAAAATCTTGGAAGGATTTTATCTGCTTTGATATTTTTGTATGCCTCTGCATTTGGATTTGATGGTTTGAAAGCCAATAGGTGATTTGGGTATTTATTCCAGAGTGACACTTGAAATAAGGGTACGTCTTGTTGAGACGTATCTTTTGTATATACATCGTTTTTGCTACAAGATATCTGGAATATAGAAACATGTTTTCAAAATTGTTTCGAAAAAATTTTGTATACATGCCGAATGCTCCTGAATTCAGGTTGAGGACAAAAAAATTCTCATTAAAAATCGACCCTTCGAATCAACTTTGCAATCAATTAATAAACAAACTATTTTCTGTTCAAAGATTCTGAAAAGCTTCAATGAAAGTCGCCGATGACTGCGTTGAACCCTATTTATTCGTTAACTCATTAGTCTATGATTATAGTCTACTTATTCTTATTCATTACTTTTTTACTTATTCATTTTTTCTGGAAAGAAATACCAGTTAACTAAATTAATAATACTCTAATTTCTACGAAGTATATGAATTATTTTCATCATTCAGTCGATTCTTTTGTTATAGATCAACCATGGAAAAATATGCGGTCAATACTGAGTCCTTCATTCACAAGTAGCAAAATGAAATCTATGTTTTTCTTGATGTGCCACAATGCGAATAACTTCGTACAGCATTTCATCGAAAAGCAGGAAAAGATAATTGAAATCGAAATGAAAGACTCGTCCACCAGATACACAATAGATGTTATAGCAAGTGCTGCCTTTGGAATACAAGTTGATTCCCTCAAAGACAAAGACAACGAATTTTATTTAATGGGGACGAGTCTTAATAATTTTTCTTCGCCATCTAGATTGTTTGCACTTTTCTTCTACTTATTTTTACCAAAGGTTGCAAATGTAGGTATATTAATTAATATTAATTAATTAATCAAAAACCTAGTAGTATTGAACTGATTGTAATGCTTCTTTTTCAGTTTCTCAAAATACCTATTTTCGAAAAGGAAATTAAGTCTTTCTTCATGAACATCGTAACTGATACATTAAAAATACGCAAAGAAAAAAACATCAAACGACCAGACATGTTAGGTCTTTTAATGGAAGCCAGAAATGAGCAACAATCTGATGTATTAGCAGATACCACAGAAGGAACTTTGGATGTACCACCCGAAAAGTTAGATACAAAAAATATGAAACATAAATTATCGGACATAGATATAGCGTCTCAAGTATTCGTCTTCTTCTTTGCTGGGTTCGAGACGGTTTCTTCGGCAATGTGTTTTGTGGCTTACGAACTAGCAGCCAACCCAGATGTTCAGCAAAAACTAATCGATGAAATTGATGACAACAGGCCATCGAATGGATTACCAACTTATGAAACAATAGCCAATATGGCGTATTTGGACATGGTTATTTCAGGTAAATATCGATTTACAAAACTCGCCAATAATGCTCGAAACGTGTTGTTAGAAGTCCTAATTCAAAGTATTGTAGAATGTTTATTCCGAATAGTTTAAAATGAATAATACTCAACTGTCCTGTCATCAAATTGTCCACTGACTTCTGTATTAGGTCTTTCTATCGTGCGTCTTTTTGATCTAGAACGAGAATTCAAACTAATTATCTTAACTTTTCGAAAGATCAAAATGAAGAAACAGTTAGTAAGCATGGACAAACGAATACTTCATTTGGTGTTAGCTTTTATAATAATTGTAGCATGTCAAATATTTTTGCAGAAACCCTGAGGAAATGGCCAATTGCTGCTGCAATGGATAGGGTAGTCACAAAACCTTATACAATACCACCAGAACATCCACACGAAAAACCTGTTCATTTAAACGTAGATGACATCGTTGTTGTTCCCATCTATGGCCTCCATCACGATCCTCTCTACTACGAAAATCCGGAAAAATTCGATCCTGAACGTTTTTCACCGGAAAATCGAAGAAAAATCGACCCTTATACTTATTTGCCCTTCGGAATTGGCCCTAGAAGTTGTATTGGTAACCGATTCGCTCTGCTTGAAATTAAGGCATTATTTTTTTTTATACTAACTCATTTTGAAATTGTGCCAATTGAAAAGACTCAGATACCTATAAAAATCAAGAAATCGGCATTTAATTTGACTTCTGAAAATGGTTTTCCACTTGGATTCAAGAAAAGACGTTAGAAGACATGAAAAGAAGGTCAATTATATTATATAATAATAAAATTCTATGATAATTCTAATATAATAATAGTAATAGTCCATTAATAATTCCTTTTCTAGTTTTCAATACATGCATCATATAACATAATCAATAGTATTACTGATTATTGTTTTCTGAAGGCCAGCAAACTTGAATTGATATCACCAAATGTAGCATTTCTGTTACACTGTGCAGTAAAGGGTTAATAAATGTAACTTAAAGGCAATAAAGTTTACAGAAAAATAATGGAGTGAAATTTCAAGAATATATTCAATTTCTTGTATTTGGTAAAGAGTTTTGATTTTACCTTCTGTTTCTTTCAGTCTTTGTTTTAGCAATTCCAAAATATTTACTATTATGTTCCTTAACTTGATTCAAAATTATAAAATGGCCTATAGTGTAATTTGGGTTGTGTTCAAAGATTCAACCAGTCTCTCAACAAAAATGTTTTGAAAATTTGGTCTCGAATTCTCTATAGAGGAACTCTCAACCAATCCAGGTAGTTACGGTCTAACGGATTCTTTCGAGTTATCGGACCCGTAGCAGAGATGTTGATCTCTTCTCTAGATACTCGTAGGCACAGCCTAACTCTACTTACAAGCCATGAACTAGGAAATCTTTTGGCAACATCCAAGCAAGAGCGATAATAGAGATGCTGTAATGGCGTTGCAATGGTTTCTGCTCATTACTGCTGAATAAATCGCCATTTAACGAGAGAAATAACATTCAAATCCAGAAATAAGTTGTGAAATGTGCTATTGTTTGAAGTTGTGAAATTTCCCGCAAATTTCGTATATAAATAGGAATATCTGTTGTGTTTTAAGTTGTGCTTTTTTTGGTTATACCAAGAGAGGTTGCAATAACACCTTACTTTTTCCATCTCATAATTGTGTAAAAACAAAAATCCAAGTTTTATTTGTTGTGCTATTATGTGATGTATAGTGTGTAGAAAGTGCTACTGTATTTTTTTTTCAGCAATACACTTAGGAATACCTCTGAAAATTGTATGTAAATAGATACCTATCACTGATGGAAACTCAATTTAAATGCAGTGCCAAGTATTTTTCCAAATTTACCCCTACTCATCAAAAACAGTCCACTCTCAAAGAAAAGATCCAGCTACAAGAACCATAGCATTGAAGGGACGTTGTGAGAAATTGAATGAAGCAATTGAAAACTCAGATTCAATTTGTAATTTTGTTGATTTAACATCCAATAATAAAAGATTTTAATATGTAAATCGTGGAATATAAAATTTTTTTAAAACAACAGCACTTTTTTACACTCTAGATTTTCCATCAAACGTAACTGAATAATCACAAATAAAGAGTTAACAAATAATTAACCAGATTTCAGTAGATTCAGATATGCATGTAAATGATTTTATCAATAAAAATAAACTGTTTCCTAATAATTTTGAATGGATTTCACAACTGAAATTAACTAGATGGTCTCAACTGAAATATTTGCTTGCTTGTTACAAATATGATATCAGAATCATTCAACCATCCAAATAACTGTACACATCTCAATAAACCTTTAATGGAATTGACATGTGCATTAAACTTTCTCCCACCTAAGAATGAAAATTAATGAAATTTATAGCGTATTTTCAATTCTTATTGATAAAGTGAACTTTTGAATCGCTATAACTCGGACATAGTTCTTAGAAAAAAAGTGTATTATTAATTTCTATAGATAATTGTATTATCTACAATTTTTGTTCAAACTATTTTTTTATACAAATTATCGTTTCGCTGAAAAGGCAGTTATAACATGCAGTAGACCGATCTTCGAAGATCGATCTACTAAGGTCTACCGGAATGAGCTGATGCGGCGTTGCCAAGTCTATGTTCATGGCTTGTGAGTAGAGTTAGGCTACCCATGAATTCCCAGCATTCTGATGTACTTATGTGGGTAGTTTTTTCATGAATTATTTTTAATTATAAGTGGAATTAATAATCCTTAAATAAGTATATTTTATAAAACCTACGAGTTTTCATGAGAAAGTTGAAAGTATAATTTCACCATGCAACATTTGAGTATTACTACATATTACACTATTGAGACATTTCAAATATCAAGTGATAAGTGAATTATATTACAACATTAAACAAATAATCAAAAAAATTTATAAACATTGAATAGCAAATGAAGAAGTCATAGAAATTATGGTACTATACAAAAATGAATAATCAAAAGAAGTAGACTTAAAACAAGAATTACAGGTAAAAACATTTAACTCTGAGAGAGATATAATAAGGTATATTATTCGTACCTACTATCAGCAGAATTCAGAAAAAAGCTTAAAGTTTGCAAAGTGAAGTTATGATACTGATTATGAAAACCTTAAACATGCTTGACTTAACGGTAAACGATGCATTACATTCATCGGTGTTGCATGGGTAACATGATAAATTTTTGACACCTCCCTCAACATCACTAAAAAATCCTACTGCTTCCACTGCATCTTTGCAAGTATGTCCATTATATGTATATGGAATGCAGCCTCTGCCTGTGAACACTCTTCCATAGGAATCTGTAAAATATAACGGTAGTCTAAATTTTTGGTAACATATGCTTTCACATGTCGCGGCATCTAGTTTCCAAATTAAATGGTTTGACGTTGACACTACATCGTAGCTATGTTGTTTTGGTACGACTGCCTTATGGAGTGTAGATAGAAGCGTGGAATAGTATCCAATATAAGATTTAAATGGATTAGAAATCACCATTGCGATAAGTGGGCACTCCGGACTCGATCTGACTTTGTTATATTGTTCCTCACTTTAACAGGATCTTGTTAGAAATATAAAATTTGATTCAGTAATAAATGTCACTTCTTGTAGAAATGTACGAGTAAACACCAAAAGTATGGAATAATGCTACCACTAGAGTCGCAAATATTTTTTCATATATAACGAACAGTTTCTATGCAGTCCCCTAAGATAGTTACCAGTACTTTCATAGACTGAGTAACATGATGTATAGAAAATTGTTTGTTCAAGCTTCTGGATAGGATGAGTATTTTGCGAGAAGCTATGTACTCAATCACGATATTCTTGGGCATGGTAACTTATTTGCAGCCACGAGTCATTCTTTTATAGCACGTAACGATAATTATGTACCTTATAGTAAATAGTATTGGCAGCTTCTTCACATCAGGTACTTAATCTTGTCATTACCAAATAGACAATCTGACTATGAATTGGATATTTGGTTGTGTTGGTTCAAATTCAAAATGATGAAAACCATTTATAATTGTGATTTGGCATCAAATATTAAGCAAGTGATACCTACTAAGAAGTAGAAAGGTAAACAGATAATATAAAAAAAAAATTTTCTTGACTAACACATAATCTTACCTAGGCCTGTCACCTTAAAACAATGCTTAGGTGTCATGTTTTTGTTCTGGGGCTTTCCTCGATAAGATCTCAATTGAGCGTCGCAATTTTCAAGTTCTCCATAGTTGGGGCCATATGCGCAAGCATCAATTACGGTGCCCGTTGTGCTTTCGCATCGGTAGCAAGAAATTGAATAAACTGTAAATCAAATTTGGACAAAGATTACAATTTCACTGAAATATTGTCTTTATATCACAAATGGTATAATTCCATATGATATTTCAAAAAATTTTAATGATACGAGTTGTTAAAAATGATAATGATCATCAGTGTGACTGAAATATTTTGATTTCATTTAGTTGACGGATGTTTCAGTAAGGAAGACCGCAGGAAGTATAATTGACTCTGGACTGTATTCACGATAGGTACCTACTTATCCTATATATATATATATATATATATATATATATATATATATATATATATATATATATATATATATATATATATATATATGTGTAGCTTTATTAGAAAAATTTATTAACATTTATTAGAAAAATAGAATAAAAAAGAGTTTGAATTTGAATAAGTGTACAGCGTACAGAGTATTTTTTTTTTAATTACCAGATTTTAATATAGTGGTCGTTGTTTGTTTATATTAGGTTAATTAAAACATAATTTTCGGGGATTCATTGTAAACTTCTTGACCACTTTATTATTGAAATCTTGTAAGTTTCCATGTATAAGTTTTCGGTGCACACTCATCATGACCAAACCATTAAGGCGATTTTCACTCATAGTGCTTCTTAGCCAGGTTTTTAGTCTCCTGAGGCTGCTAAATGATCGCTCTATCGTACACGTCATGCATGGAAGAGCGATCAAAATTTTCCACGCTTTTTCCTTGTCGGGAAAGAAGGTTTTTGCTTCTTTTAGTATATCAACAACGGTTTGATCTGTTGAGTTTGGTTTGTTATGCCAGAATTGCTGCCAAAGCTCGACTTCAATTTTTATGTTTGGTAAATTATAAAACTGAGCGATAGTTTCACAAGTTTGTGTGAGATTTTTGACTGACATCGTTTGCATTTGTGCGGGGTGTAATTTAGATAAAGCAAATGATGGAGTATTTTCTTCAGCAAAGCGTGTTTCAAGCGATGTAATAACGGAGTCCAAGTATGGTATTATTAATGATCTTTTCCAGAATTCTGAAGGGATTTCTGCTGGGTGATTGCTTCGATGACGTTGTTTCCCAACAATGCGCGGCATTGAAGTTATATCCTCCTCCAGACCGACTTTCTCCGCAACAATAGTAGCATCTTTTATAATTTCATCCGTGACTCTTTCGGGATTATCACGGTGGCTCTTAAGCAATTGCAAAATGCGTTTGACGTGTTGCGAGGCCTTAACCACATCCAAAGTTATGGATTGGAGTGCGTTGACAACAGGTTCCAACAAAGCAGAGTATTTAGCTATCAAAGTAATACAAAGTATAAACGAAATTTTGAAAGCAGCCGCATGGAGTTGAAAGGCGTTTTTTCGAGTTGATTTCTCGAAAAAAGTAACTTTGGTTGCATTATATTTGGCAACTTTTTAAGAATCTCTAGGGGGCAGCTGCCCTCCCTGTCCCCCCTTGGCGACGCCCTTATATATATATATATATATATATATATATATATATATATATATATATATATATATATATATATATATATATATATATATATATATATATATATATACATAAATTCCTATCTGAATGTTTGTGATTGTCACAAACGGAAAGAAGCAATATGAAATGTAAAGTAGATTGAGGTGTTTATCTATCGTAAAGCACATCTTTCAAATGCAAAATCTTATTCCTTAATTTTTCAAAATCGTTAATTGCTTGTGAATTTCATTAAAACTATTCTAGATACTCATATAAGTGAAAATATTAAATAGCTCGTACATCTGCCTTAGATTTATATAGAAAATATCAAGAATCAGTAAATATAGGAAGGTATGGCACTGCGAACTTACCACAATACATTGTTAAACATCCTAAAAGTATACTGATGAGAATCATATCAATTTACAATGACACTTGTATGTTATACTTAATTATTTTGAACTACTTCGCTTCTGTCAGTTGTGTAGATTAGCAACAAGTATTTTATGAAACTGTACATAGAACACTCGACTCAAGTTAAGTAAAATATGGAACTTTTCCACATCAGATGATGAATATTGTTGATAGTGTTTATTTTTACTTGATTTAGACATTTCAGGAAGATGAAATTAATTTTTGGAAAAACATTGTCTTTTATTACCAATGTGATCATCGGCCATTCTGATAAAATGCCGGCCTGTGCAATGATTCGAAAAAATAGTAAACAAACCAGTGTGGGTAAGAAAATCTAATGACTGAAAGTCTACAGTGACTGAACAGATAGAAACATTTAATAAAAGAAACGATGATGTTTGCTATCCATTCATATAGATCGAATTTTGAAGTATTATTTACTTGACCTTTCTTCACTTGAAGTCTTAACAAGATGTTTGGAATTGAAATCGTTGACTCACTTGGATGTACGTGGCACAACTAACGAATTCCTTGTAGAACGAAACAGCTATCGAGTGTGTCATATTTTTCAATGATATTATTATAATTCAAAAGTGTTTCTGACCCTACAAGTTAGTATGTAATAGTTACTAAAAATATTTTAGTGAATCAGTAATATGGTTTTAGAAACATATCGATAAAATACTGTTTTCAATATCATTATGTCCAATATTTGCCCAATTTACCACTGAACTGTTCCTTCAGAACATTGCATCAGCTTTCTTTTTTAACATTTCGTATTGCTTTTTCGATTTTCCTGAAATTCAAGTCAGCATTAGTTACTGTTTTCAAGTGGGACACTCCATATTTTGTTGACTCAGATAAGAGCACAAAATTTTTTTCCAGGATTTTCTTTTCTTACTACAACTTTAACCAAAAATGTTGAACTTACCTGCAGATTGTCTCCATTATTATTTTCTACGCCGACAATTTTTTTATCTATATACCCTTTGTTCGAAACAAAGTTTTCATAGTTTACTTTTATTTTTCCTGAATAAGGACATGTTCCCTTTTTTCGAAGACATCAATACCTAGAACGGTCATCGTCTTCATCCCTATTTTCTCCCCAACAGGTGTATCTCACAAGTACAGAGCTGAAGCTATATATAAATGTTAAACCAAGAAAACAAACGTTTTGTAAAGCTTTTGAAAAAGGGGAATACCCCGAAACAATTGTCAATTAATTAACAATTGTATGAAGCTAAGCGAAGTGTTTTTATTCAATATAATTTTTGTTTGTGTGACTTCAAAATATTTACTATGTGTTATTTGTGTTGGGTTCGCACATTCAACGCACTCAACCGGAGTGCTTAAAATTTGGTTTTATAAGAGTCTAGGGGGCCCTTTCTAAGTTCACGAGGACCTGTGGCGGCGATATATATCTTTGTAGATACTCTAAGAATACTCATTAACTTCAAGTGTTCTAATGTAGTTTTTTTTATTGAAAATTATATTTCATTATAACTGTAGTTGTAGTCCATAATTACGCATGTCTGATAAAGTATACATTTCATGAGAATGTTGTAAGTATAATTTTACTATGCAAAATTTGAGTATTACTGAATATTTCTCCCTTGAGCCACTTGAAGTATCAAGACATACATTAATTTTCATAACAAACATGTAAAAAGTAAACTATTCAACGAAAGAATTGATTAACATTGAAAATTACAAAATCATAGAAATTATCGATTTGAACAACAAAATTAAAAAACTAAAAAGTTGTAGACTACCAACGTAAAAGGAACAAGAAATAATAAAGTAACTCACCTTCACTTACAATTGAAACAATAAGAAAAAAATATTAAAGTTTGTAAAGTAAAGTTATGATACTAATGAAAACCGTAAACATGCTTGACTTAACGGCAAACGATGCATTACATTCATTTTTGCTGCATGGGTAACATTGTAAGTTTTTATACCTCCCTCAACATCACTGAAAAATCCTATGCGTTTCACTACATCCTTACAAGTGTTTTGATCATACGGAATGCATCCTCTGGCTGTGAACACCCTTCCATATTTATCTGTAAAATATGACGGTAGTAGCATAATTTTTTTGATAACAGCAGCTATCACATGTGTCATCTAATTTTTAAAATATTTGGTTTGGCGTTTACACCATATCGTAGTTATGTCGTTTTGGTACGTCTGTCTAATGGAGTGTAGAAAGAGCTGTAGAGATCTTTGATGGAACTTAAAATAAAAGAGAAATCATTGCCATGATGAGCGCCGGAAGATACTTCTTCTCCTTAACAGTACACCTCATGGACTGAGTTACACGGTATATCAAAAAAGGTTAGTTCAAATTTATGGATCAGATGAATCTTTTGTAAGAACCTATGCCACTGCTAACTTTAGTACAGGCCATGAAATGAGTATCTGCCACGGTATTTCAGTGGTCTATAAAATCCCGCCATTACTTGAGCTGTTTAATGCAAATACGACGCTTCTCAAAATTTTCGGAGTTTGAAGTTAAATAATTTGTCCTTTTGGTATAAATTCTGTATTTTTCAATTGTGTACAGTGTAATACATGTGTTGATTGATGTTGATAATTTGTTGAAATCTCAACATCAAACTATAAAAAACAAAGTGTTCAGTTTGTTTACCGATTTCAATGAAACGAAATCAATTTTGTGTTGTGTAAGATTTTTGTAGTTTGAAGTTGAATATTTTACGATTTCAGTTCTAATCTTCTATTCATCAATTTTGTATAGTGTATTATAGGTGCTAGTAATAATAGTTTGTGGATAACATAACATCAAATTAAAAAAACGAAGTGTTACGAAGTGTAAGTAATACCAAATACCTATACCAAACAGAACGATAAAAAAGATAAAAAGTGAAACTACGATCTGGCATACCAGTGTGACCCACGCCCATGAATATCTACCTATACACCAACGAAGAATCACTGAAAGAAGAATTACTTTCCACCTACAAATTTCCCACCGATGACAAATCAAGAAGTTTATGTTTCGTTTATGTCAATAGCAATCGTCGATAAGTTTTACTGGCATTTTCATGTGAAATCAAATGGCCCTTTTCTTCGGTTGTCTCTACATTTCCTTCCATCACAACGGAACTTGGAATAATTATGTTGAACAACTTTTTAAGTGTAATTTTCAAACCAGCAAACTTCTTAAGCAACAAGAAGTTGGATATTTGTATGTTGAAGGTTAATAATTGATCGAGTTGATTGAATATTCGCTGATCTCTTGGTGAAAAACTGTTTGATATATTGAATAAAAAACACATGTCTTGGTTTCATCGAATTTTTGTTGTGTTTTGAGTACGGATTACTTACAAATAATTTTTTTGTGAAATATGGTGTAGAGGATATGTATTCCGTAGATGATTCAGTAAGTTTCAAGCTTGGAATCTTAGGTGAGTTTCTAATAAGTATATTTTCTAAACTATTTATATTCGATAACCATCGAAAAACAGATCGAAATTTCCAAATGTAACTAACAATAACAAAGTCTTTCAAAATCAAAACTATCCTCAAAATAGAATATTTGTAAGCTATGATTTTATTTATGATATTTTAATTATTTGCAACGGGCTGGACTGAATATAACTACAGATTTAGCTAAAAATGTCTTATTTTACATGTGTGCCATATCTGAAAATATTATTAATGACATTTCTCTCGAACGGGCCTTTTCGAATAATACACACTAGAAAGCAAATTTGTGTAATCTCACTGTTTTAAGCCTATCATTGGATGAGTCCTTAAAAGATTTTTATTGTTGCTGTTTATGTGCTGAAGACAATAAAAATATTCTGAACATGCTATGTTCCATTTTTTCTACTATCGTATCGAATAACTAAGAAAATAACAAAAAAAAATAATGAAGCTCAACACGACAAAACTGAATCAAAAAATAAACGAAAAAAGCTCAATATTTCATAAAGTAGTTTGTTGGTTGCGCTAATCAGAAATATAATATTTATTTATGCTTAGGTAAATAATTCAATCTGAGTAATTCCTACAGCGTTTCCTTCAAGGTTCCTTTTTTATCAAATAATTCAATAAATTTGGTTATGCAACTTTTAATGTAAATAAATCCCACTGACTAATAGAAGTATTTTTTACGCAGTAGTGCTTTATCGAAAACGTCGTCGTTTTCTTGCAATAATAAATGTTTCACATTTTTCTGTTACAGAAATATGTGCTCACAATACCCAATATAATATTCTATATGTTATAAATACTAATAATATTTCTTGTTTGTTTAATGTACAAAAAGAGTTGAAATAATGCTTGAAACTTTGGGAACAACCTACTAGGAGAGGAGACCACTAACTCAATTTGGCAACACCGTCGGACTATGCTCTTCATGGCCTGATTGAAGTCGGCCGTGCCTATGCACTCAAGCCTAGTCATAAAATTCATTAAGATGAGAAAGCCCAGTTCTTGTGCATGATAACTTACGTTAGCCATGAGTCGTGTAATCGGGTAGTCTTGTTCTTAGTGGTAAAATATATCTTGCTTAGTGGTAAATAATCTTGCCATTTTCAATTTGACAATAAATTGGGCATTTGCTTGTATGGATTCTAATCCAAAATGGAATTGAATTTCATATTTAGTAATGCTAAGATGACGAAACAATATTCTTTCACTTCTCAACTAAATAATCTTACCTAGACCTGTAACCTTAACACAATTCTTAGGTTTTAACTTTGAGTTCTGGGACTTTCCTCGATAAGATCTCAATTGAGCGTCGCAATTTTCAAGTTCTCCATAGTTGGGGCCATTTGCGCAATCATCAATTATGGTGCCCATTGTGGTTTCGCATCGATAGCAAGAAATTGAGTAAACTGTAAATGAAATTTCCACAGAGATAATAATTTCGCTGAAATATTCTGTTTATATTACAAATGATGTAATTGCACATGATAAAATTCCAAACAAATTTGAATGATCAAGTTGATAAGAATGAGAATGATTTTCATGGTGACTAAAATATCTTATTTTATTTGTTGCAGGATATTTGAATCTTTTAATAAGGCAGACCGCAAGGTATATCATTTGTTTTGGCCTGTATTCTAATGATTGTGATGATAACAAAAGGAAAGGAGCGGGATGAAACGTAATATGAGTTACGGCTTATATCTATAGTACAGAACATTATTCAACAGCAAAATCTTATTGATTGATTTCCTGCAATCACCTAATGCCTATCAGTTTTGTTAAAACTAGTCTAGGTACTGATATACTTATGTTGAAATGTACGAATAGTATCTACATATATATTAAATTCCAACATAAATAGAAAATATCAAGAATCAATACATAGGTGTTGGGTATGGTACGTCAAACTTACCACAATAGATTGTTAAACACCCAAAAAATATACTGATAAGAATCATATTAATTTACAATGACATTTGTATATTATACTCAATTATTTTGAACTGCTTCGCTTCTGTCAGTTGTGTAGATCGGCAACAAATATTTTATGAATCTGCACATAGAAGACTTGACTCAAATTGAGTGAAATAGGGAACTTTCCACATCAGATGATGAATATTGTTGATAGTGTTTATTTTTACTTGATTAGACATTTCAGTAAGATGAATATAATTGTATAAAAAAATTTAAAAATGTAGGTGTAGCATAAAATATTGCCTTTCATGATAACGTCAATATAACAATCGGTTATTCACTGGTTGAATGCAGACCTGTGCAAAGATTCTAGAAAAACACTGCAAAATAAACAAAATTTCAATATATTGAAACAGTTAGAAACTCCAAAATAAATTAGCAAACCAGTGCAGGTAAAAAAACGAATGAGTAATAGTCGTGTTATCGTAAATGAAAGCTAACCCAAATCGACTTAGAAGCCAGAAAATAGCAATGGACCACCTAAAGTTTTCCCAGCCAAACCGTCGGAAAAAAACAAGCCCTACGAAGGAATCTATTTCTGAATTTGGTGAATTTTTATTTCCCTGATTGTTTCCAGTTAGTAAACATGACAGCTGCAACTTACCATCTGTACGTAATTATATTAGTTATTACGTAAAATCAGATTAGATATCCTCGTTTTGACCTAAGTTTCCATAAATTAGCTATTTCTCTACTAGCTCGGATTATTTGCGGAGTTTTTAATACTCTTTTGGTTCTACTTCACATATATACTTATTAATATGATCATTGACAGTTTCCACAATTTTAACTTACCTGTACCTTCTCTAAATGACTGAATTGATAGAGAAGTATCGAACGTTACTTTCAAAAGAATACAACTAGTATTTTCTTAAGGAAGAAAGAAGTAGAAATGGCATTTCACACATTCACATGGAAGGACAAGAAAGAAAATACGCGCTTTCTTATCTGGATTAACTGTGGACAACCAATATCTGGACAACAATGCAGAAACTGAAGATAAAGAGAAATAAAAAGTTCCGAAATAAAATTCAAACGTAATTACAGAATGAGAAAAACCAAATCTGTTGGTTTTCAAACCAAAAAGAGGCATCTGTTTCAGTAATTACAGATAAGGCCATCATTCTAAAATTCCTACAAAAAAGTGTTTATATTAAATCATACAAAAGTCAACTGGATTAGATACTACAGTAGATAACAAAACGGTGACACAATGTCACATGCCAAATATGGAAACATGGAACCTCCTATTGATATGCCAAGCCTGCTTAAGTGCTTACCTCAAATGTGCCCAAAAACATTTACATTATTTTCTCAAAATTGGCTCTCAAGATCACTGTAGAAAAACTTTCAACTTATCCATGCGGTTAAGGCCTAAATTTCCGAATATCTGTTAAAATATTTTTATGAAAAATGGTTTTATGAAAAAGTTGTAAGTATAATTTTATAACATATCTTTCGAGTATCACTGAAAATTACCCCGTGGAGACATTTCAAATATCAAGAGATAAGTTTATTATATTACATCACTAAACAACTTATCGGAAAAATTCGTATATATTGAGTGACAATATAAAAAAAATATTAAAAGAAAAATAAATATCACATGTAAAAGAAAAGATTAAACTCTGAGATAAGAGAAAATAAAGTAACACATTCGTATCTTCAATCAATAAAATCAGGAAAAAATGCTTAAAATTTGAAAAGTGAAGTTGCAATAACAATTGTAAGAACTATAAACAAACATGATCTAACGGTTAACGATGAATTACATTCATCTTCTTTGCATGGGTAACATTGTAAATTTTTAACACCTCCCACAACTCCGAGGAAAAATCCTTTGGTGTTAACTACTTGCTCACAAGTACCCCCAGGATGTGGAATGCATCCTCTGGCTATATACTCCTTTCCATTCGTATCTGTAAAATATAACGGTAGTCTAAATTTTTTATATTACTAGGTATTGCATGTTGTTGCGCCATTTAGTTTTTAATTTTCACGGTTGGACATTGACACCATGTTCAAGTTATGTCGATTTGGTTCGTCCACAGCCTAACTCTACTTACAAGCCATGAACTAGGAAATCTGGCAACATCCAAGCAAGACCCACAAATAATAATGCTGTAATGGTTTCTGGTGATTGCTGCTGAATAAATCGCTATTTAACGAGAGAAATAACATTCAAATCCAAAAATAAGTTGTGAAAAGTGCTATTCTTTGAAGTTGTGAAGAACAACCAAAAGAAATTTCCCGCAAAAGTCTTATATAAACAGGAATATCTGTTGTGTTTTGAGTTGTTCTTTTTTTGGTTATACCTGGAGAGGTAGAAATAATACCTAACTTTTACCATTTCATAATTGTGTAAAAACAAAAATCCGCGTTTTGGTTGTTGTGCTATTTATGTGATGTATAGTGTGTAGAAAGTGCTACTGTGTTTTTTTCAGCAACAGACTAAGGAATACCTTTGAAATTTGTATGTAAATAGCTACCGATTATTGATGTTTTGACTGAGTAGTTCAGACATTAACAAAAGCATTATTTGCTGGAATTGTTCCTTTTTTGTGATGAGTAGTTACTTACCCTTTGTTAGATTTAGTAGTTATTTAGAACTAATCGCTTATAGGCCTTGTTCTTGATATTAGCACAAAAATTAACATGCCAAGTCATTGCTGTGTGCCTGGATGCAAGTCGAACTACATATCATACCTCGAGGCCGGCGAACCAACAGTTTCTGTATTTCGTTTTCCATAGGATGGAAATCTAATGAATATATAAAAAATATTCCTAGGGCACCATGGACCCCCACAAAATATTCTGTAGTTTGTGCCAAACGTTTTCCAGAAGGAGCACTTACTAGAGAAGGTATTCATCGTTTGCTAGATTGATCAACAGAAGGCAGGATGGCTAGATGGATCAAGTTAAACTCAATTTAGATGCAGTTCGAAGTATTTTTCTTTATTTTCCCCTACTTATCAAAAACAGTCCACTCTCAAAGAGAATATACAGCTGAAAGAACCAGCATTGAAGGAACGTTGTGAGAAATTGAATGAAGCCTAAGAAAACTCAGATTCAATTTGTAATTTTGTTGATTCAACATCCAATTATAAAAAATGATTTTAATATGTAATTCATGAAATATAAAAATTTTTGAAAATAACAGCATTTTTTTACACTCTAGATTTTCCATCCAACGTAACTGAATGTTCCCAAATAAACAGTATACAAATTATTAATCACATTTTAGTAGATTCAGATATGCATGTAAACGTTTTTGTCAATAAAAATAAACTGTCTCCTAATGATTCAAAATGTATTTCACAACCGAAATTAACTAGATAGACTCAACTGGAAAATTCGCTTGCTCGTTACAAATAAATATCAGAATCATTCAACCGTCCAAATTACTGTACACATCTCAATAATGGTTTAAAGGAATTGACGCATTAAACTTATTCTCACCTGAGAATGAAAAAATAATGAAATTTATACATATTGTCAATTCTTATTGATAAAGTGAACTTGTTAGTATACATACTAAACAAACAACATTTGAATCGCTATAACTCACACATAGTTTTTCTTAGAATAAGAGTGCATTATTAATTTCTATAGATAATTGTATGATATACAATTTTTGTTGAAACTTTTTGTTTATACAAAGTCCCGTTAAAAACATGCAGTAGACCGATATTCGAAGATCGATCGGTCTACCGGATTGGGCAGATGCGGCGTTGCCAAGTCTATGTTCATGGCTTGTAAGTAGAGTTAGGCTGTGATTCGTCTGTCTTATTATAGAGTGTTGAGGAGTGAGAGAGTATTTTATATGCGACTTGAAATAATGAATGCGCTACTGAATAAGCTGTTTGGGTTCAATCTAGATAAGGCGGATATTTATATTTGTTTGCTTAATTATATCTTATTTCAACAGCTTACAATGAACTATGTGGAATGTTGTACTTTTTGAACCGGAAGTACCAACCATTAAACACTATTCCTTATATTTCCCTCAAAAAACGTTAGTTCGAGCTTCTGTATCAGATTAATATTTTGTAAGAATCAAAGCATTCCCTACACAAAATTCAATAAGATGCGAACGCCCCAGTTCTTTTAATTGTATGTAACGTGTGGTTTTTTTGTCATAATTGTCAAATAATATTGACTACATGTTCACATCAAATGAGTGGAATTTGTACGCAATTTAGTTTGACTTGTGAAGTATTTCTAGATTGTGTAACTACTCATTGTGTTTTACCATCGAATACTGAGCAAGTAATACACCAACAAACAGGAAATTACAGAGTTGAATTAAGAATAATTTCCTTCATTTTGACAACTAAATTATCTCACCTACACCTGTAACCTTAAGGCAATGCTTAGGTTTTAATTCTGTGTACTGGAGATTCGCTCGAGAAGAAATATTCGCTCTCGACGGTTTTTCGCAATCTTCGGGTTCTCCATAGCGGGGGCCATCTGTGCATTGACTTTGTATGGTGCTTGATGTGGTTTCGCATCGATAGCAACTAATGGAATATACTGTAAATCAAATTTCGATATAGATAACAATTTAAATAGGTTTAATGTACATATTATAACTAATGTAATTCAGACTAACAATATTACGAATGAATTTTAATGCTACGAGTTTATGGATATGACAATAATCTTCAGTAAGGCTCGAGTGTGATTAAGATATTGTGGATTCAGTTGCCGGATGCTTCGATTACATATAGGCATATATAAGGCAAGTTTACTTAATTATGTGTTTTATTCGAGAACTAAAAACATAATTTCATTTTAGTACATAATTTCCTAGCTAATTATTTCTAATATATCTATGCTTGTTATTATACTTATGTGTGTAATTATCAACAAAAGAAAGGAATAAATAGAAGCTGGATTTAGGTTTAGTAGAATATTATTCAACAGTAAAATTTTAATGCTTAATCGCTTATCGTTTTGTCAGAATGTGTGCATAGCACACACTCAATACATTTATCTTAGATTTCAACATAAAATGAAAAATATCAAGAATCATCACATTTAGTTAGGTATGGCACGGCGAACTTACCACAATATAATTTTAAACTTACAAGAAGTATATTGATAAGAATCATATTAATTTACATTGGCATGTTATATAATGTCATTATTTTACACTAGTTAGCTTCAATCTGTCAATTATATAGATTAGTAATTCTTTATAAATCATTCCCATATAAAATGATGTATGTTTTTGACATTGTTTCATTTTTTCCTGAAAATTAAAAACAAAAAAAGAAGAAATGGAAACACCTTAAAAGTCAATGCTTATTGAGTTTGTACTTTATCAGCTAAAAATAGCAAGCATCGGTGGTTCAGTGGTAGAATGCTCGCCTGCCACGCGGGCGGCCCGGGTTCGATTCCCGGCCGATGCAATTAAATTTTTACTTGAATGACAAAAGTTTTCACTAATTTCATTCAATACGTATTATACAAATATGTATTGAAGCAATGTATATAAAACCCAGTACTATAAACTACCAAGTGGGTACTACGCATAATTATAAAGCCCTCGAATTTTCAATTCATATAAAAAACAATAATTACAGTATTGAAAACAAAACACAATATATTCTTTCAAAATATATTCAGTTAATTGTTGAATTTAGTTCAACGACATTTCTGAGGCTGTTCCTTGAAAATTTTCGCAAATTTTATCATTAATATCCGGGTTATTTTCAAGATCAAATAATTCAGTATTTTTAATGTATTTCCAATCTTATTTTGAAATGTAATTTTCAACAGCTCGTATAGCTAAATGAACATTTAAGTTTGGTATTGTCAACAACTATGTTTGTAAATCTACTGGATAGGTACGTTACTAATTAAAAAATTTTTCCCTTTTATACCAATTTTATAGCATCATAGTTGTTCCTGATTAGAATGAACCTATACTTCATTCTAATATCATAAGATTTGATATCTTCTATAAAATTGATGTGATTAGGTTTCTTTCTCAAAAATGTAATTGGTTCTTGAACAATTCGAGATTCGCGTGATCTCCAAATTTTTATTTAATCAGAAATCCGTTTCCCAAGCATTTGAGATGATAAAAGAACGAAACGCTGCATTTGATTAATCAATCAACTAACTTTTAATTACAGCAATACAAGTTTTAACAATTCTGCCAAAAATCTATTTATTATTTTTATTCCTCTGGGAACTTAAACTTCATGCCGTTGCAACTTGTGCCATTCTAATAAAATTAAATTTTTCAGAATTTGATCCTACATTCTGAAATTATTGAATATGCCAAAAAAAATTTTAATTTGTTCTTTTTTGACTCAAATTATGAACTGCTACAAAAGTAACTAATAGGAAGACCAGGATTTTTGGCTGAAAACCTGAGGAAAAATAAGTAACTCGAAGTTCTTGGTGTTTTTCCTAGAGTTGCTGTTTGTATAGTATGGCCCCTTATTAAAATTTATTTAAAGGGTTCCTCGCGGCATATCAGACATGCCTATATGTAACATAACAGTTAAAAATGTCATTGGCTTATAATTTATATAATAACTAATATATCGGTATCAACATTTTATAAATAAGACCCATTTCTCGAAATTTAAATATATTTTTTCTGGTTGGAAAAATGTTGATATCGTATCACACCTAGTTGATGAATGTTAGAGAAAAACATGTTCAGATTTTGGTAATTCTGTTCCTAAATAATATTCTACTCTTATACTCTTACACTCTAATATTCCTACTCTTATTTTTGGTATAACATTTCTCTCTGCCTGTATTGAGAGGTATGGTTTTGTAGAATTTGATGTCATTACGTTCATTTCTTTCAAATCGAAGAGGTTTTTTCCATTGATTTTTGGAATCTCGATACGATTACATACTACATAAACTGTTACTGGTAATAGTATGTTGGTACGTAGGAAAACTTTTGAACTTCATTCACATTTACTGTCATTTCTGTGAATAGATTAGATGTTCTGGATCTTCAGTTATCTTTCATAATACTGTCCAATGATAATATCGGCAGATTCACAATAAAAATGATCAGAAAAATTCTTTTTGAACTGCACAAATCATGTATGTATTTAAAGTAGATAATTCAAACATAGTCTATTATGCACAAACAAGGGCACACACTTGCTGCTGTCCCTTCTTTACTACCCTCTGAGTTTCCATACAAACTGAAGAAGATGTTTGCATTAGTTAATATACATATGTATATAAAGTGTAATAAATCTAACTTTAATTTTGGAAGCTCTAAGTAGTTTTCAACAGAAACTTTTAATGCAAATTATAAAAAATGATATTATTTATTGAAATGATTGAAACATAGAGATCGACATAAATAAATAATTAAACATGTCAGTATTTTGTGCCAAATATTTGAAAAAAAAAACCCAGTTGAACTGGGTTCCGAAGAACACTTCATGAGGAACTTTGCGCTTTTTTCATAAAAAACAGTATTTTCTCTAATATGTGTTAACATTAGTACTCGTATATAAATATATCCAGTACATGTATGAAAAAAACAGGAACATTACAATATAGTCATCAGTTTTAGAATATAAGAAGTACTGAAAAAAAGATTCAATTTTCAATTTGAATTTATCGAAATGTTTTTAAATAATTTCAATATATATGTACTCTTTGCTTTCATAATTTCAATGAAATAGGAAATTTATCAAACACAAAAGAAAATAAAATTATTTATATATACATAAAATGAATTAACATCATTTGTATTACATACACTTCATAATTGAATAATTCAAATAATTCTTAAATAAACAATAATAACCATATAAGCTGGGTAGATTAATTTCAATAAATAAAATATTGAAAATAATATATCTGAATATTGAATGATGAACATTGAATTCATTATTCATGAATGTTCATACAGAAAATTTTTGCTGTAATTCTTAGCTACCTTTAGGTTTCACTTTTCATCTGGATTCCACACAATTGACAATGACAAATACAGTAATATCATCAAATTAATGAACATTAAAACAACATGAAGATTAACTTAAACAACTTAAGAAACTTAATTTTAAAAGGAACAATAATCTAAAGTATTTCATATCATGTGGCGAAAAGTATACAAAATGAAAAAAGAAATATTTATTAAAAAAAATTGAGCTTAAACTTAAAGCTGGTAAGGTAAACGAGTCGTACAATATAAGGATATTTTTGAAGTAGAAAATTTAAAATTTGAAAGCGGCAGATAAAATACTGATTATGATTATCGCAGCCAAGCTAGGTCTTATACTAAAAGATGAGTTACACTTGTCACTGTCGCAAGTGTAACAGTTAACATCACTGGCGCCTCCAGAAAGACCGCTGAAGAAGCCCAACGTTTTTACAAGAGCACTGCATACACCTCCTGAATACGGAATGCACCCCCTAGCAACGTACTCGTTCCCGTGAGTATCTGCAACAAAGAGAATTCGTAGTGAAATTAATGAAGTGGTAAATAAATAAATAAATAATTGATGAGGCCGATACTTGATGTAAATCGATAAACATAATGAAACAGTTGTTAAACTGATTTACAAATATATTAAAAAGAATACTGCATGACATACGTTTCGATGAGATTCGCCTTTTTCAAATGCTACGTGCAGACCAGTCTGCTGGTCTCCAGTCGTAATGCTCGTGCAGACTTCACGTCTACACGAAAAAAGGTGAATCTCATCGAAACGTACGTCATGCAGTATTCTTTTTAATATATGTGTAAATCAGTTTAACAATTGTTTTATTAAATAAATAAATAAATCGAAGTAAAATTGGATAAAACATAAAAATAACAAAGCAATTGTTTTTGAAATTTTTGTTTGAGTTTGACTATACTGCTTTTCAAACGGGGAAAGGTATATTTAGTGATTGCGTACAGTAAAAATTGAAGAATAACCTCTAAAAAAGGCATTTGAGAATTCAATTCTTAAAAATAATATCAATTTGGCCAGGAAGGTGAATTCATTGTGGTAAATATCCAAGTTGAAATAAACTCAAGGTGAAAAGGCTATAGGATTTAAATAAGAACTCCATCAAGATCAGTTTAGATCGCTTCTATTGACCACGTGTGGAGATCCCACCATCGATCTGAGGCATATCATAAAATAATTTCACATATTGTGCCAATTTTCTTCATATTTCAAGCATTTTAATGCATATAACAAGCTCTTTCGCTTAAAATGCGGTATCTAGTTGTTGATCATTGAGAATTTTTCTGTAGTAATTATTGTTCCTTGACAAATACTGCGATGAAAAATGAAATCTCAAAAAGGAACGAGTTGAAGGTGATACTCATCGGATTTTACGTGCCAAATCTTATCCGGTTATTAAAATACACGGTGCAGCCATAAAAAAATTACCAAACCTTGATATGTTGAAAGGCTAATGAATTAGGCCATTAGCCTTCGTTTCCATTCCATATATTACACGTTTAGTAATAAATCTTCTTATTATCGACCAAAATTAACCAACAGCTCAGCGCGCAAAGTTTACTAATAAGTAATATAAAGTTTTGTTGATATGAATAAATCTCGTATTTCATGGTTCGTTAATACACGAACCTGAGGTATGTTTACAAACTCATTCATACAGGTTATGCTTATTCATTATTACATTTATGCTTATTTATTATTGCAACAAGAGTATTGAAAGTTAAATATTCTAGACTAAAATAGAAATGGGGATAAAACAAATAATCTAAAGGCCGGTCCAGACGTTACGTTTTGTACAACCTTTTGTTTATTCTTTGTCCTTTAGACGGAATGAAAACGTTATAATTTTTAATGCTTCGATATGGTGCAGAGATGTTTTTAGATTTCACCTTCTTTTACCGATATCGGCATAGGCAAGTAGTCTTCTGAGGAAAAATAAAATT
The DNA here is from genome assembly GCA_030704895.1 of Henosepilachna vigintioctopunctata. Lineage (NCBI taxonomy): Eukaryota > Metazoa > Arthropoda > Insecta > Coleoptera > Coccinellidae > Henosepilachna > Henosepilachna vigintioctopunctata. The sequence goes on along the minus strand of JARQZJ010000095.1, from coordinate 3,061,655 downwards.
GGAACGTCTCAGAAGTACAACTTATATTCGATTTATCAGCTTTCAACAATTCTTCACAGTATATAATTATCGTTCTATCTATCTATTGCACCGTAATTCACTCTTATTTAAATAACCGAACACAGTTTGTACAATTTGAGGGTCATATGTATATACAGCCCTTTCGGGTGTACCACAAGGCTCTAATTTAAGCCCCCGTTGTTTCTTCTTTTTGTAAATGATCTATAGAATGTTTAGCAGTTCATAATCTCTGTACGCTGATGATTTAAAAATATAGAGCAAAGTCAAAACATATGAGGCATCAGCTTACAGGATGGCCTCACCGCCGTTTCTGATTGGTGTTACCGCAAATAACTCAATATTAATTTAACCAAATGTAACGTTCTCACATTCACTAAAAAAAAACGGCCTATACAATTTGACTACACAATTAACGAAACCATTCTGACGAGGGTCTCCGAAATTCGTGTGCTCGGTAAATATTTGATCAGAAATTCACTTTTATACCTCATATAAATGAAACAATTTCAACAGCATTTTTTAAGTTTTTAATCATTTTTTAAGCATTTGCATTATATCATTAGGTGTTAATACTGTATATAATATATTTTTTTGAATATTTCCTGTAACTAGGTGTTTTTACCTGTTAAAAAATAAAGACTTATTATTTTCGAAGAAATAATTTATTTCATATCTCTATCTCTGTTTGAAAATTTCAAAATTTGAGGTTGAAAATATAGAATTACTACACATCGCTCTCTTCTATAACCACGTTTCCTTACCTTTTGCTGTAATTTTTACGCACTGGTTTGGCACAACTGAATTGAGGAAGTCTACTACGCTCTCTCCAGATTTCTGGGAACAATCCTGGACGGGCAAGGCGAGAGAAAGAAGTCCCACATTACATATCGAACTGGTACTGGAGTCGCAACTGTAGCAGTTCAGAGAATATGCTGAAAACAAACACATTATACTGAAATTGGCTGTAATGTTCTCGTTAATTTTAAATTTGTATATATAATAAGTTTTTAATTTGTATCCCGTGGTAACCTCCTACCAGTCTCTTTTCTGAGCAAAAAGAGAAAAACTAAGAAATATCTCAGAATGTTTCAACACTACAACCAAAACTATTTCGTCTGACCTCCATCACCTAAAAACTCAAGTTCAAATTCTGAAACAAGCTTCAGTGAAAGTTTTCACTTCAGAACGGCTAGAGATACATTACTAACCGAAACGTCGTGTGAATTCGATTTCTGATTCAACCATCCGCCTGTTTATCGGAGCCATTAATCATATTCACATTATGATTAATCATATAATAAGTTTAATTCCATTAATTTTAGTATTTGATTTTCATTCAATCATAATTTGTTTCAGAATTTTAATTCATAGTAAATGGAAGCCCGTCAAAATAGTGAAGAATCTACATTGTCCAACAACTTCAAACAAAAAACCAACATTTAAAATTATTTCTCTCTAAGTCCACCCGTGAACTGAACACGGGTGGACTTAGAGAGTCCACCCGTGTTCACTTAAAATTAATTTATTGCCTGTTTACGATAGTTTATTTTCAAAGTTTTTAGCAATAACGGGCTATTTCAATGTTAAAAACTTTATTTTTGTTGTACATCACAACATTGCCAAAACTAATGAACAATTGAATTTTATGAATTACCATAGATATCAAAACTTTAAACTTATTTTTTTTTTAAATCAATATCAAATCGTTGTAAATAGAATTAAGATGTTTTATGTCTGTTCTTTCTTTTACTGTGTTTTCCAAATTTTTACATTTGTTTAACATTTCTAAAATTTCTCTACATTTTTTGTCTTTCTCAATTGCTAAAATCTTTGTATTGTTGTAATCAAAATTGTGTTTTTCAGTTATTTTATACTGAAAAATGAAGAACGAATTGAAGCACATAAATATGCAAAAACTCAAATAACAGCCTTACATACACATAAAATAACGCCAACGTCGAGTTTAAACCCAACGTTAAAAAAGTGCACAAAGAAGAAATGGTGCATATGCAATTAACATTGTTGTTTAATCACAATTGAATGAAACATTACTCAAGAAGTATGAATCTGAAAAGTCGTAAATTTACTTCATGCATGAGGTTTTTCTCGATTTTAACATGAGCCACAATCATAGGAAAGTCAAGTGATAACTAAACTCTAATCAAAATGACGCAACTATTTGAATGACACACCCAGGATACAGTTCAGAGTGTGACTAAGGAGGAAGTATTCTTTATCACTCACCATACTGCATTGAAAATGAATCCAATGATAACCCACAGCATCCAGAAGATAACGAAATAAATGGTTGAAATGAATATTGAAATTCCTTTATCTTGTAAAAAATTAAATGTAAGAAAATTAAATAAAAAAAATGTTTGCAATGTGTAATGACCGAACGATCATCAAAACTTAAAGCATTTCTTTCATTCAAATTCAGAATACAATGAGTGTAGTGTACAAATCAAGGAGATATTTTAAGAAATCTGAGATATTTTGCAATTCGGGTCTAGTCTTCTAGATACACCAAATAATAATCAACTTTGTATTTCCGTATAAATATATAGAACAACAAAGTTACATTTGCAATAAATGTATCAGTCAACCTGTATGTGAGTAATATACCTAACCGGAAAGGAAAAAAGTAAGATTTTTTACAAAGAGAAATGGGTTGGTTTATAATCAAAAACAAAAAAAACAAAGTTTCGCAACTCAGTTCTTCTATCGTAAAAAGTTATCAAATCTGTAGGTAAATGTCATTTTGTCATTCGATTGAAGAAAACATATCACACAATAGTATCACTATTCTGTGATCACATTGGGACGCATACAGTTGATGTGGGAACTGTAAACATATAAATGGTCTCAACATACTGTCACAGATTTGCCCTGAAGCCGCCTCTATGGTTTATGGACGTTTCGAGAAATGGAGAGACTGTTAATAACCGTTGTAGGCACGACAAAAGAGCTCTTCTCGGACATTCATTTCTATGTTCATGAATCTGTCACTCTCTCGCAGACTCTCCCTCTCTCTCACACACTCTCGAGTAACAACAACAACCACGTGTTGAAAATTTCGATCTTTTCAAATAATCATAAATATACTTCTAAATACTACTGTCGTTGAATATTTCTACTCATAGAATAATATGTCACAACCGTTTATTAACAGTTGTTCACTATTAATAAATTATTTCGGCAGTATTGGCATTACAGAATTACTTGAAGTACCCATAAATTCGTAACAATACAATTTCTCTATTCTCTCAGGGAACTTCTCTGACAGTCACTTTTAGCTCAAAAATCTGTCACTCTAGCTTCCATTGAGTAACAACAACCACGTGTTCAATAGTTAGCTCTTTGTAAATTATCATAAACGTAAATTCTCAATACCAGTTTCGTTTAATATTTCCATTCATAGAATATTATAGCACAAGCGCTATAGATCCATAAAATAACAAGTCGGTTAATTTATTCACTGAGGGACCTTCTGTCTTAAGTTATTTCGTAATTAGCTGATCTGACATCTATGGTGACATTTAGAAGAAAACATACCACAAAATAGTATCACTATTCTGTGATCACATTGGGACGCCCCACCATCAACTGTCAACATATAAAAAGGGCTACCAACTTGCAATCTCTGTCTTCTCTGACTGTCATTTCTATGTCGGGAATGACAATAAAACTTCTCTATGGAATAATTCTCTCTAGGAATTATTTGATTTTTTAATTTGATTATTTGAATTATTTTGATTATTTGAATCATTTAGTCTCCGCTTGAAAAGTTTTATTGAATGGACACTAAGCTGGGGAGAACAACTGTTATCGATCGCACCTGAATCTAATTTCACTCCTCATCGTACTGAAATGAAACAAGATAAAAAGCTTAAATGTCTTTACAAAACACAACTATAGTTGAATATTATGAATAGTTACTTGATACGTAGTATGTTACCATTTTATATAATCTCACTGTAGTAATCTCACCAGACTTCGTCAAAAACTTCAAAAAAAAACTATTTTAGTTGTCTCCGTAGCCTAGCAGGAGGACTGGGTTCGAATCCCGGCGAATCGGCATGGACGTATATGTCTATTCATCAGTTTAGTGGTTCGAAAAACGATATACGAGGTTTTTCCAAAAGAAGAGGTAAATTTTAAATTGTTTCGAAAAGTTTCATCGATATCCATTTTGTCCCCATCAAAGTAATCCTCATCAGATATAATGCAATTATCCCACAGTTTCTTCCACTCCTCGAAGCAGTTCTAAAATGCACTTTTCGGTTCGGAAATCATCTCGTGCTTCGATTCCGACTTATTCTCATCAATTGTGGCAAAACGCCTGCCTTTTATTGGCCTCTTCACTTTTGGGAATAGGAAAAAGTAGCAGAGAGCCAAATCTGGTGAATAAGGTGGTTGAAGCATGATTACGCTGTTTTTTTTTTTTGGCCAAAAAGTCACGAACAAGCATTGATGTGTGAACTGGTGCATTATCGTGATGCAGAATCCATGATTTGTTTGAGCTGTATTGTTTCACGAAAACGTTGCATAACTTCTTTGCAGTAATCCTTATTAACCGAATGACATGTTGGCAAACTCTCATTGCTCACCACGCCGTTGTAATCGAAGAAAACAGTGAGCAAAACCTTCACATTTCATCGAACTTTGGTGTTTTTTCGATCTTTGCTTTTCTAGCTGCTTTTGCTTCTATTGGGATAATTGGGCATTGGTTTCGACGTCATAACTATATACCCACGTTTCGTTACCAGGTGTAACCTTTTTGAGCAAATTTGAGCGATACTATTGCGACTTTTGCTCAAAATTTAGCAATTCGGAACAAACTTCGCTGAAACACGTTTCATGTCCAGAATATCAAAGAAAATTAGATGTTATGAACCCATTGGTATGCAAACATCCTCTGCAACTTCCCTAATAGTGATGCAAAGATTTTCCAAAACCATGTTCTTCACTGTTTCGATGTTTTCTTCATTTGTTGACGTTGTTGGAAGTTCAGGCCGCTCATCGTCATCAACATCTTCTCGGCCTTATGTAAAGCGCTTGTACCACTTATAATCACTTTTTTAAGACAAAGTAGACTGTCCGTATGCTTCAGTCAACATTTTTAACACAAAATTTGATACAGATTTTTTGATTCTTTTTTCTCAAAAGTAATCGAAGAACATACAAAAATGTGCTAACCTTGTCAGTTGTCAAAAACAAACTACTAATCCAAAAAGGCTAATAATATCAACATATGAGAAACATATGTGTACCAACATAACAAAAAAAATTTCGAGAACGGAATGTGCACGGTACGCGAAAATTAAAAATTCACCTTTTCTTTTGAACAGATCTCATATGATAGCTATTGTACGAAATATACTAGCCTGAAAACATAATTAAGGAAAAATAATTATAAGATTGAATCTTCACGAAATGAGGTAACTCTACGATAAAAGTTATGATCAACTATAAAATTCATTTCCATTAAATTGATTGTTTAGGACTTAAGCGATTCTGCTATCGCAAGATAAAGCAAATAAGTGTGTAACAGAGTTGCCAAACGGAATCATCATCGAGTTGTAGAGTTTAAAGCATATTTGACCCAGTTGATTATTTTAATATGTTACAAGCTATTTCCAGGTTTTTCGTTAATAGAACAATATATCTTAGTAATGAGTTTTCCGGTGTTGGAAGCTATGGTGGATACCAGTGAAAAGCAGTGATCGTCAAATTATGAAATCATTCAAAGTAATACCCCGTTTTACGCGAATTCGGATACCTACGCGGTTTTTCATTTTGATTATTTTTCGTTTTGAGAAACCTTTTAGTTTATCGCTCACAAAACCCAAGAGCCTTAAAAAATACAATGCTAGTTTGCCCGTCATTTGGAAGTCTAATGCGAAACCTTGGTTGACAGCTTATCTTTTTGAAGACTGGTTTGGCCATCATTTTATTCTTGAAGCCGAACGTTACTGCCAATTAAAAGAAATCCCAATTTAAGTGATGCTACTTATTGACAATGCATCAGGTCATGCCCCCGCAACTCTAGTTGATGTCGATCCACGAGTAGAAATTGTATTTTTGCCACCAAACACTACAAGCTCGCTTCAACCAATAAACTAATAAGTCATCAAAACATTTAAGGCTTACCACACAAAGCGATCATATGCACATCTACATGAAGCTATGAGACAAAACAATGAGCTTTCTGTTGAAGACTTTTTAAGCAAGTCAATGTTTTAGATGCTGTAAGAATTATTGGACAATCTTGTAATGAGCTTTCTCAAAAAACTTTAAATGGTGTCTGGAAAAAACTGTGTCCATTTTTTTTCACCACTGAAACCCAAGGAGAATCAGTTTCAGATCCTGAACAAATCGATAGCATAATAGAAGAAGTGGTCGATATAGCCAAAAATTAAATTTAGAGGTCGATCATGATGACGTTCAAGAATTGCTAGATTCACAAAATCAAGAGCTAACATTTGACGAGGTTATAGAAATGCCTGAGCATGATCAAGACATTGAAGAAACTGTTTCGCTAGACCCAGTAGAATCCGTAAATCAAATGACAATTGCAAACTTAACAGGACTCAATTCAATTGAAAAGGGGTTACAAATTTTAGAAAAAATAGATTCTAATGAAGAACGCTTTTCTACTACAAAACGGGGAATAAAAAAATTACTGGTATGCTACGAGGAAATTTTGCGTGGGAAGAAGAAAAACTTAACTCGTCAGGCAACATTGTTAGAATATATGAAGCCTTCGACATCAAAATAACTTCGGTTTAGGTTACTTTATTCATAAAAATGTAAATTGTTTTATTATCTTACACTTTATTAAACATTTTTGTTCTAAATTATTGTTTTTTTTAACACTGGTCCTGATTTAACATACTTTATATGTATATGCAAAGGATGACTCGACTTACACGGCAATCGCTCGGACCCACCTATCGCGTAAGTCCGGGGTATTACTGTATTATACTCGTATAACTGCCGTAATATGGTATGTTATTCAGTCGACGATTCTAATAAGATTAAATATAAATGCATACATCAAATCAACTCTCTTTCAAATTCCGAAACTCAAATGTTTTGACATTGATTGGAACTGCGAGGACAGATATATTATTTACAATAACAGTTAAATAAACATAGCATAATAAACATTACCGAGTCATTTCGAGGAACGTTGAAAAAACAAATATAACGAGTATAGTGTTTGCTTGATTATCGGAAACTAAAATATGAATTGCAAGTTAAAATACAATAAAATTGAAAGAAATATCTCTATAAAAACACTTATTAAGTGTAATATAAATAAATATTGAACCTAGATATTGCAAACACAAAATAATTCCAACAAATACCTATTTACCTTTTCATATACATATTTTTATAACGTTAGGCCATCATTTTGTAGTTATCTACAGCCTAACTCTTGAAGTCACAGAAAGGGGTGGAGCCTCTGATCAAAAAAGTGTATAACGCTAATAGTCCCATGAGAAATATTTTAGTCAGTGTTTTCTCATTTTGAGCGATACAATATTTTCATTCACTCAGATTGATCAAACCAAATATACATTATCTTTAAAAAGTACTAGATACAATTGGGAAGTAGCATTGGATAAAAAAAAATAGGAACAATATCCTTCAAAATTTCGTACAAATTAGTATTTATACAAAATTTGCAATGAAATTTCTATGATAATTACACATTTTAAGCGGACGAATGCCAAGAAAAAAAATTTCAAATCAATAATTAATACATAATAGAAAAATTGTCATTATTTATCTTCTGTTCACTTATAACATTAAAACTACTAGAACTAATTCAGGAAAAACCAATATAAACTATCAACTTCGATTATGATAGTTTGCTCTATTTTTTGATGTATTGAGAATCCTAATTTTACAGCATACGGCATCCTAATTTTAGAGATGCCGTATATAAAGAATAAAATAATACTTTTATTCTATCTATATTTTCCGATTCATCAAGGATAATCGGTGTCGGTTGTTAATAAATGCCGTTATACCTCACACGCCCTGTAAAATGTAGTGAAATACACCAGATATAAAAAGTTTTTTCCAAATCGCAACTTTGATTTTCCGTGATCACATTTAAATCATCTAATCTCGAGAAATTTGCTCAAGTGTGGCAACCCTGTTGTGTAATTCTCTGTTCTGCAAAACTTCCACCTGATGAAGACGAGGAGCGCCCCCTATTATTTAATATGTCAGACAAGCAACTCTGAAACTTCCTAAAGTTAACCTAGTGAAGTAAGTTGAGGGAAAGAGACGAAAAGATAACAAGTTCTCAACAATATTAATTAATTACGTCCTTGGATTGGGTTAGCACAAAATAATTTAATGAGTTGTAACCTGTTCAGAATGTAAGAAAATAACTGCTGTTAATTTATTTATAGGTGTTATAACATATAACATGATGCAGAAAGTCAAGTACTTAATCCCTAGAATTATTTTAAGTTTCTGAATATACAATAACACTTCTGTTTCAAATTAAGCATTCATCTTTTCGTCATTAATGAATATGACAAGCCAGTTTCTATATAATTGAGGCTCCTGCAGTCATTATCCGTAGCAAACCAATTATTATCCACTTTGAAAATTAAAAGATTTTATAAAGCCTCGTATGAAATGGAGCAAGAGGTTCAGTGCTATACAATATACATACTTTCATTTTACCAACGACTCAAAATTATTAAAACACGAATATAATCAATAAGTTTTGAATCTATCTACCAACGAAACTTCAATTTTCTCAATCAACCAAACGATAAATTTTTGCAATCAATAACCAAGTTACAATTCGCTACAACTAGACGTCAAATGAAATAAATACTATCCAATCAAAAACGCCTGTTATTGCTAAAAAATGTCATAAAAATTATATATAAATTATAAGTATACAAAGTGCCATAATGTCATTGTTTGAATTGACTGCCATTTCGTTATAAATGATTGGTTATAAAAGCTCAATTTTGCATCAAGTTTATTTAAGAGTTTTATTTTATATACAAATAAATATATAAATAAAAATAATCACAACACTGCTCCTTTCTTATTGTATTTATTTTTATGGGTATATTTTATTTAATTGAAAAAAATTATATCGATGATTGATGGGCCGATACTTGGAGAAAATTAATATCCATAATGAAACAATATTTGGAATTTTCTCATAATTTTAATACAAATACGCATGACAACGTTTCGAAGTACTACTTCTTTATCATTAATCCAGCATTTGATGAAGTAGTACTTCGGAACGTCGTCATGCGATTTATTATTAAAATTATGACAAAATTCTAAATATTGTTTCATTGAAAATTATATCGTTCAAATGGCTACCTTCAGAGTTGAATGTTCAGAGAAATTGTCTAGAAAATGCAAAAAATTTGTCACTATTCTCTTAAAATAACACTTGAACTAACTTCACGGAATAAATGATAAATGCAAAAAATTTGTCAGTATTCTCTTAAAGTAACACTTGAACTAACTTCACGGAATAAATGATAAGTACTTCACGGAATAAATGATAAGTATAAGTGAAGAAATGAACATGTTTTTATTACCTACAGCTATGCCACTCAACTTTTTTCCATAGTAAATATTTGTAGTTTTGCCGGAAATAGAAATAATTTTTTTTTGTTAGAGATATACAACTTTCTCTTATTACAGAATGCAGGGTAATATATTTTTGGATGATGAATTTTAGATACATAATGAATGCTGAATTAACCTTCAATTCACTTGAATAATACAAGTCATGGGAATTTGTCATGGTTAATTTTGAAGGTAACCGTCAGAACTATCTTTGAGTCATGCAACTTCATAAATAAGATAATCTAACAACCCTAACAAGTAATATCGTTCATAGCAAACTTACCAGAAGCTGTGAAGACTATCAAAACAGCACCCACAGTAATTATCGTATTCATTTTAATTTGAATAATTTCCACAATATTATATTTACGAATCAAACAGCAGCCCACACTATACAAACTACACTCGTCTCGTCACTCTTCTTAGTTTGTGCAGTTGATTGCGAAAAGAGAATCGACATTACAATGTCGAATTCATACACTGTTGCCGAATCATTTCGTTGTCGTTGAAACTTAGAGACTTAATATCTTGTAAATTGAAAAGTTAAAGTTATCGTTATTATTCTTAATTCTTATGGGCCCAACAATTCAATATGAATTGAATGAAAAAAAGAGAATAAGGAGAAATAACACTCAATTTATTCACTACTAATAAAAACTGACAATATTTAGGTTATATTACATTGATAGTTCTCTGTAATATTTCTAGAATTTATGGTTATCTGTCGTTAATGAATGATAAATATATAAAGCATATATACAAAATAATGGTGCATGAAACATAATAATCGTTATTAGATATATGTTAATTTTATATTTCACTACATAAAATTTTTCCATTAAACGATTCTCGAAAAATTTTGTATTTCTCTTTCTTTCAAGGATCAACTAAAATCTGAAGTTTTGAAAAATGCAGTTAGAACACTCATTAAGGCTATTGTATCCAAACTGGGTCTTATATCAAAGGAGGAGTTGCGCACTCGTACAATGTTAAAATTTATAGCATCGTCAGGTCCATTCGATAAATGCCAAGGAACCCCTTAGGCTGAAACCCCTTTTTGAAATCTTGTTAATTATTGTCATACACTTTACAATTTCGAGAATTTGAAATAATTGAGGAACATCATTTTTAGGCAAGTAGGTATATTGAATAAAGTTCGTCACTTAATCCTCCAAAATTCAATGAAATTAATTTTTTGTTAAATGCTACAGAGCTATTTACAAACCGCTCATGAACATAAGATTCATGAGTCAGACATACAGTTTAACCATAATGAGAAGAAACTAAAAGAGTTCGCTTTAATCCATCCAATTTACCAAAAATTCATCAGGCATTGAAAGACTGAGCTTACACTTAAATATGTTAGCCAATATCGCTAATGAATAACAACTGGCCTTAAAAAAACATGAGTGATGTAGGAAAAATCATTACATCAGTACAAGAGACTTTAGTTGCAGAAATGTTATGTGATGTAGAGAAGAGCATTGAGATTTTCCATGTAATTCCAGTCGTGATAGGACCAGCAGAACGGCCATTTTAGAAAGCGATTAATCAATTTGACTGTGCTTTATAACCACCAAGATGTTTTGAATTAATTGGGCATGCGACCAGTCATCAACGACTTCATATTCTGTAATCTGATCAGACAGTCAACATTTGCACCTTTCCAAAGACACTATAGCACTTGTAATGGTATTTCGGGCAATGTTGAGAATCTTTTGAAAATAGAAATTAAATACACACAGAATGTTAAATTAATTATTTCGAAGCACTTAAAGATTTTAAATGAGTAGAACCAAATTAAAATTCGCTATTTATTTTGACTGAAAGTCATACTGTATTAACTTCATTAACTATCTTAAAGTATTAACTTTGGGATATTGTTTTTATTCAATGAACTCTGAGCCTTATTCAGGGCAAGAAAAATATTTTATCTTCCAATTCTTTGATTAGTTTATGTTTTTTTTCAAGAATATTCTAGTATTTTTAAACATATATATTCAATGCTCTGTAATAGTTTTTGAACATAATTACGACTCTAAATTATATCAGTTTTTCATAAAAATACCCTGGGTGTTTATGTTTTGTTTCGTTTTACAAAGCATCAAAATTTGTCAGGCTGGTCGAGTTTACCGGAGTGTCAAGTTACGAGAGACTCACTATTCAGAAAAATTTCCGAAACAAGACCCCCAATATTTTTTTTGTTGATGCCAGGATATGAAGGAAAAACAATCGCAACATTACATTGTACTTTCAAGAATTAAAATTTTTTTAAAAATTTGTTGGCCCAGTTATGAATATGGAATTTCAGTTATTATCTAACTAGTTGTAGAAAGTGTTAAAAGGTTGTCATATTGATTAAACGAATAAAGATTACTATCAATATAAGCTGAATGCAATTTATGGCGTTCAAAGCTGCCTCAACACCAATGAAGAACGATAAATTTTCCTTGATTAGGAAGGGCATATTATGTAAATCACATAATTATTGCAATGATGCACTATGATTGAGGGAACCATAAGGAAAGGAAATGTACAAATATGAAATAACAATTTTTGTTTTACAAACAACAAAGTTTTGTTTGAAACTGTAAAGAAAACGCTGTTTTCTGCATTCACACACATTTATTTAACAATAATGAAATATGTTTCACCAGTAAGCTGGCTTTTTTGGAATACGAAGTCTGAAGAATGCCATCGTAATGGTGAAACGTAAATCCCAATTGCAGGATAAAAGTGTGTACAGAAATCTAGGAAACAATTGTAATGATTCAAATGAAAAGATTTATCCTTAGAGAGATGTTGTCAGTGCATTATAGTAAATTTAAAAAAGAATTAGTGATGTATAAAATTATAAATTTATAAATTTTTTAATATTCATATAAACAATTTAATGTTAGTTATAATTTCTATTTTTTTCCCTTAAGGTAACATAAAATTAATGAAATGAGTGAATAAGTCATACAAAAAAACTTATACTGTGATAACTATTGGAAATGTACATTACATAACTTAATCTATGTATATGATATTCATCTATAGTTATATACAACACTTGAGATGTAAATTTAGTTAAAATTAAACAGCAGTACCTCTTTCTAAATTCTGTTTGATTTCTGCTGTATGTTCTCCATAGAAACGATCTAACTTTTTGTTGAACTTTGCATTTCTTTCATTTATATAATCAATATCAGCATCATCATTATGCGTACGTCTTCTAGAATACTTATTCCTTTTAGCAATTTGTGTTTCAATATCTTTCACCATATTATCAATAGCCTCTGGCCGATCTTCATGTAGTCCATGAATTATTTGATGAGGTCCTCCATAAAATGCTTCACCATACTTGCTTTTTTGTTCCTCATATCTTTCCATATCTTTCGCAGGTAAATTTTTAATTAAACGATTGTACTGCCTTACTGTTGCTGCTTCAAAATCTGAAAAACCTTGGTCAGGGTTTTTCTTTCTTTTCTTCCGTTCTAATCTCTCTGCTTCAAGTGCAGTAACTTGTAGGATTTTGACTCGATCAAAGTCCTCTCCTTTTTCTTTCGCCTCTGCTCTTGCTTTCTGATCATTTAACAGCCATTCTGCTCGTTTTTTGCGATTTTCCCAGTTATTTGGAAGTTTATTTCTAGCGTCTTCTGCCACTACTTCTTGATGATTATGGTTTCTAGCCTCATTACGTATATTATGAAGATGTTTCAATCGTTTCATTCTCTCAGCTTGTTTTTCTTGAAATGTTTTAGTTGAAGATGTACCTTGACTTGACATTATTTCGCAGAAACTAATAAATTGATATTAAATTTATAATATATTGATGCAAAATATCTTATTTTCTTTTCTTCTTATAAATAATATATATATAGTTTTCTTTTCCTTGTCTTATGTTTCACCAACATACGAAAAACAAATTAACGTTATCAAAAGTGAGTTACTTCTTCCAATGTTTGACGTTTAATTAGGCAAGGAGGTTATGTTTATGAATATCTTCTTCTTTTAACTGTGTCCATGGCTTCTTCAGAGATATGCTTTTTGTCCCAAATTAGGACTGCTACTTGAAAATCTTGAACGTGTTAATACCAAATAAATTGTTTTTATTATTTTTTTAATGATGAAATGTAGTACTGGATATACTAGGTACAATACAAGGAGTAATTAGACGGCGATTGCTAAAGAGAATTGATGGTGAAACCATAAAACTCATTAGAAACATATATTAAGGCAACAGTTACATTTTTATTAAATATCTCTCATGCTCGGTATAATACAGTATGTAATATAGAACATAAACATATACTAACTGTGGTATCTATACACAGCCTAACTCTACTTACTTCGTAAGTAGAGTTAGGCTGTGATCTATATAACATGACATATTAGATTTTTAGTCTCAGTCGCCGAACTGTATAGTGACCTTATAACGCTATGGACTTACCGAGGTACTGGTGGGTCCGATTTACACCGTAATCTTGGGCTGTTCGGAATTGGCGTTAAACCACAGCCAAACTGTACTTATGTAAGTCACTGCCTAACTCTACTAACTTAAGTAGTTAGGCAGTGCCTAAGTAGAGTTAGACTGTGATTCATTCAATTCATTCATTCAATTTATTAAAAATCTATGTTCCTTTGCAAGTTTTTCATTTTTATAAAATTGTAGTCACAGAACAAACAAATATATGCTAGCAATATTCATCAGAATATTAATTGGTGATTAATAAAGAATTTTCTTTAGTAATATTTGTATATCCTTTTTCAGAATATAATTATATCTCATACATTTCGATACACATACTTCTGGTGAATACTGATTTTAAAATTCAGAATGCAGGTACTTCCTGTCAGGTTATTGTCAAATAATCAAATCATAACCAATAATAAACAGTAGTAAACAAAAATTTTGAATAGGAGTTGCTATCGCTAGATTGAAAGGATAAAATGTTTGTAAATGTGTTATAAGGTGTAAATGTTTCACGTTGCTAACACTTTGTGGGATCAATACAACCATGGAGGTGAAAAGTACAAATTTTTGGTGGCTTAAAAATAAACCTCCTTCCAATGATGTAGAATTAAATAGGAATGTAAGTGGAAATTGCAACGTATCAACAAATTCTTTAGTAGATCTTTTCGACAAAGAGGCTGAAAATCTCAAAGAGAGAGGATCATCTAATGTAGATGTTGATGTTGGAAGTATTATAGAAGAAATAAATAGAGTAGCTGCACAGAGTCCTTTAGGACCTTACGAAGCTAACACAGGAGGCAGATCTGTAGATGAATTAATGAAAGAAGCAGAAAAAATTTATATGGAGAGCTCTAAAAGTTTTGAGCAATTAAGTCAAAAATCAAAAACCTCACAAAATATTTCAGAATTATCCCTTAATTCAAAAGATTCTACACCTACGCCTAAGAGTCTGAGTCCTTTACCTTTAGATACCCAAAAAAATGATAGTGAAAGAAACAATGATGAGAATGATGATAGTGAATTTTATAGTGAAGATTTTTCTGATGAAAGTAAAACTGAATCCACTCCATCAATTGAAAATAATTTAGTGTTACAAACTGAAATAAATGAAAGGAAACAAAATTTCTTGGAAATAGTAGATGATGAAAATTATGGAACTCCCAAACATTCTTTTTCAATTGAATTAAATAACTGTGATACTGATAGACCTCTTAAAAAACTAGTTCAGAGTAAAAGTGAGACAACATTTCAAATTAATGATCAAAAGCATCTTGAACAGCAGTTGGAATTTGAGAGAAAAAGAAGGGAGTTAGAAATGAAACAGTTGTCTTTGAAAGATAATCTTATTCAAGCATTAGAAGAAGACAATCAAAAATTAAAGAGGGATATTGAAGATATAAAGGTGAGTTCTTAAATTATTAAGTAATATCATACTTCATCAATTATACCTAATTGAAAGTAGGTATAAAGGAAACATTTTTATGTACTTTCTCTTTGTATAGCAAAGGTTTATTTTTTGAAAATTTATTGCTGTGTTAAATGATGAGTTTTTATTGAAAAATAGTTCGAGTATTTCTGTTTGGTCCATTTTGCAGTGTTATGAAAGAGTTATAGAATTGATATTTGGGAAGGGAAAAAATAAACAAGTATTTAATATTCCTATTACTTATTATTGATAATTTATCACATAATTATTGGCTGCAGCCTAATCAAATAAATAATAATAAATATTCGTCTATTCCAGCTGCATACGCATCTACCTAATCTTATATGTTACACTTTGAGTTATAATCAGAATTATTATATGTAGGAATCATAAATAAATATTTCAAATCTCTGCTACAATAGCTCTGACAGCAGCGTATGCTTCTTTAGCTGTTGGTTGAATAAAACCAGCAGGAAGAACAAAGCCATATCTACCGCTATCCCGCAGTTCTAAGGTGTATGCATATTTTATACCCATTTGTCCTTTAGCCCAATCATCTGAACCACCAGAGGCCGGATACAGGAGTTTTCCAGAAGATCCTAACCTATAGGTTGGACCTCCAGCTTGTCTTATTGCCTAAAATATGGATGTATCAGCTATGGATTATATATGAACATTGTAACATATACATAAACAAGCATATGAAAAAATTTTCATTAATATCACAGTACTCTCTTTGTTTTCTATAAAGAACCTAAAGCATTTCAATACACACAACTCGGTAATTTTGCATTTTAAAAACATTATTGTGTTTTTGCATTTTAAAAACTGTTGTGTTTTCTAAATATATTAGTGTGAATTCTAACGAACTTCCATAATGCTTGTTCATAAACTAGTTTTTATTTTTTATTTGTTGAATAGTCTAAAGCACTTATTGAGATTTAAAAAAACGACGGGTTGCACTCCGGGAGTGCCGGCAGAAGTGAAAACTTGAATATTAATGTTGTGCATTTTTGATATTTTGGAATGGTTAGAGAATAATTTTGTACGGATTGCTTTCATTATCAGTATAAAAGTATTATTGTTTATGTGGTGGAATACAATATTCATTTATTGCGCTATCGTACACAAACATGACAATTTATATTACATTAAAAATTTATCTCTTAGGAAAATCAACTTCCATCCATAATTTCAACGACTTTTTCAACATCATCTTTACCAGAACCATCATCGCTAATCTCTAAAACTGATACGATAGGTTTATGATAGCTGAAGTAAGAAACGAACAGTTTTGATTCGAACCTATTTAAGTGTCTAATAAAGACCGCACCAATAGTAGTTTTGTATTTCGTTGTGCTAAGATTGCGATCATTTGACATAGTTAAACCAAATTTATTATTTAAAAATTTAATTAATAGTTGATTTTTATCGTCTGCAAAGTTTATGTTGAAATATCCACTCAAAATCATTGGCAATTCATCAACGCTTTTTCCAATTTTTTTTTGAAGCAATGCAGATGCTTCATGAGAATAAATTTTCGTACAAGAAGTCTCGTATAGCACGCAGTGACTTATCTGGAGAGATGTAAACGCCAACCATAATAATAAACTGATTATCACCAGAGTGGCAACGACTTAATGTGCGTGAAACTGGCCACCGGTTTTCCAGCGACCGTTTTGACTAAAGTGCGCACACACGCTACGATCGGCGGGATCTACTACAATATGATATTGCGAATAAATCACAATAAGCCAACATTTTGATGGAATTTTTGATGTCATTAGATGAGAATGAGTAATATTATTACGAAATAATCATTTTCAGAATTTGTTCAATCCATTTACGAAAAATATCATCACTTTTATATATAGGACAAGTGTTTTTTGTTATACCTTATATTTTTGAAAAAATTCATTTATTTTGAAAATTTTCAAATGAAATACACGGAAATAAACATTCTTAACGACATTTTTTCGTTTTCGGAATTTGTTCAATCCATTTACTATTCGTTTCACCCCTTTCAAAAAATTCAATCTCCCTTCATTTTCTACGCTGCTAATTTCTCACCAAGCCATCTTTTTGATGAATTTTTGATGCAAATAGATGTAAATGAATAATATTATCACGAAATAATCATTTTCAGAATTTGTTCAATCCATTTACGAAATATTTCATCCCTTCCATGAATATGACAAGTCTTTTATGATATACCTTAAATTTTTGAAAATATTCATTTATATTAAACAATTTCTAATGGAATACATAGGTATAAACATTCTTAATGATATTTATTCATTTTCAGAATTTGTTCAATCCATTTACGAAAAATATCAACCCCTTTATAAATATGACAAGTGTTTTTTGTTATACCTAATATTTTTGAAAATATTCAATTATTTTGAAAACCTTTGAAAGGAATACATCGAAATAGACATTCTTAATGATATTTATTTATTTTCAGAATTTGTTCAATCCATTTACTACCAGTTTCACCCCTTTCAAATAATTCAATCTTCCTGCCTTCTCTACGCTACTGATTTCGAACCAAGCCAACTCTTTATGAATTTTTGATGCGAATAGATGTAAAAGAACAATGTTATTAGTAAATATTAATTTTCAGAATTTGTTCAATCCATTTACGAAAAATATCATCCCCTTTATAAATATGACATGTGTTTTGTGTTAAACCTTATATTTTCGAAAATATTCATTTATTTTGAAAATTTTTGAAAGGAATACATTGACGTAAACATTCTCAATTGGATTTATTGGTTTTCAGAATTTGTTCAATCCATTTACTACTAGTTTCACCCCTTTCAAATAATTCGATATTCATTCCTTTTCTACGCTACTGATTTCTAACCAAGCCAACTTTTTGATGAAGTTTTGATGTGATTAGAAGTGATTGAATAATATTGATACGAAATAATCCTTTCCAGAATTTGCTCAATCCGTTTACGAAAAATATCATCCCCTTTATATAATTGACATGTGATATTTGTTATACCTTATATTTTTGAAAATATTCATTTATTTGAAGAAATTTTGAATAGAATGCATTGCAATAAACCTTCTTAAAGAGATTCATTTGTTTTAAGAATTTGTTCAATCCATTTACAATCAGTTTCACCCCTTTCAAATAATTCGATATTCATTCCTTTTCTACGCTACTGATTTCTAACTAAGCCAATATTTTGATGAATTTTTGATGGGATTAGAAGTGTTTGAATATTATTGATACGAAATAATCCTTTCCAGAATTTGTTCAATCCATTTACGAAAAATATCATCTCCCTTATAAATATGACATGTGTTTTTTGTTATACCTAATATTTTTGGAAATATTCATTTATTTTGAAAAATTTTGAATGGAATACATCGACACAAACAATCTCAATGGGATTCATTATTTTTCAGAATTTGTTCAATGTATTTACTGTCAGTTTCACCTCTTTCAAATAATTCGATATTCAATCCTTCTCTACGCCACTGATTTCTAACCAAGCAAACATTTTGATGAAGTTTTGATGTGATTAGAAGTGTTTGAGTACTATTGATACGAAAAAATACTTTCCAGAATTTGTTCAATCCATTTACGAAAAATATCATCCCCTTAAGGTATAAGGTGATGACGTACAAAACACTTGTCATATTTATACAGGAGATGATATGTTTCGTATATTGTTTGAACAAATTCTGGAAATGATTATTTCGTGATAATATTATTCATTTACATCTATTTGAATCAAAATTTCATCAAAAAGATGGCCTGGTGAGAAATAAGCAGCGTAGATAATGAAGGGAGATTGAATTTTTGAAAGGGGTGAAACGAGTAGTAAATGGATTGAACAAATTCTGAAAACGAAACAATTTCGTTAAGAATGTTTATTTCGGTTTATTTCAATCGAAGTCTTTCAAAATAAATAAATTTTTTCAAAAATATAAGGTATAACAAAAAACACTTGTCCTATATATAAAAGTGATGATATTTTTCGTAAATGGATTGAACAAATTCTGGAAGTGATTATTTCCTAATAATATTATTAATTCACATCTATTTACATCAAATATTCATAAAAAGTTGGCTTGGTTCGAAACCAGTAGCGTAGAGAAGGAAGGAAGATTGAATTATTTGAAAGGGGTGAAACTGGTAGTAAATGGATTGAACAAATTCTGAAAACAAATAAATCCCATTGAGATTGTTTATATCGATGTATACCATTCGTAACTTCTCCAAATGAATGAATATTTTCGAAAATATAAGGTATAACAAAAAACACTTGTCATATTTATAAAGGGGATGATATTTTTCGTAAATGAATTGAACAAATTCTGGAAATGAATATTTACTAATAACATTGTTCATTTACATCTATTTACATCAAAAATTCATCAAAATGTTGGCTTGGTGAGAAATCAGTAGCGTAGAGAAGGAAGGAAGATCGAATTATTTGACAGGGATGAAACTAGTAGTAAATGGATTGAACAAATTCTGAAAACCAATAAATCCCATTGAGAATGTTTATGTCGATGTATTCCTTTCAAAATTTCTCACAATGAATGAATATTTTCGAAAATATAAGGTATAACAAAAAACACTTGTCATATTTATAAAGGGGATGATATTTTTCGTAAATGGATTGAACAAATTCTGGAAAAGAATATTTACTAATAATATTATACATTTACATCTATTTACATCAAAAATTCATAAAAAATTGGCTTGGTTCGAAAACAGTAGCGTAAAGAAGGAAGGAAGATTGAATTATTTGAAAGGGGTGAAAGTAGTAGTAAATGAATTGAACAAATTCTGAAAATGATTATTTTTTTAAAATATTACTCATTCACATCTAATTACATCAAAAATTCTTCAAAATGTTGGCTTGGTTAGAAATCAGTAGCATAGAAAAGGAATTAATATCGAATTATTTGAAAGGGGTGAAACTGATTGTAAATGGATTGAACAAATTCTTAAAACAAATGAATCTCTTTAAGAAGGTTTATTTCAATGCATTCTATTTAAAATATCTTCGAATAAATGAATATTTTCAAAAATATAAGGTATAACAAATATCACATGTCAATTATATAAAGGGGATGATATTTTTCTTAAATGGATTGAACAAATTCTGGAAAAGATAATTTCGTATCAATAGTAGTCAGTCACTTCTAATCACATCAAAACTTTATCAAAATGTTGGCTTGGTTAGAAATCAGTATCGTAGAAAAGGAATGAATATCGAATTATTTGAAAGGGGTGAAACTAGTAGTAAATGGATTGAACAAATTCTGAAAACCAATGAATCCCATTGAGAATGTCTACGTCAATGTATTCCCTTCAAAATTTTTCAAAATAAATTAATATTTTCGAAAATATAAGGTATAACAAAAAACACATGTCATATTTATGAAGGGGATGATATTTTTCGTAAATGGATTGAACAAATTCTGAAAATTAATATTTACTAATAACATTGTTCATTTACATCTATTCACATCAAAAATTCATAAAGAGTTGGCTTGGTTCGAAGTCAGTAGCGTAGAGAAGGCAGGAAGATCGAATTATTTGAGAGGGGTGAAACTGGTAGTAAATGGATTGAACAAATTCTGAAAATAAATACATATCATTAAGAATGTCTATTTCGATGTATTCCTTACAAAGGTTTTCGAAATAATTGAATATTTTCAAAAATATTAGGTATAACAAAAAACACTTGTCATATTTATAAAGGGGTTGATATTTTTCGTAAATGGATTGAACAAATTCTGAGAACGAATGAATCTCATTAAGAATGTTCATTTCGATGTATTCCATTCGAAATTTTTCAATATAAATGAATATTTTCAAAAATTTAAGGTATATCATAAAAGACTTGTCATATTAATGGAGGGGATGATATGTTTCGTAAATGGATTGAACAAATTCTGAAAATGATTATTTCGTGATAATATTATTCATTTACATCTATTTGCATCAAAAATTCATCAAAAAGATGGCTTGGTGAGAAATTAGCAGCGTAGAAAATGAAGGGAGATTGAATTATTTGTAAGGGGTGAAACAAGTAGTAAATGGATTGAACAAATTCTGAAAACGAAAAAATGTCGTTAAGAATGTTCATTTTCGTGTATTTCATTTGAAAATTTTCAAAATAAATGAATTTTTTCGAAAATATAAGGCATAACAAAAAACACTTGTCCTATATATAAAAGTGATGATATTTTTCGTAAATGGATTGAACAAATTCTGAAAATGATTATTTCGTAATAATATTACTCATTCTCATCTAATGACATCAAAAATTCCATCAAAATGTTGGCTTATTGTGAGTTATTCGCAATATCATATTGTAGTAGATCCCGCCGATCGTTGCGTGTGTGCGCACTTTAGTCAAAACGGTGGCCGGAAAACCGGTGGCCAGTTTCACGCACATAACGACTTATACAAATATCTCCGATATCAGAAACATTAGCATTAAACATGCTGTTGTATTTCACATGCACATCCATATAATTTGTACAAAAATGAACTGTGTTCATATTTTGATAAATAGCTACTCCTCCCGCTGGACGATGATTTCTTCTGCAACTCGCAACAAAGTTGAAATTCGGAATGTCAATTATTTCATCGTTACCCATATGAGTTTCTGATAAAATTAACACATTCATCTTTTTAACAAGAGTGAAAAACAAGAATGAAAAATACACACGAACATTCGCGCAAGCGCCTTGCGCTGCCTGCCCTCTCTCGATCCGTCTTACGAATTCTCGATCCGTCTTACGAATTCTCGATCAGGCCACGTGTCCTGACGCGAGTTTAAAAATTTTTACCCATTCCAAAAAAATACACAGCGCCGCTAAAGAAGTTTTCACTTCAAAAAAAGGGGATTCTTGACTCACTTCTACAGCCTTTCTTCCAACCCTGTCTAAATCTGTGTAGTCTGATGGTAGTGTTCTATCATATCCCCATGGATATAAGATGTATTGACCATAAGAATGGAAAGACAAGTAGGCCTTCCAAGGAACAGCAGTTTGACTTGATATAAAGTTCCTAATGGCTGCAGTTTCAGGTTCAGAAAATGGTCCTGATCCCCTGTAGGTTTCTACGCAGGGATTTGAAGATGCTCCTTGTCCACCCCAGCCATGCCTAGTAATAATAATACATTGTAAATCAATTTAAACCACTATTTACAAATTTGAAAAGGAATTTTACTTGACCTTATTTTTTTTTCTTTTTCTTTGATTTTGTATCATTAATCAAACATACATTGCTCTTCGATAAAATGGACTTAGTTTGTAATGTAAGAAAGTAACTAGTTAAAATAAAAGCAGGTCTCTGTTGTTAAATTACATTGGTTGCAATTATGTATCTTTAGTCTTTGTCAGTTACTCAATATACTGAAAAAATAATTTCATACAATCTGCTTTCATATTCTAATAGTTCTGTGCATTACAACTTTTTCTTGACTAGTCTGATAGTATTACCCAAATAAATGTATTATTGTACATTTTGTACTGTCTGATTGCTTAGAGTCATTTGATCTTTGAAGGATTCATCGTCTGGGTTTTTATTCTGTTTATTTTGAATCCAATACTTACTTTTAGATTCTTCATTCACTTGAATCACAGGGGATGAAGACTCGTGTTTCAAATCGATATTTAGAATTAACCTATTTCTAATTCACCTATTCTAATTAACTTATTTCTTTTCACTTTTTGCCACTGAAGTTTTCTTAGAAGACACCAGTGTAAACTTAGGCCAAATTGTGTCGCTTGAATGCATTTCTCAGTGTAATTTAATATTAGTTGTTTTAGTGTCTTCATCAATTGTCTCTTGAATTGTTTTTTGTTCATACATATTTAACATAATTAATATAATATTCATATTATCGTTGTTCAGGGTACATAAAAATGATCACTCTCCTATAAAATCAGATGCTTTGTGAAAGTCAACAAATGCTACATATCAGTATTTTATTTTGTTGTTTTTTCTATCAGAATTCGTCAGAATATTTGTCAGATGTACTTTACTTGCTTTGAAGGTCTTCTTACTTTAGTGGTTGATAAAAACTGAGCTTCATTGAAAGACGCATGGTGAGTGTTTCAATAAAAAATGTAGAGATGTGTGACAATAAGCTGATAGGATTCTTGAACAAAACTTAAGTATTTAAGTACTTGGTAGTTCACTATAGTATAGATTTCATAAACTCTTTGTTACTGTTACCGTTGAGAGCCAGTCTTTGCAATAGGTAGAAATATCACAGACAAATACAACTCCATCAAATTATTCAATACTTTTGGTATTTTCTCAGGTTTTGATACTCTGTTTCTCAGGTTTTGATACTCTGTTTCTCAGGTTTTGATACTCTGTTTCTCAGGTTTTGATACTCTGTTTCTCAGGTTTTGATACTCTGTTTCTCAGGTTTTGATACTCTGTTTCTCAGGTTTTGATACTCTGTTTCTCAGGTTTTGATACTCTGTTTCTCAGGTTTTGATACTCTGTTTCTCAGGTTTTGATACTCTGTTTTTTGTATTCGTAATTTCCTGATTTCCGTATATTTTTGCGAAAAAGGTTATACCAGTTATTACTTTTAAAAATGGAAAAATTTTTTCTACGAACCAAGGTCAAAAATAAATTTAAATGGACGCAATTTATTGCTGTAAGTTTTCTTACCCGAAGTTCCTGTTGAGGTCCACACCAGCGCAAAAGCTTGATCCTCTTCTGTTCTTTCGCCACAGTCTGTCTACCGAGTGGGAGTACTCGTAACCATCCGGATTCAAAATAGGTGCGAAATACCAATCGGCGGATTCCAGAAGAGGATCGTTGTCGTAGCCCAGAACTATCTGATTGATGATGTAGGTAACCGTCGCTGGCGATATCCATTCTCTGGCGTGTATACCGCCGTCAATCCAGACTGCCTTGTTCGCCTTCTTGCCGTTGGAAATTTTAAGCAATTTGATTGGTCGACCTTGAACCGATGAACCAATGGTGGAAACGCTACAGAGTTCGGGGTACGTCTCGGCTAGGTAATCTAAGTAACCGTTGATGTCGTTAAGACGATGATAAGCTTGCCACGTAAGTCTGTGACCTGCGCAAATGGATATTTGTGTAGAAAATCATTTTGATTTTAATATAGTGGCAATAAGTGTTTTTACACTTTGGCTTGGAAACGAATATAGTAATTAAGTTACCATGCATGCTTTCAAAAAGAACCCTAATAATGCACAAAATAATTAAAACCTAATGGCTCTGATATCGTGTTCTATATTGTTTTATTAAAATAATTCATTTTGTTAAAAGAAAATTATCATAAGAGGGCAAATGTAGCTCGAAGTGATAACGACAAACTATAATTAAACTATAAAGAATTGCAGATTTGTAAACGTTAATATCAGTCATACATTTGGGTCTTGAAAATGTGTATAAAAAGTAGTATTATTAAAAAGGCCCAATGAACTCTTTGGTCAATACGCTTTAGAATAGCCTTTGGTCAACAAGCCTAATGAAAGGCACTGTTTTAAACTCACACCACTTTTCATACACTCGGTGGCCAGAAATTTAAAATGAATCTGCCATTTTTTCAATTTATAACTACGTCCGCCTGAAGGTTCCTGCACTCACTTCTTGTATTTAAAACTTTTATTTATGCTGCAATATATATATATATATATATATATATATATATATATATATATATATATATATATATATATATAACGATTCTTTTCCACGAGGAGAGTGATTGAACTTGAATTCGCAATTTTTAAGGCTTTAGCTTAAACTTTCTTGCCTCCCAAAAGCGCTTTATCCTCTCGGAATGCTCTTTCTTCCGCAATATATATATATATATATATATATATATATATATATATATATATATATATATATATATATATATATATATATAGTAAATACTGAGACTCTTAATCGAAATATCGAAATATTTCAAATAAAACTCTCAGGGAGCTGTCTACACAAATGTTGTCAACGAGAACGAACCCATCACTTTCGAGAGTGAATATTAAGAGCGTTTCGAAAAATTCATCGATCTTGTTGAATGATAATAGGATACAATTGTTTCATCATTATTATGAATCATCAGTCCATATTTAATCTATCAATCAAGAATCGATGACTTTCAAAACGAACATAGGTCCCATACCAAATTAAGAGAAGTTCTAGAGAGTGAAATACTCACGTAGGCTCCCTCTATCAGCGAAAGGACGTATAAACATTCCCTTGCGTTCAAGATTCCTACTCATGACAACAAGAGTGCGAGTGGAAGGCTTTGTAGATATTTCATTCGAACACAACAGAAAATTGTCTGAAATGTGTACGAATGATCCCATGCCTAATCGCTCCAGATCACGCCCAGGCGGGCAAAAGTGTAGCTAGTTCAAAGATTCACAGGTAATTCAATACTAGTAATATTTCGATTTTTCGATTAAGAGTCTCAGTATTTACTAGTATTGAATTACCTGTGAATCTTTGAACTAGCTACACTTTTGCCCGCCTGGGCGTGATCTGGAGCGATTAGGCATGGGATCATTCGTACACATTTCAGACAATTTTCTGTTGTGTTCGAATGAAATATCTACAAAGCCTTCCACTCGCAATCTTGTTGTCATGAGTAGGAATCTTGAACGCTAGGGAATGTTTATACGTCCTTTCGCCGATAGAGGGAGCCTACGTGAGTATTTCACTCTCTAGAACTTCTCTTAATTTGGTATGGGACCTATGTTCGTTTGAAAGTCATATATATATATATATATATATATATATATATATATATATATATATATATATATATATATATATATATATATATATATATTTTATTCAGGGTTTAATTGGGATTGTGAAAAATAATTGGGACAGAAAAATAAGTTACCACTTTATTGTTACCACTATTATCTTTATTATATGTATTTTCCAAGCTTTTGAAAATGTTCATTTTCTTCTTCAGGGCTGAAATTGTTATTAACAATTTATATTTATAATAAGGCACTATTGAATATTTTTCTTTTCTTACGATTACTGTGAAGTTAGTCCGAAAGTACATTTGTTGTTGTACACTTGGAATTTTAAAAATAAGTATTCCCAAATTTTTTGGGTTCGAATATTATTGCATTTTACGTGCTTTTATTTGGAGGCTCCAAATACACAAAATAAATTAATTCTGTTTTCGTTAATGATTAAACTTCTGCTAAGATTATGCAATTTGAGAAACGCGCGGGGCACTTGAAAAAAACACATCTGGAATCCACAATGAAAATGTGAATTATTGAGAAATACAGTCAGTGTCGTTGCATCCTTCAACTACTATATATGTAAAATGCAATAATATTCGAAACCAATGCATTTGGGAATACTTAAATTCAAGAAACAAATGTACTTTCGGAATAACTTCACAGTAATTGTAAGAAAATTTTCAATAGTGCCTTGTTATATTAACTGTTAATATTGTACAATTTCAGCCCTGAAGAAGAAAATAAACATTTCGAAAGCTTGGAAAATACTAAGAGGTAACTAATTGTTGTGTGCTGCTGGACTGTAATCCCAATTAAACACTGAAAATACATATCTACAATCGTGAAACGTTCAACCATATATATATATATATATATATATATATATATATATATATATATATATATATATATATATATATTTATGAAAATAAACAATTACTCAATTTACATAATAGGTAAACGAGTGTTGCATTTAATATTCTACACGAATTATAGGAATTGTAGGCTATCAGGTTAGTTTTAAAATTCGAATTACGTATCTGAGTTTATTCTCATGTTGAAGACACTTCATGAATGTTCAATGAGTATTAGCGCTAAAAGAAGAATTAAATTTTATAGTTCACCACACTCATGGTTCGACATAAATTACCTGCCGATACAATGTTGTAGAACATTGTCAATCCAAATACCGTTAGTGGATGTTTCCAGTCCTCTTTTAAACACTTGTTAATCATATTTCTCAGAGCTCATGAAACAATGAAACCTTTCTGTCAACTCAAGAACCAATATTTACATAGTATAAAAAACGTACCTACTTTACAATGAAGGTTTGAATTGATATTTCAATATGAAAGTCCTGTGGACACATGCGAAGTGATTTTTGGGTGTGCAGATATGAAATGGTTTTTGTGGTTTGTGTGTTCTCTATTAAAGTATTTGTAATTTGTTTTGGCGATGTACTTTTTAATGGGGTTACATATGTTATTTTTCATGCCATAAACATACCGGCCTCACATCGTTATTTTACAAAAACTGAAAATTTCTCTATGCATGTTCCTTACTCAGGTAAGAAAGACCAGCGACCATAGAGTTTGGATTGTGGTTACTTGAGCAGGTAGTCGGTAGTAGAGGTGTATAAAAACTTTAAATTCGTTAAAATACAAAGCTCAATTTTAGTAATATTTTCTTCGGGATAACTTTAGAAATCACGTCGTTCATGGTTGGACACTTATTACAGTTGCTACCCCTCGCCAGACCCCTAAATTTTAATAAATTAAAATTATACTTTCGTTATAGCATAAAAGCTAAATTTTATATATGTTACTTGTGCATCTATAAAAAGATGTTACCTCAATAGCCAGGCAGTTTCAATTGTTTTTCACATCTTGCCAGGCATATTGAAAGCCAGCTGCGGGTGCGAGTGCGATGTAGCAGCTGTTTAAGCGGGTGCAAGTGAGATAGGGCGCTTTGTCTAGTCTAGTGCGATCTTTCACTGCGCATAATCTGACGTTTATGTATGCATTGAACTATGATGTGTACAACCAACGTTTTATAATATAGTTCAAAATGTTGCAATTTTTTATGAAGTAAAAGTGCTATTTTATCTCACTCGCACCCGCTTGAACAGTTGTTACATCGCGCTCTCGTCTACAGCGGACTTTCAATGTGTCTGGCAAGATGTAAAAGTCATTAAAACTGTCCGGCTATTGAAGTAACATCTTTTTATAGGTGCCCCAGTAATAAATATGAAATTTAGCTTTTATACTATTACGAAGGTATAATTATAATTTAATAAAGTTTAGGCGTGCCTGTTAAAGGATAGTAATTGTAATAACTGTCTGGCAATGGATGGCATGATTTCTGAAGTTATCCCGAAGAAAATATGAAAAAATTTACTTTTGTACTTGTATTGAAGGTACTATTTTTCACACCTTTACCACATGTTCTCTGCGCAAGTAACCACAACCCAAACTCTATAGTCTATGGTCTTTCTTAGCTGTGTTGGGGAAGATTCTCTATGTATAGAGAAACTTTCAGCTTTTATAAAATAACAAGGCCTGGTCGTGATATACGTGCCAGCTCTGCAAGAAGTGGTTAACCTATTGGTTAAAATTTTGTATATATTCAAGATGTGATATTTGGTAGATGCTAAGTTACATGCGTTATGGTTTGTGAAGAACTAATAAAATAATTAGTTCAGACTTTGTTGTCTTGGCGATGTCCTATTGATGGAGTGGCTCTTTTAAATTTTGTACAGGTGTTCATCAGTTGACTGTTACATTAGTCACTTCATTATTGATTCCAGAAGATCGGTTTCCTTTCTTCACTTTTCAAAAATAGTTTTTTTTCTGGTTTGTGTTTGATCCCTCGGTGATCTCTCTCCAAAAAATTCACGAAGAGGTTACACATTTTTCAGTAGTTTTCTTTTGCACTGTTTTTAAATGCCAAAGTCAAAATGTGTCTTTGTCACATGTTGTCTATCCTTCTAAGAAAAATCTCTAGGTAAGTTAACGTAATTAAATTTGATCAGGGTCTCCATGAAGAAAGTGCAATCTGGAAGTACACACTTATTTGTGAAATCTAGAATTACAAAGTCGTTGCTGGTAATGTCCAGTTGTATTGATGGAGTTTTGTAAAGCATAGTCCTTGGATTCTTTGTTCAAAACTTGTAAAACTTTGTTTCCTTTCACCCCTCTATTCTTTATGCAAGCTCACCAATATATGGCATATGTAATGAAAAATAGGATATGGTTATTGTTAACCTTTGTAAGAAATGGTACATACTGCATTTCGTGCAAAATTTCTCGAATATATCTGTTCCAATATAGAATATAAAAATTTTGAGCCAAATCTCCCTTCGAGGGATTTTTGGCAGGATAAGTGCTTGATGATTTCATGCAAATTTATTTACGGCTTGCTTCTTGCAACAATTATCAGGCTACAAAACAAAGTTGCTATGCCATTCGAGTACGAAAGTGTTCATGAAGAGGTTATCTACCTAAAATCTACAGACCCCAATTTGCAACGGGACGCAAGTCTAGTCTGTCGACCAAAGATTTCACACCTCTCCTGGCGGCGTCGTGGCGAAAAAACATTTTTTTCCCTGGAAAAGCGTTATATTTCATGTTACATGGATTATTGGTGAGCGCTAGAATTGCTCTATACTAGAGAATTTTCCGGCCTGACCAAGAAAAATGATGTTTTAAAATCCACGAAAAAATTCATGAATTGTGGACATGGCATTAATCGACGAATGCATTATCGCGATGAAACAAAATTTTTCTCTTCGCCAAATGAGATCGTTTAATTTGTACCTCGTCCTTCAAATTTTGCAATAAGTCTGTGTAGTATTGACCAGGGATAGTCTTACCCTTTTCAAGATAATCATGTATATAATTCCTTTCGCATCCCAAAAAACAGTAGAAATTAACCTTGTTTTCCGATAAAATTGTTTTTGCCTTCTTTGGAGTTGGTTCCCCCTTTCCAACCCACTGTTTTGACTGTTCTTGATTTTCAGGAGTGAAGTTGTAAACCTAAGTCTCATCAACAGTTATGAATCGACGCATAAATTCGTTTGGATTACGCCTATACAGCGCCAAATTTTCGCAAGAATTGTTTTTCGAATCAGTTTTTGGTCGACCGTCAGTTTTTGGTCGACCGTTAGTAAACGCGGTACCCATCTTGCACACAGCTTTTCTGTGCTTAAATGTAAATCAAACGTGTGCAAAATATTTCGCACACGTCCAACTGACGTCCTACAGGTCTCAGCTATCTCATCTACTTTCAATCTGCGATCTTCCAATAATATTTGATAGATTTTCTCAATCATTTCTGCAGTTGTGACCTCAACGGACCGTCCTGAGCCTCGCGCCTGAAAATTTGGCGCTGTATAGGCGTAATCAAAACGAATTTTTGCATCGATTCATTAACGGTTGATGAGACTTGCGTTCACCACTACACTTCTGAAAATAAAAAACAGTCAAAACAATGGGTTGTCAAGCGGGAACCAACTCCAAAGAAGGCAAAAACAATTTAATCGGCAAACAAAGTTATGGCTACTGTTTTTTGGGAGGCGAGAGGAATTATATACATTGATGATCTTGAAAAGGTAAGACTATCACTGAACAATACTACCCAGACTTATTGCAACGTTTAAGGACGAAGTGCGAATTAATCGACCTCATTTAACGAAGAAAAAATCAAGCTCAAAAAATCGCTTGGGCGTAAAAGATTTGAAAGCAACGAATAAGTTAACGAAACTATACATGAGTAGATATTTTATACGCTTGACGAATATACGATTAAAACTGATATAAGTAAAGCAGAACACCGTTATGAGAAATGTATCAGTGTTGAAAAGCAGAAAAAAATTTAAAACATCGTTTTTTTTTGGTCAGGACGGAAACTTTTCACCTCACCCTCGTATATTACATTTTGAGAAAAATATCTAAATGAAACATCACATTGTATTTATTCAAGGTTAATTTTGAATTTTTTTGTTCTGATATAGGTACTTTCAAACAGGAAAAGCTTGTGTTAACGTTTCACAAATTACAGTAATCAACTGGAACTTGATCGCAGTAAGATTGCCTAGAGTAAGAGTGAATGCATTGCTATTACATATTTTTTTTCAATAACAGTTTTTCCATTATTCAATTTTAATTTTCAATATATATATATATATATATATATATATATATATATATATATATATATATATATACGAATTTTTCATGAGCCGACATTGTTTGTCTTCACTGTACAGCATAAACATTTTCCTTAGAACTTCTGCTTTAAATTGTTATTCGTCTCATAATGTAAACTTACCTTGTCTATTGTCTAGTTCCAATGTTTCCAGCGGAGGATTTTCCTCATCAATGGCTTTTTGTAAATCGTCTATGACGACCTCGAAGTCGACGTTGGAATCTCTGAATGATTTGTTGAGTTTTCCTACGTGTTCCGCTCTGACCATGATGTCTACGCAGCTCAAATTGCCACCCCACATAGCAATCACTGCGAAAGAAGCATTTCTATAATTTCCAGGTTTTCAAGTAGCAAATATTCGACTTGGTTGAAATGTGTGAGCTTGCGATTTCTAAAACCGGCTATGCTCGATTCCAGTCGAAGACCACCTATGTACACTATTAATAATAATAATAGAACTTTATCAGTACTCCATAACAACAAAATTTATACATATATGGTGTTGCTAACATTTTTTAACATACTTTATTCAAATTGCATTGGTGTAACTTCACAAACTATAGAGTACTAAGAGGTGTGATACAGCAGGAGCTGATTAAACCAGCCGAAATGAAACAAAAAAAAATTCTCAAGAATTTTCTGCATAATAAAGAAAAGAAAAGAATAAAATGAAATAAAATAAATAAGACAGGTATGGTGGTTCAGTGTAGAATACATATTAACCACATGCTCAATATAGAAAAAATCAAAAACTACACAAAAAAAAACGAAAAAACTACCTAAAAAACAAACTCAATTATTTTCTTTCAGAAGAAATTGCGCTCAATTTTCTTTGAAAGCTTTCGCTTTGTAACGGAAGAATTCATTCGGAATACTATTCATTAAATGAATACTGTACATATTGTTGTTTAACACAAAAATGTGGTTTTTAATCCTAGGACTTATTAATTTGAGGGTTTCGGTTCGTTGGATTGTTAGGGATCATTTTTAGTTTTGGAGAATTCGTGAACTTGCTTAATGGATTCATATTTTTTAAAATATTTTTAGCATTAACAGGATATCTTCAATGTTAATAGCTTTATTTTTTTTTTCGTTGTATATCACAACTTTATCAAAACTAATTTATTTCATAATTATTTTTCGATTTTATATGAGTATATAAAATCAAAAATTCAGTATTAAAGTATCGAAATTAATATTTCAACACAGTAATACGAGTATGCTGTAAGTAACTTCCGTGGTTCCCTGGAATGTGGGGTGTACCTGGGCAACTTTGAGAGTTAATACTTATTTTCGAATTGAACATTTTAGTTTTTATATACACTTTCAAACAGTGTAATTTTTTGTTAGTAATATAATCTTTTAAAGCTAAGGTGTCTTAATTTTTTTTCAGTAAAATTAAATGAAATAAATTCATTCCGTTAGCTTAATCAAATTTGAACGAATTTCCTAATTTTTTTATGTAACTGATGATGTCAAATGTTCAATCGATTTAATTGAACCACATCGTTATAATTTATTCGCTAAAAATAACATCAATTTATACTCACTGTTTTTCATCCTAAGTCTGTTCAACTCGACCAAAAAGTTTCCATCGCGACTGCAGGTCTTCCAGACCTGACTGTTGTTGTACAATACTCTCTCTAGCGGTCCTTCGTCCATCGTTTGAACAATGCTTTTCGGCGTCGGTCTAGCCGCGAAATCCATCGTCAGATCGAGCTCGGGATGTTGCTGGGAACCGGGATTGGCGACGTTTCGTGACCCCGCTCCTTGGAAGGTGGCCACGAGCGCGACGATCATCGTCACCGCCGTACGTACCATTTTCATTTCGATGGGATTTTGAATGATCCCGCCGTTCGCAACTCGCTTTTATATCGGACGCGAGCGTATGCTTTTGACCCCGGACTGGAAAAACAACGGAACTTCTGGTGCACGCGTCTTCGGTCGCGGAAGAAGTTGACTAGTTCTTGCAGATGTGGGCGTAACGGTGGCCGCTCGAATTTGAGACGTAGGTAGAACACGATGAACGGGTTGGGAAACCAGGACTTATTTTGTCGAGGAAAATTCAATCGAGAAGCTTTTTTCGTATAAATAATATTTTTTCTTTTCAATTTTTGAAATATTTCAAAATTCACTCTAATTCCAACAATCTGTTCGTTTTCACTTTGTTTGATTCACAAACGATTTTTTGTTTTTATGATGAACATTTACATGATGAAAACTACCCCGAAGTTTTAAAAAAATGGAAACCTCTTTATTATTATCATTATTTTAATATCTTTAATGTGTTTTCATATTTCGATGATCCGACTCGATGGACCATGTTATTTTATGATACAGCAGTGGTAGCAATAATGTTTACTGTAGAGAAAACAAATTTCTTTCTTACAAATGGTAGAAGTTTGACGAATCATTCTTCCACTCCTCCAAAAATAAAATTATCATAAATTAAAAAATATAAGATAGTAGATAAAGATACACTTAATCCTAAGTGAAACTAATAATTGAAATCTAATGAGTATAAACTTAGTAAACTTAAGTAATAAATTCACTATAAAACTGAAAAAAGAATACATATAATGCACAAAAAATAACACATAAAAAGATGTGGTGAGCATGTTTATATTGAAGACTTTGCCTTAAAGTCTTCAGAATACCCTCTGACAAAATAGAAGCAAAATCTCAGAAGATATTTCTTGCTGTTTATTTTGAATTTTTTGAAAGAAAGCTCTTTGGAATGAGGGTAAGATATTTAGAATCAATCGAGTTTTTTGGGACTTACTTAGATATTTAGTTGTTCGGATATTATTTGCGCCTCTTGTATTGTAATTACATAGATCAAACTGTTTGATCAACGTGTAAATACCTATGTATTTCTAAAAGAACTTTATATGTATGTATATCCACAATGTGGGCAAGGGCATTATTGCATATTATATAAATTATGGTTAGCATCAATCCAAGTACCCAACGTCTGCCATTATTCGAATTGCCTTTTTCTGCAACCTGAAAACTACTGTGACACTGGCACAATTGAAGCCCCACAGAACAACGTCATAATTCAAAAAAAATGGAATAAAGAGAAGTATTAAATTCTTAATGTGGTAATGCTCGTTATAGTTTCCTTTACGCCAAACTGTTACGCCAAGCAGTTTGCAGTATTTTTTTCCTCAGTATTATCATAATAATTAGATGAATCATTGAATAAATGAATTCATTGAAAAATTGAATATCATTCAATTTGAGTTTGTTTGACGTGAACCATAATTGAGATGTGGTATTTACGTACGTGGTTGTCATCTCCAAGTCTGAACGATTTCTATCAGAGTAAACAAAAGTGGCGTCCTCTGCGAATAAAACCGTTTTCAGTGGAACCATAAAATTGGTTAAGTCATTTACATATACAATGAATAACACTGGTCCCAGAACTGATCCTTGCGGGACTCCAAATCTTGATAGCTTAAATCGGTATCTTAAAGTATTATCTGTGCTGATAATAACTATTATTCTATTTATTTCCTTAATTAATAAAATAATATTCCGAATAAAGATGAATATTTTCGCTAGATCCATTTAGTAAAATTCAGTCGGTAAGCTCTTTTCGTATTATTTATGTATTTTCTCAATTTTTGAAATATTTTGAAATTAACTCTAATTCAGTACTTCTAACAATCTGTTCGTTTTCACTTTGTTTCATTCACAAACAATTTTTGGTTTCTATCATGAATATTTACATGATGAAAGCATGAGGATTCCAAAAATAAAAACCTCTTATTATTATTATCATTAATGTGTTTATGTTGTCAAAATTGGATGATCCGGCTCGAGGGGACCATGTTATTTTATTACACAGCAGTATCTATGCTGATTATTGATGTTAATCTATTTATTTCTTCAATTGATAAAAAAATATTCTAAATAAAGATAATATAATAAAAAACACTCAGGTTTCACAAAATTCATAATAAATAAATACTGACTAAAAATAGTTAGACTGACTAACTTTTTGAAATGACGTAATATGAAACAATTGTCAAATATATATTTATTATAAATTTTGTGAAACCTTGCCAAGTGTTTTTTATTTAATATATTAAAGAATGTTTCACCAAGAGATCAGCGAACACTCAGTCAACTTTAAATAAAGATAAATATTTTCGCTAGATCGATTCAGTACTTGATAGATTTATTCCTCTGAATTAGTAAGAAATTTATTCTTAACAAGGTACTCGTTTTCCGGTGGTTTGATGAAATATAATAATAATGATAATGTTTTCCGGTTTCTGATTCATACTAATATTTCAAGGTACAAAAACACACTTATTGAATTTAATTTCCACTATTCTGATGAATATTTACTGTTTCGACACACATTATTAGTTAGTTTTATTAATTACTAAACAAACCTTACATTACTATTGTTTTCACAATTGCAATTATTTATATTATTCCGGGAATTATTCATCTGGAGTAAAACTGTTCACAAAGCAAATTTATCTGAATATTTTATGTTTAGGGACTTTCATATCCTGAAATTCAATTTTTATGATCACTTTACTGTGTCCAAATTTTTCAAGTAAGGTTGCAATAAAATAACTTATTGATATTTTATTTTTTTCATTATTTTTTGAATAGTTTTTCACATTACTTTCGCTCTTAATAATTGTTGACTGATGTAGGCTCTGTCGATGGTTTGTTTTTGTCAAATATTTCAGGGTGATAAATAAAAATTCATTTATTATTATTAAGTATCTAATATATCCACGCAATACAGTTTTCAGGGTGAGTAGCTATTGAATAGCATATAAAGATGTTATCAAAAACGTAGTTATAGACATTTTTGTGATCTACTTATTGATCAAACGTGAGAATTTGAATGAACATTCTGACAAACAATATGTGTTGAATTTTTTTTATAGTTTTAAAATATAATTCGATTTTATGTGCTAATGTTGCATCAAGCAGAAATTAATCACCATGAAACAAAAATGGCAATCAGGTTGTGGTTAGCAATATTCTTATTAATATTAAATATGTTCAATAATATGTAGAGTATAATTCCGAACAACTTTCGTCCTTAAAAAAATACTTGTGGCGGTAAAATTGAACCAGTGTTGCTATAACATGCTAGACAACCTTAAAATTTCAGGAGTTGGCAATACAAATATAGGAGAAATTAGTAAATAATTGTTGGAACTGGGTTGATCAGTCGGGATTCGAACCAGGACCTTTTCGCTTTATTCCCGTTCAGCAAAGCCACGTCTTTAAATTATTGCGTTGGTTGAAATAACTTTTCCCTGAAAGAAGCGGTCATAAGTGAACTAGATGCATTCCTATGTTTTTCTTCATTTTACATTTGTGGTCTATTATCGTTATGGTTTTCCAGATTAAGTCGATGATCTAGAATCCAAAATATTAACCTGAATAACGCATTGAAATGTGTTTTCGTCCGTTTCTTCGAATCCATTAATAACACATCAAGAGATATTAAGATCAATTTTCGAACTAGATTATACGAATGATGGACAAATGTGGCGACAACCGGTAAACTGAACCCGTAAACAAATCAGAGCCGGCCCCGCTCGAGACACAACCGATTGAAATTTCAGATTTTCTGTTAATTATCTCAACAGATATCAACATATCAACTGAAATAACAAATTACAAATAAATAACAAATATATACATATAGTGAATAAACTCTTCCCAGCATTTCAGATTCCTATTCATGACAACATTAGTAAGAGTACGTAGAAGCTTTGTAGATATTTCATTCGAACACAACAGAACTTTGTTTGCAATGTGTGAAAATGGTCCCATGCCTAATCGTTCCAGATCATGCCCAAGTGGACAAAAATATAGGTAGCTTCAAGATTCACAAATCATGCTATTGAATACTGAGACTGTTAATCGAAATATCGAAAGATTTCAAATGAAACTGTCAGGGAGCTGTCTACACAAATGTTGTCAACGAGAACGGACCTATTACTTTTGACAGTGTTAATTAAGTGCGCTTCGAATAATCATCGAACTTGTTGAATGATAATAAGATACAATTGTTTCATCGTTATGAAGAAACATCAGCGTGATCTGGAGCTATTAAGCATGGAACTATTCTTATACAATGCACACGAAGTCATGTTGTGTTCGAATGAAATGTATGTAAAGCCTCTACGTACTCTACTAATGTTGTCATGAGTAGGAATCTACATAGAATGCTAGGGAGAGTTTATACGTCTTTTCTCCGAAAGAGGGAGCTCACGTGAATATTTTACTAACTGATGTTCCCATTCGGATACAGGATCTGGAGGCGTTTTTAAAGTCATCGACTCTTGATTGATTGATTAAATAAGGACTGACGATTCATAATAATGATGAAACAATTTTATTCTATTATCGTTCAAAAAGTTCGATGATTTTTCGAAGTGCACTTAATATTCACTCTCGAAAGTGATAGGTTTGTTCTCGTCGTTGAAAACATTCGTGTAGACAGCTCCCTGAGAGTTTTATTCGAAATATTTCGATACTAAGACTATGAGTCTCAGTATTTACTAGTATGAATGATTTTGAATCTTGAAACTATATATATATATATATATATATATATATATATATATATATATATATATATATATATTATATATAGAGAATTAAAAAAAATACTAGGATATCCATTAAAATACAAGATTTAAATTAATCGAAAATAGTAGAGGTGGCTATGTGTATATATTTCATATCGTTGTATAAGGTAAAAATTTCTATTTTGATTGGTTTTTTATATATTTACGATTGTATGTCACAAAGAAACAATTTAATTTCCTGAAATGAAAAATATCGCATTATTACGAAATCGTGGTACTACGTCAACGTATTTGACGACTGCGAAATATTTTTCTGTCAATCCTGTTTTTAAAATCCACGAAAATGCTATTATTTCACTGCAAAATTATTACAATCATTCGGCGATAAAATATTATCACGATGTTAATCTATAGTCTGCATATGATATTTGCATATGCGATATTATTTTCTCCACGAAGATATTGAAAATTTATCGGTTTATATGATATATATATATATATATATATATATATATATATATATATATATATATATATATATATATATATATATATATATATATTTTGAATATTTTTAGCAATAACAGGCTTCTTTTAATATAAAAAAAATATTATATATATATATATATATATTATTTTGAATATTTTTAGCTCAATTTTTGTTGACGTTTCGTTGTATATCACGACTAAAATATTCAAAATAAAATATCTTGAACTAACTCCCATTACTGTGAAATACACCCGAATATTAAAACATTATTGAGATATTGTGTTGATTCGGTATCAATATCGCGCTTATATGTAAAACTATTTACCTTTTGACCTCATTTGCAGGCGGATCTTGAGCAAACCCACAAAAGTCTGCGAGAGACTAAATTAGCCGCCAAAGTGAGAACTCCTGACGTATCAGCCGACCTCGAAAAAGTTTACGAAGAATTGAAAGATTCAAAAGAAATAAACACTGCCCTACAGCTACAGCTTGACACGCTCACTCAGACGCACCTACTCCTGAGGAACTCCCAAGATGATCTCGTCAGTCAAAACAAAAATCTGGAAAAGCGACTAGCTGACATCGATAACTCCTTATCGAAATATAAACACGAACTGATGAATGTTCAACATCATCGCGACAAACTTCTAGAAGTCGAAATAAGCCTTAATAAGCTGTTGGACATAGAAAAATTGCAAACGAAAAGTTTGAAGGCACAAAATGAAACGGACGCCAGATGCATCCAAGACTTGAACAGGCAAATCAAGGAAATGGAGAGGATAATCGCCAGGAAACACCCAGATTCCGTATCCGCCTTGATAATGGCGGCTAAAGGGGACGCCGTAGATTCTAATTTGTCCGCCAGGAAAGTACTAGAGGACAGAATCAAACAGCTGGAGGAGGAACTGATCTCCAAGGAGAAAAAATCGTCGCAAATATTTGCAGATGTGCAGGAGAAATTCAATCAGATGAAGGCCAAATACGAGCATCACATCGAAGACCTGGAGCTTCACGTGAGCGATCTGAAGTCGCAACTGAAAAAAAAACGGGATTGCTTTGATATGTACACCCAGACGGTCTCAAAGTGCGATTATCTCCAGGTGATACCAGAGAAAGAGTGTACAAGCGTAGGCGTTCAAACTGTCGCAGTGCCCGCTAAAGTACCTAGAGTCGTTGCCGCAAAAAGTAACGTTAAAGTGAGCGATGGAAAAACGGAAACACACTTACTGGCCACGATTCGCGGTCTCCAAGTCGACTTATCCAACAAGGAGAAGGTCGTGTTGAAGATGCAGCGGGATATCGACGAGTTGAAGCGGACTAATAAGAGGTTGCAAAAGGAAAGGGAGGGAAGCTTGAAGAGCATAAATGAAAAAAAAGAATCTCGAAATGGCTCCAGTAAATTACAGCTCTCTCGGAACAAATCTCCTGTAGAATCGAATGTCGACGACAGTTCGAAGGAGGATTTGGAGTTGGACAAGTCGGATTTCGAGAAAATTAAGCAGCAGTTGTTTCGGATAGAGATGGACTATCAGAATCTGAAGAAGAAACGTTTACATGATGTAGGTTCTCCTTAATTTTTGCGGACTAAAATTTTCGGAGATACAATTCTCAGCACATCTCGTGTAAGACAGACCTACGTGATGTTTTATTCTCAAGACTTTTCATTCTTGGTAGATATTTCCTTTAACTTTCGCGCTTGATCCTAAACAAAAAATGTCTATTTCTTAGTTACCTGTTACTCAATTCATTTGAGCATCTTCAGTTTGTTAGCAATTCGAAGATAGCAAGTAATGTATCTTATTAAATTCATATAGAAATTGATCTGTATCTGTGATATGTTGTTATAACTGGTAAAATATTTGAATTCTAAAAGTTTGAAATATGTAAAATATGTAGTCAGCAAATGAGGATGCCAAAATTAAGAAAGTCTACTAAAAGATAAAGAGGCTAATTAGATACTTACATTTGCTCATTAGATGGCTTCGTTTTAGGTAGTTGTAGTCATCATAAGGTCAAAATTGACTTGTCTTTTAAAAGCTGTATTAAATAATAATTTTTGTGACCTAATTAAACTTTTAGTCCTGGTATTTTGTCAGAACTTGGAAAATTTAATCTTTAAGATTACTGTTCACTGCTTATTAGTGTCACATCATTTATTGGTCCTTTTTTGTTGAATTGGAGAGTTTACTCACAATTCCATACCTCCTTCTTTCAGCTAGTCTTGCTCGAATCGTTCCAAAATCTTCTCCGATCATCTGTATACTCCTAAAATCTTCAATAGGGGTGAAACATAGTGTTTTGGTTTGAATATGTTTTTGACAAGATTGACGTTCCATGTTTCAGCTAAATGCTTTACAAGAAGCTCACGAACGTGAAATGGCGCAATATATTCAAAATTTACAGCCTCTCCGAGAACAGCTCGAGCTCCAGCAGTTATCCATCAACACTCTCCAGACCCAGTTGACCAATGCTAAAGAGGAATTGGCCATCACGAGTGTAGAACGTGATCATCTGAATGAACAAGTGTCAAATGCCGATAATACAGTACTCTGTAATAGGCGCATAATAACAGATTCGAGCGTTGAATCTCTCCAGAAAAGAGTGAGTAAATTTTTCAGTTGATTCACAGAAAGTATTTACTTTTTTGTTTACAGTTGGCTGCTGCTGAGAAGAAATACGAAGACAGGGAGATTCGTTTGAGAGCTATAATAAATGGTTTAGCGCAAAAAAAAGTTATGAACCGCAACTGCGAACAATGTGCGGAAAGGCAACAACAGCTAATAGCGTACAAAATGGAACTAGATCAGATTTTAGCTTCTTTACGAGCTTTGAAATGAATAAGTTCGTTCTCGAAGCCTTTTTCTAGTCATCTGAAACTTTTGAATTAAGCTGTAGGTGAAGTGTTCAACATGAAAGATGCAATATAAACTCTGTTGTAGGGTTTAT
This sequence comes from Henosepilachna vigintioctopunctata, assembly GCA_030704895.1. Taxonomy (NCBI): domain Eukaryota; kingdom Metazoa; phylum Arthropoda; class Insecta; order Coleoptera; family Coccinellidae; genus Henosepilachna; species Henosepilachna vigintioctopunctata. The sequence goes on along the minus strand of JARQZJ010000095.1, from coordinate 3,020,142 downwards.
TTAATAGAATGGCGTCCATTTTTTAGTATTTTTATTAATTTCGTTTTTGAAAATACAAATTTTTTGAAATATATAATTTTTCTAATGAAAGTTGACTTAGTGATATTAAAATAGGTACTTATCGAAATGATTGATCTCTTTTTATTATAATAGGTTTTGCATTAGTTTCATTTGTTTTGTTTATATTTATTATCAGTGAGATTTATTGTTTTTGAATTTTATACAAGCAATTAAAAATTTTGATATGCTGTTCTGATTTCAATTAACAGGTAACCTTCTGATGATTATCCTTGAAAGTTTTTGAAATATGTTTTACATGCGGGCAATCTTTCAGAAAAATGTTTGAAAACCTGTTTCAAATTGATAAGTCAAGTAAATATTCATTGTGTCCCTTTATTGATTTTCTGGAGCATCTGACGTCATTGCAGCACTCATAAATAACTGTTAAACTTGTTGAAGTGTTAAATAGGGTTGCCATTCTGTATAATAGACACTCTAGGAAATTGATTATGTATTGAAAAAGGACAGTCCTTATCAGAAGCTCCACAAGGCTAATGTTCTTCAAAGAAATGTATTACACTACTCTACAAAAGCGTAGACTCAAATAGTTAACCCAATATAAATTCAAGGAATGATTTTTTTTCTTCATTTGGAAATTGAATTTCTCATCAAAAATGTTTTCTTATTTTGGCTTGCTAATAGTAGTCAATTCTACTAAATCTGCTCCTGAAAATCCTAGTCACAAAAAGCTCACCACGATATTTTACTGTGGTTAAAATAGAAGAAAACTTGTGAAATCAACTAAAAAAGATGCGACTAAAACACATGCCATTACTAAAGTTCTTTATTGGAGAAAATAGGTCCAATTTTGTTGCTTGCTTCTGAATATTCGCCATTTCTTGTTCTCAATGAAAAAAGTTTGTCTTCTAGGACGTAAAACTTTGAGACATACATTATTCCAGTAAATTAAAACGACTTTTTCCGGTATTCCATTAAAATGCAGCCTGAAACAGTAGTTAAAAAAGATCTTCAGTTGAGTGAGAGTCTGTATAAAACACTACTAGGAAACTCAAAGAGGTCTTATTTTGAAAAGCGACACTGTTATGCTGCTTATTTAAAAAAAACAATAAATATTTAAAAATTCAATCGAATATTGAATTCAAACTGTAGGGAACACAAATAGAAATTATATAGGTTATAATTATTCAACACACTGACCAATTTTAGAAGAAGAATATCTATAAAAGGAAAACATAAACCAATCGAAACTAAAAAAGATTTAATTATTAGTTAAACAGTGACTCATCTCTATTACTAATGTTCAAATGGGATGCAGTATGTGTACATTCATGATGTAATCGAATAGGTATGAGGTACCTATCAATTACTTAGTTAAATGTATCTAATGACAAAAAAAATTTATCCGTCTGACTTTTGTTTCTGCCCAGGACATATTTGCAAGAGTTCTTTCTAATTCAAATTTGGAAAAGTACCAATATAGGTAGGTTAGGTACTGCCCTATTGGCTAAAGAATCTAATGCGCTCTGCTCCTTAATATTAAGTATTGACAGAGAATAGTTATAGAGGAAGAAAAAGTATGTAGAGCACTTTTTAGCTATGATTGACGCTTTGGAAATTCAAACTGGAAATGAAGAAATATTTGATTGCCAGAGCATTATATTCAATTGAAGAAATGTGAGATCTGGGTTGGTGCCCTATGTGAGTGTATGTTTAATGTGAAAGTATGGTTTTCTGTTATTAAATGGTTAGCATAAATCGAATTACTTTTATTATGGGCGAAGCTATATTTATGTTCCTGTATTCTAGTACCGAAATTTCTACTTGTTTTAGCTATATATATATATATATATATATATATATATATATATATATATATATATATATATATATATATATATATATATATTGAAATGAAATTTTTTGTGCTTATGGCACTGAATAAAATATTTAAGAAAAATATTGAAGGATAATGGAGACATCACATCGTACAGGTTCACATATCTAGCTCTACTATAACATTCTATTGATTAATTTCAATTTTTCAAATGAATGTTCTAGTGTTCATTTTCTTATATATATATATATATATATATATATATATATATATATATATATATATATATATATATATATATATATATATACCGGGACATGTTCCACAATTCAATTGGTAAACACCTGATTTGTCTTATCTTTTAATTTTGTTTTTATTGTTCGAATTTATCGAGACACATTAAGAACAATAAAAACAAAATTAAAAGAGAAGACAAATCAGGTGTTTACCAATCGAATTGTGGAACATGTCCCGGTATATATATATATATATATATATATATATATATATATATATATATATATATAGGTAAAACAAGTAGAAATTTCGGTACTAGAATACAGGAACATAAATATAGCTTCGCCCATAATAAAAGAAATTCGAATTATGCTAACCATTTATTAACAGAAAACCATACTTTTGATACGAATTTTAAAATTCTACACAATATAGAAAGAAGTAGTCAATTAGATTATTGGGAAGTAGTTGAAATAAATCTGCTTAAAAATTCTGGAAATGTGCTAAATGAACAGATAGAATTAAACAATTCACCCTTGTTAAACCTTTTCAGGTAATAGAAATTATTTCTCAGAATGGAATATCTTAGGTAAAACCAAAACCATAGAATACCAAAATTCCCTGATATATATACCTGTGTTTTTCAACATGTTGTTATTATTCTGTAACCATCTGAAGAAGTCGTTTGTAACGACGAAACGCGTCATGCTATGTAGTCAATAAAATGTAAATCATAAAGTTCAAGTGTTTGAATTTAAGTTTATATTCAATTATACTCACAAAGTTTTTTAATGTTAATATTCAGACACTAGACATATTTTTGTAGGAGCATTGTAACATCACGCGTATAACCTATCTCTAATTTCATTCATACTTTTTTCAGGAAAATTCGAAATTGAATCGTGTGGAATATATTGCGACCACAAAATCGAATTTGAGGCAATTATGTCCGTTCAGCTGAAAATTTCTATTCAGCAAAAGTATATAACACTGAAATAGCGCCACTTCTCCTCATACAGTGCTTCGCTCTTCAGTAGGAGAGTAATATTCAAACCGTTGTCCCATACAAGGCATATACAAACAAAAAATATTTTCAGTTTTCTCCATCATGTATCCGTTACTGAAAATGAAGGATTTGTCTGGAATTGTTGTGATCTTACTGTTTTTTTCCGCAACGAGATGCTATATTCAAGAAAGTTATACAAGAGGTAATTCTTGTTCCACATATGATGAAACATACAAGAACAATTCGAATATTGTTTTTGGAAAATCTTGTCCTTTGGAATATGATGTACCATCGAAGATAAAAGAAAGGTCTAGTAAATTAAACCAGCAGAGGGTAATTTCAGATAGAGAAATCCTATATGACGAAGCTAGAACTCCAAATATAAAAGAATACCCTAGCTCAAAATCAAGTTACTACGGGTCTATACAACGTAGCGACGATAGGATGGATGTTAGATCAACGCGTGAAGACAGAATCTTTATGAGTCGAGAAAGAAATCATCAGGACCATAGAGAAACGAAACTTTCTACAGAACGTCGAATACTTAGCAGGACACAGCGAGAAGGTGGTTTAACATCAGAAGTAGTGATTCCGAGAGTTATTGCAGGTGAAAATGAACGACATTCTGCTAGATTTTTTCCAAGAAGAAATTCAGATATTGGAAATGTAATAGCTATGCGTAGTCAGAGTTTCGAGAGGTATACGCAACCATCTCCTTCCCTAAGAAAACACATGGTAAACGAAGAGCATCAAGAAAGACTTCATCGATTTGGTAACCGAAGACAACATGAAAACCACGAGGCAACTGAAAAAAATTACAGTTTGTCGACTCCTAGATATTCTAGAGAACGTCAAATATGGAAACAAGCGAATATATTACCAGAAAGTACAATGGAAGTTTCTTCAACTATAACTTTTGCTAATAGAAAAATAAACTCTAGGTCTTCAAGTTTACGTCATGGAGACGAAAATGAAGTAAGTGACGCTAAAATTTTTCCAAATGCTGGTAACTTCGATATTAGAAGCCAAAGTGTTACAAACTCTGGAAGAAAAGTTTTCGAGAGAGATGTACAACCAGCTCGTTTTCTAGAAATACGCCTAGCAAAGGACAAACGTATCACCTCTAGATTCATTCCAAGTAGAAATACCTTGAATAGTCGAAATCAAAATTTAATTTCTACGCTAAGGCAGGGTATCGTAAGAGATATGCAGCAAGCTCGTCGTCTGGAAAAACGCATGGTAATGGACCAACGGGAAGAAAGACTTCATCGATTTGGAAATGACCGTAGACAACGTGAAAACCATAGGGTATTTCAGAGAAACAACAACATGCTGACTATTAGAGATTTTCCAACTCAAACAAAGAGAGAAACTGATGCAACAAGAGAAGATCCTATTGCGATCTCTACTTCTAGAAATTTTGCTTCTAGAGGAAACAATCCTAATACTCCAGCTTTGCATACAATTAGAATTGGAAATGAACGTACCAACTCTAGATTAATTCCAAATAGAAACATCTTGAATAGTAGGAATCAAAATTTGATTTCTACGCTAAGACAGGGTGTCGAGAGGGATATGCAGCAAGCTCGTCGTCTGGAAAAACGCATGGTAATGGACCAACGGGAAGGAAGACTTCATCGATTTGGCAATGACCGTAGACAACGTGAAAACCATAGGGTATTTGAGAGAAACAACAACATTCTGACTATTAGATATTCTCCAACTCACACAAAGAGAGAAACTGATGTAACAAGAGAAGATCCTATGGGGATTCCTACCTCTAGAAATTTTGCTTCTAGAGTATACAATCCTAATACTCCAACTTTGCATAAAATTAAAATTGGAAGTGAACTTACCACCTCTAGATTAATTCCAAATAGAAACACTTTGAATAGTAGGAATCAAAATTTAATTTCTACGTTAAGGCAGGGTATCGAGAGAAATATGCAGAAAGCACGTCGTCTAGAAAAACTCATGACAATGGACCAACGTGAAGGAAGACTTCATCGATTTGGCAATGACCGTAGACAACGTGAAAACCATAGGGTATTTGAGAGAAACAACAACATCCTGACTATTAGAGATTCTCCAACTCAAACAAAGAGAGAAACTGATGTAACAAGAGAAGATCCCATGGGGATTCCTACCTCTAGAAATTTTGCTTCTAGAGTAAACAATCCTAATACTCCAACTTTGCATATGATTAGAATTGGAAGTGAACGTACCACCTCTAGATTAATTCCAAATAGAAACACCTTGAATAGTAGGAATCGAAATTCAATTTCTACGTTAAGGCAGGGTATCGAGAGAGATATGCAGCAAGCACATCGTCTAGAAAAACGCATGGTAATGGACCAACGTGAGGGAAGGCTTCATCGATTTGGCAATGACCGTAGACAACGTGGAAACCATAGGATATTTGAGAGAAACAATAATGTCCTGACTATTAGAAATTCTCCAACTCAAACAAAGAGAGGAAGTGATGTTACAAGAGAAGATCCCATGGGAATCTCTACTTCAAGAAATTTTGCTACTAGAGGAAACAATCCTAATACTCCAGCTTTGCATACAATAAGAATTGGAAATGAACGTACCAACTTTAGATTAATTCCAAGTAGAAACACCTTGTTTGGTAGAAGTCAAAATTTAATTCCTCTGCTAAGGCAGAGCGTGGAGAGAGATATGCTGCAAGCTCGACGTCTAGAAGAACTCATGGTCATGGACCTACGTGAAGGAAGGCTCCAACGATTTGGCAATGACCGTATACAACGTGAAAACGACAGGATATTCGAAAGAAACAACAATCACCAGACTATAAAAAATTCTGCAACTCAAACAGAGAGAGAAAGTGATGTAACACGTGAAGATTCCGTGGGAACTAGAAGAAACAATCATAGAATTTCAACTTTGCGTACCATTAGAATTGGAAATGAACGTAGCATCTCTAGATTAATTCCAAGTAGAAACACCTTAAATAGTAGGAATCAGAATTCAATATCTACGCTAAGACAGGGAGTTGAGAGAGATATGCAGCAAGCTCGTCGTCTAGAAAAACGCATGGTGATGGACCAGATTGAAGGAAGAATTCATCAGATTGAAAATGACCGTAGGCAACTTGAGAATAACAGGAAATTTAGAGGATGTGACAACATATTGTGCATTAGAGAAGACCATTTAAATCCATCAAGAGAAGAGTCTTTCAAACAAGATGGAAGGAACAGACAAAACATACGCTTTGCTGCAGAACGCTCTTCCAATATAAGGTTGCATGGGCAATCAGCTAACTCCAATAATCACTTCTTCAGAGACTCAGTACAAAGTAATTCGGCTAGGTATACAGCAGCAACTTTGGTAATATCAAACGATGACCAACGAATGAGTGGACCTACGGCTAGGAACATCAGATTTAATTATCAAAGAGGTATAAGATCAAGATTTTCTGAATCAAAAGATTATCACGAAAATTCACCTGAAATCAGACAAATCAATAGATTGAAATCTAGAGAAACAGATAACACTAGAAGAGCAAGTTTAGTAGATGGAAGAAGTATATCGTCATACATCGGTCAACCAATTAATGGCCGACAAATATCTCACAAAATTCATCGAAAAAATCGATATAACTATAGATCAAGTGATGAAATTGATACACAGAATTTTAGAATGAAATTAGAAATCAATGAAGAACGCGTTTCAAGTAGGTATTCAAGGGTAAGATCTTCATTGAACATTGAAAATACCGACTCGAAAGATCCAATGTGGTCTAAGAATTTGAGTAGAGAACGAGACAGAAACACAATTCTTTCGCATAACCGTCAGAGGAATTTGTTTGAGGATTATTATTCATCAAAGTATTTGAAACAGCAGACGGTTAGATTGAATGATAAACAACTGTTCATTAGAGATTCCAAGCAGAATCGACAATCATATTTGTCAGATGATATTCGAGAAATTGAAAGAAATTTCGGACAACGTAAAAATCCAGAATCTTCCAGAGATGCAGCAAATTCAGGTGGGTAGAAATCAAATTCTGAACACAAAGAATATATCACATCAATTTGATCAGTTATAATAAACATTTGAACATTTGCAGTGTACAACGTCCACCATATTTCTCGGAGCAGTAACTACATTAACAAAAATGAGCAGTCCTCATCAGGTCCATGGTTTGGCGTTATTCAAATTTCATTTGCTGCAATTGTTTTGGGACAACTGATATTTAGCGAAGAGAAAAATAGCAATCGGTACGTATGTTGTATTATTTGAATAATATATACTAGATGACCCAATAAACTTCTTACCAATTAGAACTGAATGAATGAAATGATAACTTTTGACTAGACTAATTTTTTATTTCAATTAACTCGATGAAAAAATGAAAATTCATTCTTTTAATAACTCATTACATAAATATGTACGATAAAATGAAAGTTTATTAAATGTACAGAACTCGAGATAAAACAAATAAACAAGCTGAAATAATTAATGAGATTGAATTCTCGCTTAACTCTTGGTGAAACATAATTGAATATTAAAATAAATTAAACTCTTGGCTTAATGTTTCACGATTTATTTAACAATATGTGTAGTCAACATGTTTCAAGCGTTAGCTCATTTTCAAGACTAAACTACTATAAGAGACGTACAACAAATTTATATCTACAAAATGGATGTGAATTCTCAGAACATTGTATTAGCTCTAATCACTTCATAGATTTTGATAAAACTAAATGCCTACACTCAGGTAATAAAGGTAAACGTTTAGACCTTCTGGAAGCAATTGAAATTAGCAGTTCTTGGAAGAGAAAAGAAGAAATTGTAAATGAACAATTAGATTTTCAACTATCCTCCCTACTCACATCCATTTTGTAGATATAAATTTGTTGTACGTCTCTTATAGTAGTTTAGTCCTGAAAATGAGCTAACGCTCGAAACATGTTGACTACACATATTGTTAAATAAATCGTGAAACATTAAGCCAAGAGTTTAATTTATTTTAATAAGCTGAAATAAATTTAACAATGTATTCATACTCGCACAATAATATTTATAAATAATATTCAACAAATGAAAATTTCAGTTTTTCGCGATTTGTAATGTAGGTAATATTATTAAAGGTAGAATATATTATTGAACTGTTTCGAGAATTTATCACATATCCTGTGTTGCCACATCTCGAAACTATAGAATACCTTTTTTGCCAATCTGTCCGAATAACGAGGGTGACTGAAACCAATGAATTTGACATATTTAACCACTGCAACTTGTCATTTATTCTCTTTTCGTATACATTGTCGTTTTTATTTCAGTTTATATTTTCAGAATATTTTTTGTAAAGTCAATTGTTCCAATTCAATGTTTATTTTTTACGTAAATCTTACCGATAATTCAGTTGTTATTTCTATAGCTCATATTTTAATAGTTACTCCTTAGCTGTTCGATGCGAGAACGAATTTAACTAAATAAAAATCGGTCTAGTCGTTCTCGTGTTTTGAATGGTGTAACTGATTGAACTTTCTTATATATATAAGAAAGTTAAAAGCTTAAATCGAATTCCTTGAGGCTACTTACAGTTTTTGATATTGCTAGGTAATTCATTGATTCCTGTATAGAATATACCTCCCTTTTCTAGATTTAAAAAGTCTACAAACTTTGATGAAAAACCTGTCAGTACTTTAATGTTATAAGCGTGCACATCACACACATGTTCAATAGTCGAAATATTCTCTGTTTAACTAATAAAGTTCAACATTCTTTCCATCGTAGTATATCATAACATTACAAACTTTTTCGAATTTTTCCCAAAGTAAAAATATTTGAATTGTGGCATTATTATTGACTTGAGGAACAATAACTTCATATGTCCTAAGATTATTCCCAATTCAATTTTTTTGGAGATTATTTACGATAATAAGTCAACCTGTATTTAATTTTACATATCTCGAACTTAAGATGAAAAAGGTTAACTAATTACCTTGTAAACGTAATGATATTAAAATTCAACATTTTGTGTAATTACTCTTCAGAAAAAATTAATATAGAAATCGGAATTTTCCAGAAAGTCCTAACCCCGTGGATAAATTTTAAAAAACCTCGAAAATATTCAATATATTTTTATGTTCGAATTCGTTTTAGTTTAACGTTCACATTTATTCATTTCAGGATGTTTTCGGGGAATGTCTGGAAGAAGCTAAAAAGTTCCTAAGATGTTCCTTCAATTGTCAGTTACTGTTGATGACCAGGCGTCCTTCCTTGAATACCACGAGTTATAGATCCTTGTAGAAATACGTAATATCAACATATGAAAAATTGTGTGAAACAAGAAACTCATATGTTCATAATATACTCCAAATGAAATAACATTTACTTGGAAAATTCTATCTGAAATTATGATTATATAAATCGTTAATAAAATAGTTGGTTGAGTATATTTGTTATTTTTATAGCGAATCTCTGAAAGATTTCCTATTATGTCTACAATTGTCACTATATTTAGATATTCCATTCATAAGTTTGTAGTAAGTTTTTTTTAAATTGGCCCACCGTTAAATATTGGCATTCAATCAGAAAACAGGTGTATATACATATATACATATATATATATATATATATATATATATATATATATATATATATATATATATATATATATATATATATATATATATAATGAACCGAAACGTAATGTGCTCAAGATTTTTGATTCTCAATAAATAATTTTGAGAACCAAAAAACCCAATAATTTCTTTCTGAATATATATATATATATATATATATATATATATATATATATATATATATATATATATATATATATATATCAGAAAGAAATTATGGAGTTTTTTGGTTCTCAAAATTATTCATTAAGAATCAAAAATCTTGAGCACATTACGTTTCGGTCCATTTTTTGGGCCTTTTTCAAATTAAGTTTATCAATATATTGTCATTAACACGCAAACAATACTTATTACTACAATATGAAAAAATATTCAACATAAGTTCTTATCAGTAATAATTATTGGAAACCTCTCTTCATTTGAATATTGTTTCATATTGTAGTAATAAGTATTGTTTTTGTTTGCGTGTCGATGACAATATATTGATAAACTTAATTTGAAAAAGTCCCAAAAAAATGGACCGAAACGTAATGTGCACAAGATTTTTGATTTTTAATAAATAATTTTGAGAACCAAAAAACCCAATAATATCTTTCTCAAAATATAAATAGAATGGTTCAAGATAGCAATGAATATGTATATATATATATATATATATATATATATATATATATATATATATATATATATATATATATATATATATAAAAATGAAATTTTTTTGTGCTTATGGCACTGAATGAAATATTTAAGAAAATGAACACTAGAACATTCATTTGAAAAATTGAAATTAATCAAGAGAATGTTATAGTAGAGCTAGATATGTGAACATGTACGATGTGATGTCTCCTTTATCCTTCAAGGGATGAATGTTAGAGAAATATTGAAATCGATGCCACACCTGATGGAAGTGCGAGACATATATGTTTCGTTCTGCAAGGAACTCGTCAGTCGCACCACGTCCATCGAAGTGTGTTTTCTACTGATTTCTATAGATGGAATTGTAGAGTATTCATTACTCTACGATCTTTCACTTGAAGTCACAAGAAGATGCTTGGAGGTTGAAATCGTTGCCTCACTTCGATGGACGTGGTGCGACTGACGAGTTCCTTGCAGAACGAAACATATATGTCTCGCACTTCCATCAGGTGTGGCATCGATTTCAATATTTCCCTAACATTCATCCCTTGAAGGATAAAGGAGACATCACATCGTACACGTTCACATATCTAGCTCTACTATAACATTCTCTTGATTAATTTCAATTTTTCAAATGAATGTTCTAGTGTTCATTTTCTTATATATATATATATATATATATATATATATATATATATATATATATATATATATATATATATATATATATATATATATATATATATATATATATATAGACTTAGGACTTTTGATTAATCTTTTTCGCCTCCCAAAAACGGTTCGTCCTCGCTGAATAATCTTACTTCCGTTCATGTCCATTTTATTCCAGGTTGGCGATTTGATTTTTGCACAAACTTCACATGTGCGATTTTATAGCGACACCCAGTGCAATCTTCGAAATTTTTTAATCTGTTGTAGATTTTTTTGGACCTCTTTTAGACACTCTGTTCTGCATTTACTCTTTATAATTATATCGAGTAGTTTCTTCGGTATTCTGGACTGTTTCATTCTGTAGACATGTGCATAGAACTTTGCTCGTCGCTTTCTGATTTCTTCCGTTATCGTATTTGTCTTTTGATACAGTTCATTATGAGGTCTTTTCATCCAAATGCCGTTTCCATTGATTGGCCCGTAAATCTTTCTGATAATTTTCCGTTCTTGTTTTTCTATTTCTCTCATTCTTGAATGACCGTCATTCATTGAACCAGTGTTTCTTATGCGTAGATTGCTTCTGGAAGAATCGTTGTGTCATAATTCCTCAATTTGGCGGCTTTGTAAATGCTTTTTTTGTTATACGCCCATGTTAGCTTCTAGACCCTTTGGAGCTTGGTAATCCTCTTTTCATTAGCTATTCGGTTCAATCCTGGGGACTGTATAACTTCTCCGAGGTATTTAAAATGGCCTACGTGCAGAATTTCACCATGTTTTGTGAAAAGAGAAGATTTATTTTTTGGTTTTATATATATATATATATATATATATATATATATATATACAGTGTAAACTCTTTATAACGAAACTCAAGGGACTGGGCATTTTTTGTCGTTATAGAGAGTTATCGTTATATGGAGTGAACGAAAAAAAACCAAATTAACAAGAATTATTAATACAAGAATTTTTAATTGTATGTATGTCTTAGATAATAAATGCTTATACATATAAATTATTGTTTACACATATAGTCTGATAATTTCGTCTGACGTTTTTTGCTATGCCAGTACTTGTTTTGTATTATTTTATGTATTCTATTCATATCTAGATATGTGGTGGAATCATCGTGATTAAACAACAAAAATTTTTCTACCAACTTAGCGGCATCGTACAATAATACCGATAATAAATATTTACTGTCTAAAAATATGAACACATTTCTTCGTAATAGAGAATGGCGTATCGCTATAAAGAGTATTTCAATATGTGAGTTTTAACGCAAACCAACCAACTTGGGCTCACTCCAACGTTATAGGGAGTTTATCGTTATAAAGGATAACGTTATAAAGAGTTTACACTGTATATATATATATATATATATATATATATATATATATATATATATATATATATATATACATAATACATAAGTATGTTTGTCATACATACTTAGCCTGATAGCAGTAATATGAGAATAAGTAGTAAAGAAGTGAAGTACCTTTCAGAGGTATTGTTTTAAACTTTTCTCACAAGAGCTGCTAGTGATTGGTATTTGCAATTTCTTAATAAATAAAAAAATCAACTACTTAATTAAATTTTATAATGTTTTCATCTGTATGAAGAAGTGTTAACATAACGGAGATTACCACTCTTCATTTATAATGTTGCATTCGCAGTAAGTATAGAAATGAGTAATTATATTGAATATAATATCCCTCTCATTTCTGGAAAATATTTCATTTCTATTATAGAATTTAATATTAATTAATTGTGTCAAAAATATGATCAAATAATTTGTTTTTATATTAGATGTAATTTGATAAGTCCTAATTCCAGAATTGATATTGCTTGACTCTACATTTATTTAATGTGTGTACACTTCAATCTCGACTCTCTTCTCTTCAAGAATAATAATACTCACAGATGTTAAAATTGTCCTAAAGTTTCGAAAAGGAAAGAGAGACTTCAGTTCATTTCACATAGAACTATAAATAGCTGTTCTATAGATTGTTAGAAGCTTTTCTCTTTTTCAGTCCAAACCAAAAACCATTTTTAGCATTCAAAATGAACGAATTTCTATTGAGCTCGATGGGAATGACACTCCTCTTGATTGGTACTATTTCGAAATTAGTCAGTAGCCTATATATGATAACTTTAATTTCTATTATGGCGAATCTGGATCCAATACAGTTTCTTGGCCCAACACCAAATGGCATGTAAGTGTATGGTACAATTTTTTCTTTGTTTTCGGATGAGAAACGTTGAGGATCGAATTTTTCTGGCATTTTCCAATATTTAGGGTCGTGATGCAGAGCCCATATAGGGACCCATACAGAGTTATCTGTAGTAAGATGGACAGGCGTTTCGTCTATAAATTTGGGTTGTATAATATATGGTTTATTACATTTCCTCTCTAAGATATTCATAACTGGCCATTTTCTAAGTGTTTCTGAAACAAAAAATTCATTTAGGTATATTAAGTTCACATTACATTTCATTTCTTTCTGACACCCTGGAATAAAATCCAGTAATTCACCTGAAAGTACCATGTCGAAGTAGCGTAATTTTGAGAGTCCTTCATAAGTAACTTCTTCATTTTTCGACTTGAACTCATCAAATTCCTCTATTAACGTTCTTTGAACATCTGGATTGGTTGCCAGTTCATACGCCATGAAACATAATGTCGAAGAAACGGTTTCGAAACCGGCGAAGAAGAAGAATAAAGCTTGAGAAGTTATATCTTCCAATGACAAGTCCATTTTGGTTTTCTGAAATAACTTTGACTCGAGTTGTTCTTCTACTGCAGAATAACTATTTTCTTTTATTTTCGTCTCTTCTTTCTCTTTTCTTGCATTCATCAAAAGATTCAACATGTCAGGTCGATCAATATTATGTGTTTGGCGATATTCTAAAGTTTGCTTTATTATTTTTCTGAAGAATGTGGACACTTTGTCATCGAAAATGGCCCCTTTGATGATCTGAAATTCAAATAATTGGATATCTTTCAATGAAATTTGAAAAATTGAAAAGGAGATTGTAAATGTAAAACAATATTTTATAGAAAATACATTCTGCTAAATACTCGAGAGACGAGGTTGTTGAAATGAAGCATTTTTAGACACCATACACGTGTGACTGAGACTAATTATTAAATCTGTGACACACATTTCAGCACACTGAGTCTTCGTCATGAAAAATAAAGGGTGCTTTTTTAGAGTTATAGAACTTTAAATTGCAATAAAACAACGATGGATCATTCGATTGGCAAGAATTTTTTTTATTCGAAAGATAATCTTGTGGCATTACATTTTGAATATGATTTTGGGCATATGACGGCCACGGCTGGCTCGGATATAGTCCAATCTGGACGTTCAATTTTCGATGACCAATCAATTCCACGGCTGGTGGAATCATTGGTCCGTAGTTCTTCAAAAACAATGATGGCCAGAACGTTACAGTCGATGGTGATCGGTATAGAGCCATGATTACTAACTTTTTCATTCCTGAATTGAACAACCATGATGTCCAGGAGCTGTGGTTTCAACAAGACGGTGCAACATGTCACACAGATCGTGTCACAATCGATTTATTGAAAGACACGTTTGGTGACCGCCTAATTTCGCGTTTTGGATCTGTGAATTGGCCCCAAAGATCTTGTGATTTAACACCGCTAGACTACTTTCTGTGGGGCTATGTTAAGTCATTGGTCTATGCGGATAAGCCACAAACGCTTGACCATTTGGAATACAATATTCGCCGTGTTATTGCCGATATACGGCCACAAATGTTGGAAAAAGTCATCGAAAATTGGACGTCCAGATTGGACTACATCCGAGTCAGCCGTGGCGGGTATATGCCAGAAATCATATTTAAAATGTAATGCCACAAGTTTATCTTTCGAATAAAAATTCTTGTCAATCAAATGATCGTTCGTTGTTTCATTGCAATTTAAAGTTCTATACCTCTAAAGAAAACACCCTCATGAAGCAAAATATTATTGTAAATTTCAGTTTATGTTAGTATTTTGAACAGCTCCGACAGAGAGCGATTGTTAAATAAAATAATATTACACAAAACACACAGTTCTTTCAATACTACGTAAATTCAAATTATTCAAATAATTTAAAACATAAAGGTACAGTCCCCTTATACAATACAACATTTTGGTCCGTAGATACTAAGATGCATATCTAAAAATGAGTTTAAGTCGAGGTATCGAGTAAGCAATTATTTTGTTCATCGCAATCACTACACCAAAATACGGAGTAAATTTCATTACGGTTTCTAAAATATTTCAATAATATTCAACAGTAATTTGTTTTTCTTTTTCAATCAAATATTTCGTATTGGAAAGATCTTTCATTGAAACGTACAAAAAGTTTTGGCGTTTGTGTTTTATAAACACTGTGCAGGTAGGTATACAACGATCATCAATAGCTTCTAGCGTGCAGCTATGGTTAAACCACAATTAATTAAGGGAGTTAGTGAAATGATTTCAATTATTATTTCAATGAAGTTGAGCTCAATCTCTAGTTTTCATTTGATGAATGTAGAATTATCTTACCTTTCCTACGGGTGGTATGAACACAGACAAAGTTAATCTGATATGTTTCCAGAATCCTGTGAAGTCGCTTGTCTGTCTCCCTCTAATATAAAACTCGTTGTCCCGTTCTTTCATAGAATCTATTTGGATACCAAAGGCAGTTGTTGCTATAATATCGTTGGCATATCTTGTGAAAACATCTTTCAGATCCATCTCCATTAGGTCTTCACAAGTTTGTGTCATGTTGCTCATAAAATATTCGGCACATTTGTCCATAAGTACAAACATTTGTCTTATTTTGCTGCTAGTAAATGACGGGCTCAAAGTCGAACGCATTTCTTTCCACTTTTGCCCTATAAGAAGAAAATTGTTGAAAAAATTCCGATAGGTCGGACATTGCAAAGAATTCCAATTCTTCAATTACACTGGGGAACAATTTGTGACATAATTTCTGTTGACTTCGATTTTAGGCTATTTTAGAGTTGAATTGACATACTGATTCCAAAACTTTAACCAGTTTTTTCCTATCACGTGCAGAAAGCTCTACTGCACTCCTATCGGCGGAACATGAAGTGTGTTCTCCTACACAATGGGAGTTTATATGGTTCATTGAATGAACCATATAATAGGTCATTCACATTCTTTGCATGAAGAAAACGAAGACATAAAGAAGGTCATTGACTTGTTGCAATATAACTTACACCAATTGATCATCTGTGTTGACCTTAAAATGGTTTGTTTCCATCCGATCAGCAACGCCGATATACTAAGTATCCCTGTTTTCTATGTATGTGGGACAGCATAGCTCGTGAGAAGCATTGGGTGCAGTCAAAGTGACCGCAAAGATCTGACCTGAAACCTGGTGATCCAAAGATTCTAAATCGGCCACTTGTCGACAGAAAAAACATTATATTTCCGCCTTTGCATATAAAACTAGGTCACATGAAGCAATTTGTTAAAGCTTTGTCAACTGAAGGAGACTGTTTTAAGTATATCATTTCGGCATTTCCTAGCTTGTCATATGAGAAGGTAAAGGCTGGTGTCTTTGATGAGACACAGATTCGGCAACTTATTAAAGATGAACGTTTCATTGAACGAACTTGAAAAGAATGCTTGGTTGACATTCAAAAGTATTGTCAACGACTTTCTTGGAAACACACGAGCCCAGAATTTCGTCTAAATTGTTCAACAACTCTTAAAAAGCTTGGCTGTAACATGTGTATCAAACTGCATTTCTTACATAGCCGTCAAGCTAACTTTCCAGAAAATGTTCGCGCTGTTAAAGATGAACAAGGTGAGCGATTCCACCAAGGTTTGAAGGTCATGGATGCAAGGTAGCAAGGTAGATGGGATGTCAGTATGATGGCTGACTACTGTTGGAGCATCAAGCGAAAATGTTCCATATTGGTAATTCTAGGAAAAGTTATAAATGAAAATGATTACCCTAATATCTTTTTTATTTTTTGTATAAACACAATTTAACTTTTAATATTGTAATAACCCTTGTATGAATAAAATATTTTAATATGTTTGGTTAAACCTATTTTTCCTTTTTATGTCCATTTTGTATGACTTTAGGTTAAAGAGAGGGTATCCTGTGGTTTAAAATCTTGACGCCATAGAAAAAAATTGATAACATCTTTGAATTCAGAGACCAAAATTCAGTCAAAAATAAGTCACAGATCTAAGACAACAAAATTGCTATTTCTCAGTGTTATTATTGAAGAGATCTCCCTAATTTTCAGTATGAGGCATTAACGCGAATTTTGCGAATGCAACTGAAATATTTGGCTATCCAGAGAAAAACATTAAAAATTCTCACCTTTCAGAGAAAATAAATTTTTGTTCCACATTGGATCAATATCAGTTGATAAAATTTGTGTGTGATCAAGAAAATGCTCATAATCTTTCACGTACATTTGTTTTATCAAATCTGGGTCTCTGAGCATTAAAACAGCTATTGAGAATTGATAGAACCCAGTATATCTAGAAAAAAAAAACAATTAGTCAGTTACCGTACAAGTAAAGAGGTTGAGTCATAAAAGTCACGAACTGAGTCATTCTGTCTGAAACGTTCAACTACCGAAAAATATCTCATTGGACCAATATTCTTCAGCATTCAGACTTCAGTCTCTCTCTCAATGTTTCAAGGCTCTGTCGATTTTTCTTTTGACAACGAGAAACAATGTTCTGTGTTTTCAGCCCAAAATATAAATAATATTCCCGTATAATTATCTTACCAATTTTCTCATCTACATTGAAGTATCACCTGATATTTCGAAATCTCAAAAACAAATAATGAATATATACCTAGAGTTAGGAAACCTATTGTATATCCTCATAACAGCTTCACTGAAAGGATATCCTTTTATCAGAGTATCAGCTGCATCCCCAAATGGTGGATATGTCGATTTTTGTTTAACCCCCTTTCTTTCCCAATATTTAAAATATTTAATTGTATATAGATGATACGCCATGATGAACACAATCAAGACAAGAAACCAAAACATGACAAATTTCAGTAATAAATAACAAGAAGTAATCTGAAACAGAAGAGTTTACATTAACAAGCAAAAAATTCAGTTGTCAAAAGTTTTGACAAAGTTGTAATATAACAACGAAACGTCAACAAAAATAAACTTTTTTATATCAAAAAAGCCTGTTATTGCTAAAAACATTCAGAATAAAATATCTTAAACAGGCAATAAATCAATTTCAAGATATATATATATATATATATATATATATATATATATATATATATATATATATATATATATATATATATAAAATCACGGTTTTTTTTCAGAAATATGAAACATACTCACCAAAAATTCACACGCAAACTAATTTTTAAATTGTTTACCGATCTGGTTTTTATTCAAGGTATCGTCACAAAATACAATGAAAACTAATTTAGTAACAAAAGTTCAAATTCAACTCACCTGTCAACTCTTGGTCTAAACATGGGCTTAGTTCAATATATACTTTCATTCATTTGATAATCCGTTTCAGTGATTCACATAGTAAACTCAAATATACGAATTTAAATAATATTCTCCTTGATTTTAGTACATCAAGGAGACTAATTCATAATTGTTTCATTGTTTCTTAGAAAAGTATATTTTCTTGAATAATTTTATTATAAATGTTCGATTTTGCACTCTGTAGGCATACTTTGAAATTGATCATTAAAAGTTGTCCACTATTTCAATAATTGAGTATCTTGAAATGTAGCATATCTTCACTTCTTCATAAAATTAATCTATTTATTCTTGGTTTGAATTTTTATGAGGTTAAACTAAATTACATTTTAGAATTAACATGTTCAAATCTTCCATATTGAGTAACCTGCTTCAATTAGGTTTCTTTAGTTTTTTAACCATTGATTTAATAATACTATGTTTCTCATTTTTACGAGTTAGTTTCCTAATGCCATTTCCGGTCCAACCGGAAGTGAGGTCAGAATTTTCGCAACCCATACTCTTAACAGCTTACCAGATTTAATTTACTTTCACACTTAATTCACTTAAATATGTATGATATACAAAATCAAACGTAAATTTAACTAAATAATTTTTTGTCATTATTATTTACAAATTACGAAATGTCATGTAATATAACGTCGGAAGGATACTTGTGAGTTGTATTAGTTATAATGAATAATTGAAGAAGGTTGCAATCAAAATGATGAAATTCTTTTAGATAAAATATAAACAATAGCGAACTATATTACTTAAAAATTCAATACAGTATTTTTGACAACATGGGATGCGATTTCATTATTGTCCTGTTAACAATATATATATATATATATATATATATATATATATATATATATATATATATATATATATATATATAAAATATATATATATATATATATATATATATATATATATATATATATATAAAATATATATATATATATATATATATATAATTCTACTAACTGTATCAAAAGACAAATACGATAACGGAAGAAATCAGAAAACGACGAGCAAAGTTCTGTGCACATGTCTACAGAATAAAACAGTCCAGAATACCGAAGAAACTACTCGATATAATTATGAATAGTAAATGCGGAACAGAGTGGCTAAAAAAGGTCCAAAAGGATCTACAATAGATCAATATAAAAAATCTCGAAGATCGCACTGAATGTCGCAATAAAATCGCACATATAAAGTTTGAGCAAAAATTAAATCGTCAGCCTGGAGTAAAGTGGACAGATGAACGGAAGAAAGAGCATTCAGAGAGGATGAAGCGTTTTTGGGAGGCAAAAAAGATGAAACAAAATTCCTAATGAATGCGAATTCAAGTTCAGTCGCTCTCCTCATGGGGAACAATCGAAATAATAATAATAATATATAATTCTCCTGTACATGTGTATGTCACTAAACTCCTCCTAAAGGCTGGGCCGATTTGGTTGAAATTTTTTGTGTAAAGTGGGTTTCAAAAAGGTTTTAGATTGGCAATTGGGCCCAGTAGATGGCGCTGCAATCGAGTTCTTGAAATTTTAGAATTAACGATGTGATAACAGGACAACCTCTGTCGGGTACGTTAGTCCTGTAGATATTTTCATATGAGGTATATTCAAATTATATAAACACTCAGAGGCTCAGTACTTAGACGATATATCAACCCTATAACGCTTATAACCCTATAAGACACCTGAGATGGAACCACCATCTGTAAAATGTATATCGTTTGAGGAAGCTGAAGGATGTATTTGATACCAGTTATCTTTTGAGCATATATTATGGGCTGATGAATTCGAGACTCACCTACGGAATGCTGGCTTGAGAATGGACTGATGACGAATATATCACGTCTGTTCGAAAGAAAAGGTTAATTTTGAATTTTCGCGCGTTGGGCACATATCAGCCATTTTGGATTAGTAGTTCGTCTTTGACAACTGAAAAGGTTACTCACATTTTTGTATGTTCTTCGATTTTTTTACTTTTGAAAGAAATGGATCAAAGAATGTGTATTGAATTTTGCTTTAAAAACACTTCAAATGTTAACTATACTTAGGTCGATAGCTTTTTGAAAGTATCCAATAAATGTTTTCTCTCTCTGCTAACTATGTCTATTTCGTCTCAATAAAATTTACAAGCGCTTTACAGAAGGCCGAGAAGATGTTGATGGCGATGAGCGTCCTGGAGTTTCAAACACGCCAACAAGCGAAGAAAACATCGAAACAGTGAAAGAAATGGCTGTGGTAAATCATCGAATCACTATTAGGGACGTTGCATGGGATGTTGGCATATCAATCGTGTCATGGTATGCAATTTTCTCGGATGTTTTGGGCATAAAACGTGTGGCAGCGAAGTTTTTTTCGAAATTGCAAATTTTTGAGCAAAAGCGATCGCTCAGGAGTTGTTGAATGACGTCAACAACGATACAGATATGCTCAAAAAGTACTAACTGGTGCCAAAATGTGGGTATATGGTTATGACGTTGGAAACAAGGCCCAATCATCCCAATGGAAGCGGATAGATGAGCCAATGCCGAGAAAAGCAGGCCAAGTTCGATCAAATGTCAAGGTTTTGCTCACTGTTTTCTTCAATTACAACGGCATTGTGCACTATGAGTTCTTGCCAACAGGTCGTACGGTTAATAAGGAACACTACAAGGAAGTTATGCAATGTTTGCTTAAAGCAATACGGCACAAATGATCGGAGATGTGGAAAAACGAATTATAGATTTTGCATCACGATAATGCATCGGCTCACACATCAATACTCGTTCTTGATTTTTGGCCATAAACAACAACGTTATCATATCTCAACCACCTCATTTACTTTCCGACTTTTTCCTATTGCTAAAACTGAAGAGACCAATGAAAGGAAAGTGTTTTGCCACAATTTATGAGATAAAGTCGGAATCGAAGAACGAGCTGATGGTCATACTGAAAAAAGCATTTCAGAAGTGCATTACATATGAGGGAGATTACTTTGAAGGGGACAACATGGATATTGATGTGATATTGATGAGGAGTGATGGATATCACCTTTCGTACATATGTAAACTAGTAACTTATTGAAAAATAGCGTACTCGATAAGGAAATCTACATTCTTCACCATTTTATGATCATATATTTCGGACCAAGTGTCCAGATTTTTCTCTATGTAATTCATTCTCGCTGAAGCAGAGCTCAAACAGCTGAAAACAGTTTGCGGTATCAGTAATTTATATTGTTTTTGTATCACATTGTATTGTTCATAATCATTAGGTTATTGAGTATTATTGAGCAATTCTTAGTTTTGTTGTCATAAAGTATTTAATTTTTGCGAAAGGACTTGTAGAATTATGTATTGACAATAAAATTATTCTTGTTCTTGGGCCCTTCGAAATCGACGAATTGTAGGCCCAAACTTCGCAAAAACACAGACTGCTTCTAAAATGAACTAGCATTCATTAGAATGAAATGAAAACAAAATAAAAATATACAGTTTAATATTGGAGTCACTAAAATTGAATTAGAAGTTCATATAAAATATAATATATAACTTATATTTTGAATTTCGAAAGGAATAAATTTGATCAACTGTTTCGACGTTGCAGTCCGAACCAGAAACCCTCTCCAGGCAAAAGAGCTGAGCTTTTCTTGTAGGGCTGGCAGGGAATAAGTGTTTTTTCTGTTACAACGATTTCGAATGTGCTGATAATTTCATAAAGTAATATTTTTATTTCTTGAATCACGAATCGTGTTGCTATACAAGTTCTGGGTCCAATTCCAAATGGAATGTAAGTACCAGGCACGATTTTCATTTTATTCTCTGCGGAAAATCGGTCGGGGTCGAATTTTTCAGGATTTGGCCAGTATTTTTCATCGTGATGGATAGCAAAGATCGGTATCCATATAATATCTCCTTTGTTTATATGGACAGCTGTTTCGTCAGGTGTTTCTGGTTCTATTGTGTATGATCTGCTGCAAACTCTATCAGTTCTTATGAACGATGGCCACTTCCTTAGTGTTTCTGAAAAAAATTGAGAGAAAAATATAGTTTTTGATATATTATATCAACCTGTCCTGTGACAGATGAGATGACAATAATGAAAAACTTATTATGTTTGACTTAAACAGAAAATGTCTTTCGTGATGAAATATTTTCTCTTCAAATGTTTCATAATTGAAACTTATTCACCGTTATGTACAGCATTATTATTGAAAAAACTGAAAAATATTATAGTTTGAGGGACAAGTAAATACAATATTTAGATCTTAATTAGATTCGCGATCACAAAAAGTAATGTTAAATGACCTGGTTTAGGATAGCACAGACGTTGATTTTGGAATACCTCAAGGAACTGTCTTTGATATTGTTCCTCACGTGAAACAATTCTCTATAAGTTTTTCTCTATTTGCCGATGATAATAATTATGCTTTATGTATGTCTCAAGGATATTGAAAGTATGATAGAGTATGAAAATAGAAACCTTTTAACAATTAATAAATGACTATGTAATACCAGCTTATCTTAAATATACCAAAATATAACTTCATATTTTTGTGTAAAAGTAAGACCTTGAAGGTCAATAGAAATGAGGATATAATGATGAAAATTGATGAGCACAAAAATAAAACAGTTGAAAAAGTTAACTTTTTTCAAAGAGTGTTAACATGTCAAGATATTGTTAACACTCCCAATATTGGTTCATTCTATAATTCCGTTTCATCAAAGTAATTTCAGCAACGTTAAAGAGCAATACATAGCTAGCTAGCTGTTAAAATCTAGAAATAGAATAATTTATGAAGGATTCAATAAATTACCCATTTTCTGAGAAGTTTCAAAATGTTTGCTTGTAAAAGCTTGGCAATGTTACAATTTTGCAAAGAGGGCTATGATTAATTGAAGAAATTTAGTGATAAATTAAGTGGAGTGAATTGAAAAATACAGCAGAAAGGCTAAAGATTAGTATTCTGAGAGCTGAAATAGAGATATGAATATGAAATGAAAAAAGTAAAATTAAAGTTTCTTGAATGAAAACTGATCATCAGAGATAGAGGGCGCCTTTATATATATACTGCATTAGTGTATATAAAGTATCATTTCTTTTTTTTTTAATTTAATATTTTAGTTCCTGCTCTTAGAGTAGTAATCATTAATCTTTTTCTTTAGTTTTTTCAGTTCGCTAGTAATAATTCATCATATAATTTCTCCATTCAGTCATATCCCTTTTTCCAAAATTCGAACTTAAATTTATAGGCAATGGAATTCCGACAAAATATTGAAGTTTCAAGTTTGTCGACTTTTCAGTAAATGCAAGATTTTGTATAGCTTTTGATAAATAAATATCATTACCAGAAAAAAAAAATTCTGTATTTCACGTGCTATATTATCGCGCTTGTAGGTATTCGATATCAAAAGTATAGTTTAACTTTCTTTCGATAATTTTTTGACAAATTATTCGAAAAAACATTATAGCCGAGCTGGCTATTTGAAACATAAACAATACGATGTCTCCATTATCCTTCTAGGGATAAAATAGAAGGCAATATTGAAATCGATAACTACATTTATAGAAAACGGAAGACAGTTACTGTTTCGTACTCATCAGTAGATACCACGTCCAACAAATGAAAGGCAACGATTTCAATCCTCACATACTCTCTTATATATACATATACATATATATATATATATATATATATATATATATATATATATATATATATATATATATATACATATGTATATATCTGTTTGATCAAATATTTATGTGTTTAAGTACTCAGTAATATTTGAGCCCAAAATTCGATTGCCTAATAAAGAAAAGTAATGCTGGCTTCATGTTTAGTTCGGAAGTATTCAAAAATATAGAAATACTGAAATATGAAAAATATGAAGTCTGTGTTGTTTTACTAGTTGATTGTTTCAACCTTTTTCTGCGAAATTTCCTAACCGCAGCATTAAAAACAAAATTATAAGTCCAATAAGCATAGGGATTAGTTAATATTTCGTATCATCGAATAAACATTCTTGACAAGAACAACGTAAGATATGACGTAAACAGAAAAGTTGTGACTATCATAAATCGCTCTATCGTTGTTTCTTTATGCGTCAGAGAATGGAAAAATGAATTGGTCTATTCATTCACTATTTTTGAATGAGTCAACTGGTGCAAGCATGACTGAGATTCGCAATAAATTCTTTTAGTGAAAAAACTCGGTTATCATTTTGACATAATTATTTATAAAAACTTAAATTTCAAAGAAAGAGACTGCGCAATAAAATTGTGTGTTTGGTAAATTCAAGCTTAAGCCAATTATTAAAAAATATTGCTTGCTGACCGACTATCCTGAATGGCTGTCTAAAGATATTGAAACGAAGACATTCAGTAGTTTTCTTGTATATATAGGCCACACTACATCAATAGTAATGATAAAAATGAACTAAGGTATATGAACATACCTTATACAGGCGTTTCCTCTTCGAAAATCATAAAATTCTTCAATAATAAAATTTGAATATAGCATTTTCAAGTCACAGCAGATTGGATAGAATGATCTTTAATGACAAATTGTCCAAACTCGATCCAATGAAGAAGTCTGGATTGTACAGATTGGACTGTGAAGAATGTAAGTCATTATATATAGGCCAGACCGGAAGATGCTTTGAAACTAGGCTAAAAGAACATTTAAAAAACGGGCAATCAGGTTTTCGGGAACATCTAGAGTCGACAGGACATAACATCTCAACCTGTTTTGAACCAAATATTCTCCATTACTGTGAAATAGGTATGAAAATGAACTAACTGGAAGCCATGGAAATAAATAAACTCCAAAAATCTGATAATTACAATGTTCTCAATGACCAGTTAGACCTAAACCTCTCCTCACTGTTAAATCTCTGATAGTTTGGAAATCCGCACATCTACCACCTCCATTTTATGTTCTATGGATAACGAACATAGAACGGAGTTGATATAGATGTTTTATATTCTACCACCTCCAAGGACCGAACCACAGAACTTACATAATTTAGGGTGTATTCTGTGGACCGAATTGATCTGCAAATATTTAAAAGATGTCTGAAATATATACTCATTCTGGATAATGCCGTAAAAGGCGAAACTAATAGAATAGAGAATTGCTCAGTCAGTGATTTTTAGACAAGATTATCTTATTACCTGTTATGTTCATATGCTTATAAAAAGCTCATATCGGCAAGGTCCCATAGGGAATATTCTAATCAGTCTCCTGTCATTGTTGGCGATACAATAAGACTTTTAATTGAAATATTTCGTTTTGGTTCCTGCGTTTTAAAATGAAAGTTCTTAAGTCAATTCTTTCAATTAAATAAACTCGGGTAAAAATTAATTACTTGGGTAAAAACAGATATGGTTTGCTTGAAAGGGAAGTTCTTTGGACAAAATATACAAATTGAAGTTCTTATTTCATCACCAAAAAACGAGAAAATAGATTAACATATTTTTATGGGATTTTACACGGAAAGATTTATACGATTGAAGTCAATATGACGTCAGACTTAGGCAGAGTCCCTTGTTGCCTTGGTTTGGTAATAGTGAATGCACCTAATTATAGGCTCGGTTACATAATACTTTGTAAATAAAAAAATACGTTCAGTTAGAAATACGTGAAAATACGTTTAGTTATAGTTAGAAATACGTAAAAATATAGTCAACATAGGTTTCTTCATAGATGTGTGTTAACATAGGTTCATAGATGTTGGTTGCTATCTCAGTACAAGTGGGGGGATATTAAGCAATAATTGACCTTTATGAGACGAATCATCGGTTACTGCTATCTCAAGGAGTTTTCAAATCTCCAGGAGGTATAAATTGAAACTTGTTTTCTTGTAGCAGAAAATAATATTGTTTTATGTTCCTTCTAAACATGTTCTGCAGATAATTTCAATCTTAAAATTTCTAACTTCAGAAAAACACCCAAGAGGTTTATTCTTAATAAAGTTGTTAGAAAGAAAATAGCACACCTGAGAGAACCATATCGAGATACGTCAAACTGCCAAGTCCCTCATATGTAAGCTTGTCATTTTTAGATCGAAACTGACTCACTTCTTCGTACAGTCTCTTCTGGATATCGGGATTCACTGCCAATTCGTACGTTAAAAAACTCAAAACTGAGGACACTGTGCCAAAACCGGAAAAAAAGAATATCAATGCTTGAGCTGTTATATCTTCTATATTGAAGCGGAGGTTTTTCTTTTGGTGTCCATTATTTTGTTCTTTATTTTCTTTCATACTGGAGACCACAGTTTCACCATTTGACGTACTTTTATCAGCATGCATAAGAAGATCTATCAGATCTGGTCTTTCTATTTTATTTTCGATGCGATATAAAACGTTTTCTTCTATTATTTTCCCAAAAAAATTCGTCACGTCTCCATCGAATAGCTCCACCTTTATTATCTGAAAAGTAAAATGAATATATTATTGAAGAAATCTTCCGGTAGTTGTTTGTGTTCTGAAGACACATTCTATTGAAATTTGCCTCTTCTCCACATAAAATATTTCCCAAAATATGGAAAATACTCCTAGTATTGTCTTGTAACTGTTAAGTGCATATTACGTTTACATTTGAATGGAACAGGGAAAAAGCGTGCAATGTCACATTTTTATATTTTTTCAACTGGTAATGCAATTTATTGTACAATCGTGTCAGAACGATACGTCAAAACACACTTTGCAATACCATGCACAGTCACTAGGTAATCTTCATTGAAAAATATTGATACAGTGCATTATCAAGCAATGTCCAAGTCGAACAGGAAAAAAACAAGCATTGTCCATTGTCTGTGATTTGACGTTTACGTTTGAATTTTTGAGGTTATTACGTTCATCTATTGTGTTGTTCGGCTTGTGTCTATTTAATTAAAATATAATTCAGTTCTTTTTTCGTATTACTTTGAAAATGTCGTCGCAAGACGAGGAAGACGGTGCTAATCTAAAGCAGTCTACCAAAAAACGTAAACTTTACGGTCGAATGTCGGATGTAAACAAGAAGATTGGTATCATATAAATCATAATATTTCAGATAATATTATATAAGAAATAATCATATTTCTTCTGTTACCCAGAAACAATAGCAAAAAACGGATCTGATGAAGTGTGTTCCTTTCTTCATCACTATATCTTCAATATTCTTGATATAAATACTCGAGAACTGGTGATATTCTGTGATTCTTGCGGTGGACAAAATAAAAAATATACCGTGTTTCGTTTTATGCAGTGTGTTGTACACAATACAAAGCGTTTGGATGTCATCAAAATAATATTTCCCATTCGCGGGCACTCATACTTAGAATGTGACAGGAATATGGGTACCTGATGATTGGGTAAAAGTGATTCGTGAAGCTAGACAGAAGCCATCCCCCTTTCAAGTGATTGAAGTTGATCAACCACTTGTCAGACAATGGACAACATTTTTGTCACCTATGTATAAGAAGGCCTGCTCTCTCTTATCTAGACCTATAAGAGAAATCAGGGTTGAAAAGGATCACCCTAGATTAATTTTTCATAGACAACATTACAATTCAGCTTGGACGTCATCTGTTTTCATGGGACCTAAAAAAAATATCAAGAACTCCTCTCATGCCGTTGGTGTCTCAGAGTTATAACTGCTAGAACAATCATATAATGAGAGCCTACCAGTTTCAAAGGCAAAACTGATGGATATCCAGACCTTGTCAAAGTTTTGTGGACCAAGAGCTAAGCAATATTGCTCACAAGTAAAATATAATAATGCTTAAACATTATCTATTTCGCGGACATTGCATATTTTTCTCCTATATTTCATGACAATTTTGTGGTCATTGCATATTTTATTCCTGTATTTTCTGACGTTGTTCACTTTACTCTTACGTTGTTCTCTTAACTCAAAAAATACAACTAAAAAGGGTTTTTTTGTACTGCAAACTCAAAACAAATATGTTTTCTTCATATATTATATATTTCCGTTTTATTTCAGGCTTTAATGTACTTTTTTTCAAGGATCAAAATGTTTATTTAATAATTTTTCAGTTCATTGACTTAGTGACATTGCATGTTTTTCCCCTGTGTCCTTCATTTATTATAGTTTTTTTGGTCATATAATTCAAAATATTCATCTTCTTACTTTACCAAGCCATGGAAACGCTCTCAACATATCGAATTTGATGAATTTCCATAGACCAGACATGTCAGTCGTCTGAAGTCCCCTGATGTAAAACTCATTGTTTTCATCTTTCAACGAATCACACTGATAGCCATAAGCCGAAGTAGCAATAACATCATTTGTATATCGCGCTAATGTTTCTCTGGCATCTAATTCTACGATGTCTTGGTCTTGTTGGAGGAAATGCTGTACGAAATTCTTCGCACATTCTTCCATTAAAACAAACATTCCCTTCATTCTACTACCTGTGTGTGCAGGACTCAAAGTTTTCCGCATTTCCCGCCATTCAGTACCTATAAAAGAAAAATCCAAGTTTTTCTGTTAAAAAATATTTCGAAATTCTGAAATTGAATTCTTCAGAGCATATACTTGAAACTTGAAGGTATATTGGAACAAACTTGAGTCTTGAGGACTGTTGCAAATATCAAAATTCAATGAATATGAGAAGAAAACCAATTAATATAGTAGATTGAAAAGGTTCTGGAAAGTTAATTAAGTGTGATTACACGGTATGAGAATTCAAGAAGTATAGAAAAACAACATCTAAAAATATTGGATACACTACCTCTAGAAAACCAGTTGACTAATAATAGATCCAGTACCACATAAAATGAGCAAATGAAAAGATTTTATTCACTGGGTTAGAAACAGCTTTCAACTCCAGAAAAAACAATTGGAGAAACATAAACTGAACAGATTGAATAGACTAAACTCTGGATGGACTAAACCTTTTGAAGCACCACCCCAAAAGATGAAAGGAAGAAAGGAAAAACCAATTAGGTAGACTGAGTTATATCAATCAACCTTGGTGAGAAAAGCATGACACAAAGACAACAGGATATGTGAACAGGTTAAACACTACACAAGTAATACTAACGCACCCTGTCGTGGATATTTAATTACACAAAACATAAAAATAGACAGATAAGATACACCGATTCTGAGAACAGTTAACCTCAGTGAACTGTCAGTAGATAATTGGAAGGGTTGACCCTCAATGAAACAGATTAAGATGTTTTATGCCAGAGGCCCTCAGTAGCCGAACGGTATTGTGAGCCTAGATGCTTTCGGGTTACTGCTGCTGGTAGATTCTGTTCCCATCGTGTTTTTGAATCGGTGTTATACTGTAGGTCCAATCGGACCTACACTAGTCTCTGACCTCCGCTCTTTGAACATAATAATAAAATATTAATATACCAAGTCGGTAAAACTATACCATAAACAATAAGGTAACTTAATCTCTATGAACATATGGCTTTAATAACCATCATTAAATCCATATGGATCAATATATTTTGTAGAGAAGATTGTTGAAAGGGAATGAGCAAGTATTCCTACGGGGCATATAAAATGCTGTTCACCTTATTTATCACAATATCAGTTATACCTAACAATAAAAAACAAGAAAAAGGACGGATCAAGTGAACTAGGTTCTGGAACAGCATTTGTCTCTGTTGTGTAGATACAGAATTCAAAAGATAGACAAACAAAAAGCAAACATATCAGATATAGAAATTTTTGGAACTTCATACTGTTGCGGTGACAATCACTATAAAAATATGCAACCAAACTGATTATATCGACTAATCTATAAGACACAAATGATGAAACAGAAATTGTTATAGAGATATCCAGAGAAGATTACAAGTCAACAAATGGAAACACCGCATACCAGTACAATGGTAATATTCACTTGTATTCATCTCACTGAATACATATATGATTCTCACTTCATAGAAATCAGACACATAAAATTGTGGTGATTGCATATAAGAACAACTTTTATATCTCAGCTGCAAATACTGTGGATAGAGCGAGACCTCTGCAAACTGGCAGCTGTGGCACAATCATCTATGAGACCCTATGATGTTCATCTACGAAAGTTATAGGTTCTATAGACTTGAGTAGCTCCCTATTCTAATCACAGGAACTATCAGATGTAGGTGATGAACACATATTCGCTTACAAAAGAGGGATATATGCGAAAGGGGAAAGATAGCGATATACGAGCATATGCGTTGGAAAACACAAAAATAATACAAACGACTTATGTGATTGAAATATAAAAACAACCACAAAATATTAAATTTGCCGAAATAAGCGTTAGTGCCGAAATGAAAAAATTAAAGCGTAGTTCGATTGAATTGCAAGACAAACGTCCTTCCAATAGTTTGAAAATCACAGAACATTATGGAGGATATTGAAAGGAAGTAAGTTACTCACCCACAAGGTTGAACAGGTTTCTATTCCACATCCGATCTACATTTTTCGGCAATTTCGGTCTATGATTCATAAAATACTCGAAATCTTTGATACTTATTTTTTTCAATAGATGAGGATTTAGTATTACCAATATTGGTGTTGTGTAATCGTATACCCCCATATACCTGAAATGATACAGATGATAGTACATATATAAATGAGAGGTAATAATAAAAATCACTGACTGAACAATTCTTTATTCGACTAGTTTCGCCTTTTACAGCATTATCTATACTATAAATGTTTTGCAGATCTGTTCGGACAGCAGATCTGCAAAATATTTATAGGTTGTCTTTGTATTATGTATTCATTCTTGATAATGCTGTAAAAGGCGAAACTAGTCGAATAAAGAATTGTTCAGTCAGTGATTTTTAGACAAGTTTTCATTGTTACCTCTCAATTAAATATGAACTATCACAGAGTAGATTCATCGTCCATTGAATTTATAGTACATATAGTTTTTGAAAATATTGAAAAAATTTTAAATACATTATTTTCAGTGTTTAATTGGTATTGCAGTCCAGGACAGGAAAACAAGTTATCTCTTTAGTATCTTCCAAGCATTCAAAAATGTTTATTTTCTTCTTCAGATCTAAACACTATTGAAAATTTTTCTTACAATTACTGTGAAGTTAGTACGAAGCTATTGGATCGTATTGCATTTTACGAGTATAGTGGTTGGAGGAATTACCGGAATATTATTCTGATGTATCATATATTAAAAATCTTCTTAAAACTCTACTCTGAAGTACTCTATCAAAGACTATACAATAAACTTGTAAAAGATATAGGAAATACCTTTTTTGGATTTAGAAGTGGCCTTGGTACCCGAGAAGTGCTCTTGGCTTTCAACATTTCGGCGCAACGTTGTTTCGACGTAAATCAGAGTTATATGTTTACTTCGTGGACTATTTTTGAAAGCATTTGACGAAGTCCGATACCACCAATCAATAATGTTTCTCAAGGAAAAGAAATTTGATATTATGCGGATGTCGGGATATCCGCATAATATCAAATCTCTATTACAATCAAAAGGTAGTAGTACGAGTAGACAATCCAGAAACAATGACATAATCATATAACGGGGAGTACGTCAGGGCTGCATACTGTCACCGGCTTCACTTAACATGTACTCGAAAGAGATATTCATGAGATCTTATTTTTGTTAACGTTTCATTGTATATCACAACTTGGTAAAAACTTATTAATAAATATATATTATTCATTATAATAATATAATTTTTTATAATACTTATTATAAACTTATTAAACAGGCAATAAATCAATTTAAAAAAAATATATTATATATATATATATATATATATATATATATATATATATATATATATATATATATATATATATATATATATATATATATATATATATATATATATATATATATATATATATATATATATATATATATATATATATATAAAAACAAGTAGAAATTTCGGTACTAGCGCATAACAAAAGCAATTCGAATTATGCTAACCATTTATTAATAGAAAACCATACTTTTGATACGAATTTCAAAATTTTACATAATATACAGAAAATTAGTCAATTAGATTTCTGGGAAATAGTGGAAATAAATTGGCATAAAAATTCTGGAAATTTGCATAATGAACAGATAGATTCAAACAATTCACCCTTGTTAAACCTTATCAGGTAATAAAAATTAGATTGCAGAATGGAATATCTTAAATTCAGTGATCAATCTCAAATTCAGTGATACTTATACCTATTTTTTTCAAAGTTGTTGTTATTATTCTGTTAGCATCTGAAGAAGTCGTTTGTAACGACGAAACGTGTCATGGAATTTACCTATTGGGAATACTTATAGGGAAATTTTTGGTATTGGGAATACTTATTTTTCGAAATCAAGAAACAAATGTACCTTCGGACTAACTTCACAGTAACTAGTAAGAAAAATTTTCAATAGTGCCTTGTTATATAAACTATTGATATTGTACCTACACTTTTAGGCCTGAAGAACAAAATAAACATTTTCGAAAGCTTGAAAATACTAAAGAGGTAAGTAATTTTCCTGTCCTGGACTGCATTAAACACTGAAATTACATATCTACAGTCGTGAAACATTCAACTATATATGTATATTATAATATGTATCTCACCATAAAATTATTCTCAATTGAAAACATTAGTAATACATTGTCTAAATAATTATTTTCTGAGATAACGTACCTCTTTTCCGAATATTTATTGTATAACTCTTGAAAAATTTCTGCAATAGAGCATCCCCCAAAAACTGACTTCCAATTGATTCCAAATAGAGGATAAGCCATATCTTGAACGACATTTCTTTCCGCCCAATAAACGTACCTTTTTCTAACAAGTTGTATTGTTATTAATACTAATACGAATACTAATAATAAGAACATGATAAGCGAAAATTGCAACAACGATAAATCAATATTTATAGCTTGGGCACCTTCATCGAAGTGATGTTACAAAATCTGGAATACGTAGATATAATTGAAGAAGCATGATAACATAAAATTTTTAACCCTGATTATATTGATTCCTTTGAATTCAGTATAGGTCATTAGGTGAATTTTATTCTCAGTAAATTGGAGTTCTTGGTAGAGATAACTCTATGTGCATAAAAATATTTAATATTTCATCGAATGCTATAATTATTACATCGCAACTTAATACAAATTTGATACATTTGATGCCTCTTTCATACGAAGTGTCCCATAATAAGGCCCGGCCTAACACCACTTTTCTAACTAGTGGTTAGAAAAGATTTTGGACGTTCTTCTGAATAATATATTAAATTAAACTCTTGGCTTAATGTTTCACGATTATATTTAACAACATGAATTTGTCAACATGTTTCGAGCGTTAGCTCATTTTCAAGACTAAAATACAGTAAGGAACGAACAACAAATTTATATCTATACAATGGATGTAATGAGGATAATTTAAAATCGAAGTGTTTATTTACGATTTCTTGTTTTTTCTTTCAAGAGCTGCTTATTTGAATTGCCTCTGAAAGGTCTAAACATTTCTCTTTATTACCTGCGTGTAAGCACTTTTCTCAAAGTCTATAAAGTGGTTGGAGTTAATACAATCTTCTGAGAATCCGGTTTTATTAACATTATACAAAATTGACCTTTTATGCTCGTCAACCTGAGTTTTTATTTTTCTACCCGTTTGGCCGATATAAAACGCTGGACATTCATTACAAAAAATTTTATAAATCCCGTTTTCGTCTTCAACATTTATCTTTTCTTTATTATTCACTGAAAGTGACTTAATATTTCTTTTGTTAGTACAAATTATTTTTATTTCTTTTTTCTTCAATCTTTTGCAAATTTTTTTGCTGAACTCAGCGAAAAAAAATTTACATCCATTGTATAGATATAAATTTATTATTCGTTCCTTATTATATTTCAGTCATGAAAATGAGCTCACGCTCGAAACATGTTGACAAATTCATGTTGTTAAATATAATCGTGAAACATTAAGCCAAGAGTTTAATTTAATTTAATTATGTTTCATCAAGAGTTGAGCGAGAATTCAATCTCAGTTTTTCCGAATAATCTCAAAAATACAGACAAAGCCGAAATGATCATTAATATTCAAACGTTAATGATCATGGATGATGTTTTCATGGCAACTTATTCAATTGACATTTTCAGCTTTTCATTGTCCATTATACCTACCATCTATTATGATAATAGCTATTATTTCCGAGGAATATTGACGAAACGAGTCACGCAGTGATATGGTTACTATTCCAAGGGAGTAGTAGCCATTATTGCCTGTAGTTTCAGTTTCTCTTGATAATGGGCTGCTAGTAGTAAAGAATTGTCTATAAATCATTTAAATATACATTATTGATTCTGTTGAACATGTAGTTGGTTAGTTCATGAGAGCTGTTAAGTAGTGTGAAAAAAATACATTATCTTAGTTTAATAATCTAGGATTTCATCGATTTGACTTATAGATCAGCAACTGAATAAGCGTCTGGCAAATGAATTTTGGGGTCTTAGATACTCAACAAACAACATATCAAAATTACAGACATATTGAAATAGTTAATTTTTTTCTCAAATAAAAAGTAGCGTCTAGCGTATTATTTGCAACATCAAAAATGACTGGCAATACAAAACATGTGTAAATTAAGTTTATCCAGAATCAATTTGAAAATCATTTGACGTTTTGAAATTCTTTTTTTAGGTTTCTTACCTGAACATGTAGGATCCACACTATTAAACGCAAGCCCTACCGCCAGCCAGATAGCCTGGGAACTGACCGAGAGGGTATGAAGGACAACATATTCAAAAACTATTATCTTCTAGACTCTAGAGTGCATACTCTACTTTATATACGACCGTTCATTGTTTTTCTCATTTTCTGAGAATGAATATGCGTTATTTCGAAGGAGAAATGATAAGTGATTACGAACAATTAATTCGTTGAAAGTTGTGTTGACCGTTAATGTTCATTCAATGTTTCCGGTAGGCAGATCTAGATGGTGTTGCTGCAGATAGCTGTATAATTTCCAGAGGAGTACAAGTACAGGACTCTTCATTCATCTCAATATAAATACAGAAACACTACACTTTCACAACTGAAACTTATAAATTGGTGTATTTTGTTTTCAAGGTATATATTAATTTGAAAAATTTTGTGATTGATGTGTCAGAAGAAATAAGTACTATTAATCTCACATCAATCCCGCGAGAATATAATATAGCATTATACTGCAGCAAAAACCACAAATGGAAAGTTGCCATTCGAATTAGTCGTAATTAAAATATGCACTTTGTACTCTTAAATAGACACTTATACTTTACTTCGCAAGAAATGATCGAAGTGATGTTTAAAAACTTTATATATATATCTGCCCCTTAAAGTTAAGATTGATTGTTTTTCTTCTCTCTCAGCACCTTTGGTATAAAATTGCGTGTCTAACTTATATTCAATATTCAAAGAATTCTTAATAATTAATTTTTCATCCACATTTATACCTGATTATACTGAATATAAACTATGAAAATTGAAGGTTGACGAACACATGCTTCGTCTTTAATAACATTGAAGTAATTTTCTAAAAACATTTGAATTTATGTCCATAATTCTCTACAAACATAAGTCAAGGGTATTTGAAGATTCGTCAAGGGTAACTGATATAACAGAGAAAATAAGAAACAGTTCAGGTGTAGTTTTATAAGCATTGGTGTTGTACTCGTATTCGTAATATTCAGAAGTATGATAATATATTCGTACGTATGTTCTTACGCATGGCAAATCAGTATTGGATCAACTGATACTGTACCCCATAAAATTTTAATCTAAGTTACTCCGCAACACAATAATGTAATGAGTGTTGCCTGAATTATGTGAACAGCATTACATATTTAGACAGAAAGGAGAAATATCGTACTAAGTATATGACAGCTTGGATGACATTGCAGTTCTGTGGAGAGGAAGTGAGAAAATAAGATAATGAAGAAGTAGCAATGATTAAGTAGGTCAGTGGTTTCCAACATATTAACCTATGCAATGAGAATAACACAAAAGATGAAAAGTTTAATCGAAATTATGAATGTATAATCGAATGACTGGAGTACAACAAATTATTAATGATTATTGAAAACATAGTGCTTACACTTTATTAATGAATTTTGAATCACCGTCAACTAATCAACATGCTCTCGATGCCACTGAGTTAACAGAAAAATTTCTACTGTTCAATCAAGATATGGATAGAACGTATAAAATTATACGGCAGGCAAAGTTAACAGAATATATGTAATGAGAATAATTGTGTTGCCCATTTTATTAGGTAAATAATATTGAGAATCATTCCTACTTAGGTTATTTTTTTCGCCATACCGATAACTCTCTAACGATAAAATTAATCAAAAACATTTTATAGTAGAGCTAGCAAAGTTAACATGTTCGATGTGATGCCTCCATTATCCTCGAAGGGATAAATGTTAGAGAAACTTTAAAATCGATGCCACACCTGATGGGAGACAGCTGTTTCATTCTGAAGAAACTCGTCAGTCCATCGAAGGGAGGCAACGATTTCAATCTTCAAGCATCTTCTCATGACTCCAAGTGACGAACCGTCAAGTAATAAATACTTCACAAATCCAGCTATAGGTATCAACAGAACACGTCTCTCAGATCATAGACACACCAAGCATCGAACTATCACATGTACGTCAAGTACGCTTATACAGTAGAGTAGAGTATCCGTTTGACCCGAGGTTCAAATCCCAGAGCCGGCAGATCTCCATGAATCTCCAGGTATCTTCTATGAGATTTTTCTCAATGCATAAATGGTCCTTGCAAGCTACGGGATAAAATGAAGTTGAACTAAACGTAACGACTTAATGGCAAGCACTCTCGCATGGTTTTAAAAGGCATTCTCCTTAAAAACGTATAATTAGTAACTAAAATGTTTAAATGATGTCAAATCGAATTAATATATATATATATATTATTATTCGTAATTGTAGTTGAGGTGGATCTGAGCTTCGGGCCACTCAAATTTATAAGATTATTTCTTATAGGGTATTTAAAAATTTTTGACTATTCAATATTTATGTCGATATATTATAACACTTGGTTTTTAAGAACGAATTATTGATGTCTGTGCTTCAATTTTAAATGATCCTAGTGTGTTCTGAAATAATTGGAAGCCAATTATTAGAAAATTAGGAGCTTATGTTCAAGGATGAAATAGTAATTTTCAACGTTTATTACAAATCAAAACTTTTTATTCCTTTTTAATGAAATGTTGCATGTTTTGTTGCTTCTACATCTCGAATTCAAGCAGGTTTCCAAAAATCAAAAATGGCCCTGTATTCTTGGAATTATATAAGAGATAACCGAATTGTGTAGGAAACTATATTTTAGTTATTATTTCTATATTTTAGCTTATTTTCAACTCATTTTCTCAAAGCAGTTCGTTTATTTGATCAGTTCTATAATTATCTATTTCTATGTGAAAAAACACTTCATTCAGTTTACTGAGATCGATTACATCCTGTGATTTAATGTGCTTTACTTCGATTGGACAAGTTAATGAAATAGCTGTGTTATATCACAATTGAGATTTTCACATAAAAAGTTATTATTCAGTTTCAGATGAATAGAATATTTATAGGGGTGTTCTTTTAAAGAATTATTTGCTCTAAACACCATCGCATATTATATTGACTGTGTTTCTGGGAATTGATTACTTGATGAAGTATATTTATCGTACTGTACAAAGCACAACAAAACACTTGATAACAACAATATGAACATACTCCACCTTCGTGACTAGATTTTTATTACTATAGTTTTGTCTGGTTGAGCAAAATTTCCTATCTAATCTCCTAATCAATTCCTCTCAGAAACTATGATCTTTATTCAAAGATATTTAATCAAAGTATTTCAAAATATAAATATATATCAAACAATGAATTTGGGAGTATTGACATTATAATCAGATTAAAAAGTTGTTATTATTCTAACGTAGTTATACAAACTAGTAGTTATGATAAAAAACCTAACAAAAATGTTAATATCTCATAATTTATAGAATATCAGTAAATATGAGTCACAGCTACATACTGTGTACAGAAAATACACATATACAGATATGTTTCAAATTTATTATACACTAATACGCTCAAGATAGAGAGATACTCCATATTCTATCATCTTTGTATGACTGAATGTATTGTTCACCTTCACTGTTTGGTTTCTATTTGATAAGTAGCTTTTAAATAATCTCAGATGGACACCATTAATTCCAATCTCTTCTAGAAGGCTCAAAGGTGTTGTATGATCAACAGTGGCAGCAGAGTTGCTTGCAGAAAAAGACAGCAGTCTTGCAACTCCGTAGGTGATTGCATCGATTTCAATATTTCGCTAACCATTATCCCTTGAAGGATAATGGAGGCATCACATCGTACTACACGTTTACATACTTAGCTCTACTATTAAATACTCTACTCAATTATTAGTTCAAAAATATAAATTAATTAACTCATTTATAAATGTTGATTAATTTATTCGTTAAAAAATTGTTTCATTCAACGAAAAAATTTATTGTTGTCTTCCACTCTATACTGTGAACATTTTGAATGAAAATGTGAATTAGTTCTAGCTATCACTATTTTGTCTGGTGTACTTCATCAACGAATCATAGAAATTATATGAGTCCAATAGTAAGCACTAAAACATTCAATAAATTATATATTACATATAGTATTGTACCAATCGCAGGAAAAGTATATTTTTGAAAAATTGGGAAAACCTCAGTTTTAACAAACTTTTT
This sequence comes from Henosepilachna vigintioctopunctata, assembly GCA_030704895.1. Taxonomy (NCBI): domain Eukaryota; kingdom Metazoa; phylum Arthropoda; class Insecta; order Coleoptera; family Coccinellidae; genus Henosepilachna; species Henosepilachna vigintioctopunctata. The sequence goes on along the minus strand of JARQZJ010000095.1, from coordinate 2,980,849 downwards.
ATGGCACGATACCGTAGGTGAGTGCACAAACTCTTTGAGACGTATAAAAACTGCTGTTTTCGACACTTGTGTCACAATGTACTATTACAATTTTCGTTGTAGCAATTCTCAGGGTAGATCTTTGACTTGATAATATTATTCTGCAATGGACATATTGTTCTTCAGAAAATAAGTTATTTCAACTTGATACGACGAGCCTGTATGGTGTCCAGACTTAGTTCACCAGCAAGATATGTTCGAAACATTTACCCTGTCAATGAGAGTTTAATAATTTCATACTGTTACAAAATGTTTTAACAAAGTCTCAATCATTTGATACTTCTTCAAATCTCCTAGCAATCTCTCTGCAAAACTAGAGCGTATAAAACTCATATGCGCCTCGAATTAATTGTAATCATAGATTATATATACAACGTGGATGTCTCGATAAATCTAAACTCTGAAGCCGATATATCTACGACTCATTTAAATATCCCTTCTTCGTTTTGAATACGTAAATGATGCAGCACGATATCTCACTCTATAGACCTCTTAATTTAAACAAATCAATACGAATGTCACTACTGAAGTTTTAGGTTATGTGATGTGTCATGTTAATTATCACAATAATGTCATAATTTTTCAATATTAAGTCAGCAGGGGATACAAGGTTGCCACTTTTAGGTCTTGCCTTTTCCTGCAACCCTTCAGCTATCCTTTATTTCAAGAGTATTATACTAAATAATACTTCAACATACACATCGGAACTTAATTCACAGTTAAGAATTAAAACTACATTGTTCTATACCAGAAAATAAAATAAGTCGTTGAAAGAGTTTTTACATGAATCAAACAAATATATCCAAATGCAATAAATCTTTCTATATCTGGCAATGTTGCTCGGTGTCATATTGTTCTCCAACAAACGTATTTTTTTTAATTAGCTTGCCCAGATACCGGTTCTTAGAGAAAGAAAACGCTTATAGGTTCTACATGTAAATAATTTAAAGAGATAGAAGAAGGCACGTCTTCATGTTGGCTTCATAGTCCATTTAACAATTGCCATCGATGTATCTATTTATATATATGATCTAGGATTGTAATATATTCAACGTTTATCCAAGAGTTGAACTACTCAATGGCACAATAGTCGTTAACATTTTTAGGGTGGGAACTTTCACGGATAATAAATATAATAATAATTAAGAATACAGATGCCTCTTGGTATACTGATGTGGAAACGTACTCGCTTAATGCTCATAAAATGTATTTCTACTTTTTGTATCACTGTAAGTCCTTGCTTTGTTTCAAATGAATTACTTAGCTCCATCATTTTCTGAGTAAGCATTTGCTTGCTTCTTGTTGTTCTAGCCTAACGGCTAACCTCCTGCAGTCGTTTTCTCACAGTTGAGGTGCTCACCTCTACACCAGAAACCATTAAATCCCATCTCCCATCGAAGATCAGTGCTTTCTTCTTCTCGGATTAATTTTGCTATTTCTTATCAACAATTTGTCTGTTCTTGGAGTAGTTTTCAGTTTGCGGCCACAGTTTCCTTTTCTTTTTGGAGGCGATGAGCCACTCTCTTAAAATGTTTTCGAAATTCTCGAAAAGCTGGACTTTCCCACACCAACAGCTTCAGCTATATCTCTTGATGTAACTTCATTAAGCGTGATAATATGGAAATGCTTCCTCGAAGTGATATTCATATTTGGACAAGACAATATATCATCATCATCATCGTATAGCGCTACAACCCTGGGTGGGTCTTGGTTGACTGTACAACCTTTTTCCAGAAGACCCTGTCTTCCATCAACTTGTAATCAAAAGGGATGTACATTTGTCGGAGGTCTGATTTTATGTTGTCCCTCCAACGCATTCTGGGATGTCCGAGTGGTCTTTTGCCTGTTGGGGTCTCTTCCCATGCCAGTTTCACGCCATTCATCCTTTGTACGTCAATACAGCACGTATAAAAATGGAAACCACATATTGTCGCACCGCTAGGCTCACAACTGAATTGCTGGCGAGGTCAAACCGGTCAGCATGTAAATGATGGTCAAGGTCGAACCCTCACGTCACCTGAGGTAGTAAACAAACAGGCGTGAGGGTGTTTGGGGTACCCTGGTACTCACATACTTACTACAGTACCTCAAACGAAGAAAAAAATGCTTGTCCCAATTAATTCGAACAGCATAGTACCTATTGTAGACTGAAAATTAGAGAATACTCTACCAGTTTTTTCATAACTAACCATTTTTTGAAGGCTCATACTATTTGCATATTAGCGTGAAAATTCAAACGAACTTCAGAATTGAATTGACAATTCGGCTTCTAATTCAATTTGCAAGAAAGCATCTCGTCAAAATCGATTTCTAATTATTTGTAAGGACAATGGAGCTCTGAAGATTCTTCAAATTGATTTACACTCCATATGATCTTATTCAGGTTGTTCGTAATGGTTATGTTGAAGTTCAATATTTTTCTTATTAACCCCGTACCTGGATTGGAATTCCCGGAGATATTTTCGATAAAAGTCGCAATCATAATAGGTAGTACTTAATACCTTTTTATTTAAAATATTTTCATATGATGAGGACATATAAAACAAATATACGAAACCGTTGAATGAGCTGGTCAGGATTAGAAGTATTACAAATAGTAGAATGAACAGGCACACAACACGTGTTACGTTTTGGTAACTACCTCCCCAATAGACAATATGTCATAGCTAATTGATGCGATGTGATAGGTTGTTTTTGAATTGATCCCCACCAATTATATAAGTGTTGTTTGCTCAGTTTTAGCTTTCAATAAATACCAGCGTTCTGTAGTGTTATGTACCAGATGAATAGAAGTGTTCGCAAATTAAAACTGAATTATTGGATAACAAGGTCAACAAGGTAATGTAATCAAATCATTATTTATTATTCATCGTTATTACAAACAACATTTTGTTTTTCTTGCACCAGTGAAATATGTTCAAGAAATTCATGATAAATCTCCCAAAATATCTGCATACCAAAAATTATGAATTTTTTGAAAATGAGTTTTTGAAAATATGATTGAATTATGAGGTTATTTATTTGGAATTCTGTTTTTATTTGTTCTAGTTGTTTCGTAAATTTTGATGTTAAAAGTAAACTGTAAATGAATTAAATGTATTCAATTTTGGGACAATAAATCCAGTAATGAACTTATGTCAACATTTGTTCGAGACATTCGTTCGTTAAAATGTCTCGAATGTTCGAAAATGGTTCTATTACCCATATAAACAATAATAGTCCAGGATCCCTGCAGCATTTTGGAACTTGATTACTACCAAGCTAATTTTCCGCGAGTATCTTCATTTTGATGAGACGCAAAAGAATTTTCTGTACGGAACTCCAGTTGTGGTAGCTAACAGAGGTAGCAAGCATGAAATGTGTTGATTTGACCATTCTGAAAATATGTATTACTACCCGATTTTTTGTGTTGAGTCTCAAGATAATTATCTAAATTATTCGAAAAAATATTTGTCCTACAAAATCTGTGGCTTCATCAAAAAGTCCCTTTTTTTGAACATGTATCAATAACGAGGTCATTATAAACGATTACTAAGCAGCTGATTTTTGTTTTTTTTAGTTAGTTAAAATTTATATAATTCAATAATCTTATTGTCCTACAAATTGCGTGGTACGTTATGACGGTCCTACGCTCAAAAGTAGTCGAATCGATCCTTAATGTAAAAATAATTACTATGAAGCTGAATCTTCCTGAATAGCTTCGTTTCGATGAGTGGCCAACAATTTCCTGTGCGAAAATTCTGGATTGTGGTAGCTAACAGAGATAGCAATAATTATAAATTATGTTCACGTGCTTATTGTTTACTCCATCAAGCGTCGGAGAGATCGATTATGTTTGGAAATACTCGACTCTATTCGGGAATCTATATATAAAGTCGTGTTAGTTACACATTTATAATTCAAGAACGGCTGAACTGATTTGGCTGAAAATTGATGGGAAGGTAGCTTAGAACCAGGAGAAGGACATAGGATACTTTTTATCACGTTCCCGTGGGACGTGACATAAAACGTGGTATAACAGAACGAATATTCCACAACAAGGATAATTATGTCGGAAGGCATTTTACATCAAATTCGTGTCAGTGCAAGAAATCCCGACCTTCAGATGAATGAGAAGATACATAATCAGTCTTTGATATTGATCGAAGACATGTTTTACCTCATGTTCGGTAATTTATTAGTCAGTTTAGGAATGAAAGCGACAAATCGTGAAATGATGGCGCATTTAATCAAGAATTGGAACGGGAACTTTTCCGTTGATTTGAATATGATCACCAGGAATTAGATTTGATAGCACAAACGAATGTACCCCTGTTGAATCATCAACATGAGGATGATACAATGATGAGCGCAATTGATGATGGAAATGGTGGTTTATATTTTCTGGATGCTCCTGGTGGAACTGGTGAGACATTCCTCGTGTCAGTAGTTTCAGCCACTGTTAGTGCGAGATCCAACATTGCGATTGCAGTTGCTTCTTCTGGAATAGCAGCCACATTACATTGTTAGAAGGATGGCGTACGGACGACTCATTCAGCATTAAAATATCCGTTAAATCTTTAAACTATTGAAGAACTAACATGCAATATTGCAAAACACTCCGCAATTGCCAAAGTTTTATTAGCATCAAAAATCAGCATCTGGGACGAATGTATAAAAACACATAAACGTGCATTGGAAGCACTTCACCGAACATTGAAAAATCTACGCAATTAATGGAGATGTTTTGGAGTTGCATTGCAGAACGAAACATCTCCTGAAGATTTCTCTGAGCAAAGACTGACTATCGGTAATGGTCGAATACCTGTCGACGAATCGAGCGGATTGATTTCATTTCCTCAGAATTTCTGTAACTTTATCTCATCAAATACATCATGACATTGAACAAATTACACAAAAATCTATGTTTTTCCATGGTCAATTACGAGTATACGTGGCAAGTTCACGGATTGGAGGACCATTTGCGTTTTTTTTCCTTGCACCTGATAATAAAACGAAAAATGGCTGCTATCACAAGATGCTTCACTAAAGAGTGGAATCCATGCACTGAAATACATGGCCAATCATTAAAATACAACACTTACATTTTTAATTTACATTAATAATCCAAATAAACAATTGACCTTGATAAAATCGAAAGTCTGCTCATTTATTGCCTCTTAGGTGGAACAAAGTTCGTCGGGTCCGCTAGTATTTAATAATTTAAAACTTTGATCTTACACTAATTTTTGTATCAAATTTTTTAAAGAATAAAAATATTTAAATTTCGGAAAAGATTTTTTCACTGTATCATATGTTACACACAGGAAAACGAATAAATGACAATTCTTGTCGAACTAGTGATACATACTTGTTTTCGTGTAGGACATTGTTCTATTTGGGAAGAGAACACACTAAGCTAATACGTAACATTTTTGTATTACAGTTAGTAATGAGAAGAATGGTTCAGTAGTATTAACAATTTATGAGAGTAGGACCGGAATTACATACCACTCAATTTGTAGGATAATAAGATTATTGAATTATATAAATTTTAACTAACTAAAAAAAAACAGAAATCAACTGGTTAGCTGATTATATAAGCCGAAAAAATCTGCTCCATACCAAAAATTATGAATTTTTTTAATTAGCTTAATTGATTGAATTATGAGGTTATTTATTTTGAATTCTGTTTCTATTTGGTGAAAATTTCCCTGATTTGAGACAGCACGCTATTCTAAATTTGAAAAGACGCAGAAAATATACCCATAAACTATTCAAATTATGACATTTTCTGATGTTTCAACGAAGTCTCAATCATTTGATACTTTTTCAATTCTCTTAGCAATCTCTCTGCAAAACTAGATCGTATAAGACTTATATCAATGTTCAAATAAAATGCTCAATGCACAAATAAATATAAATTTCTCTTGGCTGTGTTCATCTCTCCCGAAGTTCCTAAAAATTCCCTTGAAAAGAAATTTTGCTTATATAAAAGATTTCTGAAATTTTTAATAGACATACATTGTATCATTTTCAATAACTTATCCCTTTTTTTGTTGTAATCGAATTCTTGTTTTTCGGTTATTGATTATGCATTGGAATTGTTTGGGTGTTTGTATATTTATGGGCTTTTCACATTCCTCTGAATTTTTTCTTTAGTATCAATTATACGGAATATTATATACATGATAACAATATATTATTTATTTTCAACAAGTATAATACCCAATTACAGAAAATAATAACATAATGTTTAATAATAACTAAATAAAAAATCAAAAAATCAAAAGAAGTATAACAAAAAGCTCAATCTAATCTGAAAAAACTAATAAAGTATCTAATAACTGAATAATAAAATCTCTAACTAATCTCTAACTAAAAGGACTCTAACTAATTCAATTTGATAAAGAATATGAGTATGAGTGTTGAAGTATTTGTTTTGCACTCAAACTTAGTTAAACTTATTTATCCAGACATTTGTTCAATTTGCAATGACTGCAATCAATATTTTCGCAATATAAGTGCTCAAATTTGTAACTGGAAATGCTTTATTTCGTAAAACATCCGAAGTTCAATAAATTCTACAAACGACAGAATATATTCAAAATATGTGAGTTCAGTTTTCAATTAATTTGATTAATTTATCGAACATCAATCAAAACAACACGTCATAACCATCAAATTCTAATACTTCTGATAAGGCATCGAACGAGTGGAAATATTCGAAACAAATCATATAAATTTTCTTGAAATGTACATTAAATCACATAACGTGCATAAATAATTATTTAAAAAAAAAGCATAATTGATGCTCAGAAAAACTTATTAACTGTGACCATGAGTTTTTAGAAGTTATTTAATGAGGAGGAAAATGAATATTTGAATATAAACTAAAATTCAAACACTAAAAACAAAAATTTATGATTTACACTTTATTGACAACATAACATGACACGTTTCGTCGTTACAAACGACTTCTTCAGATGCTAGTGATGCTACTGAATAGTATTCTGTTAGCATCTGAAGAAGTCGTTTGTAACGAAACGCGTCAAAACATCGACGAAAAAACTACTTCGACGAAACGGGTCATGTTATGTTGTTAATAAAGTGTAAATCATAAGTTCAAGTGTTTGAATTTCAGTTTATATTCAATTATAATGGATTTACATCAAGTAAACACCAACACTATTATGTAAATAGAAAATGAATGTACTTCTGAAGTGGATGACAAGCTGCCATTATCCTCTCTTATATCAAAAGTCAAATTTTTCAACATTTTTTCAAATTCTGACACAAATACTAGAAGTATTGAATTAGTGGATATATTCAATTCAAACTTTTAACGAAGCTACAATTTATAGTAGAGGATGAACAAGAAATGCCAGTACACAGATTTATTTGCTTTTTCGTTGCCAGCAAAATTTCGCCATTGGTGAAAAATATGGCTTGAAATTCAACCGAAATCAAAACTCAGACGATGATTGTGGATCGTTTTAACAACAATGAACCTGGAGTTTACAGTATGGCTGGATATGGGTCGTGAATCAGTTCAACTACCTACTTGGGTTCTTTCAAACTCGGAAGATGCGAGACTGAGATCAGGCGTACGGTGACAATGTTAACTTTAATACAGAAACTTACATCAATTATCTGAAACATGAAACTCCGCATTGCAATCTCTCTCATCTTCCCCAGCAACATATGGCTCCGAAACCTGAACTCTGAAATAAAGTGATAAGCAAAGAATAAACGCCTTAGGGATGTGAGTATATCGACAGCTGTTGGGTATACATCCATCATCGAAGTGTTTAAAATTAAGACACGTTTGTCGACAAAAATTGAAAGACTGTTGATTGAAGAAAAATAGAAGGAAGAAGAAGTAGTGAAAGAGCACCCAGCGCAGAAAGGAGTAATTTGGTCCGAAAAAGTAAAAGGAATCAATACATGATAGACACAGCAAAGTGAAGGACTGAAGAGAGTGAGAGAGGGGGAGAAACAAGAAATTTATCGCAGAAGAATATCCATATATTATCTGCGATTTTTTTTCGAAAGATTGAAATACTTGGAATCAAACTCTCTCAATAATAATAATAATAATAATAATAATAACAATAAGTCTTTATTTTCTTATAGGTAAAAACTATATATATATATATATATATATATATACATATATATATATATATATATATATATATATATATATATATATATATATATATATATATATATATATATATATATATATATATATATATATATATATATATATATATATATATATATATGTATATACAACCCAAGTTTTTTTTTAGATGATCGCAGTTTTACTCCTAGTGGGGGCTATAACTCTCCTTTATTATTGGTTGACGAAGCCTTACAAATATTGGTCCAAAAAGAACGTGAAAACTGGGAAATTATCTATTTTTGGAGATGTTTTTGGAATATTATTTGCGAGAGAATCAATCACCGAAAATACTCAGAAACTGTACGATTCATTGAAAGACGTAAGGTACGAACCAATAATTCTGAATTCATTCTACAAATTTGCTCTAATACAATCCTAAAACTTAGTATCAATTACAATTACAAATGGTTTGATGAAATGGAGCCATATATGTGTCAGACATTGAATTGATTTACCGAAAAATCGGTTCAACATTTTGGAATTATTATTAGCTTTCGTTGATAAAATCATTGAGATAAATTGAGATAGTCAACACAACAACAAACGAATAATGAGTATGAGTCATAGATCATTATAGATGGAATAAATTAATAAATGACATTAATAAATTAACGTATCTTCCGGTGAAATATTATGTAAAAAACAATGGATTAAAATTAACACACTTGGCTTAAGTTTCACTAAATAAACGTATTTCTCACTGAATGTCTTCTAATCTCACTGAATCTCTAAGTCTCACTAAATTTCTTCACTACATAAACTAAAAAAGAAGTATTCAGTGAAATTTGATCCAAGTGTGTTAATTTTGAATTATTGTATTTTTTTTGGATTAATTCACAGTATGTGAAATACTAATTCTACTATATATATACGAGTTGAGTTATTATTGATTATTAAGTTATATATACGAATTTCTACTTTAGATATTTATGTTTGTATATATATATATATATATATTTATATATATATATATATATATATATATATATATATATATATATATATATATATATATGTATTTATATATAGGTATGCACAAATATCTTGTGAATTTATTTTTGATGCAACTTAGTTGCATTTCGATGCAGTAAAATATTCTATGATTTTCGGAAAAAATACTGCTAATTCAGTTTGATAACATCTTCTTCTTCAGGTATGTCGGTGTATACCAATTCAGGATACCATCACTCCTGATAAAATCACCAGAATTAATCAAACAGATATGCGTCAAAGAATTCGATCATTTCCTGAACCATAGAAATTTCTTTCCTGATGGAGGTGAACAGCTATGGTCGAGAAATCTTTTAGCTCTCAAAGGTAAGAATAGCGTTTTAACAGTTTTATTCACTATTTATTAGTTTATATATATATATATATATATATATATATATATATATATATATATATATATATATATATATATATATATAGAGTGTTATTATCGACCGTATCAATTATTAAATATTATGATTTTTTCGGGAAGCGGTCTGTGGGGAAATGAAAACTCTTACGTTCTCGTCAATTCAATATTTCGTCACTGTAAATTTGTGACTTCATCACTAAAATAAAATGAAATTACATCAATTATAAACATAAAAGGAACATATTACGTACATATATAGAGTATCTGGACTTCAAAACAAACAGAACCACACTGTGGGCACCGCAAGAGTGATGATAGCATGTGGTTATTCTAAATGCTTTTTATAATTCGACAATAGATGTTAACCCGTATCAGTTTTATAATTAACACAATATTTGTTTTTTATGATATGACACATTTTTCCAGGAAGGTCTTGTTTTCTTATTATTATGCTGGTCAATAATTTTCACGTTGTTGAAGTCAAATATGTATCCTGCACAAGATGTATGCATGTCTTGATGTTGCACTACTGCGCACAAATTTTTACCTAAACGACAATCGTTTTTATGTTGTGTAATGTTGTTACAAGCCATTGGTTACACTCCTTGGAAAGCCAAGTGCAAATTGTGAGAGTATCAAAAAATTATATCACGTATTAATTGTTTATAGGACAAGAATGGAAAAATATGCGATCTACACTCAGCCCTTCCTTCACTAGTAGCAAAATGAGATACATGTTCGAGCTGATGAATAATAATTCGAAAATGTTCGTCCAGTATTTTCTCCAGAAGAAAGAAAAAAAAGTTGAAGTAGCATTCAAGGATGCTTTTACCAGATTCACCAACGATGTCATAGCAAGTAGTGCCTTTGGTGTCCATGTAGACTCTCTGAAAGACAGAAACAATGAATTTTATCTAATGGGAAAAGAAGCTAGCGATTTCGCAAGTTTCACTAGGAAAGTTAAATTTTTCCTCCATTTACTAATACCAAAAATTGCATCAGTAAGTCATAACCTTCCTGTTAATTTTGTACTTCAACTAAAATTTTAATGAATTTCAGTTTCTAAGGATAGATTTCTTTGGTAAGGAAGTAACCTCGTTTTTCATGGATCTTGTCACGCAAACAATAAAAATTCGAGAGGAACAAAAGATCAATAGAATGGATATGTTGGGACTTCTCATTGAAGCGAGAAAAGGACAACAGAAGGACAAAACACCTGTTGAAACAACAGAAGCAAGTTTTGCAGTGGTGGAAGAACACTTAGAAATGAATGTGAAACAAGATTTAACAGACGCTGACATTGCGTCGCAAGTTTTCATATTCTTTTTTGGTGGTTTCGATATCGTCTCAAGAGCTTTGAGCTTTATGGCCCACGAATTGGCAGCTAATGTAGATATACAGGAAAGACTGATTGAAGAGATCGACGCAAATAGACCAGCTGAAGGTTCACCTTCGTATGAGACAATAGCTAATATGACTTATATGGATATGGTTGTTGCTGGTGAGTAGACCTTTAAGTAAACTGATTCACAACAATCGTTACCCAAATATTCACTGACGTTATCATCTGTTCCTAAATGTCTTTTGAAAACTTCATACGCTTTCGAAAATAAAACAAACAATTTATTGAGAAGCATATCTTTAAGACTTCATCCTCAAGCTCTATGAAAATTTCGCTTCTTATACTTCCAGAAACACTAAGAAAATGGCCGCTCAACATAGCAGTTGATAGAGTTGTCACAAAACCCTACACAATTGAACCTGAGCTTCCAGGAGAAGAACCAGTCCATCTGGAAAAAGACGACAACATACTGATATCAATATGGTCGATTCATCATGATCCACAGTATTACAAAAATCCCGAAAAATTCGACCCTGAACGATTTTCATCGGAAAATAGGAAAAATATCCAACCTTATACTTATATACCTTTTGGAGTCGGTCCGAGAAATTGTATCGGATCACGATTTGCAATTTTGGAAATGAAAGCGCTGTTTTTCCACCTGCTGAGTCATTTCAAGATAGTACCAGTTGCTAAAACTCAGATACCTCTTCAAATCAACAAAAAGTCTATAGGTTTATCTTCTGTTGATGATTTTACGCTGGGACTGGAAAGAAGAGATCAATAATGGCCTAAAATGGAAAAACAGTTCTTTCAAATTGCATGTAGCATTGTGATACCTATTAAACAATGATATTGTGAATTAGCCAGTGATTAGCAATCACGGCTAGTTATAAGGTCAACTGAGTTAGAGTAGCCTTGTTGTATTCAGATTAATATTAATTTTCATTCACTCTATAGCCGTAGGAAAGTGTTCCAATAATGAATATTTTATCGCTTTAGCACTCTTAACTTTTATAAAGCAGTGGTATTTTTTAGATTGTAATCTTATGATGTGAAATTGTGCTGTGCATATTACTCGTTAGATATTTCTTGAGTTTGTTTTCACCCAACACATAAACACAAAGATTTCTTCATATCTAACTCAAGATTAGAACCTAGATCTGCTTCCATAAATATGTGTAAATATAACACTAAAATGTATAAATATGTTCACTAAATGTAACTGACGTAACACTTGTCAATTCTATTTCTAATTGAAGAAATATCTAATTCTATCTATGAAATACTTATGATTAAGGATTATAAATATCTTCAAAATACGTAATATTTTTCTTTATTCCATAATTAAATTCTCAATAAAATATTTGAGTGATATAACACCGGAAGTTCCATTTTTCAGAGCATCATGTAGGGTGAAATCCTGATTCAATCCTAACAATTTGTACACTTGGAAAACATTTCAATATTTTCTAGAATGCACTCAGTAAAATTAGCAGTGAAATATTCACGATTATACAACTAATCTCATATTCATTTAAAGAATTTTCTTTATATATAACCTTGGTGTATTATGTATTCTCATATCGAAATAATTCAATAAACTTCCAATGATTTGGCATTTTCCACTCGTCTACTGAAACAGAGTTCGTAAAACAAATAAGGTGTTCAATAAAAACTTTTATGTTAAAACAATTCAGAAAAGTGTTATCTTTTGCTTATATTCATAAAATTCGAAATAAAGTTATTTGAAAAGAGTTCAAGTGTACTTCAAAGTAATACAGGTGAGCATATTATATATATATATATATATATATATATATATATATATATATATATATATATATATATATATATATATATATATATATATATATATATATATATATATATATATATATATATATATATATATAGAAAATGGACACTAGAACATTCATTTGAAAAATTGAAATTAATCAAGAGAATGTTATAGTAGAGCTAGATATGTGAACGTGTACGATGTGATGTCTCCATTATCCTTCAAGGAATACATGTTAGAGAAATATTGAAATCGATGCCACACCTGAATAATAATATTCATAATAGTATTCATAACTCTACGGTCTTCCACTTGAAGTAACAAGAAGATGCTTGGGGGTTGAAATCGTTGCCTCACTTCGATGAACGTGGTGCGACTGACGAGTTCCTTGCAGAACGAAACATATATATCTCGCACTTCCATCAGGTGTGGCATCGATTTCAATATTTCTCTAACATTTATCCCTTGAAGGATAATGGAGACATCACATCGTACACGTTCACATATCTAGCTCTGCTATAATATTCTCTTGATTAATTTCAATTTTTCAAATGAATGTTCTAGTGTTTATCTTTTTATATATATATATATATATATATATATATATATATATATATATATATATATATATATATATATATATATATATATATATATATATATATATATATATATATATATATATATATATATATATATATATATATATATATATATATATATATATTTCATAAATTAAAATTATAAATTATTAGGGTTACGTAAACTGACTCTTAAAATTATTTTCGAATTCTACAATCAATTACTCAATAAAATTCTCGAAATTAATATCTGCCGATTGATGTCCATACAATAATAATAAATGCAATTATTTAATATTTTTGCGCGGTTACGAATCGGAGCGAAACATTAACTAATATATTAATTTTCTTCTTTTAAAAATGTACCGCCTAAGAGCCAATCCCAACGAGCCTAAATCCGTTTCCATCTCTTTGGAAATATCAACATATTTTGCACAATAAAGTTGACTCGTTACCCCAGATTCGAGTTACTGAATCTTATTTGCATTTGCTGGTGATAATAGGCTCATTTAAGAATCCGTCAGCCAGATTTCTCAAGACCTTTTAATATATTCTCAAACATCATTTCATTCAGAAACTCTTTCATTTTCACAAGTTGATAATGCTTAAAGTTGTGATAATCTTATGAGAAAAAGTGTGTATTCCCAAAATCATCTAATCGGACTCTAAGGTAATTATGTCTTTGTAAAACTAACAAATGAAAAATAATCATGGGAAGAACGTTGCCCTATATCTATAAAGTTTAAAATTACCTTGGATTTCAATAACAGATTTTGCAATCATATTTTATTTTTCCTTAGATGATTCCTATTTTAATTTTTCTGGGGTTTATAACTCTTCTATATTTCTGGTTAATGAGTCCTCACCAATATTGGTCCAAAAGGAATGTTAAAACAGGCAAATTGTCCATTTTTGGCGACACATTGGAAATATTATTTGCAAAAGAGTCAATCATTGAAAATACCCAAAAATTGTACGATTCTGTGAAAGACGCAAGGTAGGAAAACTCATTTAAAATCAATTAATTATCATTTCAAATTTTTCTTCCACTTTATCATGCATGTTGATGTAATTATTCGAAAAAACTAAAATTTTAAATACATACTTATTATCTATTATCAATCAATGAAAATCATTTCTTCCAAAGAATGTTGGAATTAAAAAGGTGTTTGATAGATCGAAAAAGAGTTTTTTTTGTTGAAACTCAGAAGAAAATACGTAATGCATGCATTTCACTGATCTTCGTCTTCAGGTATGTTGGTGTATTTCAATTCAGAATACCATCATTGCTGATAAAATCACCGGAATTGATCAAGCAGATATGCGTTAGAGATTTCGATCATTTCTTCAATCATAGGAACATCTTTCCTGAAGGAGCAGAACAACTATGGTCTAGAAATCTCGTTGCTCTAAAAGGTAAGTAACACCACAGTTATAATTTCGCATATTTTTTTATCGATATAAAAAGCCTTTGTCTCAGAAGGTCAGTTACCTCAAACAAAGAAGCAAGTTTAATCTATCCACAATAGAATAGATTTGGCGTGAATCTGAAAAATATGAAGAAATTCTTCCGTTTGGATACGAGAAAATTTTCTTATAAGTTGCTTTAGGCATTTTTTGAATCTTCACATGAATTCGTACCTATTCGTTTTTTTGCAGGACAAGAATGGAAAAACATACGATGTACTATAAGTCCATCTTTTACAAGTAGCAAAATGAGATATATTTTTGACCTGATGAACAATAATTCACAACTGTTCGTGCAACATTTTCTGCTGAACCATGAAAAAATAGTGGAAGTAGAATTTAGGGATGCTTTTACCAGATTCACGAACGATGTCATAGCAAGTACTGCATTTGGTGTCAACGTGGACTCTTTGAAAGAGAAAAACAATGAATTTTATCTAATGGGAAAAGAAGCAAGCGATTTCGCAAGTTTCAGCAAGAAAGTTAAATTATTCCTCTACTTTCTGATCCCAAGAATATCAGCGGTAAGTCAAGAATAAACTCTTTCATTACTAATCAGTGAATATAAAATTATTATTGATTTCAGTTTTTTGGAATAGAATTCTTCGGGAAAAAAGTTACTAGCTTTTTCATGAATCTTGTGACGGAATCAATCAAGATTCGAGAGGAACGTAATATAAATAGGATGGATATGTTAGGACTGCTCATAGAAGCACGAAAAGAATATCAGAAGGAGAAGGTAGTTGTTGAAACGAAAGAGTCCTGTTTTGCAGCTGTGGAAGATCATTTTGACAAGAACATCAAGCAATATTTAACTGATGCTGATATTGCGTCGCAAGTTTTCATCTTCTTTTTTGCTGGCTACGATACCGTCTGTAGAGCTCTGGGCTTCATGGCGCATGAATTGGCTGCTAATTCAGATGTGCAGGAAAGGCTAATTGAAGAAATCGATGATAATAGACCAGCCGAAGGTTCACCTTCTTTTGAGACAATAGCTAACATGACGTATATGGACATGGTGGTGTCTGGTAAATACCAACATCGTATTGATTATTTTTATAACCTCATTATATCAGAATATAACGTATGTGACGTTTGACGTTTAGCCAACTGTAGCTATTATTTGCGACTAACCGGGAACAAATATGGCAGTTTGAATTTGCACGACCATTTTGTGAAAGAGAAATCCAGAATGCAATTTTCCACTGACTTCTCTTTTATGGTCATCTTAAAGTCGCTCATCCGATCTAGTTCTCTCTCTCACTCCATTTCAGGTAGCACACAAAATATCTGGTCCAGATCCGAGATAAACAAACACAATTATGTAATTTCGCTATATTGAACTACTCAAAAAAGAGAAGTTTTTTTTTCATTTTCACACAATTGACATGTACCCCAACATATACTTTATTTTTCAACATCATTTCTTGAGATATATCAAAGGGATTTCTGTGAGGATTTTCTTCCGTTACTATTATACATTTGCAAGGCATATCTTCAAGTCCAAAACATATCTTCATTCATCTTTGAAAATAATTTTGGTGACTACTAGTGAAGAGGATGATTTTTAGATGTGACTTTAAGTAAATGAATCTTCTTAGCAATAATCATATCTTTTGTTATTTAAACTCTCTTAGTTAAGTTGTTAATTCAATTCATCTGCATTTTAGACATGCAATAACAAATACACTAACAAGAACTGAGCAAGTCTTCTTACAAATTAGTTAAAATCAATTGTAAGTGTTCAATTATAATTGCGTAAAATTAATAAACATTCAAACATCATCAAATCTACTTTTGAACTTCATAAAGATGATTTTTCTGTATCTTCATTTTTTATAGAAACATTGCGAAAATGGCCGCTCATCGCAGTCGTGGACCGAGTTGTCACAAAACCTTACACAATAAATCCTGAGCTTCCAGGAGAAAAACCTGTGCATCTAGAAAAAGACGACAATATAATGATTTCAATATGGTCGATTCATCATGATCCACAGTACTACGAAAACCCCGAAAAATTCGACCCTGAACGTTTTTCACAGAAAAACAGAAACAATATTCAGCCATATACTTATATACCTTTTGGAGTGGGCCCAAGGAGCTGTATTGGACCAAGATTCGCAATCTTGGAGATGAAGGCGCTATTCTTTCACTTACTGAGTTATTTCAAGATAGTACCAGTTGCAAAAACTCGCATACCTCTAGAGCTCAGCAAAAAATCGATCGCTTTAACATCTATTGATAATTTTACACTAGGACTAGAAAAAAGAAATAAATGATCAACTTATAATACATCAATTCCAGTTAATAAAATTTTTTATGTCAATAACTGATGTTTGTTCGTTATAGTTATATAAGTATGTAATATGTAATAGTGTACTACTATTTACAGAGTATTGTATTCAATGTTGTCTTAAGTTTGGTCAGTATTTAAGTTTTTTTATTCCTATATTATTATATTTCATTTCATATGATGTGATTCATATCACAAACTCTTTCATTTGAAATGAAAGTTCAAAACTTTTGTACTATGAATTTTGTCTTCAGTATATGTTATGCTTCCTGTTTTGTAATTAGGACCTGTCCTGTAAAACAGTGTTTGTTAAATAAATAAATAACTATTCCATTATTGTAGTCACATAAAACATAAATATTCATTAAATTTTATTTTGAAACTCATTTTTGCTCAAAACTCTAAGATGTTAATCATTTCTAGCCAATTTTTTCCAACAAATTATCATTCCATTTTTAAATTTCAATCGTTCCTGATTTAATTGAGAATTTAATTCATTATAGCTTTCTTGAAGGGAATGATATATTATCATAACCTTTTCATTTAAAAATTTCCAAACTTCGTAAGATATCTCTTTTCCTCATATTGAGATTTCATAACATTGCAATTCAATAACAATCGATAATTAGATTTAACTATCAAATAATATCAGTTGTTTGGTGTTTCTTAGCTATCAACCTAGTTCTTATTTTGCGATATAAGAAGAAATATCATTTCAGGTATTTCCTAGAAGTGCTTTTCGAATAGAAACTTACAGGCTGTTCGGGCATTTTCCAAATTAATTAACGTTGTTTTTTCAAATATATATAATGGTATGTGAAGTAACTGACATTGTTGAGTACTTTAAAAACTTCAAAGTAATTTTAGAATGGTTCAGTTATACTTGTATTGTCTGCGTTTATTACTCTGACTCTTCATGGAAATTTTTTTCAGTGATACACAAGATGATTTCAATTGTTTAATTTCTGTTGTAGTTCTTGGTGTCGTCCTTTCTTATGTTGTTCATACTACTCTACCTGTTTATGAATCATTACAATTTTTGGTCCAAAAAGCGTGTGAAGGAAGGAGATATAAAAACCATGCTTACAGATAACCTCCAAATATTACTTGGTTCACAACATCTATCAGTTATGATTCAAAGAGTATACGACCAACATCATGATGTCCGGTAAGTGAAAATCACTATCGAAGGCTCTTTTTCGTTGATCTCAAGCAATCAGTATTACCATATTTTCATTTGGAAGAGGAAATAGATCCACTTGAGCCATTACTTCATTAATTTTGAAAAAACCATCTCATTTCGAAATGCAGAGTTATAACCAAAAACAAGCAAAAATCTCCAGAAACAAAAAAAGAGAAATTCTGAGTGAATTTCTTCAATACAGTAGTGTTGTTAGGAATTTTTTTAGCAATAACAGGCTAATTTCAATGTTAAAAACTTAATTTTCGTGAAGTTTCGTTGTATATCACAACTCTGTCAAAATTAATCATTAGTTTTAAACAAAAAAAAATATTTTTCTTTTATTTATTCATTTTCGTTTTTATTCGTTTTGACAAAGTTGTGATATACAACAAAACGTCAACGAAAATGTCTACTGTGCTGTAGACATCTCCCTGAGAGTTTTATTTGAAATATTTCGTTATTTCGATTGAGAGTCTCAGTATTTACTAGTATTGAATGACCTGTGAATCTTTGAACTAGCTACACTTTTGCCCGCCTGGGCGTGATTTGGAGCGATTAGACATGGGATTATTCTTACATATTTCAGACAATTTTCTGTTGTGTTTGAATGAAATATCTACAAAGCCTTCCACTCGCACTCTTGTTGTCATGAGTAGGAATCTTGAACGCTAGGGAGAGTTTATACGTCCTTTCGCCGATAAAGGGAGCCTACGTGAATATTTCACTCTGTAGAATATCTTTCAATTTGGTATAGGACCTATGTTCGTTTTGGAAGTCATCGATTCTTGATTGATAGATTAAATATGGACTGATGATTCATAATAATGATGAAACAATTGTATCCTATTATCATTCAACAAGATCGATGAATTTTTCGAAACGCTCTTAATATTCACTCTCGAAAGTGATGGGCTCGTTCTCGTTGACAACATTTGTGTAGACAGCTCCCTGAGAGTTTTATTTGAAATATTTCGATATTTCGATTAAGAGTCCCAGTTTTA
This sequence comes from Henosepilachna vigintioctopunctata, assembly GCA_030704895.1. Taxonomy (NCBI): domain Eukaryota; kingdom Metazoa; phylum Arthropoda; class Insecta; order Coleoptera; family Coccinellidae; genus Henosepilachna; species Henosepilachna vigintioctopunctata. Next base: position 2,961,609 of record JARQZJ010000095.1, on the reverse strand, counting down.
CTAGTATTTGAATATTTCGATATATATCGATTGTATATTATAATGACCTATGAATATATATATATATATATATATATATATATATATATATATATATATATATATATATATATATATATATATATATATATATATATATATATATATATATATATATATATATATATGGTATATTGGTCCGGAAATACATCCGTTGATTTGTTGGATGCCATTTGGAAACTGGCAGACGTTTCGTCAAGGTCTCACTTGACATTATCGATGCTCATTTTAACGATGTTGATTTAAAAAAATCAACGGATGTATTCCCGGACCAATATACCAAATTTTCCATCCGTAAATCTTTACGTTCAAACATATATATATATATATATATATATATATATATATATATATATATATATATATATATATATATATATATATGTTTGAATGTATATATATATATATATATATAAATATATATATATATATATATATATATATATATATATATATATATATGTATTTTTTGCTTCCAGATATGTCGGAATGTATCAGTTTTTGAGACCCGTGCTAGTCGTTAAGTGCCCGGACTTGATAAAGGAGATATGTGTCAAGAATTTTGACAATTTCCAAGACCACAAAAATGTTCTTTCTGAAACTGCAGAAGAAATATGGTTCAAAAATCTCTTAGTTCTCAAAGGTATTCAGAGATCATAGAAATTCTTTTTTTACATTACCGTGAAATCTTTTTCTGTATAAAATTAAAATTTGCTACAAGAAAGGATGGTTAGAAATATATTCTTAATTTTTAATAAAATTAAAATGTTTGTAAAATAATAATAATACCCTCATTTGCCTCGGAGTAAAATAACGGAATCTGTATTGTTATACTTTAGCGTTGATTTTCCCAGTTAATCATGAGTAACCCTTGTAAAGTCTTGTTCGTTCTGTTAGTGTTCTTCAGTCACCTAATCCCTTGACAATGTTAATGGTTGTCCAAATTCGTGTGGTTGTTCGAGTTGACTGCTTATTTGGGTTGTATCTTTTTCGCGGTTGTGTTGTTCATTCATTTCACGTGATGCATCATTCTTCATGATGCTCAGCCTTGCTTCAGCCACGAGTCTTTTTCTCAGAATAACTCGGTACTGATCGGCCACGCTTTTTTCCGTGAAGTTAATTTCGGATTATGTCCTACAGGAACCTCCATGGAGTTTTTGTCTGTAGCTAGTAATTTTCTGTACTAAATTCATCATTCGGAAATAAATGTGCAGTATTTTTTTATTCATATACGTTGTCCATTTCATGCGCTTTCGAGGCAATCCCGCCTCTCAGTAAGAACTGATTGTAAGAGTGCTCAGCATCCATGATAGAGTTGGAGATCTTGTGGGACTTGGTATTGATATTGTAGTTGGTTAGGGTTCGAAGCCGTAGTTTGTTGTGCGAATTGAGTCCCGTATTCTATCATAGCCAATGTCAGCTCCAGACATGCCTTGCCGAACTCCATTCAGCGACTTCTTTGAGGCGTTTACCACTTCTTGTCTTCATTTCCACGGGAGGTTCCCCAGTTTCTCACGGTGACCCAGGTAACTCTGACTCGGAGGGGCGTCACTTCCCAAAAATTCATTTCATAAATGCACTCATGTTCCTGTGTGAGATATACACTCATTGTAATAATACTCTTCAATGAAAACGTCACTGTTTACTTCACTACTCAATACTCAATGCGTATAGTATTCTATTTTCATATTCCCATCTATGTTTCTATGTTATATTCTATGTTTCTCATATGAATAGAATGAATTTTGTACTTTTCCCGCACTTTTCACTACAAAATAAACTGCCATTCAAAACGAAACTGAAGTGTGTTCGTTTGTAATCAATCAGAGGTGAGTTTAACATGAATTTACTGTATTTGACAAAAACTTATTCGAATATAAACTGAAATTCAAACAACTTTTGATATACACTTTTTATAGTATACTTTATATAAGAAGTCGTTTATAACGACAAAACGCGTCTTGCTATGTTGTCAATAAAGTGTAAATCAAAAGTTCAAGTGTTTGAATTTTAGTATATATTCAATTATAATGAATTTACATCAAGTAAACGCCAATACAATTAAATTAAAAAAAAAACTTATCTACAGGAGAAACTTGGAAGAAGATGCGTTCCACTATTAGCCCATCGTTTACAAGCAGCAAAATGAGGTCAATGTTCAACATAATGAATAACAATTCTGAGGCTTTCGTTGAACATTTCTTGAAAAAGAAAGAAGAAATCATTACATTGGAAATGAAAGATGTTTTGACTCGATATACGACAAGTCTTATAGCAAATTCGACTTTAGGATTGAAGGTTGATTCCCTCGAAGATAGAGAAAACGAATATTATAAAATGGGTTCCGAAGCAATTGATTCATCCAGTCTTAGAAGAAAATCTGTTTTAGTAGTATACCAGTTGATCCCAACTATTGCTGATGTGCGTATAATTATTGACGATTTTTTTCTCGCTCTTTCCAATAGAATCTTTATTGATTGAATTTTTGCACACACCCAACGCAGAATTACCCTATCTAGTTATATATAAAAATTATGAAAGTTTTAATATCTTTTCATATACAAAAATCTCAGATATATCGAAAAATTTTTGAAATGATAAGAATATAATATAGGCTGTATATACATCTTTTTTGTGTTCTAAGCTTGACATATCCATAGGGGATATTTGGCAATAAAACGCCACGCTTGCCAGGCGGGTTGGAGAGTTTAACTTCAGCCGTTAGGTACTTCAGCATGTGGGTACAGACGCTGTTTGTAGCCGCCCAATGTGGGAGCAGACGCTACTAGCGACTCTGGCAGTACTGTTTACGCTGTTACATTAGCAGAGAAATTCAAAAGAATATCAGAGACATAGTTGAAAGGATATAACGAGTGTCCAGAAAGGGTGGGGGGTATTTGTATCGGCGATGTCCGAGTTATAGCTTGAGTGATGGGGGGGAGGGGCAGATAGGGTAGCTTGCTCCGCCATTATTTGGAGATTCAGTAACCATTATTTGGAAGCGTGCCCGGGAAACCATCGTGCTTTTGCATACACCGAAGGACGATGTCATCAGAAAATGGATTCGAATGTTTGAGAATACCGGTTCGAGTGTGAAAATTCACCATCCAGGTCGCCGACGCTCTGTTCGAACCCAACAAGCGATTGAAGAAGTGAGAGTTTCAGTGAGACAAAATCCGTCTCAATCAATTCGCAAACGAGGTCAAGGCCTTAACATTGAAAAATCATCGTTGCACACTATTTTGAAGAAAGATTTATATCTTACAGCCTACAAAATTCAGCTCGTGCAGGAACTGAAACCTACCGACTATCCTTTTCGACTGAATTTTGCCTATGAAATGTTTCAACGCTTCCCAACGTTTGAAAACATCCTGTTTAGTGATGAAGCGAATTTTCACTCAAACGGGCACGTAAACAAACAAAACTGCCGCTTCTGGTCCAACGAAAATCATGAGAGAAAAACATGAACGACCACTACATAGTCCAAAGGTTATCGTGTGGGCTGCCATGTCTGGCGAAACCGGCGAAGGTGAGCACTCACGGTAAATAGGGAGCGGTATTGCGACATGTTGCGGAACTTTTTGGCTCCACAATTACAGGAGTTTGAAGGTTTTAATACGGAGACATGGTTTCAACAAGATGGGGCCACGACTTGCCACACTTCTAACCAGTCGCTTGCGGTTGTCAATCAACTTTTCACAGAAAAAGTCATCTCTCGTCGAGGAACCATCAACTGGCCTCCGAGAAGCCCTGATCTGACACCCCTTGATTATTTAATGTGGGGATACCTCAAGCAGAAAGTGTACGCAAATAAACCACGAACTCAACTGCAAGATATATTTAACGAAACTGTAACACACAAGCATGGACAATCGGAAGCTTAATAAAAGTGCTTCACCGAAACGAAACAATCAAAGAAAACTGCTTGAAATGTATATAAAGCATGCCACGAAGTTACCAGGACTTCATATACGCATAGAGTTCCACTACTTAATATTAGATATAAACTATAAATTCAAATATTTCGTGATAATATCAAATTATTCTGAAACTTTCTATGTTCAGTTTATATGTTTGACTTCATTTTTATTCATTTGAAATTAACGTATCTCAAGATCTAGGTCACTAATAGAAGGTACAGTTCTTTAGACTAATTCAAGTATAATATGTGATATATTAGATCAACTATTTAAGATACCGTTAGGAATCCAAGTGCCACTTCAATTTGTGTAGTCGAATTGAGTATATCTTTAAGCTCTCAGTTGGGTACTAAACTAGGCCAGAGTCCTCATATTGTGAAGAGCCAGATAAGATGTATTCAACAGTTACACAGGGGTTGTTACAGTTATAACATAGAGGTGGTTCTTCTGAGAATATCGTACCAGTATATCCATGGTTGATGATATGATTGGTCTACTGTTTAAATTCGTGAAATGCCTACACGAGATGAATCGAAATTGTGATGTCAAAAATGTCTTTATCTACTGTATCTCTCAATGTTACTATTCAAATGGAACAAATGGAAAACTCGCCTGGTCCCATTCAAGCAACATATGTAGTTTGTGTTGCACATACCCTTATATTTGCGACCACAGACTACGTCTTTGCATCACAGACTGTGGTCGCGTTGACCATGATGATATATCTGTTGTTATAAGTTATTTTTCGATCTATGATCTTAAATGCCTTGTGCATCTGGGTTCACTGATTCCGCGACGTTAGATATCGAGGGCCATCTCTCAATGTAAATTTATTTCAACAATAAAATTGCAGCTTTGGATTTCTGAAACCAAATACCTTCAAGCTCTTTGGCGTCTCCTTTGAAGTCACATACAACGCCTTATAGATCGTTTTCATTCTAAACTGCTAACATTGAATTTCATATCTTGAATTTTATGTATCTATTATTTGAAGATTTGAAGTAAGTCGTTCTACGCTTACATTTTTCGGTTTGGTTGAACTATGAGAAAAATGAAGGTAAATAATAATTCCCTCTGATTTCAGTTTCTGCGAATACAACTTTTCGGAGAACACGTTACATCATTTTTCGCAAATATTGTAGCAGATACGATCAAATTCAGAGAGGAACAGTGTATCGAAAACTCGGATGTGTTGGGACTACTTTTAGAGGCCAGGAAAAAGCAACATTGCAAAAAACAGACCACCGAATACAAAGAAACTAAATACAAAGATGAAAATTTTTCCAAATCGAATTGTATAGACCTGGACTTAACTGATATTGGCATTGCATCTCAACTCTTCATTTTTGCGATTGGAAGTTTTGAAACCATATCAACATCATTGTCGTTTTTGGTGTATGAACTAGCTGTTAATCCGGATGTTCAAGACAAATTGATTGAAGAAATTGATGAAATTAATATTTGTGAAAATGTTCCTTCTTATGAAAAGATACTGAAAATGGAGTATATGGAGATGGTTGTTTCTGGTGAGTTTGATTTAGGTAATTGAATACTTACATTAGGATGTATCTAGGTACATCTATATTATAATCTTTAACCAGATTTCAATTATATGAATTTGACAGAAGTTTTTCTTATGCCTCTTAGTAACTTCTTCATCTTTATTATGAATCATTATTATCTGAATCCTCTAATACTAGCATAATAATAAAAAAATTCTCTACTTCACCCTCTACTTTACCAGTGAATAACAGCGGAGGGTAGACCATGAATTTTATTTGTAGAAGGATTCATGTAGTAACGGGTGTTTTTTTTAGAAGTATAGAACTTTAAATTGCCATTACTGTTGAAGATGGCGACCGATTTAACAGCTGAGGAGTCTCTTATTCTCAGTTTGGTTTGGCAATTCATGATAAATAGACTCACGCCAGAATAACGCTTGCAAATAGTGTAATTTTATTTCGAAAATAATGGTTCTGTGCGGAATACGTATCGCTCACTACGTCCATTTTATCGTCGACAAAATCGTCCATCAGAGCAGTTAATACGATTAACCATGGAACGTTTTCGCACCACGTTTACTCTTATTGATAACTCGCATCCCCAGAGTGTAGCATTGAGGAAAACCCGAATGGGTCCATTCGCCATCGAGCATAGGAATTTGATCTGTGTCCATCAACTTTATGGAAGATTTTGCGAAAGGATCTTAGTTTGTGTGCTTACAAAATCCAACTCGTGCAAGAATTGAAACCAAACGATCATCAAACAAGGCGTAAATTTGTCGAATGGGCCCAAAACGAGATTGCCGTTGTACCCTATTTTCATGAGCGAATTTTGTTTAGCGATGAAGCGCACTTCTGGTTGAATGGCTACATCAACAAACAAAACTGCCGCATTTGGGGTGAAGGTAATCCTCAAGTGTATGTCAAAACACCTTTACATCCAGAAAAGCTGACTCTTTGATTCGCTTTATGGGCTGGTGGAATCATTGGTCGTACTTCTTCAAAAACGATGATGGCCAGAACGTTACAGTCAATGGTGATCGGTATAGAGCCATGATTACTAACTTTTTCATTCCTGAATTGAACAACCATGGTGTCCAGGAGCTGTGGTTTCAACAAGACGGCGCAACATGTCACACAGCTCGTGCCACAATCGATTTATTGAAAGACACGTTTGGTGACCGCCTAATTTCACGTTTTGGCCTCCAAAATCTTGCGATTTAACACCGCTAGACTACTTTCTGTGGGACTATGTAAATTCCTTGGTCTATGCGGATAAGCCACAAAGGCTTGACCATTTGGAAGGCAATATTCGCTGTGTTATTGCCGATATACGGCCACAAATGTTGGAAAAAGTCATCGAAAATTGGAAGTCCAGATTGGACTACATCCGAGCCAGCCGTGGAGGTCATATGCCAGAAATCATATTTGAAATGTAATGCCACAAGATTATCTTTCGAATAAAAAAATTCTTGTCAATCGAATGATTCATCGTTGTTTTATTGCAATTTAAAGTTCTATACCTCTGAAAAAAACACCCTTCACATGTTCTTTTTCCTTTCAAACTAAGGGGCCTTTTTATTTCATTTCTGTATCTATTTTGTCATGTTCAACCCTTCTCTAGTCAATTTTTACTTATAATACAGAGGTTTTTCTGTAATTCTGCAGAAAATCTTTTTTCTGTTCTCTCTAATATTCGCTTACTTCGAGATGTATCGGGTCTTGTCTCACCTCCGTGAATCCTGGTTAGTATTATATACGGTTATATTTTTATTTCTTATTGAACAACAAAATATGGCCTAGCCAAATGAAGATTACGAAAAACATCAATGTTAAGAATTCGATTGTTTAAAACACTGAAGGGCAATTAGAGTTACCTTTTTTAGTTTTACTAGATGTTGACGCTTTGGTGATTATAACTCTTCCTTGTAGAAATATTTTACACAAAGCTTGCATTGGTGTCTGGTGTAGTTTTTTATTACTCCGCACAATGCTTTAGTTTCACTTATTTGCCCATTTCTGGGAGGGTAGTTCTCGACTGCATGTGAAGGGTCTTTTTGTCCTTCAGTATTTTAACTAAAAAACTAAAGAAAAAAAATTTTAACTAATAACTAAAAAAATAAAGAAAATCACAATTTCAATCAGAATTTAACCATAGAACAATGAGATGTGGGATATATAAAATAATATGACGTTATAGCACGGTAAAAAATGTTGAGCTTAGGCATGTTTTCCAGATGTTGATTGTAATTGTATGGATGCATTTTACAACATGTCTACTTTAGTTTGATACCATCGTTTGGACTAGACATCTAATTTATAGTTTAGAAATACATTTTAGATTGATAAGAAAAGATTCATCTGTAAATGAGCCATATGTCTAATGAAATGGTTGCTTATCGTGAAATTCTGAATATTCCACTCAACATTCATCTTCATGTAATTCTGTCGATCAAAATCCAAAAAGTTCTTGCATTGACTATCCTATTTTGCTTTATAAAACTGATTTCTCGCTTTATAAGAATCTTTGAAGTAATGCTTTGAAGAATCTCATATCAATTTTTCATTTATATCTCCAATTCATTCCATTTTCAAATTGCTTATATTAACTATTAAATAAATTATGATTTATATTTATCTCTTATGCTTTTTTTCAGAAAATCTTCGAAAATGGCCAGTAAATGTAGCTACGGATAGGGTGACAACTAAACCTCACACGATTGCACCAAAACACCCTGGAGAATTTGCCCTACATTTGGAAGAGAACACGAGCATAATGATACCAATCTTTGCGATTCATCATGATCCAAAGTACCACAAAAATCCAGAAAAATTCGATCCTGAACGTTTTAGTGGAGAGAATAGAAGAAAAATGGTTCCCTATAGCTACTTGCCTTTTGGTATAGGTCCTCGGTTCTGTATTGGGTCCAGATTTGCCCTTCTTGCAATAAAAGTTCTTATTTTCCACCTGCTCAGTCACTTTGTGATTGTACCAGTGGAGAAAACACAAATACCAATTAGGCTTAGTAAGAATTCTTTTTCAATAACCGCAGAAGATGGTTTTTTTGTAGGACTAAAGAGAAGAAATTGAAGATAAAATATCAAAGAAAATGTGTTGGTAACGAATTCTCAATTTTTTTGGGCAATTCTAATTTGTCAAAAGATAATATTTGAATAAATTTCGCTATTGAGCTCTTATCGAAAACATTTCAATGCATTTGATTTTATTTGAAAATATTATTCATCTATCAGAAATTTTTAATAATATCAATCAGTTAAAACACTAAATGTAACTTTCTGATAATATCCACCTACCTTAAAAATTTGTTTCACTCCAGAAATTAGGGTATTTTATTTGGTTTTATTTGTTCCAATGCCTTCATTAAATTTTTGACTTATAATAAAATGACGTGATGTATCAATAACAACTTCCGTGACTTCTTCGATCGCTGTTTAAGTATATCAGGATTTTCGAACAATTTGAAATTATAGGAAATTTAGAAAAAAGACCATACATACCAAGTAACGGGATTTAACCTTTCAAATTGATAAATCATCCATTTTTGCTATCTGGAGATTGTAAATGCCGCCTGCCTAAAATAAGGAAGGTGATTTAAATGATGGCAAACTGATTTAACCTTATACAAGTGTATAGCAAGCAAATTGATGTCATTAATGATACAGTTCACAATAGTTGAATGTGTAGCATCGATGTGTAACCTTCTATGATAACAATTAATTTCTAAAACAACAAAAAATAATCATTAGAATTCATTTCATCTAGCGAAGTATTTTTAAGGTGAGTTTAAACTAAATACAGGAATAGTTTATATTAGGCAAAACAAACTTATTACAATGTTTTTTTACTACGTAATACGAGTATAAGTGAAAATAATGATGTTGAAATTAGGAAGTTCATATCATTCTAATATTAGAACACCTGGCTTACCATGAGTTTTTCAGAGGTTTCCTCATGGTGAAGAAGACTAAAACTTCCGAAGCAAATGCTAAGCCAGAAATATTCCTCTGATAATGAAAATCAATGAGTGAAGATACAAAAAAACTAATTTGATTTTTCTAAGAAATAAGTTTGACATTTGATATCCATAGTCACTCATAAATTCAATTATTCATTAGTTTTGACAAAGTTGTGATATAACAACGAGACGTCAACAAAAATTAAACTTTTTCATATCAAAAAAAGCCTGTTATTGCTAAAAACTTTCAAAATAAAATATCTCAAACAGGCAATAAATCAATTTCAAGAAATATATATATATATATATATATATATATATATATATATATATATATATATATATATATATATATATATATTAAAATAAATTAAACTCTTGGCTTAATGTTTCACGATTTATTTAACAATATATATAGTCAACATGTTTCGAGCGTTAGCTCATTTTCAAGACTAAACAAGTCTTCAAGTTAAAATCAAGTTTAGTCTTGAAAATGAGCTAACGCTCGAAACATGTTGACTATATATATTGTTAAATAAATCGTGAAACATTAAGCCAAGAGTTTAATTTATTTTAATATTCAATTATGTTTCACCAAGAGTTAAGCGAGAATTCAATCTCATTAATATATATATATATATATATATATATATATATATATATATATATATATATATATATATATATATATATATATATATATATATATATATATATTCATTATTTACAAGGAACGAACTATTAATAATAATAATATATTAGATTTTGGCTAGTTTTTTTAAAATTTAAGATATTAAGTTCTCATGTGAAAAATAAAAATTATATCATGTTTAGATGTTCGAAGTTTTGCTTCTTGTGGTATCAGTGGTCCTTATATATTTGTTGATCATCAAACCACAACAATACTGGTCGAAAAGAAATGTGCAGACAGGAAGAACTGTTCCATTTTTTGGTGATAATTTTCGTATCATCCTTGGCAAATAATCACCTTCAGAAATGGTTCGAAGAATATATAACAAGGTACAAAATGTGAGGTCAGTTATTTATCAACTTATAATTAATGATATATATTACTTAAGACATAGACAATATTCCATAATCATTCCTAAAATCTGTAATTTTCATCTAGGAAATGTTTTCGAAATTAATATATAGCAAACAGGGAAAATAATCATAATATGTAATAAAAATGAAAATTTATTAGAACACTTTAATACAAATATGAAATGTTTTTGATATAAATCTATATTAATCTTTGGTATAGAGTTCAAAAGAGACAAAAGACGCAAGTTCTTGTTGGTTAGCCTACATATTATTCAAAGATTTTTACTCTAGTGTGAAATTCCGGGTACTTTATTATATAGGTTTATTAAATTCTTTAACATTCAGGTATATTGGAATATATCAATTTCTCACACCAGTGCTATGCCTGAAGTCACCTGAAGTGATGAAGCAGATATGCGTGAAGGATTTTGACCATTTTTTGAACCATAAGGGTTTACTTCCTGATGGTGTCGAGGAGTTTTGGTCTAAGAACCTTGTTGGTCTCAAAGCTACTCAATTTTGTGATACTTTCAATAAAACTAGTTTAAATTTAAAATCATTTCATCTTACAGGACAGTCTTGGAAAAATATGCGTTCAGTACTTAGTCCATCATTCACAAGCAGCAAAATGAAGTCGATGTTCACGCTCATGTGTCATAATGCCGAATTATTCTCCCAACATTTTATGAAGAAAACTGGAAATGTTACAGAAGTAGAATTTAAAGATGCTTTTACTAGATACACCAATGATGTTATAGCGAGTACTGCTTTCGGATTGCAGGTAGATTCGTTAGAAGACAAAAATAATGAATTTTATTTGATGAGCAAAGGGGCATCTGATTTCTCATTGTAAGAAGAAAATTGGTCTTTTTTGCTTATCAACTATTTCCAACAATCACCACAGTGAGTACACGATAAAAATTTCTTGTATTTGCCTCCAAAATTACCAGCAAAGATTTGTTCATAATTAAATGAAGTACCTTTATTCAAAAAAATAGAAAGAAATGCAATAAGTAATGCACAAGTTTCTCATGTTTTGGTTCAATTCATAATTGAAAATTAATTATGGACTCCGAACAAAATATTGATATTAAGTGTATTTGAGCAGATTCACTTTTGCTTTGCAAGTAAATTTTCAATAGTTTTGAGTTAACTTTAAAAATATATATTTATAATATATATATATATATATATATATATATATATATATATATATATATATATATATATATATTTTGAAAGTTTTTAGCATTAACAGGCTTTTTTAATATGAAAAAGTTTATTTCTGTTGACGTTTCGTTGTTATATTACAACTTTGTCAAAACTATATATATATATATAAATTATATATCTCGATAAATTAGATCGAGACACATTAAGAACAATAAAAACGAAAATAAAAGAAAAGACAAATCAGGTGTTTACCAATTGAATAGTGGAACATGTCCCTGTATATATATATATATATATATATATATATATATATATATATATATATATATATATATATATATATATATATATATTTCTTGAAATTGATTTATTGCCTGTTTGAGGTATTTATTTTGAAAGTTTTTAGCATTAACAGGCTTTTTTAATATGAAAAAGTTTATTTCTGTTGACGTTTCGTTGTTATATTACAACTTTGTCAAAACTAATGAATAATTGAATTTATGAGTTACTATGGACTTATATTGATATCCATATTTCGGCACTGCACGCATGTGTGCATCGAGCCTTAGCTCTTTTAGAACGTTACGAACAGCTTTCAATAAATATTGAAATATGAGGATATAATAACAATCCCAATCTATGTGGGGTCCTCAGAACTTACCTCAATATCGGAATCAAAAGTCAAATCTCAACTGAATTTATAGTGTCGATTTTTGAATGCTACTTACTGTATTGAACATCCCTGAATTAACAGTAAGTCCAACTATATCGACTGTCGTTGTGGAAATGAAACCCACTCTATTAGAAAGTCATATTGGGTCCAAATGTCCTAATTGTGCCAGCTTGAAGAAATTATATTATATATTAATTGTTTATAGGACAAGAATGGAAAAATATGCTATCCACACTAAGCCCTTCTTTCACTAGTAGCAAAATGAGATACATGTTCGAGCTGATGAATAATAATTCGAAAATGTTCGTCCAGCATTTTCTTCAGAAGAACGAAAGAAAAGTGGAAGTAGCATTCAAGGATGCTTTCACCAGATTCACCAACGATGTCATAGCAAGTACTGACTTTGGTGTCCACGTAGACTCTCTGAAAGACCGAAACAATGAATTTTATCTAATGGGAAAAGAAGCTAGCGATTTCACAAGTTTCACTAGGAAAGTTAAATTTTTCTTCTATTTGCTGATACCAAAAATTGCATCCGTAAGTCATAACCTTTCTGTTAATTTAGTTTTCTAACTAAAATTGTGATGAATTTCAGTTTCTAAGGATAGATTTCTTTGGTAAGGAAGTTACCTCATTTTTCATGAATCTTGTCACCGAAACAATAAAAATTCGAGAGGAACGAAAGATAAATAGAATGGATATGTTGGGTCTTCTCATTGAAGCGAGAAAAGGACAACAGAAGGACAAAACACCTGTTGAAACAACAGAAGCAAGTTTTGCAGTGGTGGAAGAACACTTAGAAATGAATGTGAAACAAGATTTAACAGACGCTGACATAGCGTCACAAGTTTTCATATTCTTTTTTGGTGGTTTCGATATCGTCTCAAGAGCTTTGAGCTTTATGGCCCACGAATTGGCAGCTAATGTAGATGTACAGGAAAGACTGATTGAAGAGATCGACGCAAATAGACCAGCTGAAGGTTCACCTTCGTATGAGACAATAGCTAATATGACTTATATGGATATGGTTGTTGCTGGTGAGTAGACCTTTAAGTAAACTGATTCACAACAATCGTTACCCAAATATTCACTGACGTTATCATCTGTTCCTAAATGTCTTTTGAAAACTTCATACGCTTTCAAAAATAAAACAAACAATTTATTGAGAAGCATATCTTCAAGACTTCATCCTCAAGCTCTGAAAATCTCGCTTCTTATACTTCCAGAAACACTAAGAAAATGGCCGCTCAACATAGCAGTTGATAGAGTTGTCACAAAACCCTACACAATTGAACCTGAGCTTCCAGGAGAAGAACCAGTTCATCTGGAAAAAGACGACAACATAATGATATCAATATGGTCGATTCATCATGATCCACAGTATTACGAAAACCCCGAAAAATTCGACCCTGAACGATTTTCATCGGAAAACAGGAAAAATATCCAACCTTATACTTATATACCTTTTGGAGTCGGTCCGAGAAATTGTATAGGATCACGATTTGCAATTTTGGAAATGAAAGCGCTGTTTTTCCACCTGCTGAGTCATTTCAAGATAGAACCAGTTGCTAAAACTCAGATACCTCTTCAAATCAACAAAAAGTCTATAGGTTTATCTTCTGTTGATGATTTTACGCTGGGACTGGAAAGAAGAGATCAATATTGGCCTAAAATGGAAAGAACAATTCTTTCAAATTGCATGTAGCATTGTGATACCTATTAAACAATGATATTGTAAATTAGCCAGTGATTTGGAATCACAGCTAGTTATAAGGTCAACTGAGTTAGAGTAGCCTTGTTGTATTCAGATTAATATTAATTTTCATTCACTCCATAGCCGTAGGAAAGTGTTCCAATAATAAATATTTCATCGCTTTCGCACTCTTAACTTTTATAAAGCAGTGGTATTTTTTAAATTGTAATTTTATGCTATGAAATTGTGCTGTGCTTATTACTCGTTAGATATTTCTTGAGTTTGTATTCATCCAACACATAAACACAAAAAATTTTTCATATCTAACTCAAGATTAGTACCTAGATCCGCTTCCATAAATATGTGTATATATCTTCACTAAATGTAACTGACGTAACACTTGTCAATTCTATTTTTAATTGAAGAAATATCTAATTCTATCTATGAAATACTTATGATTAAGGATTATAAATATCTTCAAAATACGTAATATTTTCTGATTCTATCCTAACAATTTATACACTTGGAAAACATTTCAATATTTTTTAGAATGCACTCAGTAAAATAAGCAGTGAAATATTCACGATTATACAACTAATTTCATATTCATTTAATGAATTTTCTTTATATATAACCTTGGTGTCTTATGTATTCTCATATTGAAATAATTCAATAAACTTCCAATGATTTGGCATTTTCCACTCGTCTACTGAAACAGAGTTCGTAAAACAAATAAGGTGTTCAATAAAAACTTTTATGTTAAAACAATTCAGAAAAGTGTTATGTTTTGCTTATATTCATAAAATTCGAAATAAAGTTATTTGAAAAGATTTCAAGTGTACTTCAAAGTAATACAGGTGAGCATACAATATATATATATATATATATATATATATATATATATATATATATATATATATATATATATATATATATATATATATATAAAATGGACACTAGAACATTCATTTGAAAAATTGAAATTAATCAAGAGAATGTTATAGTAGAGCTAGATATGTGAACGTGTACGATGTGATGTCTCCATTATCCTTCAAGGGATAAATGTTAGAGAAATATTGAAATCGATGCCACACCTGAATAATAATATTCATAATAGTATTCATAACTCTACGGTCTTCCACTTGAAGTAACAAGAAGATGCTTGGGGGTTGAAATCGTTGCCTCACTTCGAAATCGTTGCCTCACTTCGATGGACGTGGTGCGACTGACGAGTTCCTTGCAGAACGAAACATATATATCTCGCACTTCCATCAGGTGTGGCATCGATTTCAATATTTCTCTAACATTTATCCCTTGAAGGATGATGGAGGCATCACATCGTATACGTTCAGATATCTAGCTCTACTATAATATTCTCTTGATTAATTTGAATTTTTCGAATGAATGTTCTAGTGTTTATTTTCTTATATATATATATATATATATATATATATATATATATATATATATATATATATATATATATTTATATAAATTAAGATTATAAATTATTAGGGTTACGTAAACTGACTCTGAAAATTATTTTCGAATTCTACAATTAATTACTCAATGAAATTCTCGAAATTAATATCTGGCGACTGATGTCCATACAAAATTATAAAATGCAATTATTTAATATTTTTGCAAGGTTACAAATCGGAGCGAAACGTTAACTAATATATAGGAAGATTTTCTTCTTTTAAAAATGTATCACCTAAGAGCCAGTCCCAACGAGCCTAAATCCGTTTCCATCTCTTTGGAAATATCAACATATTTTGCACAATAAAGTTGGCTCGTTACCCCAGATTCGAGTTACTGAACCTTATTTGCATTTGCTGGTGATAATAGGCTCATTTAAGAATCCGTCAGCCAGATTTCTCAAGATCTGTTAATAAATTCTCAAACATCACTTCATTCAGAAACTCTTTCATTTTCACAAGTGTATGTTGATAATGCTTAAAGTTGTGGTAATCTTATAAAAAAGTGTGTATTGCCAAAACCATCTAATCGGACTCTAAGGTAATTATGGCTTTGTAAAACTAACAAATGGAAAATAATCATGAGAAGAACAATGTCCTATATCTATAAAGTTTCAAATTACCTTCGATTTCAATTACAGACTTTGCAATCATATTTTATTTTTCCTTAGATGATTCCTATTTTAATTTTTCTGGGATTTATAACTGTTCTATATTTCTGGTTAACGAGTCCTCACCAATATTGGTCCAAAAGGAATGTTAAAACAGGCAAATTGTCCATTTTTGGCGACACATTGGAAATATTATTTGCAAAAGAGTCAATCATTGAAAATACCCAAAAACTGTACGATTCTGTGAAAGACGCAAGGTAGGAAAACTCATTTAAAATCAATTAATTATCATTTCCAGTCCACTCTATCATGCATGTTGATGTAATTATTCGAAAAAACCAAAATTTTAAATAAATACTTATTATCTATTATCAATGAAAATCATTGCTTTCAAAGAATGTTGGAAGTAAAAAAGTGTTTTATAGGTCGAAAAATAGTTTTTTTTTGTTGAAACTTAGAAGAAAATACGTAATTCATGCATTTCACTGATCTTCGTCTTCAGGTATGTTGGTGTATTTCAATTCAGAATACCATCATTGCTGATAAAATCACCGGAATTGATCAAGCAGATATGCGTTAGGGATTTCGATCATTTCTTCAATCATAGAAACATCTTTCCTGAAGGAGCAGAACAACTATGGTCTAGAAATCTCGTTGCTCTAAAAGGTAAGTAACACTACAGTTATAATTTCGCATATTTTTTTCTCGATATAAAAAGCCTTTGTCTCAGAAGGTCAGTTACCTCAAACAAAGAAGCAAGTTTAATCTATCCACAATTGAATAGATTTGGCATGAATCTGAAAAATATGAAGAAATTCTGCCGTTTGGATACGAGAAAATTTTTTTATAAGTTGCTTTAGACATTTTTTGAATCATCACATGAATTCGTACCTATTCCTTTTTTTTGCAGGACAAGAATGGAAAAACATACGATGTACTATAAGTCCATCTTTTACAAGTAGCAAAATGAGATATATTTTTGACCTGATGAACAATAATTCACAACTGTTCGTGCAACATTTTCTGCAGAACCATGAAAAAATAGTGGAAGTAGAATTTAGGGATGCTTTTACCAGATTCACGAACGATGTCATAGCAAGTACTGCATTTGGTGCCAACGTGGACTCTCTGAAAGAGAGAAACAATGAATTTTATCTAATGGGAAAAGAAGCAAGCGATTTCGCAAGTTTCAGCAAGAAAGTTAAATTATTCCTCTACTTTCTGATCCCAAGAATATCAGCGGTAAGTCAAGAATGAACTCTTTTATTACTAATCAGTGAATATAAAATTATTATTGATTTCAGTTTTTTGGAATAGAATTCTTCGGGGAAAAAGTTACTAGCTTTTTCATGAATCTTGTGACGGAATCAATCAAGATTCGAGAGGAACGTAATATAAATAGGATGGACATGTTAGGGCTGCTCATAGAAGCACGAAAAGAATATCAGAAGGAGAAGGTAGTTGTTGAAACGAAAGAGTCCTGTTTTGCAGCTGTGGAAGATCATTTTGACAAGAACATCGAGCAATATTTAACTGATGCTGATATTGCGTCGCAAGTTTTTATCTTCTTTTTTGCTGGCTACGATACCGTCTGTAGAGCTCTGGGCTTCATGGCGCATGAATTGGCTGCTAATTCAGATGTGCAGGAAAGGCTAATTGAAGAAATCGATGAAAATAGAACAGCCGAAGGTTCACCGTCTTTTGAGACAATAGCTAACATGACGTATATGGACATGGTGGTGTCTGGTAAGTACCAACATCGTATTGATTATTTTTATAACCTCATTATAGCAGAATATAACGTATGTGACGTTTGACGTTTAGCCAACTGTAGCTATTATTTGCGACTAACCGGGAACAAATATGGCAGTTTGAATTTGCACGACCATTTTGTGAAAGAGAAATCCAGAATGCAATTTTCCACTGACCTCTCTTTTATGCTCATCTTAAAGTCGCTCATCCGATCTAGTTCTCTCTCTCACTCCATTTCAGGTAGCACACAAAATATCTGGTCCAGATCCGAGATAAACAAACACAATCATGCCATTTCGCTATATTGAACTACTCAAAAAAGAGAAGTTTTTTCTCGTTTTCACGCAATTGACATAGACCCCAACATTTACTTTATTTTTCAACGTCATTTCTTGAGATATACCAAAGGGATTTCTGTGAGGATTTTCTTCCGTTACTATTATACATTTGCAAGGAATATCTTTGAGTCCAAAACATATCTTCGTTCATCTTTAAAAATAATTTTGGTGACTACTAGTGAAGAAGATGATTTTTAGATGTGACTTTAAGTAAATGAATCTTCTTAGCAATAATCATATCTTTTGTTATTTAAACTCTCTTAGTTAAGTTGTTAATTCAATTCATCTGCATTTTAGACATGCAATAACAAATACAGTAACAAGAACTGAGCAAGTCTTCTTACAAATTAGTTAAAATCAATTGTAAGTGTTCAATTATAATTGCGTAAAATTAATAAACATTCAAACATCATCAAATCTACTTTTGAACTTCATAAAGATGATTTTTCTGTATCTTCATTTTTTATAGAAACATTGCGAAAATGGCCACTCATCGCAGTCGTGGACCGAGTTGTCACAAAACCTTACACAATAGATCCTGAGCTTCCAGGAGAAAAACCTGTGCATCTAGAAAAAGACGACAATATAATGATTTCAATATGGTCGATTCATCATGATCCACAGTACTACGAAAACCCCGAAAAATTCGACCCTGAACGTTTTTCACAGAAAAACAGAAACAATATTCAGCCATATACTTATATACCTTTTGGAGTGGGCCCAAGGAGCTGTATTGGACCAAGATTCGCAATCTTGGAGATGAAGGCGCTATTCTTTCACTTACTGAGTTATTTCAAGATAGTACCAGTTGCAAAAACTCGCATACCTCTAGAGCTCAGCAAAAAATCGATCGCTTTAACATCTATTGATAATTTTACACTAGGACTAGAAAAAAGAAATAAATGATCAACTTATAATACATCAATTCCAGTTAATAAAATTTTTTATGTCAATAACTGATGTTTGTTCGTTATATTTATATAAGTATGTAATATGTAATAGTGTACTACTATTTACAGAGTATTGTATCCAATGTTGTCTTAAGTTTGTTCAGTATTCAAGTTTTTTTATTTCTATATTATTATATTTCATTTCATATGATGTGATTCATATCACAAACTCTTTCATTTGAAATGAAAGTTCAAAACTTTTGTACTACCAATTTTGTCTTACCAATTTTTGTCTTTAGTATATGTTATGTTTCTGTTTTGTAATTAGGACCTGTCCTGTAAAACAGTGTTTGTTAAATGAATAAATGAATAAATAACTATTCCTATATTGTAGTCATATTAAACATAGATATCTATTATATTTTATTTTGAAACTCATTTTTGCTCAAAACTCTAAGATGTTAATCATTTCTAGCCAATTATTTCCAACAAATTATCATTCCATTTTTAAATTTAAATCGTTTCCTATTTAATTAAGAATTTCTTTCATTATAGCTTCTCGAAGGGAATGATATATTATCATAACCTTTTCATTTAAAAATTTCCAAACTTCATAAGATATCTCTTTTCATCATATTGAGATTTCATAACATTGCAATTCAATAACAATCGATAATTAGATTTAAAAATCAATTGATGTCAGTTGTTTGGTTTTCTTAAATAGGTTATCAACCTATTTCTTATTTTGCGATATAAGAAGAAATATCATTTCAGGCATTTCCTAGAAGTGCTTTTCGAGTAGAAACTTACAGGCTGTTCTGGCATTTTCCAAATTAATTAACGTCGTTTTTTCAAATATATATAATGGTATGTGAAGTAACTGACATTGTTGAGTACTTTAAAAACTTCAAAGTAATTTTAGAATGGTTCAGTTATACTTGTATTGTCTCCGTTTATTACTCTGTCTCTTCATGGAAATTTCTTTCAGTGATACACAAGATGATTTCAGTTGTTTAATTTCTGTTGTAGTTCTTGGTGTCGTCCTTTCTTATGTTGTTCATACTACTCTACCTGTTTAT
This sequence comes from Henosepilachna vigintioctopunctata, assembly GCA_030704895.1. Lineage (NCBI taxonomy): Eukaryota > Metazoa > Arthropoda > Insecta > Coleoptera > Coccinellidae > Henosepilachna > Henosepilachna vigintioctopunctata. The sequence continues at coordinate 2,941,440 of JARQZJ010000095.1, read as the reverse complement.
GAATCATTACAATTTTTGGTCCAAAAAGCGTGTGAAGGGAGGAGATATAAAAACCATGCTTACAGATAACCTCCAACTATTACTTGGTTCACAACATCTATCAGTTATGGTTCAAAGAGTATACGACCAACATCATGATGTCCGGTAAGTGAAAATCAGTATCGAAGGCTCTTTTTCGTTGATCTCAAGCAATCAGTATTACCATATTTTAAATGAGAGGTAATAATAAAAACTTGTCTAAAAATCACTGACTGAACAATTCTTTATTCGACTAGTTTCGCCTTTTACAGCATTATCAAGAATGAATACATTTTACAAAGACAACCTATAAATATTTTGCAAACCTATTCGGACCACCTTAAATTCGGTCATAGAGGAGGGGGTTTCCAAATTATCAGAGATTTAACAGCGGGAATTGGTTTAGGTCTAACTGGTCATTAAGAAGATCGTACTTATCGGATTTTTGAAGTTTATACCTTCAAAGAAGACCAGTTAGACCTAAACCATTCCCCGCTGTTAAATCTCTGATAATTTGGAAACCCCCACCTCTATGACGTAATTCAAGGTGGTCCGAACAGGTTTGCAAAATATTTATAGGTTGTCTTTGTAATATGTTCATTCTTGATAATGCTGTAAAAGGCGAAACTAGTCGAATAAAGAATTGTTCAGTCAGTGATTTTTAGACAAGTTTTTATTATCACCTCTCATTTAAATATGAACTATCACAGAGTAGATTCAGTTCAAAACAAGCAAAAATCTCCAGAAACAAAAAAAGAGAAATTCTGAGTGAATTTCTTCAATACAGTAGTGTTTTAGGAATTTTTTTCAGCAATAACAGGCTAATTTCAATGTTAAAAACTTAATTTTCGTGAAGTTTCGTTGTATATCACAACTCTGTCAAAATTAATCATTGGCTTTAAACAAAAAAAAATATTTTTCATTTATTTTTTCATTTTCGTTTTTATTCGTTTTGACAAAGTTGTGATATACAACAAAACGTCAACGAAAATGTTTACTGTGCTGTAGACATCTCCCTGAGAGTTTTATTTGAAATATTTCGTTATTTCGATTAAGAGTCTCAGTATTTACTAGTATTGAATTACCTGTGAATCTTTGAACTAGCTACACTTTTGTTCGCCTGGGCGTGATCTGGAGCGATTAGGCATGGGATCATTCGTACACATTTCAGACAATTTTCTGTTGTGTTCGAATGAAATATCTACAAAGCCTTGCACTCGCACTCTTGTTGTCATGAGTAGGAATCTTGAAAGCTAGGGAGAGTTTATACGTCCTTTCGCCGATAGAGGGAGCCTACGTGAATATTTCACTCTGTAGAATATCTTTCAATTTGGTATAGGACCTATGTTCGTTTTGGAAGTCATCGATTCTTGATTGATACATTAAATATGGACTGATGATTCATAATAATGATGAAACAATTGTATCCTATTATCATTCAACAAGATCGATGAATTTTTCGAAACGCTCTTAATATTCACTCTCGAAAGTGATGGGCTCGTTCTCGTTGACAACATTTGTGTAGACAGCTCCCTGAGAGTTTTATTTGAAATACTTCGGTATTTCGATTAAGAGTCTCAGTATTTACTAGTATTGAATGACCTGTGAATCTTTGAACTATATATATATATATATATATATATATATATATATATATATATATATATATATATATATATATATATATATATATATATATATGTTTGAACGTAGAGATTCACGGATGGAAAAATATAATGGTATATTGTTCCGGGAATACATCCGTTGACCTTTCAGTCACCAGACTCCGAGCAATCGATAACCATCATTTGAAGCATTGATAATGTCAAGTAAGACCTTGACGAAACGTCTGCCAGTTCCCAACAGGCACTCAACAAACCAATGGATGTATTCCCGGAACAATATACCATTATGTATATATATATATATATATATATATATATATATATATATATATATATATATATATATATATATATATATATATATATATATAATTATGTATATATATATATATATATATATATATATATATATATATAAAACACTATTTTTTGCTTCCAGATATGTCGGAATGTATCAGTTTTTGAGACCCGTTTTAGTCGTTAAGTGCCCGGACTTGATAAAGGAGATATGTGTCAAGAATTTTGACAATTTCCAAGACCACAAAAATTTTCTTTCTGAAACTGCAGAAGAAATATGGTTCAAAAATCTCTTAGTTCTTAAAGGTATTCAGAGATGATAGAAATTCTTTTTTTACATTACCGTGAAATCTTATCCTGTAAAAAATTAAAATTTGCTCCAAGAAAGGATGGTCAGAAATTTATTCTTAATTTTTAATAAAATTAAAATGTTTCTAAAATAATAATAATATCCTCATTTGCCTCGGAGTAAAATAACGGAATATGTATTGTTATACTTTAACGTTGATTTTCCCAGTTAATCATGAGTAACCCTTGTAAAGTCTTGTTCGTTCTGTTAGTGTTCTTCAGTCACCTAATCCCTTGACAATGTTAATGGTTGTCCAAATTCGGGTGGTTGTTCGAGTTGACTGCTTATTTGGGTTGTATCTTTTTTGCGGTTGTGTTGTTCATTCATTTCACGTGATGCATCATTTTTCATGATGCTCAGCCTTGCTTGAGTCTTTTCCTCAGAATAACTCGGTACTGATCGACCACGTTTTTTTTCGTGAAGTTAATTTCGGATTATGTCCTACAGAAACCTCCATGAAGGTTTTGTCTGTAGCTAGTAATTTTATGTACTAAATTCATCACTCGGAAATAAATGTGCAGTATTTTTGTATTCATATACGTTGTCCATTTCATGCGCTTTCGAGGCAATCCCGCCTCTCAGTAAGAACTGACTGTAAGAGTGCTCAGCATCCATGATAGAGTTGGAGATCTTGTGGACTTGATATTGATATTGTAGTTGGTTAGGGTTCGAAGCCGTAGTTTGTTGTGCGAATTGAGTCCTCCTTGTAAACCTTTTTCCACCTACGTCCCGTATTCTATCATGGCCAATGTCAGCTCCAGACATGCCTTGCCGAACTCCATTCGCGACTTCTTTGAGTCGTTTACCACTTCTTGTCTTCATTTCCATGGGAGGTTTCCCAGTTTCTCACGGTGACCCAGGTAACTCTGACTCGAAGGGGCGTCACTTCCCAAAAATTCATTTCATAAATGCACTCATGTTCCTGTGTGAGATATACACTCATTGTAATAATACTCTTCAATGAAAACGTCACTGTTTACTTCACTACTCAATACTCAATGCGTATAGTATTCTATTTTCATATTCCCATCTATGTTTCTATGTTATATTCTATGTTTCTCATATGAATAGAATAAATTTTGTAATTTTCCCGCACCTTTCACTACAAAATAAACTGCCATTTAAAACGAAACTGAAGTGTGTTCGTTTGTCATCAATCAGAGGTGAGTTTAACATGAATTTACTGTATTTGACAAAACCTATTTGAATATAAACTAAAATTCAAACAACTTTTGATTTACACTTTTTATAATATACTTTATATAAGAAGTCGTTTATAACGACAAAACGCGTCTTGCTATGTTGTCAATAAAGTGTAAATCAAAAGTTCAAGTGTTTGAATTTTAGTATATATTCAATTATAATGGATTTACATCAAGTAAACGCCAACACTATTAAATAAAAAAAAAACTTATCTACAGGAAAAGTTTGGAAGGAGATGCGTTCCACTATTAGCCCATCGTTTACAAGCAGCAAAATGAGGTCAATGTTCAACATAATGAATAACAATTCTGAGGCTTTCGTTGAACATTTCTTGAAAAAGAAAGAAGAAATCATTACATTAGAAATGAAAGATGTTTTTACTCGATATACGACAAGTCTTATGGCAAATTCGACTTTAGGATTGAAGGTTGATTCCCTCGAAGATAGAGAAAACGAATATTATAAAATGGGTTTCGAAGCAATTGATTCATCCAGTCTTAGAAGAAAATCTGTTTTAGTAGCATACCAGTTGATCCCAACTATTGCTGATGTGCGTATAGTTATTGACGATTTTTTTTTTCTCGTTCTTTCCAATAGAATCTTTATTGATTGAATTTTTTGCATTTTTGCACACACCCAACGCAGAAATACCCTATCTAGTTATATATAAAAATGATGAAAGTTTTAATATCTCTTCATATACAAACATCTCAAAATATATCGAAAAATTTTATGAAATGATAAGAATATAATTTAGGCTTTATATATATTTTTTTTTGTGTTCTAAGCTTGACATATCCATAGGGGATATTTGGCAATAAAACGCCACGCTTGCCAGGCGGGTTGGCGAGTTTAACTTCAGCCGTTAGGTACTTCAGCATGTGGGTACAGACGCTACTAGCGACTCTGGCAGTACTATTTACGATGTTACATTAGCAGAGAAATTCAAAAGAATATCAGAGACATAGTTGAAAGGATATAACGAGTGTCCAGAAAGGGTAGGGGTATTTGTATCGGCGATGTCCGAGTTATAGCTTGAGTGATGGGGGGGAGGGGCAGATAGGATAGCTTGCTCCGCCATTATTTGGAAATTCAGTAACCATTATTTGGAAGCGTGCCCGGGAAACCATCGTGCTTTTGCATACACCGAAGGACGATATCATCAGAAAATGGATTCGAATGTTTGAGAATACCGGTTCGAGTGTGAAAATTCACCATCCAGGTCGCCGACGCTCTGTTCGAACCCAACAAGCGATTGAAGAAGTGAGAGTTTCAGTGAGACAAAATCCGTCTCAATCAATTCGCAAACGAGGTCAAGGCCTTAACATTGAAAAATCATCGTTGCACACTATTTTGAAGAAAGATTTATATCTTACAGCCTACAAAATTCAGCTGGTGCAGGAACTGAAACCTACCGACTATACTTTTCGACTGAATTTTGCCTATGAAATGCTTCAACGCTTCCCAACGTTTGAAAACATCCTGTTTAGTGATGAAGCGAATTTTCACTCAAACGGGCACGTAAACAAACAAAACTGCCGCTTCTGGTCCAACGAAAATCATGAGAGAAAAACATGAACGACCACTACATAGTCCAAAGGTTATCGTGTGGGCTGCCATGTCTGGCGAAACCGGCGAAGGTGAGCACTCACGGTAAATAGGGAGCGGTATTGCGACATGTTGCGGAACTTTTTGGCTCCACAATTACAGGAGTTTGAAGGTTTTAATACGGAGACATGGTTTCAACAAGATGGGGCGATCTCTCGTCGAGGAACCATCAACTGGCCTCCGAGAAGCCCTGATCTGACACCCCTTGATTATTTAATGTGGGGATACCTCAAGCAGAAAGTGTACGCAAATAAACCACGAACTCAACTTCAAGATATATTTAACGAAACTGTAACACACAAGCATGGGCAATCGGAAGCTTAATAAAAGTGCTTCACCGAAACAAAACAATCAAAGAAAACTGTTTGAAATCTATAGAAAGCATGCCACGAAGTTACCAGGACTTCATAGATGCATAGAGTTCCACTACTTAATATTAGATATAAACCATAAATTCAGTTATTTCGTGATAATATCAAATTATTCTGAAACTTTCTTTCTTCAGTTTATATGTTTGACTTCATTTTTATTTATTTGAAATTAACGTATCTCAAGATCTAGGTCACTAATAGAAGGTACAATTCTTCAGACTAATTCAAGTATAATATGTAGTATATTCGATCAACTATTTCACATACCGTTAGAAATCCAAGTGCCACTTCAATTTGTGTAGTCGAATTGAGTATATCTTTAAGCTCTCAGTTGAGTACTAAACTAGGCCAGAATCCTCATATTGTGGAGAGCCACATAAGATGTATTCAACAGTTACACAGGGATTGTTACAGTTATTACATAGAGGTGGTTCTTCTGAGGATATCATACCAGTATATCCATGGTTGCTGATATGATTGGTCTACTGTTTAAATTCGTGAAATGCCTACACTAGATGAATCCAAACTGTGATGTCAAAAATGTCTTCATCTACTGTATCTCTCAATGTTACTATTCAAATGAAACAAATGGAAAACTCGCCTGGTCCCATTCAAGCAACATATGTAGTTTGTGTTGCGCATACCCTTATATTGGCGACCACAGACTACGTCTTTGCATCACAGACTGTGGTCGCGTTGACCATGATAATATATCTGTTGTTATAAAATATTTCTCGATCTATGATCTTAAATGCCTTGTGCATCTGGGTTCACTGATTTCGCGACGTTGGATGTTGAGGGCCATATTTTAATGTAAATTTATTTCAACGATAAATTGGCAGCCTTGGATTTCTGAAACCAAATACTTTCAAGCTCTTTTGCGTCTCCTTCGAAGTCAAATAAAACGCCTTATATATCGTTTTCATTCTAAACTTCTAACATTGAATTTCATATCTTTAATTTTATGTATCTATTATTTGAAGATTTAGTCGGGGGAAAAGTCGTTCTACGCTTACATTTTTCGGTTTGGTTGAACTATGAGAAAAATATAGTATGTTATGTATATATATTATGTGAATTATAATTCCGTCTGATTTCAGTTTCTACGAATACAAGTTTTCGGAAAACACGTTACATCATTTTTCGCAAATATTGTAGCAGATACGATCAAATTCAGAGAGGAACAGGGTATCGCAAACTCGGATATGTTGGGACTACTTTTAGAGGCCAGGAAAAAGCAACATTGCAAAAAAGAGACCACCGAATACAAAGAAACTGAATACAAAGATGAAAATTTTTCCAAATCGAATTGTATAGACCTGGACTTAACCGATATTGGCATTGCATCTCAACTCTTCGTTTTTGCGCTTGGAAGTTTTGAAGCCATGTCAACATCATTGTCTTTTTTGGTGTATGAACTAGCACTTAATCCAGATGTTCAAGACAAATTGATTGAAGAAATTGATGAAATTAATATTTGTGAAAATGTTCCTTCTTATGAAAAGATACTGAAAATGGAGTATATGGAGATGGTTGTTTCTGGTGAGTTTGATTTAGGTAATTGAATACTTACATTAGGATGTATCTAGGTACATCTATATTATAATCTTTAACCAGATTTCAATTATATGAATTTAACAGAAGTTTTTCTTATGCCTCTTAGTAACTTCTTCATCTTTATTATGAATCATTATTGAATCCTCTAATACTAGCATAATAATAAAAAAATTCTCTACTTCACCCTCTACTTTACCAGTGAATTACAGCGGAGGGTAGATCATGAATTTTATTTGTAGAAGGATTCATGTAGTAACGGGTGTTTTTTTTAGAAGTATAGAACTTTAAATTGGCATTACTGTTGAAGATGGCGACCGATTTAACAGCCGAGGAGTAATTTATTCTCAGTTTGGTTTGGCAATTCATGATAAATAGACTCACGCCAGAATAACGCTTGCAAATAGTGCAATTTTATTTCGAAAATAATGGTTCTGTGCGGAATACGTATCGCTCACTACGTCCATTTTATCTTCGACAAAATCGTCCATCAGACCAGTTAATTCGATTAACCATGGAACGTTTTCGCACCACGTTTACTCTTATTGATAACTCGCATCCCCAGAGACGCCGTACGATGGGTACAGAAGAAGCTATTGCTACTGTAGAGTGTAGCATTGAGGAAAACCCGAATGGGTCCATTCGCCATCGAGCATAGGAATTTGATCTGTGTCCATCAACTTTATGGAAGATTTTGCGAAAGGATCTTGGTTTGTGTGCTTACAAAATCCAACTCGTGCAAGAATTGAAACCAAACGATCATCAAACAAGGCGTAAATTTGTCGAATGGGCCCAAAACGAGATTGCCGTTGTTCCCTATTTTCATGAGCGAATTTTGTTTAGCGATGAAGCGCACTTCTGGTTGAATGGCTACATCAACAAACAAAACTGCCGCATTTGGGGTGAAGGTAATCCTCAAGTGTATGTCAAAACACCGTTACATCCAGAAAAACTGACTCTTTTATTCGCTTTATGGGCTAGTGGAATCATTGGTCGTACTTCTTCAAAAACGATGATGGCCAGAACGTTACAGTCAATGGTGATCGGTATAGAGCCATGATTATTAACTTTTTCATTCCTGAATTGAACAACCATGGTGTCCAGGAGCTGTGGATTGAACAAGACGGCGCAACATGTCACACAGCTCATGTCGGCGCAACATGTTGGAAAAAGTCATCGAAAATTGGAAGTCCAGATTGGACTACATCCGAGCCAGCCGTGGAGGTCATATGCCAGAAATCATATTTGAAATGTAATGCCACAAGATTATCTTTCGAATAAAAAAATTCTTGTCAATCGAATGATTCATCGTTGTTTTATTGCAATTTAAAGTTCTATACCTCTGAAAAAAACAGCCTTCACATGTTCTTTTTCCTTTCAGTCTAAGGGGCCTTTTTATTTCGTTTCTGTGTCTATTTTACATTTTCAACACTTCTTCTAGTAAATACTCAATTTTTACTTATAATAGAGAGGTTTTTCCGTAATACTGCAGAAAAACTTTGTTTTGTTCTCTCTAATATTCGCTTACTCCGAGATGTGTCGAGTCTCGTCTCACCTTCGTGAATCCTGGTAGGTATTATGTACTGTTATATTTTCATTCTTTATTGAGCAACAAAATATGGCATAACCAAATGAAGGTTACGAAAAACAACAATGTTAAGAATTCGATTCTTTTAAAATACTGAAGGGCAATTAGAGTTAACTTTCTTAGTTTTACTAGATGTTGACGCTTTGGTGATTGTGACTCTTCCTTGTAGAAATATTTTACAAGCTTGCATTGGTGTCTGGTGCACATCTATTTTTTATTACTCCTCAAAATGCTTCAGTTTCACTTGTTTGTCCATTTCTCGGAAGGTAGTTCTCGACTGCATGTGAAGGGTCTTTTTGCCCTTCAGTATTTTGAAACACTTTAGTTCAACAAACAATAAAGAAAAACATATTCTTGTCTCACAACATCAATCACAATTTAACCATAGAACAATGAGATGTGGGATATATAAAATAATATGACGTTATAGCATGGTATCAAATTTCGAGCTTAGGAATGTTTTCCAGATGTTGATTGTAATTGTATGGATGCATTTCACAAAATGCCTACTTTGGTTTGATACCATCGTTTGGACTAGACGTCTAATTTATAGCTTAGAAATACATTTTAGATTAATTACAAACGTTTCAGCTGCAAATTAGCCACATTTCTAATAAAATGGTTGATTATCTTGAAATTCTGAATATTCCACTCAGCATTCATCTGCATGTAATTCTGTCGATCAAAATCCAAAAAGTTCTTACATTGACTATCCTATTTTGCTTTGTAAAACTGATTTCTTGCTTTCAAGAAGAATCTTATATCAATTTTTCATTTATATCTCCAATTAATTTCATTTTCAAATTGCTTATATTAACTATTAAATAAATTATGTTGTTACCTCTTATGCTTTTTTTTCAGAAAATTTTCGAAAATGGCCAGTAAATGTAGCTACGGATAGGGTGACAACTAAACCTCACACGATTGCACCTAAACACCCTGGAGAATTTGCTCTACATTTGGAAAAGAACACCTTCATAATGATACCAATCTTTGCGATTCATCATGATCCAAAATACCACAAAAATCCAGAAAAATTCGATCCTGAACGTTTTAGTGCAGAGAATAAAAGAAAAATGGTTCCCTATAGCTACTTGCCTTTTGGTATAGGTCCTCGGTTCTGTATTGGGTCCAGATTTGCCCTTCTTGCAATAAAAGTTCTGATTTTCCACCTGCTCAGTCACTTTGTGATTGTACCAGTGGAGAAAACACAAATACCAATTAGGCTGAGTAAGAATTCTCTTTCAATAACCGCAGAAGATGGTTTTTTTGTAGGACTAAAGAGAAGAAATTGAAGATGAAATATCAAAGAAAATGTGTTGGTAACGAATTCTCAATTTTTTTTGTCAATTGTAATTTGTCAAAAGATAATATTTGAATAAAACTTCGCTATTGGGCTCTTTTATCGAAAACTTACCAATGCATTTGATTTTATTGAAAATATTATTCATCTATCAGAAATTTTTAATCATATCAATCAGTTAAAACACTCAAATCATATTAGCTTTCTGATAATATCCACCTACCTTAAAAATTTGTTTCACTCCAAAAATTAGGGTATTTTATTTGGTTTTTATTTGTTTCTATACCTTCATTGAATTTTTGACTTATTAAAATTCAATGGACGATGAATCTACTCTGTGATAGTTCATATTTAAATGAGAGGTAATAATAAAAATTTGTCTGAAAATCACTGACTGAACAATTCTTCCTTCGACTAGTTTCGCCTTTTACATTATTGATAATGCCGTAAAAGGCGAAACTAGTGGAATAAAGAATTGCTCAGTCAGTGATTTTTAGACAAGTTTTTATTATCACCTGTCATTTTGACTTATTATAATATGACGTGATGTATCAATAACAACTTCCGTGATTTCTTCAGTCGCTATTTGAGTATATCAGGATTTTCGAACAATTTGAAATTATAGGAAATTCAGAAAAAAGACCATACATACCAAGTAACGGGATATACCCTTTCAAATTTATAAATCATCCATTTTTGCTATCTAGAGATTGTAGATGCCGCCTGCCTAAAATAAGGAAGGTGATTTAAATAATGGCAAACTGATTTAACCTTGTACAAGTGTATAGCAAGCGAATTGATGTCATTAATGATACAGTTCACAATAGTTGAATGTGTGGCATCGATGTGTAACCTTCTATGATAAAAATTAAACTCTAAAACAACAAAAAATAATCATTAGAATTCATTTCATCGAGTGAAGTATTTCAAAGGTGAGTTCAAACTAAATACAGGAATAGTTTATATTAGGCAAAACAAACTTATTACAATGTTTTTTTACTACGTAGTACGAGTATAAGTGAAAATAATGATGTAATGATGAAAATAATAAATTAGGAAGTTCATATCATATCAATTGATGCAGTTGAGATATTACTTATGATTACTAAAGAACTAATAAAATTATTAGATTCAATAACTTTATATACCAACTTTATATCCCAAAATTTCTATATTTTCTGCTTTATTACTTTTTCACGATTATCATTACATATCAATGTTTCAATCACTATTTTATAAGTTCATAGGTTATCTCAGTACCTTATATATATATATATATATATATATATATATATATATATATATATATATATATATATATATATATATATATATATATATATATATATATATATATATATATATATATATATATATATATATATATATATATATATATATATATATATATATATATATATATATATATATATATATATATATATAAGGTACTGAGATAACCTATGAACTATAACCTATGAAGCCTAAAATAAGGAAGGTGATTTAAATAATGGCAAACTGATTTAACCTTGTACAAGAGTATAGCAAGCGAATTGATGTCATTAATGATACAGTTCGCAATAGTTGAATGTGTGGCATCGATGTGTAACCTTCTATGATAAAAATTAAACTCTAAAACAACAAAAAATAATCATTAGAATTCATTTCATCGAGTGAAGTATTTCAAAGGTGAGTTCAAACTAAATACAGGAATAGTTTATATTAGGCAAAACAAACTTATTACAATGTTTTTTTACTACGTAGTACGAGTATAAGTGAAAATAATGATGTAATGATGAAAATAATAAATTAGGAAGTTCATAACATATCAATTAATACAGTTGAGATATTACTTATGATTACTAAAGAACTAATAAAATTATTAGATTCAATAACTTCATATACAAACTTTATATCCCAAAATTTCTATATTTTCTGCTTTATTACTTTTTCACGATTATCATTACATATCAATGTTTCAATCACTATTTTATAAGTTCATAGGTTATCTCAGTACCTTATATATATATATATATATATATATATATATATATATATATATATATATATATATATATATATATATATATATATATATATATATATATATACAGGGTGTCTCAAAACGATCCAACTACTTTAGTTGGAAAAAAAATACAGTAAACTTAGTTTTCTATACATTTATTGATACGAATTAAAAGATAAGGAACAAAATTTTACTTTTTAAACACTACATTATTCAAATGACGGCCACCACGTTGACGGCACTCCTCAAACCGTTTGCGTACACTTTCAAAACTTTTTGAAGAAGTGGTCGAGGAATACTCCTGATTTTTTCTTCAATATTGTTTCTTAAATGTGTCAAATTTTGTGGATTATTCTCGTAGACTATGCTCTTAAGATAACCCCACAAGAAAAAATCAGGTGGAGTCACGTCAGGGCTCCGCGGTGGCCATTCAATATCACCTCTTCGTGAAATCACCTTTTCTTGGAACAACTCGTGCAATGCAGCTAAAGAGTTGTTAGTGGTGTGCGATGTGGCCCCATCTTGTTGAAACCATGTCAGCCGGTTATAATGCCCACATTGTTGCAGTTGAGGCCCGAAAAAATTGCGTATCATGTCCACATAGCGAGCAGAAGTTACAGTCACTGCATGTCCTCTGTTGTCTTCATAAAAATACGGCCCAATAATGCAGTTCGCTGACATAGCGACCCACACAGTCACTTTGGGGCTATGCAACGGGCGCTGATGTAATGTGTGTGGATTCGTTTCTCCCCAAAAACGACAATTTTGACGATTGACGTATCCGTCCAAATGAAAATGTGCCTCATCGCTAAAAAAAATGTTGTTGAAATTGTTAAATCTCTCTAACATAACATTCACAAAATTCAATCTTAATTCGTAATCATTATCATGAAGAGCGTGCACAATCTGAATTTTATAGGCCTTTAGGTGTAAATCAGATCGCATTATGCGGTGAATTGTCGCTCTTGATAACCCCAGCTGAGACCCACGCTTTCTAACGCTGAGTCGAGGCTGTCGGCTTACAGAATCTGCAACTGACTGAATGTTTCCAGGAGTTCTTGCTGTCCTTGGACGCCCGTGATGGATTTCGCCAATAGTGTTTCCAGTTGTATTGAATGTCTGGATCCAAGCTAAAATTGTTGCGTTGCTTGGAGTTTCCGCAATCTTACGCAATCGATAATGTAACCGATACATCCGTCGAACTCTAATGAGTGATCGATTGTTCTCGAAATACGCGCGCACGCAAAACGAACGTTGCTCTCCCGTGTACCTTCTCGCTCACTCTTGAAATAGTTGGATCGTTTTTGTATATATATATATATATATATATATATATATATATATATATATATATATATATATATATATATATATATATATATATATATATATATATATATATATATATATATATATATATATATATATATATATATATATATATATATATATATATATATATAGTTCAAAGATTCGCAGGTAATTCAATACTAGTAAATACTGAGACTCTTAATCGAAATATCGAAATATTTCAAATAAAACTCTCAGGGAGCTGTCTACACAAATGTTGTCAACGAGAACCTAACCCATCACTTTCGAGAGTGATTATTAAGAGCGTTTCGAAAAATTCATCGATCTTGTTGAATGATAATATGATACAATTGTTTCATCATTATTATGAATCATCAGTCCATATTTAATCTATCAATCAAGAATCGATGACTTTCAAAACGAACATAGGTCCTATACCAAATTAAGAGAAGTCCTAGACAGTGAAATACTCACGTAGGCTGCCTCTATCGGCGAAAGGACGTATAAACACTCCCTAGCGTTCATAATAGCTCTTAATATTCACTCTCGAAAGTGATGGGTTCGTTTTCGTTGACAACATTTGTGTAGACAGCTCCCTGAGAGTTTTATTTGAAATATTTCGATATTTCGATTAAGAGTCTCAGTATTTACTAGTATTGAATTACCTGTGAATCTTTGAACTAGCTACACTTTTGCCCGCCTGGGCGTGATCTGGAGCGATTAGGCATGGGATCCTTCGTACACATTTCAGACAATTCTCTGTTGTGCTCGAATGAAATATCTGCAAAGCCTTCCACTCGCACTCTTGTTGTCATGAGTAGGAATCTTGAACGCTAGGGAGTGTTTATACGTCCTTTCGCCGATAGAGGGAGCCTACGTGAGTATTTCACTCTCTAGGACTTCTCTTAATTTGGTATAGGACCTATGTTCGTTTTGAAAGTCATCGATTCTTGATTGATAGATTAAGTATGGACTGATGATTCATAATAATGATGAAACAATTGTATCCTATTATCATTCAACAAGATCGATGAATTTTTCGAAACGCTCTTAATATTCACTCTCGAAAGTGATGGGTTCGTTCTCGTTGACAACATTTGTGTAGATAGCTCCCTGAGAGTTTTATTTGAAATATTTCGATATTTCGATTAAGAGTCTCAGTATTTACTAGTATATATATATATATATATATATATATATATATATATATATATATATATATATGTATGAGATTATATGAATCTAGAACGCGGCTCATTCCGAGAACCATGTTTTATACGTTTATACATATATATATATATATATATATATATATATATATATATATATATATATATATATATATATATATATATATATATATATATATATAAAATTGATTTATTGCCTATTTCATATATATATATATATATATATGAAATTGATTTATTGCCTGTTTAAGATATTTATTTTGAAAGTTTTTTTTTGTATTCGTTTTGAGAAAGTTGTAATATAACAACGAAACGTCAACAAGAATAAACTTTCTCATATTAAAAAAGCCAATTATTGTTAAAAACTTTCAAAATTAAAAAATATATATATATATATATATATATATATATATATATATATATATATATATATATATATATATATATATATATATATGTATATCATTCTCAAAAACTCAACTCATTTTTCTTTATCTAGATTATTATTTACAAGGAACGAACTATTAATAATAATAATATATTAGCTTTTGGCTAGTTCTTTAAAAATTTAACATAATACCTTCTCACTTGAAAAATCAAAATTATATTATGTTTAGATGTTCGAAATTCTGTTTCTTGTGGTATCAGTTCTCCTTATATATTTGTTGATCGTCAAACCACAACAATACTGGTCGAAAAGAAATGTGAAGACAGGAAGAACTGTTCCATTTTTTGGTGATAATTTCCGTATAATCCTTGGAAAAGAATCATCTTCAG
The DNA here is from genome assembly GCA_030704895.1 of Henosepilachna vigintioctopunctata. Taxonomy (NCBI): domain Eukaryota; kingdom Metazoa; phylum Arthropoda; class Insecta; order Coleoptera; family Coccinellidae; genus Henosepilachna; species Henosepilachna vigintioctopunctata. Next base: position 2,926,220 of record JARQZJ010000095.1, on the reverse strand, counting down.
AAATGTTTCAAAGAATATATAACAAGGTACAAAATGTGAGGTAAGTTATCTCTCAACTTATGAGTAATGATATATATTACTTAAGACATAGACAATATTCCATAATGATTTCTAAAATCTATAATTTTCATCTAGGAAATGATTTCGAAATGAATATATAGTAAACAGGGAAAATAATCATAATATGTAATAAAAACGAAAATTTATTAGAACCCTTTAATACAAATATTAATTGTTTCTGATATGAATCTATATTTATCTTTAGTATAGAGTTCAAAAGAGCCAAAAGACGCAAGTTCTTGTTGGTTAGCCTACACATTATTCAAATATTTTTACTCTAGTTGTCTAAAATTCAGGGTACCTTACTAAATAGGTTTATTAAATTCTACAACATTCAGGTATATTGGAATATATCAATTTCTCACACCAGTGCTATTCCTGAAGTCACCTGAATTGATGAAGCAGATATGCGTGAAGGATTTCGACCATTTTTTGAACCATAAGGGTTATCTTCCTGATGGTGTAGACGAGCTTTGGTCTAAGAACCTTGTTGGTCTCAAAGGTACTCAATTTTATCACACTTTCAATAAAACTAGTTCAATTTGAAATCATTTTATCTTACAGGACAGTCTTGGAAAAATATGCGTTCTGTACTTAGTCCAACATTCACAAGCAGCAAAATGAAGTCGATGTTCACACTCATGTGTCATAATGCCGAATTATTCTCCCAACATTTTATGAAGAAAACTGGAAATGTTACAGAAGTAGAATTTAAAGATGCTTTTACTAGATACACCAATGATGTTATAGCGAGTACTGCTTTCGGATTGCAGGTAGATTCGTTAGAAGACAAAAATAATGAATTTTATTTGATGGGCAAAGAGGTTTCCGAGTTATCATCTTTAAGAAGAAAATTGGTCGTTTTTGCTTATCAACTATTTCCAACAATCTCCACAGTGAGTACACGATAAAAATTTCTTGTATTTGCCTCTGAAATTACCTGCAAAGATTTGTTCATAATAAATTCAATGGACGATGAATCTACTCTATGATAGTTCATATTTAAATGAGAGGTAATAATTATTATTATTACCTCGCATTTAGATTTGTTCATAATTAAATGAAGTACCTATATTCAAACGAATTGAGATATGCAATAAGTAATGCACAAGTTTTTCATGTTTTGGTTCAATTCATAATTAATAATTATTTATGGACTCCGAACTAAATATTGATATTAAATTTATTTGCGCAGATTCACTTTTGCTTTGAAAGTAAAATGTCATTAGTTTTGAGTTAACTTTAGAAATTAGTTTCGTAGCTTGTATTAATTCGAAGTATTTCGAATAATTCGTCTGTTACAGTTCTTTCGTATACCTATGTTTGGAAAAAAAATTAAAGACTTTTTCATCAATCTTGTAAAAGAAACGATCAAGATAAGGGAAGAACAAAACATTAAAAGGCCCGACATGTTGGGACTTCTCATACAAGCCAGAAAAGGTCAACCAAGTGGAGAACACACCTCTGATGTGAAAGAAGTTAGTTTTGCAGTAGTTGAAGAGCACTTAGCCATGACTGAAGCAGCTCGAAGTTTATCTGATATGGACATTGCTTCTCAGGTGTTTGTTTTCTTTCTAGGAGGTTTTGAAACTGTTTCCACTGCCATGTGTTTTATGGCATATGAATTGGCAGTTAACCCAAATATACAGAAAAAATTGATTGAGGAGATTGACCAGAACAAACCACAGAAAGAACCGCCTACCTATGAACTATTATGCAATATGACCTACATGGATATGGTTGTTACAGGTAATCGCACTGAAAGCTTGCGGACTCCTGATGTGTATACCAATATCTTGTTTGGGGTGGAAATCCATTCCACAGGGTCATTAAACAAACCCATGTGGGGCTCTTAGGAAAATTTTTTCATTGAACATTTTCATTTCGTAATTGCTATGTCGAAATTTGAGGAACTAACTTAAAGATAACTGTTTTCTAATGTTTTCTAATTGGCGCTCTCTAATATCAGAATCTATGACTGAGTCCTGGTCGATTTCAAATAAATCTACAGCCACGTCTATTCCAAACGAATGTATAAATAAAACCCCTTTATCGATTAAGGGATTGGTTTTGAAACATCAGTAACGCTATCTGTTTGCAAAAGAGTCAGACGAATACGTACCAATTTTTCCCAAATTTCCTGAGGATTACAAGCTCCCTAAAATTCAGTCTGAAAGTTATATCAAGCAATCGGAGAATAATATTAAAACAGAGCAATAAAAGGAGTAATGCGGAACTAGCAATTCAAAAGGTTCAACATAATTAAAAAAATAACAGCTTCCAGAAAGTAACTCTCTGTGCTAAAGATGTCTGAATACTATTCCTAAGACTAAATTATTTCAGAAAACTACTTCTACAGTGTTCTTTAGTTCTGTCGTATTCAAGACAACCATCATTCGAACAGAAAGGCTGTATCACGGCCGACTTTAAACAGGCCATCAAGAGCGTAGTTGCCAAATTGAGTTACTGGTCTACTCTCCTAGTCCGTTGTTCCCAAACTTTCGAGCATTATTTCAACTCTTTTCGTATATTGTGAAAAAACAGGAAATATTATTAGTATTTGTAAAATATAAATTATTATAATGGGTATTGTGAGCACATATTTCTGTAACAGAAAAATGTAAAACATTTATTATTGCAAGAAAACAACGATGTTTTAGATAAAGCCCCACTGCGTAAAAAATACTTCTAACAGAAACATGTAAAACATTTATTATTGCAAGAAAACAACGATGTTTTCGATAAAGCCCCACTGCGTAAAAAATACTTCTAACAGAAACATGTAAAACATTTATTATTGCAAGAAAACAACGATGTTTTCGATAAAGCCCCACTGCTCAAAAAATACTTCTATTAGTCAGTGGGATTTATTTAAATGAATAGTTGCCTAACCAAATTTATTAAATTATTTGAGAGAAAAGGAAACTTGAGAGATATGCTGTAGGATATACTCACAATGAATTATTTACCTAAGTATAAATAAATGTTATAATCCTGATTAGCGCATCCAACAAACTGCTTTTATGAAAGTATTGAGCTTTCTTCGTTTATTTTTTGATTCAGTTTTTTCATGTTTGGCTTCTTTTTTGTGTTGTCATTCAATAAGATATTAGAAAAACTAGAGCACAGCATGTTCAGAATATTTTTATTGTCTTCACCACATGAACAGCAACAATAAAAATCTTTCAAGGATTCATCCAATGACATGCTTAAAATAGTGAGATTACACAGAATTGCTTTCTGGTGTATATTATTCAAAAAGGCCCATTCGAGAAAAATGTCATAAATAATTTTTTCGAATATGTTTTTTCACACATGTGAAATAAGACATTTTCAACTAAATCTGTAGGAAAGAAAATTAAAAATTAACTATTCATTATAACTAAAAATTGAATATTCATTAATCAAATAATCAATGAATACCTACACTACACTTCAGTTAAACTTAAGTCAAGTCAAAAGTTTTTAATTTTATAGTTTTTAACATAATGTTTCACCAAGAGATAAGGGAAACCTCCGTGTCATTTATTAAATCTGTAGGTTTATTCAGTCATCCCCGATGCAAATAATTGAAATATTATAAATGAAATCTTAGCTTACAAATATTCTGTTTTGAGGAAAGTTTATCTATTTGAAAGAATGTGTTATTGTTAGTTAGATTTGTGAATAGCGATCGGTTTATTCGATGGTTATCGGTTACAAATAGGTTGAAAATAGGAAATATACTTATTAGAAACTCACCTATCCCAAGCTTGAAACTTACTGAATCATCACGGAATACCTATCCTCTACACTATATTTGACAAAAAATTATTTGTAAGTAATCCGTACTCAAAACACAACCCAAATTCGATTTCGATTCCATTGAATCGGTACACACAAAACACTTCGTTTTTATAATTTGATGTTATGTTATCTACAAACTATTATCACTAGCACCTATATTACACTATAAAAAATTGATGAATAGAGGATAAGAACAGAAATCCTAAAATATTCAACTTCAAACTATGAAAGTCTTAAACAATACAAAATTGATTTCGTTTCACTGAAATCGGTAAACAAACTAAACCCTTTGTTTTTTATAGTTTGATGTTAAGATTTCAACAAATTATCAACATCAACACATGTATTACACTGTACACAATTGAAAAATATAGAATGTATACCAAGTGAAATTATTTAACTTCAAACTGCGAAAGTTTTGGGAAGGGTCCTATTTACATTAGTATACCAGCTCAACTAATGGCGGGATTTCATAGACCACTGAAATACCGTGGCAGATACTCATTTCATGGCCTCTATTAAAGTTGGCCGTGGCTGTATGTTATTATCATGTGAAGGGTCCACTGCAATAATGATGAAAGTCCAAAAATATTAAAACCTTAGTGACTAATGTCATTCGGTGGACTGAAATAAGTTTTTGGTTATTTCATTTACATACTCAGCAATATCCCTTGCAGTCTCGCGAAAAATATGTTTTTGGTATAAGGCTACACGGCTAAAACGCTCAGTGTCACAGGTGTTCACGGCAATAATGATGAAGGTCTATCGCTTCGTAATGAGCGCCATCTTACAGTCTTACTACCAAACCAAAACTTAACTAAAAAAAACTAAAACTTAACTTTTCAAATTGAAAACTTAGCTCGCAAAAAGAGAGCTGAAATATTTTATGACAAAAAAAACTCGTTTAAGTGCTAGGAGATGCCACAACAATAGCGATAGCAAAGGATTTCTAAAAAAAATAATATACTTACTAACGATTTATATTACAGAAGGCAGCTTACTTATTTTATGTTTAATATTCGTGTACTTGCTGATTACTCTTCTTACTTTCTCGCATACGATGAGATTATCGGAAAACAGTGATCAGATGAGTTGGCCTCTCTTCTATTTCATATTTAATATAATTAATGAACAGGCCAAGACTCCTATAATTTTCTGTGACTCATGTGGGGGTCGAAACAAAAATTACACTATGTTCAGAATGTGACATTACATAGTTTATTGTTGCAATCGCTTATAATCTGTGACACTTATATTTCCGATAAAAGAACACTCATACATGGAATGCGATCGACACATGGCTTACTTGAAGGTCAAAAAACTTACTAGGTCAAAAAACTAGGATCGAACTCCCTGAAGAATGGGCTGAACATGTGCGTGGAGCTCGACAAAGACCGAATCCTTTCAATGTCATTAAAGGCAATTGTCCCTTTTCCATTAGACCTGTGTGTGAGTTTAGAGTACAGAAAGCTTCTTTGCGGTCTATGAAGGCAGGCATTAATGAGGGAGAATTCAAATTACCTGGTTTGGCTTATAAATACAAGCTGCCTATATCAAAAGCAAAATATAACGACCTGCAAAATTCTGCAGGCCTGAAACGAAACGTTATCACTATCAACTTCCTCATGCTCCGAGTATTGAGGATGCAATAGCTAATAAAACCAATCATTGGAACACCTATTATTATCGACTGTTAACGCAGTGTGGACATTGATCATTATAGTCCTTATTTCTGAAGGCTTATTCAAGATTGTTATTTTTTTGGTTTATAGTACTCAAAGTATGATTATCCACAAAAGAAATGTTATGAAATACATGTTCCTTAACTTAAAAAATGGATATTTCCTTATCTTCAGGTCAGAGTTTTGTTTCACCGTTTATAAAATTAGAACTCAATTATCTTAAAACGATACACAAAGGACATTCATCATTATTGCAGTGGACCCTTCATGTGAAAGTTGAGCTCTCGGCGTTGGAACATCAATTAGTTATAAATTCAATCAAGAAATTCATTTTCATAACGAATAATATTGAAATGAGTATCATTCTGTTACGCAATTCATATGATTTTCTGCTAGAATCTACTATATCAAATATTTTTTTCAGAAACTCTTCGTAAATGGCCAGTAACTATAGCAACAGAACGAGTGGTCACAAAGCCATACGTAATTGAACCAAAACTACCAGGAGAAAAACCAGTGCATCTAGAAAAAGATACATTGATATTGATACCAACTTTTGCAATTCATCGTGATCCACAGTATTACGAACACCCTGAAAAATTTGACCCAGAACGCTTTTCACCAGAAAATAGAAAAAATATAAATCCTTACGCATATATGCCCTTTGGTGTAGGTCCTAGGAATTGCATTGGATCTCGTTTTGCTCTTCTTGAAGTAAAAGCAGTATTCTTTTATTTATTGAGCAATTTTGAAATTATACCTGTAGAAAAAACTGTTATACCACTGAAAACAAGTAGAACTTCGTTGACTTTAACTAGTGAGAATGGTTTCACAATGGGATTGAAGAAAAGAGAGTTATCCAAACTAAGTTGTTCCTAAGGAATATACCCTTGTTTGTTCGTCAGTTAACTTATACCTAGAAAAAAATGAAGTCTTCATTGACTAGGTAATATTACTTCTTATATACATTTATTATAGGTCACATGCTATAACTTCTGTGAATGTGTGGATATAACAAGTGGATGAATGAACAAAAAATTCAAATAAATCATTGAACTTTGAATATACTCGTATTATAATATTTTATATTGAATAATTTGATATGTCTCCAGTGTCTCCATTTCAATCCTCATGTTTTTTCATCTTATTTGGTCTTTTAGCCATTCTACATAAAATATATTGAGATAAACACAATTTGATAAATGAGATTGAATTTTCACTTTCATCACTTGATGAAGCATGGTATACTGAATAATCAAATAATATTACGCCATTGAGTCTACATGTTTCTAGCGGTCAGCTCATTATCAAGACCGTCTACACATACAGAACATCACAAATGTATGTCTAGAAGATAAGAGGTGAATAGGGGGATAATTGAAAGTCTAGTTCATTGACTATCGGTTCTTCCCTTTTTCAGGGTATGCTGATTTATATGGCCTCTAAAAGGTTTAGATGTTTCCCTTTGTTCTATCTTAATGGATGTTTTGAAAAATTAAATGTGTGGCACTCGGGAACAGCATTTTTTATCAACTTATGCAATTATGACTGAGATTGAATTCTCGCTTAACTCTTTCTTGGTGAAACATAATTGAATATTAAAATAAATTAAACTCTTGGCTCAATGTTTCACGATTTATTTAACAATATGAAAAGTCAACATGTTAGCTCATTTTCAAGACTAAACTACTATAAGGAACGTACAACAAATTTATATCTATACAATTGATGTAAGTAGGGAGGATAATTGAAAATCTACTTGTTCATTTACGATTTCTAATTTTCTCTTCCAAGAACTGCTTATTTCAATTGCTTCCAAAAGGTCTAAACGTTTCCCTTTATTACCTGCGTGTAGGCATTTAGTTTTCTCAAAGTCTATGAAGTGATTAGAGTTAATGCAATGTTCTGAGAATGCGGTTTTATTAACATTATACAAAATGGTCCTTTTATGTTCGTCAACCCGAGTTTTTATTTTTCTACCTGTTTGGCGGATATAAAATGCTGGACATTCACTACAAAAAAATTTTATAAATCCCGCTTTTGTCTTCAACATTTGTCTTTTCTTAATTATTTACTAAAAGTGACTTAATATCTCTTTTGTTGGTACAAATGGTTTTTATTTCTCTCTTCTTTAATCTTTCGCAAATTTTTTCGCTCAGATGAGGTATGAAATTAATAAAATGATATTTTTGTTTGTTTTTTATAATTTGAGACGGATAAATTGAATTCAAAAGTTTCTTGAAGAATCTTGAATCCAAGAATCTTGAAAATGAGCTAACGCTCGAAACATGTTGACTATTCATATTGTTAAATAAATCGTGAAACATTAAGCCAAGAGTTTAATTTATTTTGATATTAAATATTATGCAATTATAATTATTTATTTATTTTTTAATTATGCATTTTTTTTTCTTTAATATTAATTCAAGATACACTTTTTGGGCATGGCAAACGATAAGGAAACAAATATTTCTTCTCTTATCGAATAAATGAAAAGTTTATATCGTTTAAAATATTTTTATTGTCTTACAATACATGTAGCTTATTCAGGAATTTTTATCATTGAAACTATAGGTTTATGGTAACTGGAATAAGAAACATAAGTATCTTCTAAAGATCTATAAAAATTCTATAAGATCCTCTAAATATCTGGAAAATGCCGCGTTAATGGTGGTCCCATATTTTGTTGTGGATTCTTGAGGATCATTATTCATTTTCAAATTAAATTTTCCGAAAGAAAAGTTGTCAACCGCTCTGATTCTTTCATCAGCGAAGTTGATGTTGAAATCGCCAGCCAAGATAAGTTGAAATATATTATCATTTGTACCAAGTATTTAAGATTATAAGGCTTATACATGCTGCAGAATCTATTAAGCCATTAAGTAATTTGTAGGAGAAACATATATCAAAGTACTCACGTCTCAAATTTATACCAAATATGCCAAAAATAATATACCTACCTAATATTATTATTCTACCAACACAAAATGAAAACAGCTTCTATAGCAATTGAGTAATACCTATTAATTAGAATTAAATTTTTAATCCATAAAAATTGTTAACTAAAATAAATATTTACTCTTTCAATTCTGTTATCAAACATTTTTTCACTATCTTCCAATCAGATATCTATTGAATTTTGAAATCTGGAAGGTATTTTCCATATTAGAATACAAAATGATTTAACCTTGTGCAACTCTTTGCAAGCCATTTTATATCATAAATACATGTAAGAGGTTCTTGACAGGCACAGTAGTTGAATTAGTAGCGTACAGGTACCAATTCATTTGATATAAATAAAGTGAAAAATTGAATTTATAGTCATTGAGAATCATCTCGTAGAGAAATAACATCAACGGTAAGTTTGAATTCAACCAAAATCACATGAATTGTTGAATCACATCGACTATTGACGCTTTGATAGTTTGATGTAATTATATACATAACCTAAACTATGATATAAATAATTCAGATAGAAATAATGTGTAACTTCCTTTTCTGCAGTAGGCGGAACATTAATGAATTTAGTCATTCATTCTTTCAAATACACTTTTCGTTTCGACATTTTTCGAGTTACACATTATTTTAAAGTTAAAATAAAGTATACTATTCCATATCTCCATAAAGTTGATGTACCTAATAGTAGATGGTTTATTGTAATAGTTGATGTATTGTAATAATTTGTATACGATAGATTTCACTAGTTTTGGCATATATATTTTAATTCATAGATTTATGGAATGTTTCAGAGTTACGTACAGAATTTCTTTTATTTTCAAAAATTAACTGTAGGTACATAACCTAACTTAAGATTTACCATTAACAAATAAAACACTGAGGTCATTGAACTATGAGTCTACATCTTCAGTTCAATGTCAAATCGTAATAATAGCAATAATCAGGAGATTGAAGTATTTTTCAATATTATAAGTACATTAAACTTATTCTGAATTTATATGAGGTAGAAAGTTTTTGTAATTTCAACTAGTAATTACATTCCGTTTGAAACAGGTTCCAAAACATGAAATAGAAGTCTTATTGTATCGCCAAGAACAGAAAAACACTAAATATTTCATTTTTAATATTTTTTATTCATTTATCGCGCGTGTTGACACGTAGTCAAAACTTGGCTACGCCGTTCTGATGAGAGCCGACAAGCTCTAAAATCGTGTCAATGGCGAATTTATCGTTAACTACTACTTTTGTTTATATATATATATATATATATATATATATATATATATATATATATATATATATATATATATATATATATATATATATATATATATATATATATATATATATATATATATATATATATATATATATATATATATATATATATATATATATATATATATATATATATATATATATATATATATATATATATATATATATATATATATATATTATATAAATGAAATTGAAAATTATCGGCATATCCCGCAGATTGGTAGCAGCCGTTGACACATGTTTCGAGCTTATTGGCTCTCCTCAGAACGGCGCAGCCAAGTTCTAGTTGTAGGAACCTGGAGGTTGAAAACACAAGAAGAAAAACTAAGAAAAACAGACAACCTATGAAGGAAGTCGCCAACATTTCAGGCTACGCGTTTGTTCTTTCCGGATTGGGAAATTTGGTAACTGCTTTACCCGTGAGGTGACTATTTATCCTTCAAGGATGCTCTAAACCGAAACGTTGAAAAATATATAAATGATATTTGATGCGGAAGAAAATTTAAATGAAATTGAAAATTATCGGCATATCCCGCAGATTGGTAGCAGCCATTGACACGTGTTTCGAGGTTACTGGCTCTCCTCAGAAGAATAATTTTCAATTTCATTTAAATTTTCTTCCGCATCAAATATTATTTATATATTTTTCAACATCTCGGCTTACAGCATCCTTGAAGGATAAATAGTAACCTCACGGGCAGACAGAGCAGTTTCCAAATTTCCCAATCCGGAAAGAACAAACGCGTAGCCTAAAATGTTGGCGACTTCCTTCAGAGGTTGTCCGTTTTTCTTAGTTTTTCTCCTTGTGTTTTCAACCTCCAGGTTCCAACAACTAGAACTTGGCTACGCCGTTCTGAGGAGAGCCAATAAGCTCGAAACACGTGTCAACGGCTGCTATTAATCTGCGGGATATGCCGATAATTTTAAATTTCATTTAAATTTTTTTCCGCATCAAATATTATTTATATATTTTTCAACGTCGCGGCTTAGAGCATCCTTGAAGGATAAATAGTCACCTCACGGGCAAAGCAGTTTCCAAATTTCCCAATCCGGAAAGAACAAACGCGTAGCCTAAAATGTTGGCGACTTCCTTCAGAGGTTGTCTGTTTTTCTTAGTTTTTCTTCTTGTGTTTTCAACCTCCAGGTTCCTACAACTAGAACTTGGCTACGCCGTTCTGAGGAGAGCCAAGAAGCTCGAAACACGTGTCAACGGCTGCTATCAATCTGCGGGATATGCCGATAATTTTCAATTTCATTCAAATTTTCTTCCCCAAATATTATTTATATATTTTATTTATATATATATATATATATATATATATATATATATATATATATATATATATATATATATATATATATATATATATACACATATATTAATAAATATGTTTGTATACATAAAAAGAATGAAAGTACTTCATAATATAAAGGTATTAATATTAAATTATATTTTAAATTTCTCTTAAATTTACTACTTCTGATCTAGATGCTCGAAATCTTACTTCTGGTGGGTACAATCGTCTTTCTATATTATGTGCTCGTAAAACCCTATGATTATTGGTCCAAGAGGAATGTACAAACTGGAAAAATTATACCAATCTTTGGAGATAATATATATCTTTTGCTAGGCAAAGAATGTCTTGCTGATATGCTTGAAAGAATCTACAGCAAGATGCAAAATGTGAGGTAAGCAATGAATTTTTTCGAATCAAATACTTCAAAAGTAACTCTTAGGATCTTGAGTTAGAATAGAAAAAAAATCAAAATTTTAATTCAATTATCATCTCATATAGCGGTGAATTTGCATACTAATATAAATTTAGCAATATGGCAAATTAAATCCTGGAAAAAATTTAACGACAGTTTTTCAACATCTGTTGAAAAACTCTGAATTCTAAACTCGAATTCAACGAACATGTTACAATAATACCAATTGAAAGTATTGGGATACATTTGTTGCAATTCAAGTGAATTTTGTGACGAATCTACTGTGAAATTACTGCATTTTTCTTTTTGAAGACCTATTGTAAAATATGTGTCAATTATTTGGGCACTCATTACAAGCTTGGCTTGAAATACATTGAACGAGTGCAAGAGAAATTTCTTTCATAATATCACAAAGATAATTGGATGTTCCTCAATTAGGTAAATAATATTTGTCTGTACGAAGAATTATATTTGATTTGGTGCTTATCTTCAAAGGTTTGAATAATTGCATTAATTCTGAGACATAACGAGGTTTGTTCAAAAGAAAAGATGAATTTTTTTGAATTTTTCCGAAAAATAGTTATTTATTCGTCAATATCCGTTTTGTCCCCTTCGAACTTTTGCCAGCGCTTCTTCCAATCCTCGAAGCTCTTCTGAAATGCGAAGTCTTTTCGGCATGACCATCAGCTCGTTCTTCGATTCCGACTTTGTCTCATCAATTATGGCAAAACGTACTCCTTGCATTGGTCTCGTCAGTTTTGCAATTAGGAAAGTGTGTCAGGGGGCCAAATCTGTTGAATACGGTGATTGATACATGCTTACAGTGTTGTTTTTGTCCAAAAAATGCACGAACAAGCATTGATGAGCTGGTGCATTCTCGTGATGCAGATTCCGTGATTCGTTTTTCCATAATTCCGATCTTTTGAACTGTATTATTTCACGTGGACGTTGCATAACTTCCTTGTACTGTTTCTCTTTCAGCGTGCGACCTGTTGGCACGAAACCCATTGTGCACCACGCCGCGCCGTTGTAATCGAAGGAAACAGTGAGCAAAACCTTCACATTTGATCGAAATTAGCGTGTCTTTTTCGGTCTTAGCTCTTCTGGTCGCTTCCATTGGTATGATTGGGCCTTGTTTTCGACGTCATAACCATATACCCACGTTGAGCAACCAGTTATGACCTTTTAGAGCAAATCTAGTGTTGACGTCATTCAATAACTGCTGAGCGATATTAATGCGATGTTAGCCTCTGCTCAAAATTTAGCAATTTCGGAAAAAACTTCGGTGCAATACGTTTCATGCCCATAACATCCGAGAAAATTGCATGGCATGTGCAGATTGATATGCCAACATCCATTGCAACTTCCCTAATAGTGATTCGACAATTTTCCAAAACCATTTTCTTCACTGTTTCGATGTTCTGTTAGCTTGTTAACGTAGTTTCAACTCCAGGACGCTCATCGTCATCACTATCTTCTCGGCCTTCTGTAAAGCGCTTGTACCACTTATAAACACTTTTTTGAAACAAAGAAGACTGAACAAATGCCACAGTCAACATTTTAAATGCGTTGGTGCACTTCACTTTATTTTTAACGCAAAATTTAATACAGATTCTTCGATTAATGTTTTTCGGAAGTAAGAAATCGAAGAACACACAAAAGGTCAATAACCTCTTCAGTTGTCGAAAACAAATCCAAATTGGCTGATCATTTCAACATGTGAGAACGTATGTGTACCAACATAACGAAAATATTTAACGACAGACCTTGTACTTTGTAAAATTTGCTTTGACGCCCGTTTAATTAAATAATTATATTAATTATATATATTTATCTGCAGATATTTTGGTGGATATCAGTTTATGTCACCAGTATTGTACTTGAAGTCACCTGATATAATAAAACAAATTTGTGTAAAAGACTTTGATCATTTTATGGACCGAAAGGGGATCCTTCCAGATGATGTTGAAGAGTTATGGTCCAACACTCTCTTTGCTCTAAGAGGTAAGTTATGACCAAAAGCCCTTTGTTATTTCAAATGAATTGAAATATTCTCATCTTACAGGTCAACCTTGGAAAAGTATGCGTTCTGTACTCAGCCCATCTTTCACGAGCAGCAAAATGAAGTCGATGTTCACTCTGTTGTGCCATAATGCCGACTTATTTTCCAAACATTTCATGAAGAAACCGGGAAACGTTATTGAAGTAGAATTTAAAGATGCTTTTTCGAGGCACGCTATTGATGTTATAGCCAATACTTCTTTTGGATTACAAGTTGACTCTCTGGAAGATAGACATAATGAATTCTATTTAATGGGAAAAGAAGTCGCTGAGTTCACCACTTTACGAAAAAAATTAACTTTTTTTGCTTATCAACTAATTCCTGCAATTCCCAAAGTGAGTACTACCTTTAGAAATTTAATAAAAATTTATATTATGTACTAAGTTTGATACTCATCAGACAAATTACTTTTAAATTTCAAATTTATTTCAATCATATATACAATTGCTTTGACTGAATTGTGACAAAGAGTATCTGATGCTTTTATCCCCATAAATGAATATTATTTTGAGCTATTTCGATTAGCTATATGAGAAATGATTCAAATGAAGAAATATACTTTTCGGTTGAACTTGAAGAATTATAAAAGTTTTCTAATTCACAATAGTCAATCTAGACCAAGGGTTCCCAGCCTATTACTCTATGTAGTTTACACTAAAATACTGTAAAATAATATAAAATAAGGAACCATAACTCCCATGGTCCCAACTCAACTACGATTTGAACGAAACAAACGATGAAAATTTTAATGGACTTAAACGACCATTTCAAGACAATAAATACCTAAATCACTCATCTGCCCCCCTTTGGATTATCCCACTCCCCCAAGTGGGGCGCACCCTACTGGTTAGGAACCCCAGATCTTGACTCACTGATTCAATTGCAAAGTATTATTTTAAGAAGAACTCTAGCTTCATATAGGTTAAATTAAATTGTGTCTTGAACATGATAAACCAATATTGTTGATAACTTTTCATTACAGTTCTTAGGTATATCTCTATTTGGGGAAAGACCAAAAAATTTCTTTGTTAACCTTGTACGAGAAACAATAAAAATTAGAGAAGAACAAAACATTAAAAGATTTGATATGTTGGGTCTCCTGATAGAAGCCAGAAAAGGAAATGAAAACGAAAAGAGCACAAATGAGACCAGTTCTACAAATGAAGAGCAAAGAGCAATTGATGATGCAGCTAGACAATTATCTGACATGGATATTGCGTCTCAAGTGTTTGTCTTCTTCCTGGGAGGTTTTGAAACTGTTTCCACCGCGATGTGCTTCATGGCATATGAACTGGTAGCTAATCCAGACATACAACAAAAATTGATTGAGGAGATTGATCAAAACAAACCACAGAAAGGAGCACCTTCATATGAAACCTTGAATAATATGATCTATATGGAAATGGTTATTTCAGGTAAAGTATTCATGGATTGATTCTAGGGGATTGAAAAATTCAATTGTGTGGCTTCAAATTATATGGGGAAGAGCCCACTACTGCCAGACCTTCGTTATTCTATAAAAGCTGAACGTTTCTCTGTGCATGTATCCAACACAGGTAAGAAAGACTGTTGACTATAGGGTTTGGGTTGTGGTTACTTGTGCAGGTAACTGGTGTTAAGGTGTAAAAAATAGAACCTTACATTGGTTTAAGTATAAAACACAATTTCTCAAAGTTTTCTTCGAGATAACTTTAGAAATCACGAAATTTTTTACAGTTACTTTTACTTTCGTTCACTATAAAAGCTTGATTTTATATATGTTACTTGTGGATCTATACGAATTTGTTTCCCCAATAGCCGGACAGTTTTGATGGTTTTTACATCTTGCCAGACACATTGAGAGTCCGCTGTATGCGTGAGCGCGAGGTAATAGCTGTTCAAGCGGGTGCGAATGAGATAGGACGCTTCATCGAGTACGACCGATCTTTCACAGCGCACAATCTGTGGTTTATGGATATAAAATGTTATATTTACTTCACATAACATAACTATGAACGTAATAGAATTCTTTATTATAGGATATCTTAAAGGATCGCACAGCTGTTAACTCGCGCTCGCGCCTACAGCGGACCTTCAATGTGTCTGGCAAGATGTAAAAACCGTTAAAAGTGTCTGGCTCTTGGGGTAACATCTTTTCGTCCCCAAGTAACATATATGTGATTTAGCTTTTATACCATAACGAAAGTATAATTATAATTCATTGAAGTTTAGGGGTGTCTGGCAAGGGGTAGCAATTGTAATAGGTATCCTGCAATGGATGACGTGATTCTTAAAGTTATCCTGAAGAAAATATTGAGTTTTATACTTAAAC
This sequence comes from Henosepilachna vigintioctopunctata, assembly GCA_030704895.1. NCBI lineage: Eukaryota > Metazoa > Arthropoda > Insecta > Coleoptera > Coccinellidae > Henosepilachna > Henosepilachna vigintioctopunctata. Next base: position 2,910,370 of record JARQZJ010000095.1, on the reverse strand, counting down.
GAATTCAAGGTACTATTTTATACACATTTAACTCCTGTTACATGTGCAAGTAACCATAGCCCAAACTCTATAATAGCTGGTCTTTCTTATCTATGTAAGGGAAATGCAAAGAAAAATTTTCACCTTTTATAGAATAAGGAAGGTCTGGTTGACGTGGGCTCTTGGGCTAATATAATTGTATCAAAAATTTCATTTCATAATATAGATTTCAAAGTTTGAGAAACTGAGATATAAACATTTTTTCCAGAAACACTACGAAAATGGCCAATTAATTTAGCTGTAGATCGAGTGTCCACAAAGCCTTTCACTATTGAACCGAAGTTGCCAGGTGAAAAACCTGTGCATTTGGAAGCCAACACCAGCATAATGATTCCAGCTTTTTCTATTCAACGTGATCCTCAGTATTATAGTGACCCTGAAAAGTTTGATCCAGAACGTTTTTCACCTGAAAATAGAAAAAACATCGATCCCTACACATACATTCCCTTCGGGATAGGTCCAAGGAATTGTATCGGGTTGCGATTTGCTCTGCTTGAAATAAAAACAGTATTCTTTTATATACTAAGCAATTTTGAGATTGTACCAGTAGAAAAAACTGTGATACCTCTAAAAATAAGCAGAACTTCCATAACTTTAACCAGCGAAAGCGGTTTCACGATGGGATTGAAAAAAAGAAGTTAATCTTGAGTCTTCTGAAATAATTAGGATATCACAAACTCAGTTACGTTGATATTAACATATTGTTAATATTTTGATTAATGAATATTAAAACATGAATAATTATGACATTGTACTTAAATTTTAAAAAAATAAAAATTAATGTCTTACACAAATTCAGGTACCTTAATTATTCAATTGATATCATAATGTTTATTCTAAAAATGGGTTTTAGAGTATCTATTCGAATGTGAGAATATTTTTACGTATCTAAATCTACTAAAATGAGAGATGGGAAGCTTTTATAGAAACATTTTTGTGTTTCGGTGTAAAGTGAAATTCCAAGAATGAATTTCCAAGAATGATCAAGCGAATAAACTTATAGAAAAAGTATATATCTATTTTAAAAAGGTACTTTTCACATAAATTAGCACAAGGGGTATTATAAAATCAAATTAATATGTATTAAGTAACTATTATACCCATATATAGGTACACTACTACAATAACTCTCGATAAAAGAGGGTTTTTCTGAAGAATAGGTGAATTATGAATTTTTTCGAAATCTTTCTATTTATTCATCAATATGTATTTTGTCCCCTGCAATGTAATCCAAAGTGATATAATGAATTTATTCGAGTTATAGTGCTTCGACGTAGTTGTGTAACACAATAATACACAACTACGTCGAAGCAATCGCCGACACTGAAGATGTTTCTCGCAGTTAGAGACGAAACGTCTGGAAGAGGAGTTCCAGTTGACCACGGCCAATCAGCCCGGAAGATCATATCACCATGTTTCACAATAATAAGTCTATCTCCAAAACAATTCTAAAGGGCTCGATATTCAGAAAATAGGTTTCAGAATAGTTTCAGAAATAACAAAAATGATTTCAGGCTGCATTGCTTACAGATCACAGCAGCAGCTAACGCAGGATTCTGTTGTATGAATGTAAAAATCATTAATGAAGTTTTTTCCAAATTTTACTTTGGGCTGAGGAAGGTTGCAAAACCTTATAAAATTTCGCTATAACTTACAACTTTTTAATGATTTCTCTAGCTATAATCAATGTACACACCTATAAACATGAAATAAACGAATTATTCACCCATTTATATTTTCACAAACATTACTGGATTGACTTTTCTTTGAAAGTTTATCATCTCTTAAATTGAAACTTTGTGCTGTTAGTGCAAAGTAGCATAGATAATGGTTTGATGATAAATTGTATAGGATATAATTAGAAATGGACTTAAAAAGCATGGGATATGAATGTGATAAATCGAGAACAATTTTGAGCCTTCGGTTCAGTATTAAAGATGACAATAATACTGTTATCAAAATACGAAGTGCATAGTTGGTTTTATAACATTTTGTTGCGATTTTGTCAGATTGTTAACTCAATACTCGATATAGATTATATGTACTAGTATTTAAAAATTCAAATTTGTTTTTTACTTGAAAATGCGTCCAATTTTAAATTATTTATTCCAACTGCAGGTAGATCTAGAGTAGAAGATTATTTCGAAGTTATATGCGAAAAATAATGTACAGAGAAGCACTCACTTCAAAACTGATTGAACATAAGCTATTAAATTTTGCCATATTCGAATATCAATCTTGGATTTGTTTTTTATTAATTACATAAAACTTGTGAAGTATCAACAAATATTATGCATTTGTTTACTTTCCTACGCTATCTCGATATGAATTTTCTTTTCAATGATACCTACACATTAAATGATTTAACCTTGCGCATTAATTTTGTATCAGAAATAGCCGTCCCCCGTTTTTGTAGGAGTCCAGTAGTTGAATGTATTTCATTCAGATGTGAATTTATCCAGATTAATACAGTGAAAGACGATCAGCATCTCCTCTGAAATAATCAAAAGTGAGTCTAAATATATCCCTATAAATAATGATATAAGCTTCCAAAATATTTGGTCGATGTGTAATGTTACAAATTCGTGAGTTTGGAATGCAACTTCCTGTTCTGTGACTAATTAAATATTATGTAATGTTTTGCAAATTACCTACATTTAACGTTTTGCATTAACATTTTCATAAGTTGTTTCACTTAAAATGCTTAATGCACATTATATTCTCCATGCCATTGTTTATCGTTAACAGATAATAATATAATTGAGTTTCACAATAATGTTTCAATGAAAATTAATCGTTATATACTAAAAAAGAGATTGTTAGTTCAGAGCTAGACGTTATTGGTTATAATCATGAATATTCCGGTACAAAAAACATAAAAACTGGCGGTTTTTTACAATGGTATATATTCAAAAATCTTATAAATATACGCTAAAATTGAATTTTAGCGTAAATGATTATATTGTGGTTGGCATCAATCGAAATGGAAGTTAAAAAAGCTAATTATATCATGATAGTGATATATAGGTTCCCCAGTGATATAATATTTATTGAGAGGCTTGAAGAATATGTACATTGATGTGCTTCTAGAAATAAATGGAATTCATGTGGTTATAGGAGACTTCAGCTATGATTTGCTTCAAAATGGTTTTTTTACTTACAGGATAAAGTAAATCATCAATCAATATGAACTGTATTTTTTATAACTAATAACCGCAATGATGAAAGAAAAACAGAAAACCCCGTAAAGGAAACCGCCTCAACTATCCAGGTTCTGCAAAATAATGTTTCTCACTTTTCGTTTGAACGTGTTAACGTTGAAACCGGCATTCAATAGGTCAAAGAGCTTGTTCATAATTTCTGGAGCACAATAATCAAAACACCCGTCAAATTTTGATGTGCGTTGCCTGGGAGTATCATAGTGCCCCCTGAACCTCGTATTCACATCATGCACGCACTGCCTTTTTCCTATTCGATCGAAAAGGTATTCTGGACATTTATTTAAAAATAGTTTATAGAGAAATGTTATGTACGAGTGCTCCGCCCTCTGTGATACACTCATTTCACCATGCCTCTCTCTGTATGGTGTTATGTGAGGTCTGAAAGGAACGTTGCATACAAAACGAATGCACATATTATGAATTATCTTCAAATAATCCTTATTAGTTTGCGTAAGGTGACAGTAATATAGACGGAGACAATAAGCAATAATGGGATATATTAAAGACCTCACAATTTGCAGCTTCGTAGGCACATCGAATTCATATTTGTATTTATGTAGTCCCTTCAGCTTTATCACAGAGGCTGGTTTCACAGAAAGTAGATGTTGCCCAAAAGAAAGTTCATCATCCAACCACAAGCCAAGATCTCTTGCTGTCCTCTCCCATTGCAGATCTTCCCCATTCATACTAACACACATATTATGAAAATCAATTCTCTCAAGATTATAAAGGGTGTTTTTTCAGAGGTATAGAACTTTAAATTGCAATAAAACAACGATAGATCATTCGATTGACAAGAATTTTTTTTATTCGGAAGATAATCTTGTGGCATTACATTTTAAATATGATTTCTGGCATATGACCACCACGGCTGGCTCGGATGTAGTCCAATCTGGACGTCCAACTTTCGATGACTTTTTCCAACATTTGTAGCCGTATATCGGCAATAACACGGCGAATATTATCTTCTAAATGGTCAAGCGTTTGTGGCTTATCCGCATAGACCAAAGACTTTACATAGCCCCACAGAAAGTAGTCTAGCGGTGTTAAATCACAAGATCTTGGAGGCCAATTCACAGGTCCAAAACGTGAAATTAGGCGGTCAGCAAACGTGTCTTTCAATAAATCGATTGTGGCACGAGCTGTGTGACATGTTGCGCCGTCTTGTTGAAACCACAGCTCCTGGACATCATGGTTGTTCAATTCAGGAATGAAAAAGTTAGTAATCATGGCTTTATACCGATCACCATTGACTGTAACGTTCTGTCCATCATTGTTTTTGAAGAAGTACGGACCAATGATTCCCATAAAGCGTACCAAACAGTCAGTTTTTCTGGATGTAACGGTGTTTTGACATACACTTGAGGATTATCTTCACTCCAAATGCGGAAGTTTTGTTTATTGACATAGCCATTCAACCAGAAGAGCGCTTCATCGCTAAACAAAATTCGCTTATGAAAATCGGTAACAACGGCAATCTCGTTTTGGGCCCATTCGACGAATCTACGCTTTGCTTGATGATCGTTTGGCTTCAATTCTTGCACGAGTTGGATTTTGTAAGCACGCAAACCGAGATCCTTCCGCAAAATCTTTCATAGAGTGGATGGACACAGATCCAATTCCTATGCTCGATAGCGGATGGACTCATTCGAGTCTTCCTCAATTCTACGCTCTACAGTAGCAATAGCTTCTTCTGTACGCACCGTACGGCGTCTCTGGGGATCCGAGCTATCAATAAGAGTAAACGTGGTGCAAAAACGTTTATTTTTACATGGTTAATCGAATTAACTGCTCTGATGGACGATTTTGTCGACGATAAAATGGACGTAGTGCGCGATACGTATTCCGCACAGAACCATGATTTTCGAAATAAAATTGCACTATTTGCAAGCGTTGTTCAGGCGTGATTCTATTCATGACGAATTTCCAAACCAAACTGAGAATAAATCACTTCTCAGCTGTTAAATCGGTCGCCACCTTCAACAGTAATGCCAACTTAAAGTTCTATACCTCTAAAAAAACACCCGTTATTTGCTTCCAATAAGAAAAACCTTAGTCTTGTTGGCGTTTAACTTGAGATCGCTTTCTGTGCACCGCCTCTGCAGCCAGCCTCTGCAGATCGAGAATTAATATCAGTGATAGTATCTGCCAACCATCTGCCTACATCCTGCGTACAACTGAACATCGTCCGCATACTGTAGCTCTGGAAAATATCTCTGGCAGATCAGATGTATACACTGAAAACAGTTAAGGTCCCAAAAATCTTCACCTAGAAAAGGGGAAGAAATGGTGAAAAAATGTGATCAATTGATCTCAGAATGTTTGTGTCTATTCATTTCCATTCTTTCTCATCAATTTAATTGTCTCCTTTTTTTCTATTAAAGTAAAAGTAAAATTATCACTCAAATTGAAAACGTAAAACATTTCATAAACATGTTGGAAGTATGTATGTATATCAAAATTGAGAATGTTCATTTTCTTCTTTTAGATGTTCATAATTTTACTGCTGTTAGGATCAATCATCCTGTTATACTTATTTGGCAGAAAATCACACGAATACTGGGCCAAGAGAAATGTACAAACAGGAAAAATTACACCAATATTTGGAGATAATATTCATCTTATACTTGGCAGAGAATCTCCATCAGAGATGGTTCAAAGAATCTATAATAAAGTACCAGACGTTAGGTAAGTTAACCATAAATTAACCTGTTAGCAAAATGATAGTAAACGTTAGAAATTATATTAGCATCATAGCTATAGATGTAAAGTGTAAAGAATTGTACGTAAAAACTCACTTTGAAATTTTTGGCATTTCAAGGAAATTTCACGTACTTTTGAAATATGAAATACAAGAATTATTAAGTTCTTTAAGAACTTAATAATTCTTGTTATTAAGTTCTTAACAAGTTGTTAACTTGTTAAATTATTTAAGTATACCGAAAAATAGTTTATTATTTCGGAGGATGTTATCTCATGAAAATTTTTTATTTCACAATAAATCTTATTTGTTCTCATGAGAAATAATTTAGGGTTACTCACCACCGAACTCAATTTTTATAAATTTTATGTTACTTACTTATTTTGTACTGAGAACAAAGAATATGAACTTGATAAAATTAGCCGTTAATTATTACAGTTATAATAAAAGATGATGGTCTGATTTATACGTACACTAGCTGACCCGGCCAACGTTGTTTTGCCATATAAATTATTATAATTATATATATATATATATATATATATATATATATATATATATATATATATATATATATATATATAAGACTTATATAATATATATAAGTCGCTTTCTCTGTAAATCTGTAATATCTTCGAAAATATTCATTTAAATCATATGCTGTTAAGGGCCATATAAATCTATATAAAATCTACAATGTATTTAAGGTATTTAATTGGATAAGGATTAATGTTGTATTGGTTAAATTCGTAATATTAAATTTGCTTCGAAAATTAGCCATTATTTGTAAAAAGTAAATGAGAAAAAATTTTTATTGTGGTATATCCATAAGAGATAGGCATATACCATAGCGGAGTTCTCTGTAGACCTTTTCAATGTGTATAATACTTAGTAGGTTACATTATTTTGATAAATCTCGTAAGGTTCAGCCTTCGTTTGCAATGTTAGCGAAAAAATGTAATTATTTACGACATCAGATTAGAAACCTCAAAAATAACATTATTTGTCCACTATTTCATGGATGCTCTTATACATATAAACCTTCCTCTTCAATCACTGTATCTACTAAAGAACACCACATCAAAATCCTTTGAGTAGTTTTAAAGATTTAAGCATACATGGGGATATAGGGACAGAGAAAGCAACTTTGTTTTATACTATGTAGTGAAGTATTGCTATTCCTCGCTGGAGAGCTCCGATATAATAAACGCGTCCGTTCGCTGCTAAATTCAAAGTGCTATAGGGAAAACCGCGGCCTCAGACGCGCTATTTATAGGCACGCACGCTTTTGCCGCACCGGGCGGCCGGCTGGTACCGCCGCAAACGCTACGCCCCGCAATTTTCAAATTTGTAATATCTTCGAAAATATTCACTTAAATCATACGGTGTAAAGGGCCATATATATCTATATTAAATGAACAATGTATTCAAGGTATTTAATTGGTTAAGGATTAATGCTGTATGGGTTAAAATCGCTTCGAAAATTAGCCATTATTTGTCGCAAAAAGTAAATGACAAAAAAAAGTTATTGTGGGTTATCCATAAGAGATAGACATATACCATCACGGACTTTTCTGTAGACCTTTTCAATGTGTACAATACTTAGTACATTATTTTGATAAAACTCGTAGGGTTCATTCTGCGTTTGCAATGTAAGCGGAGAAAATGTAATTATTTACGACATCACATTAGAAACCTCAACAATAACAGTACTTCTCCACTATTTAGTGGATGTTATTATACATATAAACCTTCCTCTTGAATCACTCTATCTATTAAAAAAAAACCGCATCAAAATCGGTTGCGTAGTTTCAAAGATTAAAGCGTACAAAGGGACAGAAAAAGCGACTTTGCTTTATACTATGTAGTGATAGTGTAAATTAGACGATTGATATTTATTCTCACTTACTGTTGTATTCAGGATTCCAGAATTCAGGATAACATTTCTTGGAACATATAGACTTAGTGTCTCCTAAATTGAGAAATGAAATGAACATTTTATATTCTTATAAGACCATTAATCCAATTTGAATTGAAATGAGAGGTAATAAGAAATACTTGTATAAAAATCACTTACTGAACAATTCTTTAATTCGACTAGTTTCGCCTTTTACAGCATTATCAATAAAGATAAAGCCATAAAAGGCGAAACTAGTCGAATTGAAGAATTGTTCAGTCGGTGATTTTTATACAAGTATTTCTTATTACCGCTCATTTGAAGTATCACAGAGTTGATTCATCGTCCATTGAATTTATTAATTTAAATTGAATTCAAAAAGATAATTATGAATAATAACTTCCAATTTATTCATTAATAATATAAAATGAACATTAATTCGATTTTAGTAAATTGATAGTTATCTGTTATATTTCTATAATTTATCATTATCTGTTCATAATGAATGATAAATAAAATAAAGAGAGCATAATTATATAAAAAGCAGCGGTACATAAAACAAAATAATCGTTATTTGAATATATGTTAATTTCATATTTCAATATAGAAATTTTTTCCTCCAGAAAGTTTTCGTATTTCTCTTTCTTTCTAGTCAATAAATTTCAGATCGATCAACTAAAATCAGTGAACTGATGAAAGGATCAAAAGGTTTAATCAATGATCAACTTCTTAAAAATTTTGAGAGAAAACGAAGCATTTTCTATCAGCTGAAAGTATATAATATAAAAATAATAAAAGAACAAATATTCGATGCGGAAAAAATTTTACATGAATTTAAAATTGAATCAATTTTTTTGAACCAATATTGAAAATTTGAAAAATGTAGATAGGGTTCCCATTATGACTATAGCAGCCAAATTGGGTCTTATATTAAACGACGAATTGCATTGGTTAGTATTCACAACACTGACAGGACTGGACAGTCCAACCGACAAGTTGAACGATTTCAAAACATCACAACATGCGTGCCCTGAATATGCAAAGCCAAATGTATCGAATTTTTTGTGGGACTGATCTTTGACGGTTACATGTAGTCCAGTGAGAAAGCCCATGCTTTCAAAAACTGCTTCACTACATGAAGGTTCCGAATATGGATTGTTACACCTGTCAAGGGAGCATGTTTTACATGTCAAAAATTTTTCGATTAACCTATTTGTTGTCCTGCTGATGCCGTATTTTAGTCGATCTTCGCATGAGGTATGGTATAGACCAGTTTGAATACATCCCCTGGCTATATACTCGTTTCCATTAGAATCTGCAAGAAATAGATAAGTTATAGCAGTAAAATTGAGTAAACAATATAGAAATGTGTTTTATAATGCTCTTGAGGTGTGCTGGTTTAGGTTGAAGTTTATGGAATTTACTCTATCTTCGATATTAACTGACATAAATACACTGACATGGATACACACCATAGTATATCTCTATCTCTATATATATAAAAATTAATTGCTGTTCGTTAGTCTCGCTAAAACTCGAGAACGGCTAGACCGATTTGGCTAATTTTGGCCTTGAATTATTTTTGAAAGTCTAGAGAAGATTTAGAAGGTGAATAAATATGAGCATGCTCGGGATTAAATAAAAACAACACTTTTGATTTTCCTTTGATGTGTCCCCCTTCGTTCAGAAATACAATTGATAGAATAGTTTCAAATGAATCTATAATATGAAAATTAATTGCTGTTCGTAAGTCTCGCTAAAATTTTAGAGCGGCTAGACCGATTTCGCTAATTTTGGTCTTGAATTATTTTTCTAATAATTTTTCTAATAACTATTTTTCTAAGTCCAGAGAAGATTTAGAAGGTGAATAAATATGAAAATGCTCGGAATTAAATATGTGTCCCCAGTCGTTCAGAAATAAAATTAAAAGAATAGTTTAAAATGAATAACCAATTATAATTTTTATATCTTTCTTACTACATATTTATTCTTATGGGGTAAAAAATGAACTAAATTTTAGCTAACTACAGTTGTTAACTATCTATCAGATTATTTTTATGTAGAGTGATAAATCCTAAGGTTTGTCACAAATTGAATTCCTGAAAGCTACCATAATATTTGATATTTGACAACCAACTAAAATAACGATCTATCCTCTATGACAAAGAGTCTATGTCGATCGATACCTCATACAAAGAGTGCATCCTTCTATCTTAGTTATTAGCGATTACCGCTACGTGCACGAGAACTTTCTTTACTTCGGTGATCCTTTGTGATAGTGACATTTCAAGTTATGTGCTCTTTTTCTGTTGACTTTTGTAATAGTGACAATTTACCTCTAAGTGCGCGAGAACTTTTCTCACTTTAATTAAGTACAATTCACGATGCCGAGGAGAAGACGACCTGACTTAGGTCGTGGCAGTCACTCAAATGTGCGAAGATCTACCTAACGATATAATATATTATATAATAAAATAGTGTATAGCCCTCAATCCAAACATTTTGTATTTTCTTAGATGCCCGATTTGTCAATAACCAACACGGTTCACAATAAACCTTCTGAAGTATCAAAGAATAGGTTAGCCAAGTACGTTCAAGCTTCACGCCAGACTTGGAAACAATATAGTAATGTTTTTCTAGAAAAGATCTATTGTCACTTTCTTTTAAGAAAGGTCCCTTTGGTTTACAATGTCCGTTTTTAATCACGAACCTTTTCACTTGCTCAGTTATGTCTAAACCCTTATCAGTGACATATGGCGAAGATACAATATTGTTCACGCTAAAATATTACGCTTTAATTTTTGCTAATATCTTATTGTGGGTGTTCTGGATCTGGATAGTCACTGGTGTTTGGTGCTGCATCAGGTAATTCTCGTATACTTTTAGTGAGATCCGATTTCTCATTTTAGGTCCGGTTCACTCGACTTTTTTTATTAAAGTCATAATTTTTCAAGTACTGACTAATTTTTTTCTTCAGTGTTCCTTTTCTCTTTCGTTTTTCGCTCCCACTTGAATATTTTCTGGAACTAGACATTTTAAAATCTAACTTCCACAATCAAATTTACTTTGCCACTATTTGCAGATTCATTAAAAGTACTAATACGAATACAAATCACCAGTTATCAAAATAATCACACAAAGAATGCGCAGTTAGTAGAGCCCTCATAATATAATTTGAAATCCGAAATTCCCCTAACATAGTGTTGCTAGCTCGCCACAGCGGCAGTGCCACTGTCACAAAAAAGTCACGATCGTCACTAAATCGTCAAAAAATTCTACGATCGTCAATGCTGACCGGCGCTGATAACTTACCGTGACAAAATATGTTAAAACCAATGGATGCGTTGTAAAATTGATCAAATTCTTTTTGTTTGGGATGTGTTGAAATGATTAAGGATTAACTTGAAATTTTATTATGGTCTTTAGTTGTCTCAATTTGAATAAGCATAACTATAAGCAGAACTTACAAAATTAAAAAATATACTTTTCAAGTAAAATAAAATATATTTTTGGGTACAATGTGAAAAAAAAATTCTGAGCTCGCGACCTCTTTGGCAGGAGCACTCTTTGGTCGGGGGCACGTGGCATTTTGCCAGCTCTGCCACCCTATTATTACGACACTGTCGATTTCTATATTTGGGTACGAAATTTCTGGCTGGTGAAACATTACTAAAAATTATAGTCCCCAAAATCGGCTGTCTCTGTAAGAGATCATATTACACAACATACATTTCCTTACCTGATACTTTCACTTTAGTACATTCTTTGTCTCCAACTATATTCAAATCCTCATCACAATCGACAACGGGTATGGCAGAATTGAGAATACTCTCACTACAATTCCACAGACCTTTGTAGCACATCAAGGAGTAAACTGAAAAGAAATTTAGACATTATAAAAATATATCAAGCATTGAATAAACTCGAAGATACGGTCTATGAGTTCACAGTAATCATTTCGTGGAGGGATAATTAAATGGAAATTGATGACCCTGAGAAGTACGCTAGCTTCCACGGTTTAACGTAATATAAAGTATGTAAACCAATCCATATATCTGTGGCTTTCGGGATGCGAAAACCATCTCGAATTTTCTTCAACCAACATGAACAGCTTTGACATCTAAGTAACATATGATTTCCACTTTATTGACTACATAGCATGACGCGTTTCGTCGTTACAAACGACTTCTTCAGATGCTTACAGAATGATTACATTATTCTGTAAGCATCTGAAGAAGTCGTTTGTAATAATGAAATGCGTCATGCTATGTAGTGAATAAAGTGTAAATCATAAGTTCAAGTGTTTGAATTTAAGTTATATCCAATTATAATGGATTTACATCAAGTAAACGCCAACACTATTAAATATTCAAATTATATACTCTCAGATTATATCAAAAGTATAAGAAGTATAAGAGAGTATCAAAATTTTTCATAAACTCTCAATATTTTTGTTGTTTTTCTAAGTGAATAGGAAAAATTATTTGTAATAGTATCTTTCTGTGTTTATTTTTGATTAGTTTATCAATAAAGAAAGGTTTATAACCATTGTTAATCGCAATTGTATTTATTATACAAACTTTTTTTCTAAAATTATCAGCCGACAACGGAAGTGAAAGTAGGCTATGAACTAATGAATGAAAGGCACTCATTTCTATTTTTTGTGACTCACAACTTGAGTTGTTTATTAATACGTCTGAATAAGTTGGCTTTCTGTAAATGTCAAAAACTAGGGAATGCAGGGAACGACTTATATGTAAATCCAAAAAGCTAATAGCTTGGTTGGTTTCTGATTCCAGACTGAAATTAATTGAACGATAGATTGAATTCAAAAATTTCAAAAAAGAAGTTAATGGTCTATCTATACCAGTCCATAATCAAAATATATCGTCAACATATCTTCTCCACAAAAATATATTCTTGGTCAAGTGTGTTAATTTTTAATTTATTGTTTTTAATATAATGTTTCGCCAAGAGATAAGCGAAACCTCTGTGTCATTTAACAAAATTATCATTCTTTGTTGGCGCAATATTACTCATATCATCCGTTTCTTCAGGGTAAAAATCAAGGAAAATCTTGACAGGGACAAAATATATATCAAGATAAAATCAAGCTGATGATAATATATATTCTGATTATGCAAAAATTATGCAACTTGGATAGCTAACGGAAACTTCCATTCTCAAAAACCACAATGCTGCAATTCAATATTGTTCATAAAGAAACTTTGTGTCAATATTGCGAATGGTGAAATAAAATAATATAAATTAATTTATAAAATGGATAAGTTGAGTAGTTAGGTTAGGTTATTCGACAAAACTTGAGTAAAATATATCTGAATATTTTAAATAAAAAACACAGTGCTTTTTATTTAGTGTTAATTCAGTACAGCTTCTGAAAATGTGGTAATACCCCGAAACAACGACAAGTTATTAACGTAATTTTCATTAATGTTTCATTCAATATATTAAACAATGTTTTACCAAGGGATCAGAACATTTAATCAACGTCATATCTGAATATATTTTTCTGTTATTGGTTTGTTCAGATACTACGGATTAATCTGGGAAAAAAGGAATGTTCAGCTAGTTTCAGAAGTATTCAGTATAGTTTATTGAAAGAATAAAAATATTATGAAGAAAAATTACCAGAAATATATCTGCTAAAAATCCAATCGTCAAAAATATTTTATTTTCAATCTTCTAAGCTTTCGGCGAAAAAACTCCGATTAACATTACAATTATTATAATCGGTTAGTAGTAGAATATCTTCTGGATTTGAATGAAAATATCGTGTTGAACATAATGATTTCTGCTCAAGCCACGATGAATCAAAAAATGCAGCTGGAATCACTAAATGGAACCACTAAAACTAATAAAGATGGGTTAGTTTTCTTGAACAGGACTTTAACCAATGTATTACAACCACCCACATTTGTAATAAATGACACGAAGGTTTCGCTTATCTCTTGGGGAAACATTATGTTGAAAACTATAAAATTAAAAATTAACAAACTTGACTTAAGTTTCACTGAATATATCAAAAACTCTACATATGTTTCGGGTGGTTAACCCATTATCAAGAGTATACAATATTACTCTTATAAAGTAATATTGTATACTCTCGATAATGGGTTAACCACCCGAAACATATGTAGAGTTTTTAATATATTCAGTTAAGTGTGTTAATTTTCAATTTTATAGTTTTTCAACCACATTTGTTTGATAAATATATTCAGTTGATCAAACTATCACTTGTAAATGACACGGAGGTTTCGGTTATCTCTTGATGAAACATTATGTTAAAAACAATAATTTAAATGTTAATATTACTCCGTAACATTGCTCAGTAACATGCTCATTTACTTAGTAACATTGTATACTCTAACATTGTATATCAAACATTGTATACTGTAACATTGCTCAGTAACATGGTCAGTTACTCAGTAACATTGTATACTGTAACATGCTCAGTTACTCAATAACATTGTATACACTAACATTGTATATCAAACATTGTATACTGTAACATTGCCCAGTAACATGGTCAGTTACTCAGTAACATTGTATACTCTAACATTGTATACTGTATATAACTTAAATTCAAACACTTGAACTTATGATTTACACTTTATTGACTACATAGCATGACGCGTTTCGTCGTTACAAACGACTTCTTCAGATGCTTACAGAATAATAACAGTTGGTTATTATTCTGTAAGCATCTGAAGAAATCGTTTGTAACGACGAAACGCGTCATGCTATGTAGTCAATAAAGTGTAAATCATAAGTTCAAGTGTTTGAATTTAAGTTATATTCAATTATAATGGATTTACATCAAGTAAACGCCAACACTATTAAATAATTGTATACTGTAACATTGCTCTGTAATATACTCAGTTACTCAGTAACATTGTATACTCTAACATTGTATATCAAACATTGTATACTGTAACACAGCTCAGTAATATGTTCAGCTATTCAGTAACATTGTATACTCTTGATAATGGGTTAACCACCCGAAACATATGTAGAGTTTTTAATATATTAAGTGAAACTTAAGCCAAGTATGTTAATTTTTAATTCATTGTTTTTACTTGAAATTATGTTCTTCGAAATTAACATTATTTAAATTATTTTTAATATGATCTCCGCATTGAAAATAAACGTTTTATACGAGTAGTTTACTTAATGTTATTTTATATTTTATTTATAGAAATGATTCAGAAATCATCGCCTTACTTGAGGTCACACTGCCTTTAAATAATAGTCCAGTAATTATAGTCCAAGGTCAAGTAACTCATCCGTAACGGTTAACGTTAACTTAAACCCAAAGAGAAAAAATTTATATATTTGCTATGTTAATGTATTTGCTATGTTACAAACATTGTAAGTTAAATGTTGAAGTATTGATGATAAACTATAGCTAAATAATAAATATAAAGCGAATATTATGTTGAAGAAAACGATATGTTATGCATTTCCACAAATAATATTGAAATTTTCACCTAGGCTCATGAAGTCCGTGTTTATAGTATTCGTCAGTCAAGTGTTATGTTTTCAGATAAAAGTTCAGCGTATTTTGCACACTTTCTGTAACGGAATCAACGTCTATTTAAAACTTGAAGCAAGTTTAACATAGTGTTACTTAAAGAAATAAGTACACTTTTGAATTAAAAACCGCAGTTTTTCAACTGTAAGCTGATATCCGCTCACATTATTATTGATTTATATATTTGGGTACGAAATTTCCCACTGGTGAAACATTTCTAAAAATTCCCAAAAAAAAAATTTCCCCAGAATTGGCTCTCTCTGTAAGAGACCATATTACACAATGCACATTTCCTTACCTAATATTTTCACTTTAGTACAGACAGGCTTTGTTTCCGTCTATATTCAAATATTAAAAAAATGCAGCATAAAAATCCTTCTGTGATCAATTAATTTTGACAATATTATTATTATTATTATTAATTTTTTGGCAATTTTGTCCTGAAATGCTTATAATGTCGAAATATCTAAAAAATATATGACTTTCATATTAATAAACGATCATTGAGGATAATAAAACAGTAATACGAAGGATATCTAAATAAAACATGCTATGCTACATGCGTGCAACCTATCTGTCACAATTTACATAAATGGAGAGCAGATTTTCGAACAAACAATAGGAAAAAGCAACGCAGAAGAGGTAGTAAGTGGTATAATCATAAATAATATACAAAATACTGATGATAAGTTGTTAGTTGAAAATAATGATCTTCATATAATGGGATCACTGTCACATAAAAACGAGCCATCTTCAAAATCAATAGCAACAAATCGAATTATATGGTTATCAGTAGGAACCGGATTATATGCATTTGAATATTTACCTACATATGCAATGGCCTATTCAAACCATTTTCAGTGCTAATAGCTTATTTTACCTAAACTCTAGTTATGATGTATATAAAGGGGAATTCCTCAGTGTTCCGAAATGCGATAAAGGGCTATTGAATAATCCCTGAAATTATCAAAAAGTTTAATAATTTGCTAAATAACCCAGGTCTTGAACGTTTGTGTCAAGTTGATAGTTTCATTAATGCGACGACAGAAATTCTGTCAGATATTTTAAGTGCTAACATAGCACTTAAATTCAAATTACGTCCAGTTACCTCAGTGGATCGTTTTCCATATACAAAAATATTTTGAATGATCGAAAACGAAATCTTCGATCGAGCGGTACACGAAGTTCGGAGCGATTGTTCACGTTTACAGAAATATCAAATAAGTTTAATGTCATGTAATGTTACTGCAACGTAATGTTACCTATGATCGCCTATCCTTGAATAGAAAATATACTTGAATTCATCATTCAATTTCCTAAACTCTGCCAGTTTTCGTGCATATTTCAAGCATTTTTTATGTTTATAAAAAACCTTTTATGCTGCATGATATCCGGTCTCTAGTTATCAGTAAGGATCAAGATCCACTAGAAATTCAACGCAAAAAAAAGTTGGGAATCTTAAATACGTAAGAAAATGCATAAACGATTAACAGGGTTCAACCACAGAAATTAATACGAAAATAAAAGGAGCAAGGGCAGTTTTCAGGCCATTGGGAAATATTTTTAATAGTTACAAACTAAAGATCGACCTTTCTCATAAAAATGATTCGATATTTTTCTGTTCATAAATACGAAATGAAGAATGGAGGTTTGAACCTCACCAAAGCAATGTTTAAACGCCTAATGATAATTGAAATGTGTTTGTACGTCTAAAGTTCAAGACCAGCTGGATGGAAAAAATCACAAAAGGAAAATTCTACCGAATTCTCTTCAGAAAGACTTGTTTCTCTTATAATCTCTGTGATTATAATTTCTCTGTGAAATTACAATCTCAGTCAATCAACTGATTGTGGCACCAAGAAATATATAAAATCCCTCATTGAAGCACAAATAAACAGCAGAAGGGTACAAGAAGAAAGAATAATTTCATGGCTGAAAAACTTGTGGAAATGGTAGAATAAATGTGGAAATAGATAGAAAAATTTTTTATAAAAAATAAAAAATGGTATATATTATTCATATAACATATAAGAAAGGCACAATTCTTTAGGCAACTTACCTGGTGAAGCGGTAGAGAGTATAAGAAAAGCATATACAATTACTATTTTATTCATATTGAATGAACTATTTTTTAGTATCAGTTCTTGTCAAGTTCACTTGATGGAATAAAGATAAAATCAACTTCCCAACAAACAGCACCACTATTAATTCTTACTTTTTAGTAGATAATAGGGATCAGTGTTGTCAGATCGGGAATTTGAGAATACATACAGTGTTGTAACCACAAAACTGTGTTTTCTACAAAACTATTAAAGATATCGAACCAAAAATATGTATTATTTGAAACTATATTGGAGAGTTTAATTGAATCATTTCAGATATTGGTACTATTTTCATTGTTATCTATAATCAAGTGAATTTCTTCAAGTATTTTATACTCACTATAGTCATCACTTGTTTTCATAGCATCGTCATTTTTATAAATAATGCGGAATAAAACACATTTCGTTCGTTTGCTGAAACTACGATTATAATGACTCTGTAACGTGAAATGACTTGATTTCTCAACCCTATTTCTTCTGTCTTATTTTATTTTTTTGTCATTAATTGAATAATATTGACCGTTCCACATGTAGCAAGTAATAAATATAACTTTCTCACATCAATCCCAGAGATAATAATCTGCTGTCTAGCATCAAATGTCGAATCGCCTATCAATATTTTTGGCATTGTACCTAAGATGAAAAGACCTTGAATCTACACAACTGTTGTCAACGAACATAAAACGTTTCACTTTCGAGAGAGAATATTATGCGTTCCGAAAAACATCGAAATTGTTGGAAATACCATACAGCACTGTTTCATCCTATTACGGAAGTCTTCAGTGGCGTGCATCAAAACAATCCAGTTTAGATAGTTTTCTAAACTCACCCTTATCTGCTCAAAATGAAGTATACAATGATTAGTGATTTGATCACGCGAGCTCCCTCTATCGGATAAACCAGATAAACTCTCTCGAGCATTAAGGGCGCATTGTCGTGACAAGATCAAAACGTACTTAGAGGATTTGTAGATGTTTCATACAAACACCTCAGAACTTTCTCTTTACATGTGTAAAAATGATTCCAGGAATTATAGCTCTGGCTTGCACGAGTTTGAAATTTATGACGAAGGAAAAGTACATATGCCGCTGCTCTAATGAATGAAAGTGAAATCTCTCAATACAAATGATTTTCAATTCAATTCTCATCTATCTTCAGTGAACACTTACAAGTATAATTTCATTTTAAAATGCAGAATGTTATTGCATATTTCAAGAATATTGTCATAATGAAAATTTTTGAGAAATCCTGTTCTAAAGATACATGAGGAATTAAATTTAAGATAGTAACAACATTTTGTAATCAAAAAGCAGGTATGTGTAAAGTTTCTCAATTTACAATAAATGTTAAAAAAAGCTTTCATAAATAGTGGATACACTAGGTAGGTAGGTATTCTATCTTCTGGTGATTGAATGCAGAACACTTTTTTACATCCTGGGTCGTTTCTAGTTGAGTTACATGCAGTAATTATCCGATTTAATAAATCTTCCA
Source organism: Henosepilachna vigintioctopunctata (assembly GCA_030704895.1). NCBI lineage: Eukaryota > Metazoa > Arthropoda > Insecta > Coleoptera > Coccinellidae > Henosepilachna > Henosepilachna vigintioctopunctata. Next base: position 2,891,367 of record JARQZJ010000095.1, on the reverse strand, counting down.
AATTATCTTTTAAATAATAATATTATATTATTACTTTAATGATTTTATTTAATAGTATTGTCGTTTTGTTAAATACTATCATTGTTTTTATATTGGGTGCATCTTATGGTTTATTTTAAGAATAATTGAAATTTATTCAAATTTGTTAAACTGCTGTTTGTAATGACAATAAACTTATTATTATTATTTTTATTATTATCTACTAAAATAGTATAAACTAATAACTTCAGAGATCCTTGAAAGAAATAATCCATGAAGTTTAAAGTCTGGGGATTAAGCAGTTCGCAAGTGTGAACAACCTCATCAATTCAGAGATAACCCTTTTATTGATTGAAAGATTTCTATAGCCAATGGAGAATAAAATTAATATTTGTATGTAGACTTTTCTGGACTATTTTGATAAGGAAATTATATCGAAATCCTTGACTCGAAATCCAACTCCTAAAATATAATAGAGGAAAATAATGAATATGTTACATAATCAACTTAACGATATCGAAAAAAATTGCCAGCTCGTCAATGTATACCTACTACTCCTAATAATGTTCAGAATTCTGAATCAAATGGACACAAAATATAATGGAGGAAAATGATACATCGTCATTTAAACATGCTTCATTTTGGCCAGAACCATAAATGAAAAAAGAGCGTATTGAATGTCTTCCTTTGGAATCATTAGTGAAAGTTGGAGAGCATAGATCATCAAGAAAAAACTCAAATAAGAGAAAAATTAAAGACAAAAAATGACTAATAAGAAAGAAAATAGCTTGAAAAACGAAAAAGTTACAAATAAAAAAAATAGCAACAGCAAATAATGAAAGGAAGATAATTTATTGAGGAAGTGACAAAGACTCAGAGTTGTCTGAGGACCAGATAAACCACCTAAAACACAGAACTGAATCATTAGAATCAGATGAAAATATTCCTCTAAGCAATTACAAAGAAAAAATACACGTTATAATTAAATACAAAGGAGAATACTTTCTAGGGATTAAAAATATTGGTAACTTGTAATATTTTCGAAATAAGTACAATGTTTTCATTAAGAGGAAATACGTTTCTGTTTCCCGACACTCCAGATCAAATTAGGTATAATAGAAGAGCTATAATGAAAGAAATTCAGAAGCCTTAAACCGTCAACAATAGGTGCTCTTTTAAAGTACCTGAAATGGCAAAGTATTTATATTTATTATATGCTGAATTTTTATTTGGAATACTTTGTTTGCACTTATAGGTTTATAGAGATTGTTACTGTTTGAGAATTCCTATAATTACCAACAATTTTTTATAATATTTTCAAACAAATATTTATCAATTGTTGTGTATCTGTGGAAACTCAGGGATGACATAGATCTCTGTTGAATAAGAATATTTTGTTTATACATATTTGTGTAAGAAGGATAATGTTACATGATTTTTGAGTGATAGTTCGAGTCTCTTTCTGAGCTCAGTCGCCGAAGGTTTAGTCATCCTCCAACCCTGTCGACTTACTGGTGCTGATGGCTTCAATTCCTACCTTGTTCCTGGGCCGTTTATAATTGACGTTAAACTGTAGTTTCAACGGAGCTATATAGGTTACTGACATCCTCTATTAAACAATAATAATAATAATTGTTAATAATAGTATGTTCATAATACCAACAAGGACAGGCCTGTTTTGATTAGTCACCATCATTACCATCAGAGTCTGAACAGATTATTCTGCAGAATTGACTCCGGAATGTAATTGTATTAAGATACCTTTTACTTCTGTTCAAGATGCAATTTCAGTGCTAGTTTTTGATGCACAATATGTCTCTCTTTGTATTCTTCAGCTGCAAATATTTAACATCCAAATCGGTAATTGTTTTTTAATGAAAATGTAATAGAATTACTGTTCATAGATGTTTTATTTTACTGGCTTTCGAGTATTGTCTTGATATGTAAGACTAATATTGATAATGTAAGGTTGATTTTGTTCAAATAACTTATAGCTGGCCGGTTGAATCACTCAAAGAGGAGCATTTCGTTAATGACGAATAATTTTGTCCTTGTTTATTCATATTTCCCGAATTAAATGTTCATCATTGCGGATCCTACACTGGATTATTACTGTACATCGGTGGTGTCTAAGTAGGAGTATTTATAATATTTTATTGTGCTGGAGTACTAAACTGAAACTAAACATTGAATACTGATTGAGAAAATTGCTTTTCATTTACCTCGAAATCCACAAAAATGTATAATGAAAAATGAAGAATTGCGGATACAAAAAATATCTTGTATTGTTCATAACTGGTGACCTTACCTTAGTAAACAAAATTGTAATTTGCAGGTATATTGGGGTATATCAATTTCTGACACCAGCATTATTTCTAAGATCTCCTGATATAATAAAGGAAGTATGTGTGAAGGATTTCGATCATTTTTTGAATCATAAGGGTTTTGTTGCTGACGGAGTGGAAGAGCTATGGTCCAAAAACCTCTTTGCTCTTAAAGGTAAACTAAATATTATCACACATATAAAGTCCAACTAATTCCTGTTAAAAAAATTTGATGTACCAAAGATTTAAAGTAATTTTAATATTATAGGACAATCTTGGAAAAATATGCGTTCTGTACTTAGTCCATCATTTACAAGTAGCAAAATGAAGTCAATGTTCAATCTTATGTGCCATAATGCTGACTTATTTTCTCAGCATTTCAAAAAAAAAGTGAAAATATTATCGAGGTAGAATTTAAAGATGCTTTTACTAGATACACAAATGATGTAATAGCAAGTACTGCTTTTGGAATACAAGTTGACTCGTTAGAAGATAGAAATAACGAATTTTATTTGATGGGAAGAGAAGCTTCCGACTTCAGCACTTTTCGAAGGAAATGTGTCTTTTTTGCCTATCAGTTAATTCCGACAATAACCAAAGTGAGTATTGTTTAAATTTTATTCAGAAAAAATTTTCCTAATTACACATGTTCTCCGAAATAATATTTGTGGAATAGCACCATGTTAATAATAATTAAATGTTTAGTACTTCTATAACATTACTATAAAATATACAAAACATAAGTTTTGTCATTGTGACTTTTAACATACAGGGGGATGTTAGCGGATGTAACCTATGTAAGGGGATGTTAGGCTCCAAGAACTGGCCTGGCTGCAACACAACACAAATTATTGAAATAGTTTCCCTAGTATCATATATCAAAATCAATACAGATATAAGTTAAACTTCATTGTTGTTTGTGAAACTTCAATAGAATGCAGAAATTACCGCCAACGAAAAGAATATGGCAGAGATTGTCACCCACCAAAAATGTCAGCCAACCATATTAACATCATCCGAGAATTTTTGCAGAGGTTACCACTTACCGAAAGTGTTTTCCAGAGGCTACCGCCAACCTAAAGCATCTGAATGAACTAGAGCTCACTGAAAGGGATATGTCCATCAAAAGAATTTGGCAGAGCTACCGCCCACTGAAAGGATCTAGCAGAAGTTTCCGTTAGGCTAAACTGTTCGGTTTTTTTTTTTACCTACCTTTACCACTACTGATATCTGTAAATTGCCCGTTATCAAAAACTGGCAAGTGTAGATATAAACTAAAATATTCTATAAAAATTATAGTGAAAAAATTGTTGTATGGAGGCCCTGTGACCTTGGAATATTAACGTTATATATAATGTTCTTGTAATTTTCTCAATTTGAAAGTCATATAAATATTTAATCTCGACATTTTTGCTGATTATCAAAATGAAAGTATTTATTGCATATCTACATTGTTGAAACTAGTTGATTTGTTTTTGTCTAAATTTTTACATTTTAGTACCTACATCTTCGAAGTACTCACAAAAGAATAATATTTTTCGCTTAATAAAATGGCATCAGAAATAATATAAATTTTTGATAATTTTAAAATAACACCTCAATTTTTACAATAAAATTCAGGATGTACATACTACTTGAACCAAAATTTTGAATCACAATGAAGTAATTTGACATTTTATAGACATAGTAACAAAGTTGTTGATATAAATGTTCAGATTCATATCAGGCATTCATTTGAATCAACATAAAAATTTTGTCATTTTTCATCATCAATCATGTATCATCAAATGTACTTACTGATATACTGATAAAAAATATACATACTGCTGTAGTCATTAAACTTGTATATGGTGTATTTTGTTACCAAAGCTTTCCTAATAAATTAAATTCTCATAGTATAAAACTTTATTACTTACAGTTTTTCCGTGTACCTCTATTTGGAGAAAAACTCAGGAGTTTTTTCATAAATCTCGTAAAGGAGACTATCAAAATAAGAGAAGAACAAAACATTAAACGGCCTGATATGCTAGGCCTCCTCATAGAAGCCAGAAAAGGAAAACACAACGTACAAACTACAGATGAAGTGAAAGACGCCAGTTTCGCTGCAGTTGAAGAGCACTTAGCAATGGACGAGGCAGCTCAAAATTTAACTGATATGGACATTGCATCTCAAGTGTTTGTCTTCTTTCTGGGGGGCTTTGAAACTGTTTCCACTGCTATGTGCTTTATGGCATATGAGCTGGCAGTTAATCCAGATATACAGAAAAAACTGATAGAGGAAATTGACCAGAACAAACCACAGAAAGGTCCACTTTCATACGAAACATTGAATAATATGAACTACTTGGATATGGTTGTTTCAGGTAAGGCAATTAAACATTAAATTAAGTGTGTTATCAACATTTCTCGTGAAAAAGACTAAAAATGGTTCAGAACACCATCCACAGAAATATTTTATTATGTTAAAAATACTTAGGTACCCAGTTTATAAATTATTCACTCAAATAATTGTTAATTATCTGAAACTAATACAATCTGCTATAATAAAGCAGAATATTATGGAAAACAATCTTTACACAATCAATATACAGCAAATTAATTGTTTTCAAAAAAACCAAGAAAACAATAAAACTTCCAACAAGAAAATGAAATTTCATATTGAATTTTGGCCATTATGGTATTTTATTTGTATCATTCTAAAGGTACATGTGACTAACATATTACTCAAATACATAATTTGGTCTATCATTGCAAATATTCTACTTCCTATATCGTATTTTGAAGAATTTCAATTTGAATCAGTAAAATAATTGAGTTAAACAACAACAAAAATATTTTTAATTTGAAAAGTTTCAACAGTTATACAGCTGTTGTATTTTTTTATTTCAAAGATAAATTTTATCTTTTTATTTTTGTTATCAACCTCTACAGGTTTTTTATTGTTTGTATAAAATAATTACAGTTACATGAATAAATTAGGGAAACTATATAATGCCGTACTGATCAATAACAATATCATAAATATCAATGTTAAACAAAATCAGATTGTTTAAATTTGTATTCAAAATGTTTTCTTATTAGGCAGATTATATGAATTTTTTCATTAGTTTGCACATTTCAAAATGAAATGCTTAGTAAAAATTATCACTATGTCACTATGTACATTAATAATAATGTATAATAAATAAATAATGTTTGATACTTAATAAGAGACAAACCGTGGTTAATAGTGAGATTTCCAAAAGCTCATGGAATCTGATATATAATTGATATCTTATTGTAAAGCAGTAAAATTAATATCTGATTACACATAAGGAGGTTATTTGTCATAAAAATTTTTTTCAACAAAGTTTCTTGAAATTTGTTAAAAATATAAAGAACTAAGCAACACGAGCGAAACAGAGACTACATATTCACAATAAGTTTTAGATGTTTAAATTACATAATATTTGTTTCCAGAAAGTCTTCGAAAGTGGCCAATTAATATAGCCACAGATCGATTGGTCACTAAATCATACACAATTGAACCAAAACTGCCTGGAGAAAAACCAGTGCAATTGGAAAAAGATATCATGATAATCATACCAAGTTTTGCTATCCATCGAGATCCTCAGTACTATGAAGACCCAGAAAAATTCAATCCACAACGTTTTTCACCAGAAAATAGAAAAAAAATTGATCCCTATACATACATACCCTTTGGTGTAGGCCCTAGAAACTGTATAGGATCAAGATTTGCATTACTTGAAATGAAAGCTGTTTTTTTTTCTTTGCTTAGTAGCTTTGAAATTGTTCCAGTAGAGAAAACTATGATTCCTTTGAAAACAAGCCGAACATCACTGACTTTAACAAGTAAAAATGGCTTCACAATGGGACTGAAAAAAAGAAATTAACTTGATTTAATCTAGTTTTTACTTCTAGAATACTCATATACGACAAAATAATATTCTATTTACTAATACTATTGGTAAATGACCAAAAATAATATTTTTTTTATAATAAATGTTAATGAATTAACATATTAATAAAAATTTCAAAAATATTTATAAAATGTCATGAATAAATATTAACAAAAATAAATATATTACAATATATCAATCAGGTAGTTTAATTTAACACAGATCATTTTCTAGAACTACTATATTTTAAAAACTAATTAAATTTTCTTCTTCCTTTTTATGCTTTATCGTTTGGTCATATTTCCATATATTATAATCAGTCAAAATTTTTCTTCCATAAGAGGTGTGAAGTTCTTTGAAGGAAATTGTAATATTTGAAGTCGTTGCATGATTATTAGATGAGCTTGGTTCTTCATTATTTGCTGCAAAGAGTAAATATATATATATATATATATATATATATATATATATATATATATATATATATATATATATATATATATATATATATATAAATATATATATATATATATATATATATATATATATATATATATATATATATATATATATATATATATATATATATATATATATATATATATAAGCAGAAAAATAACATGGAGAATCTATTATATAAATTAAAAGCGAATAAAAGTTTTCAGCATGCAAACAGTAAAACTAGAAAGGATTAGCGAATGCACAAAAATACCAAACACTTATATAACAGATTTTTCTATTCAACTTGAAGAAATAAAAATTAGAAAATTTAATTTGGTATATGTGGACATTTTGTAAGCTTACCTTTATTTGGAGAATTTGAACTATATATTCGTTGATTTATATTATCCAGTTTATCGAAAGGATTATGTCGATGTCTTGGTGGTGGTATAGGTGATTGTTTATATTGAGGTGAGTTTATTGGGCTTTCTAGAAAAATATAAAATTTACTATTCCCACTAGCACAAGTTACAGATTTTGAAAAAGATGTTTTTAGATTTGCCATTTTCACAAACTGTCAAGATAAGATAAGCAAACAAATGGCAACAAATGTTATCCAGTTAAAGATGGCATAAAATTAAACCTTGAAATTATTTTGTTATCCAAGTACCTGAAATATCATCTAACTGTCTTTGAAGCTCTGCTACCATAAGTTTCATATAATCATAACTAGAACAGGCTAGAGCTTTCATCCATTGCTCCATAGATTCTTGAGTATCTGTTCCAAGAATATAACTTCGACTATTAGGTCCATGAAAATCTATTTTAAAGCAAAATTGCTCTTCATCGTCAACTAGTTCTAAAATTCCATACTTGATGAAATAAAAACTGAATATATGAGAAATTTTCAACGTATATATAGAATGGTATACCTATAGAGTAATTACAAACCTAATGTACATCCTTCTAGTATAATCACTCCAATTGGTTCTTTATCTCCCATCTTATCAAAGTAAAAGAGAAGGTTACCTTTCAAAACAAAATACCTCCTCTGAAAAACTTTATTCATCTCCCCCTTTTTGTTCATATATCCTTCTTTGTCTACTGGAGTCGCAGAAACAGCGTAAACACACAAGTTTTTTTCATTAATTTTCATATTTTCGATTACCGAAAACTTCGGTCGAACACTGAGAAAATATTAGTATATACCCAAATATGTAAGTTTTTTTTTAAACTAAGCTAACCTTACTCTAATTCTTATCTTTTGTCATAACCTACATTAATGAATCATCTAATTTTCTAATAACTTAATGGTCTAATTATGAATAATCAGATTATTTCAGGAGTAATACCATTTCAGGATTATACAAATTCGTGAACTTTAAAATTAAGGGAAAAAATATTTTTTAGTTCTAATTATCGGTAGATGAATAGTGCTGCCCTCAAAGATCATTACAGTGTTGTAGGGATATGGAATTCAGATATTGTAAGAGATATTCGATATATCGATTCGTCGTATGAACACGATATATATTTTGCATGCAATATCGATTTCAAATCTTAGATGCCTGGAACTTCCTTCAACGTACAACAGATGTGCGGACAAGAAAAATGATGATGTTGGAGTAACTGATAATTGAAAAGTCTCGTTTGTTTTTAAGTTTCAGGGGACTAACTATAGCACTGTCATATATTGTTAGAAAAAGTACATTGATGAAAACATTGATGTTTGTAACTGATGCATCAAAAAATATCGATGCATAGCCCGAATTATTGCATTGACAAAAAGAATAGATGTATTTTCAAGTGAGCATTCCAGATATTGTTCAAATTTCTGATCCTTCCGTGCTTAAATCATTTTATCCGATACTTCACTTTTGATAGTTCGTATGTGTATGTCCAGATACTCATATGCACAGCCTAACTCTACTACGTAAGTAGAGTTAGGCTGTGTCATATGAGACATAGGATTGTAAACGTATACTTTGCTTTCAATATTCTACTCGTAATCACAGAAGAAATTGTAGCTTCTGTGCTCTTGTATGTGTTAACACATTAGCATACTTCCATAATATGATCAATAGAACGCATTATATTAGGAACAGAGTAACTTCTTAACTTTATAGCAATGTATAATTATTTTCAATGTAACTTTAGTGTCTAAATTGAAATGATATCTGAAAAATACAGAAAAACTTTGGTTTCCGTTCAAAAATACAAATATTTTGAATTTGACGAAGAGAATATAATTTTTTATATAGAATTTTCAATACCATAATGACTTTATGGAAATGTTTCTTTAAATGGTGATTCTGCGTTACTTATCAATAACAATTTTCATAGAATATCAGTGTTGTTAACCATAATAAAACACAGGTATTGGATACCCTATACCACAGAACATATAAATTTAGGGTATGTTCTGTGCCCTATAGGGTATTGGATACCCTATACCACAGAACATATCAAATTTAGGGTATGTTCTGTGCCCTATACTAAGTATCGATATATTTTCCACATCCCTACAGTGTTCTTCATTAAAAAAATTCGTAAAACTTAATATTGCTACCACTTTTGTGGTTCGATGGATAAATTCGACAGCGTTTTTATTATCATTGAATATTTTGTCCTTACATTTTCAATTAAAAATGTCAAAAATATAAAAATAACCACATTTTACATCAAGCACTATTCCCATAAAAGAACTAATTTTTCTCGTTTCCTATATTAGAACTACTTTTTGTAATATTTTTTTTTATACTATTTATGTGAAGATTATTTTTAATTTTGATCTACAACCACTCTGCTTCTTCTAAGGGACCTAAGGGTCCGTGTTTGTTATATAATTAGTAGGTACTTACTTTGAAAAAATTTTTGACATTTTTTAAAAACCATTGAATGAAAGATAAGAAGAATAGTGTCATTTTACTTTTAAGCAGTCGATTATAGTGATCGTAGCCCAAACGTTACAAGTCTATATCAAATCGATTGGACGATATCGTGTTTAGAAAAATTGGATATAATAATAATAAAAAAACAAACTTTATAATTGCCTTGGGAATTTTTAATATATTTTAATAAGCCTTAAACAGTATAAATTAGGAAATTGTGAGATATTTTATCATTGATAAATATTTGAAATGACAACACCACCACAGGCATTAGTCAACAGAAACAAAAAACATTTCTTAGGTGTCCCTGCTCCACTTGGATATGTGGCTGGTGTTGGTAGAGGGTGAGTGAAATGTAATAAAACGACTTCATTCCAATAAATCCAATTTATTCCAGAGCAACTGGTTTTACAACTCGATCGGATATCGGACCTGCTCGAGATGCCAATGATGTTTCGTAAGTGCAAATTTAAAGCTCATTTAATATAATTTTAACTTTTGCTTATTACAGAGATGATCGTCATGCTCCACCAGCTGCTAAAAGAATAAAAAAGAAAGATGAAGAAGAGGAAAAAGAAGTATGTTTACGTTATGTTATTAGATATGCTTCATAATCTTATTTTGATATAAGGTAAGCTAACATTAATTCTTCTTTAGGAGGAAGAGGACTTGAATGACTCAAACTATGATGAATTCAGTGGTTATGGGGGATCACTCTTCTCTAAAGACCCATATGACAAAGATGATGCTGAAGCCGATGCTATATATGAAGCTATTGATAAAAGAATGGATGAAAAACGTAAAGAATATAGAGAAAAACGTTTAAGAGAAGAATTAGAAAGATATCGTCAAGAAAGGCAAGTTAATTCCAAGTGTGAAAACTTTTCTTGTTGAAACAGCCTGATTTGTAAAAATTGTAAATTTTACTTTCAGCTGCTAAAATTGGTCTGTATAATATAAAACTGAATACAGTACCTCTAATATTGTCACATCTACTTATGTAAAAGATTGTATCATTCAGAAAAACTTGAATAACTTTTGTACACCTTCTGAAAAAAGATTGTGTTTACTGAGCTGATTTAAAATTATGTATTGTTGTTATAGGCCTAAAATTCAACAACAGTTTTCTGATCTTAAAAGGGAACTTGTTGAAGTATCTGAGGAAGAATGGAAAAATATTCCAGATGTTGGTGATGCAAGGAACAAAACCCAGAGAAATCCCAAAGCAGAAAAGTATACACCACTTCCTGATAGTGTCCTCTCAAGAAATTTAGGTGGGGAAGCAACAAACAGTTTGGACCCAAGCTCAGGCTTAGCTAGTATGGTTCCAGGAGTATCTACACCAGGTACTTTTAAAGCTCCCTTATACAAATAAAAATTCAATAAATCAATTAATTGCAATGTCAGTTTCTTTTAGGAATGTTGACACCAACTGGAGATATGGACTTGAGGAGGATTGGTCAGGCAAGAAATACTCTTATGAATGTAAAATTATCTCAGGCAAGTATATTGTATTATACAATCATTGACTGTAGTGCATTCACTTCAACAAAATATGAACAATTTGATTATACAAATACAAAATGGAAATATTTCACAATTAAAATAACTAAAATTTTGGTATAATGTATAATAATTAATAATATTAATTGATAGAGAGAAAAAACCTTTATTGAATGAATATTTATGTGGATGTTAACCTAGGTTTCCCTGCTCTATGTTCTTTATAAAAGAGAAAATAATATATTCTATTCTGTATAATAGTAACGAAGAATGTTTAATTGATAGAGCGAGAAAACCTTTATTGAATGAATATTTATATGGATGTCAACATAGGTTTTCCTGCTCTATGTTCTTTATAAAAGAGAAGATAATATATTCTAGTCTGTATAATAGTAACTAAGAATGTTTGGGTGATTAGAGTAAAGGTAATAATAGTTATTTGAATAATGATTTTGCTGTTAATTTTCTTTTGTGTCTGTGATGAAGGAAGTTTTGTGTAGTAATGGTTGTATCAGGTTGAGGTTGTACTGTTGATATATTCATACTTTAATTCATTTTCTGGCATCTATCGCAAATTGGTTCAATATTAGTCATTTCATACAAGGAATGATGATGTTCCAAGGAACCGATGGGCTTGCTGTTATTGCTCTATGATAAGCAGCTTTGATCATTTTAAAACTTGTTTTATTTCATTGCCAAAGATTTAATGCACATACTCTAACAGGGGTCTATAGATCATTGCAGGTTGTACTTGTTCTAATACTATGGTCTGTGTATATTAATGCTATAACATGATTGGCTCTACTGACTGTTACTTGTTTTGCTGCTTTGATGTGCATTTTGATGTTCAGTTTGACATTGATTGACAGCCCCAGGTATCTGCAGTTTGGTGATGGTTACACTAGAGCTTTTACAGGGAATATAAAAACATTTACTTCATTTCGAAGCATTTCAATTAATGCTAAGTGATTATCCATTCAGTTGTTATCAACTTTCTTGTGCTAAAGTTGGACTTACTGTTTAATGCCGATTACAAATGTTCCAAGAACATGGTGGAATTGCACCAGCACCACTAAGTTGAAAGCTAAGTGATGGGGACCCTATACCGTTCAGGTACTGAGCTTCATGAGGCGGTAGCATATTAATTGCTTTTATGATGAAAGAGCATGAATTTGAATTTTGAGTTCTTGTTTTGAAAGAAATTCAGTAAAGTGTGTTTTTTTGGTTCTCATCAGGAGTAATTTCAGCAGATGTGTCAGGCAATTGAAGTGATTTAGCGTGAGACACACTTTCCATCCTTTTTTTTATTTCAATGATTATAGCTTCTGCAGAGTGATATCAGTGGGTGAATTGTTGATATTCTCTGCTTGAGCCAAATTGGATTTTTGGAATATCTTAGCCGATTCAGTTCATCAATCTTTACATTATTTTTGCCAGTCATTGAGAGTGATAGCTCTGTTTTCAGGTTTTTCAGTTTTTTTTTTCGGCTTAAGGTATTGAGATGAGCAATTATTTTTTTTAAATCGTTTAGAAATAAGAGGTCTGGATACAGAAGTCATTTATTCTGACTATTCAAGATGTACCGGAATTTGCAATTTTTTCAAGATATTTCTTGGAATGTTGCCATATCCTGAAGAAGTTTTTTTTCATGGTTTAGTGCCTTGAAATACATATTCTACTGTTGGTAAAATATCGTTTCCACTTTTAAATACGGGAAAAACTTTCTTGTACCAGTTCCCAATTTATTAAAATCTGATCTTCACTTTATCTAAAAACCTTTTGAAATGTGAAGAAAAGCTATTTGCAGTCACTTGCTCTGCTGTGTAATAATAATAATTGTTAATATATATTACCATAATTTATTTTTCTTATGCTGCACTCGTAATTTACTATTATATAATATTATTTTATTATTTTTATTATTGACTAAAAGTATAGAATATCTATGTAAGGATGTTTTCATTACATTCTGTATATTATTTAACTGACCAAAATCTGATGATTACTTTTTATTAGAATATTTTGTTTTATTTCTCTGAATTCCTTGAATACTAAACCATTTGAATTGATTTTTATTGTGTTCTAATTAATATTCTTCCTGGTGCTTAGGTTTCTGATTCAGTAACTGGGCAAACTGTAGTTGATCCTAAAGGTTACTTAACTGATTTGCAATCTATGATACCAACATATGGTGGAGATATAAATGATATTAAAAAAGCCAGACTTTTGCTGAAATCTGTAAGAGAAACAAACCCTAATCATCCACCCTCTTGGATAGCCAGCGCTCGCCTGGAAGAAGTTACAGGAAAAGCACAAGCGGCTAGAAATCTGATAATGAAAGGATGTGAAGTGAATCCCCTCAGTGAAGATTTATGGTTAGAAGCAGCCAGACTTAATCCTCCTGATACTTCAAAGGCTGTAATTGCCCAAGCTGCAAGACATATTCCTACATCTGTAAGTTTTGTGCTTCAAGACAAATTTAAGGAAAATAATAAACTAAGGTGTCATTTTGGACAGAATGCCATGAATAATTTATGAAAATTTGAGTTATATATGATGAAGTGTTTTGAAATTAGTTTCTATTAAAAATAATCAAAACTATTTTTTTGATATAAATTCTATTTTAACAATCTCAGTTGAACTCCACATTTCACTTGTCTGTATAATTTAAATTAATCTATCAAATTGAATTCTATAGTAATGGCAAATTTAATGAACTAAATGCTCTGCATGTTTAATGATATTTAGACATTATTTTTAATTCCTCTTATAACATTCAATTATTTACTTCCATTTATTATTGATTATTTACTGATTAGTGTTTCAATGTTGATTAGATTTTTTCAATGAAAAACATAACATTCTATTTATTATTTTTCCTTTATTTCAGCAACACAAAATTGGATTTTGTGTTGCTTGATGGTTCTATATGAATCTTGTATTCACAATAAAGATTCAACATATTCTATTGAATTATGAAACTAATTTGATAATGCTAATTGTATATTAATTTCCAGATCTGTTTTGTGATTAATTATCAAGAAATGAAACTTATTTCATATTTTTCAAAAATGAACCAGTAAATTGAATTATTTATAAAGCAGTTACTTTCTATCATTCTAGAAAACATCCTCAAATAGTTTTTTAGATTTATACCATATCTAAACCTTTTTAACTGCTGAAGGATTACAACTCAGTTTTTTCTCTGATTTCACATTTATTTCCAATCTGTTTAATTTACTTGTTTAATTCATAGGTGAGAATTTGGATAAAAGCTGCTGATTTAGAAGAAGAAACAAAATCAAAGCGTAGAGTATTTAGAAAAGCTTTAGAACACATTCCTAACTCTGTAAGACTGTGGAAAGCTGCAGTGGAATTAGAAAACCCAGAAGATGCTAGGATTCTGTTATCTAGAGCTGTAGAATGTTGTCCTACTGCAGTTGAGTTATGGTTAGCTCTAGCTAGACTTGAAACATACGAGAATGCTAGAAAAGTACTCAATAAGGCCAGAGAAAATATTCCCACTGACAAGCAGATATGGACTACAGCTGCAAAATTAGAAGAAGCTCATGGTAAAATATTTTTGCAGAATGTGTATCTTCAAACTGTAATCTCTTTTCGTTTTAGGTAATGTTGCAATGGTGGACAAAATTATTGAAAGGGCCATATCATCTCTGAGTGCCAATGGAGTGGAAATTAATAGAGAGCACTGGTTCAAAGAAGCTATTGAAAGTGAAAAGGGTGGCCACATCCATTGTTGTCGAGCTATAATTAAGAATATCATAACACATGGTGTTGAGCCAGAAGACCAGAAACATACCTGGGTGGAAGATGCAGACATTGTGAGTTCAACTATTTACTTTTGATGTTCTACAATGACGCAATTATCTTTTGCATCCTCAGTATATTCTCCTCAATAAGTCATTCTGGTATGCATATCTGACTTCAGCGTTTAGTAATCTGCAGGAACGATTGGTCATTTGACGTTTTAATAGCTTTTAGTGACCCTTGCGCCTCTGTCGTGTATCATCCTTGAATCGAAGGAATATTTTTCATTCTTGTGGAATACTATGAATGATATTCATTTAGATCAGATGCGACTCTGGAGTTCCGTTGTTGTGTTTTTTCGCCCTTTTAACATTCAAAAATTCTAATAGTATCCATGATCTCCTTTAATTGGGGTTCAGGAATATCATGACTGATATTTCGTACTTTGCACCGCTCTAAATAACTTTCTCTGAATGTTTTGTATTTTGGAATACATATTAATATTCAACATTGTGGAATGTCTCTTGGGTATTTGACATTCTTGAATGCTATGGTTAACTTTCACTTGGCATTACAGAATAACATAACTTTTCTTTCGAAATTGCAGTCATTTACTTTATATTATTCTCGAATTAATTTATATCAATTCTGTTCAGAATATAATGTTCTATTCAGAATAGGTTTACAACAGTGTCAACTTTGATGTGAATGCGCAATATATAATTTTCATAAATAATTATTGAAAATTTCTCTAAGACTTGTATGTTTTTATTTGGAGATAGTTATGTATTTTTATTGTCACTAGTGTACAAATCAAGGAGCTTACGAATGTGCTCGAGCAGTTTACAACTATGCCCTCGCTGCTTTACCGGGTAAAAAATCAATTTGGCTCCGTGCTGCTTACCTAGAGAAAAACAATGGCACCAGGGAATCTTTGGAAGCCTTATTACAGAGAGCAGTAGCTCACTGTCCTAAAAGTGAGGTGAGGAAAAATGAATGATTTCTTAACAATAGGAATTGGTGGGGACTGTTTTTTATTTATTCTAGGTATTATGGCTGATGGGGGCTAAAAGTAAATGGTTAGCTGGCGACGTACCAGCTGCTAGAGGGATTTTGTCTCTCGCTTTTCAAGCTAATCCCAATAGCGAAGAAATTTGGTTAGCCGCTGTTAAATTGGAGTCTGAAAACCATGAATATGAGAGAGCTCGAAAACTTTTAGCTAAAGCAAGAGGTAAGATTTTATGGTCATGGAATATTAATAATAAATTGTCTACTTTATTCATAAAATGAGTTTTTGTGTGAAACTTTTTCCTTTTCAAAAAAGTCTTCATCAAACTTTATGGAAAATGATAATTATACGAAATCAGACAGTTTATATAACTTTAGATCATCAATTTAACAATAATGCACTTATTTATTATTTTAGAAATTATTTGCTTGAGGACATCAGTTTACTAAATTGATGGGTGTTGGTTTCAGTAGTTTTTTATTTGAATTTTTGTCATTTAAAATGTCAAAAGAATAAAAATTTCCATTCTGCGATTTATTTTCAAATAAATCTTAACCTTTTTTCAGCATATTTTTTCAAATACATAGTTGTTATCATCACAGGATTGGTCTCAACAGGCCAAACCTATGACTAATATTGTATTACATTCTTTTTACTTTTGCGTTTGAATAATGTAATATAATCTAACGAAAACACTGCATTTGCTGATATAACAGAATGTATGTTTATTAAATAAATTTTCATGAAAGTAAAGATAAATTTGGATTTACAACAATAGGTTGTTATTATTCTATTATTGAAAACGTCGATAGATTTGTTATTTCGAATAATTTCTCAGGTTCTGCACCTACACCAAGAGTGTTAATGAAGAGTGCTAAGCTTGAATGGTCTTTGAACGACACATCTGCTGCTCTGAGACTTCTCGATGAAGCTCTGAAAACGTTTCCGAACTTCCCGAAACTTTGGATGATGGTTGGACAAATTCATGAACAACTTGATGAGTGTCATAAGGCGTTTGATGCTTACAACTCAGGTGTAAGTATAGTTAGGTCAAAACATCTAATATAATATATGTTGGAATGCTATAGAAGCGGAAGTCTTTATATCGAAAAATCTCTTCATGGAGTTAGAATAGCAATATGAATTAATATCTTAACTTGAGCCAGACTGACTTCATTAAGCACAGGTTGATAATGACAAAATGAACAGGTAACATAATATGTTGACATTCAACTTATGTGTGAAAGTTAAATGAATGTGTCGCTATGCATTGTGAGGTGCATAACATTCTGAATTGATCTCTTTGTTCATGAAACGAGATTCATGTTTTATATTTGTTGTCTCAATATCAGTTTCCACTGCAGGTGACTTTTTTCTGCATAGTATATCGCATACCTAACAACTTAGTTCACTTGTGGATCATCTATTCAAGCTAGCACGTTAGTTTCTATTTACAAAAAAAAAATATTACAAACATAAATGTAGACATGTCCCTGTTAATAATATTTTGTAAACGAGAATATTTCTTATATTAAAGTTAGCTCTGATTATAACGTTTACCTTCAACTTTAAATTCACATTTGTGTGAAATATTTCCCTAGTTATCTGTATTAACTGTGTGAATTTTAGACCTGAAAAATATTGAATGTCTAGTGATCAGAACTTAACACGGACGCTCAGGAAGAGAGGGACTGAATCCAAGATATTTTTTTTTTGGAAACTCTGATTAGTATCTCTGTATTTGTTGTTTAGAGTTTGAGATACAATCAGGTGCTATTGCACCTTATTGTATTCCCAATACAGTACCCATCGAACAACTACCAAGAAAAAAGTGGAAATAAAACCCACACCCAAATTATTTCAATATATTTTTTTTAACATGCTAATGGTAACATGTTCTGAATAGATAATTCATATGTAATAATTTGAAGTAAGTTCACTTAATCCAATATGGAGATAATATTTAATTATCAATAAAATTTTATGCCATATTTTATATTCATACCATCAATTCAAATTTAAATTAAATTTGTTAATTAATAAAATCAAAATTAAATTTCAAATTAAAATATCAATTTATTATCTTTTACAGATAAAGAAATGCCCAGATTCCATTGCACTGTGGTTGTTGTTATCAAGGTTAGAAGAGAAAAGAGGATTACTCATTAAAGCGCGATCTGTTCTGGAAAGAGCCAGACTGAAGAATCCAAAAAAGGATATTCTTTGGTTGGAAGCAATAAGAGTCGAGTTGAGGTCAAATCTAAAGGACATAGCGAATTCGATGATGGCAAAAGCACTACAAGAATGTCCAACTTCTGGACATTTATGGGCGGAAGCTATCTTCATGGAAGCGAGACCTCAAAGAAAAACGAAATCCGTACGTAAATAATAATTATGCAATATTTTAGGATTCTTTTTATGCTAAAACTTTCTAAACTGATATATTTTTACTAAAAAGTCATTTTCGTGATTTTGTTCATGTATTGCGTTATTGTTCTCCTTAATTTTTTAAGTTTCAGGTAGATTGTCAAAAAAAAATTTTTATTAGATAGGTTGTTAAAATACAGAACACTATTTCAACTCATATTGTTACTTTTCAAATTCGATTTTGTAAATGCGTTATTTATATAAATCTAGGCTATGTTATTATGAATTACTTCATTTAGAAAATCTTATGAAATTTTTTTTTGCATTTTAGTGTTTTTAGCATGTAATTTTTGGAACTTTTGAATATGGTACTTACTTGGTACAAATCCGTTATAACAATAGGATAATTCAAACACTTGAATTTGATTTACAGAATCAAATTCAAGTGTTTGAATTAGCCTATACTTTGAACTTTAGGAATTTCTAAACTTCTGAAATCTAGGATTTAGTGCTGTGCTAATTTACAACAGTAAATCTGTGGAATCCTGATCTTAATATTGATATTTTATAGGTGGATGCTTTGAAGAAATGTGAGCATGACCCATTTGTTCTTTTAGCAGTGAGCAAATTGTTCTGGACTGAAAGGAAATTGAACAAATGTCGAGAGTGGTTTCAGAGAACTTTGAAAATTGAACCAGATCTAGGCGATGCTTGGGCTTATTGGTACAGATTTGAACAGCTTCATGGTACAAAAGAACAACAGCATGAAGTGAAACAGAGGTGTCTTAATGCAGAACCACATCATGGCGAATTGTGGTGTTCAGTTTCAAAAGATATTAAGAATGTTAGACTGAATAATGAGCAACTTCTGGAGGCTGTTGCCAAAGCAGTTCCAATTCCAGTTTGAAATCTAATTTAAGTGAATAGCAAAAATGGCTATTTAAGTAGCAAAAATGGCTATTTAAGGAATAAAAAGTTTTTGACATTTTGAAAATTAGCTATTGTTGTTAAATGAGTATTCCAACATTTTCATATTCATGTAAAGTTATGTATGATATTTTCATAAATATAAATAAGAAACTATACTCTGATATACTTCTTTACAGAATTAGGGGAGTTTTATTTAGAACTCTTCATAAATAGAGCGTGAAGATTCCAATTGAACTTTAATCTATAAATATTATATCAAATTAATAATTGATGTGGCCAATACTTGATGTAAATCGATAAACATAATAAAACAATTGTTAAACTGATTTACACATATATTAAAAAGAATACTGCATGACGTACGTTTCGATTGTTTTTTTTTTCTTGAAAAAAAACGCATTCTGTCTGCACGTAGCATTTGAAAAAGATTAATCTCATCGAAACGTACGTCATGCAGTATTCTTTTTAATATATGTATAAATCAGTTTAACAATTGTTTTATTATTAATATTATATCAATTATTTATAATTATAGTTTTGACTAATAGGACTGATTATAAAATCTGAAAGATTTTTTTGATGAAACAATGAATTTTTTGGTTTCAAATATCTGTCTAAAAAAAAGGAATACATCATATTTGAGCTGTTAACCCATTTTTAAGGGTTAAATACAAAATTATTTTCAATTATATGATACATTTAGCAATATTGCAGTCCTGTGTGAAAAGTCAATTGGCATTATTAATAAAAATCAAATTATTTATTTGAAATGTTTTATTTGAAAAAAGATTGCTTTTTTTTAATAACATGTCAAGTAAATAATGCAGTCATTATATCTTAAATATTACATATCTTTATTTAAATATTGGTTGAAAGTTAATCAACAATATTCAAACTATAAAATTTCAATATAACACAATATCGAGTATTAATATTTATAAATCGTGAAATTCAGTCCTTTTGATTTTGCCTTTATCATTTCTAATTACACATAGAATTGAAAAATGTAATTCATGGAATAAATGTTGTGTACACAACATTAAGAAAGGCACTTGTCTATTATCACAATTTTAATTGAGTTTAACAAAAGTATGCAACTTTCAAATTGCAAACTAAGTTAAAATAGAAATAAATAAAATAAATATAAATCCTTTTGTATGACAGTCACTTAAATTGAAAGAAATTTTCATATATACATTGAGAGTATATAACGAAGATTAAAACTAAAATATTCTACATGAATGTTCAAATCATCCATTGGTATGATGCTATATACAGTATAAAAAAGGGAGATCTGTATAAAATTATGTTATAAACATTCAGTTTGGGAATCCTCAAAGGTTAAAGATATCCTCCACAATATATTTTGATATAAATGCCACTTTTTATGTTTGAAAAGTGAAGAAACATAAAACTCACTGGGAAAGACATGGCCAAAACATGACAAAATATAATTTTACATCACTTTTAGAGTTTAAAATAAGATCCAACCCGCAGTACTACAGTGAGTGGGCAAGCTCTTGTAAAACTCAGAAATAGTTATACAAAAATCACCTATTTTAAAATACTAAGTGATTTCCAATTTCAATAGAGTCGATCTTTTTATTTTTCAATCTTAAATGTATTAATTATTTACAATGAATACATTGAAAAAATATGCCTAAAATTGAATTTTTACAATTTAAAATTTCTGATATTTCTGAATCTTTCTGATATTTCATGTATTAAAATATAAAGATTTATCATTTGATTTGAATATGTATAGAATTATTATACATAGTACAATTACTTAATTCACAATTTCTTCCTTAAATTTTTCTGGAATACCTTTTTTTTGTGCACATTCCCATTTCCCCGTTACTTTCTTCAAACAATTTATTAGAATCACTTCTTAAAGGTTCACATTCCTCAGGAGTTCCACAATTCTTACAATAATCCCTGGATCCCTTATATTTACCATCATTGTCTTTTTTGAACTTTTTATTTTCTTTTGTCTTCAAAACTTTACTTTTCAAAAACTTACTATCTACTTTGTCACTTTTATCTAATTCATCTATCTCTATATCCTGTATACTAGTTTGAACAGCTACATCTGTAGAAGTTCTAGAAGTCCGTGACTGTCTACTCGATCTATTCACTTTTTCACCACCAGAAGCTGCCGAGTTAAGTGAACTCTGCACCAAATTTTTTATTTCAGGACAAGAAGAACTAACACTATCTGAAACAGAACACCCAGAATTTGATGTATATTTAGTTTGCGTTGATCTTCTACTTAGAAGTGAAAGATCATCAATTCTTAGTTGTTTCTTTTCCTGTCCAAAGTCTTTATTTAAAAATTCCTCTTCAGACATGGATGTAGAAGATATATCACCAATTTGTTGTCGCAGAGACTGAATCATCAACTGATCGTTCAAATCTAAATTGTTGGTTTTACTTAACACCATATTTATTTTACTTTCGGAAATAGTTACAGAAACATTTTCCTCTTCGCTACCGCTTTTAGCTTTTCGACTATAGGGTCTCACCAACTTCCCATTATTCAATAAATCTGTGAAATGTTGTCCATCTAATCCTGCATTTGCTGTTCTTCTGCTTAAATTGGGTCTGATACTCTTTCTATTTTCTTTATATGTAAGAGCGTTGATTAGTTCTAAATGCGAGTCTAGGCTAGTGTGGCTACCGCGGTTTGAGTACCTACTTGATCGTCTAGAGTGTCTACTCCTCGACTTCCTCGAGTGCCTTTTCGATTTTCTGTAACTATTGCCGTTTCTCACTTTTTTCACTGCTTTCAACTCAGCAATTTGTACCGAAAGTTGACTATCTCCTGAATTACACCGGCTTTCTATGCTAACATGTCTCAGACTAAGACTTACTTCTGAGTCTGGCTGATTTGGTACAGCACCTCTTCGGTAGATAAGCTTTCGCAAGTTTTCAACCCAAGATGTGCTAAGTTCATTGCTGGATGCACTATTTGGATCAAAATCTAACCCCACAGGGTCTGTATAGTTCTGATCTTCTATTGAGATTTTACCTCCTTGGTAGTATTCTTTTCTTTTCGCGAAAGCATTTGCTATCACTTTATGCTTTTGATGCTTCAGTGGTACATCCACTTCCCAGTGAAATTTTCTGAAACCAAAAATATCTAAATTAATTTTGGAACTATATATATTTATTGTTAGTAGTATGAGCCTAAGATGGTCCTAAAGTGACCTATCCCTTATTTAAGAGTCTATCTAATTTATACAAAAATATACACTTTACATACTTCCTAATATATCTTTCCCATGCATGAACTGTAGCTTCACACCAAACCCAAGAGGCCATTGATATTCCTACTCCAAAAGCTGCCAGGAGTTGTAATTGAAGCATGGCAACACTAGGTCGATTGACTTGTTTACAATGCGAATAATCAGAGCTGAAGCTTGTTAGTTTGCACCTGTAATTTTCAAAAGAATATTTCTAAACACTATCCCAACAGAACCCAAAATTCTTTTAATAGAACGCGAAATAAGAGGTGATATAAAAAATAATTGATATACGTCAAATTGAAAAATTTTACGACACCTAATAAAAATCTTGATATTTTATATATCATTATAACATGAATTAAAAAAATTGTATTATAAATATTTAAGCTAAAAAAGTTCAACACTTACAAGATATAGGTGCTTAGACTCTCTGTCCATTCATCTTGATGTGTGTATAGATAGCTGTGATAAAAAATAGTTATAATACAAAACAGCAACATTAATGTAGCAAAAATCGTCATTCGCACTATAGTAGATTTTATTTTACTGTTAGAATGTTCCGAAATCACTTCTTGGCTTTCATTTCTTATTTTAATCAAAAGAAGAAGACCTGAAAAAATTCGAATGAATAAAAAGTTGAAATTACACTATCTGTTTAATATATAATTTCAAATTTACCTCTAACTATAATATAGCCTCCTATAACCAAAGCTATTGTACAAGGAGCTAAGAGAAGACCTATCCTAGCAGTTTTACTCAAAAATCCCACAAAACATATTCCAGTAACATAATCCGCATCTATTTCTCCAATTGCCATAGTGGTTATTGTTAAAATTAAAGGCAAGCTCCAAGCTACCAAATGAAAATAAGCTCTCTTCTTATGAATTCTTTCCTGGGTTTTACCTAAAAATTTGAAAATACATTGAAACAGAGCTTTAAATTTGCAAACTGTTGTACTCCCATTTCCTAACAATCCATTTGAGAAACACATAACATATTCAATTTTCACTATTTTTTCATGATTATAATTTATTGTATTTTTAATGTAATGTGCTCTTTTAAAACCCCTAACAGCATATTGTATTCACATAATTTATTTTTGAAACTTTCTTATTTGGTTCCCATCATTTTCTAATTTTATTTTTATTTCCAGTTCCAATTTAGATGTTTTCAGTTAACAAAATTTTTGCTAACTTTTGTAAAATGTCTTCAACTTATATCACTTTTTCAACATGTTAAATAAAACTTGTTTTTGAAACAAAAAAGCTTGTGATGCTGTCTAGTCAGGATTATAAGATAATTACCTAAAGCCTGGAGTGATTTCTTGTGCCAGGAGTAGCTAAAAATTACGAACCAAACCATTCCTGCCATTGTAAAATAATATATCATAACAAAAACCATGACGCAAGACAAATTCTCATTTGCACTAGGCTCAGATTTTCTCAAAGTTCCATCTCGTTTGCAAACAATATCTTCACGAGTTTCTGGGCTTAGAAATTGAATCAACCAACCCATGTAAGATATGAAAAAACAAACATTTATATAGAATATGGCAAGTGCTGGATACTTATTGGCAGCACTCCAGTCTATAAGGAAAGTAATTATGGTAAAAAGATTACAAATAACGCATATGAAAGCACAATAACCAATAAGTTTGTGAATTTGGTGATGCTCTGTTTCAGTATACAGAGAGTCCTTGCATTTTAAACCACAACCTTCAATACCTGAAAATAAAACGGAAACTGTATTCAAAGTTATGAATATATGTTTATCATTCAATTATTTTCTTTCTTGTCAGTTATAAGAAACTAAGTTTCTACATTTAACAATGTGGAGCTATATTTTTTAATGATACTAGTCATCTATCTGCAAATTAAATAGATCAATAGTTATGACAAACTTATTAATATTAAACATATTCTGAAAGAAAACATTTACTGATATTTATGAACTAAACGAATAATAAAAATAAGCTGTAATAGCTCTATATCAATTAGCTATCAAGCAAATCTACCTCCTAGTTACAATTGTTTGGTTTCACATATTATTTAGTTATAGCTACGTAAGCTGAGTTTAGTTTAGTTAATAACATCGTAGATACGTTCTTATTAATATTGCAGTAATTCCATTAATGGTAGAGTGAAGAAGCACAGTGAACTAAGTAACTTTCAATTGATTTATGGTACGCTTTACCTAGTAGATGCTAGAGGCAACCAACCAAAGTGTAGGTATCCTCTTCCTTTATGGCGCTAAGCGCAAGAATGAACTTGGTTCTCTATAGTTTACCAATGAATTAATGAGGTTCTTTACAGAATACAATCATTGATTCATTTTTTTTTCATTATGGTGCTTAGTTCACTATGCTTCAACACTGACCATATATGAACTTTAGAAATTTTTTATAAATTTATAAAAAATTTCATGTATTATAAATTTTGACAAATTTACCTGAGTAATACCATTCTTGTTTGTCTGTTTTTATCAAAGGATCCATACAATAACCAGTGGTATTAAACTTCATGACATGAACATCGTTCTTACATTTGGATGGAAATAGCATGTCATTGTTGCAATTCAAAATTTCTGGGAAAACAGGAGTTTTTAGAAACATTTTACAATGCTCCATGGTAATTTCACACATTTCTCTAGATGGCAAATTTACAACATCCTTGGTACAATTAGGCATGTATAAGGCACAAAGAAACGGTTGAATAACAGCCCAACATTTAGGAACATATCTCAAATAGTGATATAATAAAAGCAACTGTTCTTGTACCTTTTCTTGAGTTTCCAAGTCTGTCAAATTAAGGGTTGTTGACCTATAAGGTAATTTGGCCCCAAGACAGGTAGTATAATTCAATGGTTCACATTTAGCTGGCCTTGTACAGTAATTTAAAGGCATATCATATGGTGAGTCCGAAAATCTATCAGTTTTTGTAATTTTTGGCTCCTTATGTCTAATGTAAGTTATCGTACCTGTAGCTGCATTATTTTGAGAAAGA
This sequence comes from Henosepilachna vigintioctopunctata, assembly GCA_030704895.1. Taxonomy (NCBI): domain Eukaryota; kingdom Metazoa; phylum Arthropoda; class Insecta; order Coleoptera; family Coccinellidae; genus Henosepilachna; species Henosepilachna vigintioctopunctata. Next base: position 2,866,006 of record JARQZJ010000095.1, on the reverse strand, counting down.
AGCGATTCTGCTTTAGAACCTAATGAGCGTTTAGTGAATTTACTACGTATATCGAAACTATACTTTGGAGTTTTTAGGAACAATCCAGTACTGATAAGGTGTAGATAGAAAAGCAACATGTAAATAGTATTCATTTTCAAAATGCTATTGAAAAATTATACTTTATTTCTTAACAGCCCTCTGTTTCAGAAATATGTTCAACTTCACAAAGATGAAACATTTACCTGTAAAATAAATTTTGAATAACTCAAAAAAAAACAATGTGTTACAAAGTTTGATTTGCTTCATCGGCAGTGTATTTTACGTAGTATTTTCTTGAGATAATCGTATTTCGATGAAAAGAGAATAACTGACAAACGTTAATCAAAAATCAAAACACGTACATGCTCTAATACTATACAGAGGACGAACTACATAGTAGTGTGTAAGAGTAAGTGAGAAAAGTTAACAATTCGTCCAATAAAGGACCACCCACTGTGAAAAGAGAGAGAATAAAAACAAATCAAAATCGGCTCCGCTTTCTCTGCGCACAAGATTTGTTTTGAAAAGAATCACCCACGCTACAACAAAGAAGGAGAATATTGTATATCCGTTTCTCTTATTTGATTGCACGTGCAGTCAACTAGACCTTAGTCAACGTTGCCAATGTTGCAGCTGAGGCTCATTTTTTTGAAAAATATTTGTACATTTGTTTTTACAATTGTAGAGTATAATTCAATTATAGATTTATGTACGCTGTTTTCCATTTCAAATATTATTTCCAGGTTACTCATGTTAGAAAAATAATTTTCTGATTCAAAAAAACGAATTCAGAAAACATTTGAGCTTATATTGTAATTTTAATTTAATTACTCTATCATACTATTGTAATGCTTTGTTGGTTATGCTAAACGGCCATTGAATAGGTATATTAAATTTAATTGGAAACCAATTGGTACCTGTGAAAGTGTATCGTTATCTAGGATCTTGTTTAATGACGACAAAAACATATTTCATGGGGAGATCGTGCAACAGAAGTGATATTCAATTTTTTATTTCCATTCTATACATTTTTAAATACTTAAAGAAACTATATTATTGACTGAGATTGAATTCTCGCTTAACTCTTGGTGGAACATAATTAAATATTAAATTAAACTAAATTATTGGCTTAATGCTTCACGATTATATTTAACGTCAACATGTTTCGAGCATGAGCTCATTTTCAAGACTAAACTACCTTATTGTAGTTTAGTCTTGAAAATGAGCTCACCGTCGAAACATGTTGACTAATTGATGTTAAATATAATCGCGAAACATTAAGCCAAGAGTTTAGTTTAATTTAATATTTAATAAATCGTATTATTCTTTTAATGCTAATTGTTTCTTTATTGTATTCATATTTTTAAAGCAGATTCCCATTTACATACGCAGTTTGAACTAATTTAGTGGTACATTATGATAATTTTGTTGCAGCAATGCATTTACATATTTGTCTGTGGCAACACCGATGAAACTAGAAAATATAGTATTGTTGTTAGTAAAACATAACCTTTCTTTATTATCGGCACAGGAATTTATTTTATGCAAACTTTCAATATTTAGTATTTACCACACCAAATTATTATGATTTTACCAAATATCCTACTTTTTTCATTCTCTATTATTTTGATTGATGGTACTCTTACTCCCAAATCAAAATATAAAAAACAAACTACGGAGAAGCCATCGATAAAGAAGCATGTGAAAAATCTGAACCCACTGAAGGGTCCTCAAAATCAAACTGTATTTCAAAGAAATTTAGTTAGCGATAATATCCAGAGATCTATAGATGTTCTAAATAACCATCAAGCTTTTTTTCGAGAGACTGATGAATATTCCTTCGATGGAATAGTATTAGGTTATATTACACCGGTAATTTTCAATTTTCTGGCAATGATTCTATTTGAATTCTATTTTTTCATATAGCTAATTTTTTACTTTAGTGGAACAATCATGGTTATGATATAGCAAAAATATTTGGGAATAAGTTCACTCATATAAGCCCAGTTTGGCTTCAAATAAAAAGAAATGATGCCTTGAAATATGAATTGAGTGGTACTCATGACATTGATAATGACTGGATGGTTACAGTGAAAAATGCTGGAAGAGAGAGACAATTGAAAAGTATAACTCTATTTATTTAAAATCAATTGTGTTATGGTACCCAAATTCATTATAATATTTTATTAAGAAACATTTTAGTTGTCCCCAGAATACTATTTGAAGGATGGTCTGGAGAAGATTTCTTACAGTTATTTACAAAAGAGGAAGAGTCCAAAGCATTGTTAAATGTTCTTGTTGAATCTTGTGTAAAATGGCACTTTGATGGATATGTTATAGAACTTTGGTCTCTGTTGGCCACAAGAATTCAGTATGATTTTCTAATAAAATTTATCAAAAGTGTTGGTATGTAAAATTTTATATCAAGTTGATTCTAATCTATTTCTTTCATCTGTGTTCGATGAGTCACAAATTTGTAAACGTTCTTTATATTATAATGGAATTAAGTATTCATGAAGTTTATTTAAAAATAATAGTGGGATTAAAAGTAACTAGGGATAAAAGTTGATTAAAAATGATGATAAATTTTTTGAGATTGTCAGAAAACAGTTGATTTTTAGGTGATCACTTAGCATTGCAAAGCTTGGATACAATTTTAGTAGTACCCCCTAAGAAAGGTAAAGAATTTACTTTCAATGGGAAACACTTTGATGAATTGTATGATCATGTCACTGCATTTTCTTTGATGACTTATGACTTTTCTTCCATATACAGACCTGGTAAGCAATATAAAATGTGCTAATTTATTCCATGAACATTAAAATGAAGTCTTTTAGGGCCTAATGCTCCCTTAATATGGATGAAAGATTGTGTAACACAACTTACCACAAATTTGGAGAAAAGATCAAAAATTTTAATGGGGCTGAACTTTTATGGAAATAATTATGTTGTAAATGGTGGAGGCCCCATAGTAGGAAAAGAGTATCTTGATATTTTGAAAAAATACGATGGAGATTTAAAATATGATCCACAAATTGCAGAGCATTATTTTGAATATGAGTATGTTTAATCAATAATAGTATGAATTTGGAATTAATTTATTTGAATATAAACTAAAATTCAAACTTTTGAACTTTTGATTTACACTTTTAGTGATAACATGACGCGTTTCATCGTTAAAAACAACTTCTTCAGATGCTACTAGAATACTGACTAAGTTGACTAAGTGTTGCTATTTTATCAATAAAAGTTTAAATCAATAGTCCAAGTTCGAGTTTTAGTTTATATTCAACTATAATGGATTTACATCAAGTAAATGTCAACACTATTCAATATTTTAATTTATTTTTTATTTTATAGAGATGAGAAGGGTAAACATCTAGTTTTTTATCCTACTTTAAAATCAATTGAGAAAAGGATTGAACTGGCCAAAGAACTTGGTACTGGATTATCAATTTGGGAACTTGGGCAAGGACTTGACTATTTTTATGATTTGCTGTGATTTACTATATAAATTGAAAATAATAAACAATAATTATTTTTATCTAATGATTAATATATGTTCAAAATGTTGAAGATCCTTATTCGTGTCATATAAAATTTGTACAATATATAGTATAGGATCCCGATATAAAATATTTAACCAGACTTTCACCAGAATGCTTATTTGATAAAGCGTATTTTTTATTTAACTTAATTTGTCAGTAAACATATTACATATTGGTTACCTAACAAATTTTGGTCTAGGGTATGTTTAATTAATAACTAAAAAAATTTTTTTTAACATTTCACCGACTTGCTTATTAGATAAATTCTATACCAATCGAAAGTATGAAGTACATAGTGCTCTATGGTTGCTTATTTCTTTTTTGGTTAAAACTATCAGGTAGCCAAGTTAAAGAGGTAAAACGATACTAGCATTCTGCAACGGTCTGATTCTTCAATGAAAATTACACACAATAAAGAATATTTTCCTATAAACACGGTGCTATAGGGTTGCTTGTGAAAAATCTGTCCCGAATTCCGGTTGTTGAATTTTAAAAAGAAAATATTGCTGCGAGTGAATGTGTGCGACTGAGAGGTCCCAACCAACCATCCTATGCGATAGACACAGCATAGCAGATGTTTGAAGTCTGTCCATTAAGGAAAGAATGTGCGCCTGCTATTTGTTGTTGGAAATGAAAATGATAGCGATATACTCGTATATGCTGTAGAATATTTTGGTGTAGTTTATTATTGAAATAGGGGAATTGTTATTTAATTTTTTTTTGAATCAATTGATTATGTGTGTATTTTTGTGACACAAAAGTATACATACATCTTCAGTAAAAAAGAACGTTATAGTAATACATATATAATACTAATCTTGTAAATTTTATCTTTATTATTAGAAGATAAAATAAAAAACAACAATTAAGAAATACTTCTGTTTATTGTAAAAAATTATAAATACAAAAATTTCTTTGAATTATGTCATCATCCGAATCACACTAAAAACATTTTTTGCCATTTTTTCCCACAATAAATATTACCACGTTTTTTCAATTGTAACTAAAGCAACAATCTACCAAAATGGTACCAATCTATCCAAAATGATGCAAAGCATAATATACGAGCCTATCGCTATCCTTTTCATTTCCAACAACAAATAGCATGCACTATCTTCTTTGAATGGACGGACTTCAAACAGCTGCTATATACTATGTGTGTCACCGTCTATCGCATAGGATGGTTAGTTGGGACCTCTTAGTCGCACACATTCACTCGCAGCAATATATAGTTTTTTAAAATTCAACAACCGGAATTCAGGACTGATTTTTTGCAAGCAACCCTATACCATCATGTTTATAGTATAATAATCTTTATTGTGTGTAATTTTCATTGAATAATCAGACCGTTGCAGAATGCTATACCAGACTACCGATAGTTGTGACGAAAAAAAAATAGGCAACCTAAAGTTTGCATACTCAATGGTCTTCATACTTTCGATTGGTATAGAATTTATCTAACAAGCAAGCCGGTGGAATGTTTAAAAAAAAAGTTTTTTTAGTTACTAATTAAACGTATCCTGGACCAAAATTTGTTAGGCAACCCATATGTAATATGTTTATTGGCGAATGAAGTTAAATAAAAAATAAGTTTTATCAAATAAGCATCTCGGTGAAGGTCGATTTATATCGGGATCATACACTAATATAAATGGTCATTGGTGAATGAGAAGCTACTCTTCAGCATTCAGAAAATTATTTACACTAATTAATATTCAAGAATATATGAACTAAATATAATGTCAAATTGGTTGAGGCTTTCGCGGCCAGTCGTTGAACTAGTGTTGTCCTGGTTCAGGTCTAACGGCCGTCGTCGGTTGGAATTTCTTCCTAACGTTTCGCTAACACGAGTGGCGAGCTTCTTCAGAGGTCGTTTCATTTCTGATTCTGAAAGTGGACTTCCAGAAGTAGTGGAAGTCTGGTTCTGGAAGTGGACTTAGAATTGGAAAAGCTCCAATTATATGCATTTAATGACTTAATTTAAAGACTGATGACTCATGATTTCAAGGTTTTTCTGTGGAAACAAGATAAAATTTAACAATTATTTATTAAAAATAAATTAATTACTAACATGTAGGTATAGATAAAAATTTTCTAATTATAAAATAATTTTGTTGAAATGTTATCGATATAGATATTTTATGCTGCCTCTATTGCTTCTACAACTTCATCATCTTGAAACTTCCTCATTCCCATCATGGATTGTGGTCCTTTAATAAGTCTATACATTACAGCCCAACTTAACTTTACAGGAATGTAACTAAAATTAATAGAGGCTTTTAAATAGCTACCATTGTATAGTTATTAATTTACTCACTTTTTAATTGGTAATATATATCTGAAGAATCCTGGCATTGTAACAAATACTTCTCTATTTCTGATAGCAGTTACAATTCTCTTAGCTACATCTTTTGGTTCAAGCATTTTCATATTCTTTGGTTTACACCCAGCAAACATTTGTGTATTAATGAAATATGGACAAATGAGGGTCATGCAAATTTTGTTATGTCCATGAGTCTGTAAAAAAGTAATCTATTCAATACAGAACACTTAAGGAATACTAATATTACATTGGGAATTGTGTGTTATTTAGTAGATTGGGGAATTGGAATAGAATAATAATTCTTATCTACCTTAAGCTCAGTCAAAAGACTTTCATGAAAACCAATTGCTGCATGTTTAGTTGCGCTGTAATCTGTACATTTATATGTCCCAAGCATTCCTGTTATGCTTCCTATTGTTACAATGTGTCCCATTTTCCGCTTGATCATGTCTGGCAAAAAGGCTTTTGTAGTCTGGAAAAAATTAAAGACACTTCTAAGTTGATGTACATACACTAACAGTTTCAGAATGATCTATTACCAAGTTGAAGATCAAAGGATTTTCTGGTTTTTTTTTCTTGTAACTAAATGGTAAGACTAATCCTTAGTACAATGTAGAGGTTTGAATTTTAGGCAATATTGCGCAAAGAATATAATGATGTTTCAGTACCGCCGAACTCCTTGAGGACAAATTCGGTAATAGTGCAACTTGCAGACTTTTATTATTACATTCAAATACATATTGAAGACACCACATGTAATGAAATATGTATACAACTAACTGACAAATTGGTTCATTCTGACTCACAATAACTGGTAAAACAAAAATCACTTAGGACATTATCTTCTGATATATTTTATTAATGTGTAGACTTTTTTTGGTAATAATCAGTTTGAAATAAATAAATTGAGTAGTACAGGATTTGCGGCTTGCCGTCCATAATATTTTGCATTTAAATAGATATTGTAGATTATTGCATTTTCTCAAACTGTGAGTTCTGAAATATAAATACTTCTAAAACATACTAAGCCTTTTCCCTTGATTCAGAGAAACAGACAAAATACAAATTTTACCTGTACATTGTTTTTTAATACGTTTTATTTATTGTTTGATGTATGCTATTATTTTATACAAATAATTCTAAGAAAAATATACAGTGCATTAAAATAAAGTTCAATTCTATTACTACTACTCAACTCAAAAACAGATAAGCAACAGGCAATCTGTTTTTGAAGATGCTTCTAAAAGTTCAATCTCATAATTTAAATACTTTGCTTAACCAACGAAAAAAGTTTAATAAAACACATTCGTTTCTTACAAGCTTCAAGAAATGCAGAATTCATGTTTATATGTTCTGACTCAGATTAACTAAGTATATTAAATCTTTGTGAGGTAGAACTGAAAGAGCTTGATAAAGAAAGAAATTGCCCTAACATTTATTAATTATAAAAATGCTTCCAACTGACTTCAAAATATTTAATATTTTGAAGTTATAATTAATGATGAGGTTTTCAGAATAAAAGTCCAAAGCAATTATTTCCTAACTAACTCAAAGTAACAGCTTGTGTACCTAATTCATAAGTTAATAATATAGTAATAATGGTTGAGGCCGATACTTGGAAAAAATTAATAGCTATAGTAAAACAATGTTTAAATTATTCTCGTATATTAAAACAAATACATATGACAGGCGTTGCAATATTAGGTAACAATAGTAGTTAAAATTTCATCAGAAGTACTTTGAAACGTATTTGTTTTAATCTATGAGAAATATTTGAACATTGCTTTACCACCAATAATATATATTTGATTTGCCCTTCGGAATTGAAATATCAATAGCAGAGATTTATTTTCAACCTTCTCGCTTTTATTTACCTAAATTTTTCCAATACAAACTCACAAGGTTACTCTATGATCGTCAAAGGACACTAGTTAGGCTCTTCTTAAAAAGCATATGACTATGGAAGAACATTTCAAACTGCACTTAGAACTTAATAAAATCTTCTAAAATTGTTTGCAGTTGAGCCATATAATAAATATAGCAACTATATTTCATAAAAATATTGTGAATATGTATTTATTTAATTTAAGTGAATCTCCGTACTCTAGTAGAGTAGTACATTATGTACTACTCTATAATGTAGTACATAATAAAAAACAGTTGGCTTGGTTTCAAAAAAAATTATATTAAATTATTGATTTCAGGGTGTAACCTAGACATAAATAATTATTGTACCTACGTTTATTAACTAAGTATGTTAGAAGTGTATCGTAGTTCTTATTCGTCTTTTTGCGATAAAGCATTGGGGTCACTAGGTCCTTGTTCAAAAACTCTTAGGAAGTAACGACCCTATAAATATTCATCTTTATTTCATATTTGGCCTTCAATTGATTATCAAAAAAAAACTACAGATGTCTCCCTAGAGTTTCTATTACTTATTTAGTTCTAATTCATTGTTCTACTTTACCTAAATGCAAACGGTTGTAAGAGATTTCAAGAATCAATTGTGGTTCTCAAACTCTACTTAATTTCTACTCAAGTAGAAATGTAACAAAAAAAATATTACCGCTATTATATCATACATCGCTTCATCTTTAGAAGTGATTGCAAAGTTTGTTGACCCACAAACAAACGCCGCGCCGGCCGGCAGCAGCGCTAGTGCACATTTAAACTTTCTATGTTTTATCTAATTACAAGGAACGGAATACATATGTTGAAATGAAGAGTATTATTTGCTTCACTGAGATTTTGAAATATTCAGAGTATTTATACAATTAGTCTTATTAGAGGCATAAATATGCGCACCTTTGTTCAATTTCATAACAAAGGAAGTTCAATTATTTACGTATTCTAATGTCATTTTGTTTCAATATGAGAAAGAAGTAATGTATTGTTTCATAAAGTTTTTGATTCAAACATGCAAATTTTAACATCACATCTACTTTAGTACTTCATCATGAACACCTTTAGACGACGACATAAAGTGCACAAAAACGTCTAATATTTAAAATAGTCGAAATTGAACTATTTTTCTGCAAGACAAAAAGGATCATGCAAAAAATAATAAAGTCAAACATGTCTTTTTTATTAGAAATTTGTTTGGTATTTTAGGCAATGGAAATTCATTTTAATTTAAAACTAAGACACGTTTAGCTTTGAGTTTATTAACTTTTGTCGAACCGTCATTTCGACATTAGAACATTTTTATTCAGTGAACGAACGTACTTTGATCTCACAGATAACTTCAAAGGTAGCGAACGAAGTTTAATTTGTGGAATTATATTGTGAAATGGAAGTATTGTGACTGTTTTTTAATCTGATCAATTATTAAACGATGCAATTTTTCCCAGTTTTTTTATTAGAAATGTTGACTATTACGATAATAAAAATAATATAATAACCCCTCAACTCAAACTTTTCATTAGAAATTATAATTAAAATTATCGATTATGTTACAAATATAATTAATGCCAGTCTCCGTAGCTTAGTCGGTAGAAAACCCGACTATAGTGCGGTAGAACTCGGGTTCGAGCCCCGTAGAGGGCATGGGTATTTGTGTTTGCCTATGATTTAAGTAGTATAATGAATGATAAATGCTGGGTAATGTACATTGATTACAAGCCCAATGGCCGCTCGGAACCGACGTTAAACTGTAGGTCCTCTGAATTAAAAATAATATATATAATTGATAAAATTTTATAGATACATTACACAGGCCTACAAAAAAATTTTTTTCGTGGTGCCGCTTTGTTTGAGCCAATGGTCGATAAAGTAGGTAATGTACAATATATTGATATATGTCATTTTAACTCATCAGCTCTAGTTTTTCCACTACCCTCGTTTTAAATGTTTATCGGTCTTGTTCGTAAATAGTCATTATTACGATAACATGGATAAAGTTTATGATACTATTTCATTATGGCTAACTCGTTCAGATGTTGTGTTAACCATCCATATACGTTTTGTTATATTTGTGGTGAATATATACTGAAAAATCAGTGTAAATCGATCACTAACACTGTGAATCGTTCGTATTTTGCTTACTTCGGTAATAAAAATTGACGCCAAGAAAAAGTGTGGGCGCTTCATAGTGTATGTAAAACATGCATTGAACATTTGCGACAATGGGGAAAAGGGAGACGCAAGTCTTAGAAGTTTGAAGTGCCTATGCTATGGCGACAAAAAGAATCATTATGACGACTGTTACTCTTTTATGACTTATATAGTAGGCATCAACAAAAACGATCCCAATAAACGGAAATACCCTAATATTTCTTCAACAGAAAGATCTATTCCTCATTCAGAAAATGTTCCAATACCTGCTTTTCACAGCGTATTGTCGAAATCGCAGGAGGATCAAGCTGAAGTACCTATTTCTTGTCAAGTAGATGATGACTTTTAATATTGCGAAAAAACATCAAATCCTAAGCTATTTTCGCAGAATGAGCTTAATGACCTCATTTTATTAACTAGAGCTACACGCTAGAATTACTAGCGTCAATATTAAAATAAAAAATTATCTTTCCTCAGACGGTCGAGTGTCTTCATATCATATAACGAAGCCTATTTCAGTTTTTTGTCCAAAAAAATCACATCATTGGATTCAAAAAAATTGGCCCATGAGAAATGCCATTCTTGTTGGGGAAAGAAATGTTATCAATAAACCATTAGTTTCAAGACTAAAAACCATTCTTCATATAAAATTAGGGCTATTTGTTTTCAGTTCAATGTTTTCAGTTTATTTCACAGAAATTTCCTGGTTTAAGTACTGAAAAACTGAAAACAGGTTTCTTTGACGAACCTCAAATACGTCAATTGATGAAAAACACCACAGTTTTGACAATTCAATGAAAGATCTGGAAAGACTTGCGTGGAAATCATTTGTAGCAGTTGCACAAAATTTCCTTGAAAATAATAAGGCTGAAAACTGTATAAAATTATAGAGGAAATGCTAGTTCGTTTCAAAGATTTAGGCTGTGTAATATGGGTATAAAATTACACTATCTCAATAGTCATACAGATAAATTCCAACACAATTTAGATCTAAGCGAAAAGCAAGGAGAACGTTTCCACCAAGATATAAAGACGATGGAGGATAGATACCAAGGAAGGTGGAACACTCATATGATGGCCGACTATTGATGGGGAATCATGGGAGATTGCCCAAGTCAGTATCACTCAAGAAAATCACTCAAAAAGCAATTTCTTGAAGTTTAATGCAAAAAAATTTTTTTTTGTGAAAAGTGTATTTTTATTTATCTCGGGAACTAGAGCTGATAGAAAGAAAACTGAATTTTTGATATCGCCATTTAGGACATACTTAAAATCAGGTCTGAAATACCCGGCACCAAAATCGTTGTATGCCTGTGTTATGTTACATTTTGGTAAAAAGAAATGTTCGGAAATTATAGGAAATTTCGAGATATATTTTTGTTACCAAACTGAAAAATCTGAGTGCGAAACCCAAACCAGGACTTTAAATTTGTAGCAGTTAAACAAAAAATTTTATTGACAAAATAAAATAATACATAATAACGAATAATAAGACATAATTCGTTTTACAATGTTTATCCTACTAATGTGTTTTTGAAATACTTGAGGATGATTATGTACACGAAGAATAGAAAGATGATAGTTTAGTCTTTTCTTTTTTTTAATTCGATTTATTATTATATAAAGAAACTATTTGAGAAAATATACTTTTGGTTATAAACGGCAAATCAAAATATTTTTTCAAATGACCTTGTAATAAGTGATACGGACAGAAAACCTACTATAGCAAAAATTTGTTACTTTCGTTTTATGCAATAATAATTCATTTTTTCAAAAACATTAACGAATAATTTAACAGATATTTCTCTAAAAGACTATAATTTCATCCAAACACAGTGGTGTACTGATAAGTGCACCACTAACCTAACCTCACTTAACCTATTTCAGTATAATTTTTTTTAGTTTCGTATCAGGAAATAATTGAACTTATCAAATACATTTACGGAGAGAATTTAATAGATACAACTTAATTTATTTTAAGATAAGTAGGTACGCCACCAACGTACCCTAACGCAACCTATTTCGGTATAAATTTTTTTAGTTTCGGTTCATAAGGTAATAATTCAAATTTTCAGAAACATTCATGATCATTATGATAGAATCTTATGTCATCCAAACACTGTGGTGTAATGAGAACTAAACCACGGCCAACTTTAGTGGCCGTGGTTTAGTTTTTTTTAGAGATAAAAATTTACTTTTCAAAACATTCAGGAAGAATCTGATTGCTTCTAATTCAATCAGCACACAATGGTGAACCGAGAAAAGCGTAGGGGGAGTTGCATCCTGTCTCTTATTAAAAATTAATATAAATAAACCAGAAGATGTAATTTTAATCCTTCGCTGTTCATGGAAATATAGTTCGACCTATAAAATATTATCATTGGGAATATTATAATACAATTTTTATGAGAAATAAATAGCTTACCCAATAGTGTGATAAAATATTGACATTGTACGTTTTTTCGATCATATAATCAGGGATGTCCAAAAGTGTTTGACCACATACAATGCCAGCATTGTTGATGATTATATCAACTGGTCCAACGTCGTCTTTTATGATTTTTGCATATTTGTAAACAACTTCTCTGTCAGACACGTCAACGGGTTGTGTGATTATGTCATGTCCTTCGGCTTTTGCACGTTCTTTCAATTTTTCCATAGCTGAAAAAAGACATTTCTTCATTTTGATGAACATCATCATTATAAATAATTTCAATTTAGAAGCTTCTCATTGGGGATGCAACAATTTGGAGGAATTTTATATTTTGTTCAAGATCAAATATCATATTTTAATTAAGACATAGTTAAAAAATTCATTCAATTAATTATACTACAAGTAGGTACTAAAATAATTTCCAGATTTAATTTCATTTAATTTTGATAATTTAATTAATCACATTTGAATATTCAAATATAATCTTAAGTAATTTTTTAAAATTAATTTAATATTCGATAATTTCACCAATTTATTTTTATTTTTTAATCGTATTTTTTTTCAACTTTTTTCTTTAAATTTTGGCTAAACTAAATTTTTAATTTTGTCCATACTAAATTAGTAAATAGTTAAACAGTTATTATAGGTACTCAAGTTCTTAACCATGAAAGTTTAAAAAAGGTGATCGTTCCATGCTACTGATCAGTGAATATATAGGAATATAATTGATCTAACATGAAGTAATCAATTTCATTAATTATAACAAGTACGATGAACTGTTGTATTTCTATAATGACAACATACTCTGCCGCAATAATTCTAATCCAAACTAGTCAATTATCACCCAATTTCAAAACGACTTGTTCGAAAGTAATGTTTGAACTAAGATCCTGAAACTTACTTCATTCACAAGGTGCATAAAAATCTTGTTTATTCAATTATTGCCGTTAACGGACTGGAGTTATTTTGTTTATATACCTTTTTTAAGACTTTCGAATCCTTGTTCGAAGTGATGAGTAAATCTTATAATTCTTTTTCGTTTTATCTGATCGTTTTATTCAACATTTAGCAATATCTGCATCAACAAAATTTCTCTATGCTCAAGTTGAATAACTTTGTCTTCTTATTTAAACTCGCATTATTTTGTTGCCTTTTATTTGTGCAATAAATTCAACTACTTTTCTCAATTATATACATATAATGGATTGCTATCTAACATTTTTCAAAGGCTAAGAATTGTTTCATCATGTATTTCATAGATAATAACTACAGGTATCTTGCTACTTTCCAATTACTTAATATTGCATAGGTACAAAATTTGAAAGGCGAACTATGCTGTTTCATTCCGTAATTACCCTTACTACATTTTCAATTTGAAACAGTCCATTATACATCATGAAATGAAATGATCATTTTTCATGAATTATTCAATGATAAATTGATTGAAAAAATGAATTTTCATCATCGCATAAAAACCTTAACCAATACTACCAAGAATGAGGAGATCGATTAGTATTCAAATGGTTGTAGGTTTTTTTTTAGAGCTAAAGAACTTAGAGGTAAACAACGATGGATCATTCGATTGACAAGAATTTTTTTTTATTAGAAAGATAATCTTGCGGCATTACATTTTGAATATGATTTCTGGAATACGACCGTCACGGCTGGCTCGAATGTAGTCCAATCTGGACGTTCAATTTTCAATGACTTTTTCCAACGGCGAATATTGTCTTCCTAATGGTCAAGCTGTGGCTTATCCGCATAGACCAATGACTTTACATAGCCCCACAGAAAGTAGTCTAGCGGTGTTAAATCACAAGATCTTGGAGGCCAATTCACAGGTCCAAAACGTGAAATTAGGCGGTCACCAAACGTGTCTTTCAATAAATCAATTGTGGCTTGAGCTGTGTGACATGTTGCGCTGTCTTGTTGAAACCACAGCCCCTGGACATCATGGTTGTTCAATTCAGGAATGAAAAAGTTAGTAATCATGGCCATCATCGTTTTTGAAGAAGTACGGACCAATGATTCCACCAGCCCATAAAGCAAACCAAACAGTCAGTTTTTTGGATGTAACGGTGTTTTGACATACACTTGAGGATTATCTTCACTCCAAATGCGGCAGTTTTGTTTGTTGACGTAGCGATTCAACCAGAAGTGCGCTTCATACCAGAATCGCTAAACAAAATTCGCTCATGGAAATCGGGAACAACGCTAATCTCGTTTTGGGCCCATTCGACGAATCTACGCCTTGCTTGATGATCCTTTGGCTTCAATTCTTGCACGAGTTGGATTTTGTAAGCACGCAAACCAAGATCCTTCCGCAAAATCTTCCATAAAGTGGATGGACACAGATCCAATTCCTGTGCTCGATGGCGTAAGACTCATTCGGGTCTTCCTCAATGCTACGCTCTACAGTAGCAATAGCTTCTTCTGTACGCACTCTACGGCGTCTCTGGGGATGCGAGTTATCAATAAGAGAAAACGTGGTGCGAAAACGTTCCATGGTTAATCGGATTAACTGCTCTGATGGACGATTTTGTCGACGATAAAATGGACGTAGTGCGCGATACGTATTCCGCACAGAACCATTATTTTCGAAATGAAATTGCACTATTTGCAAGCGTTGTTCAAGCGTGAGTCTATTTATTCATGATGAATTGCCAAACCAAACTGTGAATAAATCACTTCTCAGCTGTTAAATCGCCATCTTCAACAGTAATGCCAACTTAAAGTTCTATACCTCTAAAAAAAACACCCATTATTATCTCCTTTGACATTTCTTTTCTTATTTTCACTTTGTTCAAATGTTGTCTTAAAACAAATTGATAAATTTTAACATGAATAGAAATACGTGTATTATCACAATTTCTCTTTGTTCAAGCTCAATAAACAGTATCTTTGTCTTCTTATTCAAACTCACGTTCTTCGGTTTTTTTTCGTTTGTTCAATGATGTAGAAAAGAGAACCATAACTTTGGCATTTTTATTTAAGATTAACGATGCCATGTTAATACCAATGGAATTCAACCAGAAACAGAGAGAAATCTGGTAGAGTTTCCAAATGAAATTGGATTGTATTTTCTTGCGTTATCATAGCAGACTTAAACTCACAAAAATAAGAAGATTTTACAATGGGCTTGTCTAATCTACACAAATTTTCCCCAGTATATGTTTCGGGTTAGTAAATTATCAAGAATTGAGATTATTAGATTGAATAAGAATTGTATCTATTCATCATTTTAAATGTTACTGTGAGTACTATGAGTACGCACATAATCATTAATTTCGAACATGACAAAACCTTTTTCTTTATATAACCAAATTAGTTAAATGGGTAATCCTGAAGACCGTGAAATCTTTATTGCTGATTTAATTTTAGAATATTCCATTAGCCTTTGGAATTTTTTGAACCAATCTAATGTTTCAGTCGGATTTACGAACTGATTATTTATGATATTCGAATCAAAATTCCACCTAGGTTCTTTTTTCAGGATGGTTCTTTGTGTTCCTCTTTCATATGTTTGTCGTAAATAAAATATATCAAAATCCTTTTTATTTACACCCCAGATTTGTAAAAAAGAGTTTATTTCTTTCATTATCAAGTTAAAAGTAATATAATAATTGAAAATGTTAGAAACACAAATGTATATGTGTTTAAATCGTAATGCACAGATTCTGATAGTTTTTATATAAAAAAGAGGAAGAAAATTCGATACAAAAATAGTAGAACCCAGAAAATAAATCCTGCAAAGCTAAAATATCAGCGGAATATGTGATTATTGAATAAATAAACCATTTCACAGAACTGAATAAACCAGAAATATTAAATTGCTTGAATAAACGACGAAAGCTTGTCCGTTAGTAAAACATAAGGTATTCAATTATGCGATTACGGACTTTTACATACTTTTACCATGTAATAATGCGATGAAAAACAAAATGGGTTTAAGCAGGTGTGACACTAATGACCCTAAGTTCAATCACAAGTTAAGCCAATATTATTGTGACTTTTTGTTGTGAAATTGTTACTTTTTCATACTAGGTGTATCAATTTTTACTAATGGGTTAGTAGCCAAAAAATATGTCTGGTGATTTGAACAATTTTTGTGCAGTTAAAATTTCTAACATTTAGAAAATTTTAACAATGTTCCATTATCTGTTAAATTGTTAGGTCAAATGTTGTTAGGTGAACAGTTTTTGTATATTTGTGTGAATATTCATAACGATTTACTGAAAATATTAGGGGATATAAGTTCTAATCATCAATAAAAAGAAACACAAAGAGAAATTTAGAAAATAGCTAACAAAATGGTTATTTTCATGATTCTATTTAATTTCTTCGAATTGTTGAGAGAAATTCTTCAATTGATACGTTAACGTTCTATAAGTAAATAGTGAAAGTTATTTTATGGTATTATAGGTAATAAAGTCGGATGTGCCTCATTGTTCCAGTATATCTCTATATTTAAGCCAGTGAAATTACCAGCATTTGTAGTAACGATTTGAAACAGTTGGATGTACTTATTCGATGTCCTGAGGTCTTTTCAAGAATTTGTTATAATTTTAAAATGGACGTAAAAACGTACTTATACATATTCAGCATTTTGAATACTCACCTTGAAAATGAAAAGCTTCAGAATGATTTCGCAAAATTTGTTAAAAATAGTCAATTCATTGAGGAGTAAATGAAGTGTAGCGGTAAAAAAACTTGAAATACAATAAGATATAATTAATTATAAATTGAATAAATTTATTATAAAAAATAATATTTAGTTTCTTTAACATTCTTCCAAAATATATATGTTTATTCTAAATAAAAATAATATTTATGACTTTTTTCTTAGATTATATGTATGATGTACCATGACCTAGTACCTAGTATGTACCTACTGAAGAAAGTACAAAATACCAAATGAGAGGTAATAATATTATTACCTCTCATTTAAATATGAACTATCACAGAGTAGATTCATCGTCCATTGAATTTACAAAATACTAAATTGAGGCTTTCTTCCAGAAGCAATCTAGGCCGCTGAAACAATGGTTATTGACGGTCATTCAAGAATTAGAGAAATAAAAAAGAAAACAAAAACGGAAAATTATCAGAAAGATTTACGGGCCAATCAATAGAAACGGCATTTGGATGAAAAAAAGACAAATACGTTAACAGAAGAAATCAGAAAACGACGGACAAAGTTCTATGCACATGTCTACAAAATGAAACAGTGCAGAATACCGATGAAACTACTCGATATAATTATAAAGAATTACTGCGGAAAAGAGTGGCTAAAATAAGTCCAAAAAGATCTACAACAGATCAATATAAAAAATTTCGAAGATCGCACTGAGTGTCGCTATGAAATAGCACATGTGAAGTTTGGGCGAAAATAAATGCGCCAAATTGGAATAAAATGGACAGATGAACTGTAGAAAGAGCATTTCTAGAGGATGAAGCAAAAAAAAGATGAAGCAAAAGTGCTAGGAATTGTGAAATCTAGTTCAATCGCTCTCCTCATGAGGAATAAGTCGATGTATTGTCGATACAATTGTTATGATTCAAAAAAATATGTCGAAAATTGAAAACTAAGTTAGCTTTGTTTACAATATGGTATTATTCGAGTTTCATCAAGTATATAGCGAATGAATTCGAAACGTTTGTTTTGATACAATTACCGGCATTCAGTTTCACAGGTGAAATTACGTCTGTTTGTTTTCCTTTTCCAATTAACTGGTCCATGAAAATTAAAGCCGAGTTTCAGCATAAATAATGATGTTGAAAAATAAATTTCCGTGAAGATATAGCGATATAAATATATGTTTAAATTAATAGTTTTGAAATATTTTAATTCGTTTTTTTCGGGTTTATATCTCTACAGAATATAGCGAATATTATGATATAATTAATAATAGGATAAAGTTATTCGCATGTACAACAATGAAATTTTATAATGTAATCTTAAAGTATTGATCGATAGTACGATTAAGTACGATATTTATGCCTATTCTAGACTAATCATTACTAATTACTAATGTGTAATATGATGTAATGTATTGCATATAATGTATTGTCATCTAAAATTTTCCAAATGTTAAATGGTAATCTAACATACTAAATGGCATGGATACTCTGAATTCAACGAATTATGTAATTATAATTTTACCTTAAAACCTTCAAATTATTAGTGTACTAATACTTAAAAAGTTTAACTAATGAAATGAAGGATTATATTATCTCATTTCGCATTGCATTTGAATTCATTCGAATTTCGTCTTAAAAAAAGGTAATTATTCATAATACTAATAGAAATATTGAAAAACAACAAAAGAGCGAAATACAAACTTTTCAACCAATCAAATGAATCAATTGTGAGAATATATTGATCATTAGGATTTCGATTGATTTGGATTTGTATAGACAGAATAGCAAATTCTGAAAAAACCATGTGCTAATATATCAAACCATCACCTCAAGTCTAATTTAAATGGAAAAAATAATCAGTTTAAAGTAAACAGTTTATCATCAACATCTGATGAAGCCACTGTGTTGGCGAGACAATATTGTCATATTTGCAATCAATTATAGTGAAAATCAGAAAACTACTTAGTTTTATTTAAATTATGTTTTGAGATTTTCATCAAGTATCGGTCCAATTGATTAATGAGTAAAAAATAAATTAAAATGGCAACGAAAACCATATTTTCTAGTAATGTTGATTGAATGTTCACCGATCCTTGGTGAAACATTGTTTAATATATTGCATAAAAAGCTTGGCTTGATTTCACAAAAATTATATTAATTGTTTGACATTATGTCGGTATGTTTCCCATGATTGATATAATTCAAACCGATGTGATATACATGGACCTCTCAAAAGCGTTTGACAGTCTTGACCACGGTATTCTATTGAATAAAGTAGGCTCTTTCGGGCTTTCGACATCGCTCATCAAACTTTTCGAATCGCACTTTTTTCGAACGCATTTTAAGCCGTGGGTATACATCAATTGAATACTGTGCTTCATCTGGAGTGTCCCAAGGTTCCATACTTGGCCCTCTGCTTTTTACAATGTTAATAATTGATATAATCGATGTCATTGATGTTGAGGGTTTATTGTTCGCAGATGACTTTAAGAATTTTCATTATGTTTCCAGCATCGGTGACTGTGAACGCATTGCAAGAAACTTGCGTAATGTTGAAAATTGGTGTGATTTCAACAAATTGAACCTCAACATCTCCAAATGTCATGTAATGTCGTTCTCCACAAAATATAATTGATCATTTCAAGTATGAAATTGGTGATAATATTTCGGAAAGGCCTAATACATTTATTGATCTTGGCGTAGCCTTTGATTCTCAACTAACTTTCGTGTCACATATCAATGCTGCAGTAACCGCTGCCTGTAGAGTATATGGTTTCATTGTTCGTGTTGGAAAGGAATTTAGCAATATACTAACTCTGAAAATATTATATTGTGCTTTCGTAAGATCTAAACTCGAATACGTATCAACAGTCTGGAATCCTGGTTATCAGTTACACATTTATCAACTGGAGTCTATGCAACGAAAGTTCCTGAAACTTTTGAGCTTCAGAATTGATGGAATATATCCACCTATAGACATACAACATGAAACGCCTACAAGTCGACATAATGTGGGCACACTCAGTGCGCGAAGGAAATGCCATGCAATAATCTTCTTGCATAAAATAATTAAAAATAATGTGAAATGTCAGGAATTATTGCAAAAGCTTAATTTCATTGTCCCGAGAGTTTCTTCCAGAAGCGCATTCACGATCTACCTTCCAGCAGCTAGAACAAATGTTCTAAAATTTTCGCCATTGCACACGATGTGCGAACAATGTAATATTTTGGGAGCTAAGGTGGATATTTTCAACTGTTCTTTTACTAATATTAAGGCAAGTTTCCTTGATATACATCTCTGATAAAACAGTTATTTATATGTACTCACGAACAGAATTCATATTCACTCATATAATAATGTGTGTATTAGTGTTAATATGTGAATGTATATGTATTTGTGCGTTTAAATTTATATGTATGTATAAGTTTGGTCAGCATTTAATTTTTTTTTCTTCTATAATTATTTCATTTCCTTTCATCAGTTGTGATTCATATCACAAACTCTTTCATTTAAAATGAAAATACAAAATTGAAACTTTCGTACTACCAATTTTGTTTTTTTTATATATTCTTTCCTGTTTTGTAATTAGGACTTGTCCTGTAAAACAGTTTTTGTTAAATAAATAAATAAAATAAATGAGTTTAGCTTTCGAAAAGGGGTAACACCCCAAAAAAATTGTCAATCAATTAATATAATTTTTGTAAAACCCAGCCAAGTGTTTTCATTCAATATTCTACTTTTTAGGTTTACCCCTTTCATTAAACAATCTGAACTGACCGAAGAAGTCATTGTGATGGTGACACGTTTCATGAAACTGGGTAACTAGAAAATAATGAATCCGTTACTATTTTAATTTTGAAATGGATTTACATCAAGTAACGACTGCAAACATTCAAACTAAAAGAGTTAGGTATCTGATTTACGTACCTTTTTCATTGTTGTCCCACACTATAACCTGGGCTTTAGCTCTGGCAAGCCTGATGGCAAGCTCTTGACCAACACCCCCTGCACCACCAGTAATGACAACTACTTGACCCCTAATGCTCCTCTTAGGGAGCAAGAACGAAGGGGTGATAGTGAACACTGCAGCTTCTATTATATAGTAAACTGTAAGCCAACTGAGAACTATCAACTCGATAATTCTTTTGACTATACGTTTGACGATACGACTTATAAATTCGTAAATGCTCTGCATGATTCTGGAATCGAAAATGTTTTTTAAAGTTATATTGTACAGAGTTTTTATATTAATAATAATAACAATAAGTTCCAAATTATCAACAGGTATAATTACCAATTATAGAAAATAATAGGTACCAATTACAAAAAATAATATCATAATGTTGAATAATAACTAAATAAATAAAATGAAAGAGATATAACAGAGCTCTCAATCCACTCGCAATCTAAAAAAATCTAAAAAAGTAACTAAATTTGAATTTTTTTTTTATGTTTATATATATTTATATGGAAATATGAATGCAAACGTTCATTTGAATAGATAATCAAAACCTATCCAAAAGCAAAGAAGTGTTGGAAAAATTCATCAAAATATTATATATTTTTTATAATATCAAATATTAATTAATTATATATTATAATAAAAATATTCTTATATCAAAAATACGAATTTTTGCAATAACCACCATAATCACAACATTTGACACCGTTTGCATTAAATTCAAATTCTAAAAGATTAGTGTTTAGAAAATTTCCATAAAGTAATCCATAACAATTGATACATTTTAGGACTATATATAAATATATATCATAAAACAATACAAACTGAAAGTTAATATTCTCAGTCAATAACAGTCTGTAAAGTGGTAAAATTTATTTTTGGTTTACGTTTCCTTACAAATTCTAACTTTGTCAAAACTTTAAAATTAATAATTTTCACTAAACGACTGAGAGTTTTAATAGCATGAATTTATCGTTGAAATTAGGTAATTGAATTAAATTGAATGTTAATTTCTTCAAGATATATACCAGAGGAAAATACTAGCTCGATATTCGCTTCGTGGTTATATATTACTTACCCCCCATTTGGGGGGAAGGTATATTACCTTCTTCGTCTAGAAATCATAATATAATAATGACTGATGATGAAGAAGATTCACCTCCGAAGAGCATGCTGAGTCAGTTTTCTTTCTTTGATTTATATTTTTGAGAAAATAGATAGCTAAATTTCAATGATTTATCAGTAAAATTATTCAATTCAAAGTTTCAACAAAACTATAATTTGAAGCAAAATCTTAAACAATTTTTTCAATTTTACAGTATTGATGTTTGCTAAGAATATTAATTTTCAAATCAAAATGGGAATACAAGAAAACATACAAGATTATAGATTTGCATTACATATTTACGACATCCGATATTGAATATGAGATCTCGTTATTAGTAATACAACGACTCGCTCTAGAAACGGGAAAAGTATAGTTTTTCAAGCGTAAAATGATTTAGATTAGAGATTTCGAAACGTTCTTGTCCTTATACTTGTATAAACTTTTTGAACGTCAACGTTATATTTTTATAAACACAAAAATATGTGTTCTTGCGCTCTTTACAATGAACTTACGGATTCCAAAACAATTGGGTAACTCCTTGAGTTGTCTTAAATAATCATATTGAATAACACACAAATGCTATAATTATTTTTCTTCTTAATTTATTTCTACAAGTCAATAAGGTGAAATGAAAAAAAATTCAAAATTACTGAAAAAAGGCAATCACTAAACCAGTAGCATTGTCTCATAATCAAGAAAATTTGATATATATAATTCTTTGATAATATTCATATAATCTTATAAATATTATCAATCGAAATTCAATATCGATTCATTTGATGTGAACCCTGAAGTTCAAAATCAACGTCTTGGGGTATATAAATATTTTTTAGGAAACTCTGAATTATAATATATGGGCATCTTGAAAACATATTACACTAACTTTATCATTTTATTTCATAATATCATTATCATTATTCGATCATGACGTCATTACGTCAGATCATTATTCGATAGTGACGATACTTCATGAAAATCTGAATACATAATTTCTTAGTAGTTATTTGATAAATTCAATGGACGATGAATCAACTTTGTGATAGTTCATATTTAAATGAGAGGTAATAAGAAATACTTGTCTAAAAATCACTGAAAAATCATTCTTAATAATGCCGTAAGAGGCGAAACTAGTCGAATAAAGAATTGCTCAAACAGTGATTTTTAGATAAGTATATCTTATCACCTCCCATGCAGTTATTTTAGTGAAACATAACGATATTGTTTCGCCAACACAGTGGCTTCATCAGATGTAGATGAACTACATCTTATCACAGTTTATCATCTACATCTCATGAAGTCATTATGTTGGCGAAACAATATTGTTATGTTTGTGTAAATTATAGTGAAAATCAAAAAACTACTTAGTGTTATTTAAATCGTAATTACAACTTGAAACAAAAGGACTTCTATTTTTCAATTTGAAATAGGAGGTAATTTTTTGAGAAAATATTTCAGTTGAGACGTTAGCCTTAAGTCTGAAATGCAATTTGAAAGTTAATTTTAATTTGAATTTGAACATAAAATTTTTCGAACTTATCCATTTTTTCCAAAAACTCTTCAAACTGATTTGTATAATTTCATTTGAAATTAACGAATAAACCAGTAAGGGTTAATGAATGATTATCTGATCTTTTAGACATGGTTTAATATTTATTGAATAAAAATTTGCCTTACTTTCACGAAATTATATGGAAAATTCTATGTCAAAATAATTCCAGTGAAAAAAATTATAGACTAACTAATGTCTTATATTGATATTATTCAAATATCAAAAATATTTTCAGTAATCTAATGAAACTGCAATTTGGAAGAATGCCAGATTCAATTCAAAATAAGCAAAAAAACTACAAGGAAAAATCGAACATGTAAATTTAAATATTTGAAAAATAATTTTCAATATTTTTAAAAATAATTTTAAATATTTCAAAGAAAGAAGAATAAATTATTTCTACAAAAAGTACTAATACCAAATGAAAATTCATTCAAACAGTTGAAATAATTTGTCTCAAAATATGAAAGTTCAGTAGGAGAAATTCATGCATTTTCAATATGAATGTAATTTATCTGAATTAACTATATTTATCAAACATTATCAAACATTTTTCAATATTTATAAGGACTTACGTTAAGGATCGCCTTATGACTGGATGTAGCTGCATGTTTCCTTTGAAGAAGTATTTCTTTTTCTTCTTTTCCTCTAGAATATTATTTTCAGTTGTACTGCACATTACTTAGATTCGCACCGGTCGGTAGATCAACTAGTAATGAAGTGAATAAGTGCTTTGGTACACTAAGCTCTTGAAGTAGAAGATCTAACAGGAGAAAACAGTAACAAATTAATTTACCTTTCTCCTTTCATATTCAGTACGCAAAATGACATGAATATTTGCAAATCATCTAGAAGGCCTCATTAATAAGGGTCTTAATAAACAGACTTTTGGATTCATGCGTTTGAATGATAGAAAGTTCACTATTTTTATATTGTTGACAAATTTTCATTATTAATAATATTTTGAAAAATATTCTATAAGTTTATTCTCTGATGATACTATGCTCTATATATGTGGCAAGTATATTAAGAATATGACAGAGGGGATCAATAGGGACCTTTCTGCAATTAATGCATGGTTATGTAACAATAAATTATCTCTGAATGTCGAAAAATCTAACTTCATAGTTTTGGGTACAAGTAAAACCCTTAAAACCAATAAAAATGAGGATATAACTATATAGATTAATGAACAAAAAATTAGAAGAGTAGAAACAGTTAAATATTTAGGCATTATGTTAGACGAAAAATTGAGTTTCAATGATAAGGTTGAATTCATATCATCTAAAATCTCTGAAAAAACAATTTTTTGAAAAAATAGGAAAAGACCTATCGACATATGTGAAATTACTGTCTTTCGAATCAATAATAATGTCAAATTTTGAATATTGCTCCACATTGTTATTTGGTTTGGCTAAAGAAAAAATTCAACAATTACAAAAGTTACAGAATAGAGCCATGCGAACAATTTTAAAGTGCAATAGGTATACCCCTGTTAAAATTATGCTAAACTCTTTGGAATTTATGTCTGTTAAACAAACAATACTCTTAGCTTCATATATATTCATATTTAAAATAAAAAATCAGTTGCTTCCATGTAATGTTATAAAAAATGTGAAATATGTCAGTGATATGCATGGGTAAAATACTAGAAATATTGATAGTTTTTATATCCAAAGTTCTCTAAATCTAAAAATAGCATATACTATGACGGATTTGAGGT
Organism: Henosepilachna vigintioctopunctata; assembly: GCA_030704895.1. NCBI lineage: Eukaryota > Metazoa > Arthropoda > Insecta > Coleoptera > Coccinellidae > Henosepilachna > Henosepilachna vigintioctopunctata. The sequence goes on along the minus strand of JARQZJ010000095.1, from coordinate 2,840,644 downwards.
TTTCAATAATTTACGAAGTATATTGAAAACTAGAACTAGTATTAAGATATTTAAGCGTGATCTGAGAAAGTATATTTTAAATATTGAGATAGTCTTTTGAGTGCTCTTACAGATGTTGTTCTTCATGTCCGTGGTATTTTGTTATATAGTATAATGTCAGTTGTCTGTTTATGACTTGTTTTCAGCCTTGTTCTGGTTGTGTCCAAATTTTTAGTGCTACGGATGTTATATGGCTGGTGTTCTGCTCTAGCCTCAAATAATGCGATATTTTGCTCAATACTTATAATCAATCTGATTGCAAGTTCGGATATCACAGTTAGTATCCTATATTTGACGAATAATAGTTTATAGTGTACTCATAAACTGTGTGTCACTATTTAAAATCTCCAAAGCTCTTATAGCAACTTTTGAGCAACTAAGATCTTGGAAACATGAACTGACGTACCCTTTATTTCCAAACCATAAACCATTTTTGAATGGAAAAGTGCAAAATAGGCCTGCAGAGCTGAATCAAATGTGACAATTTGTCTTATGCGTCTTATGGGAAATATAAATTTATGCAGGTCGTGAGCCAATTTTTCGCAGTGACTTTCCCATGTGAGCCTTGTGTCCATAACAACACCAAGAAATGTATCAGTACGATATGATTCAGGTCGTTTTGAATATGTGAAAAGCAGAGTGCTGGTTTTGTCCCTGTTCAAGCATAATTTCTTCGCATTGAACCATTCTGATGGTGCCCGATCGATATTTTCCATTTGCTTTTTTAATATAGGTAATTCTCTATTTTTTTATGGATAATGTTGTATCATCTGCATATAAAATCGTTTGACACATGAGGTTTTCTGATAAGTCGTTAATATATATTATGAAATACAGACGACCCAATATTGATCTTTGCGGTATTCCATGTTGTAGATATATATAAGGAATGTTGATGTTAATGAAATTTTTGTGCTTATGGCACTGAATGAAATATTTAAGAAAATGAACACTAGAACATTCATTTGAAAAATTCTAATTAACCAAGATAATGTTATAGTAGAGCTAGATATGTGAACGTGTACGACGTGATGTCTCCATTATCCTTCAAGGGATAAATGTTAGAGAAATATTGAAATCGATGCCACACCTGATGGAAGTGCGAGACATATATGTTTCGTTCTGCAAGGAACTCGACAGTCGCACCATTTTTTAACATTCCACTACAAGTTGTAGCTTCGTCAAAAGTAGGAAATGAAAAAGTTTCATTTAATTACAGTGATAATGACAGAAAAAATTAATTATTGAAATTTGTCCATATATATTTATATATCAGAGGAAATTACTGGCTTAGCATTCGCTTCGGAAGTATATTTTCTTCTTCGCCTTGAGAAAAGCTATGAAAAACTTCATGACCATCAAGACAGATAATGAAATTCATGAGAGTTTTCACATATGAATGTGTTTTTAAGTGCCAACCCAAAAAATTCAATTAATTGTATTCATCAAATGTATTCATACTTATTCGTGTGTACGAGTATACTTATATGTACGTATTTTCGTTTCCTTATATGTACGTTATTTTATTTTCATTTTATATTTTTTTTCTGCCTTCAGGATACGAATTTTTAATCTTTTTTAGTACACTCCGATTTATTTCATCATTTAATTGTTCATTAAATCATATATTCGTTTCAGAATTTGAACTTGAACTTTTGATAAAAAATAGTGAAACAAAAATTTTCGTTGGACTGGTATGAGCAAATAACTTTTTATAGCCCTAAAAGAAATCAGCCAATGGTTTTGAGTCCGATTATCGAGAAGACCAGTGAGATCTCGAGTGGACACATTTTAATATCCATTATGTCACCTACACATCATCCTACATGTAAGCTATTTGGTAAACATTTCAGTACAAACTGTAGATGGTATACTCTTATTACATTAATAAATTAAAAAGAGAAGTACAAATTTTCCCAAACTAGATTGTGCTTATAATCCACTGAATTATTTCTCTATGTTTTCAATAGACATCCTGTATATGTTTGAGGAACACCAGACTTTTTCTGATATTCTTGTGTAATGTCTTTTTCAATTTTAAGTCTACGGAAATATGTACAAACATTGAAGCACTAGTACAGGAAATGTAACTGTTTCTTGCTGTTATCAAAACGCAATCAACCTATTTATTGTAGGTCAAGTACCATCCTACAAAGATTTCTAAACGTGAGGCTGCACTAGAAGAAAAATATAAGCAAACACAAACACTTTCTGCAGTAGTGATTAGACGAAACGTGAAACAAGTTCCGTTTGGATCTATCGACCATTTCTATTCACTTTCCAATTCAACGTTTTCGTCTTATTAACACAATGACATTGAAAGTGCTGGAGAAATTGCCTTTAGGTCGATAGCATGTCGCGTTTGCACTAAATCAAGGCTAAATACCATAGAAAATACGACGAATAAAAGGGGACATAGAATTGTCGTGAATTCATTCAGATTAGAAAGAACATGAAATGAAAATAATGAATGTATTTCAAGATAATTACTTTTTTCTTCAAATTGTTGCAGTGATTATATTTGATTGTCATATTCTGTGATATGAGTTTGTAAAAGTCGAAATGCATTATACTGAAACCTAGAAAATGTAATTTCAACTGGCAATTTTCATTAAATAATTATATCTTGCTTTATTAATATAAAAAATATATAATAAAGATATAAAAAATATAATAAAAATATGACTATAAAATTTAGAGTTAATATTAGTTAATATTATCATTGCAATATTATTAGTTAATAATATTGCAATGATAAGAAGGCTGTTTACTTAAATTGTAAAAGTGGTAGGGTTAGAATGTTAGATTCGAATAATCATGAAATTAATGTAAAATTTTAATCTTTAAAATTATACTTCATTGTTATTCTTATTCTGAACTTGTCTGAATATTTATCTTCATCTATCATTGTTATTATTATTAAATATAATTAAAGGCAGGGGTCTGAGGACCCATAAGGGCATTAACACTTTTCACAGAATACTGCAATGTGAGGATAATACATTAGATAAACATTTGAGAAAAGAAAAAAATAACAATACCAAGAGGAAAAAAATCGTGATCAGTACACATTGACAATGAAAATATATGACAAAAACAATTTCTCAAAATGAAAACAAATATTCATATACCACCCTCTTGAACAACCCTGAGAGTTCGCAACTTCAGCAGGTAAACTGTTCAATACACTGAATACACGATAAGATGAAAAATGCTGCCGCCTAGATGTATGAAATGATTCCTTCTTCTGCTTCAAATTGTTACCACGAAGTCTGTTGCCATCAAGAATGAATAAATTTTTAAAATCTCCAAAATTATATTTCAAGATTCGAAAAGTAATGATTAAGTCACCACGTAGTCGACGAGCTTCAAATCTTGGTAATCGAGCTGAAGTAAGCCTTAGAGGGTAATTCGGTCTTTTAAGTTTGAATGATAGTCTAGTAGCCCTACGCTGAATGTTTTCAAGTAGATCTTTGTCTTGCACCAACTCCGGACACCACACAGCACCACAATACTCCATAGTCGGACGTATGAATGTTTTATATAATCGAATTGATGCCTGAAAGGATATTTTCGCAAACGCTCTTTTCAAAAGGTAAAGTTTACTATTTGCTTTTCTAGTTATGCAAGAAATATGTTCCGACCAACTCAAATTATCAGTTACTGTGACTCCGAGATCGTTATAAGAATTAACTTTGCTTAATTTCAGTCCGTCTATGGAATAATCAAAACGTGGATTGTCTTTACCCATATGCATAACTACACACTTGTCTTTATTTAGAGGCAATAACCAATCAATTTATACTACAATAATATAAATAAATATTACTTATGTTTTTTCAATTCAAATATTTCATGAAAATCATCCATTCAGAATTTTCGGGTATTTTTACTAAAACTTGTATTCTTTATACAAATTAATTATTTATCAATTACTTTCATATTATTTCATTATGTCTCATTTATTTCTGATTTATATTTCGTATATTTTTTATTATTATTTATTTTATTTTAAATCATTTCAATCATAAACATACCTTTCCAATATGTATAGCTGAATTTTGATAGGTAATTCAGTGACTGAGACAATTCACAAATACTCAAAATTCCAAATTGTTATGTTGAAAAAATGTACCATACGAAATAAGTCAAAAAATATTTCTATATTCTGTGAAATGTCTTGAAATTTTGACATTTCCTTTCACCTAGTTAATATTTTACCAAACTTGATTGTTTAGAAGATCTTCAAAGATGACGTCCAGTACATCGTAAGTACTTTTCTAAACCCTTGATTTTTCACTGAACCGTTAACTCAGAAAAATTGTAAAATTAATTTTAAGACAAGTTTATGTGAAAATTACACAAGATGATTAACAAATATTTTTCAAAATTTGTTTTGGTATACATTTTGATACGGTTTTTTTTGCAATGTTCAGCTATGAATCAGAAATTACTTGAGAAATAATGCAATATCAATTTAACCTTGGTACCTTGCCAATTATTGCAATGTTGGTTTCGCATTTTATGCAACATTCAACTCAGTTTGTAGCATCAAGAATTTCCTTTCTTTCTAGAAAACTGAAGTTAATCTAATTTCTATAATTTTTTTAAGATCTCTTCTAATTTTTGACATTTCCCATGAATCCAGAACATTTTGATTGTTATATTTCAGACTTTATGTTGACTCACTCGTCGACCGATAATTTTTAATAAAAATTTAAAGTAATATTTCTATTTACCGAAGGAGAGAAAATATGTTATTTGTTATTCAACATCGATCCATCCAGTGAAGATTGTGCTGCCTTTCAAATATGTTTCATATTTCATGACTTCCCAAAATGATTATCTGATGTAGTTACAAAACCTTAAAATTTAGAATTTTCATTTCTTCTGTAAAAACTAAATATTTATAACCAACTAGTATTGTGTTCTGTTTTAAAATTGGACAATGGTTGGGTAATTAAAATGTTACGTTGCAGTTGATTTATAAATGATTATGTAGCGTAGTGGAGAGTGACAGGCCCTCACGAGGGAGGTCCTGGTTCGAATCCCGGGTAAGACATGGACGTTTGTGTATGTAAATGAGTTTCAGCTGTTGAATGAATAAATGATATGAATGGGTAATGTTCAAAGATGACGAACCCAAACAAAACAAAATACACTATGGCCAAGCATAATTACGAAATATTGAAAAGCAGATTTCGGGGCTACCTTCTGGGTTCGTTACTTGGGGATTGTCTTGGTGCTCCTTTTGACGGCGATGAAATAATTGCGTTATAAATAGACCGTTATAAAAAATTATCTTCACAAACAAGAAGGGCGAAATTTTTAGGGTCCTATAAAACGGTACACAGATGATACAGCAATTACAAGGTCTGTAGCGAAAGCTCTAATAGATAAACCTGAGGCTGATTTAAAATTTATGGCAAAGATCTTTGTTAAGGAGTATTTTCTTGAACCTAATAGGCGTTATAGTCAGAATGTGGTTACAGTGTTTAAGAAATTGAAGCATAGTACATTTGAAAATATTTACGAACATTGAATTCAATGGACGATGAATCAACTCTGTGATAGTTTATATTTAAATGAGAGGTAATAAGAAATACTTGTTTACAAATCACTGTATGAACAATTCTTTATTCGACTAGTTTCACCTTTTATGGCATTATCAAGAATGTCAACATATTACAAAGACAACCATTGCAGATCATATTGGCCATGCAGACAAATATTTGCAGATGAGTTCGGACCGCAGAATACACCCTTAATTTGGTTGAGTAAACATAGAGGTGGGGATTTCCAAACTATCAGAGATTTAACAGTGGGGAGTGGTTTGGGTCTAACTGGTCATTGAGAATCTTGTAATTATCGGATTTTTGGAGTTTATTTATATCCATGGCTTCCAGGTAATTCATTTTCATACCTTTCTCACAGTAATGGAGAATATTAGGTTTAAAAGAGGGTGAGATATTATGTCCTGTCGACTCTAGATGTTCTAGAAAAGCAGATTTCGCTTTTTAAGTGTTCTTTTAGCCTAGTTTCAAAACATCTTCCGGTCTGGCCTACATATGATGACTTACATTCTTCACAGTTGTATCTAGAAATTCCAGACTTCTTCATTGGGTCAGGTGTGTTCAGTCAGTGATATTTAGACAAGTTTTTCTTATTACCTCTCATTTTATACGGGTACGAGTACAAGTATCTTATAACCTTTCGTATTTATGAACTACCAAGTGAGCAATTTGATGGATCTGGTTCTCTTGGTAATGGAGGAGCTGTGAGGATTGCTCCAATAGCATTATTTTATTATAATAACTACAATTCAATGATTGATGCAGTTTTCAGGGTACAAAAATTATTCACAAAAATCTTCTGAGTGTTAATGGAGCTTCACTGCAATGAATAGCAGCTCAGGAATCGCTGTTATCTGATAATGAACTAAAGTTCGATATACATAATTTTGATATATAATATAAAAGTTTGATCAAAATTCTTCACTTATCATTAGATAAAATAGTCCAATTTTTCACAAATGTTTATTTTGAAAAGAAGTCCGTAATTTTCTGTTAAGAAATTGGAATTCAGTCGTTCATTCAACAATGAATTCTCAATAGTTTTCAAAGTATTGAAGAATTCGTCACTTGTGGCGTCTCTGAGGGTATAGAAGCGGAGGGTGGTAACAGATTTTCTCACTAAATATGATTGGAATTGACAGTTGATTCTTCGTTTTCCTTCTCGTCCTCAATCAGAGGGTCCAAAGTCAACAGTTTGGCATCGGTTAGGGCACAAATGTTCCGTATCCAACATCACCGAAAGCAATCTGGCGCGAGGTTCTTTAAATCTGATGGATAATATTGACTCTCGACATTTGATGTTCGCGGACGATTTGAAACTATATCATGAAATTAGATCACAGGACAACTGTGTTCAACTTCAGCTCGCGCTAGACCAAGTTGCCAGTTGGTGTGAGAATAATTATTTGTGTTTGAATGTGTCAAAGTGTAATGTTTTCTCTTTCACAAGGAAAAAAGATCGAATTGAGTGTGATTATAGCGTAGTTGGTCAGGTTCTTTCTCGTTCTAAGGTGAGAGCTCTTGGTCCTCGATCAGAAACTTTGCTTTATTCCACACATCGCCCAACTTATTTCATCTGCCTCGAAAATATTTGGATTCGTTATACGCAAAGGCAAATATTTCAACAATTCCTCAACATTCATAGGACTATTTAATGCTCTAGTCAGTCTAGTCCGTAGCAAGCTGGAGTATGGTAGCATGATCTGGCATCCTATTTACACTTGCCATCAACGCCATCTTGAGTCTATTCAGAGAAGGTTCTTGAAATTCTTAGTTTGGAGTGAGGATAAGTTTATCCACAGAGAGGAGTCAATCATAACGAATTATTGAGTCGATTTAGTTTAATCTCATTACAGAGCAGGGGAGAACCTTTACACTAAAATTTTAATACAAAATATTATTACAACAATATTGATTGTCCTCCTTTCTTGTCCGCTTTGAAATTTCGTGTTCCTGGGCAAAATTCTCGTACTACAGAATTATTCCACCTAGAGACTCCAAGGACCAACTCGCTAATAAAATCCTCCAATTGGTTTATGAAGTCTACATTCAATACAGTTGCTTATAATTGTGACATTCGCTTTGACTACATAGAAGTTATTATTAGGAGTTATGTGAAAAAAATGAATTGACTAAGATGAATTGATTTAGATTGAGTTCTTTGTAATATTTCATTCAATTCTAATATTTCATTATTAGTTGCTTTTTCTGTTTTTTTATTACATTGAGCTCTTTGTTATATTTCTTCAATTTTATTTATTTAGTTTTATTCAACATATGTTATTATTTTCTGTAATTGAGTGTTATACCTGTTAGAATAAAGAACCTATTATTGTTATTATTATTATTAAAATTTAATCTCCAAACCTTGAATGTTGGACTAGGTATAAAAGTGATGTTTCATCATTTTGAAATATTTTTAATCCTTTAATTTTTATCAGGGAATGAATACTAACAGACTAGAGCAGGGGTTCCCAAACTTTTTTTTACTACGCCCCCTTCTGTTAAAATGGAAACCATCCACGCCCCCCATCACAGTAAATTTTAGGGTATGTGAAAAAACCAAGAATTACATTGAAAAGAAAACATGTATTTTCAATTACACGAAGAAGAACATCTGAAGAGTCAATATAAAGACATACTATTAGAGAAAAACATTGACAAAAAGAACATGATAAACTAGTAAACTAGTGAGATGAGTGGGCTTGCATTTTCCTCACTAGTAAACCTATTCTTGGTTGTGTTTTAGTAAGGGCACAACGTAAGTCATTGGTAACATTAAGTTTGTTTCTGAACTTAGTTTTAATTGCAACGAGGGTTGAAAATGCCTTTTCACACAAGTAGGTAGGTACTCGAAAAGGGAGATATAATCGAATAGCTGCTTGTACACGAGAGAACACTTTGAAATATTTGATCCAAAATGGTGACTTCTTCATTTTGTCAAAGTCGTACTTGGCAGAGGAATCATGTTTTATCTCCAAACCTTCTTCTTGCAGTGCTTCTGGCAGAGAGTTGATATTGATATTGAATGGGTCTGTTGACAGTCTGTAAATACCCTCGTCACAAGTGTCTGGGAAATATTTCCGGAACTCTTGAGTGAGGTTTGATATTAGGCTTTTCATTTGGGATCCTTCGAAAACCTCCTTGAACTGTGGCTCATTTGAGATAAACATTATTTTGGAAAAATTTGAATAATTGCATGGGTTTGCTGATATTTTTCGTCTCAAAAGCTGCAATTTCTCAATGTACATTTTGATGGCATCACGATGAATCACTATATTTGAATCTCCACCCTGCAGTTTTAAGTTAAGGTTGTTCAATGAGTCAAAGAAGTCTGACAAATAAGCCAACGACACTTAGCTGTGTACTTGGTTTCTTGAATTCTATGCTTAGCTCAATCTGCTTCAGATTTTCTAACAAAGTGATTACCTAATCTCGGAGCTTAAATAATCTAACTAACATGTTACCTTTGGATAGCCAGCGTACTTCTGTATGAAATAGCAGTATTTTTTTAAAATTTTGAAAAACTACAACGTAAAAATAGTTGAAGAAATCTATTGATTTTATTTATTCAGAAATTTTCATTTTTAACTGGTCTTGTGCTCACGCCCCCTGACATATCTTAACTCCCCCTTGGAGGGAGGGGGACAGTTTGGGAATCCCTGGACTAGAGCGATACCTACAGACCAATGCGGATTCCACATTTTGATAACATAGACCCGCCCTAAATTTGATACATTTTGTAACGCATCTGAAATTTTTTCAGACAACCCACGTTTGAACCGCGGGACCAGTCGAATACTACTATTAGCGGAAAAATGCCGGCGTCGGGCCCGAAAATTCTGGACTGTTGCAGTCTATGCGATCAAGGCATCTTGACCATCAGTTGCAACGTGTGTTTCAGAGATACGCACAGGCGTTGCGCAGATGCCTTTCTGAAAGGTACAGATAAGGATCTGGACAACGACTTGGACAATTGGAGGTGTCCCAGATGCTTGACCCTGCTTCATATGGCCGATCCTACAATTTGCGATAAAAACAAGAAGAAAAAGAAAGTATGAAGATACTCACATGAATTGTAATTATTCTAAATTTATTATTTTGTTAACTCATTTCCTTATTTTAGACCGAGGTCTAACTAACTCTTTTTTCATACATACGAGGGTGGGGTGAAAAATTTCCGGCCTCACTAAGAGATGAAGCCACTAGGTCTACTTTTGGAGTCCTACAGTACCATTCCTACTGAGCTTGTATGTAAAGTTTCAACCCAATCGCTACGTTAGTTTGCGTTTGAGAGTACATTGCGCGAGACAATGTCATCAAATACTTCTATTTGGAAGGTTTTACACCAAAACAAATAAAAGAAAAGATGGATTCAACACAAGGAGGATCCTCCCCATCATATTCAACTATTAAGCAGTGGGTTTCTGCATTCAAAATTGGTAGTGTGAGCACGTCTGACGAGCCTCGCTCAGGACGGCCTGTTGAGGTCACAACTTCAGAAATGATTGGAAAAATCCATCAAATAGAATTGGAAGACCACAGATTGAAAGTGCATGAGATAGCTCAGACCTGTAGGATGTCAGCTGAACGTGTGCGAAATATTGCACAACCATTTGAGCATGGAAAAGCTGTGTGCAAGAAAGGTGCTGCGTTTGCTCGACCATAAACTGATTCGAAAAACATTTCTACCAAAAATTTGGCGATGTATGGACGTAAACCAAACAAATTTTTGCGTCGATTTTGAACTGTTGATGAGACTAGGGTCCACCACTGCACTTCTGAAAATAAAGAACAGTCAAAACAGTAGGTTGGAAAGAGGGAACCAACTCCAATGAAAGCAGAAACAATTTTTTCGGCAAACAAGTTAATGGTTACTATTTAAGGGATGCGAGAGGAGTTATATACATTGATTACCTTGAAAAGGAAAAGACTATCACTGGTCAATATAACGCAAAATGATTGCAACGTTTGAAGGACGGGGTGAAAATTAAGCGACCTCATTTGGCGAAGAAAAAATTTTGTTTCATCGCGATAACGTACCACCGCATTCGTCGATTGATGCCATGTCCAAAATCCACGAATTGAAGTTTGAATTGATGCCGCATCCTCCTTACTCTCAAGACTTAGCCCTCATCGACTATTTCCTGTTTCCTCCCCTCAAATATGGTTTGGTGGTAAATGATTTGAGAGCAACGAAAATGTTATCGAAACTATTAATCAGTATTTTGAGGTGCTTGACGAATCTACGTTTGAAACTGGTATAACTAAATTAGAACACCATTATGAGAAATATATCAGTTTTGATGGAGATTATTTTGAAAAATCAAAAAAAAAATTTTGAAACATCGTTCTTCTTGGTCAGGCCGGCAACTTTTCATCCCACCCTCCCAATAATTTTATATTTGAACCATATTGCTCAGTGGCCGAACGCTATAGCGACCTTATACGCTCTCGTCTTGATGGTGCTGGTGGGTTCGATTCCCACCGTGTTCTTAGGCCGTTCGGAATCGGCGTTAAACTGTACGTCCAACGGGAGTATCTAGGTTTCTGAACTCCGCTCTTAGAACAATGATAATATTTTTAATAATAACGTTGCGATTAGTTTTCTTTTTCGAACCATTCGCCCGTAGACATTCAGTCAACCTCTCAATTTACACGTAAAATTCACCATTCAATGAAAATAGTTTCATGATCTTTTCTCAGGAAACAATACAAATCCTAAATTAGTATCAAAACAAAAGAAATTGCAAACTTATCAATTCAGAAGCACGTTTGGTACATTAAACATCTGTCCTCGATGATCTAAGTGTTCCCAAAGCAGTAAAGTTGCTATGAATCAACTACAAATATATAATGGTGAAAATTGATGTCATAATTGCAAGAGAATTTCCAAATATGCTTACCAGATGAAAGAAACTTAATAGTTTTTTCATTATCTTTCTTTTACATCACAATTTGTTTTCGAATTATATTCAATGTTTTAGTACGTCCCTTCTTACAAATGGTCGCCAAGTAACCCAAAAATTCGAATGAATATTGAGGCTTAATTTCATTAACTCAGAAATATCAGGTATTATAAAATATGATTCAAATGTCGAATCATATTCAATCACACGGAGGTTTCGCTTATCTCTTGGTGTAACATTATGTTAAAAACAACATTGTTTTTGCAAAAACAACATACTTACATTGTATACTCTTGATAATAGGTTAGCCACCCGAAACATATGTAGAGTTTTTGTTATATTCAGTGAACTTAAGTCAAGTGTGTTAATTTTAATTTATTGAATTATATTCAGTATTAAACTCACTATTACTCATTTTGTTTCAGAGACGGTGTTGTAGATGTTGAAAGATCCTACGTTTTAATTTGGTAATCGTGATTCCATATTTATAAGAAAAGTTTTTTAAATATATTTGATAGAAATAAGAAGTTTTTTACTACAGAGGTTTTTAATTATAACCATGAATTTGAAAATAAAGTATTCAAAACCTAATTCTCAAGTGAATTTGTATTATTTTGTTGTGTTTTAGTGAAAAATACATCTTTTGAATAGGGGTGAATTTAATACTACTAATTTCAAAGAGTGATAAATGGAATTCAGATACAAGCGTTGTTGAAAGTTTAAAGAATTCATAGTTATGTCGAATTTGTCTTCCATGCTCCTAAGAATTCGAAAAACTGACTGAACATAATACATGGATTTCAGGACATAATGGAACTAGACACGAATAAAATACGATGAAATAGCATAAGAAAATAGCAAAAGCTAAATAATGAAACAATATTTAGAATTTTCTCATAATTTGACACAAATATGCATGACGACGTTTCGAAGTACTACTTTTTTATCAAATGCTGGATTAATACAGCATATATAATATAGTTATATATGCTTACTGCATACATAAAACAGTATTTCGAAACGCCGATTCGTATTTTTATTAAATTATAAGAATATACTAATTACTGTTTTTCCAAGTATCGGCCTCATCAATCATCAAAAGATAAATGCATAACAAGAGTGAAGAATATCCACGGAGATTGGGCAGATAAAACAACACAATAGAAAATAAACTTCTGAAGTGAAGAAAAATTAGTTCAACATTGGGAGAAAACAAGTCACCACTTGGCAAAAAACAAGTCATCACAACACGTCTTCTCAGCAAACAGACAAAATTCTATGGAAGTAAATCTGAATGAGATGATGTTAGAGGGATTTTATAGTAAAAATACATTTCTTGCACAGAGTTCGAGAGGATGACCATAGTTCTCAGCTTGGAAGGAATTATCTCGATACAGTTTTGACCCTAAAAGTATTGACAACAATCATCAAATATGAATATCATCAAATATTTTATGGAGCAAATGTGTGCTATTGAACACAATAGAAAATGAACTTCTGAAGTGAAGAAAAATTAGTTCAACATTGGCAGAAAACAAGTCACAACTTGGCAGAAAACAAGTCAACACAACACGTCTTCTCAGTACACAGACACAATTCCATGGGAGTAAATCTGAATGAGATAGTGTTAGAGGGATTTTATAGTAAAGACATTTCTTGCACAGAGTTCGAGAGGATGCCCATAGTTCTCAGCTTGGGAGGAATTATCTCGATACAGTTTTGGCCCTAAAAGTATTGACAACAATCATCAAATATGAATATCATCAAATATTTTATGGAGCAAATGTGTGCTATTTAACACAATAGAAAATAAACTTCTGAAGTGAAGGAAAATTAGTTCAACATTGGCAGAAAACAAGTCACCACTTGGCAGAAAACAAGTCAACACAACACGACTTCTCAGTAAACAGACACAATTCTATGGAAGTAAATCTGAATGAGATAGTGTTAGAGGGATTTTATAGTAAAGACATTTCTTGCACAGAGTTCAAGAGGATGCCCATAGTTCTCAGCTTGGAAGGAATTATTTCGATATAGTTTTGGCTCTAAAAGTATTGACAACAATCATCAAATATGAATATCATCAAATATTTTATGGAGCAAATGTGTGCTATTTAAATCGAAATTAGTTTCTTTTAACAGTTTGAAGGAAAAAAATGTTCACTGAACGCATTTTTTTTCGCCTTTTCATTAGTTCACAAGTTTCCTCGTCTAATTTATATGCAAGCAGAGGTTCATTAAACAACAGAAATTGACAAATGATCAGAATAGATTGTATTTTTATCATTCACTCGTTCATTGAAGCAAAATGTCAATGTCAAATTGACATAACCAAATATTGACAGAAATAAGTCTGCAATTTCAACAGCGTTTCAAAACAATCAACAACTAATAAGAACAAGCATGTAAAAGATTTTGAGTATTCACCGATAGTTATGTATTTTGCTATTTTTTGGTGAATAATTACTTGGAAATATTTCGAGAAGAATATTAAAACGAATCTGATAATTTTCTACAAATTGTGAACGGCTAAGAGAAATTAAACAAGATGGCAAACAACAACGACGACGACGACGAAAAATTATCAATTACTTCTAGCCGGAGTGCAAAATCTAAGGATGGAATGAAGCCTCTTTCTAACTTTAGCATCATGAAAAGCAGACCCTCCGCCCAGAGCATTACGCTACAAAATCGATCTTCCGTATCTAGCTCGATGAGGAGAATAAATGAAATGGGTGGCGGACGTCGAGCACAGAAGAGAATATCGAAAATTCAGGAGATCACTGTGATAACATCTTGCGAAAGGGATCCAGACGTTTGTGTGTTATGTTCCAGCGGTATTCCTTCGACAAAGTGCATCAGCTGTAATGCTCAAGGTCATATCAAATGCATCGAGGCGTTTTTTTGTACTGTAGATAAAAAGCTCAACTTAAACGCTTGGCAGTGCCCCAAATGTGTCACCATGAATAACTTGAAATCTAAAGACAAATCGGATACTTCTTTTTCATTGCTAGTAAGTATATGCGGATATGTTAAGGAACACTGAAAGAACATCCACATAGTATCATCTGAAAGTCGAAAGAAATGGGATGGTTCTCGTGGTGCAGTTCCAGCTTTTCAGAATTTCATATGTTTTCCAGTGTTATATTTCGTCAAATTCGTGGCACTTGGTATTACTCAGATCGTTAAAACTACCTACATCCATAGGGATGAAAGATTGCTCACATTTGCCACTTTGGATATTTTTGTTTGGACATTGATCGCTTCGGTTTCTTCTGCTTTCTGTGAATTGTTATTTTCCTAATGACCTCTCATTTCTTGCACAGAGGCATGAAGTGTTCCTTGAAAAGCTCTTACACCCGGTTAGGTTCAATATACAGTGATATTAGATGTTGTGATCCGATGAAACTTGTTGTGGCGTTTATTTGTTATAATTGCCTATCAAGCCTTACTTTAGCTAGATCTCGTAATGTTTTCTAGAGACGAGCAATACCTTGATTGTTAGTGAGCGCAAAGTGTGAAAGGTACTCAAGTTTTTACGTTGAGTCACTTTTTTGTTTGGACATTGATCGCTTCGGTTTCTCTCTGCTTTCTGTGAATTCTTATTTTCCTAAGGACCTCTCTTTTCTTGCACAGGGGACATGAAGGGATCCTTGAAGGCTCTCACACCAGGTTAAGTTTAAAATACAGTGATATCAGACGTTGCAGCCTGATGAAACATGTTGCGGCGTTTATTTGTTATCTTTGCCTATGAAGCATTGCTTTAGCTAGATCTCGTAAGGTTTTCTAGAGACGAGCAATACCTTGGTTGTTAGTGAGCGCAAAGTGTGAAAGTTACTCAAGTTTTTACGTTGAGTCACTTCAAAGTTACTTTACGAGCTAATCGTTTCTAATTGTCACAAATGCATTTAGTGAATTTCATTTAACTCGTGAGGTAAGTGATAATAATTGATTGCTAAAAGTATAGAATGAGAATTTCAATTTTGAATTGAATAGTGACAAGTGGGAAAATCGGTGGAAATTTTCTGAAGCTTTTTTGTGTGTTTGATTTATCATATTTTATGATATTTTATTGTTAAAACCCTACTTCAAAAACTCCAAACAATTGAGTAATTTAGTCTAACAAAAAAAGTCAATCGTAGGACTAGACTCACTGTCAATGTCAACTAACAATAAGTTTCACAAATGTATTAACATTATTTCTTAGTTGAATAGAAACACACAAACCTACATTATCGCTTAGAGTCTGTCTCTATTCCAATTTAGATAATTCGAATAAAGCATATAACTGAACTGTTTCAGTTTCAGAAAACTTACAGATTTCTATAATTTACGTAGAGATGACAATAAGATAGATAGCAAAAAGTTATTTTTGAGCTTAGTAAACATCATGGTACTGTGAAGGTCGCTCCTAACAAAAAATGATGTTCAAGATGATGTCATAAAATATCCCTCATATGTCGATAAAGAAGTTTTCCGTAGAAACTTATTGATTAAAATTTTACGTTGAGAAGTTGTTTGATATCTGGAAACGTTTCTTTCAAAAGTATACGAAGTTAAGGTGGTACATGATGTACATCTTGAATTTCTTCAACGATTCTTGGCGATATTCAGCATTTTGTCACCAAATATTAATGGGGTGCAAAGTTAAAGTATCATTCTATGATAGTTTTTGCCTCTGGGATGCTCCGTTTCCCTACTCAATGTTAGAATAATTGAAAAAAATTATAAATTTTCGTACTTATCAATAAACATATAATAAGTAATTCAGTAGACAATAACGCAGTTGCGAATTCACTTGGAACATCAGAAGTGGGATTTTGTTAACTTTTAAATCTCGCCTATAAAACTACTTTCGAAAATATCGTTGAAACTTTTGAGTTTCAGAACAAGGCAACACGTCACAAGAAATGTTCATTCTCTGATATAAATCATTCGATTATGATCTAGAACGAGCCTGCGCAAAATGTCAAGCTCGATTGTCCGTTCTGTATGATCGACATGAACATGAGAAACTGCCAGTGTGATGATTGCAGAAAAGGCACGGACGGGGGATCGAGACTTAGAGACTGCACTTGCGAAAGATCGAACACGACGAGCTACAAAAAATGTTTGCATTGTCGCGAACTTGGAGCCGTTTGCACCTATAGGTCTCTCCGCGAAGACGGAAAAGATATGGACGATGAAGATAACGTCGGGGTATGTGATAACGAAAACTTCGACTTCTCGCTTGAGACTTTGTCAATCTACAAAATCTACTTACTCTACATCCTGTACTTCTACTTGCAGTGTTCGTTATAAGAATCTTCTAAAATCCTACTAAGATTCACAAACAATTCGTTCTTTGGTATACTCGGAGTTCGAAAGCTTATTTTTACGCTTTCACAATTTCAATTTACGGAATTGAAGGATTAAAGCTACATGGTGAATACGAAATAATTAACCAAAAGAATGTTATAGTAGAGCTAGATATGTGAACGTATACGATGTGATGCTCCCATTATCTTTCAAGGGATAAATATTAGAAGAATATTGAAATCGATGTCACAGCTGATGGTAGTGCTAAACAGCTGTTTCGTTCTGCAAGGAACTCGCCAGTCGCACCACGTCCATCGAAGTGAGGCAACGATTTCAAGCCCCAAGCATCGTCTTCACAATTCAATAGAATTTCCAATTCCATCTATAGGAATCAATAGAAAACGTCTTTCAGATCATAGACACATCAAGCATCGAACGTTCACATTTCTTCTATACCCATAGGTATCTACTAAATTGCAATGTCTATTTGATAAATGTCATCATATGATGTTTTAAAATGTCAATAGGTTGCGTTGGTAATACGCTTGCTATTTTTAACAAATCTAGCTCTACTATATCATTCTTTTGGTTAATTTGAATTTTTCGAATTATTGTTCTAGTGTTTTTTTTTAAATATTTCATTCAGTGTCAAAAACTTCATTTCCTTAAAACTATCGCCGAATAGGCTTCTGAAATACGGGATATCTTATTATATTCTAAGTTATAAATGGTGTAACGTGCAGCTAACACGACTGTTTTATGTATAGAATATAAAAATATATATGCTGTATAGTCGATAAACAGATTTATTCATACATGATTGTTGTTAATATCATTATTGATTTATTAAATCACTAATATCGTAGAGTAAAATGCAAAAAAGCTAGTCTTGTATGTATTATTAATAACACATCATAAAAAATGAGAATTCTACCCAAAAAATTAAAACATTTTTTTCGATTGGAGCAACCTTATCAATTAGGGGTATGAAAAAGGGATAACAACCGATTATCAGATCTGCCGAGTATACATAAAAAATTTCATCAAAATTGGTTAATGTGTTTCAGAGGATTAAGGCAAAAAATACGACTGTGTATCTCACTGAAAACAAACAAACTTAGTTAATTGATTTTCATTCATATTAGATGCTCTTTGGAGAATCTTGAATAAAAAGTTTTGATTTTATGAAACAATGTTTGTGCCCAATTATTTTTTTTTGTTCTAGGCGAGAATAATGTGGTCAATTATCTGGTTTCTTCTGCTAGTGACGCTGGCTTTTCCTATAGCAATTATATGTGCCAATTTATTCGTATTCATCCATTGTTTCGAATCTTGCTTCAATATTAGCTATGTAAGTATTTAACTATAAAGTAGCAGCCATTTGGTAACTTCATATTACAAAATCAACTAACATTTCATGAAATTATCACATGATAATAGTTCAGGGATCGAAATTATATATAATATAATAATTGTAATTCCATATTAATTCCTCAATTTCAATTTCATTCTTAATTTTTGGATATGTCACTCCAGTTCAAAAGGTGCATATAAAAATGTATCAAATAAGGATGGTTGTGATAAGCAATCAGGTTTCGATCTCAACAGAGCTGACATTTATCCTCTTCAGTTCACTTGTATCTCATTCTAGCAGCTTTCAGTGTTTAATGTTCCTGATATTTGGGGCTTTTGATACCACCAGCAGCGCCACCTTTATTTCATATATTTTTAGGCACAATTTCTATATAGTGACATTCTTCTTAACCCTTAACTCACCAAGTGTCTTTATTTTTGAGGTATATTTGTTAATAACCTAGATTTTTCAGGGAAATAATAAAATTTGTTTTTCAGTTTGTCGGCTCGTTACTTATGAAAGGAATGAAGCTTCCAGGCACTTGCTGTAGAGGTATTTGTACAGGGCGCTCAATGTAATAATTTCTTACTTAGCAGCACAGAGAACAGGATTTTTATTGAATAATTACTCTCTAAAAAAAATCAATCTACTCTTTAAAAAAATTATGTTTACGTTCATTGTGCATCAGAAAGATATTCTTAAATCCCCACAGTCTGTTAATGTATAATACGTTTTCATCAATAAATAATATGTAAATTGATTTGAAATAATTTCTTTTGAACATTCGAGGTTAAAATGGAATGAATTTTGAGATAATAATTAACAAGGCCAATAGTTTATTTTTTACTCTTATTTTTGCATTCTTAATTTGTACATTCTGTTTAATTAGGTAAATCTATTTAACTTAAACTATATTCTTAAGCTAAGAAATATATGTGCTAAACAAATTGAGATTCATTATAAATTGAGTTCTGTGTCGAAGCAATATGGCACGTCGACAAAATTTCGGTGACAATATTTTTCGTACAAATACATCAAATAAAATTAATTGTAAAAATGAAAATGGTGTTTTTAATTTATACTTCGTGATTTTATGGTGTTTTGTGGATGAATTGTGTTGTCTAATAATCGAACGTTTGGAATCTATATCCATTACATAAATATATACGACTATTTCTCAAATGCCTAATTCATATATTTATTTCGAAAGGTATCCATTTCTTAAATATCAATCATTAACAGAATTTGCAAAAATATTTATTTTCTACATAAAATCTTCCTGTATGCGTGAACAACAAATGGGTATAAGAAAATAGATTTTCAACTAGTTTACATGAAAATCTGTGTATTTTGTGAATGTGCATTTATCTGTTAGATTGCAAGAATGAAAATATGTGGTGTCTGTACAAATTATATGTTTTTACTAAGTACAACATTAATTCATATAAACATTAATGAAATGATATAGACACAAACAGATTTTCAAGATGTTCGAAAACTTTGACATTCATTCGTGTATGAGAAAACTACAATTTCTTACTGAAAATAGGACACTTGATAACAATAATTACAATTATAAAAATACTTTCATCAATAACTAATAATAAAGTTAAAATCAAAGTAGATTTGGATTATATTGCTTAAAATAGGTTCAAAAACGTTTAACAATTCAGAAATTATTTTAACGGTTAATAAAAATTCAAGTTAATATGCACGATAACCGTTTTCTATAAATAAATAGATATCCGCCTTTTAGTTTTGCGGATATTTCAGAAATATTTCAAAGGAATGATAAAAACTTAAATTGATTTAGAAGATTACAGTGTTGCACCTTGCTTTTAGTTAAATAATTTCAATCAATTTATAGACTATGTTCAAAAAAATAACATCTGCAATGCTCAATTATAATGTCTGAAGTTGCAAAAAAACTGGTAAACATAACATAAAATAACGTTAATAAAATTCAAGTACATGACAATTAAATCCTAATTCAGTTCAAAAGGGCATTACAAACATTCTCTGAAATAAATTAAGGAAATACCATTTCCTTGAATCAAAATTCTCTAAACTCTTTGTACGTAACGCCACTAATTAAAATTGATGTAACAATTCCTACAATATCTGTTTCAATTTGGTTGTGGATAAAGCTAAAATTAGAAGGGGTACAATTTTGAATGAGTATAGGGTCGATGATCCTCCTCGTTCGCAATAATCTCTATTACAATATTCGGCAACTGGCCTTATCTTCTGCTCCACCACATCCCAATCACAAAGTCCTACAGAGCATTGAGGAAAATTGACAGGAACTTCGTTCAGCAAAAACATAACTTTGTACTTGTTTTCTCGTTGACATCTACAAAGAAAAACAAAAATGCTTTCACTTCGAATTACTTTAGAGTGTTCAGTTTTATGAACAATGTGTTTTGGGAGTCAAACTTTTAAGTAATGAATTTGTAAATTGGTAAACTGCTTATGGGAAAACCGAAGTGACAGTTCCACGTAAAATTGGAATTAGGTTGATTTGACAATTCATGTGTTGAATTCGAACATATTTTCATGTGAAAATATTCGAATATAGCGTTAAGTGATATGTCTTGGTTAACTGACTAAGCGAAGAGCTATGACTGATACAGCTTTGCATCCAGAATAAACTAATCGGTCTCTTTATTATACATGTTTCTTTGCACATAGATTTTTTGTGTTAGGTACCCTTACTTGTAAAGTACAGCCACTAGATTAGCCCCAAATGGATCGATTACAGAGAGCTTCCATTGACGATTTCTCTGCTGGTAGTAGTTATCTGCAGTTAATTGCATATTGTCTTTAGCGATTCCCAAAGCAGTTAAGAACCTTAGGAACTGCGTGGAATGTGTGAAATAATGAGATACTTTATAGGCATCAGCAGGTTCACCTGAAGAAAATACAATAAGTTAACATAAACAATATGTCATGGTAGATATCTAGCTAGAAAAGATTAAAGAGGTTAATCTCACCATTGACAACTTTCTTCATCATTTCGTACATATCTTTGACTAAAGACAACCCACTTTAGCGTTCTGTTCTCTTCCATAACCGCTATAATAATAATCTTGCAAGTCCTCGGCGTATTCCAACAATTCCAGTTGTTTTCTAGTGAAGACTGAGCACCAAGGAGACGGATCATTCAAATACCTGAAAAGAAATAGTCTACTCAGGCAAAACAATTAGCAACAAATTTCAAGTCTTCACGGAGGATAGATATTCCACAAAAAATAGTGATCAATAGTAAGAGATCTGTTGAAAAAAGCGTGAAACTGAAGAGACCAATAAAAGGAAAGCGTTTTGCTACAATTGATGAGATAAAGTCGGAAACAATCAGAAAAGAACCATTTTCTGTATAGTAAAGCAAACTTCACCAAAAGTTTGATCTATCTGATTGGACTCATATTTCCTATTTGTATTTCCAGGAAGTAATAATTTAAATAGCTGAACTGTTATATTCACAGAACGCAGTAACGGTGTAGCTGAAATGTTGTATTGTTCTATTAATTGATTATAAAAGATCTCCAAAGACTTGATGAATCAAATCTATGTGTTTTGATTGTGGGACATTTTGAAATCATAATATTCGCCTACATAATAAAAATATTTTTGATTGTCATTTCGCCTTTCTTGATCCCCATGCTCATAGAGCAAGAAAATTTGTTTCCAATAATCATAGTACTAGGTGTTCCGAACTTTCAAATTGGAACATATACTCACCATGCTTTCTCATATCGGCACATATCATACATATCACGTACTATTGCTTCATTGAGGGTATATCTGAAACCAAGTTTCTTGTAGACATCTCTCACCATCTGCATGTAATCTGGTCTAAGCTTGAACCTCTCGTATTCACTGTAAGTTCTGTTATTGTTCTCGACTTCCCTGGACCAAGTTTTGCAGTACCCAGGCGGCTAAAAATTTTAAAACTTTGTTTCATTTAATTGCTGATACATATAGATGTATTATAATAGTAAACAACCATTAGCGATCGTGTAAGTATGCTTATAAAATTAATCGCTATGCTGGGAGGACGAATTTCATGGAGCAATGGAAACCTTCTTCAATCAAGTTATTCCTGAAGTCCTAGGAGTCTGCATTTGCATCTAAAAGTTGTTGCCACGACAGTTGACTACTCCCAAAAATTATTGACTTCGAAGAAATCAAGTCGTATAGAACCTTACCAGAATCATAAGAACATAAACATATTCCTACTACTAGTGAACGACTATGAGTGGTGTAGTGCACCAGAAGAATACTCTCACTGTTAGATCTTATTCATACACATACTTATCTTATTTACGAAGCAGTATAGAAGTTATATAAAAACAAACATTTTCCTAAGAGATATTAAACCCAAAAGCGAAGACATATCCATATGAAAGTGACAATTGGTCATCCTAAAAACGAGGAGAGCTGATATTGTATGGATACGAGTTGAACTTGATGGACAATTATTTTGGCAGTTATAATAACAAAAGACAATTTTTGTATACAACAATTGTGGAGATTCGACGAAGATCTTTTATTATTGAAATTTTAATAATGACTAAGACGATGCAATATAATTCTTAGAGACTATTCAAAGGCGAAAAGAGACAAGAAAGGTTCATAACAAATAAACTTTATAAATATTGGCTTAGTAGATCAAATAATGTCTTTCAGCAATAATTAGTTCCACATACTATTCAACTTTAGATTTCATGAGAATTTATGGGCCTTTTTACTCACCAATGTTCTTTCGCTCATATCAGTATTGGCATGTACCATAAAAGATTTATTCAAATCGAACAGACCCTCTATATAAGCTTGGTAAGTATCGTGAGTTTTGTAGTCGCTAGTGTCATATTGAAACTGGAAAAAAGTAGAGATTAATTGTAGATTTACAATAATCAAATGGTGTAGACTTTCAAGGTCGGTGTCGGCTCTAAAATCTCTAAATACTCTAAATCTCTCAGTTCTTCGAGATTTAGAGTAACACTTGTCTAACTCTCAGATGTAGACAAAATGTCTGGTAGAGTTGACGATAGCCTATCAGCCCAGTTAAAGATAAACCATGTACAATTGATCAATACTAGTTAATAAGTTATTAGACTTTGCAAAATGAACATTTACAGTTTTGCTTAACTTACATTGTAATAGTTTTCTCTGTATTGTTGGTTCAACAAGTTACCAAATTTACTTTTGAACCTTCTTGCCAAAAACTTAGCATCTTCAATGCCCTGAGTTGTCAAAACTTTTTCTTTTGTAGCTCCAAGTGTATCATTCCATCTCCACCTTCAAATGCATAATATAAAAAAATTAATTGAGCATATCGCTTTGCACATAATAGAGAATTTTGTATCAAAAAAATGCAAGAAAACATTCATTATTTAGAAGACTCACTACTTTTAATTTTATAATCATTAAATAAAGATGTCACTCCTTCAAAAGAAAAATTAATTCAATAAAATCATGTGCTCTTTGAAATCCTCTTATATACATAGAAATCAAGTTTTTATTTACATATTTTATACATATAACATATTGTTTAAAGGTTGATACCAATTTCCATTTATTCCGAAGAATTAAGAAATAAGAGAAGCCATAATTACCTCCTTAAGAGGTCCAAATCCTGATTGCACAATCTTCCTTTGTAAGGGAATGATCGTCTATCGTCATAGTTTTTAAGGATTTCCATTCGAAGATTTTCCAAGCCTTTGAGTCTTCTGATTTCTTGGTCTGTTGGAAGTGTGGTTCCTTGTCTATTGATACTCCAAATTTGAACTGGTGTGCATTCTGCAGGTGTAATAATATATTTAAAAACACAACTTTCAATTAATCAAACTCCCAAGTAAAAATGACAAAACACAAATTGAAATATCCTCATATGAGAGTGAATTTGAAATTAATATAAATGACCACATCAGAATATTTCAACAATTTTGGAGAGAGTTGTTTGAAAATATCACCTACATAGATAGGGTAATATGTTGAAGAAGATGGAAAAAAATATATGGCTCTAATTTGATGATGCTTCAGTCAATCTAAACTATTCGTCGAATAATAACTGATAATTAATTGTTTGAGTAATTTTCGCAGTAAATTTTAAGGATTAGTGACCTCATTTCGAAAAAAAATCAACTCGATGTCATCCAGAATTAATATTCGACGAATTTTATTGCGAATATATTCTATGGAAGTTGAAAATAGAATTGTTGTGAATGAAGTATGATATTTCAAAACTGAAATGCCCTATATCTAGTAATTGCATTAATAAATATATGAAGCAGCTTTATTCGATGAAGAATTCCATGACTCAGCATACGCAAAGGTTAGAAGTCGGTTAAATTAAGCCCAATTGCATGTAGGGTATCACATATGTCAGTCAATAAAAGGTGACGTTTAATTATGTACCTCAATTATTAAAGGCTGAGACGAAGAACAAATTGAACTTCTGATTTGGAAAATTGTGTTCTCTACACGCAGTAGTTTACCTTTTGAAACTCCCCAAATCGATAAAGAGGTATACTAATACCAATCATAGATAAAAATTATTGATTCAAAATAGTTGTATCTTAGTATATCCCAAAATGGACGTAACCTCATTTTTTTCCACTTTTAAATGCCTGGTGTATTTTATATAATAATTTTACAAGAGTATAAGAAATATACTAATACTAATAAGGTATAGAACTTTATGTTGGCATTACTGTTGAAGCTGGCGACCGATTTAACAGCTGAGAAGTGATTTATTCTTAGTTTGGTTTGGAAATTCAAGAATTGAAGCCATACGATCATCAAGCAAGGCGTAGATTCGTAGAATGAGCCCAAAACGAGGATTGCCGTTGTTCCCGATTTTCATAAGCGAATTTTGTTTAGCGATGAAGCGCACTTCTGGTTGAATGGCTACGTCAACAAAGAAAACTGCCGCATTTGGAGTGAAGATAATCCTCAAGTGTATGTCAAAACACCGTTACATCCAGAAAAATTGACTGTTTGTTGCGCTTTATGGGCTGGTGAAATCATTGGTCCGTACTTCTTCAAAAACGATGATGGCCAGAACGTTACAGTCAATGGTGATCGGTATAGAGCCATGATTACCAACTTTTTCATTCCTGAATTGAACAACCATGATGTCCAGGAGGTGTGGTTCCAACAAGACGGCGCCGGCGCAACATGTCACGCAGCTCTTGCCACAATCGATTTATTGAAAGACACGGTTGGTGACCGCCTAATTTCACGTTTTGGACCTGTGAATTGGCCTCCAAGATCTTAACAAGATCTGCGAATAAGCCACAAACGCTTGACCATTTGGAAGACAATATTCGCCGAGTTATTGTCGATATACGGCCACAAATGTTGGAAAAAGTGATCGAAAATTGGACGTCCAGATTGGACTACATCCGAGCCAGACGTTGAGGTCATATGCTAGAAATTATATTTAAAATCTAATGCCACAACATTATCTTTCGAATGAAAAAAAATTCTTGTCAATCGAATGATCCATCGTTGTTTTATTGCAATTTAAAGTTCTATCCCTCTAAAAAAAACACCCTTTATATAACGTTAAATAAAATTGACCTAAGTATTTTAAAACGGTTGCAACAAACAGAGTGAAAGCTACTCAAACTATGAATATCATTATATGTTAAGTTTTGAATGCCATCTATTGGTTATCATTATGAAGCAATTGATAATATTCTTTTCGAAACTAAACTCAGATTTTTACATTTCAAAAGAATATTTTACAGATAAAAGTAATGCTTCAAACCTGTTATAAACCAGAAATGTATATTTCTCAACTTTCACAATATCAAAAACATATAGAAAAACTAAATATAATAACTTACCTGGTATATCCTGATTGGCTCTTTTACCATACACAATCTGATATGCAGTTTTGCTCGCAAAGTGCAGTACTGGATTCTCATCAGTTCTATAGCAGTACTCTTCACAACAGTTATCATTAGGATCATTTTGATTGCTATTAGATCCCTGATAAGGATTACCGAACCCACTATCATAAGGCCTGTTTCCTTGATTAAATTGATTGTTTCTATTATCTTGATTGTATCTATTGTTCGGATCATTGTATCTGTTGTTCGGATCATTATTCCTATTGTTCGGATCATTGTACCTATTGTTCGGATCATTGTATCTATTGTTCGGATCATTATACCTATTATTTGGATCGTTGTTCCTGTTTGAATTGTATCTATTGCTGGGATCTTGATTGTATGGATTATAGTTGCTATTCGAATTGTTGTATCTGTTATTATAACGACCATCTTGGTTATATTGTGTGTTATATCTATCGGTATTTCTAAAATTCGGATTCAAATCTGATCCTAAATCATAAGGACGATTCGACACGTTGTACCTGTTGTACTGATCCTGGTTGTACCTGTTATCTTGATTATATCTAGAATTCGGATCTTGATTGTATCTGTTGTTCGGATCATTATATCTATTTGAGTCATTGTATCGATAATGGTGATCGTTATATCGATTAGAATCATTTTGTCGATTGTAATAAGGATCGTTATATCGGTTGGATTCATTGTGCCTATTATAATAAGGGTCATTATATCTATTCTGGTCCTCACGACGATTATATGGATCGTTGTATCTGTTGTATGTGTCATTGTTTCTGTTGTACGGATCGTTTCCGTACCTGTTGTTGGGATCGTACCTGACGTTTGTGTCTGAATTGTATCTGTCGTAATTGTTTGGATCATTGGATTGTCTCGAGTTTTGGTCGTATGGTGGAGGTGTTTGGTTACCGTAGAACGGATTTTGAGCCATATTCGCTTTGACTGTTAACAGGAACAGACAAATCGATATTGATTTCGTTGGTGGTTTCATTGTGATCTGCAAAAAAGATTACTGTTGAACTGATCAATCATAATAACAATTCTTTGGTTTTGATAGCATATAAATTTCCTCTCTGTGTTCAATCATCAAATTTTGATTAGAATATATTGATAATAATAGTTGTTTGGTTGGAAAAGATCCATACAATCTGCATGTGATAATAATGTGAAAATATCAGTTTGAATGGACGAAATTGTGAAAATAAGAAATATCAATTAACTAAAATGAGAAAGTCAACAGCCAAATGAAATAAGAAATGATTTTGCACGCAGAAAGCCTTAAACCTAAGTATTGCGGTAAAACCCTATAGAGAAAAAGTTGCCAGGTCCTAAATCAGGAGAGTGCGGTGTCCACTGGACTCAAGAGGCCAAAGGGGAACATCTCGAAGAATATAGCTCAAGAGGACAGTGTACTATAGCACCTTGTTTACGGAACCAGATGCTCCCTGGGCCATAAGTTTCATCAAATTTCTCGATTTTTGTTCTCAAAAATTATTTGCCACAGTACTGGTCAAAGTTCATAGTCTTCATGACTCCCCCTCTTCAGAAAATAAGATCTAATAATGCTAATTGACAGTACTGTGAATCAAATAGTAACTTTTGCGCTGTAGAAAGGATTTTAGTGAAGCTCTCGAAATTTTCAGCTGACTAGTACCTGTTTATTCACTCAAAGTGAGAGAGGCACTTATTGAAATGTCCTAAACAAGTTGTTTAGGATGACTTGACATTATACAGACCACCCGAAATTCGTTGGAGCTTGGGCAACCATGATCTTTCAGGGGAACAAATTGGGATCAGTGTGAAAAATTATTTTCACTCTTTTCGCCAAAATCTGAAGAGCAGAAGTATCCGTGAAAAACGCGTAGGGGTTTGTTTGATCGACAACGTTTCTCTATCAACTTGTCCAGGATTTCTTCTTGTCTGTTGCCCTTAGTGTGTGCATACAAAAAAAGTTGTTTTTCGGTCGCGAACACAGGTGTGGAAGGCTCTTAGAGTAGCAGTTACAGATTCAATATTTTCGAAAAAATGTCGACAATGATGGCACGTTGTTCTTCTAACCATAGTATAGTGCCTACTCAACATTAAACAATTTTCCCTACCAATTTAATCAATCACACTCATCTGAAACCTTCCAATTTCCCACAGCGATTTATTTAAATGTGCCGTACCATGTATGAAGCATTTTCTAAATTTGATGACAATGAAACTCAAAAAATATGCATTTTTATTATTTTGTAGCATAAAACCACAAATTGGCTGCCTTGTTGCATATTCAACTATCTGTTCCTCTAATCGTCAATACCTCATTATAATATAATCGCGAAATTCGATGCATTAATTAGTACAATGTTGAATGTCATTTCCAGACATCTAGCATATTAACTTATGGTAATTCATGAATCAGAACTCCATGTTTTATTCGTCAATTATATCGTAGTGTGAAATATTCTTATTGTTTGCAAAATGGTACAAGCTGAAAACCTTCCATGGGCCAATTTGGAAATATTTTCCATGAAAAAAACCCCACAACATATTCTGGATAGAATAGTAACAGATTTCGTAAGTTGAATGAAATTTTGATACTTTATGAGGATAAAAAATATGTTTATGCATCAAATTGTGATCATAATTTCGAAGGATCTTCTCACGAATGTTTATAGTCTAAAAACTTCTTTGTGGCTAATCTTTTTGATTACGTGTGTAATATTTTGCATTATGAACATAAAAAAGTTATCTAACATTATTTCGTTGTGAATCTGAAGGCTACAATGAAACAGAATGACCCCAAAAAAAGAAAAAACAAATTTTTCTATATTAATTATCACAATTCAAATTCCATCGATACTCAAGTCACACGAACGGAATATCAAATAATCGTAAATGAAAAAATTATATGAAAAATTTAATAGTGTTGGCGTTTACTTGATGTACCTAAATCCATTATAATCGAATATAAACTTAAATTCAAATACATAGCATGACGCGTTTCGTCGTTACAAACGACTTCTTCAGACGCTTATAGAATAATGAAAGATTAATATTAATTACATCGGTAATAAACTAAACCCAGAAAACGGGGGTTGAAAGTTAATTGACAATATATTGGAATCAGTTAAGACTTTACTCCCTCTTGCACCGGAAAAACTACCCAATTCAATTTTTTGCAATTGCAAAACGGGGTGTAATGCTAAATGCGGTAAAAAAGTTGGGTTGTTTTGTTCATTAGAATGTATCAGTTTTCGAGGCCAATCGTGCTCCAATGTTCAATCGCCAGTAGAAGAGGATTCTTACGATATATGCGAGGAGACATCTGATGCATCGCCCTTTGAACAATTTATTTGTACCCAGCAGGAAGAAGAAGGAGAAGAAGAAGAACAAGACAATATGGATTATGTTCCATTAGAACCGCTTTGTCATTACAATAGTACCATTTTCAGTTTAATACAATAGCTTTTAACTCAACAGAACCACAATAGATCGTGGAATATGCCCAGGGGAAACCATGTAAAAAAACGCGCCATGCACTACTTCACGGGTAGCGCGGAAACATATATACATATACATAAACATGCATATTATGAGTAACACAACTTTTTCAACATTCTACATCACTATATCTCCGAAATGGTGATTCTTAGAAAAAAAGTGTATGAACAATTTTATAGATAATTGCATGGTGAATAATTTTTGTCTCGCCTATTTTTATAATAAAACTTACCGGTTAGTTGGAAAACTCAAAAAACCGATTTTTGCAACATTTGACTTTGAGTAAATTTTTTTTCACACGTTGGATTGATGTGGATAATAGGGTGATGTGTAATAGGGTCTCCAATATTCATGCCAATTTTTAGCTGGGTGCGAATTAATGTGGCCTTGAATGTCTATTTTGATCGAAAAATGATGCGCATGAAGAGATCAATTCCTGAGAGAATAACCTGTTTTGATTCTTCTGGGACCGCACTCTATTGACCGAGTGAAGAGTTCCTCAGAATAGGCCAGACCATGTCCTGGTTGACAATAGAGCCAGAGAAACTACTTTCATTGAGGTGGTCGTTCTGAATTCAAACAAGCAGTTGAGAAGAATGCCGATAAAATCTTTGAACATCAAGAACTGCGAGTGGCACATGAACGTAGTATAGACTGCTCCAACCATCTTAGGGTTCAATGGTATAATCCCAAAAATTTCCTGTAGAATATCAAAGAACTAGGAATCGACGAACATCTCTATCAGGAAGTAAAGAAATCGGTGATACTCACCACAGCAAGGACTATCAGGAAGTTTCTGGGAAATAACGGTAATCAACGCCACGATGCGCGCCACTGTGAAGATCGCCGCCATGGGGACCAACACCACAGGCCTGATAATACACAAAGTTTTATCCCTCAGATATAGAATATCTGTGATAAGTGAAAGTTATATATATATATATATATATATATATATATATATATATATATATATATATATATATATATATATATATATATTTATATATAATGGGTGTTTTTTTTTATAGGTATAGAACTTTAAGTTGGCATTACTGTTGAAGATGCCGACCGATTTAACACCTGAGAAGTGATTTATTCCCAGTTTGGTTTGGCAATTCATCATGAATAGACTCACGCCTGAACAACGCTTGTGAATAGTGCAATTTTATTTCGAAAATAATGGTTCTGTGCGAAATACGTATCGCGCACTACGTCCATTTTATCGTCGACAAAATCGTACATCAGACCAGTTAATTCGATTAACCATGGAACGTTTTCGGACCACGTTTACTCTTATTGATAACTTTCATTCCCAGAGACGCCGTACGGTGCGTACAGAAGAAGCTATTGCTACTGTAGAGTATAGCATTGAGGAAGACCCGAGTGAGTCCATCCGCCATCGAGCACAGGAATTGGATCTGTGACCATCCACTTTAGTGAAGATTTTGCGGAAGGATCTTGGTTTGTTGCGCTTTATGGGCGGTTGGAATCATTGGTCCGTACTTCTTCAAAAACGATGATGGCCAGAACGTTACAGTCAATGGTGATCGGTAGAGAGCCATGATTATTAACTCTTCCATTCCTGAATTGAACAACCCTGATGTCCAGGAGCTGTGGTTTCAACAAGACGGCGCAACATGTCACACAGCTCGTGCCACAATCGATTTATTGAAAGACACGTTTGGTGACCGCCTAATTTCACGCTTTGGTGAATTGGCCTCCAAGATCTTGTGATTTAACACCGCTAGACTACTTTCTGTGGGGCCATGCAAAGTCATTGGTCGATGCGGGTAAGCCACAAATAGTTGACTACTTGGAAGAGAATATTCGCCGTGTTATTGCTGATATACGGCCACTAATGTAGGAAAAAGTCATCGAAAATTGGACGTCCAGACTGGACTACATCCGAGCCAGCCGTGGTGGTCGTATGCCAGAAATCATATTTCAAATGTAATGCCACAATATTATCTTTCGAATAAAAAAAATTCTTCTCAATCGAATGATCCATCGTTGTTTCATTGCAATTTAAAGTTCTATACCTCTTAAAAAAAACACGCTTTAGAAAAATACAGGACAAGAAAAAGTTCTGATGTTATCACTGTTTTACTTCTTTCGTTATTGTTTATTCTTGAACCTCCGGTCATATTAACCAACATCCGTGAATCCAAATCGGTGAAAGCGAGTTCGTCCGATTTAAATATGCAGAGGAGGAAGCAAAATCACTGGTAAATAAAGACGAATAAACAAACGAAACTCTCTGTCTCGGTCGTCCACTGAGAGAGAGAGAGCGTAATCTCTGCTAAAGTTGTAGAAATCAACTGGTGACTGTGAATATGTTACGAGGACGTGATGACAATTATTAGAAGATAGATTTACACAGTCAAACAGTCAACTAACTACCTACCTCTACCCAGTATATCATTTTCAATGCAAGGACTGCACCCAGTATTTATTAAGTCAAGTGAAGTTTGACTTACAGAACACCGAAGTGAGTTCAGCCGTATAACCTAAAACAATTAGTTCAATTCTACTGGATCATATTTACATTCAAAGGTAAGCAATACTACATCACAATACTGCATTTATATCATTACTTAACCGAATTCGTTCCTTATTTTAAATACCCAAATGTAAAAGTTGCGAGTACAAAAAAGGTTTGTGACATATATTCTATAAATAAAGAATGTAAATATAATCTTACGTCATGAATGGTCATGGAGAAATAACTTGTTGATGGTGGTACTCGATTAAATTCTTTAGGAAGGCATTTAATTTTAGAAGGTGTTGCATTTGTTACCGATTTTCAAATGTTGTCATATGTTTCTTCTTTCAATATTTGTATTAATAGTTATGAAAATATCGAAGAATGTATAATAATACTTCCTTTCATTCAAAATTGAACAAACAGGATATTGATAATCTGTGTATAAAATTTCCGAATTGAATAAGTTTTTTGTGATAAACTTATCTTTTTTCAACAAATATCGGAAGTACTCGACCTTGGAATTTAGTTACATTTGTTTCGTGAATTTTCTATGAAAGTTCAAGATTTGGTTGTTTTATTATAGATAACCGCGCAAAAGTGAAGAGAACATCCACAACAACTAGATACGATTATAATCAGGGACGAAGTAAACACATTAAACGAACATCTGAATTATTTCGTAAATTCTTGATAGTTTTTAATTTTTTTTGTTTTACTTTTACAAAAAAACTTTGATTCATGAGTGAGATTAAAATTGATATTTGATTATCTTATTTTCTTGTTATATTTTATATTCTGTGACTTTCAAAACAATTTCATTTCTTGTTTGCTTTTTGAATTATTTCTTATAATGAACTCTTAATATTATTCATTTGAATAATAGGAAGTTAAAGTATCTGAACATTATGTCGTCCTTGAAGAAACTATTATAATTAAAATATATTTTAATCTCCTTAGTCATTGAAACACTGGAAAAACGGTTGCTTTTGGAAGATTTTTATGGATGAAAATGAAAACAAAAAGTTGCATTATTTCATTACACTTTTTTAAAGTCAGGTTGGAACACTGTTCTCTGTTTTTCTAAATTTTTCCACCTATTATCACCAATATTTATGTTAATTAGACTTAAATTCACATTACCTCGAAACCAAATTATTTGTGGGCATAGAAAACAATTTGGTTACCACCAATTGCAGTTTTTGATAGACTTATGGACTTATTCCTTGAAAGATTCATTATATTATTAAATTCGAAGTCGTAAAGTATGAGTTAGGGAAATTGTTGAAAATTATCTTTATTGTTCATGTGATATATTTTATGAATCCTTTCCTTGATGACATATCATTTGAGATATTAACCAGTTATTATTTAAGGTAGGATTAAGGTATTTATAATTTCTTATTTGTTTCCAAGACTTCATTATGTGATCCAAATTATAAAATAATGAAGAAACGCGATGTTATGGTGGATAGAATAAAACAATGTGTACCTTTGTTTTGATATATTCAACTCTACCAGAAAAACATTAGTATATTTTCATTCTCAATCTTAGAAATTATTGCTGTATATAATTATTATAAATAATGCCCCTTATTGTTTCCCAATTTACTACGCAATTTCGTTCTATGTGAATTTATATATTTAGTAAAGTAAAACAGTTTTCAAATTTTTCTCATATATCAAAATAAATACGCATGATACTCGAAGTACGTCTTATTCTCCGAATAAACTAGTTTCGTCAATTTTGTGACTTCATCACAACTTTTTGTATTTTTATCGATCAGTACCTATTCTTTCGGAAGTAGAATTCTATGAATTTCTATCGAAACATAAATCAATTAGAAGTTATATTCCCTAGAAAGAAAATGAATTTATTAAACTTATAGAACATTTAAAAATCATTCATATGAAATTACAAGTATATCAAATATATTAGTTCGTTCGCATTAGAAGTGATAACTACTCTTATGGCAGTTATGACAGTTGTGAAACCATCAAAGACGACACCATCATTATGTTGCTTTTAAAACTATATTTTATTCCTTACTAATAAGTGATCTCAGAGCATAAATATTTATTTGATATGATCTAAAAGTAGTGATTCATTTTCTATTTATGGTTATTTTGTAAAGATGACGCTTAAATCTACTGCAAAAATTTTCCTGTGATTTGAAATACTTGACATTCATACGAATCAACGCGTTGAATCATCATAACCTCGATTATATAAATTATAAGTGATCAAATTATGTATAAATATACTACTCAACAATTGAGTGGACTAAAACATAAAATTTTCGTGATCGCATATTTTGATTGATAAATCAATCTCTTATTTTATCAATATAATCAATAATGAGTATGAACTTGAATTCAATTTTAATTGAAATATTTTTAATTGATAATTTGAATAAAACTAAGGTTTCCTTCACTATAATTAAGTTAAACATAACATTATTGTTCTGCCAACACAGTGGCTTCATCATATGTAGATGATAAACTGTTTCAATTGAATTCAATCTTTCAATTGATGGAACTCCATATGAATTGATGTCGATAAATTATTGGGGAATACGATGGTATTAATAACTCTGGTTCAATTTGCACTCAGAAATTATTCATTCACCAACTTATTCTCAAAAGTTTTTAAAAACGCTTAAAACTAGACAATATTATTTCTATCATAAATTCAATGGACGATGAATCTACTTTGTGATAGTTCATATTTAAATGAGAGGTAATAATAAAAACTTGTCTAAAAATCACTGACTGAACAATTCTTTATTCGACTAGTTTCGCCTTTTACAGCATTATCATGCATTACAGCATTATCATGCTGTAAAAGGCGAAACTAGTCGAATAAAGAATTGTTCAGTCAGTGATTTTTTATTATTACCTCTCATTATTTCTATCCATTTATGTCAACTGATATTTTTTTTTAAGTACTTATGAGTTCCTTAATTGCTTCTCAATAACTCGATAATTAAAGGAGTGTTTTTGGAGACACGTGAAATAGGTTCAATCGCCTTAATATTTGGATCAAACATTCTCAATATAACTCATGTCTGGAAAACAAGCAGGCCATATTTTCTTGCAATTCAAATGTTTATTAGGAGAGTTGTTAGAGGAGCGAGTGATATTTCAGCAAAATGACAATTTTTGTTATATCCAAAAATCTCACAGCCTACATGGTTCCGTGAATAGTGTATTTATTGCTGTAGCCATTGCAGGGGTGCTTCATCAATGTGTAAAATGTTTCAGCACCGAAAAGTTTCTAGAGACGAATGTTCGTTGCATGGTCCTAATTTGAAAAAACTACAAAATGCAAATTCTTTAAAAGTCCTCAATATTCCTGTAGTTATAAACAATAAATTACAGTAAACACACTTGACTTAAGTTTCACTAAATATATTAAAAACTCTACATATGTTTCGGGTGGTTAACTCATTATCAAGAGTATACAATGTTACTGTTGTTGAGTAATGTTACTTAATGTTTAATAACATTGTATACTCATGATAATGGGTTAACCACCTGAAACATATTTAATAGTGTTGGCGTTTACTTGATGTAAATCTATTATAATTGAATATAAACTTAAATTCAAACACTTGAACTTATGATTTACACTTTATTCACTACATAGCATGACGCATTTCATTATTACAAACGACTTCTTCAGATATCAATTACAGATTATTCTGTAAGCATCTGAAGACGTCGTTTGTAACGACGAAACGCGTCATGCTATGTAGTGAATAAAGTGTAAATCAAAGTTCAAGTGTTTGAATATAGGTTTATATTCAAACTGAAACATATGCAGAGTTTTTAATATATTTAGTGAAATTTAAGTCAAGTGTGTAAATTGTAATTTATTGTTTCATTAATGTTTCACCAAGAGATAAGCGACTCACCCGTGTCATTTATTTTTGTAGTTGTTAAGCATTGTATTTTTACGTACGAATGGTATATTGAATTGATACCAATTGCTCATCGCAGAATTTCAAGAATTTCAATAACAAATTGATAATTATGCAATGAAAAGAAAATACTTCCATTTAGATTTATTTTCGAAGAGTACTTTTTAACATTGAACCCTAAATATTCTTAATATATTATGAAAATATAAAATGATTTAATGGTGAGAATTTGCGAATGAGACCTAATTAAAGGTTTTTTCATGTTTTCCATATTCTATATGGAAACCTAAATAGATAATATATTTTAATATTTCAAAAATTAACGATACATTCATATTTCAGATGGGAAACCCAATACAAGTGATCTTATGGCTCATTATCTTGATATTCTTATCATTTTGGCTAGCTGGGATTTGTGCATTTTGCTACATCATCGTATATTTCTTCGAAGCCTGTTTACCTGCTTTAAAAGTAAGAAAATACGTGTATTTGCACATCGATAAACAACTTTTTTTTCTACTTATTTTAATACCAAACATTCCTAGTTTCATTCAACTTTTACAACATAGTCTCCTATATATAAGATATTTCAACGAAAGTGAAACGAAAGAATTGTATACATGTACGGAGAATTTCTTCAATCTTTCAATAGTTTAGTCATAGAATCATTTCACATTAACAAATAGCCTCAGTGAAAAAGTCTTGAACAGTAGATATTTATAAATGTTTGGCCTCATTTCAATACTTTTAGTAAAAGATCTCTAAATTTTTACTCCTATTTCTTGCAATGCAGTTTTCTGTTGTGATTGTTCCTAACAAAGCTCTATTGAATCAATTAGCCTATTAATTGAAAAAACCTTTTTTGCCACTATACTTAAACATTCAATGAATGCTTCTACTTTTTCTTACGTAGCGTCATGAAAAGATTGAAAACCGAAAAATTATTTGATCTCAACAATCCAACAAATCTTTGTGTGAATTTAAATTTTGTAACTTTCTCTGTTTTAGGATATTTCCGATCTTCTTCTTCAAGGGGTTCAACTACCCAACATTTGTGCTAAAAAAGTGATAGAAGGTCTTGCGTGAGGTTTATAACGTTTTTACCATATTATTCATTATGTCTCATCCATAAGTGTTCATTTACATAAGTTTAAAATATTTTATAACACGTTTATTTCGTTATGCATGTTAACATTGTCAGGTATTTATAAATTTTTCTAATATATGTTTTAACTTATATTGTCTTTTCTTTCAATTGTTATTTTTTCTATGATGTTATAGAACTATAATAGATGTTTTAGATGTGATATTGAACAAATTCTATTAATGAATTTATATTCACTATTATTAAGGTGCATATAATAAATAAAACCACAAAGTACTGATAATTCACTCCAGCTTAGACGTACTGCAGTGAAAATAAGGACATACATATATGTTAGCAACAGTGCAAAAATGTGAACTGCTTCACACAGTCTATTTTAAACGATTAGTATAACGCAGTAATCTTATCTTGTGTTTTGGACATCCCTAGTCTGAAACCATTCTTCTTCTTAATTTGAAAATTCAGGGGAAATCTTTGAATTCTTAGCAGCAAATTATTAACAAACAAAAATGTCTATGTCAGGAAAATTTCATATGGCATAGATTCCAAAATGTATAAATGACACCGTCAGTCAATTCATCATTCGTATAGAAATCATCATGAAAATTCTAGTTCATTATTATAAATAACTGCCAACAAAATTAAATACTTATCAAGAAAATAAAAATTTTCGAAATGAAGGTAAGGAATTCGTTACAAGTCTTTATAAAGTTGTTATTATTAAACTAGTATTTTTTTAGGTTGTATGGGATACTTTGGAATTTTTATTCTGGTTATTCATCTTAGTTGGTATATCATTTGCATTAGCTGGATTTTGTTCCACAGTCTATATCATAGTCTATTTCATTCAAGCTTTTGTATCATGCGTAGAAGTGAGTGACATAAGTTTATTTTTTGAGTATTATTTACAATGGTTTAAACCTTTTAATACAGAGCAAGAGCCCACGACGGCCAGACCTTCATTATTTTATAGAAGCTGAAAGTTTCTCTGAGCATGTACCACACAAGTAAGAAATATCAGCGACTATAGAGTTGTTACTTGCCCAGGTAACAGGTGGTAAAGTGTATAAAATAGTACCCTAAATTCGTTTTGAGTATGAAGCTCAATTTCTTTTATATTATATCTGGGATAACTTTAAAATCACGTCATCCATTGCCAGACATTTATTACAGTTGCTATAGTACAAAAATTAAATTTTATATTTTTTACTTGATGATCTATAAAAGGATGTCAAATCAAGAGCCGGATGGTTTTGATGGTTTCAACATCTTGCCAGACACATTAAGATTCCGCAATAGGTGCGAGCGTGTGGTAGCAACTTTTCAAGCGGGTGCGAGTGAGAGGACGCTTCGTCTAGTGCGATCTTTCACTGCGCACAATCTGTCGTTTATTGGTATAAAATGTTATATTTACTTCATATAACTTGGCTATGAACGTAACAAAATTGTTTATTGTTGGAAATCTTAAAAGATCGCACTAGACGAGGCGCCCTATCTCACTACAGCAGACTTTCTATGTGTCTGGCAAGATGTGAAAACCATTGAAACTGTCTGGCTCTTGAGGCAACATCTATTTATAGGTCTCCCAGTAACATATATAAAATTTAGCTTTTATACTATTACGAAAGTTTAATTATAATTTATTAAAGTTTATGGGTGTCTGGCAGGGGGTAATAACTGTAATAAGTGTCCTGCAATGGATGTTGTGATTTCTGAAGTTGTCCTGAAGAAAATATGTAAAAATTGAGCTTTATACTCAAACGAATTCAAGGTACTATTTTATACACCTTTACCTGCGCAAGTAACCACAACTAAAATTCTATAATCGCTGGTCTTCCTTATCGGTGTTGGGAACATGCACAGAGAAACTTTCAGCTTTTATAAAATAACGAAGGTCTGGCGGAATCAATGAAATAATATTCATTGATTCGGGTACACGATCATTTCGTTAAATATAAGTTAAAGACTAACTATAAACAGGGAGTTTTCAACATCAAATCTCTACGAATTGTTAACAAAATATTCAGGAGTGTGGTGACCTTGATGAAACAAAATCTTGTTGATTCAACCCAGTAGTCAATGAGTTTGTTTTGAAGATACAACGAAAAATAACGTAGAATGCTTTTTTGATTTACTAATATGAATATTACTGACGGGTGATTTTTTAAGAGTTGAGTTTTTCAAGATGGCGGCACTGGTTGGTTATGGCATTCAAACGTCATCTGTCAAAATGAAATGTTTTCAGTATACTCTGCCATTTCATCATGAAAAGACTTACAAACTAGTAACGATTGTAAATTGTTGAAATTTACTATCAAAACTCTGTGAAAAATGTGTATCGTTTGTTACAACCATATTATGGTCGTCATAATCGACCTGGTTAATTTCTAATGGACTTATTTGAAATAATTCTCAATATTCAAATGAATAACTGTCCAAATTTGATCAATAAACTTCACATATAGTTTTTGTTCGTTAAATGTTAGTGTCGAAAATTCAGTTCGCTCTGTATCTCAAAACATAACGACCTTTTAAAAATCAACCAAGGATAACATCTAATCAAAATGATAATACAGTCAACACTGTATATAGTGAAAAACTCTTTATAGTTCTTTTTTTTGAACTAGAATACAAAGCATATCTATACGGATTTTTGTTTGTACCTAAAAAAAAATTATAATGAAATTTCGGTCAAAATTTTAGTTTATATAGATTGCCCACTGTAACTCCTTAAATCATTTCGGTAAGGTTATAACCAGTATAAAACGTAATACCATCTTTCGAGGTCGATACGATTACCAAATAACGATGAAGAATAGGTAGATAACGATAATAATAAGTGAAGTATAAACGTCATTTTTACGTTTTACCACAATTACGCCATCTGTTTTTTAATATACAGTATTTAAATATAAAAAAAATCTATCATCTCAATACATAATAACAGCTAGCTTTTGATACTAAGATACTAACATTTTTCATTATCTTCACACCAACTAGTCAGATACTACGGATAGATAGTGCTCTTATATAACGTAGAATTAAAAATTGTACCGATTTTTACGCAAGGCAGAGTTAAAAAAGTTATATAGATCTTTGAAAAATTTCAGCCTATCTCAAATGCACTTCTTTTCGGAATTCAGCTGCCCCATTACTGCGTTGCCAGAATGTTGGATATACTGTTTGCAAAATTAGAAGAACCATCCTCAACAATATCAACTAAGCCCAGTTTTATTGGAGTAAGCAATTTGTGAAAACCAGTTTGCTTCTTGTGAAAAATAAAATTACATGAAATTTGTTCTGTTTATTTTTATATTGATGTGCAGATATAGTTTGAACCTGATACCTTCGAA
Source organism: Henosepilachna vigintioctopunctata (assembly GCA_030704895.1). NCBI lineage: Eukaryota > Metazoa > Arthropoda > Insecta > Coleoptera > Coccinellidae > Henosepilachna > Henosepilachna vigintioctopunctata. Next base: position 2,800,239 of record JARQZJ010000095.1, on the reverse strand, counting down.
GATAATGAATATGCTAAATAAGTTCACTAAATGTGAATTTTGAAATATAAGTTTGTTGCCTAATTCGATTTTACGCCTTTTAGTATAATTAAAATAAATAAACCAAAAAAATTTGCACATATGTTTACTGGGATACAAAAACTACTTAAAATACAGATAAATTGTAGGTATTCAAGAAAGAAACAAAAATAACTTTTCTATCTATATACAATCCGGCATAACTATTTTTGCTAAGCTTCTTTTATAAATTAATTGCATCTTGATTCCTGGGTATATATTGTTCGTGAGTATTTGGTTTTCATATGAAGAATATCAAGAAACTCTAGAGTTGGGTATATATAATATACTAGCGGACCCGACAGACGTTATCCTGCCATGACATTCCAAGCTATTAGGATAAACGAATGAATGCATATACAAAAATTCACTCAAGTCGATCCAGCCGTTGAGTTGCAGTATATTAATAATAAATTGAAATTTAAACACTATCAACTCTACATCTGTTTCGGGTCCTTATAGTCCCTTATGATGAATAATACCTAAATTTCTGATTTAATTTTTGAATTGACGTAAAACCAATATGCATTATTTCTAATTGTAAATTCCTGATTTCAATTCATTTCAAAATTAAATCAGAACTACCTCAATTTCTGAATTAATTTCAGAAAGCATAATTTCTACTTGAAATCAGACATTTCCAAATAGAAATGATGCATTTTGATATTTCGTCAATTTCAAAATTGATTCAGAAATTGAGTTATTACTCTTAATAATGGGATAACCGCCCAAAACAAATGTTTTAATTCGTTATTTTATTATATAATATATTATATATCATTAGGTAGCTCTTCGCACATTTGATTGACAGGTCTTCTTCTCCTCGGCATCAAAAATTGTAGTTAATCAAAGTGAGAAAAGTTCTCGCGCACTTAGAGGTAAATTGTCACTATCACAAAAGGTCAACAAAGAGAACATAACTTGAAATGTCACTATCACAAAGGATCACCAAAGTAAAGAAAGTTCTCGCGCACGTAGCGGTAAGCGCCACTCACTAAGATAGAATGATGCACTCTTTGTATGAGGTATCGATCGACATAGACTCTATGTCATAGAAGATAGATCGATATATTAGTTGGTTGTCAAATGTCAAATATTATGGTAGCTTGCAGAAATTCAATTTGTGACAAACCTTAGGATTTATCAATCTACATAAAAATAATCTGATATATAGTTAACAACTGTAGTTAGCTAAAATTTTGTTAATTTTTTACCTCCTAAGAATAAATATGTAGTAAAAAAGATTGAAAATTCTAATTGGTTATTCATTTTAAACTATTCTTTCAATTCGATTTCTGAACGACGGGGGACACATATTCAATTCAGAGCATTTTCATATTTATTCACCTTCTAAATCTTCTCTGGACTTCAACAAATAATTCAAGACCAAAATTAGCGAAATTGGTTCAGCCGCTCTAGAGTTTTAGCGAGACTTACGAACAGCAATTCATTTTTATATTATAGATTCATTTGAAACTATTCTATCAATTTGATTTCTGAACGACGGGGAACACATCAAAGGAAAAACAAAAGTATATTAAATAAATTAAACTCTTGGCTTAATGTTTCACGATTTATTTAACAATATGTATAGTCAACATGTTTCGAGCGTTAGCTTATTTTCAAGACTGATGGAATATGACTCTATGGAATCAAAATAAATCGTACAAGCAGCATATAAATTTTGGTTAGAAAAGGAGATGAAAAAATGGTACCGACAACGATACAACTTAGGACTACATCTTAAAAACGAAACATGTTGACTATACATATTGTTAAATAAATCGTGAAACATTAAACCAAGAGTTTAATTTATTTAATATTCAATTATGTTTCACCAAGAGTTGAGCGAGAATTCAATCTCATTAATTAAAAACGAAAGTGTTGTTTTTATTTAATTCCGAGCATGCTCATATTTATTCACCTTTTAAACCTTCTCTGGACTTATACTTTGGCACAAATAATTCAAGACCAAAATTAGCCAAATCGGTCCAGCCTTTCTCGAGTTTTAGCGAGACTAACGAACAGCAATTCATTTATATATATAATAATAAATTAATATATATATTCTTCAAAACAATTGAAACACATTCCACGTTTGAATATGGAACTACCAGTATTCTCACTCAACATAATTATAAATTAGATATTAAACAATTATCACATCCATTGTACACGTCTAAAACTATCCGTGATTCATTGTAGAAATATTTCAATAAGTTTTCCTCCTTAAATATAAACGCAACATTTACTCGTATTTCGTTCGATTGCTTGAGAATCAATTCGTTTTACAGTTTCCAATTTTGAAGCAATCACGACTGCTTCATCTAAAAAGTAATATTTTATTCATGGTCAGGAGCTGAGAATAACTCAATAGTATTTTTTCATGTACTTATTACATGAATTCGTTTTTCATGGATTATGAATAGCACTACATTTTTAATGACTTCTAGAGTTATAAAATTTCATATTTTTGTCATGTAAATAGCCATTTGTTTCATTACACTATTAGAAGTATCACTTAAAAATTATTCTACGAGTTACTACTCAGTAAAACACAAAAAAACAAATTGGGAATCAAACAAGCGAAATAAGGATCACAAAATCGTTCCTACATTTTTGGCGATAGATTCAATTACATTTTTTATGAAAACTGATTATGTGAAGTACACTGTCTGAAGACATATCTGTTGTTTGCTTTGATTTGAGGATTCCATGATGCTACCACTGTTTTAGAGGATTGAGATGAATAAGCTATAAACATTATAAAAGGTCAAGAACGTCCTTCAAAATCGAGTAACTTTTTCTGAATCAATATTTTTCATTGTTTATTATTATTACAATTATTATTACAATTTTCATTATTTTTCGTAGTATTTAATCCATTTGAGGGAAGGTATATTAATTGGATAAAATACTCTTAATGTAACTATCTTGTTACATTTATTTTCTCTATACAGATAGAGAATTATCGATCTAAAAAATGTTTTATTATTATTATAATAATAAAACATTTATTAATAATAATTATAATCCAAAAAAGAAACAAATTACTCCAATACTTTGAGTTACAAATACCTAATTAATTCATATACAAATCGTTGTTCTGAAGGTTTATATTATACACTAGCTGAATTATTTTTCTCTGAATATTTTTCAAAAAGCCGGAACGACATGTTCTAGTATTTGTGCTACACTATCATGTTTTTAATATTTATCCCGTGTGGAGCAAGGGACTTACTTACGAAGGGACTGCAATACTTCCTGTTATTTCAAAATAGTCGAATTATCAAAAAATTCTTCACGTTTGATGTTGTGAAAGTGATTAAACTGTCCGTTATATAGTAGAACGCATGTTCCTAATTTCGTAGCAAGTACTTGTCCCATATATATCATCGTTAATTATATGAGATATTTGCTGGATATAAGTCGAAAAATTTTCAGAGTTTTTCCGGAATTCCGACAATTCCGGAAACCAATGAATATAGTGGCTCTGGTAACTGTACCAATAGCATCTATTTGAATTGACTCTTCGCGCAATATTTTGTCGCATCATTGGTAGTATTTTCTTATCGATATCAATTAAACTTTGCCTTGCAATATTGACAAACAACCTTCATTGGTCCAATAGCAACGATTTGCTTTGAACTGTAATCTATTTCAACTTTATAATTGAATGTAGGTCGATAGGAGTTAAACGCAACTTTTTCATATTATTTATTTCGATTCCATCGATTCCGTTCAACTTCATTTCGAGCTTAACATTGCTCGTCAGTTTGACTTGCTCTTTTATATCTTCTACTTGCTGCATTGCGAGTTCTGCGACTTAAGTTTGTACATCTGATAGCTAGCATTTTTAAAAACGAACGATTTTTATTTCAACGGTAAATTAAAGAAAACTATGTATTCTTCTCTATTATTAAAAATACTACGTGCTTTGTTACTAACGTGTATGTTAGTCTATTCAAACTTAACAAAATTTTATATTGAATTGAAGTTGTAGCTCTGAACTAACCATGAGATAAGATAATCAGTTTTTTACATCCTCAGTTTTTTTTACATTTTTGAGAATTAATAATTATTTCTTACTTATATTATTAATTAAGTATTCCTAAATTTTCTAGTTATACACACCACTTTTCAAATTTTTTTCCTGGCAATAACAAACACAAAAAAAATTGTGAAATCGGTCCAGCCGTTCAAGCGTGATGACGTGACCAAGGGAAATAAGGATACATTTTTATATTATATAGGTAAATTAGAAACATTATTATATGGTTGTTAAGTATTCTTGAATTTTCTAATTTTCTGTGCAATTTTTTTAATTTTTTCTTTCATAAGAACCTTCTCCTGACAATAATAAACCCAACAAAAAAAAATAGTGATTAGTTAGTGGTTAGAAGAAAAGGCTGTTTTTAGGGTTTTCCCTAAAGTTCCTTGAACTTCAACGAACAATTGAAAAATAGAATTGGCAAAATTGTTCCAGGCGTTTTTGAGTTATGCGCTTACCAACACATATTGCGAGGGATGACCTGCTTCTTTTCTCTGATCTTGAAGTGTTTTAAACAGGTTCCCTACATTTATAATACTTTTGCCACGCCTAAAAGTTTTCCTTTTGAATTATTCTCAAAGCAATATTACCGAAAGGACGTTGCACAGATAGAGAAGTTTAACAATAAATTTAGAATCAACCACTGGTCTTATTAAGTTACTTGTTTTTTCAGCAGTGTGTGAATATTGACATTGTAGAATGTTCTCCAAAGCATCAAAAATACCTCGTGAACTCACTGAAAATGTCCCGCACCATCCTGGCGATGGGTTTACTTTGTTTCACAAGGGTATACAAGTGTCTTCCTTAAAAATTATTTAGTGCTGCATTTCTGTTTTTGTATGAAAAAGGGGAAATTATTTATTTCATAACGATGACAGATTTTTCAATGACAGGTACATCAGACGTTTTAGAAATGCTGTTGTTCAGTTTATGACACCTTATGGCATTTCTTTTTTGAATTTCATTTACAACCACGCGGGCAGATGACATAATGATAAAACATCCGTCCATAGTATTTCCATTATACTCGTGCTATATGGGCAAATGCACTTCTTGAATTGTTGCAATATTATTTTTCTCAGATTTTTTCCTGTCGGAAATAGTTCCAAAACTGCATTTTTGTGCTCATTTTCCGAAATAGCAATAATACTTAAATGGCATTGATGAAAGTTGAAAAATTTTATTGAATTTCATCATTGTGGTTCGAGCACATAACGTAGCACAAGACTGGTCTGTGATTGGTTGGATGATGTTTCATCTACACTATTAGATGAAGACTCACCTTAGATGAAGGCTACATAATTTTACAAATTTTTGGGGTGGAAATTTCCCGCTTTTCCCCTGCTGTGGTTAAGTACCTGACTTCAGAACTGTGTTTAAGGAAGAGTCTTAAGGAGAGTTTTAAGGAAGAGACCTATTATGGAATTGAATTAAATCTTTTTCGGATGCAGCGGCTCTTCAGTTTGTTTAGTACAACAGTAATAGTAACAAGAATTAACGTAAAGGCACCTAATTCCGACCACTGATGCTTATGATTGAATGAATCGTTCAAAAGATAATGAAATTATTCAAAAATTAACTTGAAAAATGGTTTTTCTGAAAGGTTATATACTCTAATTTTAAGAAATGTACATTATTTGATCCTATAATAACTCGATCATTTATATATTTGTTGTTGAACGGAAACGATTGGAAATTAACCGAAGGCACCGTTTACCGACCGGCTGGCAACAACTATCCCTGTATCCGACCACTGAGGATCCTGATTCCGACCGACCATACTCACCTACTAAAATAAACTTTATGGTTTAAAAAATCATTGTGAATACCGTGGAAAAAAATTATTATATAATTGGGTCAAAATATAAATTGAAAAATAAGTTCAGTATTCATTAGGAATTGAGTTATATCGGCATTGAGTGCAAAAAAAGTCAGAAAAATAACGAAAATTAACTCATATCATAAAATAATAAAAAAAATAGAATTCCAATTTTTAATGATGATTGAGGAATAATTATTAAATTGTTTATAATTAATTATAATACAAGTAATAAATGAAATGCCCAGCTTTCCGTTAAGATTTTAGAGACAGACATTGACATCTGGCACAGGATGATTCTATGAAGGCAGCTCTATTTTACAACTTTTGGTAAAAGTTTTGAATATTTTAAATAAAATATTCAAAAACGTAAATGGTCGTATACAGTAGGCCGGTCGGCAACCGGTGCCTTCACGTAATATCCGACCCTAGGATCCTGATCCCGACCAGGCATTCTCACCTTTTAATAGTGGAAATTGACACTCCAATTACAAAGAATCTATTTAAGTGAGCCTCGGTTGCATACAGGTGTATTATACAGAGATAACTGAATACGAAACACTTAAAGAAAAATCTCTAAAATAAAAAATTAACATCATCTACAAAGTGCAAAATTCCTGTTACCTACCAATTGGTCGGAATGAGGAAATGCTCATATTTTATATGGATCCGCATTCCGTCCATTATTATTTGATCGATAAATCAATGAAAATATGTAATTTCTGATTACATGTTGAAATTTTATGTTAGAAAGATATACTTAGAAAGATATTACAATATCGTAAGTATGTAAATATGTATAATAAACAAAAAATGTAAGTTTGAAAAAAACGAACCTTATTTCGATTTTGTTCGAAATTAGAAAAATAGTGGAAATTGAAAGTTCCATTGCAAAGAATCTATTAAAGTTAGCCCCGGTCGCATACAGGTATATTATGCAGAGATAGCATTCAGAATATATAATTCAATAGAAAACACTTTCAAAAAAACCTGCAAAATATAAAATTAACATTATCTACAAAGTGCCAAAACTCCTGTTACCGACCGAGTGGTCGGAATGAGGAATGCTCATATTTTATGGGGCTCCTCATTCCGTCCATTATTATTTGATCGATAAATCAATGAAAATATGTAATTTTTGCTAACATGTTAAGATTTTATGTTAGAAAGTAATACTTATAAAGATATTACCATATCGTAGGTATGTAAATATGTGTAATAAACAAAAAAGATAACTTTAAAAAAACAGGAGCCTCATTTCGATTGTGTTAGAAATTAGAAAAATAGTGGAAATTGAAAGTCTGATTGCAAAGAATCTATTAAACTTAGCCCCGGTCGGATACAGGTGTTTTATACAAAGATAGAGTTCAGAATATATAATTGAAATTAACATAGAAATTAACATAATGTTCGAAGTGCCAAAACTCCTGATACCGACCGAGCGGTCGGAATGGGGAACGCTCATATTTTATAGGGTTCCGTATTCCGTCCATTATTATTTGATCGATAAATCAAGGAAAATATTTAATTTTTGTTTACATGTTGAAATTTTAAGGTCTTAATGAATCAATGAAGCATTTGAAATTGAAAAACTCAGAACTTATCACAGCATTCTTAGAAAAAATCCAGATGTTTGTTTTCACTAATTTATGTTTTTTTGAGATCAGTATAGTACGAATACGGACGCACTCGTACATTTTGTTGAATTGAACCGCTTTCCGTTAACATATGAAACAGAATTCTTGATATGTGATATATGTTGAGTAATTCTATTAAATGCTTTCTATTTCACAACTTTTGGTGGAAATTTTGATGTTTTAAAGTAGAAAAACCAAATTGGTCGGATACAGGAGACCGGTCGGCAACCGGTGCCGTTACGTTAGTACCATGTTAACTATTTCTCAAATAAAGTCAAAAACAGGTTGAATTTCTTTTTTATCGGCTAATAATGTGCAAGAGTTTTATCCTTATAATTTCGTTTCCTTTAAAAAAAATCGCTCCATCACTTTCCTGTCATGTAATTTCTCATTCATATGGCAACGTCGCTCAAGAATAGTCTCATTGTAAACAAATAAAGTGACTTTCAGTATCTTCAAGTACTGGTAGTACCTGTTTACTCATCCCATTATCAAGGTAACTCTAAATAACGGTAATAGTGTCGTAATTAACTATATGTCTGTCGCAATCTTTCCTGTTACAAGCAAGTTTCCTATTCTTCCTTGTTAACTAACTTAATTAACAAGACTAAAATCGTGGCACCTTACAAAACCGAAATATTACATGTAAACCTAAATTAAAGATCATATGTATATGGTTTTACCCTAAGTAAAGAAATGCAACTTTATGATTCAGAGAATTAAATTTCTCTTTTTCGAAGTTATAAATATTGAAGTCAGTTTCAATATTGAAGAAGTTTTTATTGAAGGCATATTTGGAATTATCAGGGGCAATAGTTGAATTGATTCGATACAAAGCACGAAATAATAAGGCATCTAAAATTACCATCGGAAAATGATGAAGTTCACCGAAATATAAGTCATGAAATATGTCAATTTATCTTATATATTATGTTTTAATTATTGTTTTAGTAAGATTGTATTTATCTTTATAAAGAAAATAAACCAATGAAATAGAATTCTTCAACAAATAATCAACTAAAATGAGAACAAATTAAATTCGAGTAAATTATTTTGCATTTCACATTGAAGAAAAATTAAAAATATGAAAAGTTTAGAGAAAATATGAGAAGAAATATTGATTAATTAGGTACCATACATAATTTATTGTAAGAAGTATTGTAAACCATCCGAAAATTATGAGGTTCACCGAAATATACGTCATGAAATATGTCAATATTCTTATATATTATGTTTCAATTATTGTTTTAGTAAGATTGTATTTATCTTTATAAAGGAAATAAACCAATCAAATAGAATTCTTCAACAAATAATCAACTAAAATGAGAACAAATTAAATTCGAGTAAATTATTTTGCATTTCACATTGAAAAGTTTAGAAAAATTAAAAATATGAAATTAGGTACCATTTAGAGAAAACCATAAAATTATGAGAAAATATACGTCATGAAATATTGAATTATTGTTTTAGTAAGATTGTATTTATCTTTATAAAGGAAATAAACCAATCACATAAATTTATTAGAATGAGAACAAATTAAATTCGAGTAAATTATTTTGCATTTCAAAAGAAAAATTAAAAATATGTTTTTTCACCACGATATTATATATAATAGTGAACTGATTTGAAATGTTCTGGTCATTAAACCTTAAAGAATATTTAACAAAAAAAAACTGAAAGGAACAACTTGTATTGAGAATAATGTCAGCTGAATATCGATATAATGTTATTAATCCATTAATATTTCATGAAAGAACCAAAGAAATTATAACTTGCCTTGAATAAAATATTTTTTGTTGAAAAAACCGAATGTGGTTACTCAAACATCTAGCGTACATAATTTCAAATTCAGCAATGTTTAAGTACGTGTTGTATCACAACAGAAGTACAGGTCGACCGTTTGTAATAACATGTAATTATTTAAACAAGGTACCTACCACTGACAATAATTTCTCAATGATTCACAGATCTCAGTAGCGCTGTAAGAAAGATGATTGAGTATAATTATTATGTCATAGAGCTGATTCTTTTGCATTGATGTTGTATAACTATTTTTTAGAATCAATATTCATTAGGTATCGTTTATACTCGATAAATTGTATTTCAATTGAAACAACGCATATGGAAAATATGAAAAGAACGAATTGGTAGTTTTTTAGCATCCAAATAGTCTTATGATGCACTTAGATTCTGTAGGGAATAATTGGCAATAGCAACAAAACTGAAATATCCAACTCAATTTGGGAATGAACATTATTTTGCAGACTTTTTGATTACCAACATTAGCATAAAAAACTCAAATGACAGATGGGCGTATTTTTCAATAAATGATGCGATTCTACAACCTATTGCTTTGAATTCATAAAGATTTTTCAGAGTAATCAACAAAAATTTCAAAAATTGAAACAAAGTCTGATTTTAGAAACGTTACATGATTTCAGAAAAATAATAAAATATTTTTCGAAACAATTGGTACTTAAAAATCGATGTACAGTTTGGAACTTAAAAAGCAATCAAAACAACTAGTTTCCTCATAAGAAAATCAATAAAATATATCGTTATTTCAACGAAATATGGGACCTTGAGTTCAAGATTGTTTTCTGCTTCATCTCAGACTTAACAGCGCTCATACAACGTAAAATCTACACAAATGGACAAAATAGGAGGACATCCTGAATGTCATCGCTATAATTATTATAATTCATAAAAATGTGTTTTTAATTTCATAAATTATTTATATAAACAACCAGTGACACATGTACCGATATTTTTCAATAAGTATAATATTTATTAAATTCCTCAACTTTGCCACTGGCTAGTTGTAGCTACATTTCTAATTCAATTATTACCTTTAATTGTTTCATTGATCCAAATATATTTATAAATAGCATATATTGAAAGAATGAAAATCACGAACACGAGAGGATATCCAATGTTTTTTTATTTATTGAGTTATGAAGAAACAAGATGCATCACACTAATAAATATTTAAATATTCAAAATATACTCACGATTTATTTAAATCAAAAATCCTTACGAAACTCTTCTCACTGTCATAAATTAACACACACCTTTCACTGTTATAACCAATATGGTTATTCAGAAAATGTCACAATTTTTCTCAGGTTCAAGACGTGATTCAACTGTTCAAATCAAGCGGGAGAGTTCACCAAGACCTGAGTACATTTTACCGTACGACCACTACTCTCCAGTCGGAGTTCGTTTGGTCGGATACTGACTGGTTTGGAATTAAAATCGTCGAAGACCGTTGAATGCAGAATACAACAATCGAGCTGTGGTATCCCACAATTTTTTATTTACACATCAACTACGCGAGCTTGACGTTCTAAGACCGCGCCTTTCCTAGAATTCGTGAAGACATGGGTCAATCTAACTTTATTATTTTCTAATGAAGCGTGTTATTTTGTTCAGAGAAAGTACGAAGATTGTTCGATTAACCGTAAATGATGAATGGAGAATTTGAAAACTGTATTTCAACACAAATAAATCTACATATTTTAGGATTGATAAAAAATATAAACGCGGAAAACAATAAATTGAAAAAAAATTGAGTAAAATACAGGAAAAAAATTACTATATGGGTATTTTTACAAACACTCTGCACAGTAATGCACCTCTGCACAATAAAGTGAGAGATCTTGGTGTAGTCTTCGACCAGAACCTTACCTTTGTCCCACACATCACCCACCTTATTTAATCTGCCTGGATTCGTTATACGCAATGCCAAATATTTCAATAATTCCTCAACATTCATAGGACTATTTAATACCCTAATCGGTAGCAAGTTGGAGTATGGCAGCATGATCTGGCATCTTATTTACACTTGACATCAACGTCATCTTGAGGCTATTCAGAGAAGGTTATTGAAATTCTTATTTTGTAGGAAGGATAAAGTTTATCCACAGAGAGGAGTCAATCATAACGAATTATTGAGTCGATTTAATTTAATCTCAATGCAGAGCTGGAAAGAAATTTTATCACTCAAATTTTTGTACAAAATACTGCACAATAGTATTGATTGTCCGTCCTCCTCTCTTGTCCGCTTTGAAATTTCGTGTTCCTAGGCAAAATTCTCGTAATACAGAATCATTCCACCTAGAGACTCCAAGGACCAACTCCCTAATGCAGACCCCCATTTGGTTTATGGAGTCTACATTCAATAGTGTTGCCAATAATTGTGACATTCACTTTGATTCCATAGAAGTTATTATTAGGAGTTATGGGAACAAAGAAAATTGACTAAAATAAATTGATTTAGATTGAGTTCTTTGAAATATTTCATTGAATGCTATAATGTGGTTATTAGTTTCTGATCAGAATGACTGAAATTTTATAACTAAACTAAAAAAGTCCTCTATTTTTGAGAAAAGCATTCACAATGAGTGTATTTACAATGCCAATTTTCTTCTGAGATAACTTTGGTAAAACCAGATTTTGAATGATTGAAAAATCTTTCATCGTTGCTGCAAAAAAATTGAGCCACTTTAATTCAAACGTAGAAGTAACATTTGCACTTTTTGTCTGAGTCAGTGTTTTCCACCATGCCACTCCCCACAAAAGGGCATTTTGATTATTAAGAGGACCAATTCGAAAGCAGACGCGACACGAGTTTAACACTTTATTTAATTTATATGTTGTGAATTAAAAATAGTAGGTACTATTCGAACAATTAATGGAAATCTTACTTTATTATTTTCTAATGAAACGTCTATAAACACACTAGACTTTCTACTTATTAAGACGCTCAGTATCCGAAGGGTATAGTGACCATATAACACTATCGGCCTACTGATTGTGGGTTCGATTTCCATCAACGACGCTATATAGGTACCTGATCTTCTTTCTGTTACAACAGTGATAATATTAATTATGAAAACTTGAGGTTACGCACAAATGCACAACGTGCCTTGAAACCACAGAATAGTAGCACTGGCAGAAGGAGGAGCTTGAATAGTGAGGATCAACAATGTTGCCAGACTATTTTCTTCCAGTTGAAATTATGCCAAAATGAATAACTAGAAAAATATCATAAAATATTTTGTAGTTGAATTGTAAACTCTTTTCAAACAAATTATTTAACCTTCCATTATTCTGAATAATGAATTCTGATAATATGGCCATCCTGTGTAGTCAAGTTTATCTCAATTATTTTCATAATGGTTAACTATCAAAGACTAGATGTCTCAACCATTAAGTATTTGAATATGAAGTTTTGCACACCTTTATTCCATATAATTTATACCCATAATTTGTCTTGTTGTTACGGTATTGCATTGTTCCATGCTTATTCACACTGAATGTTGATAAGGATTAATAATAGTATTATGTAGCATGAAGTCTCTTATTGGATTATGTAATGGTTTTTTCTTTTAGGTACAACTTAACAAGCTCAAGAAAATTATTATGATTACAATAAAGATTTTTGAGAAATAAAACTAAATAATAATAATTAAAACAATCAGTTTATTACGAAGTGTATTACAGAAAACAACCAGTAAATCCTTGGAAATATTTTACGAAAAATTTCCTGTACGTAGAGCGTTGAAATTATGTACATAATAGGATAACATAATAATAATAAGAATGAAATTTAATTTCTCTAAACATTTCTTTTACAAATGCACTAGTCACTGTAGAAATTACTAAATCTGGATGAGTTGAAACGTTACATTGAGTAAGTAGGTACAAGTCAATTTCACGTTTTGAAATTTTTTTAGAATGTCTTCATTTACTATCCACTCTTCAATAATTTTTTAAAATGTTGTAGTTTTTATTTTCATTTTTTATATAGTATATAATGTTTATAATGTAATATATATATATATATATATATATATATATATATATATATATATATATATATATATATATATATATATAAGAAAATGAACACTAGAACATTCATTCGAAAAATTGAAATTAATCAAAGGAATAAGAGAATGTTATATTAGAGCTAGATATGTGAAAGTGTACGATGTGATGCCTCCATTATCCTTCAAGGGATGAATGTTAGAGAAATATTGAAATCGATGCCACACCTGATGGAAGTGCGAGACATATATGTTTCGTTCTGCAAGGAGCTCGTCAGTTATAAACTTTATATATATATATATATATATATATATATATATGTATGCATATATAATATAGTACACTCTAATAATCAAACTGAGTAATAGAAGAATGAGGGAATTCAGCACGGTTATGATATTTAATAGTGTTGGCGTTTACTTGATGTAAATCCATTATAATTGAATATAACTTAAATTCAAACACTTGAACTTATGATTTACACTTTATTGACTACATACATTATTCTGTAAGCATCTGAAGAAGTCGTTTGTAACGACGAAACGCGTCATGCAATGTAGTCAATAAAGTGTAAATCATAAGTTCAAGTGTTTGAATACGGTTATGATTGTTACGTTACTATTTAAAACTGTTGACCACTTTAGAATGAAGTTTATATTTTAAACCGGCGAAAACAAAGTGATATTGCAACAAGATTCCAATTATTTGCGGTTTCAGTTGATAACCTGGAAAATAAAAATTTCACACCATCTATTGAAAGTATCTCTGATATCTTGTTTGATGTAAGATTTCTAGATTTTCTGCGATTTGCGACTTATTAAACCGCAAATGTTATAGTCGATTGAATTAAAGGTACAGTTGAGATAAAATCTGGGCTTCAGCTTCATTTGCACATATTAAGGATCATATTTAATTAATTAAGCAAAATATTTACGTTGAAATTGATGAAATTAAATCAACCATCTTTAACTATCTTATTTTCCACACTTTTTGAAATTTTGATCTATAATGCTATCCAGCTGTCAGAAGCAGCATCAAGATTAAGCAACATGGATTCATGTCAATGAGATCTTGCTCAAGCAATCTAACACTGTTTTCTCAGTACGTTTTTGAAGTACTCGACTCCACCGAACAAGTTGATGTGATTCACTCTGATAGAGTTGCTCATGCGCTATTTATACAGAAATTACCCAACAAATTTGGACTCTGGGATAGCTTTACCAACCTTTTCCACTCTTACCTGGTTGACCGACGTCAGTTCGTACAATTCGAGGGTATACAATCGTCTAAGTTCATACCGACCTCTAGAATACCTCAGGGTTCTATCTTGGGCCACTATTTTTTACTCTCCCCGTAAATTCTAATTTATCTGATCTGATGGATGATAAGATCACAGGACAACTGTGTTCAACTTCAGCTCGCCCTGGACCATGTTGCCAGTTAGTGTGAGGATAATTATTTGAGTTTGAATGTGTCAAAGTGTAATGTTATCTCTTTCACAAGGAAAGATGGTTTTGAGTGTGATTATAGCGTCGATGATCAAGTTCTCTCTCGTTCTGATATGGTGAGAGACTTTAGTATAGTCTTCGATCAGAAACTTTACTTCATTCCACACATCACCCATCTTATTTCATCTGTCTTGAAAATATATGGATTCGTTATACGCAATAGCAAATATTTTAATAATTCCTCAACATTCATAAGACTATTTAATGCGCTAATCCGTAGCAAGTTTGAGTATGGCAGCATGATCTGGCATCCTATTTACACTTGCCATCAACGCCATCTTGAGGCCTTTCAGAGAAGGTTCTTGAAATTCTTAGTTCGGAGGGAAGATATAGTTTATCCACAGAGAGTCGATTTAGTTTAATCTCATTGCAGAACAGGAGACAAACTTTATCGCTCAAATTTTTGTGCAAATTACTGCACGACAGTATTGATTGTCCTCCTCTCTTTTGTCTGCTTTGAAATTTCGTGTTCCTAGGCAAAATTCTCGTACTACAGAATTATTCCACTTAAAGACTCCAAGGACTAACTCGCTAATACAATGCCCGATTTGGTTTATGAAGTCTACATTCAATAGGGTTACCAATAATTGTGACATTCACTTTGGCTCCATAGAATTTATTATTAGGAGTTATGTGAACAAATAGAATTGACTAAAATGAATGATTCAGATTGAATTCTTTGAATATTTATTTAATTTTATTATTTGAATATTAGTTACTTTTTTAGTTTCTTTAGATTAGATTGAGCTCTTTGTTATATTCCTTTTCATTTTATTCATTAAGTTATTTATTATTCAACATATGTTGATATTTTCTGTAATTGTGTTATACCTGTTAAATATACCTGAATAAAGATATTATTATTTACAAGTTCATTGCATTTCAAGTTGTTTCACAATCAGTAATACAATTGTAATTCTAATTCTTTCAAACTTCTTGTTATTCAAACTAATTCAACTCTCAGCAGTATAGAGATGTGTGAAAAGCGCGTCCAAAATCATTTCCTTTTTATTTTCATGATTAACTCGAACTGACCTCAACAATATGTTAGGTTTCTTTCGTCATATTTACGTCGAATCTTACTTCAATCATATGGAATATACGACAATTAATTCAAGGTTCGAATTTCCTTTCGATGTAATAAACTAACACTACGTACGAAAATATTCGATTTCAGAATTATATCAATTTCAAAACAATATCAATTTCTCCCGCTCTAATGGTGGATACGCAGGACTATCTTTTGATGTATGGTGGATGCGCAACCCTATCAATTCCAACCCCTCAAATACCACGTTAAATCCCACGAATTTCGGTTTATAAGCTTGTATGTCCCCATTTGATGAAACGGTATAAAATTTTAACTGAACCCACATATATTATATGGTGAATTTATTGTTCTTAGGCCTTGCTTTTATTGCGATATATATAGTGAAATTTATTATAGGAAATAAACATCAAGTTGAGGGTAATTCCGAAGTTACGGCAGAGATTTAAACAGATCCCCTCATAATTAATTAATGTTCATATTATATTTTGTCCATATAATAACTCTCAAAGGATATTGAAGGATACAATCAAGTCGTGCCAATACCGTCAATATCTATAAAAATTGTTTAACAATTAAAACACATCGCTATGCAATGCAATGCTCTGAGTAATGCTCTGAAGTACGTAGTTGCCTTTAAATGTGTTCATTATTTTTTAATTATGTTGAAGCATATTTGACACGAGCTGAAGGAAGAATTACTACATGACAATTGTTCAAATTAAGTCGATAGAATTGAACTCACGAAAATTAAATCAAAATATCCAGAAAAACTTATAAAATCGGAAAATTGTAATATTTTATATCGTTTCTCATATCCTTCGTTAATTAATAAATACTTATCTTACTTGAACATTTTTTTAACTAATTTACTCATTTTCAAGCTAAATTTTCAAGATAAATTTTGATAAAAATTGAATGAGATCGTCCGTTTTTTGTGATTATATATGTTGTCAATAAGAAAAATATACTTTGTTTCTTATCACTGTATTTATATAATTGCAACTACACTACAAGTATCTTCTTCCAAGTATCACTAGAGTTTCAAAAAAATGAGTAATGAAATAAGGGTTGTTTGACAGTATTCATGTTAATTAATAGCATAAGTGAAATGGGAATTTCATAGAGTTGCTTATTTATCTTCTAACATAGAGTTATTTCATAGAAAAATTTTATAATTCTGTCTTTTCTTTCAGCATAGAAGTTTTTATAGAACTTTAAATAGTAACAAGTTCCTTATATATATTTGATGATTCGACTAAATAACTGCGATTGGTATATTTATTATGTTTATAGAGTTGTTGATGTTTATTATCATCATTTTTTCTGTACCAGAAACCATTAAGTCTATATGTCGAAATTGCCCTGAATCTAAAGAATCTCTTGTAAAATTTGAGTTTTTTCAATAATCCTAAAAGGACACATCGTTCTTTCAACATTCAAATTAACTTGAAAATACAAAATACGTATATATTTTATAATATATAAATTATAGGTTATATGCGTATATATTATAAAGGCATTTATAATAATTATAAAAAAGAAATTTGAATTTATTCTGTGGGACACCTGTTCTGTGGGCTTCTTATGTCTGAATAATTTGTTCTGCATTGGGCCCAAAAGAAAACTGAAAAAACTATGGAAAAAGATCAGTGAAGATTTTTCTATTTTATAAGATATTGTAAATCTTGAAATAATTAGAAAAGCGATCACTTTATTAGGTGGTATTAAACTGGATATCGAAATATTATAAATGCATAAATGCGATCCATAGAAAACAGGCTTTATTCGAACGAAAAAGTACAAAAATTACTTACTTTAAATATACATCGTCTTTTCTTTAGCTAACTGATTCCACACATTCAGTGTCACATTGAAATAAGATAAGATAGGAGAAATTTCATCTGTTTACAATTTATTCATATATTTGTATTTGTATTTTATCTCCATTTGTATTAAAATTAAATACCACAATTTGAAATTGTAAAATTTGAGCAATATATAACAAACTAGATTTGTTATCTATTTTGTATAATTCATATATACATAGGTATTGAATCAGAAATATTTCTTTTTCGTTGTAATTTTAGACAAATATATATGTATATAAATATAACAAACTAGATTTGTTATCTATTTTGTATAAATATATATATATATATATATATATATATATATATATATATATATATATATATATATAGTTTTTAATTGTTTTCAAATAACATGCTTATTTTAATGCTAAAAACTTCAAATAACTTGAATAACTTAATATAAAAACGTCCAACTTATTTTTTTAGAAACAATCAATTGGCTTTTTTTATTTTCACATAATCATTTTTGATAATTGAATAAAATTATTAAAAATTAATATTTAATTTAATTTTAATTTAAATTTTTTTTCATTTCAATTTTAATTTCATTTTTAATAAAAATGAATATGTGAAAATACAAAAAAACCTATTTGATTTTTTTTTAATAAGTTCGACGTTTTGATGATATCTATAGTAATTCATAAAATTCAATTATTCAATAGTTTTGACAAAGTTGTGATATACTACGAAACGTCAACGAAAATAAAGTTTTTAACATTAAAATAAGCATGTTATTGTTAAAAACATTGAAAATAAACTGTCTTAAACAGGCAATAAATCAATTTTAAAAAATATATATATATATATATATATATATATATATATATATATATATATATATATATATATATATATATATACGTCATTCAGAAAATGAGAAATTTCAACTGAAAGATGCTTGAAGAAGAAACAGTTCTTGTTTGCTGATATTGTTGATCAAAATTAGCAACAACTTGCTGCCTCGTGCAAAAACCTAGCCGAATTTCATTACTAGATACTAAGTTAGATTGGTTTTATTAGAAAATGTTCCTTTTTATTTGTACTTTTGGACAATAAACCACTGTCCCTATCTGCTTGTTGTTGGTTCATCTTGAATAGCAAAACTTTCTGCAAATCAAAAGTATATATTATGCATTTTTTCATAAATTGCAGTCACGTTAATTCGTATTGTCAATCAAAAACAAAAGTACTGATTTGTGCGTTGGCGAATGACCTTGATTTCCATCTCAATTTTCCAAAAAAATCGTTTTTTATTAATTTTTTTTATATTTTCAACTATAAAAATGCGAGTTTTGTGTTTATTGTAGATGATATTGAAGCAGAATGAGCTTTTCAATCGTTATATCTATAGCATGTTAAAAAAAGAAGCTGCTATTTTACATGAATTTGTATTACAGGATAACTTGATTTTCTCTTTTCAGCCGTAAACCATCTCAAACACGCGCATTTTTTTTAAGAGAAACAAAAAATAAAACGCCCTCTATTGGTTAAAATAAAAACAGTTCTTCTTGTTGATCAGAAGTATCAACAAACTGACCCTTTGTGTTCTTTTCTTGGCTTTCTCTTCTTGTTATACAAACCATCATTGTGATGAGAAACACTTGATATAATCAGAATAATAAGTCTTCTGTAACCACCAACCAGTTGTTTGAAGAAGAAGTTGTTCTATGAATCTTTGTATTTGTTAGAAAATTTTCTATTTATTTGCAGCACAGTCTTTTCAATTTTTTTTTCCATAAGAAAATCGACTTATTGATGAGAGACTTTTACAGAATACGAGCTGTTTACATATGTGTGTGACCAGAGGTTATTGATATAATAGTCAGAAATTCCGTCAAAATGATGTTTAGTGTAGTTGTTTCTGAATCATCTGCACCTTTCTTCTCTCCATGATTCTTAGAGCCAAACCTTCAGTGAACCAATACAGTATGAGCATTAGTTGAAACAGAAAGAGTTCGTTTCTTGTTAGTATTGTTCGTTAAAAATTCCGACAAGCTGCTGCTTTGTGTATTCGTTGCCGAATCTCCAGACTTCTTCTTCTTCTTATTGGAAAACCACTTCAGAGGCGACAGACTCCTGAAACAAATGAAGAACTGAATAAATACATGTATAAATAGAAGTATGTTAAATTCCTTGTAAATTAAATATGAGTAAAAAGATTTTTGAATTAATATCCTTGGGTTCGGAATGTGTGGAGTAAAGAGATTTCTATCAGATTACCTGCTATTTTTTAGCGAAATGTTTGAAAATAACAGACATAAGAGTCTAATTAATATAGCTTTTCTTTATAGCAAAATATATGGTAAAAATACTTCTTCCAACACCACTCCTAACATGTAGAAGTGATAACATATCCATATTGCTTGATAATACCTCCATATTTTTATGTAAATGGAAAGAACGACTGTTTTATTATTGTAATTGGTACTTCCACACTATTGGCGAAGTACTAACTGAAATATATGATTGACATTAACAATGACGTAATTTTCCGAGGCCTTCCACTTTTTTAAGTAAAAAGCAACTGACACATTTTCTTCCTTGATCGAAAAATGCAAGTATTCTTGAAATTCCGTCGGCATTTCGTAAAAAACATTCGTAAACCAATTATTGACCATAGTTACCCAAGTGTTGTACACAAATGCGTTGAGAAAATGCAGTAAATTATCGGATTGGCTGCAGAATTCAACGGTGCCAAACTCTGAACGAATGTCGCAATGGCAATGTTCGTCTGGGTCGGTTTAATGTGACCGTAAACTTGCAGCAGATCAAAAACGATGTAGGGACTCCAGCACAAGATGAACACTATAAAATAAAATATTAATCAATATCAAACGGTCTCGTGGGATACACTTACCACTAACAATAACTAGAGTGATTTTCACGGTCTTTATTTTGGCCCTAGGAATCAACCCTCTGGAGCTTACACGCTTTGAGTCAGATCCTACGGATTATAGACAAAGGTTATTAGTTTTTTGATAGCTTTCGTAATATATTTCATAAATTGTGTAATGATATATTGCGTGACGTTAAGTTTTCTGTCTTCTATTAGCAGCAACAGAGAATGAAACAGTGGACAATGTGTGAGTTATTAACGAGTTTAGTGGGATTTCTGTATACAGAAGAGAAAATAAAGCAGTGAAGGAAAAAATCAGAGAGCGTTCAAGTTTCAAACCAACATTCCATTGCATTTCTTCATAATATTGACTTTTAGGCATTACTGATTTCATACTCTTTCACATGGGAACTTTTAATTATCTCAGATATTATATGTAGAATTGAGGTCTGTGGGGCCCTTTCCAAATTATTTGGCTCGTGGCGGTGGTCCCCATGGCGTCGATCTTCACGTTGGCGGATTTCGTTGATTTCCGTTATGTCCCAGAAACTTCCTGACAGTTATCACCACTGATTTCTGAATTTCTCATAGAAACTTTCTTATGTTCTCTGATGTTTGACAGTAGATTTTCCGATATTATATCAATGTACCCCAAGATAATTGAAACAGTCTTGACGAAGTTCATGTTCCACTGTCGTTGCATTCGAACTTCAGTTTATATTCACAGAATTTTTCGGCATTCTCCTTTTTTTTAATAATAATAAAATTTATCGAGAAACATTCCTTACATTGTATAATTACATTCATTCAATTGATATAATAATTACAACTAAGAAGAATGCTCACAAAAGGACTGAATTCAGTTTTGAGTCTGATCTTCCATTCAACCCTCGAATAAAAGTAAGGGGTTCAGTTTATATTCACAATAGAATATAAACTAAATATGAAAAGAAAAGAAAAAAAATTACCTCAGAAATATTGAACATTTGAGACAATTTAAAATGGTGGGGGACATTTGTGGTAAAAAAAAAAACAAACATATGATACAAAAAATTAATTCATACCTTATTGCCTACATTCGAATCATCGGAGTACTCTGCCACCCTATAGTATGCCTTTATTAAGAGCAGAGATTTAACTCTATTCTTAAACAAATCAGCTTTCAGTAATTTGAGATTTGACGGTAAATGGTTGAAGATTTTAATACTCTGATAATAGACCGAGTGCTCAAATTTAGCTGTTTTATGTGTAGAAATAAGTAGTACATCACTGTTCCTTGTTGAATACTCATGATTATTATTCAATTTAATAAACCTATCTTCATTTTCTTTAACATATAGTAAACATCTATAAATATATAAAATAGGTTACTTCTCAACCAAGTTGTTTGCGTTAGGAATGGCAACCAGGGTAAATAATCTGCATCCTTTGTCAGCCAGAACCAGGTGAGTCCTATTGTGGGGAACTCTTTGATTTATCGACATATCTGCCCCAGTAGAGTTTAAACTGGTTATTCTTCATAATTAAATCCGGAATATAGTTATAGTAAGGTATCCTTTCCTTCTGTAGGAGATGTAATTTTTGACAAAATCTTCGCTACTGCGTCATGTCTCTGTTTGTATTCTGTAGGTACTAAAATTTAACATCGCCGCGTCATGTGCTCGATAGTCTCTGTTGCATATCGGTACCTATAATTGCCTATCGGCACTTATCGTTATCTTAATTTTTGTTATTTTTCTCAGGCTATAGACCTGTGATCATAGACTTGTATAGCTCCAATGAGACCTACAGTTCAAAACCGAATCCGAACTGCCGAAGAAGACGGTGGCAATCAAATCCAACACATCATTCAGCCGAAAGCGTTAACCAGTTACTCTGTAGCCGGATAGCATCTACAGTTGGTATAGAGTTAGTATGCAGCCGAACAGTATATAGCCTTTCAAATATTTTGTGGGAATCTTTTCTGAACCTGTTGGTATTTTGTTGAGTATATTGGTATATTCTTTTACCGATGATTACTCCAACTTGCTTTATCCGTAGCAAGTTGGAGTACGGCAGCAAGATCTGGCATCGTATTTATACTTGCCTTCAACGCCATCTTGAGGCCTTTCACAGAAGGTTCTTCAAATTCTTAGTTTGGAGGGAGGATAAAGAGACAGTGAAGAGTCAATCATAACGAACTATTGAGTCGATTGAATTTAATCTCATTGCAGGGCAGGAGAGAAACTTTATCACTAATTTTTTTTTACAAATTACTGCACAACAGTATTGATTGTCCCCCTCTCTTGTCCGCTTTGAAATTTCGTGTTCCTGGGCAAAATCCTCGTAATACAGAATTATTCCACCTAGAGACTACAAGGACCAACTCACTAATCCCTTTGGTTTATGGAGTCTACATTCAAAATTGTTGCTAATAATTGTGACATTCACTTTGACTCCATAGAAGTTATTATTAGGAGTTATGTGAACTAAGAAAATTGAGTAATTGAATTGATTTAGATGAGTTCTTTTCAATATTTCATTTAATTCTATTATTTAGTTATTAGTTACTGTTTCAGTTTTTTTTAGATTAAATTAAGCTCTTTTTTACATTTCTTTCAATTCATTGATTCAGTTATTATTGAAGATAATGTTATTATTTTCGATGATTGGGTATTATAACCTGTTGAGAATGAGAAACTTATTATTATTACTTATTATTATCGTTCAAAAGTCCTAGTCAAAATTATTTCATGATCCAATGAAAATTTATGGTAGTAGGTATAAACATGCGTTATTTCATTAATTCTCATAAGAATGAATGTGAAGTAAATATTTGATAGGAAACACTGTTTTTTCTATTCCCAAACTCACCTGGCCTTCCGTGAGGTCCACGAAAATCGCATTTCAGTTTGGCGAACGTTTTCGAGCTTTTCGTCCAGATAATTCCAATTATTACAGCGTAGCAAGTTGCTATTATAGCTGCAGGTATTACGAAAAGGGATATGGAGACGAGTGTCATGTATAGCTTCCATTTCCACTGCTCCGAGAATTCCAACCAACATTGAGTCTGACCTAAAAATAATTAAAAACCATATATTGAAATGAAATAAGGAGGAAAAGAAGGAATGGAGAAAAGTTATTTCACGTGGTCCATAGTCGGCCAAAATCGAAGGAAGAAGAAGAAGATTTAAAAATCAACACACTCATATGCTTCGGTTGGTTAACCTATTATCAAGAGTAGGTATGCAATATTACTGACTCCAGTATACAATATCAACCACCTGAAACACATGTAGAGTTTTTAATATATTTAGTGAAACTCAATTCTATTGTGTTAATTTTAATTTATTGTTTTTAACATAATGTTTCACCAAAAGATAAGCGAAACCTCCAGATCATCTATCAAAAATAATTTTCACATAACCGATGTGAAGAATAGTAAATGATTTTAAAATGAAAAATTAGCGTTAGGTGAAATGAGAGAGTAAATTAAATTAATATATTGAAATAAATTAATTATTAATTCTGCCAGAAGATTTCAATCGGTAGAATTATCAGTCAAATCCCCGATAAATCAAGAATTCCAGTTATTTTCTAATTCTCAAGTTTTCTATAATACTGCTGTTTTGAAATACCATCAAAATCATACTTTTAATCGATAAATTATCATTCGCGTGTAAATTCCTGGAAAAATGGATGGCTCATTGGTGGCTTGGGGGCACCAACCCCTCCGAAAATGAAATTTACAATTTTTTTCAAATTCAAAGTTATAGACAAAATGACTCTAAAAATATTTATTATAAACATGATGTTGACTACTGTACTTAATGGGTTATACCTCATTCTGTTCGATTTTTAGAAAGGTGTCTAAAAGAGTTGAAAGAATGAAGTTGTAGATTCCGTTCTTGAGAAAGCAGCCTAGTTCAGTCAATATTTTGAATGTAATGATCGGAAAATCAATTAGCCTCATATAATGATTTCCAAGTAATTATCTTTAAAAATGTTTTTCTACACCTCCTGGTAAAGCGGTAAGCCCATAATATATTAGCTCCCCCAAAAATATTTGAAATATAGAACCACCTATGCACATCGAGCTTTAGGGAAAATTCCAGTGTTGCCAAATCATCTCTCAAAGAACAGATTTTAGTCAATAGATTACATGATAGTTTAGAGAATACTACAATCATATGTGCACTTTAATCATTTTTTTACTTTTCAAAATGAAACTCTGCTCGACTTTTGTAGTATAGTGTAGATAAAATGACAACATTGTGCAAATCTTAACTCTTTGTCGTTATATCTACGTTAATGAAATATCTTTTCGTTTGATAGTTTCTCATTAAATTCGCAAGTCTCTGTATTCACATTTAACTTCAAAATTATAGAATTAAGAAGCCAATAATCCATCTAAAATTTACCAAAATATTTACATTCAAATATATTCAACCGAGATACATATATAAATGTAGATTGCCGAAAATTCGGTAGAAATACCTGGGTTACAACTCCCTATTCGGAGTTTCGGAGTCAATTAGAAACAATTTTTCAGACGAACACAAACAAGACTGTCACTCACAAGCGTAAATTTATGATTTAGCATTCTAAAAATAGCAGTTTTCATTTTAATTCCTACTTTTATTTTGTAAATTTGTTGGAATTATGAGAACTTACCCTGGACCATTTTCTCCTCATACAAAAATAAAATGGGTATCGATAAAACGATACTAAAGATCCACGCTGTAAGTATTAAACATTTGGCCCTTCTCCCTGTAATATAAATCAGAGCTATATAATATATGACACAGCAACATATGCTTATAAAATAAACCTGGGTACACTAAAACGTATAAAAACAGAACAATAAATCTGACAGTATTTTTATATGCGTCATATGTATGTATAACTAACAAACTAATTCATTTAGTATGGGAAACCAGCCTTTGGTTTTAAATTTATATTCATAATGAAACAATATTTAGAATGTTCTCATAATTTAATACAAATATGCATGACGAGGTTTCGAATTACTACTTCTTTATCAAATGCTGAATTAATACATGTATTCATTCATTTACTTATTTAATACTAGCCTATTTATCACCTTCTTTTCAATTAATTTCAATGAATATCCTGTAACTACTTCATCAATAAAAATACTACCAAGGGAATAAATAGTATTAGATGTAAGTTTCGCATTATAGATGTGCTTAAAGTATTTAATTCGACAAGTGATATGAATAAGAATTATACATATATTATATCCAATATTTTATAACTAAATACAAAATATGTACGTATAACAAAAATAAACAAATAATGTAATCTCTTTCTCAAAATGTGTTACTGTCAAAGTTTCCTTTGGAAGTGAAGTGTGGACTTAAAAGAAAGAAGGCGAACTAAAACTAGTTTGGAGAGAAAGTTTTTGAGTAAAATAGTCGGAGGAAAAATAAAGGAAGGAGTATGGAAAAGACAAACAATCAACGCGTATATAATCTTCACAAAGAACTCTGTATAGTAAATATAGTTAAAGATATCCGCCACTTTATAAAATAAGTCTGACAACGTGTCAGATGGATTGGACATGTCACGGCCGACTTTAATCAGGCCATGAAGAGCGCAGTCCGGCGATGTTGCCAAAATTGAGTTAGTGGTCTACTCTCCTAGTCGGTTTTTCCCAAAGTTTCAAGCATTATTTCAACTCTTTTTGTAAATTGCGAACGAACAAGAAATATTATTGGTATTTATAACATATATAGTTAAATAATATAACATATAGCATTAAATCATAAGTACAAGGAGAAAGAGTGTATAACATGGAAGACATAATTATTTCATCAGACGAGTATCGTTTCTCTTTGGAAGTAATAATTTTATTTGATCATTTGAAATTCGATGGTAATTTAAATATGTAGAAGTCTTTTCCGAAAAATCTTCAAGCTATCACAACTTATTTTAATCGAACCCTCATTTAAATAACATAAACTTTTCTCTATTAAATATGTGAAAGATTGATCCACACTGTCTGGAATATCTTTGTATCTTATCAACAAATTTTCTATTTGAGACCACCTATCCAATTTGAAGTCAATATGTAAAATCCAACTTAAATCAGTGTAAAACAACTTTTTTCCGTTCAAAAATACTGTTACTAACACGTCTTCATTGACTTTATTACTTATGGTACTTATGGTACATAATAACTTCTTCACTTAAATTAAGAAGATAAAACTGAATTTTGTTGTTAACTGAACCCATTTTAACATTCCAACAATCAGGAATATTTATTTTACTGGAGTAATGAAGAATTAGATCTTGAAAATTGACAATTAAATCTGACTTTTCAAAAATGTTATTCAAACTATCATTACGAGCTGAATAATTTATCTGCCTTTCCTATGGGCTTTTCTTAGGTAAGGGCATATTTTTTAGGAATGCAAGAAGTTATCTAATACGCATATTTAAGAAAATATGCGTATTAGAAACTCACCTATTCCAAGCTTGAAACTTACTGAATCATCTACGGAATACCTCTACACTATATTTTACAAAAAAATTATTTTTAAGTAATCTGCATTCAAAACACAGCACAAATTTGATTGAATCGGTACACACAAAACACTTCGTTTTTATAATTTGATATTATGTTATCCACAAACTATCATCACTACCACCTAAATTATACTATAGAAAATTGTTGAATAGAGGTTATAACATGTTTCACTGAAGTCGGTAAACAAACTAAACACTTTGTTTTTTATAGTTTGATGTTCAGATTTCAACAACTTATTAACATCACCATATGTATTACACTCTACACAATTTAAAAATGTAGAATTTATACCAAAAGCTCAAATTATTTAACTTCAAACTGCGAAAGTTTTGAAAAGCGTCCTATTTGTATTAGTATACCTGCTCAAATAATGGCGGGATTATAGACCACTGAAGATACCGTGGCAGATACTCATTTCATGGCCTGTACTTAAGTTGACCGTGGACATGTTAACGGATGCAGGATGACAGAGTTCCTAAAATGTGTGCAACATAGAAGAAATAAAACGAGCAGAGAGACCAAGACAAATATGCAAAAATGTGTAAAAATGATGAAAGAGAATTAAATGTTAGGTGAAAAAACTGTAGATCATGATATCATTCAACTTGGCCTTAGAGCTCTTTATTATATTATTATTATCAGTGTTACAGTAAGAAAGCGTTATCGCTTGCTTAGAATTAAAGTAATTATTAGCTTTTGGTTCAGAGTTTCACTTACAGCTTCCTGAAAACTTCATTGGATGTCTAATGGCATTGTATCTATCTACGCTCAAAGCTACTAGAACGTATGTTGAAGCATACGTTACCATCACCTGAAAAAATATGAATTAATAATGGGTGTGTTCCGTAATATTCACCAGTGTACTGGCCAGTACTGATGACGTCAGAAATAGACGCCATACTGGTGAATCGTTCCGAAATATACTGTCCAGTGCGTGATAAGATCAGTGCGTATAAATTTCTTATTGTATTTCTCGATTACGAGAAAGTCTTTAAGAGACGCCATTATTCCTTTTTCATGAACAATGAATAAATAAATTTCTTGCACAAACACCCGGTGAACACATGTACATTGTCATGCCCGTTTTATCAGTACAATATGGCGTAGTATACCTACAGGTACAATATGGCGTCTATTTCTGACGTCATGGCACTGGCCAGTATACAAGTGAATATTACGGAACACACCAAAGAAAGTAAATTCATTCTCCTCTCCAATATTCTCGTTATTACCATATTCATATTCTAGTGGGTGAGTGAAGGTCAGCACCGGATTAAGACTCGGCAGAGCCTGGGGCTAATTTTCGAAAAGAGCCTACTTAAGGGCAGAGAAAAACAATTTCCGAGAAAGCCAATAAATAATGAATCAAATTTATTGTTAATAAATAATTCGGTAGGTTAAATAAAAAACATGGCATATCAGCAACTTGAATATATAAAGGGTGTTTTTTTAGAGGTATAGAACTTTAAATTGCAATCAACCAACGATGGATCATTCGATTGACAAGATTCTTTTTTATTACAAAGATAATCTTGTGGCATTACATTTTATATATGATTTCTGGCATATGACCGCTACGGCTGTCTCGGATGTAGTCCAATCTGGACGTCCAATTTTCGATGACTTTTTTCAACATTTATATCGGCAATAACATGGCGAATATTGTCTTCCAAATGGTCAAGCGTTTGTGGCTTATCCGCATAGACCAATGACTTTACATAGCCCCACAGAAAGTAGTCTAGCGGTGTCAAATCGCAAGATCTTGAAGGCCAATTCACAGGTCCAAAACGTGAAATTAGGCGGTCACCAAACGTGTCTTTCAATAAATCGATTGTGGCACGAGCTGTGTGACTTGTTGAAAGCACAGCTCCTGGACATCATGGTTGTACAATTCAGGAATGAAAAAGTTAGTAATCATGGCTCTATACCGATCACCATTGACTGTAACGTTCTGGCCATCATCGTTTTTGAAGAAGTATCAATGATTCCACCAGTCCATAAAGCGCACCAAACAGTCAGTTTATCTTGATGTAACGGTGTTTTGACATACACTTGAGGATTATCTTCACTCCAAATGCATCAGTTTTGTTTGTCGACGTAGCCATTCAACCAGAAGTGCGCTTCATCGCTAAACAAAATTTTACGACGTAGTGCGAGATACGTATTCCGCACAGAACCATTATTTTCGAAATAAAATTGCACTATTTGCAAGCGTTGTTCAGACGTGAGTCTATTCATGATGAATTGCCAAACCAAACTGAGAATAAATCACTTCTCAGCTGTTAAATCGGTCGCCATCTTCAACAGTAATGCCAACTTAAAGTTCTTTAGCTCTAAAAAAAACACCCGTTACAAGAACATATCAATAATAATATACGATAGGTTGAAGCAGTAAAAAATACATACAGCTGTTGCAGTATTCCAAAAAAATTTATAGCAATAATACACACTTCCACGCTGCATTCTCCTACTAAATTTATAGTGTTCAAACCAATGGACGAATACTGCAAGTTCATTAATTTCAATTTTGCAATCTTGGAGACCAAAATGTATTTCCCTAACATATTACGGGCATTGTCGTATCTCTATGCTCGACAATTTAAAATATCAATATTGTTTTCTTTCAATAAATCGAACTTTTGTGGAGAAAAGCTTAGAGTTTTAGAAATACTAAAGTTTTCAGAAAAGCCGAAGGTTCTATAAAATAGACTTCTATATAGAACTACTTGAAGTATTATACATTTTATTTTTTTTGATGTATTTATTTTCTTTTTGAGCGAAATTATTTTCGCGATTCGAAATTTTTTAGCTGGAATTTGAAACTTTTTTTTTTTTTTTGGGGCCTGCGGTTGCAGCCCCACCTAGCCCCTAAGTTAATCCGGCGAAGATCATTGAATTCGAATCCAAGGTATTTAGATTATGAATATCGAAGATTAATCAATCAGTTGGCAAAAAACAGCAAATACAAGCCCAATTTTAATAAATTTAGAAAAAATTGTTCATAATAATATCAGACAGTTCTTTATAAACTGACTACAAAACGCGAGAAAAAAAGAAAACACAATCTAATGAGAAATGTTTTCTGATATTTCAATGGAATTACAAATATACAGTTTGGGATTACCTGCAGGAATTTGATGATTTTGCATGCAAGATTTCCGGCATACCAACTGACGGTTGCCCTCCAAACAATATCTGTTAAAACGCTTATTACACCAACACATAAATCTGAAAATAATTACAATTCTAAATTATTTAATTAATTTGCAGAAACTTCTCCATAATTCAATGATTTGTCGAAGATGAAACGACATGCCCAATGGCAATATGTATATTTTTGTCAATATTGGATTCGAAGTTATCATTAGCACTAATTCTAATTGTTGCAGAACAAAAATTGAATGAGAGATTTGAATCTCTCATTCAAAAAAGTTTTCTCTTAGGAAAATCAACTTCCATCCATAATTTCAACGACTTTTTCATCATCATCTTTACCAGAACCATCATCGCTAATCTCTAAAACTGATACGATAGGTTTATGATAGCTGTAGTAAGAAACGAACAGTTTTGATTCGAACCTATTTAAGTGTCTAATAAAGACCGCATCAATAGTAGTTTTGTATTTCGTTGTGCTAAGATTGCGATCATTTGACATAGTTAAACCAAATTCATTATTTAAAAATTCAATTAATAGTTGATTTTTATCGTCTGCAAAGTTTATGTTGAAATCTCCAGTCAAAATCATTGGCAATTCATCAAAGCTTCTTCCAATTTTTTTTTGAAGCAATGCAGATGCGTCATGAGAATAAATCAATAAATTTTCGTACAAGAAGTTTCGTATAGCACGCAATGACTTATCTGGAGAGATGTAAACGACAACCATAATAATAAACTGATAATCACCAGAGTGGCAACGACTTATACAAATATCACCGATATCAGAAACAGTAGCATTAAACATGCTGATGTATTTCACATGCACATCCATATAATTTGTACAATAATGAACTGTGTTCATATTTTGATAAATAGCTAGTCCTCCCGCTGGACGATTATTTCTTCTGAAACTCGCAACAAAGTTGAAATTCGGAATGTCAATTATTTCATCGTTACCCATATGAGTTTCTGATAAAATTAACACATTCATCTTTTTAACAAGAGCGTCAATTGCTAGATCATTTACATGCGCGCGTAAACTTTGACAATTGAATGAATAATACACACGAACATTCGCGCAAGCGCCTTGCGCCGCCTGCCCTCTCTCCATCCGTCTTACGAATTCTCGATCAGGTCACGTGTCCTGACGCGAGTTTAGAAATTTTTACCCATTCAAAAAAAAATACACAGCACCGATAAAGAAGTTTTCACTTCAATAATATAAAATATATATCTAGTAGTTTCTTGAATATTCTGGACTATCTCTTGTAATGATGTGTATAAACTTTTCTCGTCGTTTTCTGATTTTTTCCGTTATTGTATTTAATTAAATCTTCCTGAGAATTTTTCGCCCTTGGTTTTCTATTTCTCTAATTTTTGAAGGACCATCAATATTTATAATATAAATGTATACAAAAATTATATATAAACAATATATCATTGTTTCAGCTGCGTCGAATGCTTCTGGAATAAAAATATCTCTAATATTCGCATGTCGAAAAGCACACACCTCTTAACATACCTTACTTAGTTTGTAAGAAAGACCCTTTTTTTGGCTTGTTTTTTCTATGGTTGATTTTGATACTGACGTTCATTTCCCAAAATATTCATTTATTTCGAGAAAATTATTAATTTATATGTACCTCGCTCGTTCTTTAAAAATACTGGAGTTGCTTTTTCTACACTGAAAAAAAACTAGAAAGAAAGTCGTCGGTCTCAGTCATTGGTATTGCCGGTTGCAAATTGCCGGTGGTTTAAATCACAATTGCAGCATAAAATAGCAGGAACACAGAAATCGAAAGAGTATTTCACTGTTTAAGAAGTGTTGCTATTTTCTAAACTTGATGCTTTCACCTCCATGTCCTTCTGTGTTCCTAGTCTTTAAACCTATCGTTTAGTCAGTGTAAGTGATTTATGGTGTCGGAGGAGGGGAGGATTGGGAAAACAAGAAAATAAGATTAATAAAAAACCGCTGACTTCCATATGTGAAATTTGAAACAATTCTCCCCCTCAAAAGAGTGTATAAAACGTTATTTCATTATGTGACGCTTACTCTTTGCAACCTCATATATTTTATGTGTGTGTGTGTTGTGCTCATTCGATTTATTTATTTCATTAGGAAATAAATGTTTCGCAATGTAATTTCTAGAGTTAACTAACTAATAATACTTACCGGCAAATGCCAAGTGTCTGATGAAGTAGTTCATTCTACTTTTTCTTGATCTTCCAACTAATAAAGTATACAATACGGCGATATTCCCAATAACAATCACAATGAACAAGAGCCATAATACGGTGAACTGCTCTACCTGCAACAAATGAGAAAAAATTTCTTTATTTCTCCTATTTCCAGTATTAAATAAAGATGTACTTTTAGTGTGAATTTTTTATCGTTTTATCGTTTTTCTAATAGTGGTTTGTCATCATCAATCAATGAAATGAAATTTCAATGAATGTCTTCAGTTCGAAAGGAAAAACAACTGGAACCACATATTAGAGACAATGATTCATTCAGTATTCAGTAATTCTTAAGTAGTTCTTGATTTTTGAATATTCTATGATTTTTCAATGTCTTTAAAATAGTTTACTTCTCTTTATTGACGAAATCCTATAACGATATTTATTAATTTATGATGTAAACGATACGAATGCGGAAAATTCAATTTCCATTATATTGAAATTAAAACAAGGTGTAGAGAGAATTAAGGTACGAAATGCGTCATCGTTACAAAGGCACAAACCACAACGACTGAGAGAGAGAGAGACCGTGAGTCGTAGACAGGATGGCATGTCGGTGAACCCAAAAAGTTCATTATTGTCAATTAAAAAAATGTAATAATTATCCAATAAAAATATGTGGCGTTAACTGCCTTCTTCTTTTATCTTAATATTACGTGCTAGAGAAATTAGATTCTACAATATAATCTAATAATCATCTTATCTATCTATTTATAATAAGATGATTTTATTTATCAAGATTTGAAAAAGAAAAGAAACACTGAGAAGCAAGCGATTTACGATCCTCTTTACTTTGAAACAACGGGTGATGATAGTATTAGGATAGCAAATGAAAGATTAAATTCTCATGAAAGATCTTTCTCACTTCCACAAAAATTATTTATGTGCAAAGAAACATGTTATTACCTAAATATGTACTTAAAACTACATGCAGATTTGAAAGCTTTTATATTCATCAGTTTACTCATAGAAATGATTTATTTTGTTGATCATCATAATTATAATTTCTTAGAACAGGAAACGTTACGGTGAACACGAATAAAATGATCTAAAAAAATGTGTTGTCGTCGTCTTCTAGTTGTTAATCTCGGACACCTCAATGGTAACCGCATGGATTAGGGTAGCAGAAAAGTGAGGATACATTTACTGAACAAAAACGTCAGACCAAGTGCGCGATGAGCAAAGGCGAATGACAGGAAACATCTTACCAATACCAACAACAAACGTCATCAAGAAGTAAGTAAATATCAAACAAGTAGTCTGGCCAGATGAGTTGGATAATATGCGTTTGACAGTCTGGAAAGCACACTAGATGGCACACGTGGTTTTCATGAAGATTTCGTAACAGGAACGTAGAAGTTGCAAGAGGTACTATTGAAACAATGTGAGCCATTTTGAAGAGCTTTGCGTCAAAACTAAAAGCAGTATTTTAACTTTTAACAGCAACTATATCACAAAATTCCATGTTCATGTCTGCCAATAGTATATAATAAAACTCATTTGATAAAATGATATGAATTCTTTGATAAAAATTCATTTAGCAAGTAAGTATTAAAAGAATTCATGAAGTTTATTTATTCTACTCAAGTAATAGTAAGCTCTTTTTTAAATTCACGAGAGAGTATGTATGGTTGCCTATTAATTATATCATATGTTTCATAAATAACGTTTGTATTTTTAACATTCCGATACGGACTTTCAATTATCTTTGTTTTAAATGCGAAATTCAACTTACCCCTTCCTTACATACATGAATAGGATAAGATAGGTATAACAAATTACTGTTAAGAAAAAGAGGTAACTTAATTACCTCTTAGAGAGGAGTAAAAAATTCAACTTGCTTGCACTCTTAACCGTGCAAGCAAGTTGAATGAAATCTGAAATATTTTAAGTTCAATCGCCATCTATCTAATTTGTTATTTGTACATTTTTTTGTAACAATTAACTAATATTATTTTATAACTAACTAATATATTTTCATTAACTAATATAATTCAGTAAAAAGTGTCGTCGTATTTGAAGGGATAAAAAATTCGAATAAATTTTGATGATATCGGGCCATTTTACCCCACTGTTTCTCAGTTTTATATTAGGAACGCAGAAAAGGCTGGAGTTAATTCAGAAAATATTCGCAATTTGAAATTGATTAGGACATAATTAATTCACTCTAAGACAATCATTATGTTCGTCTTGATGATGCACATAATTGTGAATTAAAATATATTCACATAATTTTTTAAAATTTCTACTTAATATTAATGGATAATTGAAAATAATCCAATTTTTTTCGTATTCTTGTTTCAACCTCCTAAAATAAAGGTTATTATAGTCGTAATATTACACCTCCTAAATATTCCCCGTATTTGTTAAAAAAAAAATTAAATGTGTGAAATAAATTATATTAGGCACATTTCCTAGGAAGCCAATGCATTTCCTAAATAGTAATCGGAAATGTACATTTAAGATATCAAAGGGTCGATTTTGTGTTGAAATACGTTTTGTAAGTTACTAGATAGTTGATTTTCGAAGCTTTAATTAGTATAATAACATAAAGATTATTATATTTTACGATATGATTGTTACCTGAACGTTGTTGTCTCAACGAGTGCTTTATTAAAAATTATTATTCTCATTTAACAACGTGTTCTATTAGAGAAAGAATTATTTTTTATACATTTCCTAATTATATTGAAATTATATACATTTCCTAGGATTTGTATAATACAACTTCTAGATTCCATACATTTCCGGTAACATATATATATATATATATATATATATATATATATATATATATATATATATATATATATATTTCTTGAAATTGATTTATTGCCTGTTTGAGGTATTTATTTTGAAAGTTTTTAGCATTAACAGGCTTTTTTAATATGAAAAAGTTTATTTCTGTTGACGTTTCGTTGTTATATTACAACTTTGTCAAAACTAATGAATAATTGAATTTATGAGTTACTATGGATATCAAATGTCAAACTTAATTTTTGAAAAATCAAATTAGTTTTTTTGTATATTCACTTATTGATTTTCATTATCAGAGGAATATTTCTGGCTCAGCATTCGTTTCGGAAGTTTTAGTCTTCTTCACCATGAGGAAACCTAAACTCATGGTAAGCCAGGTGATTCTCAAGTGTGATTATATTTACATATATACAATTGCATATAGTTTTTTATATACTTATCCAGAATGTGTATATTGTTCGTTTATGTGTGTGAAATTGAAGGTAGATCTGGAAAGAATGAGTTGTGAGATGTGATGTTTTGTGATTGTTGTGTGTTTATTTTGCGAGTGTTATTTGTGAGGTTTATTAAGTTGTTGTAGATAGAATTTAGATGTTTAATGTCCGTTCTTTCATTGACTGTGTTTTCCAAATTTTTACGAATGTGTAACATTTCTAAAATTTCTCTACATTTTTTGTCTTTTTCAGTTGCCAAAATTTTCGTATTTTTGTAATCAAAATCATGTTTTTCTGTTATTTTATGTTTATTTAAGGCTGTGATTTGAGTTTTCGCGTATTTATGTGCTTTGATTCTTTCTTCGAGATTTTGTGCTGTTTGACCGATATAGCTTTTATTGCAATTGTTACACGGAATATTATAAACTGTATGAGTTTTTCTCTGAATTACAGTTTTACTTTTTAATTTTGTATATATTTCTTTGATTTGATTTTTGGCAGTATGTGCTATTCTTAAATTATAAGGTTTTAATATTTTAGCAATATTTGTACTTAGTTTGTCATTGCACAATTAGTAATGGAATTTTTAGAAGAAGATATAATAAAAAATTTAGAAGAAAATATCTTATTATATAAAAGATATGTTGATGATTGTTTAATAATAGCAGATAAAGATCAAATTGATAATATACTAGAACGTTTCAATAGTTTTCATAATAAATTACAATTCACACTTGAAGAAGAAAAAGATGAAAAATTAAATTTTCTTGATATAACAATTATAAGAAAAGATAACAAAATTTTTACAAGATGGTACAGAAAAGAAATAAATTCGCAACGAACCATAAATTATATAAGTAATCATCATTATTCCCAGAAAAAGGGTATAATAATTAATTTTATAGATAGATCACTAAAATTAACATCACCATGTTTACGACATGAAACACTTGAAGAAGTTCGTACTCTTCTCATGAAAAATAATTACCCATCAAATTTAATCAACAAAATCATGAAAAGCAGAATTCATAAATTATATAATACTTTAAATTCAAAAAGAAATGAATCTAACGAAAATAATTACATTCCCTTACCATATATTCCAAAACTAAGTACAAATATTGCTAAAATATTAAAACCTTATAATTTAAGAATAGCACATACTGCCAAAAATCAAATCAAAGAAATATATACAAAATTAAAAAGTAAAACTGTAATTCAGAGAAAAACTCATACAGTTTATAATATTCCGTGTAACAATTGCAATAAAAGCTATATCGGTCAAACAGCACAAAATCTCGAAGAAAGAATCAAAGCACATAAATACGCGAAAACTCAAATCACAGCCTTAAATAAACATAAAATAACAGAAAAACATGATTTTGATTACAAAAATACGAAAATTTTGGCAACTGAAAAGACAAAAAATGTAGAGAAATTTTAGAAATGTTACACATTCGTAAAAATTTGGAAAACACAGTCAATGAAAGAACGGACATTAAACATCTAAATTCTATCTACAACAACTTAATAAACCTCACAAATAACACTCGCAAAATAAACACACAACAATCACAAAACATCACATCTCACAACTCATTCTTTCCAGATCTACCTTCAATTTCACACACATAAACGAACAATATACACATTCTGGATAAGTATATAAAAAACTATATGTAATTGTATATATGTAAATATAATCACACTTGAGAATCACCTGGCTTACCATGAGTTTTTCAGAGGTTTCCTCATGGTGAAGAAGACTAAAACTTCCGAAGCGAATGCTGAGCCAGAAATATTCCTCTGATAATGAAAATCAATAAGTGAATATACAAAAAAACTAATTTGATTTTTCAAAAATTAAGTTTGACATTTGATATCCATAGTAACTCATAAATTCAATTATTCATTAGTTTTGACAAGTTGTAATATAACAACGAAACGTCAACAGAAATAAACTTTTTCATATTAAAAAAGCCTGTTAATGCTAAAAACTTTCAAAATATATATATATATATATATATATATATATATATATATATATATATATATATATATATATATATATATATATATATATATATATATATATATATATATATATATATATATATATATATATATATATATATAACATAGTATAAAACAAAGCAGCTTTTCATGTTAATCTGTAATATCTTCGAAAATATTCCTTTAAATCATATGCTGTAAAGGATCACATATATCTACATTAAATCAACAATGTATTTAAGGTATTTAAATGGATAATGATTGATGCTGTATTTGTTGAAATCGCTTCGAAAATTAGCCAGTATTTGACGTGAAAAGTAAATGACAAAAAAATGTTATTGTGGGATATCCATAAGAGATACCCATATGCCATAGTGGAGTTTTCTGTAGACCTTTTCAATGTGTATAATACTTAGTACATTATTTTGATAAATCTCGTAGGGTTCAGCCTGCATTTGCAATGTAAGCGGAAAATATGTAATTATTTAATTCAAATTAGAAACCTCGAAAATAACAGTATTTCTTTCACTATATCTATTGAAAAATCCAAATCCGTTGCGTAGTTTTAAAGATTTAAGCATACATAGGGGATATAGGGACAGAGAAAACGACTTTGTTTTATACTATGTAGTAATATCCGTTATATTACTCAAAAGAAATTAAAAATTATATGAAATCAAACTGAATTTACGATAATTAAACCATTCGCTGTTACGCTCAAGTGCGAAGACCTTATTCAATCATTATTTTACATGAGTAATATTTATTTATTTTCTTCCAGTTCGTCCAGCTTTTGACAGTATACAATACTCATATTTGAGAGACTAATTTATGTAGTCCTGATATACGAATGTGTACAGTGTGGGGCAAATTGGACCACATCCGCGATATTTTCAAACAGATGGAATATAAATATATTATCCCCAACATATTATGACAAGGGCAAAGCAAATATGATGAGAGAATTTCCATGTATACGCAGAAAAAAATATGCAAAAATAAAATGAACAAATCTAAACGTTAAGTATTGTTTATGACAAGACTTTTTGAGGTTATGGAGTAAATAGTACATAGTTTGAGAATTTGATATCACAAAAATAAATTGTTGAAAGTTGGAAGAGGTGGATAATCGTGAAACACACGAATCGACAGACACTTCATTACTGTGTATTATAAAATATTATAGCTATTTCAAGATTCAATACTCAAGTATTGAAAGTACTGTAAACTCTATTTTTTAAGTAAAAACTGATCCTGTTAAGGGCAGAAGAAAACAATACTAGTAAAAAGGGAGAACATGTTTACATCTGTTTACACTGTATACCTGTTATACACTCTTTATTTACATCACTACTTTCATTAATAATATAAAATAAATAAAATAAATAATATAAATATTGAATATAAGTTATAATGAATGATAGGAGTTTTTGCTTGATAACTTACAAACGTATATACATTTTCGAAGAATATATAAATATCAAATATATTATATAAATTTTAAATTTTTCTACCTTCTTAAATTCATATAAATCAAATACTCTTTCTTTTCACTTGATCAATCAAGTCAATCAATACAACAATTAATGAATTCCTTTTGAATTTAAAAATTGAACTTTTAATTGTACTTGCAATACAATTTAAGAAGAGAGAGAGATTTATAGGATCCCAATGAAAGGGGAGATTAAAAATTCTGTTCAGCAGATCGTGTCTGTTAGAGAGAGGGAGATAAAAGACGACCATTCTGATTCTGAATAATAAATAAAAAAGCCTGTGAATATGAAATTATCTATCTATATCTTAAATGCACGAGATTTTTTTTCCCTACGTTTATTTATTACTTTTTTCTTTCCTACGTTCTCGTGACGCGTCCGTCCAATAAGCCTTATTATTGCAAGAATCATTCAAAATCATTATCAGGATATCAGAAATGCCAGAAGATAAACACACAGTAAGCGGTACCAATCAGAACGAAAATCAATACATAGTTGACGTCATCGTTTTGAACGTTGCATTCCCAGACTCGAAGAAAAACGTAACTAAAAAAAAAAGTGTGGCTGGAGCACTTACACGGCCACACTATTCACGTAATATGTCTACCAATTACCAAGACAGCAGCAATTACAGAAGATGTTTTCTCGCATCGTCCATGTTTACGGGGGTACAAAAATTTTCATTTGAGAAATTAAGAGGGGTACGATAGATTTCAGTAGACGTAAACAGTTCCGTTCATCTTAAGAGGAAAATTTCATAAAAAATGTGTGCTACACTATTCATAAAAAACAAAAGACTGAATGATTGTGCCTGAAGAAAGAAATTCTCAAAAATTTCCAAAATGAAACCGAAAAGACAATTCTCAAGATTACGAAATATGAAAATAAAGATTAAGTTGATGTATCCAATAAATATACATATGATAGATTCCCCACGAAAATTATTGAAATTAAGAGACAATTTTATTGAGGAGGGAGCAGAGGAGGAGTGAGTATTTTAGTCCCCCTGGAGCACGTTTCACCTAAGTACACTCAATCGTTTAAACAGGACTACAAAAAACTGAGGAGATATATGGAATTCTCGTATAACCAGCACTCTTACAATCATCACGATACAGCAGTCATGGTGAAGGGCGATACGGTAACTAAAGTTGCAACGTAAATAGACTGATATCGACAACGATTGTTTGTTTTGAAACAAACAGATTTACAACAGGCCACACCGATTCACACCAGCCAGAGTTGAGAGGTTTTACCAATGGGTAATCGACCATGTTATCAGGAAATCAGAATTCCTGCAAAGGTACTTAATATTACATCTAGTTTTCACATCATATATCTCTCTCAATGAATTAAATATATCTAATCTTTTGATTAGTTGTAACTATTGAAATCACAGAATATTTCAATATAAATCATACATATATATCAAATTTTTGTGAAAATATCTGATATTCAATTATAAGAAAGTACCAGAAATTGACAAATGCTGTATATATATATATATATATATATATATATATATATATATATATCATATATATTTATATATTTATATATATATATATATATATATATATATATATATATATATATATATATATATATATATATATATATATATATATATATATATATATACATATATATATATATATATATATATATATATATATATATATATATATATATATATATATACATCCCACCATCATTACGAAGACCATACATTTGCGTTTTACCATCATTATGAAGACCATGGAATTACGACGACCATATACGGTCGTCGTAATTACATGCAGTCTAAAACGATTGCTTATGTTATGAAACGTCGTCTAAAGTTGAAAACTCAATTTTTGTTGTGGTCGTCATATTGTTGATCTGATGTATTTTTCGTATATTTTTAGTTCACAGTAAATACGTGGCTGGCCGGGTGGCGTTTTGAGAAGCCGTATAGTTTGCTGTATAGTTCCTTTCAGTTCACCGACTTTATGACGACCGTTTTATTCGATATTAGACGCGGCATTTGGCAACATGTTAAATTCCAGGAAGATGTGAACTGTATCGGCTGGATGTTTTATTAGCATCTTACTTCAACAATATCTGTTCGTTGCGTGAAACAAAGAGGCAGTAATTCATCATTTTTTCAAATTCAATATTTTGGATCTCTTGGTCTCACGAATATAATTTTATTGAAGTTTTCTTTATATTCGAATTTATCGAATATATTTTTAGTGATGTTTTATGAATTTGATGTTTCATTTAGATTCATCTCGGTCGCAGGAGACAAAATAGTCTATTTCGGCTCCTTTTGATCTCAGGAATACATACATTCATTCTATTTTATTCTCTGTAAAAATATATTTATTACCGAGCATTCCATATATTTTTAGTGATTTCTTTATGAAGCTTGTTCTATTACTAAGTATCAGATAATAAATACATTCTTCAATTAATTTTTTATATTTATACGGATTTTGCACAAATCGAGATACCTTTTTTGATAATGTTATTTCCTTTTGAACTTTTCGTCACATTTTTACGATTTCACCCATACAATAGATAAGCGAAAAAGTTCTCACAAATACAATCAGCTACACGTTTTCTTCAGGAATTATTGCTTATCCAAATATAAGTTTTCATGCAGCATATTATACTTATCGTGAATGCCATTTCTCATGATGAACTTTTCAATTAATTTCGAAGTGAGTACCTACTGGTAGACTTGAGGTAGCAAAATTGTCCTTATTATAGCATATTATGAATAATTGCAGACAATACGCGCTCTCAGAATTACCCTACCTCAAAATCCCACCTCAAAAGAACTATTAAGAAAATAATTACAATTTTTGCCAGTCGTTCTATTTATCCACCATAGCGAGCGAATTTAAAAGGAAGCTCAAAGGGGATTCCACTGACATCGAGTCCCGTTTTCCACTGAATGGCAGATATGACGTTTGGTGTTGCATCTTAGTTTTGACGGCTGCCAATAGATGTCGGTGTTAACGTAATTCGGTCAGATTTTATTCCATGCTATGACTTAATATTTATTTTATTAAACATTAGGTATTAGGAAGAGATTTGAATTAGGTACGTGAGAAATCGCTAAATTTGCCGCCCCCTTGGTGTGCCGCCCTTGTACGTTGCACGCCCGCTTACGGCGGCCCTGTAGAGATCAATATAAACAATATATATCTCTTCGCTGTTCTGTTTACCTGTTCAAAATTTGAAACCCATTCTTGCAAAACGTCGGAAGCAACATGAGAGGGAGAAAATTTAAATAAAATGAAGAGAGATAAAAAAAAGCTTTTGAGCTCCTCGATATACGTTTTTCTCCATTTCAAAAGTATTAAAACAAAAACAGTTTTATTCAATCCGATTTTCTTCATAGACACGATTTCCAATCATGTCTATGAAGAGTTTTCTTTCTGATTGATAAAAAAATATAAAAACTTTATTCCTGGGAGGTAACGATAAAAAGATAAAAAACAATGAAAAAATAAACGACATATAATAATATATAATAATATATAAAACGATATATAATAATTATATTTTATTATTATTAATTATTTTTCCCTGTTTTATTGATAAAAATTATATCATAATAATT
Source organism: Henosepilachna vigintioctopunctata (assembly GCA_030704895.1). Lineage (NCBI taxonomy): Eukaryota > Metazoa > Arthropoda > Insecta > Coleoptera > Coccinellidae > Henosepilachna > Henosepilachna vigintioctopunctata. Next base: position 2,757,341 of record JARQZJ010000095.1, on the reverse strand, counting down.
ATACATACTCAACAGACAAATTAATAAATAAAAGCGAATGTATGTTTTTAATATTTATTATTTATATCAGATATGTATGAAGAAGTAGCGATGACAAATTTCTCATTTCATTGAAATCTCATTGAAATCAATAATATAACTAACATATTCCATCAGTATAATTTTCTTGGCTGAAAAAATTTCCATCATGTCAGGCACAACATAAATTGGAAATTATTTGGAATTATTCAATTCAGACAATCACAATTACAGTATTACAATGTCTGAGGCTAGAAGACAAATTCCATCTGAATATTCCAAATTAAAATTTATTCTATTTGAATTTTTGTCTAATAAAAAGAAACAACGCAATTTTAACTAGATGAGAGTTTGCTTAGAAATAAATAAATACGAAAGCAAGAAGAACGCCATGCCATCGTTTTGGTGGGTGGCGGCGTGGCATTCCAAATATTTTCGAAGAATTTCAGATACGAGGCTTACTTGCAAAATTGGATAGTTTTAATCGGGATCACAGGAATTGAAGACGATCTACTACTCGATTATTCAAGAAATGGATTCATTCCACCTACTGTAGGTCTGTCAGATACCTCTTGCTAGCTCTGTTAACCGCTTACTGTCGGTTATATGCGGTTATAAACGAGATACACCAGAGATGGAGAGAGAGACTTGGAGACAGATTGTCAACTGATGAATGTGGATGGAGGATGTTGAGTTAAAAGATGATTTAGAAGGAGAGAGAACTTTTATTCGTTTTATTGATCAAATTTCCCTGTTTATGGATTCCGCCAATTCTTGTTTTATATCTTTTTCGAATGATTTTTTCTTTAAACAATAGTTTCCACATTTTGTATACTTATATTTGTACTTGCTTAGTGAAAAAGTTATCCATTATTTCGTTCTATTTTTGAAGTAATTTTATATTTATATATAACACGAAGTCGTGTTAGTTACACCATCTTATAACTCGTGAAAAACAAGGGCGTTTTTCATGACTGTTGAGTTTTTGGAAGTCCTTCGGATTGGAATTAATAATAATAACAATCAAAATATCAAAAAAATTCACCTAAAAAAGAACGTAAGACAAATACAGATAAAATGTTCAAATGAACAAAAATATCGGGTTTGACGATTGATTGTAAAAATGAAAGAAATTCCACTTCATTTAATCAATATTTTATGACTATTCATTTGAATGAAGTGATTAAATTTATTTCAAAATTCAATTTATTATATTATAGCTCAATAAAACGAACGAAAAAATTCATCCATTTCAATAATTCGTAAAGTTAATAAAATATGTAAAAAAGAAAATAAAAATTTGATAAAAGTACAAAATTTATTATTTTTTACTTTTTATAATATTTTTTTTTATTTTTTATTTTTGGTATATAGGAAAAATCATATTTCAATCGCTTGTCGGCAAAACATTTGCTTCGATTAAGCTGTATGCTGCATGAGTGTACTTTTCCACAAAAACAAATAGAAAATTTGTCATTCGAATTTTAATATAGCTAACAATCTTGTGGTACAAGACAGGCTGCCCGGATGGCTGGAATGATGATTATATTACGACCATTGAAAAAAATCAAATTAAATTTCCTCTAAGTGGGGAACGAACATGGATTTATATTTTCTGTATTTTACCCTCATTCATCCTATCTTTCCATTATCAAAATAAAAGATTAAAAAATCTTCTTAGGGTTTGAAACTTCGATATAGAGAGAGACAAAATGTTATCGATTTCGAAGGCTTGTTATATCTTCTGAATATTCTAAGCTCCTGTTACAAATGTAGAAGTTCAAAAGTTAAATACCATTTGCCATGGGGAGGGAGGAAGGACTCTGCTGATCTCTCAAACCTTCTTTCTCTTCAGTAGTATGGAGGTTGTTATCAAATAAATTCTTTTCAATTTTATTTTCAGTATTCTTCTGTTCCTCTTTTATTGGTCGGTGTCTTATTTAAGGAAATATATATGAAGGAATGATTTTTATTGACAACAAACAAATAAATAAATGTCATCTGAATCCTCGCAATAATAAAAAAAATTGTTGCAGGTGTGTGTGAATGTGTTTTATAGTGTAAAAAAGGTTAGTTGTTTTAGTCATATGTGTAATAATAAGTTTTTAATCTGATTGAAAATTAATTTTATTTTATGACAAACATTTTTTGGTTTTCAAATTAAGTTGATTTATTTTATAAAAAATAACTTCTGTGGTTGTGTGCCTTTGCAGCACTGAAGATACAAAAATCGCTAACAGGAACACATGATCACCAAGCTATTTTTTTCATCTACATAGATGATAATAAATAAACTCCTTATATTATCGATCTAGCTTAATTAAATTTTTTAATTAAGCTAGGGAATTATGAGTCTTATAGAATTATTCAAGATAATAACAATTGGTTTAGTTAGTTAGTCATCACAAATGGTCGAAAAGATTTTTATTATGAAATCCTTCCATCTCAACTATTAATTGTTCAACTACTAATGTTCCGTTAGAGAAAAAAAGAAGAAAGTATCTCTCGATGATATAATATAATAAAAAAAGTGTTTAATTCCAAGAATTATAATATTTTATTGATTCGTGCGTTACCTTTACTGTCTCACTATTTAACCTCAAAAAATAATCTTTGTAGATTTTTTCTCTATCGAACGTTTTCATAACCTAGACTGACTGACTCATTTGTTTCTTTTTATGTGACTTTCTTTATATATGAGGAATATATTAAAGCTTTATTAAGGGATAAAAAGCGATATAGAGAAAGTGTATTCTTATTATATTCCTCCCTCCTTTTTCCTTAGATAGAAAAATTTTGAGTCTGGAATTTAGAGTGGAATTTTACCTCTCAATTGTTAAAGGTGCTGATTAGGAATACATAAGATGAAAGCGGTGTTCCAGTGTGATGAATCAACCAGCACTTGCAGTCAGCCGCCGTCACACACTCTCTACCTTCCTAGAATTGTTTGTTCCATCATCAGGATCGAGTTAATGCGCAAGTAACAAATGAAACTCAAAGGCTTGAAAAATAACAAAATGCTCGTTGCATTTGTAAGTTGTATTTCCGCTTCTGACGATAGGAACAATCAATTTCCGAAAGGTTTTATTTGAAACTGAATACCTAACCTAATACTATGTTACCTCTACACACATGTTATAAAATACCTATCTATAGTTTCTGAGCAAACGACACTGAATAAAATCAATGAAAATGTTAGGACATATATACGAATAATAAAAAACAATGTCTAGTTTGGATATGTGAAATGCCATCCAACACCCATAAATAATAATGAATAAAACTTATTTCTAAAGATGGCGTATCTGTATTTTAACTCCAAATTACCGATATATGCGATCAGGATCACATAAAATCGGAAGCTAAAACAAGTATTGGGATACAACACACACACAATATTTAATTCGGCTTCAAATCAACACAAAGAAATAATGTAGTTTAATAATGTTCTTATCACAGGCTGAATTTTGGGGATTAGGTACCTGAAACATCTGCTTCAAAATTTTGGAAAATGCTTACTTACCCATACAATAACAAAATGCAATGTATATCTTCATTATATTCTTCATCTAATAGCCTTCATCAGCTTCCGAAATAATAATATTATTTATGTATCACAGTTTGTAATTTTGTATGCGACAGACATTCCAGTAAAAAGAGTTGAGTTATCAAAGAAAGATACAATGTGTGGGCGGGCGGTAAATATGACGGTCGAATTTTTCAGGACTTAAACATGGGTTACAGGGATCAGGTTAACAGAAGATTGAAGAAGAAAACGTATACCTATCGTATTCGAAGTTAGGAAGAGAGAATGCTGTACTTTCTTAACTTCCTTTTCAAATAGACTATTATTATGTTTATTGAGTTTATATGGGACTATTGAAAAGAAGTAAATTTATGATATCTTTGCCTTATTAATTTTCAACATAACTTCGTGTTCAAACGCTTCTTCTATCAACATTTAGATAGGCCATAATGAATTTTATTTTATTGAAATAAAATTTGAAATACATGGATGTACGCAAAATTTTTTAAGGTATATACTATAAAATAAATATGAAAAATAAGACCGTGTCGCGGGACACGAGGTAGGAACGTTAGTTCCTTCAAGAATTACTATTCACTTAATTAATAGAAGATGTAAATATTATCTATCTATAAATCTATTTAATAAATGATAAATAAGTCGTTATAAAGTATCGTTTTCTTTATTCTTCTGATACCGATATCGATCTCAAATAAAATCTTTAAACACCTAACTAATGCATTTTATAGTTACAACTTATAAACGGAACAAGATTTCATTATTCATTAAGCAGTTAACAATAAAGAGTTTTAAAATATAATCAACTGTTTAATTCATTCTACATCTACTATCTTCCATTACAAAATTTAACAAATAAAATAAAATTCTTGTTCCATGTAATTCTTCTCAATTACTTATTCACAGAATAGTAAATGTAAACTCGAAATATTAAATTCATACTAGATATAGATAATTTTAATCAATATGATTTTTCAAATATTTCACTACGATCTTTATCATACATGAATGAAAATTAAATCAAATGATTTTTTTTTAAATATATGACATATAACAAAAATATAATGTTTATGACAATAACTTCTGTTATTGCCATAATGATAGTCAATAGAATTTGTCTATTTATTTCGATTTTATACGAATTCCTGAAAGTCAATCTTCTGCTTATAGAAGAGAACATATGATCCTTTTTACTCTTTATAGTTCTATTAAATGAATGTGGTAGTTTTACAACAGATCGAGTAAAATTCTAGGTTGACAGACTGTCAATTCATGTATAAATATGCAGAATTCGTGAAAAAATATTCTTGTTAAACATCTTCTTCATCTAGAGAATTAATTCAAAATATCAATAGTTCTAGCAAAGTTTTGCCTAAGTTATATTGCATCAATTAATATATACATATAATTAAATTGTTATTCAGCACTAATAAAATAATAATATTTATTTTGCATAAACAAAATACAATTTTATCATGCATAAGGGTAGGAGTTTGCATTGCATTCTTCCACTCCACCTGTTTGAACGTGTGAACGTCAAACAGGTGAAAGAATTTGTTTCATAATTTCTGGAGCACAATAATGAAAACAGCCGTCAAACTTTGATGTGCGGTGCCTGGAGGTATCATAGTGCCCCTGAACCCCGTATTCACATCATGCACGCACTGACTTTTTCCTATTCGATCGAAAAGATATTCTGGACATTTATTAAGAAATAGTTCAAGAAATAGTTTATAGAGAAATGTTTTATGTACGAGTAGGGTAGACTGAATATCTCGTGAACAGTCCGTGATATGCTGAGGGGTGTAAGGGAATTACGACGCGGGCGACGAATCGAAACACAAATTTGAGTATTTTGTCGATCTTCGTTCAATGTACTTGTCTACAAGAGGCCCCACTGTGGTTTCTGACGGAAAAGTAAGTATTTTTCTACTTATATTGTCGCAATTATTAAAATTTTGTTTTAAGTTAGAGTATTGAAACTTTTTTTCCGTTTTTATTGAACTTTGCAGAATATCTTAGTATAATAAAACAATTGTTAAACTTATGTTTACTTATCGATTTACATCAAGTATCGGCCTCATCAATTATTAATATTTCAGTATGATTAGTTTTTATTTAAATTCATTTTCATTCTTACTGTGATCCAATATCTCAAATATTGCCCATTAATAGACAGATATAAGGTCTTTCATTTAATATATTTTTGTCATCACTAACCTCAAAAATGTCGGTGCTATGCACGAAAAACGCTAAAATGTTTCAACCGTACCCAGTTTACCTTACTCCGCCCTCTCTGATATAATCATTTCACCAAGCCTCTCTGTGTGTGGTGTTATGTGATGTCTGAATTGAACGTTGCATACAAAACGAATGCACCACATATTATGAATTATCTTCAAATAACTATGTAATATAATAACTTTCACTTATAATATAACAGTTCATGAAACCATATTAACGATTAATAATCGTTTTGAAGAATTTATATAATTATTATTTAACTAAATTAATTCAAATAAATATTACCACTAAATGCTGAGTTGGCAACGCTGCGAAAAAATGGCAACGTACATTCCGTACCTGGTATAATAATATTGGAATTGGGAATGAGAATGAATTGTTTACATATCTCTAGTTTTCTGCTATCCTGTCATCGAAATCGAAGAATTCGATTCGAGGTATTCAGATTTTATCGGAATCGAATTTTATTAGAACGAACACAGCTTTGGTTTTGTTTGAGATATCGTAATAAAATCGAAATTTCTTCAATGCCCCCCGGATTCATCGCGATACTGGCAGTGATTAGAGAGATTTGAGAATACGGTACGTCATCCTCTTGGTTTTCTGATTTCCTGTTAGAATATCTTTGAAAGAACGTCTCCGATTCTATGAACCCACTACTTGTTGTCTCTTCCCTCCTCTCATCACCGCATTTCATTTCCATTATTAAAATTATGTACTTTTTACATACTATATAAGTGTATTTATTGCAATACATTTTTTGTTATATTTTGTTCATCAAACGAAAAAAAATGAATAAGAAGTCTGGAACTCTGGTTTAAAAAGAAAACTCTAGAAACATTGTCTAATAATATAATTTATTTATATAATTGGCAAATTAGAGTTAAACAGCTAGTTATTTTATTAATAAGAATATGATGATTTAAATAAGATGATACGAAGGAAGATTGGAGAAACAAATAAATTTGAAACGTTAAAATGAAGAAAGAGTTATGGAATGTGACAGCTGTTTAGGAAAATTCCAGGTAGTATATACTAGTTAGATTATAAGAAAAAATTACACAAAATTTCTTTGGAATTTTGGAAAATCATAAATAAGGGAAAAAGCCAATAATTTTAATCGCGAAGTTCAAAATTTATTTATCTATTTATGAACTTCTCAAAAGCAAATTCTGTAACAATTTGATCGTTTCATCCCCGAGGGGGCTTTTATTGCATTTATTAGATCCACTTAGTATATAAGAAATGAAAATTAAATTTCAATTTGAGAATTTCCAGGGGCCACTTCTGCAACCTTGTTCTCTATTATATTTTTATGACGTAATTGGAGTGAGTCTTGCTTGCGTTGGTTGTTTCAAAACCGACGGAAATATTATAAGACCTACTCGACTTTCTGTATTCCTGATGAGATGATACAGTTTTGAAGCCATATTGCCTCCACTCGTTGCGTGAGATGGGGTAGAAAGAAAAATTGCCGCCGTCTCTTTCACTTACACATAAATACATACCGGTCTACAACATTTTTGCGCACGGGTCGTACATACCTAATTTGTATTCTTTTTATACCTAGAAATAAGAAAAATAACAAAAAAAAGTTCTAAATTTGTTTTTATGTGTGAAAAATGGAAAATACAAATAAATAAAAATACTTGAAATATGGATTAGAGAGGATTTATTATTAAAAGATACCAAACATCCGTTTATGATTTATTCTTATAATAGAAGTTCTAAAATAAAGTCTAACGTCTAAAAATGAACAGTTTTGCTTTTCCTTTCATGTTCAGTAGAAGTTTCTCTTATTAACCCCCAAATGTGGTCCCCCATCATACTTTCGGTATATTGGCCTTGGTAACGTCCCTCAAATTCCATGATATCTTGATGAAAGCGTTCCCCTTGCTCCTCCGAATAAGCTCCCTTATTTTTAAATTTATCCAAATGAGAATGTAACATGTGCATCTTTAGAGACATTCTACATCCCATGACGAAAAAATTTGTGATCATGTCAGTAATCAGCTCGTCATAATTTTCAGCTCTATGGTTTTCAAGAAAACCATGAACAACTGCCTTAAAACTGTTGCAGGCTTTTTTCTCCCCATTACTCAGTGAGTCCGGTTTTATAAAATAGTTATTATTAATGTTTTATATGATAGTAAATACAATAAAAAAAAGATAAAATATACTCAGTCTCCAGAATTTATCTGCAAGAGTTACAAGAAACATGTGGAACCCATTTTTTGTCTTGATTTTTGACAGGTATATTAAAGTAAGCTTGATATGCCTCGCAAATCTTCAGATTTGTACTCAAATCATATTTTTTCTCTCTTACTTTAATAAATTCGCCGCAAATATAGCAAAACGAGTCGGCGTTTCGTTCACAACTTCTAGAAGCCATTTTAAATGGCTTATACAGCGTAAAACAAACAAAACAAAGTTATTCCTGTGCAATATGCAAACACTTATGTGAGAAAATAAAAAACGCTACAACTTCTTAAAAAGCAAATATGTTCGTTCTGTAATCGCAGTTTTTTACATAGATTTGCTTATATAATCAAAATATATTAGGTAAAACCCTTGCGTAAAAAAAAGTATTTTTTTTGTTGACCGGTGTAATAAACATCGCTGTTCAAATGATACCGTGTCCTAAAAGTAAACAACTCATTATTCATAATTGATGTTGGATTGAATTCATAAGACGGATGGAGAGAGGGCAGGCGGCGCAAGGCGCTTGCGCGAATGTTCGTGTGTATTTTTCCTTCAATTGTCAAAGTTTACGTGCGCATGTAAAAGATCTAGCAATTGACGCTCTTGTTAAAAAGATGAATGTGTTAATTTTATCAGAAACTCATATGGGTAACGATGAATAATTGACATTCCGAATTTCAACTTTGTTGCGAGTTTCAGAAGAAATAATCGTCCAGCGGGAGGAGTAGCTATTTATCAAAATATGAACACAGTTCATTATTGTACAAATTATACGGATGTGCATGTGAAATACAACAGCATGTTTAATGCTACTGTTTCTGATATCGGTGATATTTGTATAAATCGTTGCCACTCTGGTGATAATCAGTTTATTATTATGGTTGCCGTTTACATCTCTCCAGATAAGTCATTGCGTGCTATACGAAACTTCTTGTACGAAATTTTATTCATTTATTCTCATGACGCATCTGCATTGCTTCAAAAAAAACTTGGAAGAAGCTTTGATGAATTGCCAATGATTTTGAGTGGAGATTTCAACATAAACTTTGCAGACGATAAGAATTCTATTAATTGAATTTTTAAATAATGAATTTGGTTTAACTATGTCAAATGATCGCAATCTTAGCACAACGAAATACAAAACTACTATTGGTGCGGTCTTTATTAGACACTTAAATAGGTTCGAATCAAAAATGTTCGTTTCTTACTTCAGCTATCATAAACCTATCGTATCAGTTTTAGAGATTAGCGATGATGGTTCTGGTAAAGAAAATGATGAAAAAGTCGTTGAAATTATTGTTGATTTTCCTAAGAGATAAACTTTTTAATGTAAAATAATTGTAATAGTTCTGAAGTGTTAAATTTTTAATGTAATATAAATTGTCATGTTTGTGTACGATAGCACAATAAATTAATATTGTATTCCACCACATAAATAATAATACTTTTATACTGATAACGAAAGCAATTCGTACAAAATTATTCTCTAACCATTCCAAAATATCAAAAATGCACAACATTAATATTCAAGTTTTCACTTCTGCCGGTACTCCCAGAGTGCAACCCGTCGATTTTTTGTGCTCCTATTGATATAAAATAAAGTGAAAATATCTTTTTCTAAATAATGAATTACTTTATTTTCTAATAAGCTCAGTATGAAAATTAATGCAAAGATAGCTTGACTTATAATGAAATCGACTAATTTTAAGCTCAATTTAATCGTTAACTTACGCTATGAAGTTTGTTTTTATCGGTTTTTAAAGAAAAAAACTTCCGAAAAATATTTGTTTAGCAGAAGAGAATATTTTTGAATTCGAAGAATTACTTAATTAAGAAACTTTGTTTCAGATTCAATTAAAATCTGATAGGATATATACTAACTACTCAAATAGTCTCTGAAGAGTTAAATAACATTTATAAACGGTAACTGTAACAATTGAAGGAAAGTTAACCTTGCTGTAAATAATGAACCCGCCGGACAACATAACCCCAATTTATCTTGTCAAATAATTGCTAGAATTTAATGTCATGAATTTCTCTTCAGTTTCGACTTGATTGTCATTTTGATACATTGTCTGTTAATTAAAATATGAATTATTATCAATTAGAAAGTGAAAACGATGCTAGGACGACCCAACGAAATATAACAGGGAAAAATAGCCAGCGATGAATTCGAGTTTCATGTCTCTACACGAAATTTGAAGCGTAATCGATAAAATGGAAGATGTTCGTATTTTGTGAAATTCCGTTAAATGAAGAAGGTCTTCAGAGTCTTTTGTTTCCTCGAATTTTTCCAATTAAATGTCACTCATAAAGCAATGAAGTTTATATAAGAAACTTGATTCATCTAACCTCTAAACTTTTAAGGTTAGGTATACGTAGAATTGCCATACGTCCCGCTTTTGCCGGGACAGTCCCGGATATACTGGGTTGTCCCGGTGTCCCGTCCTGTTGTTGAAATTGTCCCGGTTTAGATTCAGGGCACAGTTTCTTGGAAATCATTGAGCAAAATTATTATATCAGAGAATGATTAATCTGCTCTTGTGTGATCAGTAACATTTTGGTAAGTAATACAGTAATACAAATTTACAGAAGTCGGCAGCAGGGAAGTACGTTGGAGGCGAAGCCTGCAGTCGACGTAACCTTGAAACAACCAATACGCATTCCGCCCCCCGCTTGATTGTCATTGTCAGTTTTACAGTCGGTGTATCTCTTATTTTGACCTGTGGAAAGACAGTTTCGGTGAAGCAAGAGACTTTGTCTGGATCAATGAAAACATCATTTCATGGGAAAACGTTGAAAGAACAGCAGAGTTGATAAACAAGGATCTCGGAAAACCTAAGGTTAACACTTACGAGCTTTTTGATGAGATTGTTCTTGCCAAGAAATTGTGGGCTTCTAAAGTAGGTGATTGGGAAACAAGAAAAGGAAAACGATCGTAAAAAATCAAGCGAAGAAAAATGGATGGAGCTACTCTCTTCCTTTAAGCAACAAAACATCGCAATGTCTAATCTTGGAATGGTTGTTGAGTATGTGTTCTGTCTTCCTGGAACGTCCGCCCGAGTTGAGCGGGTTTTTTCGATGATCATGAACAGTGCCTGGAGTGATGAACGGGGTTTGATGCATGAGTCCACAGTCCGCGGTTTGATGGTGTGCAAAGTTAACTTCGGACTTAGCTGCAATGAATTTTATGAAAAAATTAAAGAGAAGAAGGACTTATTGAGAAAGGTTCACTCAAGTAGAAAATACGAGTGGTACAACAAGTAGAAAACTGCTTTGTTTTGTGAAAATATCATGTTTGTGTACCATTATGAATAAAATAACTAAGACTATCTATTCTATATTTTAAGTGCTTTTTTTCTATATTTTAACTGTTTTCATAACATCACCAACCCCCCTTCCCCCCAAAACCGATAGACATCCCTAAAGAACTGTCCCGGTTGGTCCGTGAAAAAATATGGCATCCCTAGGTATACACAAATTTCAAATTACAAAAATGCAGTAATCTCAATGTTTCTTAGTTTTTTTCGTAATTTATTTTCAAATACTACATTCTGCTTTTTCCAATGAACCTTTGGAAATATTAATTTAGCGGAATAACCTTTCTTCAATTCCATAATTTGTAAATCTCATCTTAGCAACAATTTTATACGGTGTTCAATATTTTCTCTATGATGGAGTCAAATCTGCATATTTACATTGACGACTTTCTTCTTATTATTTATATATTTATGCTGTACATAAATTATATTATAAAGGTAGCTGAACACTGTAAAATGGAACTTTTTGCTGACGATACCATGATGTATATTGAGAGTGACAACTTTGGGGATATGCAGAATAAAATGAATAAAGATTTAGCTAAATTAAGTGAATGACTTAATGGCAACCGTTTATGTGTTAACATCAAAAAATGTAGATTTTGTGTTTTTGCAACCAAGTATAAATTAAATTTGAATAATCATGTATACAAAATATAAATATTAATATCAAAAATGAAGAAATAGAATATGTTACAGAAATAAAATATTTGTTATAGTTATGGACAGATTTATTTTCACTAACATTGTAAATATATTATGAACAAATTATCTAAAACGATCTATTTTATATCTAGATCTGGTAGAAGCTTGTCTATTTTCACGAAGTTACTTCTTTTCAAGATTATTGCGTCGCCACATCTGCAGTTTTGTTCTACTGTTTTGTTTAATCTACCAAAGTATAAAATAAATGAGATACAAAAAATATGTAATAGAGCAATACGAATAATATCGAAGTGCAATCGTTATACGCCTATTAAAAATATGCTAGAAACTTTGGGATTATTATCAGTGGGTGATAAAATATATTTTGATATCTTGGTTTTCATTCACAAAATTAGGAATAATTTACTTCCAGGATATATGCATGAAGACTTAAAGTAGTTATGTATGTAAATGGCTGCCACAACTATAATGTCAGAAATTTAGAAAATTTCCAAGATATACCAAGGTTACCAAGATATAGGACAACGTTAAGAGATAAATCTGTATTACATGGAGGTTTGGTTAATTTAATAGTTTGCCAAAAGATTTAAAAAACAGTGTTGATATCACAGACTTCAAGAGAAACTTAAAAAAGTATTTAATGACTTCGAAATGTATTGATATTGTCAATACTGAATTACGTGTATATATAACTTGATATATGGATCTGCCTCGATTAGTTTGCTTGTTTTTGTTTTTCTAGTAGCGTTTATGCTTAATAAAGACATATTATTATTGAATATCCACAAAATACTATCTGGTAAGAAATGAAGCGATCTTTTATTTGACTAGCCATGTTTATAGCCACTAGGACTTGTCTTTCAAGGTGAACTCCTATATCTCTTTTGTTTCTCAGAAGAACTCCCTCCTTTTCTGCACTTTTTCTCACTTCAGTTTCTACCTACTTTTCTGCACTTCAGTTTGTTATTGACTATTTCTGAGAATGGCCGAAAATCCTAAAAATATCATGTAATTTCTCAATAACCATATATTAAAGTGAAAATATTCACCACTACTTTATTTAGAGATTTTCACCATTATAATTCTTCGTTATATTTATTCGTATGAGGGAAATTAACAGTTATTTTTCTCCACATCATAATGAAACGCTGTTGATAATAATTTGCAATTTGTTTTTGTTATAAGTACACCAAATCACGTGTTTATATCTGATATATCAATAATTGTAGAGTTCATAGGTACTGACTATTAGATAGTATCTATATCTAGAAGGTCCTCATTTAATAAGACAATATTAAAGAGAAAATTTGATATAAGACATTTCAAATCATATAAAGCTGACATTAGTTTATGTGCTGAATAGAACGACCAATTAATCATTTGGATAAAAGGTAATTTTCGACATTCGGGCCGTAAATAACCCATATCATTATCTAAACCTTTTCACTCCCCATTGAGTCTATTTAATGGGCCCATTTGGATGTAAATTATCTTTTTTTCAATTAAGAAAATTCATACTGAAGCGATTTTTATATTGGAGCACCCTGCAACTTTTTAAAAACCCTTATCGCATAATTCTTTTCCCCTTAAAATCCCCAATCAAAGTCAGGGAGATGTGAACGTTTTTTGCGTTACTAGTAGGTCAAAAGTTATCGCAGACAGAAATTTGAGATGAACATTACACATTGATGTTTTATGTAGAACATTGAGTAACTCATATTTTGCAATCTCTAGAATTAAATGAACTAGTGTTCTAGAATAGAACTGTTCATAGAACTAGTGTTATGAATGTGTATCACAGTCTTGTATTATATAGTCATCTTAATTATAACATTCTGCTTAGAGGCTGCTCTACAGAAATAAATTCGGTGTTTATTACACAGAAGCGAATACTTCGATTAATATTCAATATTCATCAGCGAACATCTTCTCTATTTTATCAGCGTATTAAAATCTTCATCCATTTTCCATCGAATTTGAAAGTACTGAAAGCTCATTTGTTTAAGAGGAGAGGTAAATCTCTGCTCTTAACAAAGGCTTACTACAGTGTGGCAAAGTACTTCGATGATTCGAATGTAGGCAATAATGTATGAATTTTTTTGTATCATATGTTTGTATAATTTTTTAGCACAAATGTCCTTTACCATGTGAAATTGCCTCAAATGTTAAATATTTCTGAGGTAATTTTTTCTTTTCTGTTCACATGAAGTTGTATATTATTGTAAATATAAATGTAACCACTATTTTTGTTTGAACCAATATTTTTGCTCGAGGGCTGAATGGAAGATCAGACTCAAAACTGAATTCAGTCCTATTGGGATCATTTTTCTTAGTTGTAATTATCGTATCAATTGAAATGAATGTAATTTTACAATGTAAGGAATGTTTCTCAATGAATTTTATTTTATTATTATTATCAGTTAGTCATATATTCTTCCACTTTTCAACAAAAAAAATTAATTACGAGATTAAATGAAATATCATCATGATATTTATTAAATCATCATGATAATGATTTATGTTATCATAGGAAAATTATCATCAAATATAATTTGACGATAATTTTTTTTGGGTGTCCAAATTCCATTCAAAGTCTGAAAGAACAATTTGACATTTTTATTAGTTCTATAAAAGATTTTATTTCAACAATAAGTTGATTTAATTATTATCAAGTTAAGGTATTTTGATTACCAATTAAATAAAATTGTAGTTCTTCTTCTTTATGCTATTAAAGCGTTTTCACATATTTCTGAAAATTGATATTCTTAGCAGATAACAGACTATAAAAATGGAAACATGTACTTCTGAAAAGCAATAAATCAAAATTAACACACTTGGCTTAAGTTTCTCTCAATATATTAATGTTTCGGGTGGTTAACCCATTATTAAGAGTAAACAATATTACAGTATTATTACAGGTCAATAGTACCTATTGTATATAATCTTGATAATGGGTTAACCACCCGAAACATATGTAGTTTTAGTTAAACTTAAGCCAACTGTGTTAATTTTAATATTTTTTGTTCAACATTATGTTTCACCAAGAGATAAGCGAAACCTCCGTGTCATCTATATACCTAGGTACTTCTTGTTTACTTTCCGCTTTGTCGAAACTTTGAGATAACTAATTTTCACAAATGACAGAAACGAATTAAACATCAAATATCAAATAAGTATTATTGAAGAACAGTCGGAATCATAAAATATATCATTAGTATTATTTTTTGTGGATTTAGTAATTATAAATTTAGTTTCTTATTAATTCAATTTATAAATTTTAGTTATAAATTTATGAAAGCATTTTAGATTTAACTTAGTAATTTCACATCTTTTCTGTCAATTATTGTTTTTTTTCAAATTTATATTTATGTAAAGCATATTTAAAATTTCTCTATTTTAAATGTGCGTTTTTTTAAACTTCAGTGTCTAAGATGTATCTTATGTATCATTATTACTGTATCTATGATGTATCATTATAGTTAAATTCATGCTTTTGAATTTTTTGTGTTAATGTAGGGTAATTATTTGGTTGCTTGGTTTGTTTGTGGTTGTTTTGCTAGATTTTGTGATTTTCAACCTCTATATAGCTTTTCACCACAATTATATATTTGCAATATTTGTTCTCAAAAGATGAAAGGTAAATGAATTGAGTTATTTTCATCGAATTTTTAAAATTATCTCGTCTGAAATTATTTCAAGAAGCACGAATAAGTATATTAACGTTAAAACTTATAAAAAATAGGAAGAAGAAGGCTCCAGTTGTAATGTACCAACAGTCAAATTCGTTATATAATAAGCTACAGACATAACTGTCTGTAGCTTCGTCAGCTGAAATCCAAATGAAGTTCTTTTGGATTTCTATGGAATTTCTAATGGAATCTTTGAGTTCATTTCGTATTTCTTCCATTACATGTTGATGAATTTGTCGGTATATAATTTACGCAATATTGATTCGTCCGGTACATTTTGATTTAAGCCATACTTTTTTAGAAATTGTTTGAGGTTAGGATTGTTAATTTTATACAGAGGAATATTACTTGCGAGCAATGCTTCACATAAATCCATACTAAATTGGTTGTTTTGTTTGCATTTAGAGCTAGCTGTAGATGCGGTTATAAGTTGTTGTCGTGGACCTTTCTTCTGCAATCCTGCCATGTGAAGACTTGTTTTGATATGTTGATCTCTTTAGAATTTTTTTGGGCACGAAATATTTTTCTCGCAAACTCGACAATATAAAACATTTCCGTCGTATGCAAATGTCCCTGGAAAGTCAGTTATCGACGAAGACGCACTTTTTTTCAGAAGGCATGGTACACTTCAAATTTTAAATAAATAAAAAACTAGACTAAAGATCCATGAGCAGGCACGTCAAGTATAAACAAGTAACAATTTATATGCGTAATAGTTGGAACGACCTTGTAGTAAATTAAAATTGCATCGTCTGAAATTGTTTCAAAAAGCACGAATAAGTATATAAACGTTAAAACTTTTCAATTTTCTCGTAAGCCAAATGAGATATAAACCTACAAATCTACACAAGTAATTTATGTGATAGATATAGTTTACATAAAATACACCGAGTCGACACTCTGTATATTGTTTACACATAGTCAGAAGGAGAGAACTGTCGAATCCTAAAAAAACAAATATCGGTTTTCTGAAAGGTTGTCCGATGTGTTTTAATAATTGCTTGATTCCAGGGCACAATAGAGATTGTTAGAAATCGAAATTGGGGAAAATTGAGATTCATGGTCTGTCCTCGACCTCTTGAAAACTTTTGTTGCATCACAAGATGAAAATACTTTTCGGCTTCCTTATATTCGACGTTGATCCGTAAAGATGAGTTTCAGATCTTGTACTTTTTCTTGAGTTTGGAGTTAAGGCTATACAGAGTGTCCTTGAAAGTTTGCACTGACGGATAGTAATCTCGAGTAATTGAATGAAAATTTTTTGTGGTCTTTGTTTTGGAATATTCGGATTTATAAACATTTAGGTAGAAATTTTTACCTTCTCTTCATAAAAAAGTACTAGTGTTGATAGATTTTACTCAATGATAATGAAGGTATTGATTCACTGCGTTACAAATTTTCCAAAAAGTTGAGTACCGGCTTTGAAATGTCACGATTTTTTATTTATACGTATCGTTTAATAAAAATACATACAAATTTTCTTTCCATCGCGTTTCATTTTTTTTCAACAAGAAAGTGCCTTTTTGTATTAGAAATTGAAACGTCCAAACATTTTTCAGATAAAACTTATGAAATCAACCAACTTTGTTATATGCATGCAAATATGCATGAAAAATGCTTGAGATATGCACGAAAAGTTTTTTCTATTTCAAAATCAGCAAAGAACAAGTAAATTATTTTAGAAGATAATAAGTACAGTAACATTACATGACATTAAAATTATTTCAAGTTTTTGTAAACGTAAACAATCAAGTATTTTTCCAAATTTTAAGTGGTAAGATTGTGTTTTCGATCATTTAGAATATTTTCGTAAATGGAAAAGGTTCGCACCACATCGACTAAGGTGACTGGGCAGAATTTGAACTTGGGTGCTATATTAGCACTTATAGTTTCTGGCAAAAGTTCTGTCGTCCCATTAATGAAACTATCAATTTGACACAAATTTTCAAAACCTGGGTTATTGTTTGCAGGCCACCAAATAGGAAGAAGAAGGCTCCAGTTGTAATGTACCAACAGTCAAATTCGCTATATAACGTCCACAACTGTAGCTTCGTCAGCTGAAATCCAAATGAAGTTATCTTTGAGTTCATTTCGTATTTCTTCCATTACATTTGATGTTGATGAATTCGTCGGTATATAATTTATGCAATATTGATTCGTCCGGTTTATTTTGATTTAAGCCATACTTTTTTAGAAATTGTTTGAGGGTAGGATTGTTAATTTTATACAGAGGAATATTACTTGCGAGCAATGCTTCTATAAATCCATACTAAATTGGTTGTTTTGTTTGCATTTAGAGCTAGCTGTAGATGCGGTTATAAGTTGTAGTCGAGAACCTTTCTTTTGCAATCCTGCCATGTGAAGACTTGTTTTGATATATTGATCTATTTAGAATTTTTTGAAATATTTTTCTCGCAAACTCGACAATATAAAACATTTCCGTCGTATGCAAATGCTCCTGGAAAGTCAGTTATTCACGAAGACACACTTTTTTCTCAGGAGGCATGGTACGCTTCAAATTTCACATAAATAAATAAAAAACTAGACTAAAGATCAATGAGCAGGCACGTCAAGTATAAACAAGTGACGATTTATATGCGTAATAGGTGGAACGACTTTGTAGTAGGCGAGCGTAACGCTCTTGTGTCTCTTTCATTTTATTATTATCGTAACTGTCAAACAAAAGACGCGTGGCAACTGACATATTGTTCCGGGTCGAATTCGCGTTGTACTGCACTCGGCAAAAAATTGTAAATGTACACATATTATGCAACATAACTAGATCTTAGGTAAAATATGCTATTACCGCTGAGAATGGCTTAAATAAGCAAATGCATATGCAAATATGCAAATGCATATAATACGGTCTCTAGCACATGTATTTGTGTGTTTAAATGTATATGTATGTATAAGTTTGTTCAGAATTTAAGTTTTTTATTCCCATAATTAATATATTTCATTTTATCAGTTGTGATTCATATCACAAACTTTTTCATTTAAAATGAAAGTACAAAATTGTAGCTTTTGTACTACCAATTTTGTCTTTTGTATATGTTGTGTTTCCTGTTTCGTAATTAGGACCTGTCTTGTAAAACAGTGTATGTTAAATAAATAAATTATACCTGATAGGGTTACTTTGAAGAGGACAAAATGGATATGGTTGAATAAATAAATACTTTTCGAAAACATTCGAAATTTACCTTTTCTTTTGAACAAATCTCCTAAATACCAACCCTTAAAGCAATTGAAGTAGATGGAATGTTCTATATATCATAGAGAAGTTCAATGTTTTCAGGTAGGTACTATTGGGGTAGAATGAAATCACAAATGCTAAATAACATTAATCATCGTGATTCACAAACGAATGAAATAAATAATGTAAGTTGTTTAGGTGGCCTGAAAACATAAATAGAGAAATAATTCATTAGAATTGCTACGTTAATGATAATTCTCGACAAGAATTAATCACTGAACATTTGAATTTCCACCAATTTCCACGTATCTTTCCTTTCCAGCTCAGTCACCTTTCGGCATCGAGTTCACAGATAATTTTTCCTCATGATTAATTCATAGAATCGAAGGAAAATGGAGGGAGAGGAAAACAAAGCCCAACAAGAGAAAACCTGAAGTGTTTTTTCAGGTCCTAATTGCGTGTTTTGAGTCGCTTTTTTCCGTGGAAAAAGCTATTCGAAGAAACGTCTTTGAATAAACATAGTTGTGTAAATACTGGAGATATGGAGACGAGTTGGAATTGATAATGTTTATCACTGAAAGAAAAAGAGTGAAATATAAATTGGACGTAGTTTTAACATAGTAATTTATTGCGAAAAGTTCTGTGACCGGTGGGGTTTGAGGTCCTGAATTCAGACGTAGTAGGGGTTGGATGAATAAATCATTCCTAGACGTGTGACAAATGAAACTTGGCTTTTTCAAGATTACATTATGGAGTCGATAACATATTCCTCAATTTTCTGGCAATTTTCACAGTTTGTCTATAAAAATCCTTGAGATTTTTACCGATAATAATTAATTTTTGAAATTAAAAAATGATATTGCAATATAAAATACCTATTCATAAAATGATATTTCACTGTTAATTATCAAAATATATTATTGAACACTATCACCTCTCTAGTTGTTTTATAATAACAATGACAAGTTTTTTATATTGATAGTTTGGAATTTTACAGAAATATGTAAAATTATTTATTGAGATATTCCAACATGTTCACGTGAATGTCGATGTTCATGTTGACATGCATGTAACATGGAAACTTTAAACTATTCGTTTTAACCAGTAAATTGACAATAATTGAATTTTTTAGACACCTTGTGCCATAAGAAACGCTCTCTCTGCGATGAAGATGGGGGTTCCACAGGGTGATCCATTATAATTGAATATAAACAAAATTTCTAACACTTTAACTTTTGATTTACACTTTATTGACAACATAGCATGACGCCTTTCGTCGATACAAATGACTTCTTCAGATAAAAAAAGGTTACTGTTAACTTTGAATCTAGTATTACTATCTGAACTATCAAATTGAATATGATAAAATCTAAATGATAATTCAAAATGGATTACCTTGAGATATACATTCGAAACATCTCTCCGATTATACTGTATTTTGCAGTCTTCTTTGATTCAAGTTTTCTTTCTTTGCCCCTCTGCTTGCTAGTGTTATCTGTTCTTGGTTTTATGTATTTATAGGTACCTCTTTCTTCAGACATGTTGTTAAAACCATATATTCTGCGTGTTGCTAGCACTTTTAAGTAACAGCTTAAAGTACCATCGTGCCAAAAAGCTATTATCAGCTTCTTTAAAATATTTAATAGTGTTGGCGTTTACTCGATGTAAATCCATTATATGTGAATATAACCTAAAATTCTTGAACTGTTGATTTTCACTTTACGGTCAGTGTTCTGTTAGCAGCCGAAGAAGTCGTTTGTAACGACGAAACGCGTCATGCTATGTTGTCAATAAAGTGTAAATCAAAAGTTCAAGTGTTTGAATTTTAGTTTATATTCAATTATATTAAATTGATCATTAAAATAGCAAAATATCCAGAGCATCGTTCTCATCTTGTCGGGCAAAAACCTAATTATAATTTATTAATTTATGACCACAATTAATATCCAGGCCGGGAATTAATAATTCAAGTTCGATCATAAATAGGACGAAGGGAACATTTAATGAAAATGGAAACTTTATACGATGCGAAAGGGTAATCAAGAAAATAACAGTTTCTATTAAACGACTAAACATGAGGAAAGTCTTGTGTAAATCTTAATTGGAAAAACGAATTCCCTCAACTTGAACTCTAGAGATGTTCTATATTGACGACAATTGAGAGAAAGCGGTATAACACTTTCAACCATCGTTGAGCTGTTTTGGGGAAGTAGGTATATTCAATTTTCCTTTCACCTCGTTCTAATTCATAGCAATTTCACTCCTTGTTTGACTTCAGTAATTTCTGATTTTTCCGAGGAGGAATTTTAATATAAGATGGCGTGAATAGAATGCCAGGAAGTACTAACTAAAATTGGTTTTGTCCGTTGCTTTTCAGAAGTTCAACAGCTTTAAAAAAAGTCAATTATAATACTGGTATAAAAAATTTCAACATTTTTTGTGACGTGAATACTTATATCAAATTTTTAAAATATTAGGGCCACTAAACAAAATATATCATTGGAAAAAGAATTCAGAAATCACTCACATCGGAACTAATTTACCCAATAATTAAAAATAACCGTTATCAGTTTACACCTATCACATACATTGGAAAATCCTTGGATAAAATAAAAAACTTCTTGAAAAATAGAGAGAAGCACGAAGCCTACAAAACAAACAACACATTAGGAAATTTTATAAAAAACAACAAAGATAGATTGAGTAGTGGATAAAATTCGGGTGTCTATAAGTTAACCTGTGAATAACGGAAATGCTACTACATTGGACAGTCAGCTAGAACAGTCGATACAAGAATAAGATAACACCTTAACACGAAGGAGTATCGACGACCAACATAATTTCAACATCAATTACGAGATCCTACTCATAGAAGACAAAGAAGTGAAACTTAACTTCCTGGAAGATCTCGAAATTAATAGATACCAGAAGACCGGTTCAGCATTTAACGAGCAACTTGTGGTTATTAACTCTCCCCTACTAAACCATAAGTTTAGTAGGAGTACCACGAGAGTGGCGTGAAAAGTTTCCGGCCTGACCAAGAAAAAAGATATTTTGAATTTTTTTTTGCTTCATTTTTCAACATAATCTTCATCAAAACTGATACATTTCTCATAACAGTGTTCAAATTTAGTTATACCAGTTTTGAACGTAGATTCGTCAAACTCCTCAAAATTCTGATTTATAGTTTCGATAAATTCTTCGTTGCTCTCAAATCTTTTAACGCCAAGCCATTTTTTCAGGTTGGGAAACAGGTAATACTCGCTGGGGACAAAGTCTCGAGAGTAGTAGACCACAAACTTCAATTCGTGGATTTTGGACATGGCAACAATCGACGAATGCGATGTCGCGTTATCGTGATGAAACAAAATTTTTTTCTTCGGCAAATGAGGTCGTTTAATTTGCACCTCGTCCTTCAAACGTTGCAATAAGTCTGCGTAGAATTGACCAGTGATAGTCTTACCATTTCCAGGATAATCAACGTATATAATTCCTCTCGCATCCCAAAAAACAGTAGCCATAACCTTGTTTGCCGATAAAATTGTTTTTGCTTTCTTTGGAGTTGGTTCCTCCTTTCCAACCCACTGTTTTGACTGTTCTTCATTCTCAGGGGTCTAGTGATGAACCCAAATCTCATCAACAGTTATGAATCGACGCAAAAATTGTTTGGATTACGAATATACAGCGCCAAATTTTCGGTAGAAATGTTTTTTCGAATCAGTTTTTGATCGAGTGTTAGCAAACGCAACACCCATCTTGTACACAGCTTTTCCATGCTCAAATGATTGTGCAAAATATTTCGCACACGTTCAGCTAACACCCTACAGGTCTCAGCTATCTCATGCTCTTTCAATCTGCGGTCTTCCAATACTATTTGATGGATTTACTCAATCATTTCTGAAGTTATGACCTCAACGGTGTGTCCTGTGCGAGGAACCCACTGCTTAATAGTTGAATATGAGGGAGGAGTCTCGTTGAATTCATCTCTTCTTTTATTTGTGTAAAACCTTTGAGATAGCAGTATTTGATGACTGCACATTTCTCCAATTTTTCCATTTTTACAAAAGAACGTCTCGCGCAATGTGCTCTCAAACGCAAACTAACACAGCGATTGGGCTGTAACGTTACATACAAGTTTCCCACTTTAGTAGTATATAAATGACTTATTTGATACCCGATAAGGAATATATTTTTGACGATATGAAATATTTTTGAAATTTTTGAAAATATGTTTAATTTTTTGATGAGTTGACATGTAATTTCAACACCTTTCTCTCTTCTCAATTAACCATATAAAGTATTTCTAACATTTCCCAACATTTTTCATTCTTGTCAGTTACTAAAACTTTTTGTTGTTATAGTTACATTATTTTTTGTTATTTCATGTTTACGTAAGGCAATAATTTGGGTTATTTGGTAGTTATTCGTAATGACCTTTCATGCATTCCCTAAATGTAATATTATCAGCCACCTGAGTTTTCATCGGAGTACTCGTTTCGCTTTTTCAATTTTGTCTAGACTTGTTTATTTTGGTTTTGTGTGGTGTGTGCTCTTGGAAGCTCAAATGATTTTTTTGCAATATTTTTTTCAATTTTGGAATGGAAGGTACCTACAGGGATGGAATTATTTTCATGAATTTCTTCTCTGTGAACTCATTTCGGATATTGCTATTCTTTGTATTCAATTATGTGAGTATTCTTTATTAGAAATGTGTGTCCTTTTTGAATTGTTTCATGTCTTAGACCTGGGGATGTTAGTTTCAATGTTCTATTCTTATTCTATCATTGAAGTGATGGTTACTTCTGTAATTCAGTGTTTTCCGAGCCAGTTGTATATTTCTTATGATATCTTGGGAATATCTTGTTATTCTGACGAACTATTGTTGTGTCCAAAAAGTTAAATTTTTTTTTCGGTTCTTGTTCTAGTGTAAATGGTAATTTTTCATTGGATTTATTACAATTTTCAACTATTTGAAAATTTCAAGTATCTGATAACCCCTCATTCCAATATGGTGTATTATTCCAGCAATGTACAATTTAAATACAGACTCTTTCAAATGAAATCATTATAGAAGTCGGTGCTTCTTTTGTTACGCTGTTATGCCAGGTAAAAAATCACAGCAACTCTGAAAACAACCTCTTTTCGTTTATTTCTATTGTTGTTACTCACCTACTAAACGTATTCTTTGAATAAAAAAGACTCGTTTCAATTTCAAAGTAAATCCCAAATTCAAATTTATTTTCCAAGAAAGTAAAGCGAAACGAGGTCTCATTAATTTTATGAAAAGGAAAAAAATACAAACATGATGTGGGAATGCCCAATTTACGTCAAGGAAAATTGATATGAATACGTCAAAGGTGGGCTGAAATAATTGCATAAATTACAAAAGAAAAATCTCTCCTAACGAGCAAACATTGAGTCACAAATCCGATTTAATTAATTTAATATATATAAGTAGAAATTAATATTTTTGTGGAACCTTTATTGTGGTTAAATGATGACAATACTGAAATAGAAGAAAAAATCTATCAGAAGTAGAACTTCATTTCTGGATGTCAAAAGTTTGCAGATTCTCAAATTCAATTGAAAAAGATGGGAAAATACTAAACACGTGTTTTAGCATAATATGAAGGTTGACAACGAAAATAACAGAAGTTCATTCATGATCAGTTCTTTGGTCTGTGAATTTGATACAATCTGATGAAATATATTTACAGTGCACCTTCTTAAGATAAAATATAACTAAACGGTAAACCATTCTACACAAAACAGTCCAATGAAAATGACACACACCATCAAGTTATCGTTTTCATCGCAAAATGGTATACCATCAATATTCTCTAAAAACTACATCTCATCCATCCTCTAACCCCTCCATACGATCTTCAAAAAATGTTTGATTGAGGGAAAGTTCGATAAAGTTCAGGCGATAAAAACACGTGAAAAATTAAGACCTATTTTCCTGTTATGCAGTGCATATGGATGTGTATTATGGATGCAGTGTATTATGGATGCAGTATAATATGCAGTATGTATATTGTAGAATATTTGAGTCCATAATCACCAAAATCTGTTTTTTCAAATTGAAATCTATCTGATTCCATGTCAAAATGGATTTTTTCTGGTCTGCCTGTTGTATCAAACTCGTTGTTTTCGTGCTGCGGATATTAAGGAATTTCGAGACAAGAACATCTGTATGTGTAGTATACACTGACTTCTCCAAGGCTTTCGATAAGGTCCACCACCCAACACTCATAACAAAACAGGAAATTTTCGTGGTGCATGGACATCTCCTGGGTGTTTTCGCTTCATAATTGAACAACCGAAGACAGTATGTGGTTGTGAATGGTTCCAGACCAATAATATACACAACCATAATAAGGCCCATAATAACATACGCTGCGCCAGCTTGGTGCAACGTAAGTGACCCAGTACTGAGACCTTTGCAAGTATTCCAAAACAAAATATTAAGACTCGTGACTGGAAGGAATAGATACACCCCTATAGAAACACTACACAGAGAAGCGAAAATAGAAACGCTTAGGGAATATATCAATAATATGGCCAATAAATTCTACAAAACCCAACTTAATCATAATTCACTAACTAAGAACATAACAAATATCAGAGCACATAACATAGAACAAAACAGCAAACACAAACTACCGTATCAAAATTTGCCCATTTTTCATGAAAGAATATAAATAGAAAATACACATCCGCAGCCTGGATAATAAAAACACTAACGAATGCAAAGCCTTGGGCTACTATACTGAAGACGCTATTTCATAACCTAATACAAAAGCAAACGATTAATCGTCACACGATATAAATATCAAAAGCAGGTTTTCGCAAATAGTTTCCTGGGTTCCAGACCAAATTCCTTACCGGTTTCAACAGGTGTACCGCAAGGTTCACATCCTGGTCCGCGTCTTTTTCTTATGTGTTTGAATGAAATTAGCGAATGTTGTAGATTTACGGATATAGATCTATATGCGAATCGGATGATCTGAAAATGCATTCTCTGTTAATTAATTTCCGTTTTAACAGGCATCGTCATGGATTCTCATATGAGTGTAATGTGAGATTTTATAGGTTGGAATATTTGAGTTTGAGACGTGAGTACTTTGATTTATGTTTTTTCTAAAAATTACTTAATGGCTTAATAGGTTCTTTTTTATTTATTTATTTAATAGTGTTGGCGTTTACTTGATGTAAATCCATTATTATTGTATATAAACTTAAATTCAAACACTTGAACTTATGATTTACACTTTATTGACTACATAGCATGACGCGTTTCGTCGTTACTAAATTCTTCAGATGCTTACAGAATAATAACAACATTTTGAAATTGAATATAAACTTAAATCCAAACACTTGAAGTTAGATTTACACTTTATTGACTACATAGCATGATTCGTTTCGTCGTTACAAACGACTTCTTCAGATGCTTACAGAGTAATCTGTAAGCATCATTATTCTGTAAGCATCTGAAGAAGTCGTTTGTAACGACGAAACGCGTCATGCTATGTAGTCAATAAAGTGTAAATCATAAGTTCAAGTGTTTGAATTTAAGTTTATATTCAATTATAATGGATTTATATCAAGTAAACGCCAACACTATTAAACATTTTGAAAAACATAGGTATAAATATCAGTGAATTTGGGATTCTATGACTTAATAATTGACGAGGCCGATACTTGATGTAAATCGATAAACATAATAAAACAATTGTTAAACTGATTTACACGTATATTGAAAATAATACTGCATGACGTACGTTTCGATGAGATTCACCTTTTTCAAATGCTACGTGCAGACTAATGACTTTAATGACTTTAGTCTGCACGTAGCATTTGAAAAAGGTGAATCTCATCGAAACGTACGTCATGCAGTATTATTTTTAATATATGTGTAAATCAGTTTAACAATTGTTTTATTATAGATTCTATGAGTTTTGGTTTTACCTAAGATATTCCATTCTGATATATAATTTCTATTACCTGAAAAGGTTTAACAAGGGTGAATTGTTTAATTCTATCTGTTCATTGAGTAAATTTGCAGAATTTTTAAGCCGATTCATTTCCACTATTTCCCAAAAATCTAATCTACTACTTCTCTCTATATTGTGTAAAATGTTGAAATTCGTATCAAAAGTATGGTTTTCTGTTAATAAATGGTTAGCATAATTCGAATTACTTTTATTATGCGCGAAGCTTACTTTATGTTCCTGTATTCTAGTACCGAAATTTCTAGTAGTTTCATATATATATATATATATATATATATATATATATATATATATATATATATATATATATATATATATATACCAGGACATGTTCCACAATTCAATTGGTAAACACCTGATTTGTCTTCTCTTTAATTTTGTTTTTATTGTTCTTAATGTGTCTCGATAAATTATTGTTCGTTCTAAATGAAATATTAAAATTATGTTTACTTAAAAAGGTTTTGACATTTTGACTGACGGTTCCAAAGTATGTTAAACTGTTATATTTACGATTTCTATCCGACTGATAAGGAAATACTAATCGTAGAGCTTTCCGATAGAGTTTTTTGTGAAGAATTTTTGACACTAGTTCGCATTCATAATTATTATTAACTCCAATCTGTTTAATGATGTTCAGTTCTTTATCAGAAGAAAATTTCATGTTTTGTAGTATAAATAAAATATATTGAAAAAATTACGTTTTTTGGAGTAAGCTGGCCTTAAATGAATCTGGATATAAAGAACTTTATTTCATATAATAAAGAACTGTTAATATTATTATTATTAGCTATTGGATCCTGTAATATAATAATTATCTGTAACATAAACCTTCTGCGATTTTTAACCGTATTCAGAAGAACCAAAAGTTTCAGTACCATTCTGATTTTTGCTATTGAAAATGAATGCAATTGCCATTAACCCCGGAATCTAACAAATATATATTATAAAATGATCGATATGTCATAATTCATCCTGACATATTTCAATTTATATCATCTCAAGAAAATGATAAATGCAGCTTTCAAAATACGTCATGTAGAAAAATTAGTACCCTTCGAAATATGAATAGTTATAATAGTGAAAATAAAGGCTATGTAATTATTGATACAAATAAAATAATAATAAAAAAATTTTAATCAAACAAAATAGTAAAAGATATCAATGTTTCTATTCGGCTTATGAAATTTGAATTACTCCATAACAAATTTAAGTAAGAAGACATAAAATACTCGTTGATAAAATGTAGCAATGCAAGATGGAATCTTCCAGCATATAACCAAGTACATTTCTTTTCAGGCAATCTGGAAATTTGAATAAACCTCAGCGTATTTCTTTCGACGAGTTTATATTATTTCCATCTCATGAGAATGAGTTCGGTGAAATTGCATCTTCTTTTAACATATTCTCGGAAACTACAAAACATAGATGGTTTACCCTCTTCCTGCTCTTGTTGAAGGCGGAAAATGGATTTCCATTTCGCTAAATAAAGAAAATGAACAACTGAAAAGTATGTTGACAGATTTTTGAATAAATTTTACATTCTCCTCGCACTATCGAATTGAAATATGTATGGAGTAGTTTCCGTTTAGTACATTGAATAGCTCATACGAGGGCTTGGTGAAAAATTTTAGGTCTAGCATATAGATATCGCTATGAAACTTTGTCGTGTTATGTTTCGTTATAAGAACGCATATCATTGAAGTTGAGGCTTAAGGCTCTGACGCCATTAGAGCCTTAAAAATAAAAAAAGCGTCGGTGTTGATTCCATATCGACCAAAGTTTTGAAAAGGATTAATGGAATTATTGGCGAGCACTTTGCATATCTCATCAATGTTTCCATCGCTACTGCAAAGTTTCCCAATATCCTTAAGGAATCATAGTAATTCCAGTATTTATGATTCGAACCGTAAGTGAAATAACTAATTAACGCCCAATATCCATTTTGAGCGTATTTTCCAAGGTAATTGAGAAAATTGTTTTCGCCAGAATGATGAGTTATCTCAATAGATTTTAAAAATAATTTATCTATGTCTATGAGTGTTTACATAAACACTTGTTTGTGGGTAGGTTATTTTCTGATTTATCTTCGGCATTTGATTGACTATTCTTTGAATTTATACTTGATAAATGCAAGAATCTAGTTTTCAGAGGCTTTTCTTTGGATTGGTTACGTAGTTATCTTTAAGAAAGAACAATGGTAGTGAGAATAAGCGAGAGTTATTCTCACAGACATGACACTGATCTTGGAGTGCCGCAAGGCTCTGTACTCGGACCTCTTTTAATCATATTATTGATAAACGGTCTGCCTGCGAAGTGGCCTCGATTTTTGGTGACACTGTCTGCCGATGATTCATCGGTGGTTGTTTCTGGCAGGACTCCTGAAGAACTTCTGGAGGCATGTGAATGATTGTGAGGAAATTTGTAACTTGGTTTCGAATAAACAATCTGATGGTGAACGTCAGAACCAGAATGAAATCAATGCCTTGAATGTTAAATATGGAGACAACACTATATCATCATCCCAATCAATTAAGTTTCTTCGAATATATGTAGACAGAAATTTGAGATGGATAAGACACATTGATGTTTTATGTAAAAAATTGAGTAACTCATTTTTTGCAATCTCTAGAATTAAGAACATTGTACCTAGAAACTGTGTTATGAATGTGGATTACAGTCTTGTATATAGTCATCTAAATTATAATATTCTGCTGAGGGGCTGCTCTACAGAAATAAATAGGGAGTTTAATAGAAGCGAATACTTCGATTAATTTTCGATATTCATCAACGAACATCTTGTAAACCTATCTTCATTAATAATTACATACTCACCCAACCTAGTTTATATATTTATAGATGTTTACTATATGTTGAAGAAAATGAAGATAGGTTTATTGAATTGAATAGTAATCATGAGTATTCAACAAGGAACAGTGATGTGCTACTTATTCCTATGCACAAAACAGCTAAATCTGAGCACTCTCTCTATTATCAGAGAATTAAGATCTTCAACCATTTACCGTCAAATTTGAAATTACTGAAAGCCATTTGTTTAAGAAGAGAGTTAGTCATTGATGTTAACAAAGTTATAGTGTGGCAGCGTACTTTGATGATTCGAATGTAGGCATCATTTTGAATGTATCAATCAATTTTTGTATCATATGTTAGTTTTTCTACGACCACTGTCTCTCACCATCTGAAATTTTCTCAAATGTTTGATATTTCTGAGCTAATTTTCTTTATTTTTCTTTTAAAATATAGTTGTATATTATTGTGAATATAAACTGAACCAATATTTTTATTTGAAGCAATATTTTTGTTCGAGGGCTGAATGTAAGATCAGACTCAAAACTTAATTAGGTCCATTTGAGAGTATTCTTCTTAGTTGTAATTATTGTATCAAATGAATGAATGTAATTTTACAATGTAAGAAATTTTTCTCAATAAATGTTATTTTTATTATTATTATTATTATTATTATTATTATTATTATTATTATTATTATTATTATTATTATTATTATTATTATTATTATTATTATTATTATTATTATTATTATTATTATTATTATTATTATTATTATTATTATTATTATTATTATTATTATTATTATTATAGAATGAATAGTTTTGTTTGTGCGACTATTTATAATACCTGCTTCAATAGATAAATTGGGTTATGACATCAAACAAAGCAGACATTTGGAATTGGACTATTATTGCTAAAATAAATTACAGTTTTACAGTAGCAAGAACTTCTTCAAGAAAAATCTCAATCAAAACGACAATCATTAAAATTTCCACGAACCAACTCATTCTATAAACACCGAGCTTTTCATAGAATTTACCACACGTAAAATAAAAATGACAACGCCATATCATTAATTCGGACGTTCACTTTTTAATTTTACTAGATTTATGCGATATTTTGAATTTCCCCAAAACACGTGCGTAGAAAATTTAATCAACAATTAAACTTGAAACGTTTAATTAATTCTGATTCGTTACGTATTCTGATTTTTTTTTGTAGCACGTGTAATTGCGGCGTTTTTTCATCAGGAGACATTTTAAGTGGCGTTTTCCTTCGTTATTTGGTTTTCCTTTGCCACGAAAATACGAACACGAGTTGGAGTTATGCCCGAATAGATCAATGTTGAGAGCGAAATTAATTTGGATTCCCTTTTGACTGATATCACATGTGGCATTTGGGGCTATGCTCGTTGAAATATTCGACGAAATATTCGACCCATCTCCAAATAAAGATCCCTCATACTACCCAATTAATATTATGAATGTTGGTTTATTGTCAGTTTATGATTCAATTATTTTCTAGAGAAGAACAAGGGCGATGTTGTGAATTTTCAGTAGCTTCTTGAGAATACGTTTAATAAGTTATATGAAGTGGAAGCATCAACTTTACACCTAAAAAACCGTAATTAATTTGGCTTATAATATGAATACTTATTTGTAACACATCAAGCATGAACATATTCGTGATTGTTCAAAGATGTAGTGGAAAATCATGGAAAATCAGTCATTATTACTTAATGAGTTTTTGATCTGTCGTGTGCCGTCGCTATTTTTATGAGTGTACGAGGTTGGGGTGAAAAGTTTCCGGCTTGGCAAGGGATTGCGCCACTAGGTCTACTTTTGGAGCGGCGAACTGCAGTACCATTCCTACTGAACTTGTATGTAAAGTTTCACCCCAATCGCTACGTTAGTTTGCGTTTGAGAGCACATCACGCGAGACGCTTCAGTGGTTTACGTAAAAATGGAAAAATTGGAGATCTGTCATCAAATACTTATATTTGAAAAGGTTTTACATCAAAACGAATTAAAGAAGAGATGGGGTTCAACACTAGGAGATTCCTCCCTATCATATTCAATTATTAAGCAGTGGGTTTCATAATTCAAAATGGGTCGTGTCAGCACCTCTGAGGGCTCTCGCCCAGGACGTCCCGTTGAGGTCACAACTTCAGAAATGATTGAGAAAATGTATCAAATAGTATTGGAAGACCGCATATTGAAAGTGAAGGAGATAGCTGAGACCTGTAGGGTGTTAGCTGAACAAGTGCGAAATATTTTGCACAATCACTTAAGCATCGAAAAGCTGTGTGCAAGATGGGTGCTGCGTTTGCTAACGCTCGACCAAAAACTGATTCGAAAAAACATTTCTACCGACAATTTGGTGCTGTATAGGCGCAATCCAAATGAGTTTTTCCGTTGATTCTATCTGTTGATGAGATTTGCGTTCACCACTACACTCGTGATAATAAAGAACAGTCAAAACAGTGGGTTGGAAAAGGGGAATCAACTCTAAAGAAAGCAAATGCAATTTAATCGTCAAAGAAGGTTTTTTGAGATGCGAGAGCAATTATATACATTGATTATCTTGAAAAGGGCAAGACTATCACTAGTCAATACAACCCAGACTTATTGCAACGTTTGAAGTACAATGTGCAAATTAAACACCCTCATTTGCCGAAGAAACAAATTCTGTTTCATCATGAAAACGCATCAGTGCATTTGTCGATTGTTGCCATGTCCAAAATCTACGAATCGAAGTCTGAATTGAAGCCGCATCCTCCCTACTCTCAGACTTCTCAAAAAATGGCTTTCGATTTTTCGGTATTATGTTTAAGAATAAAGCAAAAAAAGATTTAAACCAGCGTTTTTCTTGGTGAGGCCGGAAATTTTCATCTCACCCTCGTAGATTAAATCTTGGTGTTCTACTAGATTGTGTTTTGAGAGTTTAAGTAATTTTTCTTAGAAACATTTGTGAATATAACACTTTCGATAGAAAAGTGAGCAGTCACATTATTTGAACATCGTTCTACATCATTCTTTTTCTTAACGGATACCTACACATTGTCATCAATTTCTTAATCTTTCAAGCATCGGGCAATTTTAAAGCACTACTTTAAAGCACAGGTAAGGGCTGATCATTAAGTTAATATATTCTGAACGTTAAATAAAAGTTTACCTGAAATTTTATGTCGATTCATTCCAAAGTATTGCAATAAATTGGTTTTCTTACATTCCTTCTATGTGTGTGATACTTTGAAATCATCATTAAAGTTATGATATGGAGTTTTTCTTGTTTTAATACGTTAGGTCAATGTATATTTCAGAACATCATTCGCCCGGTTGTTGATAAAATTATGTTTTATTTGTTATACTAGTTTTCGATTTGAGGCTTTGAATAACTTTTCTAAAGTATTATTCATTTTAAATAAACGAATGGGACAAAATACATTAGCTCTGAGAAATTAATATTTCTTTTCTTTACTGATGGGATATACTCTCCAATAATATTATTCTACAATGTATAATTTCATTTTTATAACCGTGAGAATGAATTTTCATCAAGTAGGTGCCATATACCAATTACTTAATAATGTTTTCCTCAAAAACCCTAGGTAAAGAATTTCGAAACTTCCCTAATTCCTTGAAAACATTATACATTGAAACTTTATGCTATTACTCTGCTCAATAAATTTTTTTAGTGTAGGTTAAATACTAAACTTTTTATCGAAGGTATCATTTCATTTAAATATACTCATTACTTTAATATTTCACACTCAATCTACTATAGTATTGTAGATCACAAGAAGTTATCTTTCACACACTGTTTGTCAAAATTTTTTTGTAAAAATATTCATACTTTGAAATTTCTTTCCTCTTGTAAGAGCCCGTTTGAAATTCTTCAACCTCAAACGATGGTCGTTTAATTGAAAAAGTTAGAAACATGTTGAAAACGGCTATAAAGTAAGTAAAACTCTTTGATGTTATCTAAAATCCGTAACCATCGGCACCAAAGTCAATATCTCGCAGACACAGTCCCGATGTGCTTCTGGTTCTTAAATTTTAATTACATTCTTTGAATTATTAACGACCTATTTTTCGAGATTTTTTATTGTCTCTTTGAAAACACGGTTTTGCGTATTTTCGGATTATCTTCGTTATATTGGCCAATATTTGGTCGTTGTATTGAATTGAAAAAATTGAAATTTCTCTTCAGATTCCGATGAAAATTGAATTTCTCTTTATATTAATGTCGTAAAACCAGAATTTTGAATCAGTTTTCCGATAAAACATCTGCTATTTCTCATGGCGTTTTCCAGGGAACTATGAGGTTTGCGCAACAACTGATTGTGAATTCGTAATCAACGGACACAACATAGTGAAAAAAAGGCACATTTCAACATCAAAAAAATTTGTATCAAAATTTCCGAAAAATTTTCATCGATTTGGTTAGAAAAAAAAATGGAAAAAAATTTTTGTCTTCCAATTCCGATGGAAATTCAATTTCTCCTTATATTAAGTCATATTAAGAAGCAGAAACCATGAAAGATATGGTCTGGAAAATAGTTTTCATGTCGCGTATTCTTGAATTCTTGTGCTAATTCTCAGGGAACTATTCAGTGGATTGTGAATTCGGACTCAACTTAGTGAAAAAAGTCGAATTTCAACATCGAAATTTCTATCAAAATTTCCGAAAAATTTTCATCAATTTTCTGGGAAAAAAATTGGAAAAAAATGTTTTCTTCCGTTTACGATGAAAATAAAATTTCTCCTCATATTGATGTCGTAGAATAAGAATTTTAAATAAGTTTTCCGATAAAACATATTGTTTCGAAAACAGTTTTCATTTCGCTTATTTTTGAATTTTTCTACAATTTCAAACATCAAAATTTTTATCAAAATTTCCGAAAAATTTTCATCAATTCGGTTAAAAAAAATTAGAAAAAAATTTTTTTCTTCCGATTCCGATGGAAATTGTTTTTTTCTCATATTTATATCGTAGATCCAGAATTTCCAATAAGTTTTTCAATAAAACATATGGATTGGAAAACAGTTTCGATTTCGAGTATTTTTGAATTTTTCTGCTATTTCCCATGGTGTTGTTCAGGGAACTATGAGGTTTGCGGGACAGTTGATTATCGATTCGTAATCTTCGGACCCAACCTAGTGTAAAAAAGTCATATTTCAACATCAAAATTTTTATCAAAATTTCCGAAAAATTTTCTTCGATTTGGTTAGAAAAATTTTTTTTTTCCTATTCCGATCGAAATTGAATGTTTTCTCATATAAATGTCGTAGATCTAGAATTTCGAATCAGTTTTTCGATAAAAGATATGGTTTGAAAACTAATTTTCATTTCGCGAATTTTTGAATTTTGTGCTATTTCCCATGGCGTTTTTCAGGGATCTATGATGTTCGCGCGACAATTGATTGTGAATTCGTCATCTTTGGACTCAACTCGGTGAAAAAAAGGTGAATTTCTACATCGAAATTTCCGAAAAATTTTCATCGATTTGGTAAAAAAAAAATTGGAAAAAACATTTTTTAATTTTTTCTTCCGATTTCGATGGAAATTGAATTTATCCTCATATCAAGTCGTAGAAACATAACTTGGAATCATTTTTTCGATAAAACATATGACTTGGACAATAATTTTCATGTCGCGTATTTTTGAATTTTTCTGCTAATTCTCATTGCGTTTTCCAGGGAATTATGAGATTTGCGGGATAACCTTATTCGTGAATTCATGATCTTGGACTCAACAAAAAAGTGAAAAATCTGAATTGAATAGAAAATATTTTCATTTCAATATAAGGTTAAATATCGAATAGCATAACAGACAAAAGATCTATATGACTTTGCTAAGAAACTTTTGTCAGATTTTTCACGCTCTGAAAAAACTTAAATATAAATTGTAGGAGACGAATATGAAATAAAATTCTACAATGAAAACGCGATGTACTGAAATTTTTTTCAAACAATAGATAATTAACTTTTCGCATAACCCGCGTAGATCTATTATTTCGTCAGCACAGGTTGAAATATGCATCAAATTATTGGGTTATTCTTTATCCAAATTCTTAATTAAACTGTGAGCATTTAATTTAATTAGATTTTCAACGTTCTTAACTTGGTTAGTTGCTAATTAGGCGTTATGTAATTTGAAAACGAAACTAAGAGTAATTTAGAACATTAAATTGATCTGGTAAAATCCGAATTAGATTTCTCGAACTGTTTTAATTGAGGTATCAATTTATTCCACAGGGTTTATGTTTGCGATCCGTACATTTTAATGTTTGTAAATGAGTCTACAATTTCATTGACTGTGAGGATTTCATTTGAAGAATTGCCAATTGGACTTTTGGTTACATTCTCTAAGGTCACTTCGGAATAATTTCTTAGATTTTATCAAGAAAATATTAATATAGTGATAAAATTCTAACGCTACAGGGATGGAATAAGAACAAAAATCTCTTGAAATCATTATTAAAAGATAATTTTTCAATAAATTTTTTTTTTGACTGCTCCTTTTTTGACTTCGTTCATTCGAATCATTCCACTAAGTCTGAAAGGTTCGTACACGGCCGAATTTAAACAGGTCACGAAATCAGAGTATGGCACTCTGGCGCTGGTGGTCTATGGCATTCAACAGCCCCGCCGTTATTTTAGCTGTTGTATTCTAATGCAAATAGAACGCTTCTCAAAACTTTCGCAGTTTGAAGTCAAAAAATTTGAGCTTTTAGTTTAAATTCTATATTTTTCAATTGTGTATAGTGTAGATATCACATATGTTTTTGTTGATAATGTGTTGAAACCTTAATATCAAACTATAAAAGACAAAGTGTTTAGTGTGCTTACCGATTTCAGTGAAATGAAATCAATTCTGTTGTTTGAGAGTTACGTAGTTTCAAGTTAAATATTTTACGGTTTCAGTATTAGTCATCTATTCATCAATTTCGTATAGTGTAATATAGGTGCTACTGATGATGGTTTCCAGCTTGGAATAGTAAGTTTATAGAATGTATATGTTCTTAAAATGACGAAAACTTCTTGTAACTTGCATTCCTGGTTGTAAATCATATTATAACAGCACCCTGAAGGCGGGTTGGCAACTAGTATCGACCTAGTTTCCCTAAAAATTTTTGAAGGGTAAATCGATGAAATCTATACCACGAAATAATTGGGGTCCAACAAAGTATTTAGTTGTTTGTGCCTTGCATTTTCCTAAAACGATCAAGATTAGTCTCTCACGCGGTTCCTTCTATTTTTCCAAAATTACCGCATTATTTGTCAAAATGTGCCCTTACCTAGGAAAGCGCATAGGAAAGACGGAGAAATTACTTAGCTCGCAATGATTATTTGAATAACATTTTTGAACAGTCAGATTTAATGGTCAATATTTAAGAGATCATGCAAAGAACCAGAAGGGTTTGGGGTACATTTGGCCAACTGAAACATATCTTCAATTCAGATATGCCACTATCGTTAAAGAGCAAAGTGTTTGACCAATGCGTATTACCAGCGATGACCTACGCCAGCGAAACTTGGACCCTGAAGTCTGCTCACATGCAGAAGTTTCGAACAACCCAGTGGAGTATAGAAAGATACATGATGGGCCTAAACATACGAGATAGAATACGCTGCAGCTGGATAAGAGGTCAAACAAAGGTGAAGGATGTCGTGGAGTGTCTAAAAAGGTCGAAGTGGAAATGGGCAGGCCATATAGCCCGAACCAGAGATAAGCGTTGGTCAGCTGTGGTTGGTGATTGGCAGCCCAGAGACGGGATAAGACCAAGAAGGCGCCCTCACGATCGATGGGGTAAGGAGCTTGTGGATTGGCTGGGCGTTGCCTGGGAGAGAGAGAGACTGCCGATAGAGAATCTTGGCAAAGACAGGGGGATGCCTTCGTTCTGCAGTGGATCAACAGAGGCTGATAATGATGATGATTCAAGATTTAATTCTTAATCACTCCAGTAAAATAAATATTCCTGATTGTTGAAATGTTAAAATGGGTTCAGTTAAAAACAAAATTCATTTTTACCTTCTTAATTTAAGTGAAGAGATTATTACCATAAGTAACTAAATTACAGTGAATGAAGACATGTTAGTAACAGTATTTTTGAATTAGAAATGAAAAGTTATTGTACACTGATTTAAGTTGGATGTTACCTATTGACTTCAAATTGGATAAGTGGTCTCAAACAGAAAATTTGTTGATAAGATACAAAGATATTCCAGACAGTGTGAATAAATCTTTCACATATTTAACAGAGATAAGTTTATGTTATTTAAATGATATAAAGAAGATAAAAGGAATATGTGCTTAGGAATAATATTTAGTATGTTATAAATACCAATAATATATTTCATCCATTCGGAATATACAAAAAGAGATGAAATAATGCTTGTAACTTTGGAAACAACCGACTAGGAGATTAGACCACCTGCTCGAATTTGGCAACACCGCCGGACTACGCTCTTCATGGCCTGTTTGAAGTCGGCCGTGGCTCGTACATAAAATTCTCTGAATATATAAGCCTTGAGAACTACATTACCACACACACATTTGTACACAATCTAGTGATATGTGTTATATATTATATAATATTTCTAGATGCTATATTTCCATGAGGAAATACCACATGAAAAAGCTCAGTGTGTAATTAAACAGAGATTTTTTGTTCAATTTTTATTAGATACCCTATGATCATTGACGTATGTACCACTTTTTTTTGTATAATTTAGTATAAAAACAAGCAATGTAATTTTACAGTAATTAATCTTTTAAAGTAAATATTAATTAATGTTCTTATTGAACGAATATTTAATAATTTGAGATTCTTAATTAATGCAACTCATTTCTGTCAAATATTAATGAAATAACTGCCTGAAACCATATATGAAATAAATGCCTTTTAGATAAGAAACCAAGAAACTTCAAAGATTAATGCAAGAGGTATAGAATATCAAGAGACTTTGATTAATGATCGATGCTCGGAAGAAATTTTTCAAGGTCAAATATACCATATGAGAAATATTATACTCCTCTGGGAGTGATGAATCGAACATCCCCAAGTGCACTAGGGAAAATTGCGATCTTGTTATAATATTATATATTATGATTCATATACTGGCTGTTCCAAAATCGAGAAAATCAAAAGGAGAGAAAAGAACAATCGAAACAATTATATATATATATATATATATATATATATATATATATATATATATATATATATATATATATATATATATATATATATATTACAGAACAGACACTTACAGGTACATTTTAAAATTTATGGGCGAAATATCAGATCCCTTTGAAATCAAAACCATATATATAAGAGTTTGTATTTTTATAGTGAAATACACCCCATATTCTTCATATTAATTACATTCATTGCACGTTGAGTTTTCATCTGATTTCGATATTCTACATGAGAGGAGATCATGAAAAAATTTCACGAATCCTCTGATTCTATCTCATACCTCTCCTTTTCATCGTCTACTGAAATAACTTCGCATCAAGTAACATCCACTCATTATAAAAAGTCGACCCTTCTTCCAATAAAAAACAGGAGCATATGCTACTTTTGAGAATTATCCAATAATATGATAATATATTTCGAAATTGAATTCCAGACAGTTTGACGTACTGTCTCATTTTGTATGCGGTCTAAATTCCAATATGTTAAGAAAAAAGTCCTCGAATCGACAGACCTTCCTTCTACTTCTGTGCAAGGGCCCGAGTAGTTTTTACATATTTTCTGTTTGCATTGTTGTGTACAAACATGGAATTTCTAGATAAAACAAAAATTATTGAGAGACCTTGAATTCCATATTTATGAAATGACTTTGCAATAAATAACCCATCTTAATTAATGATACTCACTTACTTATCTCACCTCGCAAATTGTTTCATTAGAGTTGTTCAAAAAATGAGCTTCGAAATAAATTCTCAATTTTATATAGAACTAGCATCAGGATAATGCTTGAAGTCAGTTTCTCAATCTTGCCATTTTCGACCAGATAAATACAAACATTACTGACTTAATATCACAATACGAAAAAGTTTTTCAGTTAATCCAATGGTGTAAAATGTGAAATCGATAGAGGTATGGGAATGTTAGTTTTGCCGCCTTTCTAGGCCCAAAACACATGGTTGGTATAATTTTTGTTGATAATGCAAAGCGACCAATGTTCTTTCAGTTATGCGACCAAAATAGACTCTTCAATTAGCTATTGATGTAAACTTGTGCATGATTCAGCAATGCTGAAGAAACGTTGCTATTGGAAAAATTATTCCTTCCGATTTCCACCAATCGTCTTCCATCTTTTTCCTTCTGATGATAATTTTCATTCGAAGTAACTTTCTATTAAAAAAAAAATTTGAGGTCTTTTCAGTTATAGAATTCCTAATTATTCTGTTTCAAAATCATGTACTGCTTCTTGGACAAATCGAGGGATACTATTCTTTCCGTATACAAATTGTAGATGGATTATTTATGCTCTTTTATCCTGAAACGAACCATATCGTCTATTTGCAGATTGAATATCGATCCCTATTTGAAAATCGATCTTCAAATATTTTTTTTTGCGAAGCAATTTTAGTAAGTCGATATTGAAACTCCTTAAGGTCGCGAATTGCTTGCGAACAGTTCAGCCAATCACAAGGTAAGACATGACAGATGGGAGTTCGGACATTTCCGTAGACGTTAATCGGACATTAGACAATTAAATAATAGGCATGCGCAAAGAGTGTAATATTTCATGAACGCTTCTTGACGTCATTTTTCAATAGGTATATAATTCTAATTTCACTGATTTAAATCTCAACTTTTATAATATACTTATTCATTGGTGTTATGTAGTATAATCATTTTACTCTTCAAATGTGTAAACGACTTTTGTTTAATATTAGTTTCAACAGATCTATTTATGTGGCACGAATATTAGTAATTATTCCGAAACTTTGAGATTGATTCAAGAAAAAATATATCAATTCTACGTCATGCTTCAGACATTGAAGTTTTAGGGATAGTTCAATACGTCTAGGAATGATGAATGGGCCTTTAACACTCGAACCGTGAGGAAAATTCTCATCACTTTTCCGAAAAGAAAACTTTTCGGAGAAGCTCAATACGAGAAGGTAAATTGAAACCAACAGATGGCTAAGATTTCAAATTAACTATTTACGGCTGAAGTGACTTTTTCATTTAAACTAAAGCGAAATTGGTCTAGAATTGAACTCTAAAATGGAGATCTTAAGACTTTTTAAGTCTTAATTTTCAGTCTTCAAGTCACAAGATTTTCAGTCTTGAAAATGAGCTCACGCTCGAATCATGTTGACAAATTCATAAATGTTAAATATAATCGTGAAACATTAAGCCAAGAGTTTAATTTAATTTGATATTTATTTATGTTTCTTCAAGTTAAGCGAGAATTCAATCTCAGTCATTACAACAATTGATGAATAAACGTTTATAAATCTAGGAAAAAATGTTGAAGTTGCATTTAAATTCATAATTTGATTATTTTTGTTTCTTATTAAATAGTCAATGACTGTCGATAAATGTTTTAAACCTGAAACAAGAATCGAGAATTAAATGTCGATTGAATAGATATTAATATTGTATTGCGCTCTGCGTCCACAAAATATACAAACAGAAAAGGAAGTTAAAATATTATGTCGCGCCTAAAATAATGTAAGAAGAATCACAGAATTTCTATGGACTACTTCGTAACATAATACACTAAGATAACATTATATTAGTTCATATTTCACTAGATGGCGTTACATATTGTTGAAACCGATTTACATCATCGAGAATAAGCTTTCAACCTCATATTTATATATTTGTTCTTTTGTATATATTAATATGAAATTTTTCAATTTGAAAAAAATTCAACAGATCGTCAGTTGTTGAATTTAATCTTCAGTCTGCAATGAAGATTAAATGCGTTACTAGTTTCCCAGGTTACAAAACCAATGAAGAAAGAGCTGATGTTTTTTACTTTGTATGCTTCTATTTTCAGTATCTAGTCTTGTTTCATCTACTAATTCTTAGATTTCGAGACCCTCTTCGGCCCCACTCAATATTGCAGTTTATCTTGTTGAAGTCAAAATAGCTTTCTTGGTTTTGAAATTTGATACTGCAGTATGTTACGTCATGCCTGCTGAAAATTTCTTTCAGCTCATCTTTTTAATCCTTATTTACGAGTTAATTTATTATAGGAATTATATATGGCAAGGTGGAAAAATTTACTTCCGTGATTCTTTCATAATAAGAATTAGTTCAAATACGTTGTCTGGAATCGTATCAATCTATTTTTATATTTCAACTAGCTGTGGATTTTTATCTATTTGATATATCTATATATATATATATATATATATATATATATATATATATATATATATATATATATATATATATATATATATATATCAAATATATATATATATATATCAAATATATATATATATATATATATATATATATATATATATATATATATATATATATTTTCAGTGTTTAATTGGGATTGCAGTCTAGGACAGGAAAATCAGTTACCTCTTTAGTATTTTCCAAGCTTTCGAAAATGTTTATTTTCTTCTTCAGGGCTAAAATAGTACAAAAATTAACAGTTTATATAGCAAGGCACTATAAAAAGTTTTTTCTTACAATTACTGTGAAGTTAGTCCGAAAGTACAT
The DNA here is from genome assembly GCA_030704895.1 of Henosepilachna vigintioctopunctata. Taxonomy (NCBI): domain Eukaryota; kingdom Metazoa; phylum Arthropoda; class Insecta; order Coleoptera; family Coccinellidae; genus Henosepilachna; species Henosepilachna vigintioctopunctata. The sequence continues at coordinate 2,714,927 of JARQZJ010000095.1, read as the reverse complement.
TAGTTTTTTGAATTTTGAAAATAACTACAAGTGTTCCCAAATGCATTAGGTTGGAATGTTACTGCATTCTACGTGCTGGATAGTTGAAGGAAGCCACGACGATGACCGTATTTCTCAATTTGGCTTTTCAAGTAGAGTGTTCCCAGATGTTTTTGTCATTGTCGTGGCTTCCTTCAACTATCCAGCACGTAGAATGCAGTAACATTCCAACCCAATGCATTTGGGAACACTTGTAGTTATTTTCAAAATTCAAAAAACTAATGTACTTTCGGACTAACTTCACAGTAATTGTAAGAAAAAACTTTTTATAGTGCCTTGCTATATAAACTGTTAATTTTTGTACTATTTTAGCCCTGAAGAAGAAAATAAACATTTTCGAAAGCTTGGAAAATACTAAAGAGGTAACTGATTTTCCTGTCCTAGACTGCAATCCCAATTAAACACTGAAAATACATATCTACAGTCGTTAAACATTCAACTATATATATATATATATATATATATATATATATATATATATATATATATATATATATATATATATATATATATATATATATATATATAAACTTGTATAGTTTTCTCTATATTACTCAGCAATAACAGGATTTATTATATGAAACATCTACAGTTCATTTGATACGTTTCGTTGTTGTTGTACACTGTGATGTACACAGTTTATTTTCCAAAAATAAAAATGTTTTAAATTATTAAATATACTAAAAAATATTGAAAAAACTATAGATAATAAGCAGGCAAAAACACAAAATAGAGAAATATATATATATATATACTCATATCCTTTGTTCTCGCCAAGAAAATGCCCCCAAATTAAAAGGAGCCTGTGCAAAACACAGGAGGAAGTGAGTTTCCCTTAATTAAACTAATAACTGTAATTCATACGATTCAAATGATGAAAATAAGTGGAATATAAGAAATAATCGAATCGGTTTATATCCGGAAGTCGAGTAGGCCATAAAATAGCATCATATTTGCAAATAATTAATTCTGGGGTATAAAATATTCTTCTCATTTCAAGTTGAACCCATAAAAATCACATTCAATAAAGCACAAACTTTCCAAACACGATATTCCACTTTTCCAAACTTAATAAAGTATGAATATAAAAGAAATTGGTGAAATATGCCGAAAAGAAACCGTATTAACCAAACTACCTTATCGGAATCACAATAGTTTCCATTGTCAGAATCGCGGAGGTATAAAAACCAAGGAAAACAACATCGAAAACATAAATTTGTGTTCAACTATAACCGAAATGGGAACTTTTCACTGGAAAATTATATTAAACTCCCGAGACTTGAATATAACCGATAAGAACACAATTTTATGCAGCTCAAAATGACGGCAGTGCAGTGAAAATTTGTATAGGATGAACAAATCGATTGGGTTTTTCCCAGTTTTCTAGGAAATATTATGAATTTTTATAGTTTTTCAATTATTTCGCTCCTCTGATATTGAGATTAATACTTCGCTATTGTTCAATTAATGATCACTTGAACTTAAGGACTGTCAATTTCTACTTATTGATTGAAAAATATCTTTATAAGTTGAAAAAATTTGAAAAAGAACCATTTTCTTCCGAAAATAACCTCTATTTAAGGACAATTACTGTCAAAAACTGCTTCTCTCATGAATTTTTCGAATAAAATGAAGAAGGACTGGAGACAATGAGAATTAGACAAGTTGAATTTCAGGAAATTCAACCTACCTAATTTTCTTGAAAATTGGTTGAAATTACTGAATTGTTCAGTTTCTCTTATTTATTTATTTATTAGTTGAGTTATTCTTATTTTCAAATTCGAAAGACGCCAGTGTTTAAATTAATGTTCTGTAGATGTCAATAAAAATGATTGAATTTTTTTTTAATTGATCGAATTTTTATCAAATTTGACAAGCAAGAATAATTATATTATAAGAAGTACACTCTTCAGAAAGTTTTATAAAGTAACGAAAATTTCCTTACAGTTGTAAACAAAAAAAAATGTGTTCATCCGATTTAAATTCTGGTTCATATTAGCGGAAAAACTTTGAATAAAGATGATTTAATGCCTGAATATGACGCACAATTACTACAAAAATATTGTATTTTTTAATGTTTCCGAAAGATTTATTTCGTTACACGTAGTTAAAGATTTCAGATCTATTTTGTATTGTATTGTGAAGAAAAAATCAAGGCAAGCCAGTAAGAGTGGGAATATAAGCTTAATTATTATTCATAATGAAACAATATTCAGAATTTTCCCATATATTAACAGCAATACACATGACGCGCGTTTCAAAGTACTACTTCTTTTTCAAATGCTGTATTAACAACAAAGGTTGTTAATTCATAGGTTCTATTCGCAAAAATCTATTTCTGAATTTATAATCTGATCCATAAAGACGAAAACAGAGTGTGAAAACCAATCCTGAGTGATGTATAGAATCCTGAGTTACTACCAACTCAGGGGGAATTGTGTGAGAAAAGATTGTTGCTTTAAATAGTTGGCTCTCAAAGAACATAAATACTGGATAATGAATAATGAAGTCAACAAGCATCATAACAAGTGGACAATCGGTAAAAACATTGTATTGTTGAATTACTAAATGGTTAATGGTAATTAAACTTATTTTCTACTCACACTGTCAAATTAATACTGAACGGTCCTTGTACGTAGTAGTTTGGTATTTTTTTGAACGGACCTCGTACGTAGACTTATTAAAAAACGAGTGAGTATAACTCTTCTCTGTATACCTTGGAGATACAAAACACTTAACTGCAGACAAAATACGAGCAACTTCTTTTCCTCTCTGAAAAGAATAGGTAAATGCTGGGAGGATTTGAATTCAGTTAACCTTTTTGTCTGGTGTATTTTATGACGCCGTATTTTTATCTCTTCTCCCGTTAAACTTGTCTTATTCTAACAAGAGATATCCATAATGTTCTTAGTAGCGTAGTTTGTAAGATAAGTTACTGTATTTTTTGTTTGGTACATCGCTTCGTTCAAACTATAATATACAATGTTAAGATGAGAACGTTGCAATCTCAATCTATAATCTTTTGATTTTCTGCACGTGAAATCTCCGAATTGAAAATATTTTTATTGTATTTTCTCTGTATTTTATGGTTGTCTGATATTAAGAATATTATATGTATGTAAGACGTCTACTAACTATATAGAGAAATTCTAATTGTTATCTGAAAAAATATTTAGTTTTCTGATAGTTTCTTAAAATTACTACTAATACTGTAGTACTAATGTACTACAACTTTTTAGGAGACTATTTATTTATTAATAGAAGAATAGTGAAATAAGAATACAAGAATAGAAATACAATTTTGTATTACAATTGAACTTAATATACTGAAGAAAAGGGCGACCATAAAACTTGAAAAAGGAGACTTTTTCAAATTCTGCTCATTTAACTTTCTGATAATTTAGAAATTATCAGAAATATGTAATATATAGCAGAAAGTCATTGGTAATATATAACAATTTTTTCCATACGACATGTACTAGGAAATTTTTTTAGGATATTTGTTACGATAAGTGCTAAATTTAGAAACAAAACAAATTTTATAAAATCATCAAGTAAAATATTCTCAAAATACATAGTAGTTCAAAGAAGAAGATCCAAATAAAAAAAAAGTGTGTGCATAACACCACACGGCAGAAGTGAAAACTGCATTGACAATCCCAATTAATTTATATGTATGTCGTAAATAATATTGTTGAATATAAACTTAAATTCAAACTACTTCTTCAGATGCTAACAGAATAATGACAACAACAAAAAATAAATAAATAATATTGTATTATGTAGTACGAGGGTGGGTCGAAAAGTTTACGACCTGGTCAAGAGATGGCGCCACAACTTTTGGCGCGTCATCCTACAGCACCATTCATACTGAGCTTGTATGTAACGTTACAGCCCAATCGCTAAGTTAGTTTGCGTTTGAGAGCACATTGTACGAGTCGTTTCCGTTGTTTTCGTGGAAATGGTAAAATTGGAGAAAGATGCTCTCATAAAAAAAAGGTTTGAAAGGTTTTAGACAAATAAAAGAAGAGATGACTTCATCCCAACGGGACTCCTCCCCATCATAATCAACTATTAAGCAGTGGGTTTCTGAATTGAAAATAAGTCGTGAGTTGTCAGAAATGATTGACAAAAACCATCAAATAGTATTGAAAGACCGCAGATTGAAAGTGCAGGAAATAGCTGAGACCTGTAGGATGTTAGCTGAACTTGTGCGAAATATTTTGCACAACCATTTAACCATGGAAATGCTGTGTTCAAGATGGGTGCTGCGTTTGCTAACGCTCGATCAAAAACTGATTCGAAAATACATTTCTATCGGAAATTGGTGCTGTATAGGCGTAATCCAAACGACTTTTTTGTCGAATCATAACTGTTGATGAGACTTGGGTTCACCACTACCTGAAAATAAAGAAACAGTCAAAACAGTGGGTCGGAAAGGGGGAACCAGCTCCAAAGAAAGCAAATACAATTTTATCGGCAATTAAGATTATGGCTACTGTTTTTCGGGATGCGAGAGGAATTATACATTGATTATCTTGGAAATGGTAGGACTATCACTGTTCAATACTACGTAGACTTATTGCAACGTTTGAAGGACGAGGAGCAAAATAAACGATCTCATTTGGCGAAGAAACAACTTTTGTTTCATCAAGATAACGCGACAGCGCATTCCTCGATTCTTGCCATGTCCAAAATCGACGAATTGAAGTTTCAATTGACGCCGCATCCTCCCTTCTCTCCAGACTTACCTCCAGCGACGATTACCTTTTCCTAACCTCAAAAAATGGCTTGACGGTAAAAGATTTGAGAACAACAAAGAATTAATCGAAACTATGAATTTACGTTCAAAACTGGTATAACTAAATTAGAACATCGTTATGAGAAATCATTCAGTGTTGATGGAGATTATGTTGAAAAAATAAAGCAAAAAAAAATTTTAAAACATTGTTTTTCTTGGCAGGCAGGAAACTTCACTACACCCCCACAATTATTAGGGATTGTTTTTGTAGATCAAATGAGAAACAAGTCAGAAATTAAACTTGATATTTATTAAATTCTATATAAATCATTTGATTTCGTTATCGTATTCTGCAAAAGATAATTTGGGTTTGTGATACTGAAAATACCAAATATCTAAAAAATACTCCATCAATTTAATAAACATCTAAAAATATTGGCTACGTTCAGAAAACATCGAAAAAAGCGTTGTAGCAATGAAATGCTAAAACTTTAATAGTTTGTGTAACACAATTGCTCAAATTTGCTAACACCAAGCATCATTTCAGGCTTTCATTGGACTCTGTAATGATGCTTCTTGTTGAACTAGAAGTTGAACAATTTTTGATTCTGTCAATCCTTTCAATTAGAAAATTAACAATTAGTTCAGTGTTAGAAGTTCCAGACGAAGTTATTTTCGAATTAAAACTTAGTACTGAATCAAATTCAGCAAGAAATCAATTTCTACTTTCTTTTTTTAACTAAAATGTCGTCTCAAGACTGCTTCAAGTCGCTAAGATAATATTGCATTATTTCATGTTATAACCATGCCATAGAGGCGAAGACATCCGTATATTCATTTTGGGTTATTGTTATTGCAGACAATAATTTGAATGTAGGTTTAAACCATTCCAAACATCAACCGCGTATTCAATGAATATATTTGAAGTTATGATGGTAGTTCCATGTTTTTCGCATGTTTAGAATATTTGCAGAAACTTGGATCATGAGTTGTTTCGTTTTCTCTTACGAAGTTTGTTGTTTTGAACAAAACGAAGACATCATGAAGTGGCGTAGCAAGAAGGAGGACTACCCATTTTATGTCCTTTTTTGAAGGGAAACTTTAAATGTTTACGTTTTCACATCACGAGAAAGACTGAAGTCACGGCAATATAATGAAAAAGAAACACTGTTTAATATATGAACTCATCCCTATAATTCAATTAGAGATTACATGATTGATATTTTGTCACTTCGAATGGTGAAAGCTACGCTATAATTATGAAATACAAGTGTGTGAATTTGAAAAATAATAGTTTATTTTACAGTTTATTTCAGCATTTTTCTTGAAGTTGTTTAAAACAATTTTTTTTTCAACGATAATATTTACTCCTGTAAAGAAGTAGAAATTATTATAAGTATAACACTATTCACAATTTCGTTGAGACCATTATGAACCCAAATTTTCACTAACAGAAAAGGAAGCAATTAATAAATCCACGTTCGAATATGTTTATGAAATTTTGGAAACTGTAATTACCGAACAGCTAAATAATTTTTTTAATTATTGGCATTTTATCATTGAATATGAACTGAAACAAAGTTGTGTAAATCTAAAAAGCAGTGTCTAATATATTCTTACACAGCCTTCATAGTCCCTTTCATAATTAAAGTTAATAAACTTTAAAAGTTAATTTCATTTATATATTTAGATGAACGAAGTTGTGAAATACAAATCTCCCCAGGATAGAAATTTTAAATTCAACAAAAAAAAGTAATACTAAATACCTTGGCCAAAATATTTTCCTATACCTTTCGAAATTGCATCTACAATTCTTTAGATTCCTAAAGGAATGTTTTTCCTTGGAAAGATATCACCACTACTCACAGTTATTTTGTATTTGCTCCACGTATATATCTTATCTGAATATCTTACGTTATCTAGATATAAATATATGAGAAACAACTAATTACGAGATTTACAGCCTTAATTAGCAGTTAATTGAAGATTAGCTACTTCAAAAATTTCAATGGAATAGGTATAGGTTGAAAAGATGTTTGCAGAACGTGCGAGACATAACAAGAAATTTATCAAATTTTGTTGACGTAATTGAACATAACGCTATAAATTTGCTTCCCACTGAACCAAGTGCATCAGCAACTATCGGCAAGAAAAATGCACAAAAACACTTTTCAAGTAATCGAAAAAAAGCGTCCATGAACATCAAAAATAGCAATGGTCCCAAGACGGATCCCTGAGGAACGCCAATAAAAAATGCTAAAAAATGCAAAACTTTTTATTATATAACATGGTATAACCTCCCATTGGCAGTTTGGAACCTGCGCTAAACAGTAGGTTCACTGATTTATGAATAAGATTTGAATATCTTTCGATATTTGTTTTGAATTTTCTATGAAGAATATAATGTATAATTTTCAGTGGTTTGAATTTTGTTTAAACACAGTCGGACATCTGTTGGAGATAATCTTCCAATCAAATGGTCAAGAACAAACTATAAAAATTCTGCAAAAGAATGTAAACCATACGGGTTTAGACTAGAAGCGAATACAGCAACCATCGTACCTTCTTAATTTTGAACCAATCACTTGTACAAAGAGAAATAACATTCAATTTGTTCGAACGAAGTTCAATTGAAACAAATTTCTATCTCAAATATATTACCTCGGCGAATTTAATGATATGAGAAGGAGCGTTCTAATATCTGAAAATTTGCCATTCAAAAATCACGTTCCTATTGGCTTAATAAAATAATTCCCTTCAGGATTCCTCGAGAACGAAATTGAGCACGTGACAGGTGTGTTATTACCTCAGTCTTTGATTGAGTATTCGTAGATATACGATTTATTAGTTCGTAAGAACCATTGAAGATTTCTTTTAGTTCTTTATCAGGGAGGCAAGGGAATTCACAGTCTCCGTTAAATTCACACACACACACACAGACATATAATAATACTAGCTGACCCGGCAAACGTTGTTTTCACATATAAATTATTGTATATAATATATTTAATGGTGTTGGCGTTTGCTTTATGTAAATCCATTATAATTGAATATAAACTTAGATTTAAACACTTGAACTTATGATTTACACTTTATTGACTACATAGCATCACATCTACAATGCTATGTAGAGAATAAAGTGTAAATCATAAGTTCAAGTGTTTGAATTTAAGTTTATATTCAACTATATAATATATGCATATATAAATATATATATATATATATATATATATATAAAACTTTGAAAGTTTTTAGCAATAACAGGCTTTTTTTGATATGAAAAATAAAATATCTTAAACAGGCAATAAATCATATATATATATATATATATATATATATATATATATATATATATATATATATATATTCTGTAATAGTTAAGGGAAAGTCGACTTTTTCTGTCCCTTTTCACGCTTTAATCTTTAAACTACGCAACGGATTTTGAAACTCGTTTTTTCTTCATAGAAAAATGAGTGATTCAAGTTTGTGAAGGTTTATATGAACTAAAACATTCACTAAATAGTTACATTTACTGTTTTTTTAGGTTTCTAATGTGATGTCGTAAAACAATTACATTTTTTCCACTTTTTTGCAACCAATTGAATCTTTACTTTTATCAAAATAATTAATAAGTATTGTACTCATTGAAAAGGTTAAGATGAAAATCTTGATGGTATATGTCAATCTCTTATGGATAACCCAAAATAACTTTTTTTGTCATTTATTTTTGCGACAAATAATGGCTAATTTTCGAAGCGATTTTAACCCATACAGCATTAATCCTTAACCAATTAAATATCTTGAATACATTGTTCATTTAATATACATAGATATATATTTTTACACCGTATGATTTAAGTGAATATTTTCGAAGATATTACAGATTTAAAAATTGCGGGGCGTAGCGTTTACGGCGTGCGAAGCCGGGGCGGGTCGCTAGTATATATATATATATATATCATAACATGGTATAAAACAAAATCTCTTTCTCTGTAAATCTGTAATTATATCTTGTAATAAATATCTTAGAAAATATTCATTCAAATCATATGCTGAAAAGGGCCATATAGATCTATATTAAATCAACAATGTATTTAACGTTTTTAATTGGATTAATGTTGCATTGGTTAAAATCGCTTCGAAAATTAGCCATTATTTGTCGTAAAAATAAATGACAAAAAATTTTATTGTGGGATATCCATAAGAGATAGACATATACCATAGTGGAGTTTTCTGTAGACCTTTTCAATGTGTACAATACTAAGTACATTATTTTGATAAATCTTGTAGGGTTCGGCCTGCGTTTGCAATAAAAGCGGAAAAAATGTAATTTTTTACGACATCACATTAGAAACCTCAATAATAACAGTATTTCTCCACCATTTAATGGATGTTATTATACATATAAACCTTCCTCTTCAATCACTCTGTCTATTAAAAAACCGCATCAAAATCTGTTGAGTAGTTTTAAAGATTTAAGCATACATAGTGATATAGGGACAGAGAAAGCGACTTTGTTTTAATGACAGATTGAATTTTCGCTTAACTCCTGGTGAAACATAATTAAATATTAAATTAAATCAAACTCTTGGCTTAATGTTTCACGATTATAGTTATATTCACGACTTTGTTTTATACTATATAATAATATATAATAGTAAATGTTCTTTATTCTCAACAGGTATAATACCCAATTACAGAAAATATCAACATATGTTTAATAATAACTTAATAACTCAATAAATAAAATGAAAAGAAATATTACAAAGAGCTCAATATGATCTAAAATAAATAAAAAAGTAAATAATAAACATAAATGAAATATTACAAAGAGCTCCATCTAATTCAATTCATTTAAATTTATTTCAATCTTGCTCATGCATTTCCGTATAATAACAGCTATAGAGTCAAAGTGAATGTCACATTCATTAACAACCGGTTTGAATGTAATCTGCATAAACCAAATGGAGGATTGTATTAGCGAGTTGGTCCTTGGAGTCTCTATTTGGATTAATTTTGTTGTACCAGAATTCTACCTAAGAACACGAAAATTAAAAGCGGATAAAAGAGGATGATTCAATACTGTCGTGCAGTAATTTGAACCAAAATTTGATAAAGTTTCTCTCCTACCCTGCAATGAGATTGAACTAAATCGAGTCAATAATTCCTTACGATTGACTTATCTCTATGGAAACCTTATTCTCCTCCCAAAAAGATATTATTATAGCATTTATTCCCCATGAGGAGAGGGTTTGAACTTGATTTCACCATTTTTAGGGCTCTTTTTTCCTGCCAAAATCACTTTATCCTCTCAGAACGCTCTTTCTTTCGTTCATCTGTCCAATTTATTTCATGATGGCGCTGTGATTTTTGCTCAAACTTCACATGTGCTATTTTGAGCGACACAAATACTGTTTTAGATCCTTTTGGACCTCTATTAGACACTCTGTGCCGAATGGCTGACAGATCAATATATAAAATCTCGAAGATTGCACCCAGTGTCACATTAAAATCACAAATTTGAAGTTTGTGCAAAAAAAAACGACGAAAACTCGGTATAAAATGGACAGATGAACGGTAGAAAGGCCATTCTCAGAGAATGAAAGATTTTTGGAGACGCAAAACATCAAAACCTCTAAAAATTTTATTTTGGACTTCAACTGGTCCCTTAACGGGTTAGAGTAAGTAATTTACGCGTCGGTCGTGTGGATCCAAATTATGATAAATATACAGATAGATTAGAAAATGTTCAACGGAAGTTCATTAATGCTCTTAATTTCCGTTTTAACAGATACCGTCATGGATTCTCGTATGAGGGTAATGTGAAATTTTATAGGTTGGAATGTTTGAGTTTGAGACGGAGTACTTTGATAAATGTTTCTCCTACAAATTACTTAACGGCTTCTGATGATTTTGCTGCATGTACGAGCCTTATAAACTTCAATTGTTCTCCACATATACGTCTTCGGTACGGCAGCTGCTGCATGCCTTCGGGTCGTCTTAAATGTTTTGCTCTTTGTTTTATTGTTATTGTCTTGTTATTTTGTTGAACTGCTTTGAGGAATGCAAGAATTCTTCAGAATAATGCTTACGAAGACCAGGAAGGAGATGTGTATGAAGCTGGAATGGATATGTGAGTAAAATTAACTTTTTTACGATTTTTCATGAATAAAAACTTCGAACTGATTTTTCTCCGATCCACGATTTTTCGCATGAATTGCACGCTCATTTCAAAACTATTGCACTTATCCATATGAACCAAACGACATTTTACTCTTTAGATGTCTGGCTATGGCCTCAAGCAGAACCAGAAATATTCATTATTATTCGAAAAAGTTATAAACAATTAAAAATGAAAAAAGGGGTAAAAAAATTCAAAAGTCCGCCATTTTGTTTTTTTTTTCATTGAAAATGTTTCATTCTGCTTGAGGTCATAGTCAATTCGATACAGAACATGAAACCGTTTTGCTTTTTGCTTTCAGATAATTCTTTTCCAAGAAATGATGTCATTCATCTTCGATTCAGATGAGTTTCAGCAGCCATTTTCAGGACCACCATTTTGAAAAAAAAATTTTTTTTCAAGTAATTTCATACATATGCTTATATGTAAATAAGTTGATTACTCAACATGTTTTGTACTATAAATAAAATATATTGAAAAAAATTACGTTTTTTGGAGTAAGCTGGCCTTAAGAGACATTTGAAAAAGAGTTTATTTAAAGGTCGATAATTGAATAATTATCAGTTTTTATAGAATTATCCTTTCATGAAGTATTTATCTAATCTTTTTCAATAGAATTATTTTGTTGATGATGAAAAGATTTAAGTCAATACATCGAAAACTTTATTTCGATGAGATGTATAAAAAATTTCTATAAGATATACATATTAGATATAACTTAGTTTATATGTAATTAACATTCGTAATATGTGTTCGTCTATTATAGGACAGTTTTAAACTGTATTGAAATAAGATCAAGTTATTACCTCTCACACAATTATTTTGTTTTCAGTTCTCTTGTTTGAATATCTATGTGATATTTCATATAATTCTCATTTTGGAAAACTGAAAAAACAATTACTTAAAAAATTTAAGAACACAAATCATTCAAGCGAAAAAAATATATTCAAACAATCTTTATTGTTTTAGGTCAATGAGACAAAAAGTACTCTTTAAATAAATCAAGAACTACATGAAAAAGGTGGTCGAGCAGAAAAATTTATGATTATTCCATTTGAAATATATCAGAGGAACGAAGCAAATCGAAATGGAATCAATGAACAAATTTCATGTATTTTACAAAATATGATTGTCATTATTCATAGAAACGAGGAAGCCAAATTGTCGTTCCTTCTATAAATTTGGTGGAACATTAATTTTAAGGAGATAAAAATAAATCCGATTGTAACAGATATTTTTCTGAAATTTTCCAATAAAATTCGTAACACTGACTGGAATACGTAGGTAATTCTCACACAACTCGGTATTAATATACCGAGTTATGTGAAAAATATAAGTGAACAGTATGTAGATATTTTAATTGAATGTCAATATTTGCGATAATTGATCAACTTAATCGACTATTCATCAATAATCATAATGTTTGATCTTAAAACAAATATTTAATATGAACACAAATCCGTTTTCGCTTTATTATTAGTTTTTTTGTATACCAGGTGTATTCTCTACATTTTGTAATAAAAACATATCTTCAGTTATAAACCTATTTTTTACTGCTTTATGTTTAAGAAACAAAAAAGATACTTTTAATATGGAAAAAACACTTGAATATTTTTTATTATCAAAATAAACATCATTCCAAACTATTTCATATTTCAATAAATATTTCAGAATGAATTTATAATTGATTGTTTGTATGTCTTCTTTAATTGATATATTTATTTCTTCTGGCATAGTAATAGGTCAATAGATTACTTAATACAACTGGTAGGTAATACATGAACATATAGTAATATGTATACCTGTTTTTTATTTCGTCCACATCAGTTTTCAATTAATTCGTCTTCCACGCAAAGAGCTGAGAAACTATATTTATCAATATTGTTTTTTGTTTACTCTTTACTAAACATCATAAAGATAGATAGAGCTCTCGAGACCGTCTTTCCGACCGAGATCGAGATCTTTCAGACCGTCGTCGTCATCCATAGCACAAGATTGACAAGACAGAGTATATTTCCCGAAATATTTCATTACCGATACCTGTCAGTAGGCATATAAGCTGTAAATCGTGTAACTGTATTTTTGTCCACTGTAATCCATTTCGAAAAAAATCTGAGATGAAAATTAATACTTAAGATAAAAAACATAAAAAGTTTGTATGATTAGATAAACAGAAAAAATGAGAGAAAACATTCCCAGGAATGATATACTGGGTCTATGGGGTTAATAATAAGACTGGCGAAAACCAATGTTAACCACCTTTTGAATTGAATTTCCGTTACTTATGTGCTTCTAAATTGTTGTTAATATCAAGGAAACTCTGTAATAAGTTTCCATTCAATAAACTTGTATTATATTATTATTATTATTATCGGTTGATTTGTTTGTTCTCTACGAGTATATATAATAGTTTTTCCACTGCAAAAAATTAGTTCTCGTCTTACCTCTGAGTTAAATACATCAAAAGCAAAAAATCACCAAAGCAAATATCATTTATTACATCTAAATTCTTGATTTTTGTACAAACTTACTGAATTTTGATTATTTTTCATATTTTTTTATTCTAATGAATTATTCAAATGAATGAATTTCTGTTAATTTCATCACGTTAATTAAATATATAGTTCAAGTATGACTTCATTCATCGACTATTAGAAGATATATAGTTCGCTGAGTGAGATAGTTTACTAATAAAAAATATTCAAATTTATTCGTTCAAAATATTTGTAAATATTTCGTTATGTAACATAATATTTCAGGTTAAATCAGGAAAAACATCATCAAAAATACCAGAGTGAATGGAATAATTAGGCTAAATAAAATATATTGTTATGCCAATACAGGTTAAAACATCCGTACAACTTATAGAAGATGAAAATAAATCATTAAAACTGAATACAAAACTATTGTTAAAGCATTTCACTGATTCATATAAACCGGATAATTATACTCAATTTAAAAAAGAACATTTTTCGGAAGCTTTCGAAATTACATCGAAAGATTTGAAGAACATATAGTGTAACGGATAGTAAAAACTTGGGATTTTTACCCTCATTAAAACTGTATTTTCATAGATAGTCTGCAACATTTCAACACCTCTCATTAAATTTCGGATAATTGATTGAAAACCAGAAAACAACGTCCTGTGCGAAGTGTGTGTATAACTTTTCAGTGAAATCAAACTAAATACGCAACACATTCACTTATTTCAAAACGTAATTCAAATTTATCGAAAATTTCAGAAAAGTCAATTTTTCGAATAATTCTGCAAAACAAAATATCGGCTTTGCAAAATTCAGAAAACTCACCTCGTAAAAGTAAAAGGAATCCAAGGTTCCATTCAATCCAACCCCATCGCTCGTCTCGTTACCCTCTAAAAGTTTCTCTTCATCTGTCATGCTTAACCCGGACTAAAATCCCGGAAAATCACTGAAAACGCACCTGCTTCATGCTGATCTGAAAACGGTATACTTGTAGGGCACACAATTAGAGTGAAACTGTCTAAGTGACAAACAGATTTTTTATTTATATCTCGAACAGTTACCGCGCTAGCGAGTGTTGACATGCGCGGAAAACTGCCCGATTTTCACGCTTTTCATTCATGCGGGGGAACCCCTCACGATTTGGTTGTTGGTCGTGGACCGACACGAGATAATAAGCAAACTTAACAGTAAATTAATAATAACAAAACTTAGCGACTTTTTGTTATTCAACAAATTATAAGTAGGGGGTACTGCAGTTTTGACATACCCAGGATATTAGACTGAAAAGTAACACGACAATATTTCAAATCTTACTACCGATAAAATTCACCAAATCCAACATATTGGTCTCGGTTTCTATGTAATATTGGTATCAGTAGAACTGAGTGATTTTGCCTGTTATTTTCAGAAAAATCGATGTTGAATCTTGACTCGAAACTCTAGGGACTCTTGAAATATTACGAATTATCGAGTGTTTGAAATATCAAATGGTTCGAAATTTGTGAGGCAAAATGAATAAAACTTGGAATTATTAAGTGTTGATCAATTATAATTTATTAACTGCTATTCTATAACAATGTCATAAGTTTAGAGTACATACGTGTACATACATATGTATTCATAATGTGAATTAATTAATCTTTCGAAAGAACTCTGTTATACTGGTTTGCTTCAGAGCACATTGCTGTTGCTCAGACTGCCCAATAACTTTTTTAAAGAGGAAAAGTGCCTGAAATGCTTTTTCATCACTTTCGTTTTGTAGACAGAAGCTTTGTAAGGTATCGAATGAGGATCTTGCTTCCATAACTGACACCTCTGCCAAAGGTTCTGATGTATCGTCCTCTTCTTCATCGTTAATGTTTTCATTGGTATGTGTCGCAGATTTCATTGCTTTTCCTATCACTAAGGGTTTAAGTTTTCCCGATCCGTCCATATTTACTGCAAGTAAAACTGTCAACCTCTCTTTACTATGTTTTACCACAAGACATTTTTCATTTTTTAAAGTAAGCGTCTTGTCCGGTAAACATTTGAAAAATAGGGCAGTTTCATCAGTATTAAAAATGTCTCGGAGATCATAGTTTTCAATCAAGGTCTTCAATGTACCGTGCCAATCTAAGCAAACTGCATCATCAACACTTCCACTTGCCCCACAAACTTTTTTAAACACAACTCCATTTCTCTTTTTGAAATTTGTAAGCCCTTCACTTGCCGCAAAGTTTTTGATGCTTATAGTAGACGCGAACTCTTTTGCTTTTTCCTTCAACAAGTTTCCGCTAATAGACTTTTTTGTCCTCTATACTGTCTTAGCCAAATAATAGTAATAATAATAATAATAATAATAATAATAATAATAATAATAATAATAATAATAATAATAATAATAATAATAATAATAATAATAATAATAATAATAATAATATTAATAATAATAATAATAATAATAATAATAATAATAATATATATTTTAATGTGAAAAAAGAACTACAATCTTTCTAACAAATAATCAGACAAAAAAAAAATTATTATATTCACAATAAATAAGATCGTATTCAGTTAAAACTGATCTTCCATACGACCTTCTCACCACAATCTTTATCAGAAAAAGGAGAAGTTCCATTAATCTGACATGCTATCTTTCAGAAATGACCAGGCTTTCTCCCAGACGAGGAAATTCACCTTTGCTGGTTCTTTTCCGTACTCCAGCAGCTCGAGCAGTATTCATTTTCTCCTTGTGCTTTATTATGTTTGAGAGAGTACTCAGAGGAATCTCAAATTCTTTTGCAACATCAATTTTCTTCTCACCTTCCTCTACTTTTTCGATTAACTTCTTCTTTTCAATAATCGTCGAACATTTATACTTTCTAGAGCTCATAACTAAGACAAACTTTCAATCTGTATACCAACGAAAGACTAACAGTAGTAACTGAATGATAACTAAACAAAACCATTTGTGAGAAGTGTGTGTCAAATAGTCAAACTAAACATAACAAAAACAAAGGCTCTTGTACATACGTTAATACAAGTTGGAACTTGTCGTAAAATGTACTTACAATCTTTCCGCCTCTTTCTCTCTGCAACTTTGAATTGTCGAGTGTTTGACGCCTATGAGTTCGAATTAACGCGTCGTTTTGTTAAATAGCAATGGTTTTTTCGTTCGAATTACCAAGTGCATTAAAATATATTGATTTAGTTCGAAATATAAAGAGATTTTGTAAGGAATTCGTGATAACTTTTATTTATAGAGAGGTTCGAATTATCGCAGGTTTGAATTAACGAGAATCGACTGTATATTTTTCAACAATATTCCAGATACTGTTGTGCGAAAAGGTAACTGACGGTATTTAATGAGACCATTTTGTTAAATAGAAACTTCTAGTTTTTATAACAACTGTGAAATAGTAGAAATGAATTCCAGTTTCTCTTATAGTTGTTAGTGTAGTGAAAATTGTAATGAACTTGTTTCTTCTGTTAGAAGACGAAATATCTATAGATATTTAAGGAAAATATCTATAATACTCAGATGCACTCACTGTTACGCTTTTCAATTGAAAACTTCTTGAAAATTTGAAATTATATTCTGAATAATTGTCGAATAATATAGTGGAATTTCTTTGATCTAAACTAGACAATTATAAAGTTGTACAACTGAGAATCTTCTCGTCCAGATTCATCTCAAATCTTTGTGTGAGGCTCCATAGGAATCCCTTTGTATGGAGTTATTCACTCTGATTTCCCAGAATCTCCAAGGAGAGTCACAATTCCCTCATTCCATCTGCAAATAAACGAAATCCCCAATTGTGTATTCTCGATAATTTCGTCTTCACCCGACTGGTGTGTGTAGGTTTGAAAAGAGATTTGCTGATAGCGCCATCTAAATTCGATAATAAAGGTAATAAGAAATACTTGTCTAAAAATCACTGACTGAACAATTCTTTATTTGACTAGTTTCGACTTTTACGGCATTATCAAGAATGAATGCATATTACAAAGACAACCTTTAAATATTTGCATATCAGTTCGGTCCACAGAATACACCCTAAATTTGGTATGTTCTGTGGTTAGGTCCCTGGAGGTGGTAGAACATAGAGCATCAATATCAACGCCGCATTATGTTCGTTATCCATAGAACATAGAGGTGGGGATTTCCAAACTATCAGAGATTTAACAGTGAGGAGTGGTTTAGGTCTAACTGGTCATTGAGAAGATTGTAATTATCAGATTTCCAGGTAGTTAATTTTCTTACCTTTTTTACAGTAATGGAGAATATTTGGTTTAAAACAGGGTGAGATATTATATCCTGTCGACTCTAGATTTTCTCGAAAAGTAGTTTGCCCGATTTTTAAGTGTTCTTTTAGCCTAGTTTCAAAATATCTTCCGGTCTGGCCTACACATGATGACTTACATTAATCACAGTTCAATCACAGACTTCTTCATTGTGTCGGGTTTGGACAATTTGTTATTGAAAATCATTCTATACAATTTGCTGTGACTTATAAAAGCTATATTCAAATCATTATTTTCGAAGAATTCAATGATTTTCAAAGAGGGATGCTCACGTACATTAATTCATTTTTATCATTCTAATTATTGATGTAGTGTGGCCTATATAAATGTGTATTGATGAATCGTTTCCTTTTAATTTTTTTTTTATATTTTTTTTATATTTTTCATTTATTTTTTATACAAATAATGTATGAATAATGATTGTCGCAATTGAAATACTATTATGAAAGATTATTTGTTGAGGATATAGAATCAAAAATACCTGGCGAGGTCTTCCTCCATTCCAGAAATTATTCTTGAAAATTGTTTCGAGAAGTTACCTCATTTTCAGAGGTTAAAATGAGAATTTAGTCTTATATATTCAAATAATTCGAATAAATTAAACTATCTTTCACCAAGAGATGAGCAAATGATCAACGTGATTGATTATTAGTTATAGTTGATATTCCTGGTAACAAAAAGTCATTTATTTGTTGATTTGATGTGATAGAGATGTGATTGCCTTACGGAGTTGTTTACGACAATTCAAAGTTGCAGAGAGAAAGAGGCGGAAAGATTGTAAGTACATTTTGCGACAAGTTCAAACTTGTATTAACGTATGTACACGAGCCTTTGTTTTTGTTATGATTAGTTTGACTATTTGACACACACTTCTCACAAATGGGTTTGTTTAGTTATCATTCAGTTACTACTGTTAGTCTTTCGTTGGTATACAGATTAAAAGTTTGTCTTAGTTATGAGCTCTAGAAAGTATAAATGTTTGACGATTGCTGAAAAGAAGAAGTTAATCGAAAAAGTAGAGGAAGGTGAGAAGAAAAGTGATGTTGCAGAAGAATTTGAGATTTCTCTGAGTACTCTCTCAACCATAATAAAGCACAAGGAGAAAATTAATGCTGCTCGAGCTGCTGGAGTACGGAAAAGAACCAGTAAAAGTGAATTTCCTCGTCTGGAAGAAAACCTGGTCATTTGGCTAAGACAGTATAGAGGACAAAAAATGTCTATTAGCGGAAACTTGTTGAAGGAAAAAGCAAAAGAGTTCGCGTCTACTATAAGCATCAAACTCTTTGGGCCAGTGAAGGGTGGCTTACAAATTTCAAAAAGAAATGGAGTTGTGTTTAAAAAAGTTTGTGGGGAAAGTGGAAGTGTTGATGATGCAGTTTGCTTAGATTGGCACGATAAATTGAAGACCTTGATTGAAAACTATGATCCCCGAGACATTTATAATACTGATGAAACTGCCCTATTTTTCAAATGTTTACCGGACAAGACGCTTACTTTTAAAGATGAAAAATGTCATGAGGTAAAACATAGTAGATAGAAGTTGACAGTTTTACTTGCAGTAAATATGGACGGATCGGGAAAATTTAAACCCTTAGTGATAGGAAAAGCAATGAAATCTGCGACAGATACGAATGAAAACATTAACGATGAAGATGAGGACGATACATCAGAACCTTTGGCAGAGGTGTCAGTTAAGGAAGCAAGATCCTCATTCGATACCTTACAAAGCTTCTGTCTACAAAACGAAAGTGATGAAAAAGCATTTCAGGCACTTTTTCTTGTAAAAAAGTTATTGAGCAGTCTGAGCAACAGCAATGTGCTTTGAAGCAAACCAGTATAACAGAGTTCTTTCGAAAGATTAATTAATTCACATTATGAATACATATGTATGTACACGAATGTACCTCTAAACTTATGACATTGTTATAGAATAGCAGTTAATAAATTATAATTGATCAACACTTAATAATTCGAAGTTTTATTTATTTTCTCTCACAAATTTCGAACCATTTGAAATTTCAAACACTCGATAATTCGTAATATTTTAAGAGTCTAGTAGTATTTTAATTTTTAAGTTATAAGCTGTGTTAAATAAAGTTACTTAGTTACTAACACATATCTTCATTGTAAAGGTTTAATATAGCAGGATTAAAACAAGTAACAATCCATTTATTTATAATATAATTTTACTAAGGAAAATTTAGATTCTGTAATTTGGTAACAGACCAAATCCTTTCCCTTCATTACTGCCTCAATAATGTGAAGAATCTTAAACTCTGGAATTTTGATGCTTAATTAAAAACATTTCTTTATTGCTGATTTGATTTGAATATCAACTCTCAACAATAGTAAAGAAACTAATAAGTAATGGTAAAGATAGTATGTAAATAGATAGATAAATTATCTATTGATGCAATTCAAGTTGTTACATTTTCAGCACGGGTACAAAAAGAGTTAAAATTTAAAAAAATAAAAAGAATAGAATTCGAATATAAAAAGGTTATTATTAAATCCTCAGTATATCATCTGTCAAAAACTCATCACATGAGCAGTAGCTAGTTTGCAATAAGAACCCTTCAACATTTTTCTGTGAATTTGTCGTTTTTTTTTTTCAGTTTATGATTAAAAATTAGGTTGGGCATTCGATAATATGAAGACAAGACAAAGTCTTGATTTCTAGCTGTAAATGATTTCTGTAGTAGGATCTATAGTCTAGATTTCCTAATAATATAATACAACTTCTTTGAATTCCAAAAATACTCATTGCTCGAGAATAGCATCCCCAAAAAAGTAGACGATATTTTATCTGTGAGTTGTACAGGATAAAAAGAAAAGCATCCAGGCAAAAAACTTTCTTTGAAAAAACAAAAGACCTTTATGTCCCTTTTCAAATTAAATTATATTCATGGAATAAATCAAATCAGATTCAATCAAAACGCAAAATGAAATTTCTAATTCATAACTTCATTTCATATCTGTATAAAAATAATATTTTTAAACGCACAAAATATAACTAATTTGTAAAATTGATGGTTTGGTCCATGTATTGACTGTACAAGACAAAGGTTATCTGTTTTCATTTAGAGAAAACTATAATCTTTGTGTTATATATAAATGATACACTATAGATCATGCCATGAATGTTAAATAGATCAATATGTTACGGAATTGAAATGGGTGCTCTTCAATAATTGTTATTGTTCTTCGCTGTGTTACTGTTAGTGAAATAGAAGATTTCTATTTGGCCCTAATGAAATGCTATTAAGGGATAATGAAAATCCAGAGGCAGCTGTCTAATCCCCATTAGTTCAATATAGGAAATGAGAGCAGCTTTCTATGCCCAATAGGTTTGTCAACCCAGATCTATCTATATAATAGAAATTTAGAGAAAATACTGAGTTCACCAATATGAAAGAAATAAACTAAAAGGAACACCATATTTCAAGTTACAAGAGATGTGAAATTTGTACTCAACTGACTCTTTTTATTTACGTTAATAGCACAAAAAATATTGAAAAAACTTATTATGTTTATTTATCAAATTTGTTTCTTTATGTTAGATCCAATTTATTAAACTATCAGAAAAATTTCAATGACAGATATACATGGTATTACGATGAAATGAAATGTTTGTGACTGGTTGCGTTGATATAAATGAATAAAAAAACATTAACGAGGGTATAAAAAAATACCCTGCGTTTTTTGAAGATACCAAATGATATTTTTGCACGAATCTTTTGAAATTTTTACTTGAGGTTGGCTATTCAGTTTCAATTTTCGTTTGAAACTCAAAAGAGAGATCGTTACTTATATTTGTCCCTTAGCTTCATAACTCTTTGTGATAGAAACACGTCATTGCATGATGTAAGACGTTTGGCTATATATGAATCATTAAAAGCAATATTAGTATTTCGAATTGAACTTTGAGGTAAAGTTACAGATAAGGAAAGAGTAACATTATAAGAGAACACAATTATATCCTACTGGAAATTTTTCAAATCCACTGAGATTTTCCAAAAAATATCGAAATTGATGATACGGGGGTGGAGTGAAAAGTTTCCGGCCTGACCAAGAAAAACGATGTTTTAAAATTTAGTTATACCAGTTTTAAACATAGATTCGACAAGCTCCTCAAAATACTGATTTATTTTGAGGAGCTTCGTTAAGTTTCGAACTTCTTCGATGCTCTCAAATCTTTTACCGCCAAACCATTTTTTCAGGTTAGGAAACTGGTAATAGTCGCTCGGGGCAAAGTCTGGAGAGTAGGGAGGATGCGGCATCAATTCAAACTTCAATTCGTGGATTTTGAACATGGAACAATTGACGAATGCGCTGGTACGTTGAAACAAAATTTTTTTCTTCGCCAAATGAGATCGTTCAATTTGCACCTCGTCTTTCAATCATTGCCATAAGTCTGTGTAGTATTGACCAGTGATAGTCTCACCCTTTTCAAGATAATCAATGTGTATAATTCCTCTCGCATCCCAAAAAAAGTAGCCATAACCTTGTTTGTCGATAAAATTGTTTTTCCCATCTTTGGGGTTGGTTCCCCCTTTCGAACCCACTGTTTCGACTGTTCTTTATATCCTTTTTTTTTTTTTAGTGTGTAGTGATGAACCCAAGTCTCCTCAACAGTTATGAATCGACGCAAAAATTCGTTTGGATTACGCCTATACAGCGCCAAATTTTCGGTAGAAATGTTTTTTTGAATCAGTTTTTAGTTGAGCGTTAGAAAACGCGGCAGCCATCTTGCACACTGCTGTCCCATGCTCAAATAGTTGTTCAAAATATTTCACACACGTTCAGCTGACATTCTACAGGTCTCAGCTATCTCAATGCACTTTCAGTATGCGTCTTCCAATACTATTTAATGGATTTTCTCAATTATTTTTGAAGTTGTGATTTCAACGGGTTGTCCTTCGTGAAGCTCGTAAGAGGTGTCAGACGACCCATTTTGAATTCAGAAACCCACTGCTTAATAGTTGAATATGTGATGGCCAGGAGTCTCCTAGTGTTGAATCCATCTCTTCTTTTATTTGTTTTGGAGTAAAACCTTTCAAATAGAAGTATTTGATGACAGCACGTTTCCCCAATTTTTTCATTTTCACGAAAACAACGAAAGCGTCCCGCATAATGTGCTCTTGTTGGGGTTTCTTAAGATGTATACCCAAACTCAGTTCAGTATGAAAAAAACTTCATTTAATAACTATTTATAACTAAATACATTAAAGTGCACTAATAAAGTTTGTAGATGACAGTCATGTTGACTGCTTGGCGACTAGGGCCGAAGTCGACGAGATCTTATCTTGTTGTCTTCTCCTGAGGCTGCAACCCGAGCATGCGTAGTCGCCTTTTCTTCTTTTTCCTTGCTGTGACTAGTCTATCGGTTGATGGATCCGGTGGCAGGATGTGACTGGTCGCCGCACTTTCAAACGCAAACTAACGTAGCGATTGGGCTGAAACTTCAGATACAAGCTCATTAGGAATGATACTGTAAATCGCCGCTCAAAAGTAGACCTAGTAGTGTCATCTCTTGGCCAGGCGGAAAACTTTTCACCCCACCCTCGTATTTTCCAATGGAAAACCGAAAAGAAAACGTCTCCCTAAAACTCGCTGTAAACTGAATTTTTATCCTCAACTGCTCAATTGCATGCTGACCAAATTTCGCATGCTGTGAACAAGTACATCTACTTTTTTGTTTTGTCAATTTATTGTTATTCACATATATGATTATGTATGATAACTATTCGTTGCACTGATCAGTGCTTAATACAATATTATCCAATTCAAAGTATCTCACACAGAATACTCTATAGAATAAAACTACTTCTCACTTTCATGCTTACAGTCAACATGATCATCATTTTTTTCAGTAACTGTCGTATTTGGAGAGTAAATCAAGAACAAAGAATCATTGAAATTGATATTTAAATAAAGAACTTGAATCATGAAATATATAAAGATATTTTCGACATAACCTCATTTATCAATACCAGTTCCGAAGTTTAAAAAATCTGCACTAGTACTGATGTAGTATATGTGGACCTTTAGACTGGGATCAAGGAAGGATCGAAATGGACAGGCGGAAATCATGGATTGAATGGAAATTCAGTATGTGCGCATCCTACAAAACGTTATTTCAGTGAAATCATTCCATTATAAAGTAGGAGAGAGTAAATGAAGTGACCGTGAAGGACCCTGAAAGAAAATCGAAGGACTCGAATTACAGGCTGGTGTGAAAGTTTATATGTACACACTCATCCCATTCGAAACTTGCGTATTTTCCAGGATTGTAATAGACACAAGGGTGTAAGAAAATCGATGGAAAAAGATAGACGTACCTTTGATCTGCATCATCCACATATTAAATAATTTCATGTTTAAATATATATATATATATATATATATATATATATATATATATATATATATATATATACAAGAGTAAAAGTATCGGTATAACCCGCAATTGGAAGCAGCTGTTGACACGTGTTTCGAGATTGTTGACTCTCATCAGAATCATATAGCCAAGTTCAAGATGTACGAACATGTAAAAAAAACAAAAAGATGATTCCTGTGAAGAAAATCAACACATTTGAGGATTCTGTATTGGAACTACCTGGGTTTGAAGATTCGATCAATTAGTTTGCCTCTAGGAGACTATTCATCTTTTACCATGTAAATACCATACAGCGTTGTTTGATTCAATTATGGAAATCATCAGCGGCAAGTGTCCAAGCAATCCAGCTTCCCAACAAAATCCTTTGCCTCTTTGTCTTCGTTTGGCCTTTCTTCTGCAATGGAGTATGTGAGTGTTCACATCTCGATACTTAGTGCGTTATTAGCACTTTCTTCTCTTGTGTTGTTGAGAATCTTCTTCGTCTCTCGTTCTCTCCCATTGCTTCAGAGATGTTCTACCTCCTGATGTTCTGGGGGTGATTTCGGTCGTTCTCCGTAAGAGACTGTTGTTGTGTGTCTCCATTCGTTCGATCATCTTCTGTCTTCTTTCTTGTATTGTCACTGTCAGTGGTTTGTACTTTAGTTCTTGGTACAGGCTCTGGTTGGGCATGTATCTTGGTGCCCTTACTGCTGAGCGTACTATCCGGTTCAGAGTGCTTTGTAGTCTGTCGATTTTTGCGTCAATTTCCCAGATTTCGCCTCCGTAGATGAGTCCTGGGATGATGATTGTTTTAATTATCTTCATCTTGTTCTCAATTGACATCCTGCTCTCTTTGTTCAAAAGGGGATACAGGTGGGCATTCAGTTGTCTGGATTTCTTGATGTTTTCCGCGATTTGAGTTTTGAATTTCAAATCGTGGTCCAGATATACTTAGTCCTAGGTACTTTGTTTTCTTTTCACATTGGATGGAATGACCGTTGAAAATGATGTTCTCTGGTTTTTTCTCTCTCCTTTTGTGATCAAAGTAAACTCCTACTGTTTTGTTGGGGTTCACTTTAATTTTCCACTTTTCAAAGTACTTGTGTATTTTTAGCAGGTCTTCCTGTAGTCCCTTTTGAACGCCCTCTTTTCTTCTGCTTGATAGCTTCCCAACAAAAATTCACCAAGGCCCTATCTTCACAAAATATGAGAGGCATTTAGTGAACTATCCATGTGAGCTCCCTCTATCGAAGAAACAAACTAAACTCGAGCAGGTATACGAGGGCTCCGACAGTTTGGGGGCACGCTCTCCTCACTCGGTCGAATAACTCTCTCTGAACTATTCGTCATAATATTCATACAATCTACGAAGAACTTTCAAACGACAACCTTTTGACGCGATGCTTAGGCGGGTATACGCAAAATTCGAACGAATCTTTCAACTCTACCTTCTGGCGCATCAACCCAAAACACCTCAATTCTGTCAGAAAAATCGTTGAAATTGCTGAGTATATGGCAGCAGGAATGTTCAACGAAGGATATTCTGCTGGATATTCAGTTTTTAATATCATGCAGCTGCTCAATTTGAAAATTGGCCAAATTTGCAAGATGTTTGCGAATAACGTCTACGCATACCGGTTCGAGAAGGAAAATCGGCGTACAATCTTTTGATGCCAAAGGATGCTCGCACAGCCCATAGACTCGAGAAACTTCATGAGAATAAGTTTTTGGAGGAGGAACAGGGTTTATTCTATGGCGCCCGGATAACTAATTATCCGGGCTAATTATCCTTATTATAACCATAAGTAGCCGAAAAATATCAATTTTTTGACAGAAACTTTAAAGCCCATTAGCTTCAGTATTGTTCTGTCTTCCATTTGAGAAGAACATAGAACAAAAAAATACCAGACAAAAAATTCTCAACAATTTTTTGATAAGTTGAAATTATTATTTTTTCATAATTTTTTGTTTCAAACCTGAGAAAGCATTCGAATTTCATAGTTATAAATATCATTATATTTAATAGTGTTGGCGTTTACTTGTTGTAAATCCATTATAATTGAATATAAACTTAAATTCAAACACTTGAACTTATGATTTACACTTTATTGACAACATAGCATGACGCGTTTCGTCGTTACAAACGACTTCTTCAAATGCTTACAGAATAATTCATTAAAATTCATTATAATTCATTATTCTGTAAGCATCTGAAGAAGTCGTTTGTAACGACGAAACGCGTCATGCTATGTTGTCAATAAAGTGTAAATCATATGTTCAAGTGTTTGAGTTTAAGTTTATAGTCAAATATAATTATAATAAATTCAATGGACGATGAATCTACTCTGTGATTGTTCATATTTAAATGAGAGGTAATAATAAAAACTTGTCTAAAAATCACTGACTGAACAATTCTTTATTCGACTAGTTTCGCCTTTTACCTCATTATCAAGAATGTTCTTGATAATGCTGTAAAAGGCGAATCTAGTCGAATAAAGAATTGTTCAGTCAGTGATTTTTAGACAAGTTTTTATTATTACCTCTCATTTATAATTATAATAGTATTTAGTTGTTGAGTTTCAGATGAAAATTAAAAGTTCCATCTGCCCAGCCGATTGAAAACAGCAGTTGCACGAATATATTATAATATTATACATAAAAATCGGTCGCCTGTAAATATTTTTCTCTCAAAAAATTTTTTTCTCATGTTCAGACATATAATGAAATAATCTGAAAAGTTCGCTACATTCGCTTTATTTATTTCATTCTAAAAAACTTCCCCAAGACATCGATTATTGAACCATAGTGGTTGAAACAGTTTTAATCCACCTGAAATATTTTTGAAATTTTTAAAAATGTGTTTAATTTATTGATAAGGTGACATGGAATTTCAACATGTTTCTTCCTAATTATTCAACTTATAAAATATAAGATAATTCAAACACTTGATTTTGATCTACACTTTCATTGTTTGATAACGTGATCCGGTTACCGACTTCTTCAGGCGCCCACTGATGATGGGCGATTTAACAACAAATTTGAGTGTGCAACAGATGGTTTTGAAACCATAAAGTTAGTCTCAAAGGTCTTCCATACTGAACTATAGGTTCTTCACCTAAAATGGTTCCACCAAAGGGTTAAAGTATAGCCCTATCAGGTACAGCATAGAAGCTTGAACGAGAGACTGAAAAATGGAAAGGAAAATAAAAACTTTTGAATAGAATATTTCATGGGTTCCAAACTGGAGCCTGTATTTGGATACAAAATCAATGAGAAGAAGCGAAATATGGTGGTATTGTTAGTTTCTGGCAGGTAGATATAAAACAATGTCCATTATGTCAAGAACTACAGACGAGTCGAAACTTAGTAGCAAAACTCTATGTTTTTCTTGATTTTACCATATCTTGATATGATGAATAAATCTCTGCATTTATTATATTGTAATAAATTTCAAAATTTGCTAGACTAGATAATTTGGAAGATGTATACTTAATCTTTCACATTGCAATGTGGTAATGTAATTAACTTAATTGTACTGTTTACGTCTTGATAAATTATCAAAAACAAACAACGAATTCTATTAACTATTAGCGTTAGAATAAAACCTTTTTCTAATCGAACATCCGAAAATTCCGACCACAGCCTACTTTCCATTTCCCGCCATAATCGTAAAGTTGTATTGTATGGTTCCCTTTCTGTTAGAGTCCTACCAAGGTCTAGTTCATACCGTTTATTCACCCCAAACGTCGGAAGAACTGCCTCCCCGAGTAATCTGATCATTTTAACCTGTTAAACGCAGCTTCCTTTTCACTGATACGTCTTCGTATTATTTTCATCTCATGCTAGCGTGGGTGAAATGGATTTTCCAATGTGGAATGGCTCATTACGTACGTTTAAGGCTAAAAGAAAATGGAATCCCCACAACTAATTGAAGAATCACTTTTTTTGTAAAAACATTTCAGAATTAACGGAAATAGTTTGGATAGAATGACGAATAAGTAGAACTCCGACTCTCAAAAAACATAAGCTTTTCTCAATTTGTATTTAATTTTAATTTTTCATACACGTCAACTAGGGTTGCCAACCGTACTCTGAAATAGAGTATGACACTATATATCATGTAGACGTACTCTATAATCTATATTCTATAACACCAACAGAGTACGCTAAAATACTTTTTTTATACATTGAGTACTCTACTACTGCCAGGCATGTAATATTACGCAAACTCAATATCATATCTAAGGATTCTACTATTTACTGTTAATATTTTGGTATTCCCCAAATCTCCAAGCCACATTCAGACGTTTCTGAACGAAGCCACAAATGTCAATATCACAGATTGTTTTGAGAAGTGTTTTGAGGTCAATTTATTTCGGATTTTTCTTTGTGTGGAGACAAATATATTTTTTAAAAATGGTTCGATTTCAGTGGTACTTAATAACTGGCTTGCTTCACTAAATCTTCAAGAACCAATATTGAATTAAATAATTTAGAACAAATCTACTGCAAAAATTACAAAAAAATACATTTTCAAAAACATAAGCTATGATTTTTTCGTAAATCCGTACTCTTTATTTACCTCCTTCAGATATACTCTATTTCTTCTAATAAAAGTTGGCAACTCTAACCTCAACACCAATTCGAAATCAATACAACCTCAAGTTCCATGTTTTCAAATGAAGATTTATTAAAGGGTTGCCGTGCATTTCATCGAACTTACATTTGACACGCTCTATCTTACGTAAAAAAAAACAAAAAGAGGCTATTGAAAATTTCAATCGTTGTATCATCGCTTAGAAATGGAGATTGAAAGTGTGAACTATAATTCGATGTTTTCTAAATGATAGTTAAGGATAATTTGTAGACTCTACAGTCTACAAATTTATGTCACATATTTATCTACGACTTTTATATATACCTGCACATGTAATCTGGCTATATGAATAGGTGTGATAACTTCAGTACCCGTTATGTTTAAAGGAAAATCTCAAAAAAAATTAAACCAATAAAATAAATACTACCATGATTGAGATGTCAATAATTTCAACATTCAATAGAAATATTGTTAATATAACACACAGAATGATTGCTTAATTATACCTTCGTGATCTATTATTCTATTCAGTATGTATTGGCTATTTTCACAGGCCTTTCTCAAAAAGCATTACTCTCATTTTCCCCAATTTGTTTTTAGTTTTACATGTTTTAAAGGACAAGTCCTAATAACAAACCAGAAAAGACAAACTAGCTACGGAATATTAGAGATTATTAAAATGAATATTACATTTGATAAAAATAATTAGTCGAAGCATCGGTGGTTCAGTGGTAGAATGCTCGCCTGCCACGCGGGCGGCCCGGGTTCGATTCCCGGCCGATGCATCTTTTTTTATACTAGTAAAAATGTATTACAATTCTCACTATTACATACTAGGTATTCATCATATATAAAATATCAATTTCATTCATAAACTCAGTAACCGAACGGTATTGTGACCCTATGACGATTTCGGCTTCCATTCATAGAAATTGTGAATAATATAGGATTACAATTCTTATTATTACATACTAGGTATTCACCATATATAAAATATCAATTTCATTCGAAATTTCATTAATGAAATATCTACAAAGCCTGCTATCTTTGTATGGAAGTGCGCACTGATGTTGTCTCGAGAACTAAGTACTAACATCAACACTGAAGCAGAAAAAATCGAACATTGTATAGTGTACCATACACTACATGACACAGACTGTCCAAAATAACATAAGACAAACATCACAACGACTACACTACAGACTCAACGCACACTTGAATTCATTTTCTGTACTATAACATACGACTGAACGCTTTTTGGGTAGCAGCAATCAGGAAAATGACACTACGTTCTTCCCTTAATTCTTGAGCTTTCAGTAATCTCTCATTACCGTCATAAGGAGACCTTCCTGTTAAAAACTCCATAACACAAAAATTACTCATATGTATATATCTTCTTCTTGTTATACAATTCAATTGAATTATAAATTTTATCCAGAAAACATTCTTAGAGTGTCTATTATTTTCAGAGAAATTCAAACTTGTAACAAATTCGAAAATCATGGATCGTATGAATGATCAAGGTCAATAAAAGAACGCAAACATATCATTTGCGATATTTACTATAAAATTCTTCGACCAAAAGGTCGAAGAAAGCCTCAAAACAGAATAAGATGGGACAGGTCATGCATGGAAAGTAATCCCTGCACAATAGGAAATATGTTGCAGCTTTCCACGTAAAGCTCGAGTTATTTCCTCGTTTCCAGTTCAGGATATGAAACGAAGAAGTTATTTTGTCAGTTCTGGGAAAGAATAATCTTGATAAATGCGTAAAATGTTCCTGAGATTGTGCACTAAAGATGCGGTATTCATTTTCATTCGTTTTTATGATAACGGTATTGTGAAAACGTCTCCTGTGTGAACAATGATTCAACCAAGAAAGTAATGGATTTATTAAATAAAGGATTAACACATAAAAAGTATTTTTATTCAATTTGTGTAGATCCACTCTATGGCATAATTCAAAGAGAAAAAGTTGATCACTTATTTGAATATGTTCATCTAATTTTAATGTCACGTGAACAAATGTATTTCTAATAGCTTCTATGTTACTTTTTAGATATTAAATATTGATGAATATTCGGGAGGAATAAAATGACAAACCATTTTATTAAATACTGATTTTACTGTGAAATAATAGTAATAATATAATTCATTTAATATTAACAGCTATTTCAAACAGGTGTAATTCATGGAAGATAGTTTCAAAAATGTTTAAATACAAATGCCGTCAATGATCTTCTGAAACTTTTATAACATTCATGTCCGGGAGTAAGTTGTTATACAATCTAAAGTGTTACTGATAATAGGAATACTCATAAGAGGACTATTATAAGTGTTCTAATAGAAGTCTCAACAATGCGGCATATCATAATCATGACAACTTCTGTCTCAGGTAACTGCGTGTCATATTATGCTTCATCATGTACCTAAGTGTAATCCATGGTTTTAAAAACGATAATTTGATTTATACGCATTATATTTAGTTCGTTTAAAATTTTCTTAGAGGTTATCTTATTGCAATTAACGTTGAAATCTCAATTAATGTTGTTACAAATAGTCAAATTGGATGCTTTTTATTAGTATTTACTTCACTCATTGCCGAAATCACGACAATGTTTACACAATATCATTCTATCAACGACACGCTTTTTCTCTTTTTGAAATATTGTTCTGAAAGTATAAGAATGTATGTATTTGTGAAATAACTCTCATCCACTCGGAATTAAAAGATCTTCAGTCCGACGATATATCGAAATAGATAAGTGCAATTTTCAGATTTACCTGTTGAATGTTTACGAATGCATCGTGAACGTGAGGTCATATTTAATAAAAATCTCTTTACAGATTGTATCAAATTCATTCTTGGGTTTATATAAATACCTGAAAATGTAGAAATTCATTTAAAATATGATTTTGAAATTGTTTGATTTTTAAGGGTGATTATAGTAGATTTTTTGCTAATAGAAATCACCACAAGAACCTTAATGTGTTTAGCACAATACTACTGAGTAAAAGAGTGTGAAAGACACTTTTACACTCAGATATTCGGCATTACCGTGGCCGACGCAAATGATTGGCAGGTAAGAGTATGGTAAGCGTACATAAACTGTCTTTTCTACATATTTCTTTACAGTTTTACTATGTAAAATACTATGTCTTTTACATAGTTACTGTTTTTCCCTTAATATCCAGACTGGTTCCTACTCCTCATACTTTAATAAACCAAAGCAAATAAATCAATAGTTCTCTTTGTCGTATTCTGCTATTCTTAGTTTTGATTCTGAACAAACTTCGTTTAATATTAAAATTTATGTTGCAAAGTAGCTCTAAAAACTTTTGGATTTCTCCAGTTAAAAGCCCTGAAAGTTAGATATTAATTTTATTAGTTTCCAAAAGAGCACAGAGTGTCTGTGATCTTGCCCGAATTTCCATAAGATTGGAATAGACATCTCAACTTTTATGGCATTCTGACATAGTGTCTAAGAGAATTCAACAAAAACAGGGTCAGGGTCTGATCTTAAGTGCACCTCTTCTACTTGAAAACCTTCATTATACGTAACACGACATTTAGCAAGTTGCGATTCTATTGATAGCACATCATATAAAAGACTACATTTGAACAAGATCATGCCAAGTAATCATTTTGTCTGACACAGTTTCTTAGTGTCCACCCATTTAAATTTTATCATTGTACTTACCATAGCTCACAAAAACGAGTAATCTGTCTGATATTGAACATGATTGCTTATATGCTATTCTGCAACATTTTTCATTCAATTGAAATTGAAATATATCTCAATACATTTTCTAGATAATCAAACCCGAAATATCAACTAGCGCATAAGTTACTTTTTGTGTAAGTTTTCGAATAGCCAAATTTAAATCATACATTGGACAAGATTCATTATGTGTGAAGCAAAAATTATTTAAAAAATGAACAACATATAACTATTTTCAATTTTCTTGTCAGTAACTACACACTGTGCTATATCCTTATTTACAAACTTCCCTGCATTTAATAACATTTATTAAAATTTGGTAAGAAGCACAAATGATCAGTACATAATCATCTCTTTGTAGTAAGCGTTATACCAAATGAAGAAATGTTGAAGGAAGTCACAATTTTGTAGTTTGGCACATTAGTTCAATTGATTTCACACATTTTGATACAATTTGTAGCAAAATGTGTATAATTCTGCTAAAGTAGGAGTCTTTTTCAATAATTCTTGTCTAAAATTGAGAGGGATTGAAACTTCTTTTGAGTTGGTATACTCGGTCAAGTGAAACAAAAACTGTTATCCAAAAGTTTCATCGCCAACTCCCAGAGATCATCAATGAAATTGAAAAGCCCAGAACATTAGTTGTACAATAATTTTTAACGAGATTGAATTAATATTGAAGGAAATTACCATAGAGCGTTTCATGATGTCTTTGGTAATTATAAACGTAAAATCTGAGCATTTCGAGTTCTTATCATTTATAAACCTGAAAACACCTTTTGATTTTGCTAAACTAAAACTATAGTTTGGACGCGGAATGTATTTATCCCAATAGATATTTATATTTACTTATTACAAACTCCTCTATAAGTGAATCAGTTAGCTCTTCTCAAATCATCAGAAGAATAAAACACAAGTAGAAGTAAAAGACTCTAATATATATATTAAAACTTAATAGATGATAATTATTCCATAACTAAATCACATTTTATTCATACAGATTCTAAGGAAACTGCAAATAGTATTCGAACATTATAAAGCCCAACAACAGTAACGACTTACGGATGAAGAGATTTAAAGCTCAATTTTATTTCGTCCTAATCCTACCTGTGATCCAGATTTTTTGAAAAAATATATTTTCAAAGCTTTTTAAAACCTAACAAGAGAAAATAAATGGAACTCTGTGTAACGCGACGAAAAAGGGTACATTATCCCCCATTAATCAACCTTTCCAACCGCACTTTTAGCGCTATCTTTTCCTCTCGGGTATCTGCCAATTCCTGACTTAATTCCTGGCACAGTCTCAACAACACCGTGTTCTCCTCTTGCATTTTTTGGAACACATCCCACTTCAATCTTTCCTCGTTCGACACGGGACTCTCACGCTCTTTTGCTGGCTTCCTGTACACCTCGAAGGCGCCGTGACGCCTCGGACACGAAGCGTCGTCTGCCGAGAACTGTGAAAATAACTTTTTCCGCTCTGCCTCGTACGCGCTACCCGGGAAAATACCCTCCGGGACGTTTTCGTACTTCTCAAACTGATCAAAGTTCGCGAACGTTGCCTCGACGTCAGCAGCATCACAAGGCGCCGACGAAGACGACGTTGTCTGATCTCCACCTTCCGACCGCTGGATAGTCAGTTTCTTCGACGAATTAATACTGGGACTCACGCGGGGCGGCACCATCGGCACCTTATTCAGACGGTTCAGATCCAACGAAGAACTGCGTCCGTGTGTTTTGAAAGACCTGGGCGGCGGAGGAGGGGGTTTGTCTTTTTTAGGAGGCGGAAAAGCCGGCAAACTAACTGGGCCCTCTTCAACGCTGCTCTGGTTCGTAGGAGGCGGCGGAATCGCACCTCTCACCACTATCTTCTTAGGTTGCGGTCGTTGGATGGCACTGTTCTGCGTTTGAGAATTTGAAGAGGAATTCTGGGAGGATGTTGCGTTATTGCCCTCAGAGAAGGTTTTGGGGCTACATGATCTGTCTGTCGCGTCGTCTTCGTTGGTGGTTTGAGGATTTTCCGGCGTCAGTCTGAGGGGTTTGGGGTGGAGTATTTTCGGGTCCTTGTCAAGAGATACCTTTTGGAAGTCGAAGTTGACAGGTTTAGGGCCTGGGGAAGATATTGAATTGGTAGGGCTCTCAATGAACTTAGTCCATTCTTTGGCGGTTTCTCGATTATGGCCGGGAGGAGCTGGAGATCCCATCGTTTCCGTTTCGGGGCTGGACGACCTCGGAGGTTCCGCTACATTATTAGCCGGAATCAGACCTAGAAAAAATTTTTAAAAACCATATTGATACTGATATATTCAAACAATTTCATTAATAAATACTACTCGTTACATCTGAACAGTAACAACATTTCTAGGACATAATGGCATAATGACACAATGGATCCGATAACTTGGAAAAGGCTCCCACACTGCTTAATCCCTTAGATATTAAGGATAAGTGAAGGTATCCTGTTTACCATTAAGACTTTATTTATTGAAAAAACCTAACTTAAGTATTTGCTTTCACTTAATAACAAAGACACGACGCTGTAGAGAAAATAATAAATCAAGAAGTTACAGAAAGATCAGGTGCTATCTTTCAACCACATTCTGGAGACAATTCTAGAGAACTTTAAATAATATAATAAAACCTCACAAGATTAACTGATTAAGTTCAACCTGATTAACTAGAAATGCCAGCAACATGAACGAAAGATATGAGGAAACAACAAGTTCCAAGTACAGGGACAATGGCAAATAAATATAGTCAAATCTGTTGTAATCATTTTAGTATACACTTGAAAAATGGATCTACGATCTTCGAAAACGATAGGTCAGAGAACCTATCAGCATACATGACTGAGTTAAGATATGATTAATATCTATACAATGAGCTACAGAAATTGAGACTATTCTTTACAACTCAATGATTCAAATGAAAAATATCCTTAGCACCTCTAAAATCATCAAATATCGATCTAACTTGAATTAGGTATTTCAACTTGTTCACTTTCCCCATGTACTTATAAGGCTTAGAGCAAAATGTTAAGGTCAACCGAGTTCCTTTCCTTTGAAATGCTAGTAGAATGCTTTGAATATATAGTGCACACCTCTTATTAGTTACTTTGAATATGATTAGTTCTCTCTCTAAATTTCATTGCTAAACTTGTATATATACATATAAGTATTCAACAATAACAAATTTGAAATTTAAATGAAAATATATACCTGGAGGCAGAGTATCTGGTATCTCAATATGATTCCTCTTTAACACCACCAAGTGCATGGCCGTCATAAATTCTTGAAGGCTCAATGCTCCATCCTTGGTAACATCGGCTAGCTGCCATATTTTTCTAAGAGTTTGAACGGGAAGCCGAGACTTTTCAAAAAATGTCCGAGCGACGGGCCCAGGTAATAGTGCCTTCAGGTCCGGCTGTAGAGATCTGAACTGTTTTATGTAGTAGGAACACTGTTCGGGTGTTATGGTCCATATATCCTCTAACACTTCAGTCTCATCCTCGCTGCTGTGCTTGTCTGACAATTCTTCTTCTGTACCTAAAAAATTATATAATGTATAATCTACTATTGAAAAAACATTTTTAAAATCCAATTAAAATTTTAGAATGATGTTTTGAAGCAAAAGCTGGTGTGATTTGAGAATTATAACACAATTCCTAATAGTAACAGTTGATGATACTACGAAGTCGCCTAATTTCCACAAACTTCATTTTAAACAACAAACATTTTTTGACCTACTAACCCAATGTCAGTGATCAATTTTTGTGGAGTTAAGCAAAATGTTTTGAAATGGTTTAACAGAGAATCTCACTGGTACATCTGGTTGGTTCCCAATGGCTCATTTGTGAAGCTTTACTAGACAAAACACTTTTGGTGGCTTCCACTGCTTTCCAAGTAATACCTTCTTCCCATTTGTTGATCACTCGAAAATCTTCAATTGGACCAATAGTTACAAGATAATTAAATTCTAATCTATCCTAAACCATCTTGTTAATTGGTGCCACTTTCATTAAGTTAGACTGAATATTACTAAATGCAACTGAATGATTATAATCAAAGATTATACCAATTTCCATATTATTTCGAAACAAACCTCAAGAATTATTATAAAGTACACATATAAAATGTTTCACAAAATTCAGAGTTCTCACATACATTTAGATATTGTTACTGGTAGAGCTTTAGGTTTCACATTTGTAGCCTATGTTGATTTTCTTATGAAAACAGGATATAACTTCGTTTTTATTTTGTTTGTAATCATAAATTTTTGCTTTTGTAACAAAACGAGTCTTGTAAATAGTATTAGGCTTTATGTTTTGCTGATTAAAGTTAGTTTCAATTAAATAGGAAATAATTAGAGGCTGATATTTTGAAGAATATGTTTTAAATAAGTCAATAAATAACGTCTATAAAAAACTCAACTCAAGTATTGAAATGAAACTGTTTTTGTTCTAGATAACTTTAATAACATAAAATCTCAAATTTCAAAGTAAATATGTTTCTTCACAGAATGTCTTATCACTTAACAAAGATAAGATGATTGTCCATATGACAATATAAATATTGCATGTGACATAAAAGAAAATAGAATGGAGATAAGGAATGACGAGTGATAGATTAACACTTATCTGTTGTATACACAAAGAACCAATTTTTGTTGAAAATGAAAATTTTGGAAATTTTTGTAAATTTGAATATTTGTGCGATGTTCAATCTAGAAGTGAAATAATGGACAGCACTATTGCTTTGGATCATAAATAGCTACCAGAACATTCGTAATCTTTATGGAGAATGCACTCTATGATTTTATTAATTTGCGACTGCATTTTCAATGTTTACATTCTCAAGTACATGAATAACAAAATTGGGATTATTTGAATAGCTCTTTTTTTTCAAATTTCCCCAAATGTTTGCTTTTCAAAACCCAATTTCTTCAATCATGTGCTCAAAAATGTAGTAAAACTAAAAAACTGCAGATGCAAATTGATAACCAAAGTGATAGAAATCAAAGTGTATATAATACTTTGAGTTAGCACAAAGTAACAAACAAATCCATCCAATATCACTAATGTTTAATTTAACAATTTTGGTTCTAGAAAAAATTCTTTTATTAAATGAAAATGAAATGGTTTTCTTATTGAGTTTCAGTTCATTATTGGTTTTATTATTGAGTTCAGTTTAATATGTAAAATATTACCTAATAATTGTCTCTGTTCTTCAGAAATTAGGCCATGCCAGCCTGTACCTGCCCAATTTCTGTCTTGAACACTATTAGTTGGTGTAGGACTATCCGAAGCTGTACTTGAAACTTCCGGTGATCCATTTCTATTCAGACTTAAGGTATCACTATCAAATTCTGAATCAGTACTCGTGGTATCTATCTGTTCTGTATATACATTCAAATCATTGCTCAGTTCTATTAGATCAGGAATAGGGCTCTCATTTCCCAATTTATTCCATGTAAACCTTGGTAGAGGTAATTCCAAATTTGCTGTTATTAGTTCGCTAGTCAGACTTAAATTTGACTGATGAACTGCCACTAATTTTAGTGCAGAGAAAAACTGTTTTTTACTTAAACTATTTGTTGAGTGGTTCCAACATAATTCAGATATCTGAAAAACAGAAAGTTAAAATGAGCTTATAACTGTTTTCTCATCTATAAAACATACTTATTCATAGAAATTTAAGAAATCCCTCCATTATAATCAAAGAACTTGTGATATGTGGAATGCATAATAAATTAATAATAAAGGTGCTATAAAATTTAAAATATGGTATATGCATTATGGTTAATTTACACATACAAGTAAAAATGACAACACACCAATAATTTTCACACCATTATTTTTCAATCATTTTTGTAGAACTTTTCAATTAATTTTGTACGGAATTGATCTGGAACGGTTAAATTCCAGAATTTTAAAAATTTTTCGCAGAAATAACACATATGTGTTTCAGATCTATAGATAATAGTATTTTCTTAAAGCACTGTGACATTTTATTTGAATTAATGTTTGAAAATAAAGGATTTAGGAATCATAAATACTGCAGTTCTTGTGTGTTTTCAATATATAAAATAACTTAAGCAAAGTATCGTCTTTAAAAGTGTTCAAATAACTTGGGAAAAAGGTTAGTAATAGCAGTGATTTACCTCGTCTATTATATGCTCAGGTACATTTCCAGACCGTATGAGTTCAATTGTTTTCGTTACAGACGCTTTTCCGGAATTTTCGTCGTCGCATAGTAAATAAATATCGGAAAAGTATCTCTGTAAAGTTTCTGACAAATTCAAGTCTTCCATTTTTTGATTTTGACGTTGACGACATTTCATTGACAGCTAACTGCCTACGATAATGCCAACAAAAATTTAAATGCTTAATTGATCTAACCACAGTTTTTTTACTTAGATATTTTGATTCCACATAATCATAATATTGTTAATAATAAGTTTAAAACAAAGGATACAAATGCTTATTCTAAAGAGATGAAAGTTAGTTTAGATTTAGTTCCAAATATAAATGAGCTTGAATATTTTTTGTTAAACATATAATATATTTTTCACTTTGTACTTTAATTTCGTCTCACATTAATAATTAATTATATCATTACTATATAATTCAAAATACTTCGAAACTTCCGGAAACATTAAATAATTCATTCAAAATATGTTTCGGGCTACTAACCCATTATCAAGATTTAACGCAACTGTATACTTGATAACAGGTTGCTATCCCGAAACATATCTTTAGTGAAATAAAATATTTAACAGCGTCCCACCAAATTTTTTGTGAGAATCAATTTACATTATGCCTATATCGCGATATAAAGAAAGTATATATGAACAGATCAAAAAATTGAGAAATATCTAGAAGTTCTTTTAAACTTTCAAAAGACGCGTTCATGCCAATAATATATTTTTTTCGTATTTCATTTAGTGAGCAATTGAAATTTCGGAATTCAACCAAGATATCAAACGATCCTCTATTTAGTGTAAACGATTTCATATCGGTTTTAATATAAATTATGTATTTAAATATATAATTTGACAATGTTGATTGTTTACTACAATTTGTTTCCTGTTTCTGTACTTGATATTTTATGTATTATTTCAGAATTATGAACGAAGGTGTTTAGTTCTATTCATAACTAACAATATCAAAATATTAATTGAAGTGAATTAACTCTTTGTTTTGGTGAAACTTGTTACCATCTGTTCCCATTCGAACTGGAAAATAAATATCCTAATAATTTGGGAAAATATAAAATAAATAATAATAATAATCTATTTGACAAATTCGTTGAGGCTTTCGCGGCCAGTCGTTGAACTAGTGTTGTCGTGGTTCGGGTCTAAGGGCCGTTGTCGGTTGGAATTTCTTCCTAACGTTTCGCTGGCACGAGTGGTGAGCTTCTTCAGAGGTCGTTCCATTTCTGATTCTGGAATAAGTAGACTCTACTTCCAGAATCTGAAATGGAACGACCTCTGAAGAAGCTCGCCACTCGTGTTAGCGAAACGTTAGGAAGAAATTCCAACCGACGACGGCCCTTAGACCTGAACCAGGACAACACTAGTTCAATAATCTATTTATTTAGCAATAAAATGCTATACAAGACTGTACATGTTCTATTAATCCCACAATCTAAGTTATAAACGAATATTTATAAATCCTATACATACTACAACCTATCTTACAATTATGATATTTAGATCTTACAAATTAATTTCCACCTTGCAATAACTAATGATATTCTTCCTGCCTAAATAAATTAATAAATTTCTATAAATTTTCATTTTTAGTAATCACACTCATTATAGTAGTCCCTTAATTTTTTTCCTAACTGCGTAAATCTTTTGAATAGTTTTGAAAAGTCTTGATAGAGATAGGTAATTTATTATATTTCACCACGCTCTTTACAAAAAATGAGTTATGTGCTGCGTTACTTGCAGATTGTTGTAGCATAAATCCCATCTTGTTTCTGTGTTGTAATTGTGTACTTTCTGAAACGGTACTAAAATTTCATCAAAATAATCTGGCATAATTCCTGTTTCTATTTTATAGATGAATATTAAAACTTGCATCTCCAAAAATTTTTCTATATTTAAGACTTGCAACATATTGTCGATACCTGCATACCTATTACACGCTTTAACATTACTCTCATAACTTCTCATAGTAACTGTAGTCGTTTAATTCCATCATTATTACTCAGGTAAAGAATTGTACTGGCAAAGAGATAATGAGGTAATATAATAATATTATATACTGTTTTTCGAGTCCAACATGTCAAGTACTTACTACATCTATAGAGCACTCCTAATTTTTGTGGTATTTTCCTGCAAACATATTCTCGGTGATATTCAAATTTTAGTTTACTGTCTACCATAATGCCTAAATATATTATTGTTTCAACTTTTTCTATTTTGTCATTGTTAATTTTCAGATTTATCCTGTTTAAGTCTCCTTTTTTTCTCTGTAATATTTCTTTTACCTAATATCATCATTGCTTTGGTTTTCTGCACATTCAGTTTAAGCTTGTTACTATTCAGTCAGATAACTAATCTGTCAATATCCTCTTGTAGTTTATCTATGATATTATTCTCACTGCTTGTTCTATAAATTATAATGTCATCTACAAACAAGTGTATTTTACAATGTTTAACCATGAGTTTTCAGTTGGCAACACTTGCTTAAAAGACCAGAATTAAATATAAGACTTTTTAAGTTCACTCTATAGGTGTCTTGAATCTCGATATCTATAAGTCTTGTATAAAAATTCAGTAAACTTTTTGTTTCAAGAAGTGATGAAAATAAAAACACACTTCAGGGAGGCTATATGTACTGAAATTTTTCTGAGACTGAAATCATTTGGATTTAGTGGATATTATGTGTGCAGAAAATAGTGTTGTGTCACCTAATTTTGAGCGTTTTGTATAAGGTATGTGAAAATATTCAGTGAGGAACGGAATATAATATATTACTTTTGAATGTACTAAATAATATGTAAATTTCGGTGACTAAAACTGATCGATCGATAATATTGAGTACGATAGAGTTCATTCAAAAACTAATTCAATATTGATTAATTTAGTCTGTTTTCGATGATTCATATATTTCATTCAATCTTAATGGATTATTAGTAATCGCGTACGTTTTCAAACAATAAAATTATTTTGACGTGGTTCATCAATTTTTAATTTGTATATACTCTATATAATAATATAGATTTTGAGACCGGAATCGTCTTATTTTCATTGCAAGTAGCAAGTAACAAAATTTGTTTTTAATTCTCAAAGAGTTATCAAAATTTTTTTGAATATTCACTTCAAATTTTCCATTCAAAAATATTGAATGGACGACTTCACGACTGCAATTAAAATTCGATTATTTTTTTGTATAATTTTTTATTAATGCTCATTTTTTGAAAATTTTGTAAGCTGCTTTAAATATATTTGATTAGAAAATAAAATATAGCCTTATTTACGTGACTTTGTGAAAGAATTATTTTATTATTATAATTCTATTAAAACCTCATAATATCATAGAGATGACTTTTCAAATATCTTTGCTGCTTGTTTGTATTTTCAGCAGATTTTTGAATGATTTCGGCAAAGAGAAAGCTTCATTTTCAAGTCGAGACTACAACCTACTAAAGAGAATTTAAATTTCAGAATATTTACAAACATTCAACAATGTTCACTTTTTTCGTGTTAAATTAACACTTTAGTCTAAATATGTTATATATGTAGTCTATGCAGAATGGATATAAAATGACATCTATATGATATTGAAAATAACACATTCGTAGAAGGCCCTTGTTCCTGGAGCTAAATCTTTACTGAAACACTTGAAATGAGTGTCAAATATATTGATGACAGATTACTAAAAATATACGAGAGCGTGTCTCGACATTTTTGAAATCCAAAACTTTAAGTCTTTCCAAATGTGGAACTAACAGAATATAAGTACATACTTATATCAGAGAAATTTATTGTAGTTATTTTACTAAAATTTTTGTTAACTGTTTTATATTTTGTCACTCCTTAATCGATCTTCTGAAAGTGGAAAATGTCATATAGTGAGAAGGCGCTCACTGTATTAGTTGTTTCAATATTTGCAGCGTTGTAATAAATGTGGTGGTTAGTAGGACATACGTGCTAGCTTTCAGCAAAATTATGGTTTATTGGTGTGTTTTATGAGAAACGACCTGAGAATAAAGATTCTTGGTGGCCTGTATTTATTTACACCATATTTATTTATTTACACCATATTCATTTTGCAATTTTTATTACAGCGTGGATGATGTCTATTTTACAATAAAACTGTTCAAAAATATATTCTGGACTTTTTTTATTGTATTCAATAAATTTTATAATTATATCTGATGCAACTTATAATACTAAGAAATATATAGACGTAATTTTATATCATCCCAAAATTTCAACTGTGCAGACGTTAGTTGTTGCCTGAAAATGTAAAATTTTCAGTCAACTAAAATAATTCAGTTTTGAAATACATATTTGCACCAGTTTATCGCTGTACATATTACTATATTACAATAGTACTGTATTAAATCAATGATTTTCAAATACGCTAATGTTTTTAAGGTGTACGATCCAATCAAAACTCGCTATTTAAATATTTTTTGACTGAAAGTAGTAGACATACTGGGTTATATTCAGACATTCAGAGCTATATATTTACTGCTCTGTAATATGAGCATAATTATAATTGTGAATTAAATTAG
Organism: Henosepilachna vigintioctopunctata; assembly: GCA_030704895.1. Classification (NCBI taxonomy): domain Eukaryota; kingdom Metazoa; phylum Arthropoda; class Insecta; order Coleoptera; family Coccinellidae; genus Henosepilachna; species Henosepilachna vigintioctopunctata. The sequence goes on along the minus strand of JARQZJ010000095.1, from coordinate 2,671,750 downwards.
CTTTTACGAAAATACTGTGAGTGTTCATGTTTTGTTTCGGTTTTCAAAGCCAAAAAATGTGCAGGTTTGTCAAGTTTCCCGGAGTATCAACTAATCGAGAGTTGAGTTTTCGGGGTTCTAATTTTGATCATATAACTCTAAAATGTACAGAAAAAATCTCTTAAACTCACTATCCTATATCTAAAATTCAGAAAATTTTCTGAGTCAAGACCAACAGTTGGGCTCCCTCAATATTGAGGATCTTTTTTTATTGAGATGCACTACGATTTACTTAGAATTATCAGCCCGGGTAGCTCAGTCGGTAGAGCATTGGACTTTTAATCCAAGGGTCCAGGGTTCAAGTCCCTGCTCGGGCGTAATTTTTTTACTTGTTTCTTCGATATAGATTTTAAATTTTTATAGATGAATTATTATTCCGCCCATTTCATTTTTGTTTCCACATTGTCCTCAATAATTCGATTTAATTTCTTTTAAATATTCAAGTCCCCTGCTCGGGCGTAAGTCATAAATTTTAAATTTTTATAGATGAATTATTATTCATTTCATTTAATAATTTTTAATTTCAAATCATCAAAAACATATTTAATTTTTGTATCATATGCGTCATTTTCAAACGTTTTGGGATGAGTTTTATATTGAGATATCATTTCAATCTTATAATTATTATCTCATAATGACTTTAGGGGAATGTTTTATGTCTTTCGGAAATATGTTATTATATTCACGTAGTAATGGTTTCTTCTCTGAATTTGAGCGCAGCGAAAACATTTTCTAACACCTTCGGTAGCTCAGTTGGTAGAGCGGTGGACTGTAGTTGGCTAATATAATAGTAATCCATAGGTCGCTGGTTCAAATCCGGCCCGAAGGAATTCTTTTTTATTATACAACGTATTGATAATGTAAAAATATTTTCAATAAAACGCAATTTGATCAAATTTCTTATTATATTAAAACTATTACCTTTAATTATTAATAATAATATTTCTTAAGTGTATTATTTGAAATGCAAGCAAAATAATATAAGCACATGCATTAAACAGTTAAAGCAAAATATAATATCAATAATGATAGGTTTTTTACTTATGCGAATATTTATATGCATGTAATTTACATTTATTAAAATTCAATTTGTTGCACGTTTTGTATAGTTTTAACTATTTTTCTGTTATAATTTTTCCGAACTTATATTTCTTTACAACCTTTTTATTTAATTTCCTAGCTTTCCAAAATTAATTCAAATTTTCAAAATATTAGCCCAAATATTTATGTACTTAATGATCTGTGCTCTATTGTTTATTAGTACGTACTACTCTGACTCGACACTTCATTGATGCAGAACACTTTTTAGTGTAATAGGTACTGACGAAATATTCTTGTATTTCTTCTAGCGCTGGTTAGATGTCACCCTAGATATGTGTTTACTATCTAATGCGTTACTGAATGCGGTTTGGGGTGTTCCGTAGTTAGCAAAATCATACTTACCTGGCGTAGAGGTTACCGTGATCAACAAGGCGGTTCCTCCGGAGCGAGGCCCTTTCATTGCACTACGATTGGGCTGACCTCTGTGATTATCCCTAATGCGGATAACTCGGGCGCGTAATTTTTGGTAGTCGGGACTGCGTACGCGCTGTCCCGGTTTATATAACGAATTATACAATTTTTTAACATACGTGCGTTTTTCTCTCTCAAACTAGGGATAGTCGTTATCTCGTTATCGTTATTAAAATAACGGATGTTACGATCGGAAACCCAACATCGGTATTTAACAAGTACCGAACAATGATTTTTTAGATTTATCATTGACAATGAAATAAAATATAGTGAAAAGATTCCAAATTTATCCAGAAACACAACAAATTATTACAAATTCCAATATTTTCTGTGTCTTTGTTGATAAAGAGTAGAGCCAGCTTTTGATAACTTTCGGATAGCATGAAATATCAACGCTTTTTTTTTAATTTCGGGTAAGTGGAACCGATGACATTATTCCAAACTTGGACAGGATTTTGTTTGAGATCAGATTTTTCAAAAACTAGCTCATCTCGGAAGGCATCGATTTCGTTAACATCGATGTTACGATATTTTTTCTATAGCAACATCGATGTGAAAACATCGATGTTTAATTTTTCCTTAAAGGATAGACAAACAAATTTAGAATTAAATCTAATATTATGTTATATAAACACATATATTCTTTATACAAACGCCATAAGTGCATGATAAAGTTATACTACATTTAGATGAAAATATTGCAGATTTGCACCCATAATGGTGAATATCCGCGTTTGATATTGACGTCACTAACAGACTCGGAAAATGAGCAAGAAATTATCCAAATCAGACGAATGTAAATGGATTTAATAATTAGAGAATTAATGAAAATAAGATAACAAAAGGAAATATAACAATTGGAAGATTACCGAAATAGTAACAACTATAAATATAGTATACTAGCGACCCGCCCCGGCTTGGCACGCCGCAAACGCTACGCCCCGCAATTTTTAAATCTGTAATATCTTCGAAAATATTCACTTAAATCATACGGTGTAAAGGGCCATATATAGCTATATTAAATGAACAATGTATTCAAGGTATTTAATTGGTTAAGGATTAATGCTGTGTGGGTTAAAATCGCTTCGAAAATTAGCCATTATTTGTCGCAAAAAGTAAATGACAAAAAAGAGTTATTGTGGGTTATCCATAAGAGATAGACATATACCATCACGGACTTTTCTGTAGACCTTTTCAATGTGTACAATACTTAGTACATTATTTTGATAAAACTCGTAGGGTTCAGCCTGCAATGTAAGCGGAAAAAATGTAATTATACGACATCACATTAGAAACCTCAAAAATAACAGTACTTCTCCACTATTTAGTGGATGTTATTATACATATAAACCTTCCTCTTGAATCACTCTATCTATTAAAAAAAACCGCATCAAAATCCGTTGCGTAGTTTCAAAGATTAAAGCGTACAAAGGGACAGAAAAAGCGACTTTGCTTTATACTATGTAGTGATTTAAAAAGCCGGATACGCCGTAACGATTATATAGAGTAAATGTAACTTTCCATTTCATTACCCAATGGCAATACAAAGTGTTTATTATTTTTTATTGATGTACATATTGACAAATTACTTTGTTACTAGACGCGTAAAAGTAAAAAAATTCATGTAAAAACGTTCAACAAGGAACACATGTAAAAATGTATTACTTGATGAAAATTAAATTGATGAATAGGCTGCTCTAAGGAACTTCATAGACAATATATAATTAAATTTTAGAAGTGACTTAATTATATAACCTTTACAGCATTCAATCTGGGATCCAGTACACGCTTATAAATTTCTTGAAAATGACATGTTACTCTTTCAAAGTGTTTTTTGATATATAGCAACATATCAGTTGGCGGTTAGAAAAATGTTTCTTTTTTAGGCTATTTGTAGTTCAGTCGCTTTGTTTGTCTATATTTTTAAAAACACTCTTGTTCCATTACACACACACACACATATATGTGTGTGTGTGTGTGTGTGTGTGCAGGGCCGGATTTAAATTTGTGCCGCCCTGGGGCAATGAAGAAAATACCGCCCTATGACTTAAATTTTATTTTAATAGTTTTGATATCTTATTTTTTAAGAATTAGAATAACTAATTGATTGCAAGAAATTTATTATGTATTATATATTATTTATCATACATTATGTTTTATTTTTATTTATTCTTTATTTACTCATATATTATATATTATTTATTTTTTTAAAATTGATTTATTGCTTGTTTAAGATAGTTTATTACGAATGTTTTTAGCAATAACAGGCTTCTTTAATATGAAAAACTTTATTTTTGTTGACGTTTCGTTGTATATCACAACTTTGTCAAAACTAATTAATTAGTGGAGGAAAGTGGTGAAAGGTGGCAGCATGTGTAGTCGACAGTTGATTTGATTCAAAAATCTAAAATTGTTCTTTTAAATTAAAATTAATTAGTGTTATTGGATAATTCTCCAATTTTAGAAAAATTCATTAATCAATAAGAGTTACTGTTATCAAAAAGACATACATAATTTGAAAACAATTTTTGATTCTTCAAAAAAACTAGATAAATTTATCAATTCCAAAAAATAAAATTATCAACTTTAATTTCTTCAAACCTTTATGGAAATAAATTAATTGGACTATTTGAATAGTTTTTAATTGAATTTCCTATATTACCTATAATATACAAAATTTTAATGTGATACATAATACTTAAATTATATTTCTTGTAAGATAAAATGTTTATTTAAAAGAATAAGTTAATTATATATTGTATAAAAAAATTTTTCTCATTTTCCAAATTTTTGCCGCTCTAGAAAATTTGCCGCCCTGGGCACTAGCCCCGACTGCCCCTAGTATAAATCCACCATTGTGTGTGTGTATATATAATATATGTAAAGGGTACCTATTATTCTGATGAAAACAGACGTCACTCGGTGAGTTTTTATTGGCACAATGGATAGATGGCGCTAAGGTCCATTATAGTAGTAATGATTCAAAGAAAAAACGTTTATCGTTATAAAACAAGATTTTGGAGAATTATAATACATATGAAATTGTTTTGCAGTGTGTCTAGTTCAAAAGATATTGCAATTTAACACCTGAAGATTAGTTGAACGATTCTTTTTTTTATAATAAGTCACACACAGAGTTCCTCTTTTTTTGGTCAACGTGGTTGAAATAGTAAAAATTAGTATCGCTTCTCGGCCCTATGGCTAAGATCAAAGTGTAGTATCTGTTCTTATCAGCTTAATATCTGATACGCCCCGCATGCGGGGCCAGTATATTAAACTGATTTTTGGAATTTGACGGCGGTTAGGGGCTTGCTCCACCGTTGTCGCGGGTTGGCCTGGTATTGCATTACCTCCAGGATCGGCCCATTTATTGAAATTAATATAATTTGTCTATTAAGCGGTTGTAGGTTGTAGTAATAATGAAGATAGTTCTCGTTATTGTAATATAGTCCCCCAATCCCAATGAAAAAACTATTGTTTCGAACAGTCATTAATCACTTCTGTGTCATAGATAAGGACCTGGAGGGAGTTGAGTATGAAAAACGTGAGGACCGCATTCCGTGAGCTTTTTTAGGCTCAGAAAAGCGTACCGATTACGAATCTGGATGATGCCGAAAACATTTCTGGTCCAATTTTTTTTATCGCCCCCACCTCTAAGATATCGAGTCCATTGACCGAACGAATGCTTTGAGCTATTTTGATGATTTTTTTAGCGATAATATACAATTTTTTCTGATGATATTAGATATACAGTATGTCGAGGTGAATTGGACCCGGGGGGCAAAATGGGCTCCCCCCAAAAAATTATTTTGGTTGCTAGAAGATCAATTTGAAATGATGAAACAAAATGGAATATGTAATCTTTCTTCACATTAATTTTTTCAAGAAGTTCGTTAACTCCCCTCATCCCCCTCCATAGCTCGGAAGCTAATACAAAAAAGTTAGGAATGAAAACTAATTACTCATAAAAAAAGTATTTATAATTGAACCAATTTTAATATGCCATTGTTACTACATTTCTGTACAGATATTATTGACATTAAATGTGCAATTTTCAAAATAAAATAAAATTAAGTTGTAATTTTCTGCAAGAACAGACTTTTTCCGGCATGTGATGAATATTTACAATACTGAATCGAAAATTCTGGTGAGAACAACCTTGTCAAACGACGTGGGTATAATTTGTCATCTTTTTTTCATAGCCTTATACGGTATATCCAATAAAAAACACTTGAATTGGTTACACCAAAATTATATTAAATTACTTGCCTAACAATTACTTAGAGATATTACCCCATTTTCAAAAGCTAAACTATTTTCAGTTCTCTGAACAGCTTTCAGTTGGGGTAACACCTTGAAACAATTGTCTAGCAATTAATTCAATATAATCTTAGTGAAACCACTTCAAGTGTTTTTTTTATCATTAGGTATATGTACAAAATATTCAGTGTTTCACCAAGAGATCAGCAAATTTTTCTAAATAAATTCAAGCCGAAGCCGATGATTCGAAAAATTTATTTAGAATGCCTAAGCAAAATTGTCAAATGTATTGAAATTTTTCAATTGCATTCAATTAACAAGCCTCATACCATCAACGATATACATTTTTGAATAATGCCAAACTAATAAATACATCTAGCCGAGTTTTTGTAGCATATTTCTGATTATTTTCATTTTCTACAGTTAGTTCCAATTTTGGAGATTTCATGTGAAATCCTCCTTAATTAATTAGACGATATAAATGCTTGTTGAAAAAGATTTGTATCCGTTACATCTTGAAATTGTATGTACTATTTTCATGTACGTTTTTTGTTCTGATACAACTTTGATATACTGGTGCCTTCATTCGAAGAATTACTCACAAAGGTGTCAAATTCTTTTTTCATATGGATCGGAAAACTTTCAACATTTCAGCACAAATCGCTCATTTTCGAAAGTACTCGACAAGACATCTCCATTCTGTACTCAACTCAGGAAACATTGCGAAGGAGATCTATAAACTTGATTGAAAACAGCATGTTGCTTTTTCAAAGTGTTGTTTGATGATTTAGGTACAAACATATCAGTTGGTGGTTTTTTAGATTATGGATAGTTGAATCGCTTTGTTTCTCCATATTTGTAGATACACTCTTGTTTCATATATATATATATATACAAAGTAAATATTATTGTGATGAAATATCGTCAATTCACACGACTTCCTGAGTTTTTATTGGCATAATTGATAGATGGCGCTCAACTCAAATTAGTAGAAACGATTGAAAAAAATTTTATCGTTATAAAACAAGCTTTTAAAGAATTATAGTACATATGAAATTGTTTTGCAGTGTGTCTAGTTCAAAAGTTGAAGCAATTCATCAATTGAACATCAGTTTAACGATTCTTTTTATGATAATAAGTCACTCACAGAGTTCCTCTTTTTTTGGTCAACCTGGTTGAAATAGGAAAAATTGTATCGCTTCTCGGCCCTATGGCTAAGATCAAAGTGTAGTATCTGTTCTTATCAGCTTAATATCTGATACGCCCCGCATGCGGGGCCAGTATATTAAACTGATTTTTGGAATTTGACGGCGGTTAGGGGCTTGCTCCACCGTTGTCGCGGGTTGGCCTGGTATTGCATTACCTCCAGGATCGGCCCATTTATTGAAAGTAACATAAATTATCTATTTAGCTATTAGTGGTTGGCTGGTTGGGGTTGGTGGTAAAAATGAAGATTGTTCTCTTTATTAAAGTAATAAAGCCCCAATGAAAAAACTTTTTTAGGCTCAGAAAAGCTTGCCGATTTAAAGAAAAATCAATTAATTCTTCCGTAGGTTCAGATTAGAGATGAGCGATCAGTAATTTTTAAGTATCGGTGATCACAGTGACTGTGATTTGTAAATCACAGTGATTTTTAGTAGTGACTGCGATCACAGTTTAGATTTCGATTGAAATAAACTAAGTTAGTTTATTTTTATTATATTTGTAGTAGGACGGTACAAATTTTGTACCGTCCTTCCACATATTACAATTTGCCCCCATTAACCTCCTGTTGAGGGCAAGACATGAAGACATCGGCATTTTCTGCTTGGCAGATAACATTCACACAGCGTCCGGCACATCATACCGACCGACGTACCGTTAATCATTAACGTTTGATAACCATTATTGTGATTGATTACGTAGAATGAGATCCACTGAATTTTAATGAGGACCGGAATTAACTTCCATATGCCTCTTCTCATCATCGATTTACACGTTGTTCCGCATTTTGTATAATATTGTACAAAACACGCCAAACTCCATTCAGTAACGCATCAGATATTAAATACGTTCCTGTGGTGACATCTATCCAGCGCTAGGAGAAATAATAATTTTGCGTCAACAACCTATTACACTAAAAAGTGTTCTGCATCAATGGAGTGTCGGGTCAGAATAGTACGTGCTAATATATAATAGAGCCTAGAGTATCAATTATCTATATATTTTTTGTAGTTAGCTTAATAATGATTTAGAAATTATAATGCTGGAAGTGTGTGACGAATATACAAAATTGTAGGATTGGTTTTAACTGAAATGAACTGCCTATAAATTATTTTATTGGTTCGGAATGATTAATTAGTAGACTAGGTTAGGTAAGTCATTTTAGATGTAGCTTAGTAAATATTTAATATATGTATCGAAAATATATGATGATGGCAAGAAACCTGCTTTTGGATAAATTGAAACTGTGAAATTGTGATGCGATACATTAAAACACATACAAAAAGTAGATTTTCGTAAGGTGCGATGGTGGTGTAATGGTCAGCATAGTTGCCTTCCAAGCAGTTGATCCGGGTTCGATTCCCGGCCATCGCATACATTTTTGTTCTCAGTTGCGTATAATGTAAGAATATTTGAAAGGAAAATATAATTTCATACCAAAGTAAAGTACCTTGGTATATTTTTAAATCAGAGCTTTCAAGCCAATAATAGATCTTAATGTATTTGCTCAAAGGCAAAAAAATTAAAAAATCTGAACCTTCAAAATAAAATGCACATATGCAAGGCAATTATTAAATCGATATGGACATATCGGTTATCACCAATCAAAGATACAATCGAAAATATTAGGATCAATGGTTAACACATCTTTGTAAGTCTACAAATGCAAGCCACGACGATAAAGACTCAACTACAGAGTACACTACTGTCTACTACCTGGAACTCTTTAGCCCATTGCTTGTTTTCTTAAAAGAGAGGTTTAGTTTTTATGTCAGAGAGCATGTCAATAGATTACTATAATAATTGACTACTTATAACTTATACTTCTCGACGAGAAATATAAGTGTATTTTGGTAGTTTAGTAAATAAGCAGTAACAAAACTGTATTAATAACGGTAAGCTCATTACACAAATTTCGCGGGTATTCCAACTCGACTATCATCAACATTTGTGAACGAAAGAATAATATCCTGAAATTTTTTAGGAACACCTAGCAATTCTTTCCATATCACAAATTGTATTTACCAATACATTAATTTCATTTTATCAAAGAAGCATTTGTTTATTCATATGTTTTATTATAGTTTATTATCATTTTAGGAATTAAACTTAATTTATTTTCAGTTCTTAGAATGGGTCGAGATAGAAAATACCTCAGAAAGAAACGCTCGAAGAGTAGTCGATGACATGAAATTGCTGCGAATACTCAACACTGTGATAAATTTGTAAGGAAGATATTATTTAACAATTGCAGTTCAGCGATATATATTGTGGAAACGAGGGAACGTGCGTTTGTTCGCGACAAACATGTCGTCATTGAAAACGGCGAGTGGACTACACCTGGAAACGTTAATATAGGTTATGATATTGACGACAAATATGCTTAGGGATCAAGCTTACAAGTACTTATTGAGAATAGTGGGCATTTCAAAATGAACAAATATTTGTCACTTTCAGAATATCAATGAACCGTGTAGGATTAGTGGATATTGCATAGTTGATATTGATTCACTAAACTGTAGTATAACAACCACTCTAAAAAGTATAATTGAGTATTTATCTATTATTTTTAATAAGTAATCAAGTACTTTAAATACTTGACTTTCCTGAAAAGAAAAGGTTTGAAAACTCATTTATATGTAATGTCTACAATAAACAGGAAATATTCTATAGTTAGTTAAAACCAAAAGAAGAAGCTGTCAACAAAGCTTCCATATGGGGTACACTATCTACATATTCTGATATTAATCAATTTTTGAGTATACATATAGGATATTCCAACTATGAATGAAAATGTGTTCTTTAAAATTCAAAGGACTCTGGGAAATGTAAAATAATAAACAGTTGAAAAATGCATTAACACTATTTTAAGGAGCTGGAAGGATGAGTCACTTAGAAATGGGACGAAATGCAATTAGCAAGGAAAGAAGAATATGAAATTGCAGAAACTAATGGAAAAATTGATTTAACTTGATATTAGAAATAAGTTTTTCATTGTGTGTTCAAGGACTGAAAATTAGGGATAAACAGTGACAAACCATGTTTGCTTCAAAAATTAGACAGATACTTCAAGTGCAATGGAACCTGATGTTATAGTAGGAGCCAACAGCAGTGTTTCTATCACTGCAATAGCAGTGAGACATAAATGTTTTATAGCCGACAGAGATTTGACTTTTTATGCTCACATTAGGAAGAGATTTTCTTATGTCAAGTGAGTTATTTTATATATATATATATATTTTTTTTTTCACTGAAATATAACATTGCATTAAAAATTATAGTAAGAATCTGTTTAGAATATCAAAAGAAACAATGAATGTATCCCTACACGCTAGTAAAATTTTAAATTCTAACGTTATCAAGGAACTGACAGATGGCACAAAGAGCAATATATGCAAATGCTTTTGGAGATATTGGACAGTACCATATATTTTTTATGCCAGGAGGTCATTTTTCTAAGCATGTATGTGTGACAATAGTATAGAAGTTCCTGAAAAATATAGTTTTTAAATTCTGGACTACACCATCATAAATATGAAATAATGAATTTGAATATTTGAAAGAGTTATGTGTAAATAGTTAATGAGACCTATAACAAAGCAGATTTATTTTTTAGTACACTAGGAAAATTCAATATGGACAAGAGACTAAATTTAATTCGAAGAGATAGCTTCAGCCTATAGAATTATGTTAACTGGTTTCAGTTACAATAAAGTACCACTGGGGCATCAAACTTCATTGAAGAAGTATTGACAGAATTTAAAGCTGTACATGTAAAGGGTAGAGAAATCTAAAAGAAAGCACAATGAAGTTTCACAGTAAAAACCCAAAATCTCAAAAATTTAATTTCGTGCATAAAAATGATAATTATATTCCTAATATCGCCCAAATTGAACTTAGTGATACGCATTTAGAAACCGAGGTCAAAAACTTAATGTGATGGTGGACTTCAGGTAATACAGGACTATTTTCTGATTTTTAATGTACTCAATGTAACACAGCAACAAAATTCCAACTGAAACAACTTCCCAATTCAACAATCCAAGGTATTGTACTGAAGGGATTAATACACTGCTCCAAATTTAGGATAAGTATTTAAAAGAAAGTCTACAATTTTTTGTGATTTTTAGTGAGGTGAATATTGGGAAAGGAAGTAAGAAATTCCTCCTAAGAAATTGAAATGGAATTTATTCAGCATTAATTGAATGTGGAGAAAATAAGATAGTAGCTATCAGTAAATATGAGACTGAAAAAAAAGTAGTACCTAGTGGATTATTTGTGCATTCAATTCTTGGATATTTGGGAGCTACTACCGATGGTGAATACAACAATTTATACATACTTAGATACCTACAATTCTTTCAGGTATTATTAGCAAAATAGAAATCACAAAGTAAAATGTTTACTCAAACTTGCTAATTCTAAAATAACCTTAGAAGAAAAATTTTGTCAAAAACAAATGGCCTATATGGAATTGGAGAAAAAAGGAATTTTGAAATCTAAATTCAGATTATTATTATCAGCTAAATGAGGAAACCTGACATTCATCACCTCTTGTACACTTGAGTGTGTTATACTTAGTAATAATGGGAGTATATTTAAATTTTCACACCTGGAATATTGGACACCTGATATTATTTTGAATTGTAGACGATAAAATTGAAACGCACAGACGCTATCAATAAACAACGATTCTCAGATCTACCAAATGTACATATAAAATTGAAGCTAACACTGACACGAATTTATATATATATATATATATATATATATATATATATATATATATATATATATATATATATATATATATATATATATATACCTATATATATGCAATGACAACAAAAATTGTTATTAAGTCAAAAAACTGAATAAAATGGTAATAATCGATTTTGTGTTATATTTTGAATTAGTTCAATTCAAATGAAATGAATACGATAGGCGTATTCAAAAATCAATTATGAAAAACGATATAATATAATTCAATAAATATAAAAACAATTATTTTGAATCTATTGCTATTATAAATGAATATAAACAGAAATTAAAAAACTAAAACAAATTCAAAATTTAGGATAGATGTTATTATTTTAGCAGTAGAACTTATTGAATATGAGCCTTATATTTGTATATGTAATATACATTTTACTATGAAAGATCAGCCAAATAAAATGTAGCGTTAAATGGCATATTTATTACATTGACTACGAGACATAAGCCTTGAATATGTTCAAGAAATTTTTCGGTACATTCATCTACTGCATTTTGATTACATATGAATATTCTTTCATTTTTAGTAGTGCTATTATATAGTATTATATACTGTGACAATATAATTCTATAGATGTATTATTAGTCCACTAATAAACCAAAAATGAATTCAAGCCAGAATTCATCTGCCTTGAATCCTGATTTGTAAAATTATAGATTTATAGAGAAGGATACTTTGTTTTTTTTTATCACTATATTCATTATATTGCGACTGAAGTTTCGTAGTAGTACTGCATTTTCATGTACACGTCTGATGAAAAACCAAGTGTATTTTTCTGTATAATATAATGCATTACATCCAATATCCAAACTGTTAAAAAAAATGGTAATCATTCCGCCGCTATTTTTATGGATATAAAAAAGGCATTTGATAGTGTGTGGCATGAGGGGTTGATATACAAGTTATTCCAGTCTCAATGTCCAACTTATCTGATTAGGCCCGGTGGACAGTTTCCTATCTGATCGAATTATTCAAGTGAGGGTGAGAGAAGAATATTCAGAGACTTTTGATCCAAAACAAGGATTACCCCAGGGCTCGCCCCTTTCTCCATGGCTCTATAACTTTTTCTGTGCCGACTATATAGTCATTTCTACGAAAATACAGAACAAATAAACAAGAAAGCATATATACTACAATTCGCAGATGACCCTGCGCTAATATCCCATGGACAACAAAACAACAGCATGGATGAGGAAATGGAGAATTCAACCTAACCCAGCACAATCAAATTTCATCATATTCAATCACAAGATAAACGCAAACTCTCCAACAGTCACACTTGACAATACAACTTTACTTCCCTCACTAACATACAAAAAAGAAGGAATTAGCATTGCCATGGCAAGCAAAACAAATAAAATGATATGTAGACCCCTTTTAGAGTATGGACATCCAGTTTTTGAATGAAAGTAAGGCATTACTGACGAAGTTAGAAATAGGAGAAAGAATCAGCCTTCGAAAATAACAAAAATACGCAATCAAAAAAATCCCCTATTCAATCCATCTAATGAGTTGCTGTATGAGACTACACAGATAGAACCTATTATCGATAGGATTAATAGACTCGGCAAAAAGTTCATCACTCGTGAAAATAACAAAAATATAATTCTACCACTTCTCCATGAGTACAACAGGGTCAATCCACCAAAGAGGAAGCTGCCTGTCACTCCCTTGTTCGAACACCTATGTACATTAGAATAGAATATTATGAGTTAATATGTGTATATATTATTGAAATACCATTGTAAAATTTATATAACTGGCTGGAAGACTTAGGTCGATAGCCTTTTGGAAGTATCCAATAAATGTTCTTTCTCTCTCTCTATAATGCATTATCTCAAAGTAACCAACAAATTTAAGTTCAGTTTTACAAACATCTATCCATTAAAACTATCATTTCTATCATTAGTAAGATAATATATATAATTTCATAACAATTAATTTCATTATTCAGGAAAAATGTTTATCAATTCATAATTTGGAATAAAAATTAATTTCATCTCGCATCTGTGTAAGTTCTAAGTTGAATATTTCTCCTAATTTTTTATAAATGATTCTTGTTGTGACCTTGATTTGACTTCTGTCTGACTTTCCGCCAGATTAAACAAATATATTGAATTTAGAATCATGAAATATGAATCGAAGGAGAAAATATTACCACTCTCTCTGGAGTTGCTAATGAGTCATCACTAAACTTGAAATGTAAAAAATCTTTCATCTACAACAGGCTCTATCAGCAACTACAAATATTTTGTTACTTCATGGACTGTGAACTATTGATGTATGGAATTTTCCTAATGGAAATTCCTAAACGTTCACAATTTATGCTAGATTGTGCAATTTGAATTTTATTCAACTATTGATGAATTTTTTTTTAGAAACAATACCATTACTTGTGAGTTTTTTATTATTTATTTTTTATCCATTATTTACATCAACTCATATCTACTCAACATAGATAGAGAGAAATAATCACATACAAATATAAAAATTTACTCCAAAATATAAAAAAAATTATGTTTTAAGAGTAGATAAGTGAAATTATTATGTATTTATATATGTGGAAACACTAACTAAAATTCTTTCTAGAATTTTAACAAACACCTTCATCGAGTTTGTTCATCAATCTAGAATGATTATTTCATCATTTTTAAAATAACTCCTGTTTTTCCTGCTATTTTGAAAAAAAATATTTACAAAGGATCCCAAAAATAATGAGTGTTAATTCCTGCTGTGAAGGGAAATAGAAACCATTTTCTTCAGCATGTTGTACCAAGGCACTTGGAATATTGCAGAAACTCCAGGATATTATGATGAGAAGGTATAGATGAAATGAACTAAAACAAAAAAATACATACATATAATCAAACTATCAAAAAAAAAAAAAAAAAAAATTTCACTTGAAAACTGAATATTCAGTTTTAAACACAAATGGCTGGAAAATTATGGTGAGCAAAAATTGCAGTTGAAGTTAAATTGTTTCCTTTTAGTGAAAACCAGATGATTTGTCTTTAATCACAATAAAATATCTCATGTTAACACCTGAATCATCAATTATTTCAAATAATAAATTAAAAAAAAAAACACCTTGCTTTCACTGTGTATATTGACAATTTACATACATATGTTTGGATTTATAAGTTATTATTACTCTTGATAATGGGCTAACCACCCGAAACATATGTAGATTGGGTTATTATACTATGTGAAACTTTAGCCAAGCATTATCTGAATTTGATAAAAACATAATGTTTCACCATGAAGGAGCAAAATGACTCAAATTCATCTATAAACCAATTTACCATAAATGGAAAAAAAATGTCTACAGCTTTCAAGATATAAGAATATGTTTTGAAACATACCTGAATATGGTATTGAATATTTAAGTGATCTATGCACCTTTCATGTAAAAATGTAACTTGTATTTATTGAGAAATTAAATAATTTTAAACTTCAAATTGAGAAGATTTGTCATGATGAGTTTTTTATCATTCCTTCTGCATTAAATTGAATTATTTAATTATATATTACCATGCTGCCTTAAAATTGTAAAAATTAATTCAATTCATTGAACAATACACTAAATAACTGAAATGACCAACTGCAGTTGTCAGTGTATTAAAAAAAAATCAGTACAACTTATGTCTAGAGAAATAGCTACAAGAAAATAATAATAAATTTCATACAATACTTGAAATATTTCATTTTTATAATTATCTTTTAACGAGGCATAATGTACAATTGCTCATAAACAAAGTATGAAAGGTAATGGTATGGTAAACACATTGACTTGAGGAAGCTCTTGTCATTTCCATCTCCCACATTCATTTTCATGAAAATTAGCGACTAATATGGCTAATAAAAGTAGCCGTGATAAAGTGAGTCCATTTGACAATTCTTAAAAATTTATCAATAACTAGGGCTTTAAAAAAATTTAATAAGGCAAAATTAAAAAAAATAGCTAGTTAGTAAACATTTTTGATGACCTCATTATTGATACATGTTCTAAGAATGGGACTGATGAAACCATTTTGATGGACAAATATTTTTTTCAATAATGCAAATTATTTTCCCAAGATGTGAAAAAACCCACAGTCTGTAAATTTTGAGAATTGACAAATTGACTTATTAGAATAAGTGTGGATAAGTGGGATTGATTCCTACTATCTCTGTTAGATACCACAATGAAGAACTGATGTAAGAGATTAAGTTGGGCGTCTTATCAAAATGAAGCTAGTTAAAAAACTAGCTTGATAGTAACAAATGTTAAAATGGATAAAGGACTATCATAATAAACAATTTTGTGTAGATTAAAGATAGATTTCACAATACTAAGATCACCTTTGAAATTAATTTATCTTATACATTAATTAAATACTTATTTTCTCATGTTTACCCTTTAAAAATTGTGAAAATGAATAATAAAAATATACTCACCCTTAAAATAAAATTAATACATAAATAACTGTTCAACGTCTTTTTCTACCACCACCTCCACCTCCTTTTCCTTTCCTCTGTCCCTTGCCACTGGCTGGCTTCTTGCTTTTAGAAGGCTTTGATGACATTTTTCCTTTTCCAGGACCTTTGCCCTTTCTTATCCTTTTTTCAGGATTGTCTTTCTGAGCCCTATAAACATAATACAATTATAAGTATTACACTTGAAAGTTAACATACTTAAAATACAAAAAAAGGTATTTAAAACTACTTTACATTTTAAAAATAAGCATATTTGAAATAGTAAAAAAAAATAACTTATACCCCTTTGCACAAGGAAAATGGTATACTACAAAAGTAATGATGAAAAATGATTACAGTATCAAAAATGTGCATTCTATATAAACAAAGACATCTAAGTTCATGTCTAGACGTACTCTGTTAGATTGTGGCGTCTTGAAACAGCTTGCTCAATATCGAGTTTTGGTCGCTTATGCAAAATTGAATCTAAAATATTTAAATTTGTATTTTTTTCGTCTCCTGAAACTGGAGGTAGTTTTCTCTTTCTTGAGACACCAGGTGTAATTGTGGCAATTCCACGAGCCTCCTTTTCATTAGGTAATTTTTGTTGAAATTTACCAACACTTGCTGTTGAGGATTTTGCTACAGTTATTGCAGTTTGTAACTGTAAAATAAAAATTATTTAAATATGTTTCATTTTCACCCTATATTTCACAAATATATATCAAAGTTCAAGGTATATAACAAAATTTAATTATAACTAAATGCACTTACATCTTTTGAAGTTGATTTTTCTGGATTTAATATACCAAAACGTGGAATTTTGATATCTTTTGATTTAGCTATGTTTCTTAAACGTTGTAATTCATTCTTTGCTACTCTTTCTGCTTTAACAGTAATTTTCTTTTCAAACTGGTCCTCAAAAGGAGCATTTGCAGGAACTTCCAAAACCCAATTTTTGTCCATTTCAGCCTTAGCTTTTTTAAATCCAAACCTTGGCACCCACTTTTTAAGTTGATCATCCCAAGTTAACTTCGCCTTTTTCTTCTTCTGGATGCCTTTCTCCTTTGCAAATTGCTGCCACTTAGTGAGTGCTTTAGGTTTAGGCACTGGTTTGATTCTAGGTAATTTAAATAATGGTGATGGAAGTTCAACAACAATAGCTTCTTCCACTCGATCTGTAGGTAGCTCCCATAATTTATTAAAAAGCAATTGTACATTATCCCTTGTTAAATTTCGAAGGTAATCATTGCTAAAATGAAAACTGCAGGTTAAAGAAAAAAATGTGGCTTGGTGGTCATTTACTTACTCTAAACTATTCTTATCCAATATATTTAAATCAACTCCTAATAGAGTTCCTAGATCCAAATCCAGTTCCAAATGTTTATTTACAGTGATGGATGCCACATTTTGCGTACCTTTTTCTATTTTTTCTAATATTTCATTTAACACAACCATGTTGAGCACCTTTCATCCACATAACCTATATTGATAAAATATTTTCATGTGAAACTGCACCCCACGCAAAAAGAAACTAAATTCCCTAAACTCAGGCGTATTCAATAATAATGCCATAGAAGATTCCATAAAAATTCCATAGAAAATTCCGCTGAAGAATTGGTCAAAATACAATGCATAGTAAACACAAAATTTCTTCTTTTCATGTGGGCTCAAATCGAATTTGTTGTTAGATGTATCTAAGAAAAAAACTTAGTTCAAGAACATTCGAATTATTTTTAGTATCTTATTATATTCATATACTAGCTATGGATAATGTAATAATTAACTTGGATAGAACATAAGGAATATTGGATAGTATTGGTATTTAATTGGTGCAAATACATTATAATAAATATAGGATAATTCGAACTCTGGTATTTGATATACACCTTCACATATAAAAGTGTAAATCGATGTGTTTGATGACTAAGATAGTTTCGAGGAAAGGATGAAGAGCATATTATGTCATCTATTGAACATATGATATATGAACATTGATTGACCCCATTTAGGTAAATAGGCTTCGTTTTATCGAAAATATTTCTATAGATGAGAAAAAGTTGTAATAAACATTCGTGTACTATCAATTGAAACCTTTTTGACTAATCTCCTCCATAATAACTCCATTAGAGTATTAGCCATGTTCACATCGCATAAACTACAAAAGATAGACCTAGAGTTGGAAGGCGTTTGAATCATATACATACATCACATATATATTTATATTGGGCACAGCCACTTATTGGTAAATCATAATTCGCTTATGTTCTGTGCTTGTTCATGTGCGCTTAACTTTTAGTTCGCTCGTTCGATTATCGCTTGCGATATTTTCAACATGTCGCAGAATTGGTAAGCTTAAAATTACTATGGATAATTTACGCGTCTGAAACAAAGAGCCCATATTTACTGGAGATGAGCGATCCCGTGATTTTCAAATATCGGTCATCACTGTAATCACCGTCCTAAAAATCACTGTGATTTGTCCACATGTCAATCACAATGATTTTTAGAAGTGATTGCGATCACATTTTAGATTTCGAATGAAATTTTCTACACCTTTAGTACAGGCCATGAAATGAATATCTGACATATGTCAGAAGGTCGTCTAATATTGCCGCCATTTCTTGTAGTGGCATACTAAAGCAAACAGGACGCTTCCCAAAACTTTCGCAGTTTGAAGTTAAATAATTTGAGCTTTTGGTATAAATTCTATATCTTTCAATAGTGTACAGTGTATTACAAGTGTTGATGTTGATAATTTGTTGAAATCTCAACATCAAACACTAAAAAACGAAGTGTTTAGTTTGTTTACAAATTTCAGTGAAACGAAATCAATTTTGTGTTGTTCAAGACTTTCGTAGTTTGAAGTTGAATATTTTACGATTTCAGTTCTAATCCTCTATTCATCAATTTTCTATAGTGTTATTTACGTGCTAGTGTTGATAGTTTGTGGATAACATAACATCAAATTATAAAAACCAAGTGTTTTGTGTGTACCGATTTAATCGAATCGAAACGATTAAATCCGTAAGTAAATTAAATAAGTACGGATTATTTACAAATAATTTTTTTGTGAAATATAGTCTAGAGGATAGGTATTTCGTAGATGATTCAGTAAGTTTCAAGCTTGGAATAGGTGAGTTTCTAATAAGTACATTTTCTTAAAATGACTTCTTAAACTTGTTGCATTCCTGGTTGTAAATCAAATTATAGGAGCTTAATTTTTCAATTTATTTCTCTCGAACGGGCCTTTTTGCATAATATACACCAGAAAGCAATTTTGTGTAATCTCGCTATTTTAGGCGTATCATTGGATGAATCGTTGAAAGATTTTTATTGTTGCTGTTTATGTAGAAAATACAATAAAAATATTCTGCACTTGCTGTGTTACATTTTTTCGAATATCTTATTGAATGACTACACAAAAAAAAGTAATCAAGCTAGACACGAGAAAACTGAATCAAAAAATAAACGCAGAAAGCTCAATACTTTCATGAATTAGTTTGTTGGTTGCGCTATTCAGAAATATGATATTTATTTATACTTAGGTAAATTATTCAATTTGAGTAATTCCTACAGAGTTTCTTTCAAGGTTCCTATTCTCTAAAATAATTCAGTAAATTTGGATAGGCAACTTTTCATGTAAATAAATCCCACTGACTAATAGAAGTATTTTTTACGCATTGGGGTTTTATCGAAAATATCATTGTTTTCTTGCAATAATAAATGTTTCACATTTACTGAAATATGTGCTCACAATACCCAATGAAATATTCTATATGTTATAAATACTAATAATATTTCTTGTTTGTTCGCAATATACAAAAAGAGTTGAAATAATGCTTGAAAGCTTGGAACATACTACAAGGATAGTATACAACTAAACACAATTTGGCAACACCGAGGGACTACGCTCTTCATGGCCTGTAGTAAACGTGGTCGTCGATATGCATTTATTTAAAAAAAAGGGTATAATTTATTCAAAAGTTTGTTCAATCAATAACGCAATTCTGATTTGAAATATTGGAATATATAAATTTTGAATTTTATAAACTCAATAATTATTACCAATATGACCAGAAAACCGATATTAGCAAATTTTAATTGAAAAAGTAATTCATTAGCATAATTATTCGATTAATAAAGTGTTTTAAGGAAAACATCTTTCTGAAAAGAATTATGATTTCACAAAGAAACGAAAAATAAGATGAAATTTGAGAGTGAAAAATAACAATTTCTCTGAATCATTCATATTCCAAAAACTTATTTTATAATAGCAACTTTTTTCCTCGATATCTAGTTGATGTTGAATCACAGCTTAACTACTTACAAGCCATGAACATAGACTTGGCAACGCCGCATCAGCTCATTCCGGTAGACCGAGCGATCTTCGAACATCGGTCTAAAGTAATGCATGTTATAATTGTCTTTCCATAAAACTTTTCATCGAAACGGTACTCTGTATAAAAAAAATTGTTTTAACAAAAATTGTAGATCATACAATTATCTATAGAAATTAATAATACTTTTTGTTTAAGAAGAATTATGTCTAAGTTATAGCGATTCAAAAGTTGTTTTTATGATATGTAGGTACACTAACAAGTTCACTTTATTAATTAGAATTGAAAATATGCTATAAATTTCATTATTTTTAAGTACAGATACAGTAAGTTTTTAAGAACAGATATTCCTGTTAATAAATAAAGCAATGGTGTAAACATTACTACAAATAATGAAAATAGTATTAACGATACTGCCCCTAATACTGCTGAACAAACTTGGTCCACCGTAGCTGCTAAGAAAATACCTCGTAGAGGTAATGTTTGTACAGGTGTTAACAACACCGATCTTTAAAAGAATAAAATTAAAGGAGCAATTAAGAAAAGAGGGATGTACGTGGGAAAAGTATCAGGAAAGGAAGTGTCGGAAAATGATATTCTGGCATATATGGATAATATTCTGCACTTTGAAACAATCGATATAAAGAA
This sequence comes from Henosepilachna vigintioctopunctata, assembly GCA_030704895.1. NCBI lineage: Eukaryota > Metazoa > Arthropoda > Insecta > Coleoptera > Coccinellidae > Henosepilachna > Henosepilachna vigintioctopunctata. The sequence goes on along the minus strand of JARQZJ010000095.1, from coordinate 2,650,519 downwards.
GTTGCCAACGAAGGGCCCAAACTCGGCCTTTTCTATTGGCTGTCCAAGTGAAGAAATATATAACGATATCTCTAAGCCTGATTTTTGGCCATCTGGGGTTGTACTCAGAGAATTCAACTTCAGAAATTTTTTTCGTCCGGTCCAGAAAACAGAAATTGTCAAGTAGATCTGTCTGATGACTGAGAGTGTATACAGAGCCTCAGTACTTCATTTAACGGATTGGAGGGGCTTATCAAGGATATGAAGCCATCTTTTTTGCATTGGTTGAGCATTGCCAATCTATGGACCAGCTGCAAGAGTACTAATTTGATATGTGCGATTATCTCTCACCTATTTTTTTTTATTACAAGATATTGTAATACTATGGAATAAATTCTATTATTATTATTATTTGCGGGAAATTTATTTTGTTCATTCTTCATAACTTCAAATAATATCTCTTTTCACAACTTATTTTTGGGTTTGAAAGTTATTTCTCTCGTTAAATAGCGATTTATTCAGCAGCGATGAGCAGAAACCATTACGACGCCATTACATCATCTCTATTTATGGGTCTTGCGTCGATGTTGCGGCATTTCCTAGTTCATGGCTTGTAAGTAGAGTTGGGCTGTGGTTGAATTATCGAGTGTGTGTTACAGACACAGAGTTAGTCCCTTCTACTCTATGATCTATAATATACACAGCAACGACCACAGAACATACCCTTAATAGAAATGCAAACTCGGTGGTACGAAGTATAGATATTGTTACAGATTTGCCCCCAATGTTTGATGGATGTTTGAAGAAATGATGAGGCGGTTGAAAACCGTCGTAGGCACGACCACAGAGCCCATCTAGAGTTGCAGTGTCGATGTTCAGGACATCGAACTGCCTCTGTCATTCCAGTGTGAGATCGTCAGAGAAGAACAAGAGTAGCAACCACGTGTCGGCATAGTAGAGTTCATTGCAAATAAGGGTAGACATAAGTGACTTTGACATTTGTTATATTTATTTTCAGTTGTTAAATAAAGGATATTTATTGATTGTTAAAAGTTATTGGAATTTATCCGTCGAAACCCATAATTCGTAACAATATCTATACTTCGTGCTCGGTGCATTGGATATGGAAACAAATATGGCCGATTTGACGTTCAGAGTAGGCGGAAGTAATTATCGAGCGGGAAATTCAAATTCATGTCACAGTATGTACACAGAATCCAGAAATGGAATTCAATGGGAAATATTCTATGTCTTAAAATGTTTTCATAATGAACAGCATCAATAATTGATGCTGTTGCCAACTTGCTAACAATTGCATGATTTACAGCACCGTAAGTCAACTAAACAAGGCGACATAATAAGACAAACAAATTCGCGGCACTTCAATGGAAGGTGTGATATAAATAAACATCATTCAACCTTCGATCAACAAACTATATATAACTATATAATAAACAAATGTGTATCTGATCGAAAGTACTAAGGTCTGAAGATCTAAAAGCCCTACTTTTAAGAAGTTTGAATCAGGCCAGGGACAACGTGACATTACGTAGTTACCTATTATTTTCAGTTATTTCAATAACACTCTTCACCTTGCTTTCAAAATTATCGGCACTTTTAATCGGTCCATTGGAAATATTGCAACGTCTGTTTCTTTTTGAACACAAAACATTAACTTCCCGGGAATTCACTGTTTTATTTTTGTGCAGTGACTGAACATTCCTGTTAATTTGAATCAGACCTTTAAATCAGTCGTTCAGATTTTTTTTATAGTTTAAATGTATCAGTAATTATTCTGCTAGGTTTGTGAGGTGTAGTGTTGAAACCAAAAACGGTTACCATGAATGAAATGGATATGCAATTGGCTAGAGCCATAGTTGCAGAGGAAAAACAAAGGTCTGCATCCAGTACACCAGGCGGTAGCCCTACACCATTGAGGAAAAGTGTTATTGCGCAAGTCATGGATAGAACAAATAAATTCAGGTATTTAAGACATAAATCTAAAATTAAATTGAAAATAATTGGAAGTTTATATTGCAGTTTATATCTCGTGAAGACGCTGTATAAATTGCAAATATTTATAGGCCCGGGTAGCTCAGTCGGTAGAGCATTGGACTTTTAATCCAAGGGTCCAGGGTTCAAGTCCCTGCTCGGGCGTAAATTTTTTCGTTCTGTATATTTGATGTTATTATGAATGAATATTTCACATATCGTTATTATGAATGAATTTTCGCATATTTAATTTTATTTCCACATTTTCCGAAATGATTCAGTTTATTATCAAATATTTTCAATCAAAAACAAGTTTTATTTTTTGATCAAAGTTGTGTCATTTTCAAAAATGAAATTTTAGGATGATGAAGTTGGTTGTTTTATTTGTAGAAATACTTCAATCTTATAATGATTATCTCTAAAAAAAAATGTTAAGTGTATTATTATGCTATATTTGCACTTTGTTGAATTCGAGTGGAGCGATAAATTTTCCAACACCTTCGGTAGCTCAGTTGGTAGAGCGGTGGACTGTAGCTGGCTATTAAAATAGTAATCCATAGGTCGCTGGTTCAAATCCGGCCCGAAGGAATTTTTTATTGTTCAATTATTGATGTTGAATATTATATCTCTACGTGTGTATGTCAATGGCTCTTCCTAAACGGCTGTACCGGTTTCGTTGAAATTTTGTGTGTGTGGATTCAAATATTTTGATTCAATAATTTTTGCAAGAATATCTAACCTTAATTATGATATTTCAAAAATGAATAAAAAATTGTTGATGATTTGGACAGCTATATGAAGCCTTATATTTGTCAATCCAATACGTAGCACTGCTGGTGTAGTGGTATCATGCAAGATTCCCATTCTTGCGACCCGGGTTCGATTCCCGGGCAGTGCAAGCTTTTTGATAATTTTCATATAATTCAGGGGTAAGGTTCCTATTTTGTATATGTAAGTAAACTTTAAATAAATTTATTTAGTTCTCTATAATTTTCAAACAGTACAAAAATCAGATGTATAATTTTTTTTAGAAGTTGTATTAAAAATTATGTAGGAACTTGGTGGAACAAGCAAATTTGTGAATTCATTTGGTTAGGGGAGGTCTTGCTTCATAATATAATTAGCATGAAACTCAATATATAGCAAATTGTTCTAATTCTCCTTTATGAATATCATGACAGTGCAATTCAATTCCAGACATAACCAATCCCAACAAAATAATTATTGACAAATGTCTGTATGGTTAGTGCAACCAAAGAACAATTCTTAATTATTAGTATTAAAAAAATGGCAAAATACAAATAACTATCTGTAATGAATGGAGTTTTGAGCAATTTGAATTCGCAAATACATCTGAACTGTTTTCTAAACAACACATTTTCTGATATTTCATTTTTTGCAATAATAATAAGTTTTTCTTGAAAAATATGTTGTATCGAATATTTGAAATTTTTTTTAGTGTTCAATTGATCAATTATTAGGAAATGGTTGAATAAAAAAAAATGGATCGAATGCTTCAATTTCATTAATTTGTTGCTGTCTGATAAATATCACATATCAGATATATATTATTTATATCTGAAAATATGAAGATATAAAGGAACTGAAACAGGGAATGTTTTAAAAGTAATCTTGACAAATGAGAATGTGAATTTTTTTATGCAAAAATTACGAAAAATAACTTCTGGTACCAAAATTTATAAAAAAATGAAACTTCCGGTACCGGGAATCGAACCCGAGCCTCCTGGGTGAGAGCCAGGTATCCTAGCCACTAGACCATACCGGATATGTAATTTAATGCATGGTGCTGACTTATCAATGCGTCTTTTGAAATAATTCGACTATAATTATTTCAAATCAAAGAATATATTGAATAAATACTATACGTTCGATTATGTAGAAAATATTTTAAAGAAACTGAAAGTATGATATTTATACTTCTTCATCTGACCTTCTTCTTTAAAGCTTTTATCAGCTTACCTAACTTACTAAATATTTCCTAAATTATTTGCCTTCAATTATGTTAGATGAACTTTGCACTATAAAATAACGTTTTTTACTAGAATTTAAACTTTGAAAAATTATCTTCGCTAATCAACACACTTATCGCTGTGTTTTTAAGGACGAAGTTGTATTTAACCAATTTTCGAACAACTTTCCCATTGACATACATTGGTAATAGTTATAACCTATTTGCGAAGTGTCACCTAACGTATGTATAACGGTTTAAAGTGCTTTTTCTTTCTGTTTTTCGAGCGGATTCAAATAATATTACATTTGATTCGTTATGGATTGTTTGTGGGTGGGCTCGGATGTCGATTTGTCCACTTTGCACCAGTGCAGGCAGGCTGAAAGGTTAGAATATAGGTTATCCTGTTTACATAAGCATAAAAACTTAAAATCTAAACATTGTCAAGTGGATTTTGAGGAAGAGACGCAGTCGAATTCAAATGATGAACATGACCACCTACGAAGGCGAAGAAGGTCAGGAACTTGGCCGTAAGTATTCGATCTATTAGATTAGTGTATTTCATTTCCAAACCTAGAGTTTTTGTTGATATAAACATATTTGGTGATTTTATTGTCACGTGTTAATATGTGTTAAATATAAACATACGAAAAAATATGGACAATGATATAAAAATTTTATAGAAGTACACAATATTTCACTGCAATTTTGATAGATGATATAGTGTAGTGGTTAGGATACGTAATGTTCATCCACGTAGCCTCGGTTCTAAACTGGCTCGCGCGCGGTTTTTATCGTTTTGCTTCGAGCAAATTTCCTGCATCTTCAAATGATGAAAATGACTTAGTTCTTCCAGCCTCAGAGTCATCGAGCGAATATTCTTGCATAATTATTATGAATCACTATAAATTTGGAAGTTTCTAAACCTGTTTTGAACGAAATAACTCAATGTGTTTTCTCATTTTTACTGAATTTGTCAGTAGTAAAGTAGAGTTTAAGAATGTGTGATGTGTGTGAGTGTGGAGTTCAGTCTGAAGTTCGTTCTATGTGTAATGTGAATTTATAAATAGTGTTTTTATATTTGACGGATTGTTTTCCTTCGGTTTATTGTTTTTTGATATTATTGATTGAAGCGTTGCCCACGGATTATGAATCATAAACAGCAGTATGGAAGATGCCGGAGCCTAATTGATTCAGCACAATTTGAGTAAGAAAAGAACTAGGTTAATTACTTTTATTATATATTGAATAAATGAACTTTATATTATTATACTTGATGATTATGTAACGTAGAAATAATTTCATTATGCTCACAAATATAAGAAATCTGTTTTGCTAGTTATATAAAAACTTGCTTATTTTATTTTTTGTTTGAATATTTTCTGTTCTTTGGTCAGGTTTAAATTCTTTGTAATTTTTCGACATCATTTGCAAAGTATACCTAAAGAAATATGTCGACAAATTTCAAAAATTGATACCCCAATAACGAATTAAAAATGCTTAGAATTTGCAGATTTATTAGGACAGCTTTTAAATTAGATAAATTTCAAATCAGTTGTAAAACGATTGTTGTAAAATCAATATATCTCATGCGATATACGATTAGTTTGAGTTTGAAATATCTTTTTTTTATAAGATTTCACACAAACTTTTTTCGTACATTTTCCCACAAAGTGTTAAACAAGAAGACATACCATCCCTTTTTACAATTCTGAAGATTCAAAGAAAGGTTTATTTTCCATTAATTTACAAGCGAAGAAGGTTCATATTAACACATTCCATAATATATTGTATGTTTGGCTTCCATCGTCCATAAATTTTAAAACAAATTTCTGAATTGAAAACTTTTGTTAGAAAATAAATCTCGAAAATTAAATTTTTATTTGATGTTCATTTTATAACCTTTCCTAATTGTTTTCTAAAATTCAAACGCTGGAGGCTCTAAAGCGTTCAGAATTTCAGCCTCATTACCAATTCTGCCCTAATCGATTTTCATATGAAATAAATACTATCATCCATGAGAATTATCTGTGGTCCTTGAAAATAGTCCATTACGGTGGACATGAAAAAGCAATCAATTTCAACGACCTTTTAATATGTGTAACCGGAAACTCCTAGTTTTTAGTCTTGCGCACTGAAAATTAAGTTGACGGCTCGCAAAACGAGATGAAAATCAAATAGACATACACATTGTGCATTGAAAAAAACAGGAAATTTTCTGTTAAATACATCTTTAATAGGCGATAACACTAATAACAATGAATAAAATAACAGAATTAAGTTTTATTGAGTTAATAAAATGTTTTCAGTTATTTATTTATTTATTTACTTACAATATATGCCTTACACGTTACATAAATCCAATTATAAGGTATGTATAATTAAATGTAAATTGTAAAAGGAATGTTATAAAAAATTAATAAAAATGGAATGAAAAATACTTAAATATTCAGATAATTTGAAAATCAAATAGACATACAAATTGTGTATTGAATAGAAAATTACAGGAAATTTACTGATTAAATACATCTTTTATAGGCGATAACACTAATAACAATGAAAAAATAACAGAATTAAGTTTTATTGAGTTAATAAAATGTTTTCAGTTATTTATTTATTTATTTACTTACAATATATGCCTTACACGTTACATAAATCCAATTATAAGGTATAATTAAATGTAAATTGTAAAAGGGATGTTATGAAAAATAAATAAAAATGGAACGAAAAAAAATTAAATATTCAGACAATTTGAAAATCAAATAGACATACAAATTGTGTATTAAATGAAAAACTACAGGAAATTTTCTGTTAAATACATCTTTAATAGGCGATAACACTAATAACAATGAATAAAATAACAGAATTAAATTTTATTGAGTTAATAAAATGTTTTCAGTTATTTATTTATTCACAGGGCCGGATTTAAATTTGTGCCGCCCTGGGACTCTGAAGAAAATGCCGCCCCAATTTTCTATATATTGTATATAATTTTTTCTCAATTTCCAAATTTTGCCGCCCTAGAAAATTTGCCGCCCTGGGCACTAGCCCCGACTGCCCCTAGTATAAATCCACCATTGTTTATTTACTTTCAATATATGCCTTACACGTTACATAAATCCAATTATAAGGTATAATTAAATGTAAATTGTAAAATGTAATGTTATAAAAAGTTAATAAAAATGGAAGGAAAAATACTTAAATATTAGGACAATTTGAAAATCAAATAGATATACAAATTGTGTATTGAATAGAAAATTACAGGAAAATTTTTGTTTCAATACATATTTTATAGGCGATAACACTAATAACAATGAAAAAAATAACAGAATTGAGTTTTATTGAGTTAATAAAATGCAATACAATATATGCCTTACACGTTATTGCAATATTATGCATACTTGAATGCAAATGGTACAAAGGGATGTTAAAAACAAACAAACATGGAACAAAAAATTCTTAAATATTTAAACAATTTATCTGACAAAATATCTAAAACATTTATAAAGGGTGCCTCAAAATGGCCACTACGCGTCAACTTCATGTAGCAGGGGGGGGGAGAGTGGTCTCAATCGCTTGGCCGGCTTGTTAAGTAATATAAACAAATATGTGAATAAATAGCCATGAATCGTTTTACGGGACCACAGCGAGCGTTTTGCCTGCGAGCGTCTTATAAACACAACGTTTACTACATTGTTGTTCGTCGTTTCTACAGGACACATTTTAATTTAACAAGCTTAAAACATGTACCAAATGCCAATTTATTTAAGCATTGGGTGTACAAGTTTGAAGAGACTTGGAATACAATGCCGGACAAATCGTCTGGGCGCAAAAGGACATCAAGAACGAGCATGAACATCGACCTCGTTCGCCAGTCTGTTATGGACGACTCACGACAGTCGTTGAGATTGCGTGCAGTTTCTCTTAATTTGAACAAATTTACGGTTCATCGGATTATTCGAAACACTTACATTTTTTCACCCCTATAAAAATTGTTATTGTTCAAGAAATGAAGCTTGATGATCCAGATAAACGAATCGAATTCTGCAGGACAATGAAAAATCAATTTAGGAGTTTCAATAATATACGGTTTTCCGATGAATCGAATTTTCACATCGACGGTCACGTGAATGCAAAACTGCAGATACTGGGCTTCCGGGAATCCGCTAGAACTGCATTAGAAGCCTTTGCCACTTGGCAAAAGTTATTGTTTGGGCTGCCATATCAAGTCAAGGAACTATCAGTCCTTATTTTTTTAGGACGACCGAGGTCGAACTCAGACCGTTAATTCTGATCGATATTGCCATATGATCGGGGCTTCTTTAGCTAGAGAAATGCAAAACCAGGATGACTACAACCGCAACATCTTTTTCCAGCAAGATGGAGCCACTTCTCATGTTACAAATGACTCATTAGCTGCTATTCACGATTCAGTCCCTGGAAAAGTGATAAGCCGAGGAGACAACAGCTGGCCACCGAGAAGCCCTGATTTAACGCCTACTGATTTTTTCCTATGGGGCTACCGGAAAAGTAAAGTTAACAATCCATTGCCATTCAACCTGAATGTTTTGAAGCAAAGAATCACTGAAGAAATCAACTCTATTCCATGAGCGATGCTCCAGCGAGAGATTGACAATTTTCGCTCCAGGTTAAATGAGTGTGAAGAAGCGAATGGTGTGCATTTGCAAACGGTCGTTTTTCATAAATAAACTTCAAGAACTGCTCTTTAATTCAACAATAAATGAACCGAGTTTTATTTGATATTATTGTTTTTTATTTAACATCTAAAAACGAACAACGTCCTTGAACACCCTTTATATTTAAATAATTCAAATGATAAAAAACAATATATAGGTACATAGAAAGAAGAAAGTGGTACAAAGGACCATAAGGAAGTAAAATGCGTTGGATTCTGGAAATCGAAGTGTGTTGAACAAATTAACATCCACTTCCAGTTACTTCCCGAGAGATTTTCGAAACATTCGTGCGTGGTAAATTCTGATGACTAATAATTCTAATTCAGTGACCACGATTTACAAAGATTTACGGACCAATCAATTGGAACGGTATTTGGATGAAAAGACCTAAGAACGAACTTCATCAAAAAACAAATGCAACGACTGAAGCAATCAGAAAACGAGTAGCAAAGTTTGATGCGCATGTCTACAGAATAAAACTGTCCAGCATATCGAAGAAACTACTCGATATAATAACTAATGTAAAGAGTAAATGCGGCTCAGAATGGCTAAAATGGACGAAGGCGCATTATGAGGGGATGAAGTGTTTTTGGCCGATGAAAAAGCTGAAATTAAACCCATAAAAATTGCTAACTCAAGTTCAATCAATCTCCTTATGAGAAAAAATGGTTATAATATATTACGATTTTTATTATTATTATAACCAATGTTCCTCATGAGAAGACCGATTGAACTTGAATTCGCAATTCTTAGGGCTTTTGCTTCATCTTTATTGCCTTCCAAAACACTTCATCCTCTCGGAATGCCCTTTCTTCGGTTCATCTGTCCATTTTATTCCAGGTTGGCGCGTCGATTTTTGCAGGAAGTTCACATGTGTGATTTATAGTGACACTAAGTGCGATCTTCGAAATTTTTTATATTGATCTGTTGTGGATCTCAATTATCGATTGGGCCGATACTTGATGATAATCTAAATGCATGATTTGAATGAAACAAAGTACTTTTTTATTTTCTCTATAATTTAGTCAAACATAACAATATTGTTTCGCTAACACAGTAGCTTAAGCTAGTATTAGCGTAGTTTATCATCTGCATCTGATGAAGCCACTGTGTTGGCGAAACAATATTGTTATGATTGACTAAATTATAGTGAAAATCAAAAAACTACTCAGTTTATTTAATTATGTTGTAGATCTTTTTGAACCTCTGTTCCGCATTTTCTCTTTATAATTATATCGAGTTGTTTCTTCGGTATTTTGGTCTGTATATATATATATATATCTTGAAATTGATTTATTGCCTGTTTAAAATATTTTATTTTGAAAGTTTTTAGCAATCGTTTCGTTGTTATATTACAACTTTGTCACAACTAATGAATAATTGAATTTATGAGTTACTATAGATATCAAATGTCAAACTTATTTTTTAGAAAAATCAAATCAGCTTTTCTATATTTTCACTCATTGATTTTCATCATCAGGGGAATATTTCTGGCTTAGCATTCGCTTCGGAAGTTTTTGTCTTCTTCACCATGAGGAAACCTCTGAAAAACTCATGGTAAGCCAGGTGATTCTAATGAATGTGATTCATATTTACATTTATATATAATTACATATAGTTTTTTAAATTACATATAGTTTTTTTTATACTTATCCATATATATATATTATAAACTATAGATAAAAAATATTTTTCCATATATATATATATATATATATATATATATATATATATATATGAACAAGGTTTATCATCATCCAATTTTGAACATGTAATAACTTGAACTACGCCGTTCTGATGATAGCCAATTAGCTTGAAACATATGCAAACGGCTACCACAAAAACAAACAACATAAATTGCAGGTTAATACCGTAAATTTCTTCATTTCTATTTTCATACCTGTATAAACCTCGTTCATCTATCTTATTGTCGGTAAAAAATTTCTAGAAGGTATAAATATCGTATCACAGGTAGACATTGATGCAGTCTTCAAAAAAGAGTCGAATAGAACTGAAATCAAAGATACTCAATTTAAACCACAAAGATGTCGATTGCTCTCGTGGAATTTTGTGGTTTGTTTTGTGTTAATCAACATCCAAGTTTGAGCATCTAATAACTTGAACTACGCCGTTCTGATGATAGCCAATTAGCTTGAAACATATATCAACGGCTGTCACAAAAACAAACAACATAATTTGAAGGTAAATACCGTAAATTTCTTATATATATATATATATATATATATATATATATATATATATATATATATATATATATATATATATTATATATATATATATATATATGTATATATATATATATATAATATATATATCCTATATATTTATATATATATTATATTATAGTTGTATATAGTTACTGTAAAGAAGAATAAGAATTATATCCTTGAATGGGTGGTATCTTTCAAGAGGAAGGGAAAACTCCATTTCAACAGACAGAATTGAAGCGATTCCTTTTCAAACTAAGAGAGATATAAATAAGATGTATTTGTAAAACAATAGAAATAGATAGTGTTAAGATTGTATAGGAACTTTTATTTACAATATTCATTAACATTAATCAAGTTCAACTTACCTAAAAGAAAAATCAATTTAAAGTCCTTATATACTATACAATCTTAACACTATCTATTTCTATTATTTTACAAATACACCTTATCTATATCTCTCTCAGTTTGAAAGGGAATCTCTTCAATTCTGTCTGTTGAAATGAAGTTTCTCTCTTCCTCTTGAAAGATACCCATTCACAGATATAATTCTTATTCTCCTTTACAGTAACTATATACAACTATAATATAACTATATACAAATGATATGAGGATTCTCTTACCATTTTACACACACACACACACATATATATATATATATATATATATATATATATATATATATATATATATATATATATATATATATATATATATATATATATAATGATTGTGATAATAGAATTATTATCTTTAATTGACGCGTGTTTGTTGTTGTGCGTTTTGTTATAAATGGGACGAACATGCACGTTTATCCAGTAGTTAGGTCAAAGCTCATTAATTTATTGATGATCGTCATATGATCCAAAACCTCAGGCAGATACGATCATTTTAAATTCACCATACTCTAAATATTTTACTTCCACATATTAGATATAAATATATCTAATATCTTGAAATAATTTATGAATATATATAATAAAAAATCTGATATTTTCATAATATTATATATATATATATATATATATATATATATATATATATATATATATCTTATATATATATATATATATATATATATATATATATATATATATATATATATATATTTATTTTCTTTTTTTTTCAAAATTGGTTTTATTGCCTGTTTGGGATAGCTATATTTATAATATATCTATCAGCAAATATATAATATATTTTCAACAAAGACAGACTATTTTCAATCTAAAAAACTTTATTTTTGTTGAAGTTTCATTGTATGTCATAACTTTGTCGAAACTAATGAATTACCATAGATATTAAAACGTCAAACTTATTTTTAAAAAAAAAAAATTTTTATTTTTGCTCTTTAGTATTCAGGATAATATTTTTGGCTTAAGAAATATTCCTCTGAAGAAGTGGAATATTTTTTAATCTTTTGAAGAAGAATAATGAACTTCCGAAGCCAAAAATATGAATATTATCGCAATTGAAAGCAGCCGTTGACACTTGTTTCGAGCTTAGTGGCTCTCTTCAGAACAACGACGCAGCCAAGTTCAAGGTGCACGAATCTGCAAATGGAAAAACAAGAAAAATAAGAATGTCATAGTGGACCTATTTATTTAGCTATATATATTAAGTTGATGATAATAAACATTTTATTTTCATTTTCTATTTTTGCAGGAGGACTAGATCACTCAACGCCCCATCGCCAATACAACAATTCGGACCATGTGGACGTATCATGAAAAATTCAGCTATGGTCATGTAAGTAGGCATTTCTTCCTATAAAAATGATGAAAACTCGTACATGAAAGCCATATATAATATTTTTATGGAATTTGCAAAATTTCAAATTTCTAAGTGTGCAAATTTATAAACTCATAAACTCATAATAATTTTTTATTTTTTCTCTATTCATCTTGTATTTGTTGTATAAAAATTCTACTGTGGGTTTTTGTTATTATACAATGTTCGAGTTTACTTTGGGTAATCTATTATAATATTCTTAGTTTTTTCTATTCATGTTTTCTTAATTTTTTGTTTTTGCAGTATTTGTTATATTCGCAATTCTAATCTAGTTACTTATCGCGTAGTGTTTTATTTTACGTAACTGACATTAATCTGACATATTCTGTTTTGTTGTCAATTTTTTTCTTACTCACTAACACTTTTAGTAAATTGCAAACCAATTTTAGAATATTATAGTTAGATAGATGGATCTTCATTAAGACTGTAAATCAACACGAAGTTAATATCACAGAGTACCTCTAACATTTTTAAAATAAAATAGTTAACAAGTATGTGTCCTACTACTATTCCTAAATATAGAAAAAGTCTCATTAAACGTATTTTTTTGGTTAGTTCTAGATAGAGATTTACGTTAGGTCATCTAGACCCCATTATAACTTGAACGCTTTCTTCGAAAAACTGATTTCTTGTTTTCATTCAGCGTGTATCTTTGTTTTTTGTTATATACAATGTTACTCTTCAATATATAATAATCTATTTTATATACCAACGCACATATTTGAACGGTACAATATTTTTCCGACCGGTTTTGTAAAACTACAGTCTTAAAAATATTTGATTTAAAAAAGCAATTGTATCAACCAAGGTAGGATTTTATACCTTGATATGCAAAGAAAGACAATAAAGTCTATTTCTTGGTTTTATTGTCTGGATTGAACAATAGAAGTATGGTATTTTGAAATGAGGTAGATGCAAGAATATTTACCATTATCGAACTTCATATTCTCATGTTACATGCTTCATGAGCGGTTTTCATGAGTTTGATGTGATATTTTGAAATTTGTTATTTTGTTTTACATCTTATTATGAAAAAAATTCTTTTTTTTTTGTTTAATGAAACTAAGTTGTTTTTTTATTTTCACTATAATTTAGTCCAACATGACAATATTGTTTCGTCAACATAGTGCCTTCATCAGATGATTAGATGTTGGTGAAACAATATTGTCATGTTTCACTAAATTATAGTGAAAATCAAAGAAGTGCTTAGTTTTATTTAAATTATGTATTTAGATTTTCATCAAGTATTGGCCAATCGATTAGTGACGAAAAAAAATTTAATTAAAGCGAATCTGTCAACAGAAGCTAGAGGCATTGCATTCGAAACAAAAAGTAATCGTACTAAACAACCGACGTTTCGCTCTCTTGTGGTAACGTCAGTCTTGTTATTTCATCACTTCAACTCGTATGTATATTTCAATTGATGCATATTATTCGATATACGAACAAGAATCTGTATATGTAACGCCGTAACTTTCGATTTTAAAAGTATTTCAAAATAGCTGCCAATTATTAGTGGAACTAACGAATTAATGGAAAGAGAATTTTAGGTCGAACAATGAACAATAACTATTTTATGGCAAAATTTGAATTTCAAATCAAAATCTGTAGTCTTAGAAATGTCGTTAATTTTTTGTTGCAAATCAATGAACTTTCATGCCATCAAACTAATCAAAATATTCATCGGTTGATATACCTTGAAAATTCATATTTCTGAGTTGGTCGAGAAATAGCTACATATATATATATATATATATATATATATATATATATATATATATATATATATATATATATATATATATATATATATATATATATATATATATATATATATATATATATATATATATATTTTTTTTCTGTGCTTGTGTATATGACTGACCTCCTAAACGGCTGGACTTTTGTCTTGGCTGGAATTTTGTAGACATTTTTTAGTATGATCAGGTGTATTCACAGATGTATGACACCGGTTTAGATTCACAATTGAACACGGTAGGTGGCGCTGCGATCGAGTTCTGGAATTATTATTTTTGGCATATCAGAACATAACCTCAAAATTTTTAAAATAAAAAAGGTCAAGATTATTACTGCTTATTCAAAGAAGTTTGAAATTTTCGACCTGAAGACGTGTGTACAGGTGTGTACAGTCTGTCAGGAAACCCTCTCACGAGAAAGCGATCTGCAATGCTTGAGAGAGTTCATCTTGTTTCTTCGATAGAGGAAGCCGCCGTTATTAGTTCACGAATTATTTTTTGCCTAACTTTGAGAAAGCACCTGGATGCTCTTGGAAAACCATCGAAACATGATTGTTTGGATGTATGCCACTAAAGACTTCTAATAAGGATGAAACAATTGTAACAAGGTCGATGATCTTTTAGTACGCCTGAGTGTGATCTGGGGCGATTAGACATGAGAATATTTTTACACAAAGCTGTGGGGTGTTTGAATGAAATGCCTACAAAGCCTCTACGTACTCTGACTAATGTTGTCAGGTGTACGAATCTAGAATGCTGGAGAGAGTTTATAGGTCGTTTTTTCCGTAGAGGGAGCTCACGTGAATAGTTCACGAACTATTGTTCTCATCACTCGAATATTGGACCTGCGGGCGTTTTAAAGTCATCGATTCTTGATTGATTAAATAAGACTGATGATTCTTAATAAGGATGGATCAGTTGTATCTTATTATCATTCAAGAAGTTCGATGATTTTTCGAAGCGCACGTAATAATAACTCTCGAAAGTGATAGGTTCGTCCTCGATGACGAGTTTTATTTGAAATATTTGGATATTTCGATTAAGCGTTTCAGTATTTACTAGTATGAATGATTTGTTCATCTTGAAACTAGCTATATTTTTGACCGCCTGGGCCTGATCTGGAGCGATTAAGCATTCTTACACATTGTGAACAGTTTTCTGTAGTGTTCGAATGAAATGTCTACAAATCCTTACACTCGCACTACTGTTGTCATGAGTAGAAATCTAGAACGCTAGGGAGAGTTTATACGTCTTTTTTCCCATAGAGGGAGCTCACGTGAATTTTCACTGAGAACTATTCCCCCCATTCTGGTATAGGTCCTATGGGCGTTTTGAAGGTCATCTTGATAGATTGAATGTGGATATGGATTAAATATGGATGATTCATAATAATGATGAAAAAATTGTATCCTATTATCATTCAACAAGAATTGATGAGTTTTTCGAATCGCACTTTATATTCACTCTCGAAAGTGATGGGTTCGTTCTCGTTGTTAACATTTGTGTAGACAGCTCCCTGAGAGTTTTATTTGAAATATATATATATATATATATATATATATATATATATATATATATATATATATATATATATATATATATTGCAGTATTCTCATATGCAGATGATATCGCGGTAGTTTTTGTGGCAGACTCTTGGTCACAAGTAAAATAACTAGCAGAAAAAGGACTTACCAAAGTAAAAAATTGGCTGGACTCCAATCGACTAACACTCAATGTGGATGAGACGCATTACGTGGCGTTTTCTGTTACTTCTGCCAATCGTCCTAGTTTTGACAACATTTCAGTCGAATTGACGGTAATTAAAGGAGTCACATCCACTAAATATTTAGGTGTTACAATATACAAGAACCTAAAATGGGTCAAACACGTAGTAGAAACTAATATCAGGAAACTTATTCCTAGATTCTACATATTGCGAGAAATTTTAGGTAAAAAACTCTTATTGACTATTTATAAAGCTCTTGTAGAATCATTAAATGGTTATGCATTAGTGGTATGGAGTGGATTATATCATAACCTTCTTCACTCCCTTAGCGTTACGCAGAAGTTTATTCTTGAAGTTATATACAAAAAAAAGAAAAGATACCCAACGAAGTTCCTATACTGTCAATAGGTGTTCGATGTGCGTTCTCTCTACATACTACATACTTGCATATACATGCATAATATCGAAGACAGGAAAATTATATAGAACATAATTATTCTACGAGAGGAGTTGCAAACATGCATGTGAAGATTCCTAGTAAAAAGAAAAATATTAGCCTTCGATCTTTTGAATACTTGGCAGCAAAGTGTTATAATAACATATCATTAGAAATTAGGAAGATCAAGAATAAGAAAAAGTTCAGTAAATGTTGTCGATGCTTTATACATCAGAATTTAGATATGTTTGAATTTATTACGACTTGATTGGTTTTTATGAAATTTTTTTTTTAATTGAACGGGAGGGAGAGAAGAAATTCCATGCATCCTTGTTATTTAGCTTGAATCTATAAATATACTAACGTGTAGAATAAAAATAATCAGATTTGTCGAATGTAATGTACACATACAGCTATTTAGTTAGCTAGGTGTGCTATTTTTGTTTATTCATCCTTATGAATCACTTTGTTCTCTTTTCTTTGTTAATTAAAATAATGGTAGAATGTAATGTAATTGTTAATCAATTTGGATGAAATATATCTATCTATATATATCTATCTATCTAAATACTGCAGTATTCAAAGCAATGTTGCTCTACAAGAGTTATTCAATATTTTTCCGATTACAGCGTTCATACTTATAATGACCGTAATAGTTTTGTATATTCTCCTGGTTCAACCTTGCAGAAATAACTATAACACTCTTTAGTTGCGGTGCCCCTAAATATAGTATTTTCCAGTCAACGTCACGTCATCAACAAGTGTTCATCATGACAGTGAGGATTCGTATATATTCTAATTTTTTCGCTATCGCGATAGTATTAGGCGAAAAATAAAGCTGGAGACAATTCAGATATCTTCCACGCACCTCTGGCCAATCTATCGACGACGAGTAAACAATAGCATGCCGTAACGCGCGGGTACATCATTATCGATAAACCCGACGAGAAGGTCGGACACTATTTATTCGACATCGCGCGGTACTAGACGAAAGTTCGCGGTACTCTTCCAAGTTTGACGTTTCGCGTCTTTTTCCCCGTTAGTTGTGCCAAATAATATGGTCGTCGCGTCATCCGAGGATTACCCTTGTACCGGATCTACCCTAAGAAGATGATGCATCATTATTCAGCCCTTAATAGGAAATGATCGCTAGTATTTAGATCGGTCGAACATGGTGGCCAAAGGAGAAGTGATTTGCCTGAAATTGGAACAGCAGCGGCTGGAGGACCTGAGGATTCGCGAAGACGATGTCGGAAGGTTAGAATGCGATGTTCGCAACAACAATTACACACCGAGTGTGGATATTTTGAATCGCAACGGAGTTGTTCAAAGGTCTAATCCTATTTACAGGTCAATATTTTTTCATAACTTATTTATTATTACTTCGCGTTAGTGGATCGATATTTAACTAATATCCTTGACATTTTACTAAAACGATCGATTTACTATTTAATATTTATTCCATTGGAAATGAATTCCATAGAGTTTTGTAATATTTCTGTTCTTGCGAGTATTTTTATTGAAATATATTATATTGATTCATAGGTATCCAAATGGATTGAAAAATATATTGGAAGCAATAAAATGTCTACAAAACTTCTAAATCATTATTTCAATCATCATTTATATAATCTATATATAATAAAAATATAATGATAATAAAATTTATTGAGAAATATATTCCTTACATTGTAAAATTACATTCGTTCAATTGATACAATAATTACTACTAAGAAGAATGATCACCAAAGGACTGAATTCAGTTTTGAGTCTGATCTTCCATTAAGCCCTCGAACAAAAATATTGGTTCAAACAAAAATATTGGTTCAGTTTATATTCACAATAATATACAACTATATTTAAAAAGAAAAGGAAAAAAAATTACCTCAGAAATATTGAACATTTGAAACAATTTCTTCACGTGGTGAGGGACATTCGTGATAAAAAAATAAACGTATAATATAATCTATCTTTTTTAGTAAACATCTTGAAATTGACCATAATCAATACTATGAAGATAATTTCTTCTATAACTAATTTTTAATATTACGATCAAGGCTAATTTTCATTATTTTTTCTTCGTAATTGAACATATAGGAATATTTTTGGAAATTAAGAAAAACCTTTTCTCATCTGAGTCAATGTTTGACAAAAAGATATAGTTGAATATAAACTTAAATTCACGCACTTGAACTTATGATTTACACTTTATTGACAACATAGCATGACGCGTTTCGTCGTTATAAACGACTTCTTCAGATGCTTACAGAATAATACGCGTCATGCTATGTAGTGAATACAGTGTAAATCATAAGTTCAATTTAAGTTTATATTCAATTATAATGGATTTACATCAAGTAAACGCCAACACTATTTAATATTTAAAAAAAAGATATAGATTTCATGTAATATTGTATGTTCTTGATAATGGGTTAACAACCCGAAACATATGTAGAGTTTTTAATATATTTAGTGAAACTTGAGCCAAGTGTGTTAATTTCAATTTATTGTTTTCAAAAAGATATATGGCTCTAATAACTATATAAAATTCTCTACAAATTTCAAGAAAACTGTTATAATTCATATTTCGCCAATGAAACAAATTCTGAAACAGAAAAGGGACACTAAATGTAGAACAACAAATTCAGTACGTAAATGAATCAAAATTTTGTTTTCTATTTTCGTAAAAATTTACGATGAGAAATACAAAAAGTTTAAGGCCTATGTCAGGTCAACGCAGAAATATTTGTAGTTAAATATGGTTCTGAATGTAAAGTGATGAGTTCACTTTGTTTATTTAATCTTCTTTTACTCTGATAAACGCAATAGCACAGAGGGTGAATCATAAAAACCGCAAATTATGATAACTATATAAAATTATTAGTTTATAATTACGCATTTGAGATGAGTTCGCATGATTTGAAATCAGGTGCAGTGATTGTGTAGATAACATGTGAAATTGTCGAGTAGTAGCCGTTTATTACGTATAAAGTTATGTGTAGATTAGCTACTAAAGTGATTCTGCTGAATCACTATATAAATAAAAAAAAATAAAAACGAAAATGAATTTGAGATAATTGAGAATAAGAAAAGAATGAGCTATCAAATATTAGAAAGTTGACTGTTACAAACAGTTTTCAGAGTTCAGTTTTCAAAACTGTTGAAGAGTTTTTCGATGATGCTGATATTTAAGTTCATTCAAGAGATTATGGTATAATATCGTATTAACATAAAAATATTCAGTAAGGTATACCTCTGTCTTTTATGACACATCAGGTAAACTGTGTAATGGAGAAGCCACAAAGGAAATTATTGACAGGAGATGGTCATAGTATTAATTATTGATTGTAATCTTATTACCTTGAAGCGTGTTCTATACTTAAGTAGTGTGTTACTTATGAAATCACTGAAAATAGATAGATTACATCTTGGATAATTGCTGAGCAATTTGATGTGTCAGATCTAAATCAGGAATTTGAAATAAGCAATATTTTTTTCGGATTTTGTGAAAAATTACGAATTCGATACAGGATGTGAAAATTGAAAATGCGACTATAACTTCAAAGGTTTATTCCCGGGTTATTTTAGGAATATTTTGTACTGGTATTATTCTCAAGATCGAGGTTTGTTTCAAGACAAAAACTAATAAAAGTTAAGATAGTAAAAATATTTTATTACCAAAAAGTACATGTTAAGATTTTTGATTTCCAGTAGATATCAAAAATAGCTACTCTGATGTATATAATTATTCAATTTTTTGTTTCATCTGTCTCTCGAAAAAATGAAAATAATGTTTTCCAAAAATTATCAAAAATTTCTAAAATACTACAGAGTCCTTCAATTTCTGTCAAATGTCTAATGAAAGCCTTATATTTTTCGTTAGAATGCGTTCAAGAACGATAGAAAAACAAATGAAAAATTATTGGAGAGGTAGAAAGTTGACAACTTGATATAAATCGTCATTTTCAAAACCTCAATGTTTTGTTCTGGAAATATTCTTCTTCATATCAATGCCTGTATTTCTTGAAGTAGGTCTATGTGACTATTACGTTTTATTAAGTATTTTTAACTTTGAACGTTATGGATAAAGTAAACTGATTATGTGAGTTCCAACTGTCTTTCTCGTTTCTCAGAACACTAGTGTAGTATAATAAAAATGTAGCTCAAAACGAATAATCCAAATTGTAGAAAAACAAACAAAAGGAAAAACCAAAAAAAATATATTTTTTCCTTGATCTTCTTGAGACTTTCGATTTCCTTTCGATCTTTCAGTTAACGATTATCTCAGCTCTTAGTGTAGTATAATGTAAATGTAGCTCAAAACGAATAATCCAAATTGTAGAAAAACAAACAAAAGGAAAAACCAAAAAAAAATATATTTTTTCCTTGATCTTCTTGAGACTTTCGATTTCCTTTCGATCTTTCAGTTAACGATTATCTCAGCTCTTAGTCTAGTATAATATAAATGCAGCTCAAAACGAATAATCCAAATTGTAGAAAAACAAACAAAAGGAAAAACCGAAAAAAAGATTATTTTCCTTAATCTTCTTAAGACTTTCGATTTCCTATCTTTCAGTTAACGATTATCTCAGCTATTTCATTGATGCCAAACTTTCTGTAAACTACAAGGGCCTTTTCACCCATTTGTATCTAAAATTGAACCTGTAACATGAAGAAGTTATTTTGTTTGTTTTGACGTGGTTAGTAAATACTTTGAGGACTATCGGAAACTATCAAATATATTTACAAACATGCATTTCCTGTTGGATAAAACAGATAATAATAAGTTTCTTGAACTGAATATATATATATATATATATATATATATATATATATATATATATATATATATATATATATATATATATATATATATATATAAGTTGAGAAATTTACGGTTTTCACCTAAGATTTACGTTGCTTGTTTTTGTAACAGCCGTTTACATATGTTTCAAGCTAATTGGCTATCATCAGAACGGCGTAGTTCAAGTTATTAGATGTTCAAACTTGAAAGTTGATTGAAAAGAAAAAGACACAGAACAAAACAACACAAAATTCCACGTGAGGATTTTTGGTCACATCACTTTTGGTTTAAATGATGTAGATTTAAATGATGTAGGTTTAAATCAGAACTACGCCGTTCTGATGATAGCCAATTAGCTTGAAACATATGTAAACGGCTGTTACAAAAACAAGCAACGTAAATCTCAGGTAAATACCGTAAATTTCTTAACTCCATTTTCAACCTGATAAACCTTGTTCTTAATTTATCTTATTGTCGGTACAAAATTTCTAGAAGGTATAAATATCTCATCGCAGGTAGGCATTGATTCAGTCTAAAAATAGAGTTGTAATAGCTCGTACCAAGATACTCAATTTAAACCAAAAATGATGTAGATTCCTCACGTGGAATTTTGTGTTGTTTTGTTCTGTGTCTTTTTCTTTTCAATCAACTTTCAAGTTTGACCATCTAATAACTTGAACTACGCCGTTCTGATGATAGCCAATTAGCTTGAAACATATGTAAACGGCTGTTACCAAAACAAGCAACGTAAATCTCAGTAAATACCGTAAATTTCTTAACTCCATTTTCAACCTGATAAACCTTGTTTTTAATATATATATATATATATAATTTTTATCAAATTAACACTGCAAATAATTTGTAGAGAAACAAACGCACGGAAGTCGCTAAAATGTAATATCAGTAATGGAAAACATATTGGAAAGAAATTATTTCGTTATTAATTTACTCACGAAAAACTGGGTAAGGAAACCTTCCTTCCAGAATAAATGAGAAGTGAGGACTCCACCCTTGAAATTTGATGCTTAAAAAATAATGGATATTATCCTCGTAGAGCTCGTAATTAATCGAAAGACGCATATCTAATCGTTTCAAATTGTTTTAAAAAGAAAACGTATGTGATATTCCATATAATTCCATTAAAAAAAATAGAATTCTAAATACATTGAGCAATTCTCTAGTATCCAGCTCACACGGCCTCTTTATTTTGTAAATACTCAGAAATAGTGGAATTAACTCGAGAATTTTATAGCGTTAAACCAACTGGAAACTCCTCGAAGCTTGTTAGTTACGATTTCAATTCAATCGGACTTTTATTATGCTAATGTTTTCCGTGCAATTATACTTTTAAATATTTGGGCATTCTATCATGCCTTAGGCGAATGACTTAGGAATGAGCGAAAACGGAAAAATAACACTTATAATAATTACGAGCTTCGTAATGAAAATGCCGTTGGAATTTTCATATTATTATTGATCGTTCAAGGTGACATTGTTGAAATGCCATTTGTATCTTATTAAAAATCTAAATTTTTCGAATTCTTCGTCTTCCTTTACCCTTTTACTTTTCTTATAATTTATAACAATAATAATAAGTCTTTATTTTCCTATCCATCTTTATCTTCCACGCCAGTTTCATCCACCTCCTCATCTTCAGATTCGTCTGCAATAGGCGCAACAGATGTAGTAGTATACCAGTAGCTTCTTCTGCAGCAGGATTAACTTCCTTGAATTTCTCTGCTGCGGCAACTTTAGCTTGTTGAGATATATCTTCAAATTTCCTTCACCAAATACATACAATATAAGTATCGAAAGTAAAGTTAACAAAATGTTTTTAGATTTGCGAATAGTTAGCCTACGTACTCCTCGAATCGGTTTCAAACATAATTTAGACATAATTTTTCCTGCTTTTTTCTCTCCTCTTGACTGCTTAACTTTAGATACCATGCCAATTGGTAAACCAGCAGCAGTGCTCCTTAGGGATGGGGATGCACCAGCATTTGCAGTGCCTGCATCTTCCATCTCTGGAATTTCTTCATCGGAATCACTTTGTGTTGAACTTGTACTTTGCTCAGCCTTTGCCTCTGCGGCTACTGATACTGTATTTTAATCCTCATTGAATGAGGTAATAAACGAGAGAGAATTAGAGCTTCCAAACAAAAAAGTAACGACAAACGTGAATTATATTTACATCCAACCGTCGCATCATTTTTATTGCATTATTGAAGTGGAAATTTCTACAGGCATATATAGGGGTATAAAAACGGAATAAAATTCGTACATTGGGTCAGGTCACTCTATTTTCGTCACGATATTGTTATCACGCTTGGTCCGGAAATTACAAGTTCGGGTTTCTCTGTATTTAAGAACACTGACAGTAGAGGGAGGTTATGGAACCTAGATTCTTATAGTATCTTCCAATCAGTAGCCTCCATAGCCTACTGCATAGATTATCAGACTTCTTCCTTCTACCACCTCCTGAAACTCAATTATTTTTCAGCGCTCTCAATTTTTTACACACCCCTAAAACTTAGAAACCACAATTTCACTACTTAAATTAATTTAGTTTTGAAGGGTGTTTTTTTAGAGGTATAGAACTTTAAGTTGGCATTACTGTTGAAGATGGCGACCAATTTAACAGCTGAGAATTGATTTATTCTCAGTTTGGTTTGGCAATTTATCATGAATAGACTCACGCCTGAACAACGCTTGCAAATAGTGCAATTTTATTTTAAAACGAGATTGCCGTTGTTCCCGATTTTCATAAGCGAATTTAGTTTAGCGATGAAGCGCACTTCTGGTTGAATGGCTACGTCAACAAACAAAATTGCCGCATTTGGAGTGAAGGTAATCCTCAAGTGTATGTCAAAACACCGTTACATCCAGAAAAACTGACTGTTTGGTGCGCTTTCTGGGCTGGTGGAATCTTTGGTCCGTACTTCTTCAAAAACGATGATGGCCAGAACGTTACAGTCAATGGTGATCGGTATAGAGCCATGATTACTAACTTTTTCATTCCTGAATGGAAGTACCATGATATCCAGGAGCTGTGGTTTCAACAAGACGCCGCGCAACATGTCACACAGCTCGTGTCACTATCGATTTATTGAAAGACACGTTTGGTGACCGTCTAATTTCACGTTTTGAACCTGTGAATTGGCCTCCAAGATCTTGTGATTTAACACCGCTAGACTACTTTCTGTGGGGCCATGTGAAGTCATTGGTCTATGCGGATAAGCCACAAACGCTTTACCATTTGGAAGACAATATTCGCCATATTATTGCCGATATACGGCCACAAATGTTGGAAAAAGTCATCGAAAATTGGACGTCCAGATTGGACTACATCCGAGCTAGCCGTGGCAGTCATATGCCAGAAATCATATTTAAAATGTAATGCCACAAGATTATCTTTCGAATAAAAAAAAATTCTTGTCAATCGAATGATCGAATACCATCGTTGTTTTATTGCAATTTAAGGTTCTATCCGTCTAAAAAAAAACACCCTTTAGTATGCTTTATCAGTTGGTCCCGATGTTTAAACTGACATTCTGAATTCGACATTTAGCAGTGGAGCAAGTAAAACCTAACTTTATTGTATAAAGAATATAGCTAATTAAATTGAAAGAAATAACAACATAAATAGGTTACCAATTTGAACTTTAGCAAACTCATCTGATGAGATGAATGAATTTGATGGTTTTTAACAGTTGCTGGTTTCAGATTGGATTTCAGTTTAAAACAGTCGTAAGTTAAAAATCGTTGAACGTTCGACCACAATCCTGAGTACAACTGCCGAAATGACTTGATAATGAGTTAACCACCCGAAACATATGTAGAGTTTTTAATATATTTAGTGAAACTTGAGCCAAGTGTGTTAATTTCAATTTATTGTTTTCAAAAAGATATATGGATCTAATAACTATATAAAATTCTCTACAAATTTCAAGAAAACTGTTATAATTCATATTTCGCCAATGAAACAAATTCTGAAACAGAAAAGGGACACTAAATGTAGAACAACAAATTCAGTACGTAAATGAATCAAAATTTTGTTTTCTATTTTCGTAAAAATTTACGATGAGAAATACAAAAAGTTTAAGGCCTATGTCAGGTCAACGCAGAAATATTTGTAGTTAAATATGGTTCTGAATGTAAAGTGATGAGTTCACTTTGTTTATTTAATCTTCTTTTACTCTGAAAAACGCAATAGCACAGAGGGTGAATCATAAAAACCGCAAATTATGATAACGATATAAAATTATTAGTTTATAATTACGCATTTGAGATGAGTTTGCATGATTTGAAATCAGGTGCAGTGATTGTGTAGATAATATGTGAACTTGTCGAGTAGTAGCCGTTTATTACGTATAAAGTTATGTGTAGATTAGCTACTAAAGTGATTCTGCTGAATCACTATATAAATAAAAAAAAAGGAAAACGAAAATGAATTTGAGATACTTGAGAATAAGAAAGGAATGAGCTATCAAATATTAGAAAGTTGACTGTTACAAACAGTTTTCAGAGTTCAGTTTTCAAAACTGTTGAAGAGTTTTTCGATGATGCTAATAATTGGTTTGCAGTTTTAAAACAGTCGTAAACAGTTTTAAAAGTAATAATTGGATTTCAGTTTAAAACAGTCGTAAGTTAAAAATCGTTGAACGTTCGACCACAATCCTGAGAACAACTGCCGAAATGACTTTGTAGTCAAAAATTTGGTTTTAATTTGGGTGAAATTTGAAATTTAAAGTGAAAGAAATTACAAATCAACTATATACCTCCTAGACCAAGGTAGTCCACATTTTTTCTGGTCCCCTCAACACCCCCCATTAGGACTCTAACGCCCACAAGGGGCATTATCGCCCACTTCGAGTCACTGACCTAGTGGTTCCTTACTAGTCCTCATTAGGTTCCTTAGGGAAACCTTATTAGTTCCCTCTTGAAAAATAGGTCCTCTACTAGGGAAATCTCGTTTTGAATCCTGGTTAAAACATCGACGTTTGACGTATATGAGTTTAAGTGGTTATAAAGTTGAAAAAATACCAGAGGAATTATGAATAATAATGAATTTATAGAAGAGAACAAAACATATTTTGTTATGTTTTGCTCTTTGCCTATAAATTAAAGTTCTAAAAAAACTAATAATAAGAAACTTTTTCCATTTCATTGACACGAATTAATCGAACGTTGTTTCACTAAATCGTTTACTACAATCAATGTAAATTTCGTAATGGGCGCTTGAATCGGGCTTAATTGTCGACACTTTGAGAGATAATAGCTAAATAGAAACGGATTCACGAGTCGCTAATTTTTCCGATTTAATTTCTGGGTACTAATTATATTAAGAAACTTCCAAGTACTACCATGCATTCTCATGGAAAAATGCGTGTGGAAATAATTCGAACCTAAATAATCGGGTCAAGATCGGACCTTGACCACTTGATATTCGTGTGAATTTCATTTAAATGTTCGAACGACTCTGAAATATGGGACAATCAAATTTTGTTTTAATGTCAGCGGTGAGGAGATAAGCTGCAATATAAATTATATATAAATGGTCGTAGGACCAATTAAAAATTACAATACAAACTCATGTTCTCATTTTTAACGTAAACGAGAAATGATTAGTTTCGTGTTTGCAGTAGATCAATAATAAATCAACACACATCGTGTCAGCGTGTCCCTTTGGGTGGCTCTGGTTTGTAATATAGCATTAATGTTTGTTCACGTCGAAATTGAAGACCCTTTATGAGTGACGGTGAGGTCAACGTGATCATTATTAAGTATTTCCTTGAAGCAACAATTTGCGAATCATTAATAGCAGCTTCAATTGGAAAAATATGCGATATAGTATGAGCAGAAGTGATGTGTGAAATGTTGTTTGAAAAAGTATTAATAGAAAAGTGCACCGAACTCTTTCGATTTGACAGAAATGTCAAATTGAAACATTCTGGCTTTATTAAAAAAGTATTAATAGAAAAGTGCACCGAACTCTTTCGATTTGACAGAAATGTCAAATTGAAACATTCTGGCTTTATTAAAAAAGTATTAATAGAAAAGTGCACCGAACTCTTTCGATTTGACAGAAATGTCAAATTGAAACATTCTGGCTTTATTAAAAAAGTATTAATAGAAAAGTGCACCGAACTCTTTCGATTTGACAGAAATGTCAAATTGAAACATTCTGGCTTTATTAAAAAAGTAATAATACAGGTTTCCTTCCTTTTTCCGTTTTTTTGCAAACTCTGCAGCGCTTTTGAGGAAACTTCTTATTGCCTGAACTAGTAATTTTCACAACTTTATGTTGTCTCATGTCTGCAGAAAGTCTCATTGGTGCATCTTCGCGAGAAACTCTCTTGGATACATTTCCTGGACTCTCTGAATGAACATATCCTTTTTCAATCCAGTTTTGCGCAATATTTTTCAAAAAAGATGAAAATTTTATTTTTTTCCTGGATTCAGAACCTTGAAGACAACAAATGAATTGAACAGTGCAGTATTTAATATGAACATAAAAGCCTTCTTTGTCCATTTCACAGTTTTTCTTATAATAGGATTATAAGCAAGGTATTGGTCTGCTAAATCAACTCCCTTCATGTACTTATTATATTCCAAAATTGTTTCTGGTTTTTGTATCAGATCGCCAGTTTTTCGATTTATTTTCTGGGTTTGTATCATTCGAGCCTGGTGTATTGTTGAAATCATTCTTACAACTCTTTTATCTTTCCAAATATGTATTAGAATTTCATCTTTTCTACGGAAGTTGTGTTGTCCTTGTTTTAAAGTAATTTTTTTTAGATCGTGTGGTAGCCCGCGGTTCTCTCTTATAGTTCCACAAATTCTTATCTTTTTGTAGAGTAACTTCTGTGCTAACTGAACACTGTTGTAGTAATTGTCCATGTAAACATGGTGCCAAATATTTTCATAACCATCCAAGGGCGTCGCCAGCCGATGGCGCAGGGGGGGGCAAGTTGACTTTACCCACTACAAATCATACTTTTCTCATTCTCTATGAATGAGAAAAGTAGGTATGAATTGTATGTAAAGTCGACAGCCCATGAAGCTTTTCACTTGTACTACGAGCCTTACATCTACAGCGATTGTAATAACAACAGTATCTTAGTACTATATACATATATATTCTGTGACAGTACAGAGTCTAATGTGTAAAGCTACACGAGCACGAGCTCTTGACTATGCAATAAAAAACTTGTAAATAAGTTATAATAACATTTATTAGAAAAATAGAATAAAAAGAGTTTGAATTTGAATAAGTGTACAGCGTACAGTGTATTTTTTTTTTTTTAATTACCAGATTTTAATATAGTGGTCGTTGTTTGTTTATATTAGGTTAATTAAAACATAATTTTCGGGGATTCATTGTAAACTTCTCGACCACTTTATTATTGAAATCTTGTAAGTTTCCATGTATAAGTTTTCGGTGCACACTCATCATGGCCAAACCATTAAGGCGATTTTCACTCATAGTGCTTCTTAGCCAGGTTTTTAGTCTCCTGAGGCTGCTAAACGATCGCTCTACCGTACACGTCGTGCATGGAAGAGCGATCAAAATTTTCCACGCTTTTTCCGTGTCGGGAAAGAAGGTTTTTGGTTCTTTTAGTATATCAACAAACGGTTTGATCTGTTGAGTTTGGTTTGTTATGCCAGAATTGCTGCCAAAGCTCGACTTCAATTTTTATGTTTGGTAAATTATAAAACTGAGCGATAGTTTCACAAGTTTCTGTGAGATTTTCGACTGACATCGTTTGCATTTGTGCGGGGTGTAATTTAGATAAAGCAAATGATGGAGTATTTTCTTCAGCAAAGCGTGTTTCAAGCGATGTAATAACGGAGTCCAAGTATGGTATTATTAATGATCTTTTCCAGAATTCTGAAGGGATTTCTGCTGGGTGATTGCTTCGATGACGTTGTTTCCCAACAATGCGCGGCATTGAAGTGATATCCTCCTCCAGGTCGACTTTCCCCGCAACAATAGTAGCATCCTTTATAATTTCATCTGTGACTCTTTAGGGGTTATCACGGTGGCTCTTAAGCAATTGCAAAATGCGTTTGACGTGTTGCGAGGCCTTAACCACATCCAAAGTTATGGATTGGAGTGCGTTGACAAGAGGTTCCAACAAAGCAGAGTATTTAGCTATCAAAGTAATACAAAGTATAAACGAAATTTTGAAAGCAGCCGCATAGAGTTGAAAGGCGTTTTTTCGAGTTGCAATGTCTCCTTCACGCGATAAGTTTTCTAAGGCTTCCAATATAACAGGAAAATTCTCCTTAAATACTCTGATAGTTTCATGTTTCTCACTCCATCTTGTTTCGCAGAGCCTGGCAATATTAGGTACCAATTTAAACCAAAAGTAACTTTGGTTGCATTATATTTGGCAACTTTTTGAAAATCTCTAGGGGGGGCAGCTGCCCCTCCTTGCCCCCCCTTGGCGACGCCCTTGTAACCATCTAAAAGG
The DNA here is from genome assembly GCA_030704895.1 of Henosepilachna vigintioctopunctata. Classification (NCBI taxonomy): domain Eukaryota; kingdom Metazoa; phylum Arthropoda; class Insecta; order Coleoptera; family Coccinellidae; genus Henosepilachna; species Henosepilachna vigintioctopunctata. The sequence goes on along the minus strand of JARQZJ010000095.1, from coordinate 2,620,666 downwards.
TTTACGACCAGGTTTTGCAATGTTTCTCCATTGCCACTATATAATTTAAATTTGCATATATATCCAGTGTCGGATTCACACAACATTCTCACTAATAACCCATACTTTGTAATCTTTCCTGGGTTGTACACTCGGAAACTTACTCTACCTCTGCAAGGAATCATGGCTTCATCCAACGATAGATTTTGTTTTGGTTTATAGACTTTATCAAACTTCTCTATAAAATATTGCATTATTGATTCTACTTTAACAAGTCGACTTGCGTCATCAGGGATTGCACTATTATCGCAAAAATGTAGTGATTGTAGTATTTGCCTGAATCTATTTCTAGTCATGATTTTACCAAAAATTGGTGTTTCCATGTACGGATCAGTAGTCCAATAATCGTTAACATTATTTTTTTTACTTGTCCCATCAATATATTCAAAGCTAAAAATTTCTTGATTTCTGTTATCGTGGTATCTCGCCACTGCTTTGTGTTTTTTACACGTTTATATTTATGCATGTTTTGCATATAATATCTATTTGTCTCTGTTACTAATAATTGAAAAAATCATCATCTATAAACAAATCCACCACGTCTGAAATATTTTCTGCATTTCTTGGGAACACTTTAACCCCAGAATTTCCCAAAAATGGGTTTACTGTAATATTGTTATCGATTTGGGACCAATTTGATGTTGAACAGTTCTGTTCGTTTTCCAATATCGTGTCTTCTGAATCGCTGCTTTCAGATTCACTTATAATTGGCAAAACATTTCTTTTTCTGCTACTTTCTGCTAAATCTGTATCGTCGCTGTTACATTCTTCATCATTTTCAAACTCAGATAATATATCGGCACATACCTCATTACATATATTAATTAATTCAAAGTCGTCTTCTTCCATGATATCGCAGGGCAAACAATTAAATTAATATATAAATTACTTAATTAATCAGTCAATTCGTAAGTTAATTATTGCAGAACACAAGCTAACTCTTAAATTATCAGTTGTAATGTGACATTTACTATGACAACAAAAAACGTACTACTACGTCAACGGCGCCTAGATTTACAACCAAAAATAACGTACCACTACGTCCACGGCACCTAGATTTGTCACAATTAATGACGTATTACTACGTCAACGGCTACAAGATTTTGGATGAAAATAACGTATTAATACGTCAACGGGCAGTAATGTGTTAATAGAAAAATTCTGGCTTGATTAAAAAAGTATTAATAGAAAAGTGTACCGAACTCTTTCATTTTGACAGAAATGTCAAATTGAAACATTCTGGCTTTATTCAGAAAAAAATTTTATTCTTAACTCTATTGCTATAAATAATAATTCAAAAATAAGTCCAAGGCAATTATTTCGGAGTAAATTTTATCATTCAGTTCATATAAAAGTTTTACTCATCGAGATGAAGCGGGATGTTTGTTGATGGAAAATGTCCAATGTTTTTTTTTTCGACGACAAAAACGCTTTAATTTTTTTAAATACTTGGAATTGGTGTTGCATATTTTCCTTAGAATTCCCATTTGATATCAAAAAATATTTTGCCGTTTGTAAATTCAGCATTTGTTGGTTTGAAACCAGATTTTCCTTTGTTTGTTTGCCGGAAATTTGGAGACAATTTTGATTTATTTAGAAATAGATTTTTATCTTTTATAACATAGTCAATATAAACGTCACGAAAAATTGGAAAATAAATTTTGTAATAAAATCAATAAATATCATCATCTATGCTGAAACTCATGCTTTGGAATTATAGATCCCCCTTTTTTGTTCCATGCCCCACAGTAGCCTTTCTAAAATTTCTGCATCCCCCGAAAAGGGTGAAAGAGTTAATATCAAGAAGTCCATTTTCGAATTGGCCCTCTTAATAATCGAATTGTCCCCCTGTAGGGCGTGGACCCCATGTTGGTTAACACTGTTATCGATCATAAAATAAAAGACTGTGCCTTAAGATTCATGCAATGAAATTCATGAGTTCATTTTGTAAAGAAATTTTTGCAAGTCCTAAATCTTATAGAAAGCTGAAATTAATAACAAATAGTTTAGAATTAATTAAAATGTCAAATTCGGTTAGATTTATTACTCTCTATCAACCCCTAACAGCATAACGGAATATCTCAAATATTGCGATATTCTCAGAGTACACTATTCCCTATTTACTGCTACGAAAAGATATCGACGAAAAACATTGCATTGCACTATAAAACAATAAATGATTTGAAATTGTGATCATCGTGTTGTTTTAGTTATTATATATTCTTATGCGACAAAGTCCATTATGATAATTTTTTAAGTTATGTAAAAATATTCATTAATTTCGTAGAGTTCATTTCCTAGTACATAATATACTGTACTGAATTATTAGATGCATTTTTCATCGAACGTTATTTTATCTGACAATGAAGTCAGCTTCATTCAGGAATGTTTTTGAAATGAAAAATATGAATATTTTTTCCTTGCCTTTTGACTGCTGTAGAATATCTTTGATTTCAACTTCATCAAATAAAACTAGACTAAAATTTTGATATAATCAGAAACTGGTTAATTGTGACAGAAAAAGCAGATTTGGACAATTGCTTCGTTAGGGTTTTAGGTTATATGATTTCTTGATAGTCTTAGATTGTCTTCAATCTGGTCTAGATAATAATAGTATGATAAAATAAAATATTGGAAGTTGTATCGAATTGTACCAATTCATCATATCTAATGCATCTTATTATTTGAATGTAACGAAGTCATATAATCAATATTAATGGAGTGTTTTTTTTGTAGGACCATACAAGACCCAGCGAGCCAGAGACTTACTTGGTACAAACCACCTTTAACCGTACTAGTCATAAAGAAAGTGAGAGATGTTGCTGTGTTATCACCCTTCGTTCAGTTAGTGCAATGGCTCATACAGGTAAGAATATACTATCTCAATATTTCAATGAATAATTCAAACCATCATCCTTTAGACTATTTGGTAGTAATCTGATTTATTTTTAGGAAAAAAGAATGGTTGTGTTCGTCGAAGCCCAAGTGATGGATGATAGCCAATTAGATCAATATAATGCTTTTTCCACGATCAAGGACAAACTGATGACCTTCAGAGACGGCAAGGACGATCTCACTGATAAAATAGATTTCATTATATGTCTCGGAGGAGACGGTACCCTCTTATATGCTAGTCACTTGTTTCAAGAGTCCGTGCCGCCGGTGATGGCCTTCCATCTAGGTTCGTTGGGCTTTTTGACACCATTCCAATTTGAGAATTTCCAAGAGCAGGTCAACAACGTCTTGGAGGGTAACGCAGCCCTGACATTGAGGAGTCGATTGCGTTGTATAGTGATGAAGAAAGACCAAAACGGAAAGGGTGACGAGGTGCAGGGAAAGAAGCCCACCAGTCTCTTGGTTTTGAACGAAGTGGTTGTGGATAGGGGACCTTCCCCGTATTTGTCCAATGTGGACCTGTTCTTGGATGGCAAGCACATAACGTCGGTGCAAGGAGACGGTGTCATCGTCAGCACTCCAACAGGCAGTACTGCTTACGCAGTTGCAGCTGGAGCCTCGATGATTCATCCGAGTGTACCTGCGATAATGGTTACACCCATTTGTCCTCATTCTTTAAGTTTTAGGCCGATCGTGGTGCCTGCTGGTGTTGAGTTGAAAGTGAGTAACTATGAATCTATTTCAAACTGTTCAATTTTGAAGATGCTTACTATTCTTGAAGTTGAGCGTAACCTAAATAAAATACCTTTTTACTCCTATCTGATGTTTTTTACAACTTTACTGAATCCTAGAAGCTGACAAATTAAATTTAGATATGTTTCAATAATTAACTGTTGTGCTCTACTGTTAATACAACAGTTAACATTTGTCATGAAAGGACATTCTTTATTTTCGAAAAATTTCCTTGAATAAAACTTACCAATATCAAGCCAAAAATTTAGATTTTTTAAGAAATTGCAGAGTTGCAGCTGAATTATTGTTAAAATACTTAATACAAAATGTACTGAAGGAACTTTCAAATTTTTTCATCCTCTAGTATTGAATCAAGTTAATTACAGCATTGTGCCAATGCGTTCATTAACTAATTTTAACAAGTTTAACTAGTTTAACAGGATTAATAAGTTCATAGAAATTAACTTCTTATTCTGTTCAGTATAAATCTTCTGCAAAGGTGTAGGTACCTTTTCTTTATAATTTGGATGACCATCCATGTTTCGGCACTTTTTGGTACAGCAGTGCCATCTTCATTAAGGTGACGCTCTTTGTCACATAGATATGGTTCTTCTTGTGGTTACCGCAATCATGTGTTACATGCTCTGATACTTTTTAAAAAGATATCCTCGATTGAAAAATTCGATTTTAGATTTCAGTATCTCCAGATAGCAGAAATACGGCTTGGGTGTCCTTTGACGGCAGAAATCGCCAGGAATTATTTCATGGGGATAGGTGAGTGGGTTAGACGTTGAAGCATACGGAGGGAAGCGCTACCACCACTACCTTTATACTGATCTTGTTTTCTGTACGATTTAATTAATAGTAACGAATATGCAGCTTCCACTGCATGCCTGTAACTCGTAAGAAATTCTATTTCATTTTCAGATAGCGCCAAGTGTGGATAGTAGAAATTCGTCTTACGTTTGCTTTGATGGACGTCACCACCAGGAGTTGAGACCTGGGGATAGGTACTTATATTGATGATAATAAGAACACATTCACATTGAAAATCAGTGGTGTCCATACATTGAACAAATCATTCATATCTTTTTATTTGGGGTTTAATGTGTTACCATACATGGTACATAGGGCATATTCTTTTTCAATGTTTGTCTTCTCGGTGTTGGCCCATGGAAATCAATTCATTAAATTTCTGGTGGTAGTGCATCTCTTCTACAGCTTCAGTTTCTATTTTTCTCCGACTTCATATTTTCCACATAGTTTCTGTTAGGAAATAAGTAGATTGCAATAAATTCAATTTAAGTCAAATAATATTATTTCAGTATTTGCAGAAATTGAAGACGTCGAATTATTGTTTTGATTATATGTAATTGGTTGATTGATATTTTGCAGATCTCTTGGTTAAAAATGTTTCAATATGAATTGAATTCAAAACGCTTGACTTAGTTTCACATAATTGTGTTAATTGTAAATTTCTGTTTCTCTTTGAAAATGATGTGAAACCTGTTGCAATTGTTAAGCAATGAATATGGATCTGTGAAATTACTCCATTACAATCCTTGACTGTAAATTTTATTTTCAACAAGAATTGCTTCTTTTATTTATTTATTTATTTAACATAACTACACTGTTTTACAGGACAGGTCCTAATTACAAAACAGGATATTTATTATGAAACAATGTGGAAATGAATGTCTGGCAGAAATATTACAATGTATATTCTCTCCTAAATGACCTCACGTTATCTCTTTATTTCAGTCTTCGAGTTACAACGTCCATATATCCTGTACCTAGCATCTGTGCCCAGGATCAGATCTCCGACTGGTTTGATTCACTGGCTGAGTGTTTACACTGGAATGTGAGGAAGAGGCAGAAGCACCTGGATGAACTCACGGATCTCACCCATTCTAGTTCAAACGACACTCTGGACTCTCTGGACCAAACCGAACCTGTCGACAAAGAGGCTTGAGGAATAGAATGAGCATCCTCACTTTGGAGTTTTAGGGGAAAAGTTATTTTGCGATGAAAACAATCACGTTTTGATTTATAAACAATTTTGGGTGATTGGATCAGTCTAGTTTTCAATTTGTTTGTTAATGGGGGAATCTAGTATTGAATTATTTATAAAATTGTGATATTAAATCTTGTGCCAATAATTTTCAATTTATAATGTAGCCAAGTTGAAAAATTAACTACATATATAGCAGGATTATTTGTCTTGGTAATTAGGGCCTCTTAATGACATTTTTAGTAGTTATTAGTTTTGCTAATCTATTTTAAAAAATATAAATTTTATGGCAAAACTATTTATTCGATTAGACATATTTCACACCTTTTATCGTACCACAAATGAGAAAACCTATGAAAGAAAATTTCTTTCATAGGTGTGATATGTTTCTTCAAATTTATAATATTCAATGAAAAGCCTTAAGACTTTAAGGGTGTCAAAGTTTTATTCAGTGTATATTTATTTCAAAAATCTTTTAAAATCACAATTATTGGTCGTGTTACTCAACCTTGATCTAATGTTAGGGCTAAAATTTAGGAACAAATAAAAACGGTAAATTTATAAATTTTGTAAAAGAGGAATATCTGGTTAACATTCTTTGCTAAATAAATTCTGATTGAGGCTGACAGTAAAAGAGTTTGCCATGATATAACATGAATGAAAAAAAAATTATGAAACCATAAATGGTTAAGCAATATTTTGGAGTATTTTTTACAATTGATATGTGATGTTCAGTTTCATGACTGGTCCAGTCACAACTATCAAAATTTATCATCTATTTATTAATTCGATACTGGAGTAACTTAATAACTTAATAAAATACATTTGGCTTTTCATTTAGAATAGTGTTCATTTGAATTGGTGTTAACATGTGATTCTAATGTGCAATGTTGGTTTTTATAATATGGTTGTCACTTAAATTGCAATATATTACTCAAAATTTTGTATCATAGTAAAAAGCACTTCATAGAATTTTCTGGCAATAATTCAGTTATTGATGTTTACTTGTTGTAGCGATTGACTTAAACTTAGGAATGAATCAATAGTATTAGTCACCACAATTGATTTTTTATTTTTGTACTCAGGTTATGGTATGTAAATTGAACGAAAAATGTTAATAATTGTTGGGGTATAATCGCAATAGGACCAATATTGTGCCAGTGTTTTTTAGTTTGATATTCTATTTGTTGACACTTTGTCAGTTCAAATATTGAATTTTTGATAAATAACATTTATGCAACGTTGTATTGTGTTTTAATTTTCCTTATCTGTATTCAATCCGAAGTTTTCATTAATTGATTTTGATAAGTTCAAATTGCACTGTCATGTAACAAGTACTTTTATTTTAAATTTGATAATCTCGAGTTATGCTTTTGACAAAGACTAGATATATCAAATTAATTGATTTGAGAATGTTTTATTTGTTGATGAATTCTTTATTAGCTATTGTAATGGTGTTGTTTTCTAAATCCTTATGTTTTTGAGGTACCTATATTATTGAGGTTTCTGAGCTATTTGGAAAGTATTTGTTGACCATAGGTACCTTCTTATTTCATATTGAAATAAATGAAGTACCTAACAACTATAGTGCGCTTGTTAACTTCTATAGAATCTTTGATCCAACTTTATTAAGATATAATATACACAAATATAAGAAAAATAAGCCATGAAATGTATTGCACTTCTGATTATTTCGATGTATATAAACTCCAAAGCTAATAGACTATGACAATATCTTATATTTTTGAGAATACGGGATATTTATTGCTTCGTTTTATCTCGTGACGCTGAATGCATGCAGTTCCAATACTGAACATGTCAATTCATTTAATGTTTCGAAGGCAATTTGATGATGTAAAGCCCTTGAGAAGTGACCTTATTGCATATGATTTTTTAAATACGAAATGAAAATTCGTTACTTTTTGAATTAAACATTTGTCACTTTACACAAATTGGCGAACTTTCTTACCATACAATGAGATTTCTTTTTCCGAATTTTATTTAAAAATGTGGTGGATGCACTGAATATTTGAGAGGATTAGAGATTATTTGGAAAAATATATAGCAGATATTCACCTTCAACGTTTCAAATGGAATAATAATATTTATTTAAGGTTCTCGTAATACAGTATCCTGTTACATTTTTTTCCTCTTTGTTACATTGACAGAAAAAAGGCAAAAAAAGAAGAAAGAATATAAATATCTTCAAAAACTCAAATATTTATAAACATAATTTAAAAATCAAATATATCAATTGACACTCTGCGGCCCACGTAAGTTCTCCAAGGAACTTGAGTATGGACACAATGAATTGAGTCATACATTGAGGAATGAATCAATAAAAAATTTGGAATTTTCTTAAAAAGGGCCACAATTGAATCACCATTAAAGAAATAGTTATGTTTTTCCTTTTACTGGCTTGGTGAAATTGGATCTAAAATGATTTTCTTTGTATTAAGCATTAATCGCAGAAAATGGGGTATGATTTGAATATCAATTCGAATTCTTTTTGCATATTCGCTTGAAAACTTTTGTTTATTGCATTTTTGTTAAGTTGTTATTGATATTTCATGTGTTAACAACTATTGATAGATCAACTTTATTTGCAGCTGGTAAAAAATTGAAGAAATATTATAGAGAAAAATACACTTTGTTTTTTAACACTTTATTAATTTGCGAATGCAATTTCGTATTAGTCTACTCATTGTAGACATTTCGGACTACCAAATTTCAGTAGCAAATTAATAAATATAGTGATAAAAACCGGCTGAATTTCTCTTTACGCAGTTTAAACTATCTGATAATTTGTAAACATGATATTTTTGTTTGAAATTTTAATATTTTGAATTACCTATTTTGAGTAAGGACAAGTTTTTATTGGGACTGATTGAACTGGGATTGATTGTCGTCGAAATTCTACCATAATTCATCAAATTTTCAATTATTATACCTCCATAATCATAGAGTTGAATTATAGTTTGATCATAATATTACGTAGTATTCTATGTAAGTCTGTTATTTATTACGCACAGTTTATTTCAATTGATTTCAGATAATAATGCATTTTTCATTTTGAACAAATCCTTCATAATTGTTTATTCAATTTATAAATTGAGTAATATAATATTGAATTATATAATTGAATAAATACCTCAAGTTCTCCAATCCACTTATAACTTTGAACATCTTTTTGAGAATACTGAAATCATCTTCAGTTTTTCATTGAGTAAATCATACGATTTCAATTGAAATAAAACAGAATAAATGGTGAAGAACATCAATAAAACAATTTTGAAAATAATTTGTTATATTTTTATAAGACATACACATTTTTATATTTGTATTAGTTTGACTAAAACAGTTAAACGAAATTTAATGATACAGTTTAACATAGATAATACTTTGATTTCAATAGAAAATTATATTTCACTCGTAAATATAACTTAATAAAACGATACATAAAAATGTGAATACAAGAAGTCAATTCATTATAAATTTTGTTTTAGACAAATTAATATACTATGTACAAAATTAAAATATTTTTTATAATACAACCTATCATTTCCCAATTCTATCACTGTTTTCACCTATTCGACAATTTGGAATGGGCTCGAACATCTTCAAGCTGCGAATCGGAACTAAGAGGTCGTTTGTTCCTTTCTGAAAATGTTGTATAAAGCCTCGTTTCTAAAGGTTCGGTTTTATTTTCAAAATATTTACAAATTTCTCGCACCGCGATATGTGATCCAAAATTAGACAAATCGTGCATCGATCTGGCACGTTTCGTCTCTACGTCACTCCTGTAAGAAACATCTTCAGTGCTCCTGACCTTCCTTCCTAACCTACAAAGTGATTCGAAGAGCACCAATTTTTCCTTGACCGGTACATATGTTTCTACATTTTGGCACTTCTTCAGTATGGTCTCCACTTTCTTCTCCTCTATCAATCGTTCGTTAACACCGTCACATCTGTCATTTGAGTTAGAAGAAGATAATTCGTCGATGCGTACGCTTTTCGCGTCGCATCTTTCTTTTATTTCTGTATTTCGGTTGTTATCTGAAAATTTATCGAATAGGTTGTTACAATTGCAATCTGTTTCATCGTTGTCATTTTTCTTGAACTTTCCCGTTAAATTTAGGATGTCCAGGTATTTTACGGCGAAGATGGGGGTTTGTCTGATCAGTTCTATGGCTATCGCCTTCACCCATAAGTCGAAATGTTGTTCAGTCGATGTCTGTAACAAAAAAATACATTCAGGACATTAAAGAAACGAGATTACTTCAAACCACAAGCTTGAAAAATTAATCAGAAGAAATATTTTGATACAATCTCTTGTAATGTACATAAACTTCTGTAATATATTCAGTATATTAATTTCTAAATATAAACTTAAATTCAAACACTTGAACTTATGATTTACACTTTATTGACTATATAGCATGACGCGTTACAAACGACTTCTTCAGAATAATCTATATATAATCTGTATATATCTGTAATAATTATTCTGTAAGCATCTGAAGAAGTTCGTTTGTAACGACGAAACGCGTCATGCTATGTAGTCAATAAAGTGTAAATCATAAGTTCAAGTGTTTGAATTTAAGTTTATATTCAATTATAATGAATTTACATCAAGTAAACACCAACACTATTAAATACATTAATTTCTAATTTACATTCAAAACGTAAATTGGTAAAAAAAGTTTACTAATCGAAACGTCGCGTATATTCATTTTCTAAATAACCTCGAAGTACAATAAATAATAAATAACAAAAATTAACTCATTTTGTTTTTTATTTAAACTTTTGATACTTTATAATATGCTTCATCTTTGAAACTAATTATTTTTTCTCTAAAATTTCATTCAATCATTAAGTATTTTGTTTCGTTTAGATATTCCGTACTTGAATATTAATTTTAGTTTCTTCATATGGTTTAATCGTTAAAAAAATGTTTCAAATTTATTTTCTTCCAGATAGTCTGTAATCGGTAAATTTATTAACCATTTCAAACATTATTCACCATTCAGTATTTAATCTGCAAAAATTTCATTCAATCTAAAATTTTCTTTCTATATTTGAGATTCGTCAAATAATTTATTAATTTCAATAATTTCTTTAAATTTATAATGAACCATTTAGCTTCACTAATCAATTTTTAATTCAATCGTGAATTTGGTTTCTTTTCATTTTCATTTATATTATCAATGCTAAGACAATAAATGACACGCTATAAGAATGAAAAGACGAAAGAAATTAATATTTAACTGAGTCAAAGTCTCCATTTTTCGAATATTTTTCAATATCATTGCCCAAGTATGTATTTGTAGTCAATACTTTTAAAATAATTCTTTATTCAGAAAATTAACAAATTAATTCTACATTGCTACATATATAAAGATACCATCTAATTAAAATCCGTTTAACATAAAACAAAAGACAAAAACAGTCATTTCAATGCTTACGAACGTCCAGCGTTTTTCATAACTTTCTATGGTTCATACATTTACAATGGCTCGCTTTGTGTCAACTCAACGGCCCGGGTAAGAAGTAAAGTGATCTTAATTGATTTAATGTCTTCTCGTGGATGTAGTAGAATTTGATAGATGTTTTCCATAAGCCAGTAGTTGTGACTCATACGAGTATCTCGTTTTGGATTGTTTAGTTTTATGATGTACGTAAATTATCCATTAATTTTTCTGGTACGCCATTATACGCACTCACAAAATTAATTAATCGTAAATATTTCAAGATCGCTGGGAAGCTGTTCAATTATTCATTGCATTTTTAGGTTAGTAATCGCTGTCATATTTTGTATGCCTTATTCATGTTTAACGTCAGTAATTACAAGTAGATATTCGATGTCTACAGATATAGGAGCCGTCAACCCCTATTTAACTTGAATAATTTATAAGAACATCAATCGATTACTAAAATAATTATTATTGCTGCCTACTCTACGGTATGCATTCTTGTGGTAAATATTTAACTAGGTTGTTATATTTCCTTCAAATTGACCTAATATTGTATGCTAGCAGCCATAAACGTAAATTAACCAAATAGGCATATTTTATCACATTTTAAAGCTGATTTGATGCAGTTTTATGAGAAAATGAATTTCACATCTTGGATATGCCATTCTGCCAGATTTTTTTATAATATTAGCAGTTACTCATTCACATTTTGATCTATATTCGAAAATTCTATATATCTGGTAAATGATTTTTCTTTGCTGAATGACTTCTCGATACCTATACCACACATATTTTGACCCTGAAAAAAACATTCGAATACTTTAATTCAATATTAATTCAAAGTGAAGAAACCAGAAATGATTCTAAATTCCGTAGGTATGTAAAAATTGACATCCGTATTATTGCTAGAAATACTCGATTGGTTACGATAATTTTACAGATCTAATGCAAGTTTTTCATATTCAAAGAGCAAATGGAAAATGCTAAAACATAGCAGACAATAGATTATTCAGTCGTCGATTAAATGGCATTTACATGCATGCATCCAAGTATAACAATTCAATGACATACAAACTATTTCCTAACTGACGAGACGAATCAGTTCATCTGTTTTTAACTTTAAATTAAACTTCATTACATACCTAACCGTCAAGAAAATATTTTCAATAATTCAAACCGTAAGAAAATAAAACCGTGGTTATTTCTTTTCTTTTCATTTATTTGCAGCATCAGAGAATACAGTGAGAAATAATGGTGAAAATTAGGAATTGCATAGGATAATATTTAAAATAAATAGCGTTAAATGAATAAATTTTTTGAAATTCCAAAGAATAATAGAAGAAACAAGAATGAAAGCTATCCAAGTTTGACTATAACAAAAAATCTTGAAGTTTTTTCAAATTTTAATTAGTTATTAAAACCTTTAATAAGCAATTCTGTATAATTGTGATTAATTTACAATCGTTAATATTCAAAACCTATATATTCAACTTGGCTAATCTAAGTTTATCTCAATATCAGTAAGAAAATAAAGAATATAAAGTATTTTATGGATAAATGATATATATTTTATCTGTTTATTTATTTATTCATAGTTTTTTAGAAACCAGTTACTGAGCGGGAAAAATACAATACAATTTGCTGTCAAATCTTTGCCATATTCGTTTTTCTCAACCCAACATTAGTAAGAATTAACTCATGAAGTAAATGAAACCTTCATTTTGTTTGCTGCGCAGTGTAATTGATAAAGAGCAATAAAATTGTTAAAATGGTACCTAAGTGTTTTTGACCATACAAAGTCGCATTTTGAGCAAATCAAAAAATGGTAGCGTTGTTATACCTCGTTATGGGTGAACACAGTCAGAGTAAAATCATAAAATACCCACATATTTCAAAAAACGTCTTCGCACTGAGTCGAGATTTCTTATATATATAAGACACGTACCCTAAATTCCAACCTTTGAAAATATTTTCTGATTGTCGTATTTGATTGAATCTATTGTTGGTTTACAACAGGAAACAGATATCGAAATTCTTCCGTAACGACTGTTACATGAAGTTTCTCCTCCAGGAATTGGAGTCATAATTTAGCAATGCTTCCGTTTTACATGTTCACAGATCAAAAATGGAACGAAGATCTAGCCAAAATATCAAATCTTATTCCAGTTAACAACATTACGTCAACCTAATGGAATGTTATCTAGTTTAAATTGGGAGAACCATATGAACATATGAGTGATACATTTATTTTATAATTATTCATACTGCGGGTGTTGTCTCATCCAACAAGTTCTTCTCTGGATGGGAATGATTTGGTCTTATTGGAGTCGAAATCAGAGGTTTATTTCAGTTAGATGACCTTCATTTTTATTGGACCTTAATTAAGTTAAGGTGATTCTTGAACTGAACTGTTTTTTTTGCTGAAGAAAGGTGTAAAGTATCATTGAATTTGCCAGAAATGTGAGATACCTGTTATTTTGAAAAGAATTTATAGAAGAAATAAATTACTCTAGAAAGCAAGGTTTTTTCAAGTTGAAAATGTACAACGAATATTATTTTTACATTGATTTTCAATCTCTTATATATAATAATAAATATATTTCTGTAAACGGAGAAGCCATTGCTCACGATGATTTGAATTTAAACTTTCACGCACACGCAGATTATATAACGAGAAAATTTTCGAAAAAAGTAGGATTCTTATCACAAATCGGCAAATCTTTGTCTATGAGTACAAAGTTGTCACTGTATGAAGCCATTGCACTTCCTCATTTACAATTCTGTTGTACCTTATTGTTTAATTGTCCTCAATATCAAATAAGTCGATTAGAAAAAATACAAAATAGGGCTATGAGATCTATATTAAAATGTAATAGATATACACCTGTCAAATCCATGCTTAATGTGTTAAATATGTTATCTGTTAGCCAAAGAGTTGTGTTTAATGCACAAGTGTTCATTTTTAAACTGAAAAGAAATATGTTACTAATCTACATTAGTGATAGTTAGATTATTTACAGATGTACACAATTATAATACGAGATTCAAAACAGACTTTATCCTTGGAAAATGTAACACTACACAAAAGCTAAAATCTATTTTGTATAAAGGATTGATTGAATTTAATGGACTTCCTGCAGATATAAAAAACTGTGAAAGTTAAAAAGTATTTAAAAGACTTTTGAGAACGTTCATCTCAACCAAATGCAATACAGTTTAAAGTCACTCTAATTCAATTGGGCTTTGTTTCTGCTACGACTCTAATTGATGTTTATCATGTAATATTAGTTAGGTGCTAAGTATAACATTTTTGTTTTTCTACTATATTATGCTATTTACATATATTGGTACTTTACTTAATTCACAGTATTTTACTTTTTATTATTTTAATTTTTAATTAACTTTTTATTACTATATTTTGTAATATGATGTAGCAATTCTGCTAAATAAATACATTATTATTATTATTCTTAGTGAGGAGGACCAAAAATGATACCTCCCTTTCCATAATATATGAAATTAAGAACTTCAACTGAATCTCATAAGAATAACGTAGTTAATTATGACATGTACACGAAAAAATTTGTAAGATTGAAGTATTGTAACATATCTTATGAGTCTCTGCTATGTCGATCTTTCTAGTTGAACTTTCAATTTTTTTCTGATGAACGCCTCGAATAACGAAACACGAGTCAAAAGTTGCATCCAAAACAATTGAAAGAAATTTAAAAAATTAGAAACAATTTAAAAGAAATTGACTGAGATTTTCTTTTTCGAGTTAATCAATAGTTTAACATTCCTTACCAATAGAGAATTGTAAACGCATTAATTCCATTCATTATTATAATGATATCATTTCAAAGGCGATATGAAAACACTAGAATTTTGTTTTTTGATTCATTCTTATAATCGTTGTATTCGTAGAAGACAATCCTATCTCTAAATTGTATATCAGTTTTACCTATTGATATTTACGAACGAAATAACAATTTCATGCGTTAGTAATTAGTTGAGTTATGAAATTGTTGATTTACCGATAATTTCGTTTATTGAATTTATCAGCTAATCTTTGATTGCGTAAAACAAAAATCCAAGTTGCATATTTTTAAAAAATGGACGACGTTCTCAACATTTTTACTAATCACCGCTAGATGGCAGTAGTAGCAGCTTAACTAATATTTAACATGAAACACACTGAAAATTTCAGTTGACAACCCTGGTTTAATCTTCAACGTGGTTTTGAATGTTTTTGAATGAACCTTTTCAAGGGATATTAGAGACCTATATATATATATATATATATATATATATATATATATATATATATATAAAATGTGATTTGGTATTGAAATTATCGTATTTTATTAGCAACAGAGATATTTATATCTTCTTTAAGTAAATATACAGGATGTTAACTGAACTTGCAACGAACATCTGGTTATTACCTAAGAGTCAGAGTATTTTGAAAATATTTTGTCACCTGATGACTTTGAGATTTCGCTTTAACCAAAATAAGTAAATGAAAGTATGACATATGTCATATATCACTGCAGTGTAAGGAATATTTTCTAATGAATTGTTTTCGATGAATTTAGAAGAAATATAATGATATTTCATAAGTAAACACATTTTAACATCCTTGCTTCTAATTTTTCAAAAGTAACAATGGGATATCACTGGATGGATCGCAGTGGACATCAAATGGCTTGCTTGATCACCGGACTTAAAGTATATAGATTATTTCGTATAATGAGTTAATATATCACTCCGATAGCACAAATTAACTGATTCATTCTAGTAAGAGCTGTTATTTTGAACCTTCAATGTAGATTAAGAAATTTTTGTAAATAAAATTCGTCTCAACTTTTTTGAAGAACCTGAATAACCTCTAGCATTTTTTTTCCTCTCCAATGAACAACCTGAGTAAATATGGATAAATAGAATAAAGCATTCCTCGTCGAATAGATTCGCAGTTATCACATAGATTAGTGAAATTTTCTTGCAAATTTATGACAGGAATGAAATTTTACAAGCAATGGAAATATTGAAAATTTAATTTCAGTAAGACTTACTTTTCCATTTAAGTCAGAAAATGAAACAGATAAAATACATTGTAACGTAATCAGTAGGTACCTACCCACAGATAAGACGATTTTTCAATTTATTGCCAAGGGACAGTGTTTATTTACTGATAAAAAACCTATATCGAAGTTTATAGCCTAACTGGTAGTATAACTAGGGAGATTAGTCATTTTCTCTCAGATCGTAAATCAAATAATTGCATTTGGAACACTTAATGGGCGAGAAATACATTTCGAAAGCAATAAATTCAGAATAAATAAACAGTACATTAACTACAATGAGTTAATTGAGATGCATTAAACATCACAATTTTTTGACAGTTTAAAACAGGTACCTAATTTGTTGCAGATCTTCTCCATCAATAATAATTTATTAAATTTTAAGTAAATTTCAAATAATATCCAAATTTAATTTTTTCCGAAACTCTAGGAATATTTCCTAGAATTTCGGAAACTAGAACTAGGAACTAGACCTTAGTGGGTCTTACGTCCTTTATTACTTTTGCTAATTTCTTCTTTGGGTCATTAGTCACATAATAACCCGTTTTTCATATTTGTCAATTATCTTTCTTGTACACGGCCAAAATGAGCCACTTAGTAATTCCGAAAAAGACAGGTCCGGATTAGTAAAAATATAGAAAGTAATCGAGACCTTCAACAACAATCCATTCATGGAAAATTTAAAAATTCGTTATCATGTTTTTTTCGTTAGCATTCGTTTTAGCATGAGCCCAAATGAACAAATTGAAATGTGATCTTTCAATGTGTACGCAGGAAATGTAAATACTTTAATTCAATTAATTTAATAATAAATAAACTACTTAAATTATGAAATATTCTATGAAGATGAACCGAAAAGGGCTGGTATGCCAATTGACCCATTTGATGAAACTATAGTTTTATGTATATTATAGAGAAAAATACTCTTTATTAAATAAAAACTGCTGTTTCGTAGTAGTTACTAACTGCATTTTAAAGCTTAGTTCTTCTTTTAAAGTAGAGTTCTTCTACTTTTACGTATTTCGAATATTCACATAAACAAAATTTCCTTTGAATATACCATATATCCTTTTTCACACCAGGTTTTATGACACGTGGTATAACCTAACAATACATACATTTCATCTGAAGACCATTCAGAAGGCCACAGGGCAAAAATATGATTCATAACAACAGCAAATACTCTCAGATTTTGGATTTCATCCAAATATATCCCTTTTGTATTACTTTGATTAATCTAATTTCAATTGAGGTATTTGCGACACTTCTTCTAATGTCACTAAAGAGAAATCAATAACAGCAGCGCCATCTTTATGTTGATTCTACAATTTTTCCCTTCACCCTCACGTGCTGAATATATAAATAAATTTCTGGATCATTACTTTTCTGGAAAACATGAGAATATCCATAAAAAGAGATTGGGGAAGATACTTTGTAATAATATGCATTGACAACGATGACCTTAAAAAATAGTCGAGAGGTATCAGTGGGAAGAAACACAGTTGGCATAATAACGCCAAGTAATTAGCCTCAGTTGCGTACCTGGCAAACGGCATGCATAACCATATTACCATAACCTCGGAATTAACTATGTGTAAACAGATACACCTACTCTATATCTCTCATTTTCTAAAAGCAATCTTAAGTAAACAAAACGATTCGATGTACACGTTCAAGATATAAACTTGTTCTTGTATAGATAAGGCGCTTCATTTCCCTAGGGTGCGTCAAAATTGATATGCCGATCCGGTTTTCGAAAAAATTATTGTATAATTCGAATTAGTTTGGAATTACGATGAATACAATATTTGCTAATTGTCGCAAAAGCAGTGAGATCTATTTTCGAAATGTTCAATGAAATGAATGAATTATGACCCCTGGTGGGGTTTGATTCTTGGAATTTTGGAAAAATTCAATACCAAGGATAATTTCATTTCTAAAGGGTGTTTTTTAGACGTATAGAACTTTAAGTTGGCATTACTGTTGAAGATGGCGACCGATTTAACAGCTTAGAAGTGATTTATTCTCAGTTTGGTTTGACAATTCAAATAGACTCACGCCTGAACAACACTTGCAAAAAGTGCGAATGGGCTCAAAACGAGATTGCCGTTGTTCCCGATTTTCATAAGCGAATTTTGTTTAGCGATGAAGCGCACTTCTGGTTGGATTGCTACGTCAACAAACAAAACTGCCGCATTTGGAGTGAAGATAATCCTCAAGTGTATGTCAAAACACCGTTACATCCAGAAAAACTGACTGTTTGGTGCGCTTTATGGGCTGGTGGAATCATTGGTCCGTACTTCTTCCAAAACGATGATGGCCAGAACGTTACAGTCAATGGTGATCGGTATAGAGCCATGATTACTAACTTTAATTCCTGAATTGAACAACCATCATGTCCAGGAGCTGTGGTTTCAACAAGACGGCGCAACATATCGAGCTATCGAGCTCGAGCCACAATCGATTTATTGAAAGACACGTTTGGTGACCGCCTGATTTCACGTTTCGGACCTGTGAATTGGCCCCCAAGTTCTTGTGATTTAACACCACTAGACTACTTTCTGTGGGGCTATGTAAAGTCATTGGTCTACGCGGATAAGCCACAAACGCTTGACCATTTGGAAGACAATATTCGCCGTGTTATTGCCGATATACGGCCAAAAATGTGGGAAAAAGTCATCAAACATCGGACGACAGCCGTAGCGGTCATATACCAGAAATCATATTTAAAATGTAATGCCACAAGATTATCTTTCGAATAAAAAACAATTCTTGTCAATCGAAGGATCCATCGTTTTATTGCAATTTAAAGTTCTATACCTCAAAAAAACACCCTTTAACTGTAAAGAATCTTTCTTATTTTATGTATGTGATTTAAACTTTGAGAGCAATGTTCATTTCACTTCATAATTTCAACGTCAGATGGCCTATGAACAATATTTCTTTGTAATAATTACCTGTATGGTGAGAACAATGATTGATCCTTTGGTTAGAGCTAGACTATTCACAAGAGGTCCTGCTTGAAGGCTGAGTTGCCTGAGTGGAAGCCTCAAAGTGGGTAAACAATCATCCGATCTTCGGGAGGACACAACTAGTTGTCCCCCTCTGACGGTTACTTTCCTCGGCCACCAATTTTTTCGTGTCCACATTTCACTAGCAGATCCCCTACAAAACAAAACAGTAATATCAGCGGCAATACAACGTCGAATTTTAATTTATTCACAATTATTCGTGTATTCATTCATTTGGAAACCTTCGTTTCGTTATGAAAAAGTTGAAATTGAATTAATTAATTCGGTTTAATGATTTGACCACAGTTGTTCAATTTGATCGAATTGTTGATTGAATGTGATGGCGGATTTGTGTACATTTCAATATTCTGTCACACGTAACAATTTGAATTGAAAAAATATTTTGACAGATATAAATTTCTATGGACATTTTTGTGTGTTGAATGTCACTGAGGTATTTAAAAACATATATTTAACCATCGAAGATGTTGAATTCTTTTCGAATATCAAAAATGAGAGGACTGTGATAATTCGATCTGATTATGTAAATACATTTCTATAAAACTCTTGCGTGTCTTTGAGTTATTCGAAAACATCCAAAATCGATCATGGTTTTTCGAAATTTGAGAATGACAGAAGGACTGTCACACTGTCAATGTATAAATTAATAGTTTTGAAACGCGATTTAGTGTATTTCCTACACCAGAATATTTAACCAATCTATCAATCCAAACAAAAATAATTTAAGAAGTAATTGATGATAATACATTGTTTTTTTTTTTCAAAAAGTATTTGATGATGATTTCATTTCAAAGAAATTTAAAGTATTCTGGTTATGTTTTCAGAAGCACTCTGTGCTTGTGCGAAAGCTAGACTAGATTAAACATACAGTTTAACGCCGATTTTGAACGGCCTAAAAACACAGTGAGAATTGAACCCACTAGTATCAATAAGTTGAAAGTGTTATAGGGTCAAACCGTTTCTGATAATGAGCCTCTTGATCAAAAAATGATGAGTGATTACCTTGTCATTTACTATTAAACAATCAAGAAAGTTTTCAGTCCAATAAAAAATTCTTAGGGGTTTCGCAGAAATATCGCGAATAATAGACTGAATAAAATAAAAGAAAAATTCGAATCCGTTAAAAAACAAAACAACCATATTAATCGCCGATATTGAAATCATTCTCAATTATCAATATGAAATAGAAAGCGACTTTGATGCTTCAAATATTGAATCAATTGAGTAACAAAAAAATGAGACACAATAGGATGGTAAAATAATTGAAGTATTCCTTATTGTAAAGGATGAATAACATGTAGACAATTTAATTCAATTCGTGTTCTTCAATTTTGTTTAACAATAAGTTATTAGGTAACGTGAGGAGATATTCAATCTATTGTCTGAAGTCCTACTAGCTAAATATAGCGCCGCTTTTAGGTTTGGATAACTTCCCACTCCTGAAAAATCCATCGTGATAAATGATAAATTAATTATTCAACAATGCGTGGGCAGAGATTATGAAATGACTCGATTTTGTTTGGGAACGACCAAAACAAATTTAAATTGGTTGAGTTGAATGGAATACATCTGATTCCGATATCTTACATCAAAAGGTGCTAAAAAATTTGCGCTCCTTTGTCTGTTATCGAATGTTTTTATTCAACTAATCTCTCTTTATCTCCCTTTATAATATTAAGCTTTCTTAATATGATAATTATTGCTACATAAGATACAATTATAATTATTTTCGTACAATTCTTGAGGAGAGTTAATATGTAGAAAAGCTTACATATATAAATATTTTGTTGTAGAAAAAATATTGAATCTTTAAAGTAAATCTTCATTAATGGGTACTAAATTTGTAGGCTAGGAGTATTTTCCAGAATACCAGAAAATTCCAGAAAAAATAACAAATTGTACAAAAATAATAATAAATAAGATGAAATTAAAGAAAAAACAAAGAGAGTATAAGCGAAAATATTCAACGAAAACAAAATTAAAATAAATTGACATAGTAATAAACAATAACTAGTTAAATGGAACAAACTAAAAATAAAATATCATCTATGACAAACTCACACGTAGTCAACAGAAGTTGATAAAATGTAGTTAATGAAGTAAACGAAAATAAAATTAAAATGAATTGTTATAAAAAAATTTCAATGAATTGAATTTAAGGTAACCATATCAAACAAAACTTAAATTGAATATAAACTTAAATTCAAACACTTGAACTTATGATTTACACTTTATTGACTACATAGCATGACGCGTTTCGTCGTCACAAACGACTTCGTCGTTCGTAACGACGAAATGCCTAGTTTGTAGTACAAACCCTCAACGTGCTCTCACTGATCTTGCCACGAAAGAGCAATCTAGAATGCTCGAGAGAGTCGTTTCTCCGATAGAGGGGGCTCAAGTGATGAGTTCAGGAATGAACGTTTTCCTCATTTTGAAGATGGTACCTGGGTGCGTTTGAAAACTTGATTTCTTGATTTGGTTTTATCGATATTCTGAATCTAAATAGAGCGTACAGTGTATCCGTCCATTAAAAACGATAAACTTTGTGATTAATTCACCATCTACGGTGAAGATTCGAGTTGGTATTTGTAATATATTAAAATTGACAACTGTAGATATTTATTAATATCATAAACATTAACAAAGCATGGACAATGAATAGGATATAACTTGGCTAACCATTGCATAGGTTATTCTCTTACTGACTAGCGCCAAAAACACGGCGTCATTAAAACCATAGAAACTATTGCAGATACATAGTATCTACTATGACAACACACTACAGTATTTCAACTTGGTGATGTTATAAACAATTTCAAAGGTCCAAAACTCGTTACATGTATCTTAATTAATCTATGGTGATTGACGTAAACATACTCTAGTTTTAAATACAGCAGCGCCATCTACATAATAGGGCAAAATCTTTTTACTTCACCCTCGTATAACATCGAGAGAACATTCAAGCATTCATAGGAATAGATAGAAGCTGAACTCTATGCAGAAATACCAAAATGTAATAATGTTTTTATGTGCCAGCTGATGATGAATTATATTAATGTCACAAACTGTGTCGTCATTACATGCAGCGGTAGATGTTGCAATGTCACCAGTTCGAGAAACTGTGCTATATATTCATCTGGACTGAGCGCATATGAGTGTGACATTTCCGTTTTCCGCCTTTTTATACGAAACCGTTACCGCCGTTCGTTATTTTCACAATGGAAAGTTCCGCGACAACACGTTTATTTAGATCCAATTTCTAACTCGATTAATGAATAAGTACGGAATTAAAATTGGCAATTAGGCGGTGGACCGCCTACCTTAAGTAGAAAACTTTCTTTTCTATCGCGGCTTAAAAAGTGCCATCCGTGCCTAATATAATAAGCGCTAACATTTCCGAAATGTACCAATTGCTATAATAAGCAAATACGTTTATAATTATCGTTAATTGAACCTACATGGTTTCAAGAACGACATGGTCATCCACGTAACAAGAGATTTTACCTTTTACAATCAAAGACAATCTACACAAGAGTCCCTACTGTAAACAAATCGAATGGTATACAAAAAAAATATGCAAAATGTAGAAAATTTGGCAGTATTCATAAATAATTGCTTATTATATATTGCTATTTCATGTTATTTTAGTTTTATTTCATCTTTATTGTATATGTACTTTCACTTATGTACGTTTTTAAATGAATAATTTAATGATTTCCTAATTTATTTCTGTAGGTGATTTGATGTTAATTTGTTGGAAATAAATATGATAAATATTATAAATAATATATGATGAATGAGATAAATATTTATACAACTCTTTTTTGTCTTGGGACAACTTATTAGAAACACAAAACTGATGTAAAAAAGATAAAAGCAAAGAGTGAGTAGGTAACTTTTTGATTGAAATGAGAAATGAGATTTCAATACATCATCCTAAAATATAAGCAATGAAATCTGCAGTTTGATTAGGAATTAATTATGAGTAGGTACTTCAATAAAATCTCGATATGTATAAATTTATGTACATGATCTTTGTATTACGCAAACTACCACGTGTAAAAATTTTATTTTTCAGATAATTCGAAATGTCGCCACACCCCGACCCCGTACAATGAAGCAACTAATGAGGTGAACAACTCCTCATTAAAAAGATATTGAAGGTAGATACGATCTAGATTCGTTTTGTTTTCGATGGTTCAATGAACCAATCAAGAATAACAAATCTGATGGGCGCGAAATTAATGTTATTGACCAAATTTTGTCAAATTTGACTCGTCGCTTTTTCAGTGGCTTCAGATGTAATTGCAGTTCCCTGTAATCTATATATATAAAAATGAAACCCATTTTCCGTTTTCACGACATAACATGAAAACGGCTTGACCGATTAGGCTGATTTTTTTTTGTAGTTTTCTAATACGCCGTACAAGGTTCTTACGGAAGAAAATATAAAGAAAATCTCTCAGAAAGATTGAAAAATATACATTTAATTTTGCATATTTTAAAAAACGCGCGTAACGAATGTCAACGTCATTCAATATAAAACAAAAAATCTGTGGTTATCTGTGACACCACATGGATAACCGCGCTAACAAATGTCAACGTCATTCAATTTAAAACAAAAAAATCTGTGACAACACATCCATAACCGCGCTAACAATAATTTTATCAAGTTTTTGATAAGAAGATACTTTTAGATACGCGGCAAAATATTGCGCGAAGAGTCAATTCAAATAGATGCTATTGGTACATCCACCAGAGCCACTAATGGAATGGGAATGTAATAAATTCTGAACATTTTTTGACTTGTATCCAGCAAATATCTAATATAAATAATTGATGATGACATATATGGGACAAGTTGATACGAAATTAGGAACTTTCAACTAAAGAACGGACAGGTTAATCACTATCAATATATCAAACGTGTTAATATATGAATTTTTTTGTTAATTCGACTGCTATGAAATAACAGGAACTATTGCACTCTCTTCGGAAGAGAGTAAAAGTCCCCACGAAAAGACTCCACACGGGATAAATATTAAAAACAAGATAGTGTAGCACAAAGAGTAGAACATGTCCTTCCGTATTTTTGAAAAATATTCAGATGAAGATATATGGGCGTACAAAGTTCGCCAGGACAGCTAGTCTATAATATAAAAATGAATCGCAAAATGTGTTGCAAGCGCATAACTCAACAACAACTGGACCAATTTTGCCAATTCTTTTATTAAAATGTTCGTTGAAGTCCAAGGATGGTTTTTACAGCGAGAAAAACTCGAATAATTGCCGGGAAAACCCTAAATACAGCCCATTTCTTCCTTCCAAACAAACGTTTTGTAACTAAAATCTAGAGTCAACGGCTAGACCGAATTAACGATATTTTTTAGAATACTTAACTAATATGACAATATATAAGTCATTATAATATGAATATAACTGATATAACTATAAATCATATTTAAAATGTAATGCCACAAGATTATCTTCCGAATAAAAAAAAATTCTTGTCAATCGAATGATCCATCGTTGTTTTATTGCAATTTAAAGTTCTATACCTCTAAAAAAACACCCTTTACATACAAAGTTTTGGGGTGTTCGAATGAAATGTCTACGAACCCTCTACGTGTTCTCACTGATATTGTCACGAGAAAGTAAACTAAAATACCCGAGAGAGTTCATGTTGTTTATTCGATAGAGGGAGCTCGCGTGATTACTTCACGAATGAATGTTCTGCTCATTTTGAAGATGGGACCTGGGTGTGTTTGAAAAACCATTGAAACTTGATTGTTTGAATGTACATGAACATTGTCTGAATATTCCTAATAAGGATGAATTAGTTGTATGGTATTTCTATTCAGCAAGTTCTTTTCAGCAAAAAAGCAGTTAATATTCACTCTAGTGATAGGTCCAGTTTTCGTTCACATTTGTGTAGACAGATCCCTGAGACTTTCATTTGAAACAATTCGATATTTCGATAAAAATGAAAACGAGAAGAAGCCCAATCAATAGAAACGGCATTTGGATGAAAGGACCTCAGAATGAACTTTATCAAAACACAAATACGATAACGGAAGAAATCAGAAAACGACGAGCAGAGTTCTATGCACATGTCTACAGAATGAAACAGTCCAGAATACCGAAGAAACTACTATATATAATTATGAAGAGTAAACAACAGAGTAGCTGAACGAGGTTGAAAAAGATCTGGAACAGATCAATATAAAAATCTCGAAGATCGCACTGAGTGTCGCTATAAAATCGCACTTGTGAAGTTTGTGCAAAAATCAATAATATTCATATCTTCCGATTATTCTACTCACAAATAATCGAAAAACTGTACTGTTACATGTGTTTTGGTACTGATTAAACCTCCCACAGAGTGCCAATTTGGACAATTTTTGATTATATGTATTCGAAAATGATTGAAAGTAATTAGATAACATATGTGCGGGAATGACTGATTCGAAAATTGGGAAATTATTGGGCGCCCACTAGCGTTTTTTAATCCCAATCAAAAGATTTCGGTACCTGTGGAAATACAGTTAGTCCAGAGAAATTTGCATCTCAATAAGAACCATTCGATACTGGTTATATGTTTTAAAGTAAGACCAACTGGCTGGATAATTTGAAAATAACATTCTTAATGAATATTTATGAATGTTCCTACCAAGATGTTTGTTTTGCGAATTCGAAAATGTTTTTCGAGAAACTATAAATATTATCTTCTATGGAATGAATAACGGTTATCATTTCTATTTGAATATATGAATGTTCTTTGAGCATCTAGAAATTCATAATGAATTTTGAAACGTTTCTGAAAGCCAATAATCAAGTCACACCAGAAAACAGTTCAGAGTATCTTCAGTTCTTATCGAATGAAAAGAAATAATGATATTAAATAAATTTTGAATTTCACGTTGTTAGAACGAAACCTGTATTTTACGACAATGAAAGACGAATTTTCTAATAGTGAATGAACTTTTATTCTATAATATATTTACAAACGAATGTTTTTTTTTAGATGTATAGAACTTTAAGTTGGCATTACTGTTGAAGATGGCGACCGATTTAACAGCTGAGAAGTGATTTATTCTCAGGTTGGTTTGGCAATTCATCATGAATAGACTCACGTCTGAACAACGCTTGCAAATAGTGCAATTTTATTTCGAAAATAATGGTTCTGTGCGGAATACGTATCGCGTACTACTTCGTAAAATGTTGTTTAGCGATGAAGAGCACTTCTGGTTGAATGGCTACGTCAACAAACAAAACTGCCGCATTTGGAGTGAAGATAATCCTCAAGTGTATGTCAAAACAGCGTTACATCCAGGAAAACTGACAGTTTGGTGCGCTTTATGGGCTGGTAGGATCATTGGTCCGTACTTCTTCAAATACGATGATGACCAGAACCTTACAGTCAATGGTGATCGGTATAGAGTCATGATTACTAACTTTTTCATTCCTGAATTGAACAAACATGATGTCCAGGAGCTGTGGTTTCAACAAGACGGCGCACCTGTCACACAGCTCGTGCCACAATCGATTTATTGAAAGACACTTTTAGTGACCCTCTAATTTCACGTTTTGGACCTGTGAATTGGCCTTCAAGATCTTGTGATTTAACACCGCTAGACTACTTTCTGTGGGGCTATGTAATGGGGATCCTGGATAGCTTGCATGAATCCTGCAGTTTCTGGAAACAGATCACCAATCTTGAGCCAAGCGTTATTATTATTATTATTATTATTGATATCAGAATAGGATAAGTATGTAAAAATATTTTGAGTAGCCCCGACCTTATTGTTACAGATGAGAGAAAAATGACTCGATGCTACGATTTGCCAAAAAATGCCCTAAACCATTGAAAATAAAGATGTAAATTTCCAAAATTTCCGAAGAATCATAGAAGACTCAGACATCGTGATGCAGTTGAAGTGATGAACCTTAGGTTATATTGATCACATCATGTGGCACCCGAAAAAATATAAAAGTTAGCATGGAGGAAAAAGAACTTCATGGTAATCGATTATTGTTTTACCCTCCTACTTTCTCCACTTAAATTCCACGACAATGTCATTTCTTTTTAGAGTTAATCTACCATTAGCAGCATCAATATTTCTCAAAACACCATACAAGTTTTATAGAATGATTTTACATTGATTCATTTGCTTATTATAATTATCAAAACACTTTCACTTTCATTTTGATATCGGACGTTATGAATTATTGAAAAATGCGTCCGGGGAGTGACAACGATCTTCTTTTGTTCGATCTCACAAATTCTTAATTAAGGTAGGCCGGAAACATAAAGTTGTCTATAAAATTATCATAAATGGCAAATACATGAAGATAATATATCTCTCCTGATAACTTTTCGTGCCAATTCTTAGAAATTAATATAAATTAAAATATTTAAACTTTTGTTGACTAGTTTACGTAATTATATCGAAGAATGTTGACAATGAAAGTAAAATTTAATAGCTTCATATTAAACTGTATAAAAATTGGAAATCATGTTGTATTTTATGTAATTGTTTAATTACAAATATTTAAACTTTTCTCAATATAATTGAATAATATTTATCCTAAACCTTCAAGCGCGAGTATATTCTACTTCGCTATATTTTAAAAGAATGCAAATACCTGTAAGATTTTTGAAAATTTTCTCTATTTTTTTAGATAAACAGCGAGCACAATCAACAAATAAATACATGTGAAATGTTCTAATATACTATAAAATTACAATTTATAGTTAATACAAATATTCTATTTTCTCAACATTGACTGGGGAATTCTTCAGAATAGGTAACGTTCGAAATCGTCACCGAAATCAACGTTTTTAATATAGTCACTCCTGACGATTATCAAATTTTGCAGGTCTTTCAGCATCCCACTGCAGCATTTCAAATAAATAACTTTATGATAATAATAATAATAAATTCTTTAATGACTGAGATTGAATTCTCGCTTAACTCTTGGTGAATCATAATTAAATATTAAATTAAATTAAACTCTTGGCTTAATGTTTCACGGTTATAGTTTACAACATAAATTAGTCAACACGTTTCGTGCGTTAGCTCATTTTCAAGAGTTTTGAAAATGAGCTAACACCCGAAACATGTTGACTAATTCATGTCGTAAAATATAATCGTAAAACATTGAGCCAAGAGTTTAATTTAATTTAATAATAAATTCAACATTTTCAACAGGTATAATACCAATTTCGCAAAATAATAACGTAATATTGACTAATAACTGAATAACTGAATGAATATTTGTCATTGCGCAAAACGATCAATATTTCAGAATTTTATAACCTCGAATACAAAATAATGCAATGAGTTTAAATCCAAGCACCAAGTCGGCCATAAGAAGATCACCACGACTAATCCAGCAAATTTCTTCGTGATATTGTTGAGAAATCACGATCAATAATAAAAACATGGATTCAAAAAAATTCTCTACTTCATTGCACACGGCACCTTCTCACTGGGTACTCTGGGCATGTGCCCAGGGCCTTGTAATCGATAGGTATCTTCAGTTCTTGCCATATCACTAAACAATATCCGAAAAACATATTCATTTCGAAAAAAACATTGATAACTACTGACTACAATTTTACTTGGGAATTGGTTTTAACATGCGCAAAAGTCTTTACTCTTGCTCGAAAAACAGGCTTTCGAATATTTTATTTCATAATTCAAATTCTTATACGTATAATGTTCAATAACATAAATTTTGAAGAAGTGATTAACGATTTTGCCCATCTCAAAGCTCTCAATAAAAATATTTTTTTAAAGAATTGAAATGAAAATTTTTTTTCACTACTTGACGGACATCCATTACCTATAAATTGAAGTTGAAATTTTGAAATAATTCTATGATTAAATATTAAATTTCCATAGTCTCCACTGATGAACAAATTGAAAATATCGGAATTTAAAAATCATAGAGTAGAATTCGAACTCAAATTTATAGGCAATGGTAAATCCTAAAATATTCGTATATTATCTTGACACTTTGATTTATAAATAAATAAGTACCATTATAATGAAACAATATTCAGAATTTTCGTTTCGAAGTACTACTTCATCATCAAATGCTGAATTAACAATGTAGTAGTAGTAGTACTTGGACTGTAGAAGTAGTACTTCGAAAGGCGTCATGGGTATTTATTAAATTATGAGAAAATTCTAAATATTGTTTCATTATGGATATTAATTTTCTCCAAGTAGCGGCCTCGTCAATCATCGAGTACCATTATGTTGATCATAATATTAACTACATCATGAAACTTCTCTATTCATAGAATGTTCCAATGTTCATCAATGTTTATTCACCGATAAATATAAAATTATATAAAATACTGAATTAATGTTTCACTTCATTTTGCTCGAAAATATTAATTATGTATCTGCAGACAACTGAAAGAAATGGCGTAATTTATTTGTTTACTATTTTATCTGTCAATTCTAATTCTTTTATAGTAGAATTTCTGCAAACGATGGGTACTTCCTTATGAGTTGAAGACCTAATTCGAATCAAAGAGTACCCTGAAACGTTCCAGGTATAATTTATATTCGCTGCAAAATTGCGACGAAATAATTATTAAAAACTAACATGTCGTGTCGCCAAATTGCACGGCCTTCTATCAGTTTTTAATGGTTCAAGTTTTTCGGAACGTACCTCAAGGACATCTTCACTTGAACAGATTAAACGAGACAAATTGGAGATTCAATTTTGCAAGAATAAGGGGCAGAAGACTGGAGTCAAACTGATATAAATAGACTTATACATCGTCTAGACCTCATCTTATATTCACGTGAAACAAACGTTGTTTTCATTTTATTTCAGATGAGTATTCATACCTTGTATTTTTGGAATGACTTACTTGAAATTTCCATGTTGAATATTTATATCAAGACGACTATTTCATACCGTTTCCAGCTTACTTGGTTAGTCTAGACTTAGAGTATCAAAATTTATAGATGCTCTTAGAAAATTCATTCTTGTCGAAAAAATTATGCTATCAAAGCAACGAGACAATGTTTTGTCTCAACATTAATAATTCTGCTAAGGTAGAAGTGATAAAAATCGTTGGTTTATGCATGTATTATAATTGTTCGGTATATTTATCGCGGGTTTCCTGCTTGAAATCAGTGGTTTTACAGGAGGCCCAATAAGGTTATTATTAGAGCACATTATACAGAAATACCTAATATATTAATATTCAAATGTGATTCATTTACCAGTAATATAATCCATTTATAGAATTCATGAAATAACGCAGAAATATATTAAAGCAGAATTTCTTCTATATCTTAGAAGAGAGCGAGGTAAAATTCATAATTATAATGATAATGATCTTCATTTAGCAATAGCTTTTGCAAAATTCATATATATATTTAAGTTCCAAATTTATTATTTACAATTATTTGTTTGAAACGAACTTAGCTAATTTAGGTAATACCCTAAGCTTACTAATTGTTTTTATGGAGCTAGGCATTCATTAATTACATTGAATTCTTTATAAAATATACTATTTATAAATTTAGAAAGCTTACAAACTTGCATGTAGAAACTGTCGGCATTTCTTGTATTATAACTTGCTCGTCACTACAAATGACTTCTTCAGATGCTAACAGTAGATTATTCTTATAACATCTGAAGAAGTCGTTTGTAACGACGAAACGCGTCATGCTATGTGGTCAATAAAGTGTAAATCGTAAGTTCAAGTGTTTGAACTTAAGTTTATATTCAATTTTAATGGATTTACATCAAGTAAACGCCAACACTATTAAATATTAGTAATACTATACTAAGGTATTACGCTTATTTTATTATCACTTCTTCTTTTTTTGTCAAGAAGTCTTTATAAGATTCCAAGTTTTCTTTCTCTATATGATACTGAAATATAAATAGAATAAATGAGGCAACTCAGAATGTATATTGTAAAATATTTCATCTAATACAGTGTTTTTTCAACTGTAAATAAAAGAAAATGAAGGCTCATTATTATTATTACTTATATTCTGATGTATTATAATTTAATGTCTTTTTCGGTTTTTCATTGAGAATTTTTTTCGCTATTTACATCAAATTTGTTGTATTACATTGTACGTTGGAACTTCAACTAACAAATGTTTGTTTTGAAATTTTCTTTACACTTAAATTTGAGAACAGTTCAGAAAGTGAAGAAATTAGAATTTCACAAAAAATTCTCAATATTTACATTTGTTCAAAAATATTTTAATTATATAAATGAAAAGTACATTGATTATTTCTAAAATCTTGTAGATTTTTAGAACATTATTTGATATATTGTTTATCAGAAAAGCACAAAAATTACTAGTTTATTTTCAATATTGACACATATGTTATATAATTCAGGTAAAGGGTGTTTTTTTTAGAGGTATAGAACTTAAAATTGCAATAAAAAACGATGGATCGTTCGATTGACAAGAATTTTTAATTCGGAAGATAATCTTGTGGCATTTCATTTTAAATATGATTTCTGGCATATGACCGCCACGGCTGTATTGGATGTAGTCCTATCTGGTCGTCCGATGTTTGATGACTTTTTTCCACATTTGTGGCCGTATATCGGAAATAACACGGAATATTGTCTTCCAAATGGTCAAGCGTTTGTGGCTTGTAGTCCTATCTGGTCGTCCGATGTTTGATGACTTTTTCCCACATTCGTGGCCGTATATAGGAAATAACACGGCGAATATTGTCTTCCAAATGGTCAAGCGTTTGTGGCTTATCCCCATAGACCAATGACTTTACATAGCCCAACAGAAAGTAGTCTAGCGGTGTCAAATCACAAGATCTTGGAGGCCAATTCACAGGTCCAAAACGTGAAATTAGGCGGTCACCAAACGTGTCTTTCAATAAATCGATTGTGGCACGAGCTGTGTGACATGTTGCGCCGTCTTGTTGAAACCACAGCTCATGGAGATCATGGTTGTTCAATTCAGGAATGAAAAAGTTTGTAATCATGGCTCTATGCCGATCACCATTGACTGTAACGTTCTGGTCATCATCGTATTTGAAGAAGTACGGACCAATGATTCTACCAGCCCATAAAGCGCACCAAACAGTCAGTTTTCCTGGATGTAACGCTGTTTTGACATACACTTGAGGATTATTATCTTCACTCCAAATGCGGCAGTTTTGTTTGTTGACGTAGCCATTCAACCAGAAGTGCTTCATCGCTAAATAAAATTCGCTTCTGAAAATCGGGAACAACGGCAATCTAGTTTTGGGCCCATTCAACGAATCTACGCCTACGTGAGTCTATTCATGATGAATTGCCAAACCAAACTAAGAATAAATAACTTCTCAGCTGTTAAATCGGTCGCCATCTTCAACAGTAATGCCAACTTTAAGTTCTATACCTCTGAAAAAACACCCTTTATAAGGAAATAACTCACTCATAGCCTTCTACACTACTGTATTTAAATCTCTTGAGTTATTACTCAATTGATAACATTCAATCAGAAATAAATCTGTTATGTTTGAAAGAGCCTGACTGTGATGGAGGAGAATGAGGCGAAATTAAATTATAATTCTGGAAGTCAATAAAAAAACCTAGTAATTTTTGTGATAAAGATATTGCGTGCCTTTCAATGTTTCTCACAAGTTTCAAGCGAAAAATGCAATTTCCTCATCATGGACCTCATAAATCATCAAGTTACAACCTAGAAATCTCGAGAGACCACCCTCATAATTCCTTTTCAACAATTACCCTCATGCAAATCGGAAATTAAAACTCCAATTCCTCGAGTTTCACGTTGGAAATAAACATAAATCCCAAATACCATCCTCTTTCACGCATGAGGGCCGAAATATCATAAACACACGTGTAAAAACCGTCCCCATTTCTCTACAGGGTAATAATATATAATAAAATGCTACGTCGAATGTCAGACTAGCCTTTAGGTATGAACTAACTCATGTGTTGACACGATGTAGAAGACCTGCCCTCATTTCTCCAGTGGTTTCTTAAAATATCGGGTTACAGTAACGAAATGATTATTAATAGTGGTGTTATTCAGTGGAATGGAATAGAAAAGGGCAAGAGAAATTCTAGATATACGTTCGTTTATCTCTGAAAACATGTGTTTCTACAAGTGTATATTTCGCAAGAATAGTAGGTTTTGAATTTCAGAGTCCAATGATTTATAACCAAAATATGTCGAAATTTTGAAAACCCCATAGAAGTGATGAACTTTGCAGGTTGCCATCTAAAATATCCTTAGAAAGCATAGAATAACATTCATTATCAACTTACTGAATTCTATAGAACAGGGCTGTCCAGACTAGGTGGCACCCAGGGCCAATAAAATGACTAAATACATTGGGGGGTCGTAAAATATTTATAATATAAAATACAAGTATAATAGGAATCGTTATTTTTCATTACTTTTTTTATTAATTTATCTTTTACAGTTCTGTCAACATAAACATCAATATTAATAATAGCTAGACGCTGTGCATGTTTAAGTGAAGTATCTGTCAATGAAGACCTGTATTTCGATTTTATAAACTTCATTGTTGAAGATGCACTTTCACAAATATAGGTATCAGCCATCATCGAGCCCATTTTGAGACAGAAATTCGTCAGTTTTGGGAAACGTTCATCAAGGAGCTTAAAGAATTCAATTCCTGTTTCTGTCCTGCCTTAATGGATGAATGAAGAGTGCTAATCACTCTCAAATTTTTTAAAATCTGCGAAACGCTGGTCAAATCCGACGATTATTTCGTCCATGTAATTGAAGTGATCAAAAAAAATTACATTCTTCAAAATTTTTCATTTCTAAATAATGTTCTTAACAACTTGGACAAAAAGAAAAATCGTTTTGTTGTAGAGACGTTTTGAATAATATCAGTTTGCTTCTAAATCCATTCACATGTCCGTACAAGTTGGCTATATTGTGGTTTTTGCTTTGCAACTTCAAATTCAATTGGTTCAAGTGTTGCGGCACATCAGTTAAAAACGCAAGATCAGCCTGGAACTGAGGATCTTGCATTTTATTTTGTAGTTCTGAAGTGTCAGATGGTTATTCATTTTTCAGAAATGAAAGTATTCCTTTTCTTAAAGTGAGAAAGCGTTCCAAGCATTTAGCGATCTGATTTCTGAATGTAATGATAAATCTCCATAGGTTGCATCAATTTCATTTATTTTTATTTTTTTCTTTTCTTTTCAAATATAGTTGTATATTATTGTGAATATAACCTGAACTAATATTTTTGTTCGAGGGCTAAATGGAAGATCAGACTCAAAACTTAATTCAGTCCTTTTGTGAACATTCTTCTTAGTTGTAATTATTGTATCAATTGAATAAATGTAATTTTACAGTTTAAGGAATGTTTCTCAATCAATTTTATGAGTATATATTGTATTATAACGTCCATCATTATAATAATAATAATGTATTTATTTAGCAGAATTGCTACATCATATTACAAAATATAGTAATAACGAGTTTATTAAAAAATAATATATTGAAAAGTAAAATACTGTGAATTAAGTAAAGTACCAATTTATGTAAATAACATAATATAGTAGAAAAAAAAAACGTTATACTTAGCACCTAACTAATATTACATGATAAACATCAATTAAAGTACTAGCAGAAACAATGCCCAATTGAATTAGAGTGACTTTAAACTGTATTGCACTTGGTTGAGATGAACGCTCGCAAAAGTCTTTTGAATACTTTTAAACTTTCACAGTTTTTTATATCTGCAGGAAGTCCATTAAATTCAATTAAACCTTTATACAAAATAGATTTTAGCTTTTGTGTAGTGTTACATTTTCCAAGGATAAAGTCTGTTTTGAATCTCGTATTATAATTACGTACATCTGTAAATAATCGAACTCTATCACTAATGTAGGTTGGTAACATATTTCTTTTCAGTTTAAAAATGAACACTTGTACATTAAACACAACTCTTTGGCTAACAGATAACATATTTAACACATTAAGCATGGATTTGCCAGGTGTATATCTATTACATTTTAATATAGATCTCATAACCCTATGTTGTATTTTTTCTAATCGACTTATTTGATATTAAGGACAATTAAACAATAAGGAACAACAGAATTGTAAATGAGGAAGTGCAATGGCTTTATAGAGTGACAACTTTGTACTCATAGACAAAGATTTGCCGATTCGTGATAAGAATCCTACTTTTTTCGAAATGAACGAACCATTATGAATTAACCATCAAACAATTATTTTCCATTCAATCAGCTGCCTCTATTTCCTATCGTAAAATGCTTCTTTACAGAAACGGCTAATCGAAAAACACTAGGAGTCACGTAGACCCTATTATCACCCAAGAAATCAATCCGGAACGTACTACTTGTCGTTCTACTACTCTATTATCGGAAATGCACCACCACTTGTACAGACGCCTTCAAAACAAATCCGTAACTTCCACCCTTTCAGACAGACAAAATAAAGCACTCATAAACCCCCGTCTGCCAGATATCATGTCGTCGTGTAGAAATAACTCAGTTATCGTAAAAAATAGAAATATTTACAGAGTGTCTTTTACCACACAATAGATTCACCAGAAATTTCAGGGTTGAGATTAGGGCACAACGGAAACATCCGGTTTTGGGGAAATTTCGACGGTATGGAGTAAATTCTTCGGGCGCCCAGTCTTTTAGGATATTTAATAGAAATTGCAGGTACTTGTCGGAATTATGGGGCAAATGGCGAGACTAGATACCACTGTGACTCCAGTTTTGAATTCCTAGCCCGATATGCCTACTGAAAAAGACAAAAGAAGTATATGAAGACCATAAAAATTCCCTTTTCTCAATCGGATCATATCTTCATCTGGAGATGGGAACAATACAAATGATGCAATTGAGGGTCACTTTTCACTTTTTCGGAAATATGAGTTACAAATAATCCGATTGTTTGAATTCGGTATTACGTCTGCAAAAATCAGAGTATAGCAACTTAACATTGATCGAATTTTTCGAATTTTTTCTAGTACGAATTTTCGCGATGTTACAATTTAAATTCCTTTCTTTTATATTTTCCTATAGGGGTGGTTATTGAACAGGAGGCAAAATTCAAGTTGTTATTTCTCCTCAAGATTATTCTAAGAATATTAAAACTGAAAGTACATGTACAAAGTTTCTTAATCTATCAAAAATATTGATTATTGTCATGAGCAATCGTTAAATTTTATGATTGTTCACTGACGAAAACTTTCCAAGACATCCGAGTATTTTTTAAGCGCGGTTAGAATGAATGAAATGAATTAATGAAAAAGTGTTTTATTGAGATTTTCGTTTACATTAAAATTCATTGTTATTTTTCAATTACAAGGTGGGAGGTTATAAGGTCTTGCAAACTTCTTCAACCCTGTGCTACTTAATTATATTATTTAAAAAAAAATTTTTTATATATGTTCAGATCATAGTTTAGAGGTGCGGCTGTGGCCGACTCATCTTTACGTGCCATTCGGTCGAATGTCAAATTTTCAATTCATCTGAGATTTGATGGCAAAGGAAACCACAGAAAACTTTACCCACGTGATTAAGGCCATATAGAATGAATTATATTTATAATATTGTTACAGTGGACAGAATAACACGCTGGAAGAACAGCGGTTCCTCACTCGCACACTTATTATATAGGTACTTATCGAACGCTATCGAGGATATCGTCTGGAAGCTCCTGGAGAGAATTTTGGTTATTTCGTGGACAAGAATAGAAGGATATTGTCTGTGAAGTCTGAAGATGCTAACCGCAGTTTGGCTATTTCGCTGTCAGTTCATTTGAATTCAAATACACTCGTTCAATAACACAGAGAGATGAAATCGGGGTAACGAGCAGGCCCCAATTAAGCTCGACAACAACCAATCCAGCGATTCCAGTATATTTCCGTTGAAAAATCAAAAGCAAGCATTATAAATAAGGCACTACACAATTAATTGTCCACAAATTATAGAATATTTATAGTAGCATTTCTCACCGAACAATGCCTTGGTAAAGATTTTGCACTCCTCACATTTTCATTTGTGAATTTTCAATATTGCAAAGCTTTTGGAACAAGATTGAGAGGATCTATATTCTAAGAAATGTGTATTACAACAATCATTACAAGACTTTGGATATTCAATAATGCAGAATATAACTGAATATAACTTAAATTCAAACACTTCAACTTATGATTTACACTTTATTGACTACATAGCATGACGCGTTTCGTCGTTACAAACGACTTCTTCAGATGCTTACAGAATAATAACAACATTTTGAAAAATACAGGTATATATATCAGGGAATTTTGGTGTTCTATGGTTTTGGTTTTACCTAAGATATTCCATTCTGAGAAATAATTTCTATTACCTGAAAAGGTTTAACAAGGGTGAATTGTTTAATTCTATCTGTTCATTGAGCAAGTTTCCAGAATTTTTAAGCCGATTTATTTCCACTACTTCCCAATAATCTAATTGACTACTTCTCTCTATATTGTGTAGAATTTTGAAATTCGTATCAAAAGTATGGTTTTCTGTTAATA
Source organism: Henosepilachna vigintioctopunctata (assembly GCA_030704895.1). Lineage (NCBI taxonomy): Eukaryota > Metazoa > Arthropoda > Insecta > Coleoptera > Coccinellidae > Henosepilachna > Henosepilachna vigintioctopunctata. The sequence continues at coordinate 2,582,838 of JARQZJ010000095.1, read as the reverse complement.
AATGGTTAGCATAATTCGAATGACTTTTATTATGGGCGAAGCTATATTTATGTTCCTGTATTCTAGTACCGAAATTTCTACTAGTTTTACCTATATATATATACCGGGACATGTTCCACAATTCAATTGGTAAACACCTGATTTGTCTTCTCTTTTAATTTTGTTTTTATTGTTCTTAATGTGTCTCAATAAATTGTTGTTCGTTTTAAATGAAATATTAAAATTATGTTTACTTAAAAAGGTTTTGACTTTTTGACTGACGTTTCCAAAGTATGTTAAACTGTTATATTTACGATTTCTATCCGGCTGATAAGGAAATAATAATCGTAGAGCTTTCCGATAGAGTTTTTTGTCCAGAATTTTTGACACGAGTTCGCTTTAGATATTATAAATATTTAGCAGAATATAACGACTAAATTTTAATGCGTATTTGATGAACACTATGTATACTATTTATCGATACGTAAAATTCTCTCGTGATTGCCACACCTAGCAGAATGAGACATTTGGCTTCATTATGTTTCAAATATATCAACTATCCCCTTCAGAAATTTCCTCTGAATTCATGATCCATAGTAACATTATTGTATTCATTGATTTATTTTATGTATTCATTTGATTAAGAGGGAGGAGCGTAAGCTTGATATTGTTATTTTTGAATTATTAATATTTAAATTGTTGAATTATAATCACTTATTTTATTGTAGGTATACTCGTAAAGGGTGAATTGGAGTACAATAAGCAAGAATTCGTCCTGTAAAACTTGTTGTTAGGAATTTGTGCTTTCAGTAAAATCACTAATTACACTATTTAACACAAAAAATTTAGGAGCAAATGAATTTTCATAACAAAATCTCAAATTTTAAGAATTGTTTAATGTTGTTGTAATGAATCAAGCAGAAATAAGTAACTCGAGGATTTTAATATAAATTGAAAACTGGCATGAAGGGACCACTACTGTTGCTACTGTTAAAAATATTTCACGGAAACAAAGTTATAATATATAACTGGTTTAATAATAAATAAAGTCGTTGACTTTTCAGGCTTATGCGTTTTATCGTACCACATTCTACCCTCAGTTAGTTCCAGAAATGCATAAACGTCTTGTGGCATTCTAGAATGGTCATCATTCTGCTAATATACAAAATATACTCATCAGAGTGACACACACACCACATTCGAGGATGTCTACTGCAATTGATTGGTGAAAAACTATCGAAATTTTTTGGAACAAATTATTCCGTTGATTTTGGTGCACTCAAAAAGTGAATTCGTTTAATTTAAGATTGATAGGAGTGAGGGCAAAAACGAGATAATAAATCAGCAGTAATGCGGTTTGAGAGTTCGATGATTAATGAGTTAATGAACCAGTCAGTATCTTTTTCAGAAACAATCCTCTAGTCCAGACCGCTTTCCATTTCTCGAGTCGAATTATTTCATCTTAGAGAAGTCGACATCTTCCTATGCGGTGTTGCCAAACAAAAATTTTCCAAACTTCGATAATATTGGTCTTATTTACCCAAGTTTTGTAAACGAAGGTAACTTTTTGAATTATTCTCCATTCGACACATTTTAAAATATATAGAAAAAAATGTTAATATTAGTTGTTGTTTTCGCTTCATTATTTTATCAACTTATTCGTTGTTTTACTTTTTCAAAAATATCGAGAAATTTCTTGTTTTATTTCCTGAATAAATTGCAGATCCTCCAGTTGATTATTTTGATCTTTCTGTTAACATGATTTTTGATATTGAATTTCATTATAACAAATCATTTTGCAATGGCAAAAATCGATGTGGGTATAAATATCTTGAAATATTTATCTATACTCAATTTACGTATATTTCATGTTTCGAAAACGCTAACTCATAATCAAGTTTTCTTAAATTTTTCAATTTATAATATAGTTAATATTAGATATTGTAGAAAGGGTTATTAATATTTGTATTAAACTCAAATTTCTGTGAAAAAATACATAACATTCAAAAGTCAAACATGGTTGCCAGATTGTTAGAGAATAATAACATGTTAGATTGTTAGAGATTATTTACTCATCGTTGATGATTAATTGATGTAATGAAGTTATACGCAGTGTACATAAGCGTATATATTTCAAGCGAAACTACTGACTCATAAAATTCCAGAAGATAGCTCTTTAAATAATGTGCATCCTCAAATATTTTCATTTTGGCAGAGATTTCCTACTGTGTAGGAATTGTCCAATAAATTGGCAACGTTGCCGTATGAAATTAGATACTATCTGGACGATTTTGCTTTCGTTGATGGGCAAATCTGGGTCGACGGAAGGCAATTTGGCAGAGAAGAGACGATGACCTGCGATAAATTGAAACTGAACGTCTTCAATTCAACAGACTGAACACTGACGTATCGTATCAACAAACGACATTGTTGATGGAGCGACGGCGTGTTTTATATAATGCTGCAGTGTCTAAAAACATTCCGGCTGTCTGGATTGTAATTCGAAATGTAAAGAATCGGTTTTTTGTTCTTGGGAATGAATTGAACGATTCAATCGTTTGTTTTGATGCATTTTCAGATTTTTGAGCGACAAAATTTAATTGTCTAATTGATTTTGAATGTGATATAGGTAGATAGATTAACATATCTTACAATTTGAAGAGGATTTCTACCATTTCGGAGAAATATCTAAGTCTTCAATTTATCATTTTATGTTTGCTGAAAAACTTGTCGAGTGGATCTTTCAAATAATTTTTTAAGATTAAAAGACAAGTCACATATATAAGTATGTATATAGTAGGCGAAAATAAAATTTTTTAATTTTATATTTAAATTTGTTTTAGCCTTTAATTGATACATTTGTAAAATGAAACATTTGTTAATAGAATCGATCATATTCTGTGAACATTGGAATAAATAAACAAAGTCGGTGGTTTGGTTTATGAGTTGAAATAAATTCCAAATAAATATTATCAGAGTAATTAATTGATTTCAAATTCTTCAACATTCTTAATATAATCAACAAATTGTTTATTATGTTAACTACAAGAGATATTTTGCCGATTTGTGATACCCTAATTTTTACTGTGTTCACGCTGTTTTCGATACTTGTGACATTTTCATTGTTTATATTCTACAGAAACGTAACTGGTTGAAGGACATTAGCCAATAAATGATTTCTCATTCACGTTTGCGATGGAATGTCGGAAGTATCATAATTTAATCAATATCGATTGGTAAGTACATAGGACAGTATTTTTGTCGATTAAACCCAAACTTTCCCAAGTACAATGAGATAATGTTTTTTCGGTAGAGCATTTTAGCAATCCTAGAATTTATTGACAGGGCGCTACAGTGTGAAAATTTTATTATTTTCTTTTCCTTGATTTGACGAAAGCCTTCGATTGTAATGGGTGATTTTTTAAGAGCAGTTTATTTTTCAAATCGAATAAAACACTCAATTTGCATCATATATTCAAAACTTTTTTGAAATTGATGACATAACCTTTGCCATTTACATTTTAAAAATAACTTCATGTGAACTTCATGTTGTCCGCGGCTCTGTATCAAATGGTCCATTCGGAAGGTCCAATTTTGCGTCACTTTTTCGAGCATTTCGGCCTGTATCTCACGAATTACGCGTGTTATGTTATCCTGTAAGGCTTCAATCGTGTTCGGCTTGTCCACATACACTAACGACTTTACATAATGCCACAAGAAATAAACCAGAGGCGTCAAATCGCAAGATCTTGACGGCCAATTCGCAGGGTCATTTCGAGAGATAAGCTGCTCACCAACTTCATCCTTCACCACGTCCATTGTTTCACGAGCTGTGTGGTATGTGGCACCGTCGTGATAAACCCTCGATGTATCATGATGTCAACCAAGTTCAACTCGGCCAACTGGGGCAAAAAAAGTTGCGTATCATGGCTGGACATCGTTCGCAGTTGACGGTAACGTTTCTTCCACGGTCGTCTTTGAAGAAAAATGGACCGATGATGCCACCAACCCATAAACCAAACCAAACTGTCTTTTTTTCGGGATGCATCGGTAATTCTTGTATGGCATGTGGGTGTTCATCACTTCAGATGCGACAGTTTTTTTTATTTACATATCCGTTAAGTCAGAAATGAGCCTCATCGCTGGACATAATTTTTCGATAAAACAACGGATTTTCATTATGCTGTTCTAAGGCCCATTCACTAAAAATTATACGTTCGTAGGTCATTCGGCTTTAATTCTTGCAGAAGTTGAATTTTATAGGATTTCAAACCCAAATCAACACATGCCCAATTGCTGAGAACGGCGACGAATTGCGGCGACGACGTTTCACGATCCTCATTAACACTGTACGCTACGGCTGCAATTTTCTCTTCAGTACGCACTGTACGCATGCGAGACAATGGTTTAATGTCCAACAAAGTAAACTTGGTGCGAAATTTGGTGATAACAGCACGAATTGTTGATTAACCAGGTCGATTATGACGACCATAATATGGTCGTAACAAACGATACACATTTTTCACAGAGCACGAATCTTGAGAGTAAAGTTCAACAATTTGTAATCGTTGCTCGTTTGTAAGTCTTCCCATGATGAAATGGCAGAGCATGCTGAAAACTTTTCACTTTGACAGATGACGTTTGCATGCCATTACTAACCAGTGCCGCCAACCTCAAAAACTTAACTCTTAAAAAATCACCCGTTATACACACTCAATATTTCTGTGAAAGCTCGCCGGATAGGGGTGTTCCTGATGACTGGTGGGCTATTGTCGAATACTATTGATCACATTGATCTCAGGCTTTATATTATGAAAATGAATGGACCTAGATTGCAAAAATTATTTTGGGGGTCTGTTCTGGGAATCTATCCCTCAGGAGTACGTTCTGGAACCGGTATTGTTTCTTATTTTCATAAAAGATCTTCCAGTTTACCTAAAGAGTTTATCTACAATTTTGTTTGCTGAGTGGAGCACTTTGCTGGATGACTATGCCTTGGCATGATCATTGGCTTTTGTTCATGTGAAGTAATAAGTTCTTTAGGGACTGCTGGATTCTTGGACGTAACATAAAATTCAGTTCTGAGCTAGGAGGCACATACTGACTGCCTAGCACAAAAATTGTGCAAATGTATATATTCGCTGAGAAGTTTGTTAGAAAACTTGTCCTTCAGTATCATCAGAGTAACTTACAACGCATCAATGAAAGCAATAATGCGATATGGCATCTGGCATGAGACACATATACCTACATCGAAATCAAGAATTTTTGCTATCCAGAGGAGAGCAGTAAAAATTGATGCATCTCTTCACTATCTCGAAGACTATGGACGTGATTTTATTGAACGTACAATTCTCACATTCGCATGTCTGTATATCTTTGAGGTGTTCATGGTCTTGCCGGGTCTTGCTGAGGCCTAGTTTCGTAGATTTACAAAATTTCAGAAAGAGCTTATTCACTTTTCTGTTATGTTGTTTAATAAAGTGCTCAATCAAGTTTGGATGTTTCTATCTCCACAATTCACAGCGTTTTCTCTAGAGCAGTGAAGAGCCCAAAAAAAAACCAAAAGGCTCCCAACGCGGAGCCTACGCCCAACAGGGGGTCAATGTGATTGTTGGGGGAGCTATTCGAAAATGGATTCGACACAATTATAACCCTTTCGCACTTCTTGATTTCAACTTGTTCACCATATTGACTTGTTATTGTTTCACTTGTTAACAATAGGCTAAGGTGGGAAATGACACAAAAAAGGTCGAGAAACACTGTTCTACAGCATTCGTTTCATAACTTTAAAGAGTACTTCATTCAATTTTGATTCTGTTGGGTCTCTTTGAGGGAGCTTTTTCTGACACAGTTGTTTGTTTGAGGTGGTTTCTTTGCTTATATTTTGTTTCACTTAAATCTGTATATTATATTCATAATTTTATATATTTATTCTTCAATTATAAACATATTTTTGAGTTAAGTGTAAGCATGATTATGATGAAACACATGCCATAAAAGTATGTATTTATCTATAACACTGAGAACGTGGTGACAAGGACATTGATATTTTTCAGAAATCCTCAAAGTATGAGAACCCATTTTGTAGCATTTGTTTTAGATAATTTCTTGAAGTTATTTTTCAACTGCTTTTCTTGAATTTATAATAATGCTATTATTTTGTGAATAATGAGTATTAAAATATCAGAATTTCGAATAGTGAATCACCATAAATTATCATTAGCTTGATGATGGCAGGTGAAGAATTCCTTTGTTTTAAATGAAAAACATATCACATACGAAAAAAAATCTACATTTGTACTTGCAAAAAAATCACATGACAAGTAGTCATTATTTTTCCGAATGACCTACTCAACAGATAAGATGGTAATAAAACGGCTTAAACGGATGTGGATGTTATCATTCATCTATTAGTCAATTATCCTCATTGACAAGATCTCAAAGTTCACACGATAAGTAATTATTCTGTGTGTATTCATTTTTACGCCAATAATAAGTTATTGCTTCTGTATGTATTTGCGGACAAAGAATATTTTACGAGTATATTTTCTCTTATCGTCAATGCCAAATCGTCAATATTATACATATATATATATATATATATATATATATATATATATATATATATATATATATATATATATATATATATATATATATATATATATTTGAAATGAATGCTGTATTAGTAAAGAATATTATGAAGCAGAACCATTAACTGACATTATAAATGCATCATTTGAGCAAGGTATATTTCCAGATAAAATGAAAATGGTAATTATTTGTCCAGTAATGAAAAAAGGAGACCCAATGGATCCAAACAACTGCAGACCAATTGCGATACTACCTGTTTTTTCAAAAATATTAGAAATGGCTATGACAGAGCAGATAATGGCATTTTTACTCCAACAGACTGTTATCAGAGACAACTTTTGGTTTTCGACCAAACAAATCAACATTAGCCATTTAAGCACTCTGTGATTTCATCATTCAGGGTTTTGAAGAACACAGCATGCTTTCGGTGCGACACTATGATTTGAAAAAAGCCTTCGACTGTATGTGCCATGACTTGTTCCTAATGAAAAGTGAACACTCTGGAATTAAGGGTTTAGCACCATCTTTGGTGAAATAATTTTTAACGGATCGCTGCCAGGTTGTACGAACCAGGGGACAAACCAGTACAGTGATGCCTTTACAACATGGAATACCTCAAGGATCAATATTGGGTCCTCTGTTTCTCATAAAAAATAGAGAATTACCTACATTGAAAGAGCAAATCGAAAATATCGATCGGACAGCATCAGAATAGTTCAATGGAAACAAATTATGCTTGAACAGGGACCAAACTAGAACTCTGCTATTCACATTTTCAAAACGAACTGAATCATCTTGTACTGCTGCATTTCTTGGAGGTGTTATGGATACAATACTCGCATGGGCAAGTCAGTGCGAAAAATCCCGTACTTAGAAATATTAATTAAACTAAAAAATATTTCCAACTCTATCATTATGACAATGCGGTTTAAATTGTTTTGTTGACGAGGTCATACCCGTTCTAGTGACACGTGCCGGTCGCCCACGAGCCCTTCGACTAATGCCGCCAAACGCATCGCACACCGCGTGATTTTATTGTTTCTATTTCATTCGACAATTAACTTTCGCTGAGTGTACGTCGTTTTTTTAGTTGTGCTATTTTGTGGATATAAAGATATTTTTATAAAACAAGTTCAAAATGAACAAAAAGATAGATTTAGGTAATCTTTACCGTAGACTATACGAAACTTACAGTGCAACTTACGGTGATAAAAAAAAACGCCATATACAGGAAAAAGTTAATACCATATCTACAATTTTGAAAAGTAGTGACAACATCAATCCGGTTTAATTGAAGTCATAAAGGACCTTGCAGTTTTTGGTGGCGCAGCTGATAATCGACGTCGCACTGAAACTATAAGGTGCTGTAAAACATTGGACGACTAACAAGCCGAACTTTGTAAACTGAGATATACTATCAGTCGATCAGGGTTATACTTGAGACTTCTGCAAAGATGAGCCGATACAGAGGATGACAAAGCACGCGTGCCATTAGGTATTACAGCAGCAAACGCTCAAGCACCAATATCAAAAATTCGTGTGACGTACTTTATGGATGGCCCCTTATAGCGCTATCTTCTACTTTTGTTTATACTTTCTTCTGCATTAAAGCCTAAAATTAGAAAAATTTTCGGTAAGCTTTTACTATGAACAAAAATTAAAAATTTCGTAATACTCTTAACGTATTACAAACACTCAATGTATTCAATTTAAGTATAATTGAACATTACATTTCATAATTCATTCGTAATTCAACCAGAACTTGAAAGAAAAAGGGAGTAAAATTTGAGTAAATAAGAAAAATGCAGATATGTATTTGAAAGTGTAGTTACTTTTGTAAATCTTCTAAAATACTTCAGTATCAATATGGAAAGGAGTGAAGCTAATAGACGAGGCCCAATAACTTTCTTATTCAATTAATTTCTCATTTAATTATCTTTTTCTTATTATTGAATTATTTATTCTTATTATTGAATTTCTTATCTATTGTGCAGTTTTCATTTCCTTGATCGGAACAATAAATTCCAATTCCCATTATCATTCTTCATATTATCCGATTTTTATTTGTTTATTAAATGAAGAAGTTTAAATGAGGGTTATTATATTAATAATAGTTTGTACCATCTGCTCGTTTATAAGTGAGAAGTTATTCGGAATATTAATCTGTATATAATGAAGTCAATTTGAAAAAAACAAGTTCGAAACATTTGTTGGTACAACTATGTTATTGACGGCCCCCGTATGTTCTGCCATGTGTTTCTGCACAAAATAATGCATCGTAATTATAAACGAACTGGAAATGGACTATCCCTAATAATTCTAGCATGTTTGTCGACTTCGACAGAGATAGAAAGAGACAATATTTATTGAATTATTAGATTAACCAAAGCGATCGAGAGGTTATTGACCCCATATACTCCCATATAATTACGTCAATTAAATGTATTACATTTTGTAATATTCCGTTTCATTTTACTTTTTCGTCACATTATTCATAGATTTTTTAATATTTATTCCATACCCAGCCAAATATTAAGTCTTGTGTTGTTGATTTCTCTAAAATGATATCTATTAAATGATTATTATTACGTATATATGTAAATATACAATCCATGAGAGCAAATTATAATGTTGAATATAGAAAATCTCGTAGTACTATATTTTATGAAATATTTTGTTTTTATCGAATTTCCATTCAATTTGATCTCCATTTTTAAGTTTTTGAAGAAAATAAAATTATGGAGAAAGAATCACAACAAAATAATATAATAATAGCTGACAACGATCTAAGCATCAGTAACTGGAATAAAAATATGCATTTGGAGTGAAAAATGAATGAAAAATGATTTTTTGTTTATTCAATTTATTTAGGCAAATGGTCATAATTAATAACCCAGAAAGTCTAATCAATGTAAACTTCAGTTTCTTCTTCCAAATTTGATATTTCATTAAGTTTGATCTACATTTGTAAGTTTTCGAGGAAAATAAAATTATGGAGAAATAATCACAACAAAATAATGAAGTTAACAACGATCTGAACATCATTAACTGGAATAAAAATATGCACTTGGAGTGAAAAATAAATAAAAAATGATTTTTTTTGTTCAATTTATTTAGGCGAATGGTCATAATTAATAACCCAGAAAGTCTAATCAATGTAAACTTCAGTTTCTTCTTCCAAATTCGATATTTCATTAAGTTTAATCTCCATTTGTAAGTTTTCGAGGAAAATAAAATTATGGAAAAAGAATCACAACAAAATAATGAAGCTGACAACGATCTAAACATCAGTAACTGGAATAAAAATATGCATTTGGAGTGAAAAATAAATGAAAAATGATTTTTTTTGTTCAATTTATTTAGGCGAATGGTCATAATTAATAACCCAGAAAGTCTAATCAATGTAAACTTCAGTTTCTTCTTCCAAATTTGATATTTCATTCAGTTTGATCTACATTTGTAAGTTTTCGAGGAAAATAAAATTATGGAGAAAGAATCACAACAAAATAATGATGCTGACAACGATCTAGACATCAGTAACTGTAATAAAAATATGCACATGGAGTGAAAAATAAATGAAAAATGATTTTTTGTTTATTCAATTTATTTAGTTGAATGGTCATAATTAATAACCCAGAAAGTCTAATCGATCTAAACATCATTAAGTTTAATCTGGTAATAGGAAAATAAAATTATGCACTAATGATGCTGACAACGATCTAGACATCAGTAACTGGAATAAAAATATGCACTTGGAGTGAAAAATAAATGAAAAATGATTTTTTTTATTCAATTTATTTAGGCGAATGGTCATAAATGTAATGGTCATATAATAACCCAGAAAGTCTGATCAATTTAATACTTCAGTTTCTTCTTACAAAATGTTATTAAAGTGCCAGTCAAAAATGAGTGAGATTATTTTTGTAAAAATGAACTTGGAGTAAATGTAGTAAAATCAAAGTGTCATTTTTCGAATTGACAATTTAATTATTAAAAAGCCATCAAACAATTAAAAATGTTGTTTATCATCAGAAATATATTACGGATTTGATGTAGAATCACTCTTGTGTTAAGTCATTGCGAAAAGCATGATTTATCTTAAAGATCGAAAGCAATGTTACCATAAATAACAATTTCATATATTCGCTCCAAAAATTCAAATAATTTTTTATAGGTGACGTTGAAGGCTGGAATGACCCACAAGCAATTTAAGATGTTCGAAACGTCACCTAGGTGCGTAAGATAAATTGAATCTACACCTAATTTGTTTTCCATGGCGTGTGTTGTTTTTCTATGAACATACTCCTCACTGGTATTTTTCAATTAAGCATTATCAAAAAAACATTAATCTTAATGACAGTGATACATGAGTGTACCAGGCGTTCAGAACTTTCCTTTTTTTCATTTCGGAAGTATAACAACATTGATAACTTTTTTAATATATTGGATATGATCGAGAGTATTGCCCTTTCGTCAAAATGAAATAATCGTTTTTGTTCTTATACCGAACCGAATTAACTATAGGTTTAAATCTAATTAACTGAAAATAACCGAAGGTAATCTTGAATTATTTAACTAGCTGTTGTTCTAAATATTACCTAAAATAATTTCATTTGAACGCATTTTAAAGATGTCTTATTTTTTTACAAATCAAGGAGTTATAAATATCTCATTCTTTCTGACGTGAGATCCTGAAAGCATTGTAATCTTATTCAAATGTATAGCTTCAAGATAAACAATAAGATTTTTCACTTCAAGCACACAAATTTTGTATTGTATATCAAATCGATTCATGTGGGTTTTAAAAATACAAAAAAGGATTGAGATTCTCAAAATGCAGTTTTTATTTGTACATTGAACTGTTTCAACACAAATAGTAGAAAATCTGAATTTTGCGCCATATTTCTTCTATAACTTTTACATGGCTTTTCAACGAGCATTTATTTTTCTATCTTTATAATGAAATATTCGAATATCGGACATCGATTCAATATATCGGATTAATTTGGAACTTAATCCTTTATTAATCTGCCAATAAATTATTAATAATAATTGGTATTAAGTACTTCACACACTTTTAAAATAAAATTACTTATATGTTATCACTATATTTCCATTTTAAACTCCTCGAAGCTGATTTTACATTTTGAATTTGGTGTTCTATTCTAACATGTTTTTTAGGTTATTAAACTATTAAAACCGTAATGAAATTGAATCATTATTTCGTATATTATCATTATATCAAATTAAACAATGATTTCTAAGTTTGCTTAAAACTTACAACTTGCAAGTCCTTTTAAACATTTTAATGAAGCTACCGATATGAAACTTGATGTACATAATCTTGATGAAAATACATGAGTTGGTAGAGCCAGAACCAAGCTGAGATACACTCGGATCTTGTTTGCTTATTGGCCAAATTTACAGAAAATATTTCTTAAAATGTGAAACATTTTAGGAATGGAAAAATGGGTGGTGAAATATTTAATTTCCAACTTGCGATTATATAAATTATATACGTTAGGACTAAGCGTGTGCAATATATTTGAAAGTCATTCTAAGTAAATATAAGGACTTCCAAAAGTAACGCAAGATTTGAATTACATAAAAAACACAGTTTTCAGTCTTTTGTTTGTAATTTTTCGTCGAATCATAGAGTACTTAGGATAAGGTAATTTATGTAATAACATAGCTTTTAAAAGTGTAATTCATATTTACATAAATACATCTTTTTGAGTTTTTGCCTGATTGAATCTAGAGTGAGATGGAACAAATCAACATTACTCAAACAGTTACAGAGAGTCCTACATGCAGGTGAATTCATCGCGCTATTAGTATTACGAAAGGGCATATGGAACATATCACTACTTCTAAGAAAACGGCACGGAATATGGAAAGCAACGGAGGAAAGAAAGTCAGGGTAATCATAGATATTGTTGAGAAGCTTATACAGGAAAAGGACATCAGTTATTTCTCTTCTATTTTCGAGGTAAATGAGAGAAATTGTGTTAAACGAAGAAGATAGTTTTCAGGGTTTCTGGGTGTCAAACGAAAGTTAAATTTGAAGGAGACAAACTTTAAGAATCTGTTCTGGATTCACTCGAGTCTAGCAATATATACTGAATACTTTGGACTTCAAACTAATGATGCAAATTTTAGCTTACTGTAAATATAGGAGTTATAACGGGTGTTTTTTTTAGAGGCATAGAACTTTAAATTGCAACAAAAAAAACGATGGATTATTCGATAGACAAGAATATTTTTTTTTTATTCGAAAGATAATCTTGTAGCATTACATTTTGAATATGATTTCTGGCATATGACCGCCACGGCTGGTTCGGATGTAGTCCAATTTGGACGTCCAATTTTCGATGACATTTTCCAACATTTGTGGCCGTATATCGGCAATAACACGGCGACTATTATCTTGCAAATCGTCAAACGTTTGTGGCTTATCCGCATAGACCAACGACTTTACAGCCCCACAGGAAGTAGTCTAGCGGTGTTAATTCACAAGATCTTGGAGGCCTATACACAGGTCCAAAACGGTAAATTAGGCACCAAACGTGTCTTTCAATAAATCGATTGTGACATGAGCTGTGTGACATGTTGCGCCGTCTTGTTGAAACCACAGCTCCTGGATTTCATGGTTGTTCAATTCAGGAAAGAGAAAGTTAGTAATCATGGCTCTATACCGATCACCACTGACTGTAACGTTCGGGCCATCATCGTTTTTGAAGAAGTATTGACCAATGATTCCACCAGTCCATAAAGCGACCAAACAGTCAGTTTTTCTGGATGTAACGGTGTTTTGGCATACACTTGAGAATTATCTTCACTCCAAATAAGGCAGTTTTATTTGTTGACGGTGCCATTTAACTAGAAGTGCGCTTCATCGCTAAAGAAAATTATTTTTTACAAATGTGGGACAAAAAGTGACAAAAATTGCCTGAATGAAAAATTAAGCCAATGCATCTAATTAATCATTGCGTCCATCAAATCAATAGATAATTTTTACGTATCATTATAAGAATATATAAAATCACATCATTCATTGTATCAGTTCCTTAAACGCCTACGCGAAAGAAATACACATATGCGGTTGACCTCTAGATCGTCTTCACACTCTACTTTCTATGGTCTTCTCTTCAGATTGATTGTCGTTACATAAATCGATGTAGCCGAGAGAACAATAGAATTTCGATTTTTCTAATGCGAATAAAAGAAATCGATTGGTTAACTCTAGATATATAATTTTTACGCTACGATTGTTCCATAACGTCCAAATGTTACGAAACACTGGAACGTCATTCCGTTCCACCAACACACATTTAGGTAGATATTGATCGATGAAATTGGAGCAGGTGTAGATTAGGAACATGTTGTACAAGAATTGTCTGTAAGTATTATCCTCGATTTCAAGCCTTACGGTTTTCGCGCTCCCTCAGACATTATACACCAGAAGCATTGAGCTTTGTAGATGCCCTTTCGAAACTATCAGACCCGTGGCGACGGTCCCCATGGCGGCGATCTTCACAGCGTCGACCTTCAGGACGTTGACTTCCGTTATATTCCAGAAACATCCTGAGAGATCCTTGCTGTGGCAAGTAGTACCTATTTCTGTAATTCCTTATAGAGTAATTCGACGAGTCCTAGTTTACTATTATCACCTAGGTAATATTTTTCAGGATTATTCATTAAAACATGTCCAAGGTTTTATATGCTCTTACATCTTATTACCCTGGCCTCATATCTGCTGATGAGAAACGGTTCCAAATCATGCAGAGTACTTGTAGTAGATTTATAGTAGACTTGAAGATATTTGATCATATTTCCTATACTTACTCAGCACTCTGTTGGCTTAGGGTGGATAGTTTATATAAATACTCACTTTTGTGCCTTGTCCACAGAAGTATGGTAACGTCTGAACCGCCTTACCTTAGAGAAAAATTAATCTGTCAATCGTCCATTCACGACGTTCTTATCAGGCATCAGTCTTTACTTACTATGCCAATTCATCGCTCTGCTATATTCAATAGATCTTTCACTTATAATGCTGTGATTGGTTACAATGGTTTGAGTAGTGAATTGAAGAATATAACTTCCATGTCAACTTTCTAAGAAAGACTGAAGCAACTTTTATTATATCAGCGGAACATATAATAAGATATGATATTAGGGTGTTTTTTTTAAAGGCATAGAACTTTAAATTGCAATAAAACAACGATGGATCACTCGATTGACAGAAATGTTTTTTTGTTCGAAAGATAATCTTGTGGCATTACATTATAAATATGATTTCTGGCATATAACCGCCACGGCTGGCTCGGATGTAGTCCAATCTGGACGTCCAATTTTCTATGACTTTTTCCAACATTTGTTGCCATATATCGGCAATAACACGACAAATATTGTCTTCCAAATGGTCAAGCGTATGTGGCTTATCCGCATAAACCAAACTGTCTCAAATGTTCAATATTTCTGAGGTAATTTTTTCCTTTTCATTTCAAATAAAGTTGTATATTTAATAGTGTTGGCGTTCACTTGATGTAAATCCATTATAATTGAATATAAACTTAAATTCAAACATTTGAACTTATGATTTACACCTTATTGACTATATAGCATGACGCTTTTCGTCGTTATAAACGACTTCTTCAGATGCTTACAGAATAAAGTCGTTTGTAACGACGAAACGCGTCATGCTATGTAGTCAATAAAGTGTAAATCATAAGTTCAAGTGTTTGAAGTTAAGTTTATATTCAAAGTTGTATATTATTATGGATATAAATTTAACCAATATTTTTGTTCGAGGGCTGAATGGAAGATCAGACTCAAAACTGAATTCAGTTCTTTTGTGAACATCTTCTTAGTTGTAATTAATGTATTAACTGATTGAATGTAATTATACAATGTAAGGAATGTTTCTCAAGAAATTTTATTTTATTATTATTATTAAAAAGATATACCGGATTTAATTTACCTTCTTAATTTTTAGTGCACCTAAATTATATAATTCATCAATAAATATTGAATTGTAGCGTAGCTTATTTGTTCGTGGTAAGGGCTGGCATTTGGGAATACAAAATTATATATACATATTTTGAATGGCTCCACTTAGTTATGAATATCATCCTACTGAATTCATATTTCACGTTATAATTCAAACAATAAGCAGCAGAACACAAAGGATATTACAATATTTCCTCTTTGAATAGATATAATATATTACTCAACCTGTCACAGTTAACTTACAGGTGGGTCCCTATTGCACAATTGTTTTCAGTGCCTCTTCGACAAACGAAATAATCATTAAAAGTTATCTTATCTAATGATAACAGATATCCTTCGAAGAAATTAATAACTAAAATGCCTCATTAAGATTACAAAATTTCAATTTATCACCTGCAAACTTGTAAAATAGGAATCTAATCTGTTGGGTGTAAACGAGTAATATGGCGTACAATGCCCAATTAACATAATCTGTTCGTCCTCCTACATAATTTTCCACCTTTCTCATACCTAGCGAGCTTTGGTGTAATGCGAAAATATTCATACGAACAAATTACCGATCTACCGCGATAAATTGCGACTATTGCACCACGTGCGGTTTGTAATTTGTGCGTATCGTGAGTTATGTAAATGAAATATATCAATTCTATGCCAACAGAGAGAAAATATGTACGCATTCTCTTTCAGTAAGGTGTCTTGATTTAGGGGCCATCCATTAACCACTTAGAACATTTTTCATAACTTTTAGACTCCTCCCCCTTACTGTGTAACGCTACGTAGAAATTTAATCGACCCCCCGTCCTGGTATTAGGTTACTTAATATTTCATCTAATTTAATTTTATCAACGTATCCGAATAATAGAGTTTTATGGAAGCAGTTCTTTATCGAATAGTTTCATTTAAATGATGAATTTTACTTTATCAAATCATTAAAATAAAAACGAAATAAATAATAAGAAAACATTTAAGTTCTGTAACGTCTATCAATTGCTAACCTTATTGACTCAATCAAAGAATTCGTTGGCGTTATCGCTAGAAATCAATATTCTACATATATCGACATCTTTGTCGAGCGAATCGGCATGCTATCAGAGCTCTGATCTTGAAAAGCACAAAGTAGTTATGTCTCCTAATGAGCAGCAAGTGTGATGGGTTTCACTAGATTTTTTCCCTCTCATAGTCTGCCTAGAATGTAGATATGCAATTGAACACTCTTTTCAGAGGTAGAAGATACTATATTACAAATAAAAATTTCGTTTATGTTATTTATCATCCAACCGAATCTGTCGTCACATATAACAGTACACAACACAAGAGAAATAAATAATAAATGTGAGAAAATTAAAGTGACTAGAGGCTGCCACTGTCATCATTACATGCAGGATCACAATATATATATATATATATATATATATATATATATATATATATATATATATATATATATATATATATATATAATAATATCTATTAATCCTTCAAGACATTTGACAAATGTATAGGATAAGTCGATTCAAGAAAATTGTAAATACAACAAAATACATAAAATGTAAAATTACTATAAAATACAAAATACAAACATACATACAATATAAAATTTAGTATAAAATACAAAATACAGATAAAATGAGTATAAAATAAAATATTTACAGGCCACACAAGTTATAGCAATGTATCATCCATCATAAACTCCTCAACGCCATAATAACCCTTGGATAATAACAATTTTTTCAGGCATTTTTTAGGGATATCAGGTTAAGATGACGGAGGGTCACAGGTAAATGATTGTATAATTTAATTCCCTGATATATATGACCCTGTTGAAATTTAGCAGTTTTGTGTTTAGGGAGAGCCAGTAAGTCGTTATTTCTCGTTGGGTAACTATGAACCGCACTATGAGTTTTAAATGAATTGATGTTGTCCTTAATGTACAAAATACAGTTTAAAATATAAATACATGGGAAAGTCAAAATTTTATGTCTAATAAAATGTTGCCTACAAGATTCCCTTAGAGGTAAATTCAACACAGTACGGATAATTCTTTTTTGACATAAAAAAATTCTAAAACGATCAGTAGAGTTTCCCCAGAGAATAACTTTATAAGACATATGACAATAAACAACTATAATACACAGTTAACAAAGATTCCAGTGGCATGGAATCCCCTATGCGTGACAAGGCAATCTCGATATACAAGCCATATAAGAGGTTTGTGAAAAGTTTTCAGCTGCGTCAAAAACCTATCCAATAATTGGTGCCAGCTCTTGGACTATTACACATCGAAGCATATCAAGAAATCATATCAACTATAAAGACCACACATTTGAGAACAAGAAGTACATCACAATTTGCACTTCACTCTCAATCAGGAAGAGATATTTTACTGGCTATTATATGGAAGTTTAAGTAAATATAAGGTACTTAAAACGTTCAGATGATATTAAAATCATCCAGCAATCAACAAGTGTTTTGAAAATTAAACTTTCAATGGAATAAACCTCATCCTGAAATGGAGTAAGAATTTCCTTACACGTTTCTCAACAATAATCGCTTTTGATTTATTATAAATCGGAACTGATTATTCACGTAAAAACCTTGAATTTAATTTAGTTTATAGAATAGACGACGCGTCATACAATTTTCGATTAGTAAATCATTTAAATGAGAATGAATAGTCGTGTAAACATTTCATTCTTCGTGTTTCACAGAAGCGAACACGTATCGCATTTAGATTAGGTTATGGAATTTATAAACTATTTTCTGCTATATTTTTAAAGAGCGAAACTTGCTACCCTTGAGAGTAAGAATAGACGGAAATTCAGGATTTTCTTCTATTTTATAACTATTTCTGTTTTATCGACTCCCTGTAATGCAACAGTTGAACAAGTATTAACCGATTGATGAGAGTTTAAATGGTTGAAAATAACTGTATTTAACACTTGATAAGGGGTTAGTGGCCCGAAGAATATGACGAGTGTAGTCAATTGATTTGGAATATCAAACGTTTTATGAAGACATAACTTGAAACTTGTCATGGAATTCATTCTCTTTACTTTACTAATGATTCATCATCACCAGTTCCACAACCATTGTTGTCTTTATGATCGCAATTCACTCTTTCCAGACACCACATCTTGAGCAGCGGGGTTCCAGTTTCCCAGACCCAGGTCTTGGCATCATTTGCTATGCTGTCTTCCTAGTGAAGCGCTGGTCTTCCAGGCCTTCTTCTTCAATTTGACTTGGCGTTCAAGACTCTCTTCGTCATGTTTGGCACTATATGCCCCTATATCACGTTCGCTCACCCCTATTCTTTATTGTGTGGTGTATATTGATACCTTCAGCATTACTCTAAGCTTTGTATAGATCAAAATTGTATCTTTATCGATTTCTCCAGAACACTTTGGAAATTGTTCCCAACATTTTCCTTTTGATTGAGAGAAGATTTTGCAACTGTCTATTTTGCAACTGTCTGCGTTTGTAATACTGTTAGTATGGGCAGGATTAAAGTTTTATGAAGCCCTTTGGCCGTCTAGTGATGTTGATTTTTGGCGGAGTTGTTCTTGCAGTTCAAAATACCATCGGTGGTCAATCAGTTGTCTTTATTTCTTCGGTTTTGTTGTTACTGGAGTTAACTAGTGATCCGAGGTACATAGATGAACTCGCTTGTAATTTCGAAGTTCTGTTCTCCGATAGTAGTATTCTGACCAAGGTTCCTATGGTCTGGCGATGAAGATGATTTTCATCCTAATTTCATAGAACTTTAAGCTCATGCCTTCGTTAATGCGGCTATATCAACATATGCCAGCAATTGAACCGACTCCTAGAATATGTGGCCAGCCTGAGACAGTTCTGGTTTCGAAGCTTCTGCTGAAGATGAATTTTGACAGTATCAACTACCTTTTGAGTTACGGTTTCAGTTAGATTGATAAGTTTACTTCATTAATGCTGTTAATGCTTCCTTCCAAATTCCGTACACATAAACATTATTGATGTTGAAATTGAAGTCAACTAGTATTGATATATCATATTTACCAAATACTGATATGTTTCCTAGTTTGTTGACAGAACGGTTAATCAAATAATAAATATGTGAACAATATTTGAAAAAAATAACATGGAATGTAGAGAGTGTGTGATATTAGTCATGGTGTTCCCAAGAATTTCATTCTTAAATTCTCGGATGATATCATTTGTTGTCTAATTTTTTTTATCTGTCCAATATTTGATTATTTATTCAAGGTAAATCCACATAACGTTACAAAGAAAGGTTCTAGACTTATCATAGAGAGATGGCGCTGCTGTGAATATTTTGTCCTGGAATGTCACACTTGTCATAAAAAAGCGAAGTTTGTCTTGATATAGATGTGAGCTCTATTTGAATTAGATGTGTTTGGTGCGATTCATTAAGATCAGAAAGTTATAATAATGTGCCTAAATGAACTTTATATATCACTCCTTTGTGATAAAACTTAACTAAAGATGGCTGTAGAATTTGTTCTAACCAAATCTTTTAAAAACGTTTTGAGTTCAAATACTTTTGATGCTAAATTTGTCCGAAATATTTGGCTTTTTTAAAAAGAAATTCGACAGATATTCAGCAGCGATATTTCGCATCTACAAAAGGAAACAGACTTCAATGTATACTCTGTCAACATTCGTTAATTTTCACTGGTTTAGCTCAATCCATTTTCTTTTAATTACTGTAAACTTTTAAGTTCACAGAGTTTGTACACTTTTATAATGAATTATTTGACAATATCGATTATATTTCCATGGTTTCCTCTGAAATTTGTACTAGCAGTGATTGTTTTGTGATAACATGATAACTTAAACATAAGTTGTTGACAGACTGACAAATTGCGACGACTATGAGATCATGAAGAAAATGACATGGTCTTGTTTGTGCAAAGATCACATTTACTTTATTTTCAATGTTTTTAGCAATAACATCCTTATTTTGACGTTAAAAATTTTATTTTCGTTGACGTTTCGTTGTATATCACAACTTTGTCAAAACAAAACTGATATATTATAATTAATTATATTAATGTAGTTTTGACAAAGTTGTGATATACAACAAAGAGTCAACGAAAATAAAGTTTTTAACAATAAAATAAGCCTGTTATTGCTAAAAACATTGAAAATAAATTATCTTAAACAGGCAATAAATCAATTTTAAGAAATATACTGTGTAATGAAAAACTGTGAAGAAATTATGAATTCTCTCCGTTTTAAAAATGAAAAAGACATGATAAAAATTGTAGATTCATAATTAGTAGCAATGAATTGACTACGTTGTAAAGTTGTATTTTTTGTTGTATACAAATATCTTACATACATGTGTAGTATTTTACAGCAGTGGAAAGAATATTTTGCGAACGTTATTAGAACAATATTACAAAATCAACCAATTTTGACACCCTCTTCTGTATATAGTTCCAAAATAATCACCAAAAATTTGCAAATATTAGCGAAAAAATAAAAAGACAACACTGAAAAGCTATCGAGGACATTAAACCAATTCGTTGGAGAAATTAACACTATGATACTCTTTCACTCATCACCCTTATCAGTACTATTCATATCTGTCTAACCATTTTCAATCCCTGTTATTTCCTGTCAGATAAACTGTCTAATAAATATTGGTGCGAAGTAAACAATGATTTCTATTATATTCGATACACCATTCATCATAATCAGTCTTAATTCAACGTTTAAACACACTACCTACTTACAATTCAAACCGAACGAAACTTTTACCTGATATTCTAATCCTGCAGACGTAAAGAAGTAGCCGCGTCTGTGTTCAAACAGTGTTGCCAAATTTGCATAAGAAAATCCACTACATCTGTATAATTTTTCCAACAAAATCTCAAGTAAATACATCAATCGAAAATAAGCCTGTCTTTTAATAGTTTCACTACTTGAGATAGGAGATAGAATCTATTCTTCAAGAGGATATATCAAATTTTAAAGTTTCTTTATGTTTCTATGTGCAACATTGTGTTTTTTTCGTGAAAAGAATATAATTCATTCAATAGAAAGTAAATAGTAATAAAACTGAAAATATGCTGAATTCAGCGATTTAAGAGTGGCATTTTGACAGAAAATTAACCTTTGCTATTCAAGGGAATATCATAGTTTCAAGTTCTTACTAAACATTATGTTTTGTTGATATAAATTATGAGTCGCTGTCTCCATCTTAATCAATTAGTGCATTCGACTATTTTTCAACTCTGAATATATTTATGCAGAAATAAAATTGTAGTTATTCAAACATTGAAATTAAATTAAAAGGTGACATTTTATATGTCAGAAAAAGATTTCATGTTTTGACAATTAAACATAAAGGAGTCAATCAATTTACTGATGCAAAAGACACACACAGTAAGTTAACTGAGGATCGAATGGATAGACAATAAAATTATTTGTTATGTCACGTTCTTCGTCATAAGAATTTTGCAATATAATTTCAGAAAAATTCAATACATTTTGCAACAATGGACAGTAATTCTTACTTTGGCTGATGGCAATCATGCCGTAAACCTCGTAGGATGTTATTTCGTAGTCCATGCAGCCGAAAAAATGTAGAATTTTGTGCTATCGAATTTAGAGCTCGAAATAATGTTGGGCTATCAGGTCGATAAGTCCATATTTGTAGTGTCATATTTTCGGATAAAGCTGGTCGATAAAAAGTCTATAGATGCGACCGAAATGACTTTTATGTTCTTAAGATAATGAAAAATTGGATTATTATGGGCGTTATGAGTTGTAGATGTTCATTTTCGGTAGAAGTTAATGTTCTTTTATGTCGTTCAACGTCCCGGTGTCTTGAAAAGGTAGAAACGACTTTATATTCGAATAGGCTCTTGTTATTTAAAACCTCGCTAGGTGATTATGAAATTCCGTTGCTTCTTTTAAAAATCCAGTTTGACTATTCGAAATAGTCATCTAATTTTCTCTCTAATTATTTTTGTTTTATTATTTTGAATGGTTTAAAATAAAAATAACTTACCGTTTTGTATACTCAAATCGTGTCGTAAACAACTAACCTGAAAAAAAGTATCGGTTAGTCACGGTTAAAATGAAAAGTGATTTTATGTCATCATAAAGATAGAAGGGGTGCTTTTTCAGTAAGGAGATATGGGTTCGAGTCCTGGGTAAGACATGCACGTTTGTTTAATACTTATTTGTGTATACATCTGAAATTGAGTGGTTATAGAGTTTAACAGAATGGCAAAGCACGCAAATTATAAGCACAAACATTGGGATAAACGAAAATACGATAGTTTTATAATATTAGATATGGAACTTAATTCGAATTGAAAACTTGAAAATGTTTATACGAGGTAGGTTCAAAAGAAAAGGTGAATTTTGAATTTTCGCGGGTTGTGCACATTCAATAATAGAGATGTTTGTTTCATTATGTTGGTGCACATACGTTTCTCATATAATGACATTATCAGCCATTTTGTATTAGTAGTTTGTTTTTGACAACGTTTGTTACGTTTTGTGTGCTCTTCGATTACTTACTTTCGGAAAAAAAGGATCGAAGAATCTGTATTAAGTTTTGCGTTCAAAATGGACTAAAATGCTACAACGAACTTAGAATGTTAACTATGGCATTCGACGAGTCTATTTTGTGTCAAAATGGAGTCGCGTTATGGAGTTGCAACCAGGTCAACAAGCGAGGGAAACATCGAAAGAGTGGAGAAAATGGTTTTGGAAAATGGTCGAATCACTAGCGGGGAAGTTGCAGAAGATATTAGCAGATCAATTGGTTCATGCCATGCAATTTTCTCAGATGTTTTGGGCATGAAACGTTTGGCAGCGAAGTTTGTTCCGAAATTGCTAAATTTTGTGTAAAAGCAACGTCGCATCAGTATCGCTCAGGAGTTGTTGGATGACGTCAAAGACGATCCAGATTTGTTCCAGATTTTAGGTCATAACTGAAAATGACACGCCAAGTTGGATCAAATGTGAAGGTTTTTTCCATGTTTCCTTCGATTATAATGGCGTGGTGCACTATGAGCTCTTGCCAACAGGTCGTAAGGTTGATACACTACAAGGACATGCAACATTTGCGTAAAGCGATACGGCTCAAAAGATCGGAATTTTGGAGAAAAAATCATGGATTCTGAATCACAATAATGCACCAGCTCAGACAACAATACTTGTTCGTGTTTTTCGGCCAAAAACAACCCTTTTGGCAGTAACCAGACCTAAACCTCCTTATTCGCAATATTTGGCTCCCTGCTACGTTTTCCTCTGCTAAAACGAAAGAGAGCAATGAAAGGAAAGCGTTTTGCCACAACTGATGAGATAAAGTCGGAATCGAACAACGAGCTGATGGCCATATCGAAAACTGCATTCCAGAAGTGCTTCGGCACAAAATGGATATTGATGAATGAATAAAAACTTTTCGAAAAAATTCACCTTTTCTTTTGAACAAACCTCGTATAAGGTACACATAATCATTACAGAGAAAGTAATCGTAATTCAGATTTGGATGCCTGTATATTACTACAAAATTTAACAAAATAACAAAAATAACAAAATATTTCTGAATATTTACTGCTATCAAAATGTAGCTGTTTAAAGGTTATAATTTCGGAAAAAGTGATAAAGGAACATTTTGAAATTAACGACGATACTCTAAATACTTTTGTATGAATTTGGGTAGCTCATCTTGCTTTGTAGTAGTTTTTTAGAAAAACAAAATGGAAAGGTACAAATAAATTAATTTTTTGAAACTATTCGCTCTAATTGAATCTTAAATAAAAATTTCAATATTGGGAACTACTAAATTGTGGGAAGGAAAGAAAAGATAGCTTAGGATGCCTCAATGGAAATATATATATCAATTTTCAAGGCATAAAGAAGTCAGACGAGTTCCAAAAAATAACAATAAGAAACATTTGCAACATATTGCTTTTATGTTTTCTGAAATTGTCAATTGATTGTCAAAAATTAATCTCTGTTTCCGATTTCCAGAAGTTATATACGAACAAAAAAATCATCTTCTACAAAAATAACACCATAAGTAATAACAAACACACAAAAACCTAATTATTTTATAACCTTCACGATTCATTGATTTACCTCTTGCTCAATTTCAAAAAAATCATATGGTTATAATTTGCATAAAGCAAACATTGAAATCACTTAACTCTATAGAAATAAAAGAACCAGTCACTCTTGATCTCAGTAGCCATTGACATGATTTAATACTGTTGGTCATCGTTGTTTAATATACTTCGCTGCTTCGCACCTGGCTTTGATGTGCGAAGAACTTGTGCAGATTACCTACTTTTGAATTACACAACTTGCTTGATAAGAGATGAAACAGCCTATTGGTAGAAAGTTTGTAGGTTTCCCACGATAAATTTGTATTGAATTTCTTACGAAATATTCTATACATTGAATTTGTAGATCTTTTGAAGTAGTACCATCAATTGAGATTTTATCGTCAAACTTGTCACAAAAGAATTTAATTTGTTTCGTAATTTCTTGATGAGTTTATTTATTATTATTAAGTTTGCAATGAAATCTCAGTAAATAAAGTGCGAATTTTTGAATTCGAGGTATTCATTCGAATCGTTAATATTAATCGGGATATAAGACAAAACGTTTTGAATTTTAGGATCAGCTTTCGCATTAGTGAACGTCTCTACAAATGATGAATTCGTCATCAGATGGACTGAATTAGATTATTTAAGCGTTCATACTTTTACAGGTTGTTATTATCATGCAGCAAAAGTACAAGAACTTCTCTCTGGAAGGGTTAAAGATTATTTTATTCTTTGATGATTTCACAGATATATTTATGTTTTTTGACAACTTTCCAGGGTAGATTATAGTAACTTTTGAGATACACTGAATTTAATTTTCTCCAGGGTATACCACTGGTCACCCATAGTGCAGACCTGTTAACATTTTTCCTTCAACAACATATGAAGATTGAACGATATTAGTGAATATCTTATGACCTACTGACTCCTGGACTTGAAGCGATAAGATCATTTAATATAGCCATTTATTTGGATTTATTCAATGAAAATTTGAAATTTGGTAATTTATGGTGAACATCATTTAACTTTTATGCTATAAATTGAAATTCAATCATGATGACAAATCAAAAGGCATTCATTAAGTTGCATGTTTATTTTGGAATGAGGAGCAGCCAATTCCATTCCCCAATTATGTTCAATTCTAATATAATATCTCTTACAAGTTTTATTTATTACTCCTGTATTCTAATCAAAGCGAAATGTACAAAAAATTACCTGAATTAGTCTATGGAAACTCCCTGTGAATTTTTGTCATATACCTACTTCATAAACACACTGTATATAACTATTCAAATCAATCCATGTGATCTCAATCACTGCAGTAATCACTAAAAGAGTCATAGACCCATAACTATGTAAAAAAGGTATTATACAGTTACTTTTCGAATAATTGCTAACGGTAATATCAAAAGCTAAAATGTGAAGCTAAAACAATACTAAATCATGCCATGCCCAAAAAAGTTCGAATAGTTTTGAACGTCTGCCAATGAATTTTGAATCCTTATAAGAACAAAAAAGCTTGTTAGTCGTTGTAATGGACCTAAATGATTTGCCTACTGTTCATTACGTATTCAAATTGAAGAAACATTCAATCTGATTTTACTAGACGTGTTACTTGCATATTAATATCTGACAAATAAAAGTTTTATAATTCCATATTTCATTGCCATATATTATATAGAAACACAAATACTTGACAATTGTTTCGGTGTGTTTTTCACAAATACCCATTTGCAAAATTAAATTTCCCGTTTTCAAGAGTTAAACTTTTTGTTAAATTAATTGAATTAAATAATAATTGGATATAAATATAATAAAAATTAGATGAATTAAATAAATTAAAGGTTGAACTTTTGAACATGGGTTAACACCACGAAACAATTTACAAGTATTTATTATAAATTTTGTGAAACCAAGCCAAAAAAAGTGCTTCAAGGCACTTAAAATGTTGACTGTTGCTTTCGTCGAGTATACTTTGTCTCAAAAAAGTGTTTATAATTGGTATACAAGTGCTTCATAGAAGGCTGAGAAGATGTTGATGATGAGCGTCCTGGAGTTACAACCATGTCAACAAGCGAAGAAAACATCGAAATGGTGAAGAAAATGGTTTTGGAAGATCGTCGAATTACTAGCAGGGAAGTTGCAGAGGATGTTGGTGTATTAATCGGCTCATGACCTGCAAATTTTCTCTGATGTTTTGGGCATCAAACGTTTGGCAGCGAATTTTGTTCCGAAATTGATAAATTTTGAGCAAAAGCAATGTCGTATTAGTATTGGTCAGGGGTTGTTGAATGGCGTTAATGACGATCCAGAAAAGATCATACCTGGTGACTAAACTGAGTATACCAAGGCCCAATCATCCTAATGGAAGCGGCCAGAAGAGCCAACAGAGAAAAAGGCACGCCAAGTTCGATCCAATGTGAAGGTTTTACTCACTGTTTTCTTCGATTATAAACAAAACCGCAATCATACCTCAACCAGTGTATTTACCAGACTTGGCTCCCTGCGACTTTTTCCTATTCTCAAAGCTGAAGGTGAAACGAATGAAAGTAAAACGTTTCAACGTCTGAAAAGTGCATTTCAGAAGTGCTTCAAAGATTGAAAGAAGCCTTTTCATATGTCCATTCTATCTGAGGAGGATTATTTTGAAGGCGACAAAATGGATATTGATGAATAAACGAATAGTTTTCGAGAAATCTATTGATAACACTCTCTGTATGAATGATGACAAATTCTCATTGCAGAGCAGGAGAGAAATTTTATCACTCAAATTTTTGTACAAATTACTGCACAATAGTATTGATTGTCCTCCTCTTTTGTCCGCTTTGAAATTTCGTGTTCCTAGTCAAAATTCTCGTAATACCGAATTATTTAACCTATAGACTCCGAGGACCAACACATTCAAACAATTCCGCATTTGGTTTATGGATTCTACATTCAATAGAGTTGCTAATAATTGTGATATTCACTTTGACTCTATAAAATGTATTATCAGGAGTTATGTGAGAAAATTGACTAAAATGAATCTATTTAGATTGAGTTCTTTGTAATATTTCATTGAATGCCATACTGTAGTTATAAGTCACTATTTTTTTTAGAATAGATTGAGCTCTTTGTTATATCTTTTCATTTTAATTATTTAGTCTCGTATTCAACATTGTTATTATTTTCTGTAATTGGGTGTTATGCCTGTTGAGAATAAAGAACTTATTATTATTATTACCAGACAAAGTGCACGATTTTCAGCTCAATCTACAGTGATGTGATTAATGGCAGTTCCGTGGTATATATGTCGATTCTCTCCTTATGCTAAGATCATACATCGATGCCAATTCTTTAAGGCTGCGTAGAAGCATATTTGTGCTTCGTAGTAGCAGGTAGAGTGATTAAATTTGCATATTTCTACTTGTTTGAGACTATGCTTCTCTAGGTATGGCTTGTTGGTGTGGGGTCACTGCTGGGACCTAGGAAGACCATATTTAGACTACAGAGGAAGGCAATTAGAATTATTTTACCCACGTATTATAGAACATATTGTAAAAAGATTTAGAGACAATTGGGCTTACTATCCTACCCAGGTTCAAAGGTTTTTGTTTGTTTATTACATGCTTACGAAACCAAAGACTCTAGATGTATGGATGGCAGTATTCACTACTATAGTACCAGATGTAAATCTGACATTACACTGAATTTCACCAGATTGAGGAGGTAGCATGATGACCCGAATTACTGACGTTAAAAATTTTTCAATGCGTTGCCTCCAAATATCAGCACCCTATCTATCAATAAGTGCACACCACTAATTGGATTTTCTGATAGAAAATGTAATTTATAGTTTTATACAGTTTTTTTTATAGACTTTTCCCAGTATACGATCTAAATTTTTGATCTTCTGTTGACTCTCTTCTTCAATAATTGAAATCATCAATAAACTTAATATTATTAGAAAGAGAAAAAATTTTGTCCACAAGATACCAGGTTTATTTTCTGAAATTAAAGAGAAAATTCAAGAAAACTAATGATACCCCACTTTTTATCGTTGTCATCACGAAGTTATCAGTAATCAATTTTACAATGAGAAGACAAGCAGTTCTAAAGGGTGTTTTTTTAGAGGTATAGAACTTCAAGTTGGCATCGAGTTGAAGATGGCGACCGATTTAACAGCTGAGAAGTGATATATTCTCAGTTTGGTTTGGCAATTCATCATTCACTCAGACTCACGCCTGAACAACGCTTGCAAATAGTGTCGAATGGGCCCAAAACGAGATTGCCGTTGTTCTCGATTTTCATAAGCGAATTTTGTTTAGCGATGAAGCGCACTTCTGGCTGAATGGCTACGTCAACAAACAAAACTGCCGCATTTGGAGTGAAGTTAATCCTCAAGTGTATGTCAAAACACCGTTACATCCCGAAAAACTGACTGTTTGGTGCGATTTATGGGCTGGTGGAATGATTCGTTCGTAGTTCTTCAAAAACGATTATGGTCAGAACGTTACAGTCAATGTTGACCGGTATAGAGCCATGATTACTAACTTTTTCATTCCTGAATTGAACACCCATGATGTCCAGAAGCTGTGGTTTAAACAAGACGGCGCAACATGTCACACAGCTCGTGCCACAATCGATTTATTGAAAGACACGTTTGGTGCCCGCCTAATTTCACGTTTTGGATCTGTGAGGGCTATGATTTTATGATTTAATACCCCTAGACTACTTTCTGTGGGGCTATGTAAAGCCACTAGTCGATGCGGATAAGCCACAAACGCTTGACCATTTGGAAGACAATATTCGCCGTGTTATTGCCGATATACGGCCACAAATGTTGGAAAAAGCCATCGAAAATTGGACGTCCAGATTGGAGTACATCCGAGCCAGCCGTGCCGGTCATATGCCAGAAATCATATTTAAAATGTAATGCCACAAGATTATTTTTCGAATAAAAAAAATTTTTGTCAATCGAATGATCCATCGTTGTTTTATTGCAATTTAAACTTCTATATCTCTAAAAAAACACCCTTTACTTCAAATAAAATTAAAATAATCCTTATTATATCCTTTTCAATCAAGGAACATCCTACTAATTACCATTCATAATGAAGACATAATCTTCGTAATATGTTTTATTAACTCCTCTAGAACGCAGTATTGTCTTCAGGAATTCAATGCCACCTCCACCGCAGTTGCTAGCATTAGATAATGTATTATATCGAAAGTGAAATAAATAAAGAACGTAGGTACTCAGATATTTAAATTTTCAAGGCAACGATGGAACGAGATTCTAATAATTATTAATTTCGAATGATTTATTTCCATTCATGGTTGTGGGAGTTCCGTTAGATTTTTTCAGAAGTGTTATTCATTGATTGAGCGTAGACAAAAGCAGATTTGCGTGTGTAGATATTGAAATTGTTATGAAATGAGCAACGAAATCGTGTTTATTGTTATTCGTGTTTACGTAGGATAATTAAGGATGCTATTGAAATAATGCAATTGATTAGATAGTTTTTTTTTTAAAATTTTAAACATTTAAATCAAGTTATGGCCCAACGTTAATTAGTTTCTTTAAATTAGGTAAAAATAAGATTCAATATTCTTGAAACTAATTCGATATACTGCCATAGTTACTATTGGCAGTAACCTATGTCTGGAAATTTCGTGAAAAATGAGCAAAATATTTTTGCATTGGCAGTCTTTGTTTGCTCATATGATAGTTAAACTAGTAATTATCGACCATTGAAGGGGATGTAACGCGTTTTCGTTACGTGACGTTGTATAAATTCCGCAAAAAATGATCTCTTCGAAGAATTCTGGGAAAATGTACACAGAATTAGTGCATTTTTCAAAACTTGAATTAAAATTTGTGATAAAAGGTGGATATAAATAAAAATAAATAGTTTTGAATCATCAGAGTTCATTTTTATGTAAGTGTAATTCAAATCGAAATGTCAAAATTGATTCGTTATACTGTCATAATTACTGTTGACAGTAACGTCTAGAAATTTGAATTTATCGAAAATATGTGAAAATGTATAATTAGACAACTAATTATCATCTAGTGTGTATCAAAATGGGCGAAAGTAAAATGCAAGAGGTCGTAACGCATTTTCGTTACGCGACTATGTATACATCCCTTCAACAGTATTAAGTGATTTGTTCGATCAATTTTCAAATTAAAAATAGAATAATAGGGTATTACCACAACAAATGGCTGAATATTTTCACCAAATACTTGGATATTTTGCGATATATCAACAGAGTTTAAGCGCTAAACGTTCTGTGAAATCTGGGAAATAAAATGAGGTTAATATACGGGAAAGTTCAACATCTTCTAAATTAACAACGTAGATCGTAAAACTTGATTGTCTGGGAGAGTGAAAATTGTTCGCGGAATAATAGAAATAACAAATGTACAAACATTAAACAAATTATCTTTACATAGTTGTTATTTTGTCCGACTATTCATCAATTTCTGCGTCATTTGTCAACGATGCGATAGCTTTTTGTTTTCCGAAGGCGGAAGGTCATAAACCCCATTAGAAATTATTGTTTATATGCAGTTTTGTGTATTCTAATTCATATTTATGAGTTGAGAAAGTGAAAACACTGAGCAGTTAAATGGGTTGAATTTTATTGGCAATATTGCATCTCACATAATGAGTGATCTCTAGAATCACACACATCAATGGAATCAAAATGATGAATTCAAAATTTTGCAAATTATATGTGAATAAAGGAACGAATTAGATTGGTTCAAAATTTTTCCTGCCAAAGGCACACAAAAAAAGGTTATTAAAATAAATTAAACTCTTGGCTTAATGTTTCACGATTTATTTAACAATATGTATAGTCTATTGTCTATACATATTGACTATACATATTGTTAAATAAATCGTGAAACATTAAGCCAAGAGTTTAATTTATTTTAATATTCAATTATGTTTCACCAAGAGTTAAGCGAGAATTCAATCTCATTAATCAAAAAAAGGTTGTTTTATTTGAGTCTAATTCTAAAGGTTGTTTTATTTTATTATGGTCTTTAATATGAGGATAAATTGCAGAGATCATTCTGAAGAGAGTTTCTAAGAATATTTTGAATTTTCAGGCAAATAGCCATTCAAGAAGGAAAATCTTATATTTAATCAACAAATTAAACCATATTGGATTACACCCTATTTATGGATACCCCTCTTTTCTGTGTATTTAAACCATATTTTGCTGTAAAATCTATAGGGTACTTAGTACACAATCATATATTCATGGGCCAAACTATTGTGGAGTTTAAAAAAAATATACTGAGGAGTATCAATTCAAATTGAACCCTTTTGAATTTTAAAAAACTTTATAAAAGTTCTGATCTTTTTTAAAATTCCTTTTTCAAAGGGTCTAATCTGAATTAAATGTCAAATCATGTTTCACTAAGAGACATGAGAGAATTCAATCTAGTTATATTGAAAAATGTTGAAGAAGTATCTACAAAAAATATTAAGTAGGAAGTGCAAAAAATTCAACACTTCTTGTGAATCAAGAAATGTTAAATTTCTTTGTTTACAAAAATGTCAACTTCATCCTACTGCCTATACAATAACTAACTATTCAATTCAAACATTTTTTTTAAATTAAAACATTTGGCTTAAGATTCACTGAGTATAATAACAACTACACATATGTTTCGGATAGTTAGACCATTATTGAAAGTAACAACAATATTAACACAACTTAATAAAAATGATTATTGAATAGTTCAATACAAAATTATCTGAAGGATTTAGAAACGAAGAACATGCTGGCCATCAATGACATATACCAAGAAGTCCAATCACTTTCCAAATATTTTTGAAAAATCACAAGTACAATATTGCGTTGTTGCTTCAAGATATAATAGCTTTAATTGCGAATATGTATCTTCCAGAAGGAACGCTTTGCTGTACATTATTTTCAAACAATTATTTATTATTAGCTAACTTTTTATCATCATTGATAATTCAAAAGGTATCAATGATGATTTTATTTGAACTTCGAAACAAAAAGAATTTGCTGCAATTATCAAAGAAAAAACGCTCTTGAAACTTAAGCAGTAACCTTCTGAATTTTGACTGCAAATTGGATGAACATACATACGATACTCATAGTACCTGGTAGCAGTACGAACAGTTTTATCCTTTTACGAATATGGGACAACCTGAGTACTCAGAGAATATGTAAAATCAATACCACCTGTCTTATTATCATTTAATATTATGTTATGCACATTCTCTCATATAATTATATATAAACTCGACCTTTTACCACACTTGGACAAGGTGCATGATATATTAATTGAAACTAAGAACACTGAACTTTCAATTGTATTGTTTTTAGTTATTTCGAATCTCTCACGAACTTGAATTTTTTTCCGGAGAGGTACCGATGTCCTAGGAAGAGGTTATTAACAGGTCACTTGGAAAGATCATATAATTTTCAGGAATTATAATTTGGGAATAACACGAAGATTATTATATCGAGTAGAACAGAAAAAAAATTGCGAGGAATTTCTATTACACTTTTTTCGACATTAACTGTACTAGATGTCCAAATACCAGATGACAGGTTCTTCCTGACATTTTTAGTACGTAATTATTGTTGAAGTTTAGGGGGAAAATCTATTAATTTGATACGACGTCTGAATCATATGAAATCCACTTTTGAAAATAGATAAATGATAAGTAGTAAAAGATATTTGAAGATATAAAAAGTATTTGATTAATGGAATTTCCAACAGATGTTACATCATTTCATCGATATATATCATGTTGTTTATTTTAATAATATTAATTGATATTTATTTTGGTTAAGTACCTCAATCTGAAATGAATAAGTTTTATCGAATTGATCATTTCAATTAAATATATAAAGAAATGCAGATTTCTTTACTATGACATTAGAAATTTTAATTTTTTTTTTATTTATTTTATTCATATAACTATTTTATTTTATTCTCAAGATTGCTATTTACAAGAGCAAGTAAATTTACTTTTGTCTTAATCATTCAAATTCGTCCTATGAACTTCAATAAAGCACATTAGCTCAAATTTTCATTGAAAAAGGTAATAAGAACCAACATAAATAATAAATATTCCATTCTCTAAAACTAAGAAATATAAAGTTCTGAAAAAATGTCTGATAAAGTGTAAAAAAGAAAATAAGTTTTACATAACGTGAAAAAATGTTTTTATCATATTATTGTTAAATGCTTCAATCATGTTTGGCATGGATTTAAATTTTCTCTAACATTTGATCTTTCAAAGATGCATTCATCAAATGCAAAATCTTCATTGTAGTTCAATTCGGATGATAGAAACATGGAGTCAAAAACATCAACCTACAATGATCACCATCATGAAAAATTTGGATCAACTTTTACATGTTTGTATTTTCCGAATGAGACCAGAGTGAAATGACAGCCAAAATTTCCTAAATTCGTTGCCAATACTTACTATATATAATACTTGAAATTT
This sequence comes from Henosepilachna vigintioctopunctata, assembly GCA_030704895.1. NCBI lineage: Eukaryota > Metazoa > Arthropoda > Insecta > Coleoptera > Coccinellidae > Henosepilachna > Henosepilachna vigintioctopunctata. The sequence goes on along the minus strand of JARQZJ010000095.1, from coordinate 2,548,685 downwards.
TTGCTTTGTCTGATACTTTGGTGGAATTGTAAAACAGAAAAACCTGTTTTTAGATATTTTCGTACATATTTCGGCCCTTCAAAATAATTTTGAGAGTGTTCTTTATTCTTTTGTAATAAATATATACTATATTTAATAGTGTTGGCGTTCACTTGATGTAAATCCATTATAATTGAATATAAACTTAAATTCAAACACTTGAACTTATGATTTACACTTTATTGACTACATAGCATGACGCGTTTCGTCGTTACAAACGACTTCTTCAGATGCTTACAGAATAATATTATATCATTAATTCATATCATTATTCAGTAATATCATTATATCATTATTCTGAAAGCATCTGAAGAAGTGGTTCGTAACGACGAAACGCGTCATGCTATGTAGTCAATAAAGTGTAAATCATAAGTTCAAGTGTTTGAATTTAAGTTTATATTCAATATATACTATAGCTGAGTCAACTTGAGTTTCTACATTCAATCTTCTTTGAACTTCAAAATTCCATAGTATTCGAATCAGATGAACCAAGATGGAGAAATCTCACTTTTTAAGAGAGATCAAACGTTATAATTATCCTTTCGGACAACACTTTATTTGGCAGACAAATGCATAGGGTGGAACCTAAGAAACCTAAAGTAATATTAAAGTTATTAAATATTAATATTAAAGTACTAATAATTCGAATCTATCATTATTAAAGTAGATAGACCTAGATAAACCTTGAACCCGGTCCTGCATCAAATACGTCTCTCTGAGACACTTTTAATTTGTTCTTCACGCACTACAAAATTTCAAAAACCTTGTGGAAAATGAACAAATGTCCGTCGTGTTTGTCAAGATATATAACATTAATAATGTGAAACAGTTAACGTCATTTGACGTCTACAATTTATAATTTATTACTATCGCAATATTATGGAAAACTGTTATTTGATACAGTTAAACCGTTTTGTGCGCTTTGAAAATAATCGTGCTCACTTGTCACACTTTTCAAAATTGGTCGGAGAAAGTAACGACCAAGATTTATTAGTCCTAATTCGCAAAAGGCAGTGTGCAATTTTAATAACTATTTCACTGGTGAATAGCCTAGACGTGATAAGGTACTTTGCAGGTTATTGAAGCCAGGTAAATTGCCCAAAACATTAAATTATGTACTACGAGCTAAATAATTTTACTTCGATAACAATTAATGTTACAAATATCTATCTCGAAATTTAAACATTACATTTTTCTGAGGTATTTCAGTGTCAAAAATTAACTTGATCTCAATTGTAACCTCGTAGAGAATTAGAGGTGATATGTAATACATTGGTTTTCAAATAAAGATTATATCAAACTCAAAGAAAAATCTCGAATGCTAAAATCTTCAATTTTACACGAAACTGAGAACCTAAGATGTAGAGATATATTTTTTAACTCTATAATAGATACAAGTGCTAACATCATTTAGTATCCGGGTTGAAAAACTTCCTTCTGTGCTTCTAATAGAAAGAAGTACCACTACCCTGATGAATGGAAGTAAAGTCTCTGAAGGCAGGAATACCAACTTGGGTGTTTTCCCCCTAAATTTACAGGGGCAAAATGTTTAGTGGGGTTTTTTGAGGGCTTAAAATTTTCAGGGATAATCTTAGAGGTATTTTTAAAATTATCCAAAATATTTCATATCAGAATTTAAACAACTAAAATTAATTTTGACTTCTATTTTGAATTGAAAAATCCATTTTATGATGACAATATTCAATACTATTTCTTAATGTAGGTTGGTTAATGGAAAATTTTATAATTAGTAAATGAATAATTCAATTTTTGTGTAAAATAATACCCTATAAACTATTCCTCATTCCTTTTCCAAAATTCACAATTCCAAATTCACATTTCCAAAAATGAAATGAAAAATTTAGTAATAATAACATAATATTTTGATAATATTGAATAATAAGAAATTTTTAATAATATTTCAATTTTAATAATAAAAAACACTTAAGTACCTTATAATTGCAAATTAAAACCTTAATATATTTTTTTCTTCGAATTTTAATTTTAAAAACAATTCTAGGGGATTTTAGAGGTTTTTCAACTTGACTACGGGGGGAAAAGATTTCACGAGTTGGTAACCCTATCTGAAGGGTTACCTGCTTTGGATGAAGCAGTCATAAAGCTAACGTATTTCCATAACTTATGCTGAGCTTTTTCCATGTTGTTGATGTATATATAATAATAATAATAAGCATCTTCATTTCAGAATATGTAAAATAAAATGAAATAGTGTCACACAATTGTTCCTTGGTTACATTATTGCTGAACATAATACTCGGATATTGAGTATGGTTCAAGTTGGATTAGCATTTCCTTTATCTTCCTTTCAAATAGAGTAAGATTGGTTATTATTTTTATATTTGATGGTAATCTATTATAAACTCTGATGCAGTTATAGGATGGATGCTTTTCTCTCAAGCTCAACCTGTGTCGTGGATAGTGTAAGTTCAAAGTTCTTGTTGGATAACCTATGTGATGTGTTTTATTTCTGTTCTTGAAGAGAAACACTAAGGATTCAAACAGATAGATTCCGTATACTGTCAAAATCCTATTTTGTCTGAATATTCCGCTACACGATTCTAGAAATTTCAATCCAAACATCAACCTTACAACCCTTTTTTGTATAACAAATACATCACTAACGTTTCGCTTATTACCCAGAATATAATTCCGTACGTTAAAAGAGATTTAAAATTTGCAAAATACACGGTTTTTATACAATCTGACTTATATAATTTTTAAGTGATCTTATTTCATATCCTATTTTACTGAATCTTTTTGATAGATCATCTATATGACATGACCATTTCAATAATTTATCAATACCCAAAAATTTGGTTGATTCTTCTAATCGAACTGTACTATCATCTAAATTGACGAATTCTTTTTCTTTTTCAAAAGACTTATTCGTTGTGTACATTACAGCTGATGATTTGTCTTTATTAACAATGAGTCAATTACTGTCAAACCAGGTTTCAATCTGTTTGTACGATTCTTGTGCATTTGTTTTCATTTCTTGTAAGTCTCTTCCTCCTATGATTACATTTGTGTCATCTGCAAATCCAGTTATCCCATTTTCAATCACAGAGTACATATCATTAACAAATATGACAAACAGAATTGGGCCTAACACGCTGCCTTGAGGCACGCCATAATAGGATTGTAGAATTTCTGATTTCAATTCTTTTCCTACCTTTGAAATACAAACTCTTTGTTGTCGTTCCATCAGGTATGAAGGTATATATACTGTATCCAGGAGCCCATATTACTGAAGCATATTATTCTACTTCAAATTTTACATAGCCCTACAAGACAGAAAATGTCAAAGCCTTCAGTACAGCGCAAGATAAAAACATATGTTCTTGATGCTTCAGAAAATTGGTTGCCCATTATTGATTCGAAAATGAGTTTTGGGACGATATTAACTCCTTAAATCTTGAATTCACTAGCATGCTGAACTACGTGATCTTCAAGTAGATAGTGGTACTCAATAGCTTGAGATTTAGAAGTAAATAAATATACGACATTACCTAGATTTGTCTTTATTAGGAGTCTATATTGTGGTGTACATACAAAACACCATTTGTCTTGTACACCATATATTCTTATTATGATGACTAATGAAGTTAATAGACAAGGCCTTAAAAGCCATGTGCCCTAGTTTGAAATGAAAAAGATTGTTTTTGGAAGGAAACCTAAATGTACAAGTCACTTGCTTCTTCACAACGCTATTTCTTGTGGTAGAACATCAATCGATTCTCATTTCATCGATCAACAACGATATATTTATTTCACCTAAAGTTCCACATGAACAAATCTCAAGAGAAGAAGAAATAAATGAAATAAGTTTTTGTTGATTCGCAGTAAAGAAGTCGAGGACGAATCAATCTATTGTATTAACTTCGTTGGTTTTGTCTTAATTAACGTTCTTTGCGGTAGGTTGCGGGCCTTGTTAAAATGTAATCAAGCAAACCTTTAGGAAGACGAAATATTTCTATAATAACACGGTGCTATAATGAGGAAGTCCTTCCATATTGAAATAACAATTCGGTGGTCGTTCCGAGATGAAATAATTATAATCCGGCATCTAAATTAATATCAGAGAATCGATGTGATATACGAGGGTCGTACGGAATGAAAACAAACTTTGTCAATTACGTGGGAATGGAAATTGAAATGAGAGGTAATAAGAAACACTTGTCTAAAATCTCTCACTGAACAATTCTTTATTCGACTAGTTTCGCTTTTTACGGCATTATCAAGAATGTAAAAGGCGAAACTAGTCGAATAAAGAATTGTTCAGTCAATGATTTTTAGACAACTATTTCTTATCACCTCTTATTTAAATATGAAATATCACAGAGTTGATTCATCATCCATTGAATTTATTAATGGAAATTTATATTGTTGGCAGCATTGTGTAAGTTTTAACCTCAGGCAAATAATGGAAATAGTTTAATTGTTATCAATTTTTGTATTATGTGTTTTTCTGAAATAAGTTTGCACACAACTGACGAAGCAAAGTGATGTAATTTTAATGCTTTCATCGAAGGTAGTTCATTGAACATATTCTCGGATAGGATGATCTTCGACATGATTTCTCTTAAAAATTAAGTTTCTCTGCGAGCAACTCTCTGATTGACGGTCGGAGGAATTGCGTAGGATCAAATGCAATTTAGCTTATTTTGAAAAAGAATGTATTGTTGAATCTTCCACTTTAAATTTAGTTTTATAAAACAACTGCTAAATTATAATTTTTCAGCTAACGTTTAATTTCTTTATACTACTATTGCATAATTCACAATTTCTTTAATTTTTTAAGAAACCACTTAGCATTTCCCAGATGTAACGTAAAATACAATCAAAACATTTTTTCATTAACTCTTAATATATTTATAAGAATAAAAGTAGTCGATATAATTCCTCTACATTTTTACTTGTAAACATTGAGAAACCTCTTTATTAAGTGCTTATTACACAGTAAATTTATAAAATATATATATATATAAAATATATAAAATAAAATTATTCAATACTCTGTTTCTGACACTTTGAATATTATCAATCACATGAAATTAATTTCACAACAAATGTTTTCAATTTCGATGTCCGTTTCAGCTAAGAAAAAAGATATTGATTCAAAATATTCAAACGACAAGAGGCTTTTAGTTCGTTTACGAGTAGAATAAGCTAAACACATGAAATGGAATAAAGTGAATAGATATGAAAGTTGCGAGTTATAATTAGGAAACAACAAAGTCATTATTTCAATATTTTCTTATAATAACTTTATTCTATTCAACTGGCCATTACAAGAAATCGAAAGTATCTAATATTAGATCGTACGAAGATTAATATTCGTATTATCTTGATTCTAATAGCTCAAACAACTGCTTCCTCTTGTATTCAATTTCAGTTTTATTATTATACCTTTCGGGTAATTAAATTCAGTTCAGAAATAAAATCCAACGATTGATTCTATTATAGACTATGAGGAACATATATTTCACTATCGTTCTCACTCAAGTATCTCCAATATGTAGCGACGGCCTAATTTCATAACAAATACAATAATCAAGGAGAAATATTGCGGTAGTTATTCATTTTATGTTGTAAACAGGAAAAAACCTGATGAGATAATGTTATATTTTATCGCCATCACATTTTTCAATAAAATAGGCAGTGAAAATAATTTAATTTGAAATCATGTTTTATGTGTTGAATATTACAACAGACTGAAAGAGACAATACCCATCTCATTTCATGACATACTTGATACTCAAAAAAAAGTTCTATTTGAAAAATTAATGAAGGAGACTTATTAATTGAAACTTATTAATTAATTAAAATTGAAAAATAAGGGTCAATCTCAAGGGTTACAATCTCTTCAGATTTTACGGGGTGAATTTATTCTTTCATGTTTCGTTTAACATAAGAACTTAAAAGAATTCAATGCCAGGAGGAATCCCGAAAATACTTTGATCAGTTTAAGAACTTGTTAACGCAAAATTCCATTCTTCATGACATATGTGTTTAAGATAATTTTTATGTATGACAAATAATAATTTATTTTTGTTTTGATGTAATTAACGTAACTGCAAAATATTGAAAAAAACAAAGTATGAAATGAAATATCGAATTGAAACTTGGTTCTCATTTTTCTAGAAACGAAACGTCTGGATTGGGGGGTTTTCATCAAACACGTGTGATTGGAGGGGGAAGGGGAGTTCGAAAAAATTATGAAACGTTTCAAGAAGTGGGGGGCGGGGAGGGTTTATCGATTTTTTAAAAACAAAGTATGAAATGAAATATCGAATTGAAACTTGGTTCTCATTTTTCTAGAAACGAAACGTCTGGATTGGGGGGTTTTCATCAAACACGTGTGATTGGAGGGGGAAGGGGAGTTCGAAAAAATTATGAAACGTTTCAAGAAGTGGGGGGCGGGGAGGGTTTATCGATTTTTTAAAAACAAAATATGAAATGAAATATCGAATTGAAACTTGGTTCTCATTTTTCTAGAAACGAAACGTCTGGATTGGGGGTTTTCATCAAACACGTGTGATTGGAGGGGGAAGGGGAGTTCGAAAAAATTATGAAACGTTTCAAGAATTGGGGGGCGGGGAGGGTTTATCGATTTTTTTAGATATTTTAGTGAAAAAATTCATGTGATTTTTGATAGGGGAGACAGTTTTGTTTCAAACCACACCACTTAATACCAGGGGGTTATACAGTTTGAGTAGGGGGGCTTAAATAGTTGCTTAAAAAAATCACGTAATTACTGACATCCGCATACCAGAAGTCCATACGTTTTGGATTTGGAAATTGGGGTTGCTAAAAATTGTTCAAAATTTTCATGGCACCTTTTCTCGGTCATTTTCGTAAATTTCTGTGTGATATTTTTTCCGCTTAACTGTTATTTTCATGCATATTCTCCTTGATCGTGTTCGAAACTTTTCTCACAATGTAACGACTGACAGTCACATCAACCATCGAACTATATTTGAATTTAGAGAGTCATCACCCGAAATGACTATGTTAGCAAATAACGGGGTAATAAATTTCCATCAGAATACCGCTTTATTTCTTTCGTCCGGTTTGTACATACCTTTACAAATCCTCTCGTCTTTCTCACATTCAAATTGTCATTTTTATACGTCATCCCGCATTAAATCTTTCCAAGCGTTCTGGTAGGTACAATAATCACCCCTATAAAAAACGCCAATCTGGTCTAACCGATTCCGTTTATAATTCGCCGGTTAGCTCAAGAAATAGGGGTAGTTTTAGTAGAGGTAGCGGGACGACGCACAGAGCCGGGAGTTACGGAAAAGAAGTTTTAAAGGAACCACACATTAGAGTGCCCCCAAGGTGGTCTCTAATCGTATTCAATGGGTGTGTTGTAAGTGTTCCAAACAAAGAGATCCAGTACTCGCAGGGTGTTACGAGACTCGCTCTAGCTTCAAGGACAAAGAACTTTATTAGAACTTCATGCATGAGAAGCAAGAGAAAATCGGGTCAGTATATATCTCTATCAGTAATGCTATATTCGAAAGCATCTGTTTTTTGAAGGAGAAACGATATTTTCAAGGATTAGATGAAGAAGACTTCAAGAAATATAGCAATTTTCTCATACATACGCCTTGACCACTACACATATGTTATAATAATGTATTTATTTAGCAGAATTGCTACATCATATTACGAAATATAGTAATAACATGTTAATTAAAAATTAAAATAATGAAAAGTAAAATACTGTGAATTAAGTAAAGTACCAATATATATAAATAATATAATATAGTAGAAAAACAAAAACGTTATACTTAGCACCTAACTAATATTACATGATAAACATCAATTAGAGTACTAGCAGAAACAAAGCTCAATTGAATTAGAGTGACTTTAAACTGTATTGCATTTGGTTGAGATGAACGTTCTCAAAAAGTCTTTTAAATACTTTTAAACTTTCACAGCTTTTTATATGTGCACGAAGTCCATTTAATTCAATTCAACCTTCATACAAAACAGATTTGAGCTTTTGTGTGGTGTTACATTTTCCAAGGAAAAAGTCTGTTTTGAATCTCGTATTATAATTATGTACATCTGTAAATAATCGAACTCTATCACTAATGTAGGTTGGTAACATATTTCTTTTCAGTTTAAAAATGAACACTTGTACATTAAACACAACTCTTTGGCTAACAGATAACATATTTAACACATTAAGCATGGATTTGACAGGTGTATATCTATTACATTTTAATATACATCTCATAGCCGTATTTTGTATTTTTTTAAATCGACTTATTTGATATCGAGGACAATTAAACAATAAGGAACAACAGAATTATAAATGAGGAAGTGCAATGGCTTTATAGAGTGACAACTTTGTACTCATAGACAAAGATTTGCAAATTCGTGATAAGAATCCTACTTTTATCGAAAATTTTCTCGTTATATAAAACGTTACATAAAATATAAATATTCCAAAGGTACAAACAATCTTCTATACAAATTTTGACAGCAATTTACTGCCTAAACTGTCCAACTGGACCAGTAGCCTTTCAAAATAACTTCAATTAAATTAAATTTTAAAGATTATTTCAGAAACTATTCAGTTCAAAAGTCCTCTAAATCAAAACTTTGAGGTATATCTGATATAACTGTAAATATTGTTCGTTATTGAAGGTTATTTTCATTTTGTTATTGTAATTTCTTCATTGTAACATTTTTTCGCAATTAGAATAATAATAAAGGTAATTTCTGGTACATAATAATCATTTGAATCATTGCTGTTTGTTTTCATTCTTTCATCTTCAAAAATGTACCTGTAATCTTCGAATTGTAAAAAACTTGATTAAACTATATTAGAAACATAAAATAGTGATAATAAACTTCAATCATCATAACATGATTCAGGAACTTGTAACTTCTTCTATTGAACTATCAAATACCTTGAAGTTATCACTTCGCAACGAATTATAGAAGATAATTGAACAAAATTTATCTGATCAAGGATGTTTTAAGGAAAATGGAATCGAGGAAGAGGAAGTATATTATTTTAGTGGTTATATTATTGATATTAGACTCGTATGTTCCATTTTTATGATAATATTTTTGAAATCACCACATTACATTTTGATTCCCAGATATAAATAAATTTGAAAATGAACACATTTAGAAATGAAATAAAGATTTTACTGAACAGTCTTTTGGAATATTGACCATATTATTCAGATGATTCATCAAATTTTAAAGATAAAATTTCATTTGTAGAAATTCTTTGAAAATATCAGATAAAATTCTATTCGTGTACCTTTTATTTATACTGTAGTAAACAATATCTCAATTTTATATACGTTTCTTCGAAATTCCTTTCAATCGTTCTACATTAGAACTTCCGCTTATTTTTCTGGGTAACTGGTTCCATTTCTAATCAACAATATTGACGATAGCATGAAAAAACCAAACATATTTCCTTGAAAGTGACTAACTACTGATGAATGTAATCTTGTTTATGTGAATTTTTTTTGTGTCTATATTTCATATCTTTCGCTTTTTCAATATAACTGCTACTCATTTAGAATTGTTTCTGGCTTATTCTGAAATTTAGCCACATGTCCCAACTATATAGAAAATCAATTATGTTGATTCTTAATTGAAAAGAATAACAAAAATATATAAAATATTGCATCGAATATACTGGTATGTATATAAGTTAGAAATATCAAGGAAAAATTACTAGAAGATCATAGATTTAGATTATGTTCTTCTGTTATTTATGTTTATGAGTGACATTTTTGCTGGAAATTTGAAAATTGAACTCTGAAGTTCCTATCAATCATACATTTTTAGGAATTTCATATTTTCCACCAAATTTCTTTATTTTTGAACAATTTCTGAATGGCATTGATAAATAAATCAATATGAATGCCAATTCTGTAAAATTGAATATATTATTTCAACCAAATAGGACTGTCATATCCTAGAATGCATGCTAGTCTATATTGAAAAAAAATATGTTCTGGACATACGTTTCGGTCTCATAGTGCATAACTAAGAATTTTTACAGCAGGTTTGAAACTCGTAAAATATGTGGACTAAATTAATCAATATTTAGTAGAACCTGGCCAATGTACTGGATAGTGTAATGCGGAAAGAAAACTGCATATTTAGCAGTAGTTTCTGATATTCCTCGAAACTCTACAAAGCTTGAGTAAGAGGTCCTTCAATTAAATTATATTCTTACAGCAGTGTTAACCAGGTCATTCACTCAGTTGTATCATTAATGCTTGCTTTCCTGATTACACATCAATAATGATAAAAGAGGAATTTCATATATATATATATATATATATATATATATATATATATATATATATATATATATATATATATATATATATATATATATATATATATATATATTTCTTGAAATTGATTTATTGCCTGTTTGAGGTATTTATTTTGAAAGTTTTTAGCATTAACAGGCTTTTTTAATATGAAAAAGTTTATTTCTGTTGACGTTTCGTTGTTATATTACAACTTTGTCAAAACTAATGAATAATTGAATTTATGAGTTACTATGGATATCAAATGTCAAACTTAATTTTTAGAAATATCAAATTAGTTTTTTTGTATATTCACTTATTGATTTTCATTATCAGAGGAATGTTTCTGGCTCAGCATTCGCTTCGGAAGTTTTAGTCTTCTTCACCATGATAATTTGATATTTCTAAAAATTAAGTTTGACATTTGGTATCCATAGTAACTCATAAATTCAATTATTCATTAGTTTTGACAAAGTTGTAATATAACAACGAAACGTCAACAGAAATAAACTTTTTCATATTAAAAAGCCTGTTAATGCTAAAAACTTTCAAAATATATATATATATATATATATATATATATATATATATATATATATATATATATATATATATATATATATATATATATATATATATCTCCAGATAAAAGTATGAGTGATATACCACAGGGAAGCGTTCGAGGTCCTGTTTTGTTTACTGATGAAAATTTAATTATTAATAACGAGAAGACTAAAATGATTTCATTTAGCTCAGACATCCGTTTAAAATGAAGAGAATAATGTTGAAACAAATTTTTAAACTTAATAATCAAAGAAATTTTCGGGGGTTCAAATAGAATTATAGATCAATATTTGAAGTGGTCTAGTCAAATTGGTTATTTATATATTTATCAACAAAGTTGTGCCACATTGAAAGTGGAATTAATTTACTGTCAAATTAGTTGAATGATAAAAGTTTAAAGATAATATATTATGCAAACTTTGAGTCGGTTTTAGATTTTGCTATTATATGTTGGGGTTCAGTACAAAGGTTTTCATGCAATAGAGAGTTTCAAGATTAACACCGAAATGTGGTAGTTTTTGAATTATGCATTTCAAAAAATGACTAACATTAATCTTTAAAAGCCAAACATGTTTTGGGATACATAGGCATATAAGAATATTCTTACCATATGGTACGACAATTCTAAATTACAATTATTAGCATGACGGGCTTTCACTAATTAACATCCTTCTTCTACTGGAATAAAGGTGTTAGATACCGAATAAATCGAGAGAATAAATAACCTTTATTTTATTATTCAAAATAAAATAAAAAACTGCTCATTAAAGAAGATCCCTGCTGGGTATTTAAATTGATATTTTTTGAGAACTCTGGTTAGAGTATTGAATAGAAATTCTTTTCATGCTTGATAATAGTGGCAGTTTTGTTGATTTCTATTTTGTTGACATACGGCATGCAATGTCAAAAATAAGCAATCAACACTAATCAAACAGGTGCATATTTGCATTGAAATATTCAAAATATACAAATAAGTAACATATGTATAAGTTTTGGTACATAAATATCACGAAATGTATAAAACATATTTCCACTGCAAACAAACATACACTTATGTACAAACGAAAAAAACTCATACAAACATGTTCAGCATTAATTTATGAAGATGTACATGATTGTGAATAAAGTATTATTATTATTATATAGAAGTGTCACGGCCACCTACAATACAGGCCATAAAATGAACATCTGTTAAAAGAAGATAGTGGTCCAACACCTCACCATTAGTTGACTTGGTATACTAATGCAAATAGCACGCTTCCCAAAACTTTCGCAGTTTGAAGTTAAATAATTTGAGCTTCTGGTATAAATTATATATTTTTCAATTGCGTACAGTGTAATACAAGTGTTGATGTTGATAATTTGTTGAAATCTCAACATCAAACTATAAAAAACTAAGTGTTTAGTTTGTTTACAAATTTCAGTGAAACGAAATCAATTCTTAAAGGTGGCCGTGGAAGTGTTTTGTATACTATTTCGTTGTCCAGTTGGTGGATATCCAAGGCCATTATTCAGCTTTGGGGGTGAAACTCAGGTCAGTTTCCGGTCTTGTATGGAATTTACGGAAACCCTACTGAACCTTATGGCCTCTATGAAACGAGTGAATGACCATTGTGTGAATTATAACTGAATACTGTTTGAAAAAAACAAGATCATTACAGCTTGGCGGGGGATATAAAAACGTACGTCGATATTAGTAGCAGTATAACAACGATCTGATGTAACGGAAGCAACAATAATAAACGGCAATGGAATGAAACACGCAACGCGTTTACTTTATTATGGTCTAATATCCCGAGGGCCTATTGATGCTGTTCGATAATTTGAAACTAGCATGTTACTGTATTCTTTCAAATTTTCCATAATTTCATAACCTTTTCAACACGTTATGAATTATATTCAAAAATAGCATCTTTGCAGCATTGGTACACTCAAATACCACAACGTCAATTCTGGACTAATATCACGCGGTGTTGCTAAATGGGACTACGAATTCAATAAGGAATACCATTTATTATCAATATTAATATAAGCGCTATGAATTCTCAGCGATTAGAATTAACCACTTGTATAGGATGACGGAATGCAGTGTTGTCAAATTTAATATTTGTTCGAAAATATAATCATAATGTTTGTACCTTCATTGCTTTCTTTTATACTGTGGACTGTCAATAATTTGAAACTCTTTCTTGGCTCATTGAAAAATACTTGATGGATTGAATAAAATCAATGTTAATGGAGTGCCCAAGTCTTTTTGAACCTTCCTCCTCAATCACTCTATCTATTAAAAAAAACCGCATCAAAATCCGTTGCATAGTTTTAAAGATTTAAGCTTACATAGGGATATAGAGACAGAGAAAGCGACTTTGTTTTATAATATGTAGTGATAACACTCATTTTATATATATGTACAAACCTTTCGATTGTTTTTATAAATGACATATAAATAAGCTCGCAACTAGACATCGGTGCCTTAACTGATAACAAACTCCTAAATTTACACACTGAATGAGAACGAAAAAGAAAACGAAGAGAAAAACACCAATTCCATTTACATTGAACGAGGCAAGGAAATCTCTACTTCTTACTCTTCGTTTCTACACCATCATTACAAGATTTTTTCAATGATAGACTGAAGTTGCAGGTCCAACAGAAAATTATGGACTCTTTTTCAAAATGAACTTTCGTGAATAATGGGACACATATCTATATAATAGTAAATCAAGAATTTGGATCAAACATTTGTTTTGGCCTACTTTCTTAGGAATTTGCCATCCAAGGATCAGTTATATCCTTGGAGAATCCTTGGAAAAGTCATAGTATGGATCATTAATTTTTTTTCATATTATGGCGATATTTATCGTTGAAATGCATCAAGGAACTGTTAGGACACCTTAGCTAAAACCGCTGGTAACCAACACTTAATTCAATTCATATTGAACATCCTGACATCGATGTTAATCCTTGCATAAACGAAATTATTCTCAACGAACTATCGACATTAGATGCGAAGGTTAATCCTATTGAAATAGATATATTTTGTAAATATTTGCCTTTGCCTTCTTCATATCCGCAATACCCTCCTCAATTGATATGATTCGCTTCAATCAATGTAACAGTCTTCTCTCTGTACGATGCGACAAGCCCGCTGGTATTTTAATCATTAACCCAAATGGAAAATTGTTTTAACAATGATGAATTTCACCCATTCAATCTCCGACTGTCACTCTCTAATTGTACATTAAGGTCACATTCTTATTTACCACTTGGGTGGCTTGGTTACTTATAGAAAGATTTTAGGCGATGTAGAATGACAAACTGCGCATTAGAAATTGTTCGAAATAACGTTTGTGCTTAGTAGCCGATAAGGTAAAATGCGAATAGTTCATGATTAATTTCTTTCTTGTAAATTCATATGAATATAAATTTTTCGACCGGTTTCGTTAACTACGTCCTTCAGAGTTCGAAAATGAGTCATGCTATTTTCCAAAATAGACTGTACTTTCGCGACAAACAAAATATAAAGGAAATTTAATCCAAATAGTTTGTTTCATTTAAATTTTAAATATCCTTAAAATAACCATGCATTATGAATTTTTTGCAGCCTCTTCATTAAGAGGAAAATCTAATAAGTGAGTAAATAATACAAAAGATTTTTATTAGGTTGAAAAAATTTAATTCACCATTGATTTACCTGTTGTTGTTTTACGATGAACAAGTCAAAGACGAAAGTATAATGAAGCAACAGATAATTAAAAACAACAGGAAATTGGCTACATTCGACTGTTGCTTGGAATATAACTGTACAGACAGTCTTTTCCGATCATTTCACAAAATAAACTCTAGATTTAACGAATGTATTTTTCTTAGTTATTAAAGCTAGTGAACATTTCGTCCATTAACAACTCGTATTCTTATTAAAAGTTGCCGTTCCATAGACAATCCAACCGAGAGTTTCAATTCCAATTCGTAACTGAAAAAAGTGAAAACTGGTAATTTTTCTTCTGATTAATACATGCAGTAGGTTATGCACGAGTTGACGTACTTCGTTAGTATAGAGTTACTAGAGAAAACTGGCTGTAATTGTATATTAACGTATAATATTGACAAGTTGTGAAAAATAAGCGTGGCCAGTGTGAACTAATTGTATTGAGCTCTTTACAGTTCTCTAAGATTTATTGGTTGTGGAGAGAGCCCGCTGCGTGGGGAGTTAACCGCTAAATTGAGTCTGTTAGGTATTTATCCGACTCGAAGGACCAAAATGTTAAGTATGATCTCAGTCTCAGTCAAATGAAGACAATGCAGTGTTGCAATTAAATGTAGGGAATTTCATTGATGTACTTCATTATTAGAATGGGATGCATTATACATTCAATATTTGCTATGTTGTCGAATATTATTATTATTATTATTATAACGGGTGTTTTTTTAGAGGTATAGAACTTCAAGTTGTCATTACTGTTGAAGATGGCGACCGATTTAACAGCTGAGAAATGATTTATTCTCAGTTTGGTGTGGCAATTCATCATGAATAGACTCACGCCTGAACAACGATTCCCGATTTTTATAAGCGAATTTTGTTTAGCGATGAAGCGCACTTCTGGTTGAATGGCTACGTCGACAAACAAAACTGCAGCATTTGGAGTGAAGATAATGCTCAAGTGTATGTCAAAACACCGTTACATCCAGAAAAACTGACTGTTTGGTGCGCTTTATGGGCTGGTGGAATCATTGGTCCGTACTTCTTCAAAAATATGATGGCCAGAACGTTACAGTCAATGGTGATCGGTATAAAGCCATGATTACTAACTTTTTCATTCCTGAATTGAACAAACATGATGTCCAGGAGCTGTGATTTCAACAAGACGGCGCAACATGTCACACAGCTCCTGCCACAATTGATTTATTGAAGGACACGTTTGGTGACCGCCTAATTTCACGTTTTGGACCTGTGAATTGGCCTCCAAGATCTTGTGTTTTAACACCGCTAGACTTTCTGTGAGGCTATGTAAAGTCATTGGTCTATGCGGATAAGCCACAAACGCTTGACCATTTGAAAGACAATATTCGCTGTGTTATTGCCGATATACGGCCACAAATGTTGGAAAAAGTCATCGAAAATTGGACATCCAGATTGGACTACATCCGATCCAGCGGTGGAGAAATCCAGCGGACCAGAAATCATATTTAAAATGTAATGCCACAAGATTGTCTTTCGAATAAAAAAAATTCTTGTCAATCGAATATCCATCGTTGTTGTGACAAGTTGTGAAAAATAAGCGTGGCCAGGGTGAACTAACTAATTTTGTTCATGCCTCTACAGTTCCTGTCGCACTTGTGACGAGCGCCAACTACGAATGAAGTTAACCGCTAAATTAAGACAATGCAGCGTTGCATTGAAATATACAGAATTTCATTAATGTACTTCATAATTAACACGGAATGCATAATACCTTCAATATTTGCTATACTGTCTCATTTCCACTCCATGAAAACATGAACGAAATAACAGAATTGTACATAACATAAAAAACAATTAGGTTGTTAAATGATCAACGTATAACATTGACAAGTTGTGAAAAATAAGCTTGGTTGGCGTGAACTGATTTTGTTGAGCTGTAAGTAAAATCCGACAGTTCATGTCGAATTTTTCGGTTTTCGACGAGAACCCACTCGGTCGGGAGTTAACAGCTAAAGGAAAACAATGCAGTGTTGCCATTACATAGGTAATTTCATGAATGAGCTTAATGATTAGATCGGTATGAATAATCTTTTAATGTTTGCTATGCTGATGATTATACCATTTTTAAGCCATGCAAACATGGATAAAATGACAAACTTGTACATACTATGCAAACAACATTGAAATCAATTTATCTGTGACGATGCATGTACACGTGCGAGTTACAAGCTATCTTTTGTTTTGAAGGAGATTCATCTTTTCAATCCACCTAAGGGCGTGTTTATAATGTCATGCAAATAACACTGTAATTATATACTCAATTCTGTAGCACATTGAAGGGGTAATTTCCGATCGATATTAATATCATTCCGGTTTACCTCGCCTACTGGCAATTAAGATTTAATTGCTATTGAGAATTTTTGAATATATCAAATCGACACCTGATTAATCACAATAAACGTCTACCTAATGGGTTCGCATAAAATAGACAATGATAGTAAACAATGAAAAAATAGTGGAGCTGTCAAGCGAATCGCTACTGAGACTAATTATGGCGTTTCTTCGATTGAAGGCTGTTTGCGACGTTGGTCGTCTATTGCAACAGTTACTTCGCGTCAATAATTTTATATACAAATAAGAAACACAAACCTATTTTTACGGATTTTCGTAACTAAGTTGAGAGTCTATTAGAATATAAACATTTGAACAATTATTACTACTACAATGAAAATATCGAAATAATATTCAACTATCGTTCTTACAAACAAATTTTTATGGCAAATTACTGAATCGCTTCCTGGGTTTCATTTATCATCAGCAAAAGTAAATTAATAACATGAGTTACATAATGAGAACAAGAACAGAAAATAAATGGTGTTTTTTTTAGAGGTATGGAATTTTAAATTGCAATAAAACAACGATGGATCGTTCGCTTGACAAGAGCTTTTTTTTATTCGAAAGATAATCTTGTGGCATTACATTTCAAATATGATTTCTAGTATATGACCGCTACGGCTGGCTCGGATGTAGTCCAATCTGGATGTCCAATTTTCGATGACTTTTTTCAACATTTGGGGCCGTATATCAGCAATAACACCACGAATATTGTCTTCCAAATGGTCAAGCGTTTGTGGCTTATCCGCATAGACCAATGACTTTACATAGCCCCATAGAAAGCAGTCTAGCGGTGTTAAATCACAAGATCTTGGAGGCCAATTCACAGGTCCAAAACGTGAAATTAGGCGGTCACCAAACGTGTCTTTCAATAAATCGATTGTGGCACGAACTGTGTGTCATGTTGCGCCGTTTCGTCGAAACCACAGCTCCTGGATATCATGGTAGTTCCATTCAGGAATGAAAAAGTTAGTAATCATGGCTCTATACCGATCACCATTGACTGTAACTTTCTGGCCATCATCGTTTTTGAAGAAGTACGGACCAATGATTCAACTAGCCCATAAAGCGCACCAAACAGTCAGTTTTTCTGGATGTAACGGTGTTTTGACATGCACTTGAGGATTATCTTCACTCCAAATGCGGCAGTTTTGTTTGTTGACGTAGCCATTCAACCAGAAGTGCGCTTCATCGCTAAACAAAATTCGCTTATGAAAATCGGGAACAACGGCAATCTCGTTTTGGGCCCATTCGACGAATCTTTTCGACGTTGTCCAAGCGTGAGTCTATTCAAGATGAATTGCCAAACCAAACTGAGAATAAATCACTTCTCAGCTGTTGAATCTTTCGCCATCTTCAACAGTAATGCCAACTTGAAGTTCTATACCTCTAAAAAAACACCCGTTACTACAATGAAAATACCGAAATAATATTTAACTATCGTTCTTAACAAAAATTTTTATTGCCAAATCACATGAATCGCTACCAGATTTTCATTTATCATCAGCAAAAGTATATTAATAACATGAGGTACATAATGAGAAGAAGAACAGAAAATAGAAGCGTTCTTCCAGAGCATTAGTATATTTACTCCTTTGGTGGTGAGTTTACTGCCCTAAGGATTTTGCTGCGGAATCGACTTCATCGTAGTACCAATTTTGCTTTCTTAATAACTATAGGTATGTTGTAGTTCAATTGCTGACGTAAAAATATAGCACAATCAGTGGCACTTCGTTTACTTGAACACGCAATATTTTAGAAAAATTAAAGAGAACAAAAATAAAAAACAACACGAAAGATATGTAAAAAAATTAAATGAAGACATGTTACTCATGTAAATTAACATTTAGTCAGAGATTGAATTTAGAACGGACAGTCTTCACATTGACTGAATAAATTGACAAGTTTTCCCTCAATCAGAAATTTTGCAGTGATCTTGAATCACTTGTGATAATTTACAGCTTTAGTAACTTATCAGCATATACAAATTTTTCCGTCTTAATTTCACCGAGCTGATGATTTTGCCGACCTGACAATTTTACCGTTAATTTTGCTGCTCTGATGATGTTAGTGCTAGACAAGTCGCTTCCTGGTAAGTTGATTGCTATTGGTAATTTTTCCACCCTTGCAATATTGATGAATACTAATGAAGCGATTTTAGATTTTACCACTCTAGAAAGTCAACTAATACAGCAATTTTGTCATTATGGTAAATTTTGCGGTAAAGTTGCACTGATTATATCGCCTCCTTGGCTATTTTACCGCTGTAGTAATTTTGTCAACGTTGTTATTTTATTTATTTTACCGCTGTGATGATTTTTAACGTGTTGGTCACTTTGCGGGCTATGACATTCCTACTTCATTTACTTCAATATTAAAAACAAAGAAACAACTAAAGCGAACAAAAAACTAATGCCTTTATGAACTCAACGGTATCAAGAAAGAATCAGAAGACACAATATTTATGTAAAACCCCCCAGCCGCACACAATAAAACGTATACTTGGATTTTCTCACCTGGACCTTTCCGACAACAATTTCTATTTTGTACAACAAAAAAGCGGTACTATTATCATAATATATCATATGACATTCAATCTACCCCGAACTTAATTGTGCGTGAAGCTGTACCCCTCGTTCGGTAGATTCCTTTCCTCTTATTCTTATTCGTCTTAACTTTTTTGAATGCAGGTACTCGTTTATACAGAGAATTGGGTATAAATAAGATTGTAGAGATTTGATTCAGCTAATTTATTCCTCTTGTTAAGCTACTACCTTGACGAAGATGATTACGAGGAAATTATTATCAAATTTTATCAAGCTGTGAGGGTTGAACCTGAAATAACGAAGGCACCGATAGACACATCGATAATTGTGTTGACATACACATCCTGATAGGTAGTTAGGCTACTTTGAGTTTCCTTCAACTTATTTTGTGGGTAATTATAATGATGTACAGGCAATTATTTTCTGAAAAAGATATGGGTCCCTATTTACTCACTCACCTTTGTTGTTCTAATACTAAATGTTCCTGCTTCAGAAAATTGCAAGGGTGTCAGATAATTTAAATCTTAATACTCAAATGGTTCTCTAATTCTTTAGAAACATACAGTTGAGATTTTTGAAAATTGATAATACAAATATGCAGATTAATAATTCTGACAATGAGAAGCTCAGCTTTCAAAGTCATAGTGGCGAGAGTAAAAAGCCTATATTTTTTTGAAAATAACGGGTGTTTTTTAGAGGTATAGAACTTTAAGTTGGAATTACTGTTGAAGATGGCGACCGATTTAACAGCTGAGAAGTGATTTATTCTCAGTTTGGTTTGGCAATTCATCATGAATAGACTCACGCCTGAACAACGCTTGCAAATAGTACAATTTTATTTCGAAAATAATGATTCTGTGCGGAATACGTATCCCGCAATACGTCCATTTTATCGACGTAGCACTTCTGGTTGAATGGCTACGTCAACAAACAAAACTACCGCATTTAGAGTGAAGATAATCCTCAAGTGTATGTCAAAACACTATTACATCCAGAAAAACTGACTGTTTGGTGCGCTTTATAGGCTGGTGGAATCATTGCTCCGTACTTCTTCAAAAACGATGATGGCCAGAACGTTACAGTCAATGGTGATCGGTATAGAGCCATGATTACTAACTTTTTCATTCCCGAATTGAACAACCATGATGTCCAGGAGCTGTGGTTTCAATAAGACGGCGCAACATGTCACACAGCTCGTGCCACAATCGATTTATTGAAAGACACGTTTGGTGACCGCCTAATTTCACGTTTTGGACCTGTGAATTGGCCTCCAAGATCTTGTGATTTAACAACGTTAGACTACTTTATGTGAGGCTATGTAAAGTCATCGGTCTATGCGGATAAGCCACAAACGCTTGACCATTTTGAAGAAAATATTCGCCGTGTTATTGCCGATATACGGCCACAAATGTTGGAAAAAGTCATCGAAAATTGTACGTCCAGATTGGACTACATCCGATCCAGCGGTGGCGGTCATATGCCAGAGATCATATTCAAAATGTAATGCCACAAGATTATCTTTCGAATTAAAAAAAATTCTTGTCAATCGAATGATCCATCGTTGTTTTATTGCCATTTAAAGTTCTATACCTCTAAAAAAACAGCCTTTATAATTGGAAAACATATTTCAGTTACACTGACATTTTAATGTTCCCAAATTTTATAGTGTATCAATAAGCACAAAACAAATATTTTGGAGGTAAATCAATAGTTATCACATACTTTTCTAGATTCAACTTAAAGCGATGTATTTATTGGGATACATTCTATTCTGGACTCTAGATAAATATCCAAGAGTTTTTAATACGGGTTCGAAGTTTAAAAGATCGGAAAATTTGTGAAATATATAAATACTTTTTTCAAAATATTCAGAGCTAGGAGCTCATTCCAAACCTTGAAGGTTATTCGCACTCTCGAAAGAATTTGAAACACAATGATGTTTTCATTTGTATCAGTATCTAAGTAGAAGTAGAAGTAAATGATTCGTTTTATCGTTACAGCAATATTCAGTCAGTCAATTTATCTAGTAATGCATTTATTTATATACTGAAAACAACAATAATGCAAATATTTCGTAGAACTCATAAAGGTATTAAGTATGTAGAAAATCAAAATTTTTTTATGTATGTACTAATCTGGGGTTGACCAAATCAAATAAGATGATGAGCTACGAAAGTAAATAGAAACGTTGGAGAGTTACACAAAGAAATATTTTGAACAAAAATATATTTTTTTAATTCAGTAGACCTACAGTTTAACGCATGTTCCGAACGACCATTGGGCTTGTAATCAATGTACATTACCCAGCATATATCATTATTTAAATTTCTCAAATCATAGACAAACGATAGAATAAAAATATCTTTGTTGCAAATTATAAACAGCAACAGGCCTGCCAACTGTGTTTTGGACAGCCCTGGTCGAGACCACCACAAACCGATCAAATATAATATAGTAAGTAATACGTCTACATTTCCCTTTCCATCGAATTTTTCTATTGAAAACATACCATCATAAATATGGTAATGTTGCGGTCTCTTACGAGATACCAATTTGACAATCAGATAACACGTCTATTAAAAAAGTAGTCGAGAAATTTCCATGGCATTATCGACTATTACTTCGCTGAAATTTGGAGCAAATTATTGGATTATTTTAGCTACATCTGCATAACATATTGTCGTTATACCGGGTTTATTGCAAGCTCGAGCTAGACTGTAACCTTCTATCTAGCCTTACTTTCTCGTATTTCGTTTGTTTACTTTTGGAGAATTGACAAATTGGTTGAGGCTTTCGCGGCCAGTCGTTGAACTAGTGTTGTCCTGGTTCGGGTCTAAGGGCCGTCGTCGGTTGGAATTTCTTCCTAACGTTTCGCTAGCACGAGTGGCGAGCTTCTTCAGAGGTCGTTCCATTTCTGATTCTGGAAGTAGACTGGCGAATTCTCGTACGCAGGTTGTATTTATATCTCTGCATAGGGGGCGTGGTTTGTTCAACTTCGGTTGCGGTGGGGAGGGGGGCTCGTTCTGCTCCGGTTGGCGTCTTGATATCCAATGGCATCACTCGTGTGTTCCTTATGATGTGATTCCAGATAGGATTGAGACTGAGGGTTTCCTCCTTTCTGTTGAAATTGTTTGAATGTTTTCGAATTTCAATAGCTTCTCTGACCAGCCTGTTTTGAAAGCCGTTGACTGATGCCAAGAGCGTAACCCTCAAAATTTATCTCGTGGTCCCCTTCGCTCAGTGCGTGTTCGGCTACTGCAGATTTCTCAGTTTGTCCTAACCGGCAACTTGCCTTGTGTTCCTTGAGTCTCGTTCCCATTGATCTTTTGGTAGTTCCAATGTAGACTTTTCCGCAAGAACACGGTATGCGATAGACTCCTGCAGCCGAAAGTGGGTCCCTCTTGTCCTTCACTGATCCTATGATCTGATGGATCTTCTGTGTAGGTTTGAAGATGGTCCTGACATCGTGTCTTCTCAAAATCCTGCCGATCCTGTCTGTTACTCTTGGAATGTAAGGAAGGTATGCTTGTGAAATCGTCGATCGCTCCTCGATTTCTTTACGTGCAGGCGTTCTAACGCACATTGATCTCTCGATGTCCCTCCTACTGTAGCCAGTAGGAGGGACATCGAGAGATCAATGTGCGTTAGAACGCCTGCACGTAAAGAAATCGAGGAGCGATCGACGATTTCACAAGCATACCTTCCTTACATTCCAAGAGTAACAGACAGGATCGGCAGGATTTTGAGAAGACACGATGTCAGGACCATCTTCAAACCTACACAGAAGATCCATCAGATCATAGGATCAGTGAAGGACAAGAGGGACCCACTTTCGGCTGCAGGAGTCTATCGCATACCGTGTTCTTGCGGAAAAGTCTACATTGGAACTACCAAAAGATCAATGGGAACGAGACTCAAGGAACACAAGGCAAGTTGCCGGTTAGGACAAACTGAGAAATCTGCAGTAGCCGAACACGCACTGAGCGAAGGGGACCACGAGATAAATTTTGAGGGTTGTACGCTCTTGGCATCAGTCAACGGCTTTCAAAACAGGCTGGTCAGAGAAGCTATTGAAATTCGAAAACATTCAAACAATTTCAACAGAAAGGAGGAAACCCTCAGTCTCAATCCTATCTGGAATCACATCATAAGGAACACACGAGTGATGCCATTGGATATCAAGACGCCAACCGGAGCAGAACGAGCCCCCCTCCCCACCGCAACCGAAGTTGAACAAACCACGCCCCCTATGCAGAGATATAAATACAACCTGCGTACGAGAATTCGCCAGTCTACTTCCAGAATCAGAAATGGAACGACCTCTGAAGAAGCTCGCCACTCGTGCTAGCGAAACGTTAGGAAGAAATTCCAACCGACGACGGCCCTTAGACCCGAACCAGGACAACACTAGTTTTTTGGAGAATTATTTGTAAGAATTATTATACAGAGCATGTTCGAATTATATAATTGAGGTTGACTTTATTTGACTTCATATAGAAGTATTCAAATCATTAAAAGTATTATTAATTATTATACTGAACATTGGACAGCAAAAAGTATAAGATACTAAATAAAAACATTGTTTCGAGGTGTTACCTAAAATTGAAAATGGGGTAAAACCTCGAAACAATTGTCAAGTATTTATTATAAATTTTGTGAAACCAAGCCAAGTGTTTTTATTTAATATATTAAACAATGTTTCACTAAGAGATCAGCGAACATTGAATCAACTTTATTGAAAAGTATAACGATAGAATGAACTGAAATGAATATATTTTACCAAGTGAAACTGTTTCTACTCCGCAATATTATATAATTTCAAGTAACATTCGAAAATTTTGTCAATATATTGCGAAAGAAATGATAATGACATTTCATTCGAAAATTTGGATACTTTGAAACTGAAATGAAAGAAGAAATGATAGCCTACTTTTGATAATAATGGCGAAATCAAAGGACATACAGAACAAAATCTATGATGATGACAATTCGTTTTGTTTCCACCGTAGACTATTCTGTTGAATAAGGAAAATGAATAATACGATGAAACCGAGACAATTATTTCTTAAAAAAATTTGGTAGATGACAAATTTCCGTTTGTTCTGCAAACTATGAGTTATTAACTATTATATTCATACCTATTTAATGAATGAACGGATTTTATCAAATTCTGAATAAAGTTTACAGATACTTCAATTATGGTTAACAATAAACCTGAATAGGAAGTCAGCAATAAAAATGAGAAAGTAAATAAAAGACTGATGGCATAAACACTATTAGCATTCATAAAATATAAAAATTATAATTTTCACAAATACTCAGTTCTGAAATTACTTTATTATCAAGTCAATAAATTACTTAATGAATGAATTGTAACTGCATTCATAAAATATAAAAATTATAATTTTCACAAATACTCAGTTCTGAAATTACTTTATTATCAAGTCAATAAATTACTTAATGAATGAATTGTAACTAATTTATGATTAGTGAAAAAATAATATAAAATTATAAGTAAATAACATACTGTTATTGATTTAAACTAAAGGATATTGATTTCAAAATGATTTCAGCATTGTAATTTTCGCACTTGTAAATTTCGGGATTGTAAATTTCGCATAAAATTCGGTTTAAAATAGAATAAAGTTCTGCATAAAATCTACGATTGCAGATTCTTGATAATGTCGTAAAAGCCGAAACTAGTGGAGTAAAGAAATTTTCAGTTAGTGATATTGAGACAAGTATTTCTTTTACCCCTTTAAATATGAACTATCACAGAGTTGATTCATCGTCCATTGAATTTATTGTAAATTTTGTTGTTTTAGACTAAGAGAATAATGAAGTGAATAAATCACTATGTATTAAAAACATTTTCTTATAAAAGATTATGAAAACGACGACTGGAAGACTAATAAGTTAAATGACAGCAAATAAAGAATAAAATAAAAGCACATTTCTGAATAAAGCAATTGCATCTTACTTCATTATGAAATTTATCTTAATATTTCTTAATTAAATTATTACTTTGTTACAATTTTGTCTTTGAAGATATAAGATGAAGATCTTTAAAGAATAATTACTTATGAGTATTATAATTCTCTAGTTTTACACTGAAAAATAATAAAAATATGTCTAAAACTTGTTATTCTCTTGTAGGTACCTACCTGATAATTTTGGCCTTATATTGGGGGTAGGTGACAAAATATCCCTCTTCCTAATCCCAGCAATAATTTTAGGTCCATCGAAACTGGTATACGGAGCCGCCACTAACATAATATTTGAAAAATTAAACACTAAACACTTTGAACACTATTGCGAAGAAGAATAAACTTCCGAACATATTCGAAACGTCGTTAGAAAACTAATTGACGCTACACATATCTCGGTTTTTTTCGCTTCTCATGTCAATCTAGATGCGAAACGATTTCGATGTGCAAAGTTTCTAATTCCAAAACGGCAGAAAAAAGTGAAAATCTCGAATAATGTTTACGTTCAAATTTGGTGCGAGCGGGTTTTCGCGGTTGCGCGCTAAAACTGTGCGAGAACAGCTGCCGGTCTATCGATGACGATCGTCGTCCCAAGGCAATCTGGGATTGTTTGAATGACTGGTGCAAGCAAAGCGGGCCGAGCCAGCTTCGATCTTTACTACTGGCGGGTTGTAATTAGGTATTCCTGGGAGGGATTGTCATTTGTTATTGTACGACGGGTCCGACAATCCCGGTTTGCTAGATCGGGCAGTGGTGGTGCGACCGAAGGGGTGAACAGCGTAGCGAAGGCCAATTTATGTTGATGAAATAATAATAAGTTCTTTATTTTCAACAGGTATAATACCCAATTCCAGAAAATAATAACATAATGTTGAATAACAAATAGATAAAGTGAAAAGAAATATAACAAAAAGCTCAATCTAATCTAAAAAATTAAAAAAAGAACTGATGACAAATAATAAAATTAAATGAAATATTACAAAGAACTTGATCTATATCAATTCATTTTAGTCAATTTCCCTTGTTCATTTTTTATGTGAACAAAGAAAATTTACAAAAATTAATTGATTTGAATAGAGTTTTTTGTAATATTTTATTTAATTATCTTATTTAGTTATTAGTTATTTTTTTAGTTTTTTTTTATTTTAGATTGAGCTCTTTGTTATATTTCATTTATTTAGTTATTATTCAACATTATGTTATTATTTTCTGTAATAGGGTATTCGACTTCAATAAAAATATATATCAAAATGTTGTTAGGATGATAGTAAATATTATTTTAAACCAATATAGCCATTACATTCTTTTGAAATATATATGATTTTTGAAAGAAATCAATAATAGAATAATTAAAATTTCATATTTGATCACGTGATTGAAAACGCACTGGATTGGCTAAATCGCGAGTGACGCCACCGTGCAGGAAACAAAGCCAACAGCCAACAAGGGCTAACGTTCCTTTCTCTGATGTCTTTGTATGTGTGTGTTTGAGTGTTTATTTCCTGGTTTTATTAGCTATTTTATTTGTTAGAGACAAAACAGGGAAATTATTTTGAATAATTTTAAAAATATATTTTTATAATTTTGAGCATTTAGAGAGCAATTTTGTTGAAGCTGATAGCAGAAATCTTCTAAGAATAGACGCTATTTAGACGAAAACAATCCTGATTTTTATGCTCCAGAATTGAAGAATGTAAAAACAGCACAGTAAGTATTACTCTATATATTATAAATTATACTCTAAATGCAATAATGTTTCAGAAAATGCCTAAAATTGTTTACTTAATTATCACAAACATTTTAAGTTATTTGGTAAATGACCATTCAATACTTACAAGCTTTAGTTAAAAATAAATGTAAAATAGATAATGAAGAATGAAAATTCATATACCTATACATTTTTGAGTTTATTAATTTACCAATTTGAGAACCAAAATCATAATAAACTCAATCAAGTGCAGTACTACTTGACTACATTAAACATGTAAAAAATATATAATGGTTTCCTTGCTTTTACAGGTCCTCTAGATAAACTTACAGAGACGATGCTGTTGGTTATGTTCAACTGTTTCGGGAATCTGGAATTTGCACAATAAAATGTAGGATGTGCCCCGAACTCATATTGTGTATAGTTTGCCATATCTTTTTCCATCTACAATAACAATTTCATCATCTTTAATTGACCTCCGGCTAAAATATAACTCGCATTCAATAAAGTATTGAAGCTTTATTATTTTAAATCTTTTATTATACCAAGGTATAAAAATACAGAGATAGGAATAAAATTCAGTTTATTCCGTTCAAGATCAACAATGAAATACGTACGTAATCAATAACCTCAAAATATAGTAAAAATGTATAGATAAGACTATAACGAATATGTAATAAAATCAAGTCGTTATTTATGTATGAAATATAGGGTAGGAATTATTTACTTACATTAAAGTGATCTTCACACATGAAAGCAACAGATTTTACAGCTATATCTTTCGGGTTCCTACGAGAGAGAATAAACCACTTTTTCCGAATTTTAGTTTTTGTCGGAAGGTTCACAATAATTTTCTCCGGGTTTTCAATAGATGTGTTAGTACATTGTGGCACTACGCACTATGTGGCAACAATCACTAAATTTAATAGTCGACAGTCGTATTACAATGTGACGGTTACTGTGTTTATTGCATCGTGACGTCACCACATTAAGTAATCTGTATAGCTGTATTTTGCCGGGTTTCTTATTCATTCAAATTTTCTCTGTCATTTTCATAAAAATTTGAAAAATTTAAAGAGAATTAATCAAATGGGAAGTATGCATCAGCTATAACGAATAATTTGAGTTATTGTTGTGGAAACAGTCAAATACCCTATTCACCCTGTTGGGTATTAAAGCTGTTGGAAATAAAGTTCTTATTCTTCTTCTTCTTCTTCTTCTTCTTTTTCTTCTTCTGATTATTATTATTATTATTATTATTATTATTATTATTATTATTATTATTATTATTATTATTATTATCATTATTATTATTATTATTATTATTATTATTATTATTATTATTATTAGGTATTATTATTATTATTATTATTATTATTATTATTATTATTATTATTAGGTATTATTACTATTATTATTATTATTATTATTAAGTCCTATTCGCTTTCTATTTGACGTATTATCATCAGTCTTAGGCAATATTCAATCTATATTATATTCCATTATAATTAGCATCTTCAAATTCATGTTTTTTTCTAAGAAAAATAGGGCAAGATTTGGGAAACACTGGGAGTAAAAAAATTTGTTTTCATATGAAAGTATAGAGTAAATTTTACGAAAATAAAGTTTTAGAGTGAAATTTTGAATTTAATGTGCTGTGGTGTGAACCTTTTATTGTTTTTTTATTGGATCAATGTTGGTAATGCAGAATTACATCTGATATTATTCCTATATATGTTCGAAAAATTCACAAAATGTTCTTCATCATTCCAAATTGAAAAAGCGAAAACTTTTGATCGAGCAGGCTTTGCTCAATTTCGCTACTCTTCTTTTCAAACCCACAGTGAAAAGTGAAAGCGACTTATTGTCTCCAACGTCCATCCACTATGCGTTTTAAAACCATTAGCTCATAAAAGGGTACATATAAGTATGTATATATAAGTATGAGAACTCAGAATTTATAAACAATGTACGCCACTGTTTAGTCTATCAAATTTATGCAACTGTATAGTCTTCAATATAGCCCTCTTTACCCCTTTCGTACCGAATTACCTGATAAGATAAATGATTCTGTCGCAATAAAATTTGATTATCTACAACTTAAAGATGCATTTATTGGTCTCGAATAATCCAATTGATTTGGAAAGATATTCTATTACCGACAGAGATCTGAATTCTGAGAAAACTGTAGATATAAGAACAGTTTAATTTGTAATTTATTTGTAAATTGTGTCTTTCTATATACTTAACAGCTCTGTTTGAATTCAATATCTATTTATACATATCTGAAATGAATTGTCTTGGTACGGATAATTAACACAATAAAAGCTTTCATGTATACATAAACAACTGAAAATGTTTTTATGTCAATTTTTTAGATAACTTGTCATACGAGTTTTGAACCTAACCTAACCTAGAAAAATTGAATGTTTCAATTGAACACATCATTCAATTTTCTTAGGACCTCATTCATTTATATAATTAATGACCATAATAATCATATACATTAATCATGTAATAATCATATTCAGGTACAAACCTGAATATGATTTGTTGATGAGGATTATTGACTCTGCGAAGCCAAAAATGTTGACCAACACTATTTTTCTGAATTGAAAGTGAATTAGTAAACATCTAAAAATTCTTCAACTGTCAATGGTATCCTTATATGTAGGGTGTGCTGTGTTAAACGGTAATACCAGAATATTTCTTTCAATATACAATATCTAATATAAATTTATTTTTATATTTATGTGCCTGATCCTATTTTGGTAGTGATTCAGTCTTGAAATATCTTTCAAATAGTCAAATGAGCCTTATGTTCATTACCAAGAATTACTGTTGGTCATTTTTTTTCGTCGAAATGAATTAAAATTATTATATTATATAATAACATTTTATACATATAAGAGAAAAATAATAGAAGTTCAATTCGTAGATTTTTAGCCTCTACTACTTTTTAGATACGATTTATATAATGCAAGTTTCAGTTAAGTTTGCAACCAGCAATATTTGAAGATTGGGTTTCGAAAATTGCATTATTTCGCAACCAACAAATTATAGCGCAGTATAGCACTTCATATAAGATTATTCTGGGTGATTGGATATAAGAGACTGAATTTATATCAAATACTGTTCACTAAAACATTAACCAGATTATAATGATTTTTAGAAGATATTCTAGAGATGCTTTCGTAGAAAACATCTTTAGATTCATCTCGATATTATTGTATGAAAATGGTTATAATACTAACTCAATTTTTTCAGTATTTAGTTTTTCATATTCTGGAACTATAAGGTCCATTTTCTAATACCTAGCTTAATATAAGAATTCCAAATGTATTTATAAACAAATATTTTAGAGACAACTATTAGTTCGCTAATTGGAATAATTCTGATACTTCCCATAATATATATCGTCAATATTCTCGAAAAGAACTTGGTGTGAAAAGAAACGTCGAAAGATTCGTCATATTCTACAGCTTTCTTGTATAATCTGAAATTTGTGAATTTCAGCACTGGACACCAATACAATAATTGATTTCATTGTATATGCAGTTCCATTAGCACTGTACGGTATGGTGTGTTGCCTGTACTGAATAAAATTATTTCACACCCAAACATTGACTGCATTGCCATTTAAACTTTAAATTATTTCCAATTTTAATGTAAATTTAACGAACCTAAAACTCCGTTTTTTAATCAACAGGTATTTGATTTGTTTCTGGTAAAATTCATTTAATCAGTTAAAATTAATATTTCCAATGTAAATACATCATTGGATTTTTCAGAGTACAACATTTTTGACATAGAATTAGTAACAGAGAACTGTTATTGAATTAGGAAAATTGAAAATAATGAGCATCATTCAATTACAATTGATATATAAACTTGAACGATTTCATGAAATTTTACCATCGTATGTTTATATACAAGTAAATTAAACTTTATTCTCGCAGCTGCGGTGTCCGAGTGGTTAAGGAGATGGACTTGAAATCCATTGGGTTCTACCCGCACAGGTTCGAATCCTGTCCGCAGCGTCAAAACTTTTGATCTTTTCACACCTCATTCAGTAGGTGGGCGATTCAAATACATAGTTTTTTGAACTTTCGAAGTAGGCTAAAATTCAATTAATAAATTCAATGGACGATGAATCTACTCTGTGATAGTTCATATTTAAATGAGAGGTAATAATAAAAACTTGTCTAAAAATCACTGACTGAACAATTATTTATTCGACTAGTTTTCTTGATAATGCTGTAAAAGGCGACTATTCTTGATAATGCTGTAAAAGGCGAAACTAGTCGAATAAATAATTGTTCAGTCAGTGATTTTTAGACAAGTTTTTATTATTACCTCTCATTTAAAATTCAATTAATAGATATACCTTTTGAATTAACTAGAAGAATATTTATTCATCTTATTTATTCTTGTTCTTCATTTATTATTCTTCATTTTAATGAGGAATATTTCTTCATTTTATTTCTTCATCATATTTCAGTTAGTTTTGTGATCCAACTACCTAGTCTATGTAAACATGTTCTAAAGGTACTATCTTGAAAGCTGCCGTACAAGCAATGTTGCTACGTTATCAATTTTAAGTTCAATTTTCAAAGAACTACTACTCGTTTTCTAATCCCTCGTAATATTTAGTGAAATAACTCAACAAAAATAATATACAAAACATCCAAACATTGTTTACTGCCAATGAACAAGTTTCCAACTTGAAGGATTATAGGAACCTGAGAAACTGATCGAACCCTAACTTTCAACTGAATTCTCTCCTTTTTTAATTTAATCTGAAATAGAGAAAGAGCCAACAAACTTTGGTCTTATGAAGGCGTATCCAATTAAGAGCTTGTACTTATTGAAAACAAATATGTACTCTTAACGGGGGCGTATATAAGACGAGGGCCAGGGGGCCGAGCCTTAATAACCAGCATTATTTAAGCATTTGATAAAGTAGTAAATAGTACTTCGAAACCGTATGAATACGCATTTTTATTTAATTATGACAAAATTCTAAATATTGTTTCGTTATGCATTTTCATTTATATAGATTGACTAGCCGTCCCGGCTAACTTCGTAACGCTCAACAATTGGAGTGATAATTTTCAGCTAAACGTAATTGATGATTTAGATTATCACAATGAAATTAAACCAACCTTTTAATCATAACATTGTTATAAATAACACGGATTGTTTTCAATATTTAGGTATAATTCGAAGAAGAAAAGATTATTGCTCTCGCCCTGTCATGACTGTTCATCATGAGTCATCACTCCAATTTCATCTCCACTCAAAACAGTCTTTCATCTATGCTTTTTTTTACTTTAAGTCTCTCTATATAAATCTAAATAATTTTATATAGATCATTATTATGGATAATTCAACCTCGTCCTAGAGAAAGCCGTGAGGGCAGCCGAGATAAAAACTGAATTACTAACAGCGAAAGGTCCCAAGTTACTTTTAGCATACGCAGATGATATCGACCTCATCGGGGACTAGGTTGTAACTGTAAAGGACTTTTTAACAAGATCGAGAGAACAACAAGTGAAGTAGGACTAAAGGTCAATGAAGAGAAGACGAAGTACATGTGCATAAATAGAACGGCACGAAGAGATAGATTGGGACAAAACGTTGTTAAACAGTTAACAACTTCAATTTCTTGTACCTTGGCGCCACAAGTACAGCAGATAACGACGTTACTGAGGAAATCAAAGGAAGAATCCAGTCTGCAAACCGCTGTCTCTTCGCACTCAATAGCCTTATGAAGTCGAAAAATCTAACAAGGACCTCAAAAATCAAAGTGTATAAAACTATCGTCAGACCCATCATATTTTATGGAAGCGAAACGTGGACAATGATCAAAGCAAGTGAAGATAAACTCAAATGTTTCGAGCAAAAAATCCTGAGAAAGACGTTTGGACCCCACCATGATCCGACGACCAACCGATATCGCATTAAAACTAACACAGAGGTCCAAGAGCTGTACAACGATAGCGACATTGTGCAAGAGATCAAATCTCAGCGATTAAGTTGGGCAGGACACGTGCAAATGATTAATGACGAAAGACTGGTGAAACTGTCATGGGAAGAGACCCCAACAGGCAAAAGACCACTCAGACGCCCCAGAATGCGTTGGAGGGACAACATAAGATCAGACCTCCGAAAAATGAACATCCCTTTTGATTACAGGTTGATGGAAGACCGGGTCTCCTGGAAAAAGGTTGTACAGTCAGCCAAGACCCACCCAGAGTTGTAGCTCTATACGATGATGATGATTATTATGAAATTAATTGGAGTTCAAGACCGAACATTAATAAAAATGCATTGGCTAGTTAAATTTTCAAATTATCTGTCAAATTATACAATCAAAAACATACTGTAAAGAGCGAAGTTATCTGAAACTATGGAAGATTAAATAAAGCTGATAAACCAATAGAAAAATCGTTCCATAAAAATATCACCCAAATTATACAGGGCAGTAAAGGGAACAGTCTTTTGTTTTTTAACACTCAAAAAATTACCCCACATTTTTTCGGATAAGATTGAAAGCTGATTAGCTTATTCCAGGTTTGACCATCAATTCTTTCCAACTAATCAGGTAGGAAACTATTGGAAATATTCTTGTGGAAATCGGCGCGCTTCCTGGCGACGCATGCGTCGATAGCTTCGACTTCGGGCGTCTATCGAACCGCGATAAGCCGGAGCCGCAGTGTTTTGTCCGAAGACGTCGTGTTGCGAGCGTCTGGAACGTCGCAAAGCGTCGGACTCGGTGGGCGTAACTGCGTAACTCTGTGGACAATGTTACCATAGATTAGATTCTATGATCTTGGTCTAGGAATTTTTAGGAGACGGTTCATTTTCGTGCCAAAACTTATTTGTTGTTTATATGTTGTCAATAAATTTTCAGGAGTAGCAGCTTCATGTAGGATTTTATTGAAGGTAATTTCCATTGTTTACTTTGTTTCACATTGTCACTTTCTCTGATAATGTTTCCTTCAGACAATATTTTATTTGAATATTTAAATCAATTTAATATTCTCATAATAATGCTAATTTTTCTGTATTTCTCTCATTAGTCGTGATTTCAATAAGATTTTCATTATTTTTCATTA
Organism: Henosepilachna vigintioctopunctata; assembly: GCA_030704895.1. Classification (NCBI taxonomy): domain Eukaryota; kingdom Metazoa; phylum Arthropoda; class Insecta; order Coleoptera; family Coccinellidae; genus Henosepilachna; species Henosepilachna vigintioctopunctata. The sequence goes on along the minus strand of JARQZJ010000095.1, from coordinate 2,514,316 downwards.
ATTCTTCATTCAAAGTACGGTGAACTTGAAAACCTAATGTTTTATTTAATCAACTTGCACACATTTTATAATAAGGTTTATTTTTTTTTCAGAGTGTTTCCAATGGGAAAATCATTCAATAATATTCATTAGACATACTAAAACTTGCCATTTTAATATAATGGTAAGCTTTATTGAACAAGATGTAATGGGAATTTTATCTTATATATTTCATCTTATATTTTGTTTTTGATGACAGTTTAATTTTCTATAGAAATATGTGATAACCTATTTGCTTATGTTCATTTCAGAGACTCAAATATACAAATATATATATATATATATATATATATATATATATATATATATATATATATATATATATATATATATATATATATATAAAATACTTTAAAAATATTTTGGGTTATCGGCAAAGGTGGGCAGAACTAATTTAAACGACTAATCGTCAGCAATTCTATATTTCGAACGAATTTCGTTTTTCTTCAGGAATACTAAAAATATAGACATGTGTTAATCAATCAGTTACAACTTGTAGAACAAGGAAAACCTACATCTGACACAAGTCAATAAATCAACAGAAACGACACAAAAGGCATCCAATAGTTATTATAATAATATTAAAAGTAAATGCAACAGTGCTCAACGACGTACGATATATAAATGACATGTACAACAAACTCCTAAATCAAGGTTAAACCATAGAACATATAGTATGGTTTACGATCTAAAGTACGTAGAATCAATTGAGAAATTAAATTTTGTTTCATTGTTTAGAAATTATACACTATGATGTTTATAATATTTATAGTTTCTGTGGTGGAATAATAATAATTAAACTATTATTTAATTAATGAGATTGAATTCTCGCTTAACTCTTGGTGAAACATAATTGAATATTAAAATAAATTAAACTCTTGGCTTAATGTTTCACGATTTATTTAACAATATGTATAGTCAACATGTTTCGAGCGTTAGCTCATTTTCAAGACTAAACTACTATAAGAGATGTACAACAAATTTATATCTACAAAATGGATTTGAGTAGGGAGGATAGTTGAAAATCTAATTGTTCATTTACAATTTCTTCTTTTCTCTTCCAAGAACTGCTAATTTCAATTGCTTCCAGAAGGTCTAAACGTTTACCTTTATTACCTGAGTGTAGGCATTTAGTTTTATCATAATCTATGAAGTGATTAGAGCTAATACAATGTTCTGAGAATCCAGTTTTATTAACATTGTACAAAATCGACCTTTTATGTTCATCAACCCGAGTTTTTATTCTTCTACCTGTTTGGCCGATATAAAATGCTGGACATTCATTACAAAAAATCTTATAAATACCGCTTTTGTCTTCAACATTTGTCTTTTCTTTATTATTCACTAAAAGTGACTTAATATTCCTTTTGTTTGTACAAATGGTTTTAATTTCTCTCTTCTTTAATCTTTCGCAAATTTTTTCACTCAGATGAGGTATGAAATTAATAAAATGATATTTTTGTTCGTTTTTAATAATTTTAGATGGATAAATTGAATCTAAAAGAATTTTTTGTTGTTTTTTTCTTATAAGATTATCTATTATATTTTCGTCGTAACCGTTATTTTTCGCTAAAAGTTTCAAAGTTTTCACTTCTTTGTTGAAATTTTCTTCGGAAAGCGGGATAGTCGTGAGTCTATGTATAAAAGAATAAAAAGAGCTGAGTTTAATGTTGAGCGGTTGACTGCTATCTTTAGGAATTAGGGTATCTGTGCATGTAGGTTTTCTGTATATATCAAATGTTAGAGAATCATCTTTCCTAGTAATGGTCAAATCTAAAAAGTTTAATGTTTTTTGGTCATTTTCTATTTCTTTTGTGAATTTAATGGATGTATAAAATGAGTTGATATATTTTAAAAAGTTATCCAATTGTCTGTCGGACCCACTCCAGATACAGAAAACATCATCCACATACCGTCTCCAAAGAAAAACGTTTTTTGTTAGCGTGATGTTAGAGCTGAAAATTTTTTTCTCTAAACTATTCATAAAAATTTCACTTAGTAGGGGTGATAAAGGTGAACCCATAGGTAGCCCGTCTAACTGTTGATAAACCGTGTTATTGAATTTGAAATAACTTTGCTTCAAACACAAGGACTATACCCAATGCAGAAATAAAAAATATTATTAATAGCACTTTAGATCTCAACAATGATCTTTCACAAGTAATTAAAAAAGAAACAATGTCAGCATTGTCCTTGTGTTTGAAGCAAAGTTATTTCAAATTCAATAACACGGTTTATCAACAGTTAGACGGGCTACCTATGGGTTCACCTTTATCACCCCTACTAAGTGAAATTTTTATGAATAGTTTAGAGAAAAAAATTTTCAGCTCTAACATCACGCTAACAAAAAACGTTTTTCTTTGGAGACGGTATGTGGATGATGTTTTCTGTATCTGGAGTGGGTCCGACAGACAATTGGATAACTTTTTAAAATATATCAACTCATTTTATACATCCATTAAATTCACAAAAGAAATAGAAAATGACCAAAAAACATTAAACTTTTTAGATTTGACCATTACTAGGAAAGATGATTCTCTAACATTTGATATATACAGAAAACCTACATGCACAGATACCCTAATTCCTAAAGATAGCAGTCAACCGCTCAACATTAAACTCAGCTCTTTTTATTCTTTTATACATAGACTCACGACTATCCCGCTTTCCGAAGAAAATTTCAACAAAGAAGTGAAAACTTTGAAACTTTTAGCGAAAAATAACGGTTACGACGAAAATATAATAGATAATCTTATAAGAAAAAACAACAAAAATTCTTTTAGATTCAATTTATCCATCTAAAATTATTAAAAACGAACAAAAATATCATTTTATTAATTTCATACCTCATCTGAGTGAAAAAATTTGCGAAAGATTAAAGAAGAGAGAAATTAAAACCATTTGTACAAACAAAAGGAATATTAAGTCACTTTTAGTGAATAATAAAGAAAAGACAAATGTTGAAGACAAAAGCGGTATTTATAAGATTTTTTGTAATGAATGTCCAGCATTTTATATCGGCCAAACAGGTAGAAGAATAAAAACTCGGGTTGATGAACATAAAAGGTCGATTTTGTACAATGTTAATAAAACTGGATTCTCAGAACATTGTATTAGCTCTAATCACTTCATAGATTATGATAAAACTAAATGCCTACACTCAGGTAATAAAGGTAAACGTTTAGACCTTCTGGAAGCAATTGAAATTAGCAGTTCTTGGAAGAGAAAAGAAGAAATTGTAAATGAACAATTAGATTTTCAACTATCCTCCCTACTCAAATCCATTTTGTAGATATAAATTTGTTGTACATCTCTTATAGTAGTTTAGTCTTGAAAATGAGCTAACGCTCGAAACATGTTGACTATACATATTGTTAAATAAATCGTGAAACATTAAGCCAAGAGTTTAATTTATTTTAATATATTATTTAATTATTCATAGATTTTTTTATTATGATGATAATAATTATTTTTATTCAGAAAATGTAAAATCAAATGTAAACACGATATTAAAATATATAAATACAAAATCTACATGAAATTAAATATTACAAACATATAAAAATATCACATATTCATACAAACTTAAATATTCAAAACAGATTTGCGAAGTTGTGTCAATGTCTCACATCATTTCATTAGTTTTGGAAGAAAATTATGGTCCCTATAAAATGAATTTTTCATTTTATTCTCTTCATTAATTTTCTCAAAAATTAATATGCTTCCTTATATTGTTATGTACCTCCGGCACTCAACAATATATTTATTCAAATAAGTAATATCAATAATGTTTTTCGATTTCATTAGTAATCTGAATTGATATTCAAAATATTTTATTGATGATGATGATAATCATGAAAAAATTAGTCAAATAAAATTAAAAAAATTTTTTTTCTCGTATTATTAGAAATTTCTGAAGAGTCTTCTTACTCCATTTCTTTATATCACAGTTTTTCTTTTCAACTATAATTTTATCAAAATATAATGACTCCCTTCATTTTAGTGATTTACATTTTGCTAGAGATTCGAATGAATATTTATCGAATATAGTTTCTGGAATATTTTTGCGAAACTACTGTTTTGAAAATACCAGTTAATAATATTATTTAAAAATAGGATTGTTTGGATCTGATCACTAAAGTTTAAAATTTGTTTGAAAGTTCAAAAAATCTCCAAATTTTGTTCAACTTGCCAAATATTTCGCGTGTTTTGTAATTGCTACCAGCAATTTTTCTTAAAACAATTCAATTGCTGGAAGAATTTTCGATATTTCGAAGCCTCTTGAAACAACTTAAACAATGGGTTATATAAATATAGATTTTGGTAACATGCTCATTCACGTTGATAATAATAATGATAATAATATAATTTATTCCCAATCAATATACATACAATATATATACACTGGGAAAAATAACGAATTGCACAAAAATATCAATGAATAAGAAGAAATTGAAGAAGGATAAAACAAAAAGAATGTATAAGCGAATATATAAACGATAATAAAATTGAAATTATAATAAAAAATAACTAAATGAAACAAATCAAATGTTTGAAAATATTACTTGACTTATATATTATAACTTTATATTATTATATCTTAATGATGAAATAATGTTATATTAACTGGGACATATAAAACGATATAGCGATATTCGAGAAACTATTAATCGATCAACTTAATATCCGATTTTGTGACATGTTAAAAATATTCTTAGTACATATTTTCAAAACTTTTACCCTCGGTAGTCAAGAATGTTTCAGTAAACCCTCGTATCATTTCAACTCGATAAATAATAAATAAAATAAAAAAGCAAAAAATAAAATATACTCAAATACAAATTCTTTCAACTATGTGAAGAATAACCTACCTGAATCGTTCCCATTATGTTTCTTTGGACAATAGAAAATTGCTTTTCCAGCGTGACGTATTTGAGTAGGAGTTATGACTTCATAGGAAAATCATATGAACGATGTCGATAGCAATATTGCGAAATGATGTAGAACGAAATGGCTTTATGTGCCATTCACGTCTTGTCGTGACTGTAAAAACAACTGGAAAACCTTCACGTGCAGTTTTTCACGAAAAATTCTCAGTATGGTTTATACTCGTCATACTTATATTTTAACGTACCAGAAATTGATTTCACAGTATTTGAATGCATGTTTTTCAAGGAAGTCAGGTTTACAATTTTCAAAATTGAATTAATTACATATTTGTAGGTTTCTAACCCTATATTTTGCAAAAATCAAGTCAATTAGTTATACACGTGCTGACTCAAGTTATTGGCTGATATTTACACTCTCATTATCAACATTTCTTGAAAAACTTTTTTTTTAATGCCAATGTTAGTTTCGTTATGGTTATGTTAGATGAGATATTGAGTTCCAATGATCACGCCGACTTCATAACGTCTAAAGTTTCAAAGAAAATCGACTTTCTCAAAGGAATTGAAGAAAAACTGTCGACCTATATGAAGTTATTGCTCTTTAATTCAATAATAATGCCACACTTTGAATGATGTTCTAATTTGTTATTCGGATACAATCACAAAAATACTCAAGGCGTCTCTTAAGGATCTGCCCTAGGACCTTGAGGTTTCTTATTATATATATATATATATATATATATATATATATATATATATATATATATATATATATATATATATATCCTAACACAACAAGTATAATTTGCTCAGTGGGTTTCAATAGAAAGTTATTTTTGTGTTGTTTTGCTATATATTTTTTGTACTATGTACTTTTATAGGTTATGTATATTATAGTTATATATGCTGTACAATGGTGTTCAGTGCCTGGGAAGTTTAAACCGGAGTTAAATGAGCAGAATCTGGAGAAATCAAAATTTTTTCATTTCTGGATTTCGCTCCTTCGATACTGTTCGATACTGTTTAATGTATTGCTATCTTGTATTTTTTCCGAATTATCATTAAACTTCATACAGAATTCAGTAAATTCTGTATTTCGAACGCAATTCGGTTCTTCTTCAGGAATACTAAAAATATAAACAAAGTGTTAATTAAATAGTTACAAATTGTGAAAAAAGGAAGTCTACATCTGACATAAGTTAATCAACCAACAAAAACGACACAAAAGTCATCCACAAGTTATTTGCAATATAAAAGCTCCTCAATACCTTAGATCTGCTGAAATAAGGTTCTTCAACACATTTTAGATACTCGAGATCTTTTCTGGCGAAATTTTTCCAGCACTCTTCAACGACCGGTTCCTCCAGGTCTGTTGATAACACTACCATTAACGATGATATCCCTCCGGAGAGTAGTTCCATCAGTTTTATTTCATTGCCCTACATCCAGTGATTAACACAAAGGTTAACCTACACTCTTGGTGGTGTTCTTAATATAAAAGTGGCTAAGTACAACCCATTTTCTGTCAGTAATCTGTTCAAACAAGTTGAAGTGTAGAATACCAACACTATGCATGTAAGATTGCATTTATCTTACACGTTACAATGACTGTCAATTGACTAATTAGTCTACATCAGTCAGACGACCCAATGTTTGAAAAAGAGGTTAGTTATCCTCATACGTGATGATAGATTACAACCAAATGTTGCTAGATGTATCATGCATCTTCTTTGAGCATCAATTTTATTTTGACGAACTCAAAATTGTCTCCATTGAATCTAACTATGAAAAATCATCCTTCTTGGAGATGTGCTATATTATTAATACTCACTATAACATCAACAAAAAAACTGATATTGAGAGTCTTAGTTGTGTATAGTTATCTGTTATCGTTGGACGAGTCTGGATCCAAATTTCCAATGGCTAAGGTTGTCGGTCAGTGTGATGGTTTTCTGTGACAATGCAGATTTGTACTTTTATGTGTCATACGTGTCTATGATTTAACCTCGCTTTCATGAATTTGTCTTCATGTCATTATATATATATCATACGTTGTTGACCACTGGCACTTTTTTATTGCAAATAACTTTTGGATGACTTTTTTGTCGGTTGATTGACTTATGTCAGATGTAGGTTTCGTTTTTCCACAATTTGTAACTATTGAATTAACACCTTGTCTATATTTTTAGTATTCCTGAAGAAGAATCGAATTGCGTTCGAAATATAGAATTTACTGACGATTAGTCATTTGAATTAAGTTCTGTTGTACTTGTGGTCAACGATAATAATTATATACTTCGTATACAGTGTTTTATTTATTTTGTTTCGGTTATTTACGTCTTCTTTAATAAAGATAATAAAGCATATAAACTTTCTTTAAGATTTTTGGGTTGGAGGTTTCAGGAAAACTGTTCTTTTTCCTGTTCCATCAAAATAAAATCTATATTAATTTATTTGATTTGAAGGTAATAGTAACCATTTCATTGATCAACCGAGTTGATCAACCAATCAAAAGATATGATATCTTTTGATTTTGTAGTCTTTCAAAAGAAAATTGCCAGTTGTGCGGTTTTAAAATAAAATGTCACAACTATGAAAAATAAATCTTCTTAATATTTTTCGGGACACAGACGGCTTATTTCGTCAAGGTGATACACTACGTTTTTCGTCGGTTGAACAAGCTTGTAATCTTTTCCACACATCTGTTTTCTCGGTGCACGTTTAGTCTCCATCTCACGTATTACACTGCTCTGTGTAGGTGGAAAACCAACCAGCAACCAGCGATAAAAGCGGAAAATGCTGAACGTGGAAATAACCGCCCAGATGAAACGAATGAGTTTGTTTTTCTCTTTCAAAGCTGAAATCGCGAAATGTGTGTTTGTTATTTGCTCTGTAGGATGAATACTTTATGGTAATCCGTATATTACGAGCATATTTTCGGATCAAACTATAACAGCTAGGTTGTCCGAACTCTCCGCAGTCATCTTTCTTGTTTGAAAAATGAGAAGAGAATAGTTTTGAGATTTGGCTTTTAACGTTTACCTATTGCATTTTCTAGAGAAAATTGTGAAGTAGTGGAAATAAGTGTGCATGAGAAATTTTAAAATGCAATTTGTTAAATTGAAGCTGTTCAAATTTAGATTTAGCTGCTAAAGCGATTATACAGCTTTTTCGTTTACTCTGCATCTTTCAGCTATTCTGCTCTGTAGGCGATTTGACCGTTCTGGTGATTTGGTTGAAGTTAAGTATGTGCTGTGTCTGCTGGTGAAACGTGGCCTTAGATAATTATATTCGTAACATAAATTGTTATGAGTAAGTTAAAAGCTGGGCTTTCAATTCCATCAACGAAGAATAACTGAGCAGGATGAACAGATATCGTATATCTATGTTCATCTTTGCTCCACAGAAACAAAGAGTATCGTATTTTGTTCATGTGGTTTGTTAAAAACTTGCTTAAACTTTTGATTCAAGAGGAAACACGTTGGATTGGCAGTAAAATATTCAACGGTTAAGCAATTTTCACCAGTGTATTGAAGTTTAACTGACACAACGTTTTAGAATTGCTGCAGACAGTGATGCATACCTCCAGAGGATTGACATGGTGACCACCAACGATTGATATAAGTGGGACGAGAGAAGAAGCGATTTGGTAATCACTTCATTTTAGCCCGAGTATTCTGTTTAAATGTAGTTTGCAAAGAGATAATTAACATAACTGTCGAGTCTTCTGCTACGGTAGTTTTTTCGCTGTTGCCACAGAGGCTATCTCACCTTTGGGACGGTGTTGCCGATCTTCCGATTCTGTCCTCGTTACAGGTTGCTGTAGTTTCTCAGCCTGGAATAATTTTTAGATACTGATTATATGGGATGAATGAACCACATTGTCGACTTTTTGTGTTGCGAATTTGTGGAAACTCTTTGCCGTTGAGGAATTCTACCGCGATTTTGTAGCAACTGGGTGTTTTATTGCCGTTGCCACTTTGCTCAAGTTATTCTGTTACTCAGAGAATTGAGGAAGTGTTCATTCTTTTAACATTTAGGAATAAGGAGACTTAGAATTTATCAAACGTTAAATTGGCAAAGTTAAATATCGCACAAAAGTTCCATATATACTGTTCATAATATATTCGATAAATTGATTTTTTTCTTGTTGCCGAAGAATTCAGACCGCCGTCGCGAAAAAGTAACTGCAGTCGATTTACAGGTACAGCAAAAGTTTCATCAAACCATTGATAAAATAGCCAAAGAAATAAACACACACACACACACATATATATATATATGTAGAAACTTGAAGTGATACAAAAATGGATACTCAAAATCATAAAAAAAGGGTCATACCTACCCATGAAACGAATTATTCCAAATAACGGACGTTTTCACAAGGCAACTGTTGTGAAATTGTATACAAGAGCACTGCTCGTGAGGTTTTACAGATCTCACCATGAAAGTGTGCCATTCACCACAGATACTAGGGACCGCAGGAGCAAAAATATGTTGCTTGTACCAAGAGTGAATAAGACCATTGCTCTTAGATCTTTTACTTACCTCGGGCCATTGATGTTTAATGAATTACCAGACGATATCAAGGAGGTAGGTTCTAGATCTATATATATCCGACTAAAAAAGATCTGGATACATCAAACTCCTAGACATAAGATTGAAAAATTTATAAAGAGAAGCAATTTTATTTGAATTGTATTAATAATATAATATCTTCACGATTAGGCGTCTTCCAATATTAAGTTCTTAATGATATGTCCTTTAGAAGACATATCTTTCTTGATGCTTGAAGTAATCATTTTTATTCGGAGCGAAATTCTTTTTATCAGTTCTCTTAATCAAGTTTTCACATAAATTGGATGAAATTCCCTTTCCGAAATACATGTTTTCAATTTTATTCCAATTGAAGATCTTAAATATTGAAGCACGACAAATGAAAAATGTAACTTTGGGTCAATTAGCAGTTTAAAATATTTATGAGGCTGTGACTTTCGTGCACGATATCTGAAAGAACTCTGATCTATTGGAAAACTGGGAATTGGGACAATTACTTTCTGCAGAATGAAAAACTTCGATCGATTTTCCTAAGTTGATAAAGTATTCTTCAGGAATTTAAAACTTCAAGTATTAGAGTGAGATAGTATTTGAATTTATGATTATTTTTATTTTATTTTGCAGGGTGAATTTCAATCCAGTTTTTCTGGAAACTTTCAGTATCCAGAAACATAATCTCGACAAAATAACTTCCCCATTTGATGAATTTACGCTCATTTTATTCTTCTCAAAATTTCATATCTTTTTGGTGATTTTCTATATAGTTATATGCAAACATAAAGTTTTTTTTTTCCGAGAATTGAACTGAGCTTTTGATTATACCAATAAAAATTTACCAGTTTCGATTCAAAAAAACTCTTCAACTTCAAAAGATGGAGTAAACATTCAAACCGCAAATGATTGTTATGTATATAGATTTTCTTGTCATATTATTTCAAGAAAGTAATCATAAATTTATTTCTTATCATTTTCCAATCAATATAGGCATGAATAGGAAGTTTATAATTTTCAATCGATCCTTGTATAGAAAAAATACTATAACTAAATAGATATTGAAAGTAAATAAAAACCCTCCAAGCAATATGGATGAAATTTCAATGAAAATACAATTTTATTTGAATGGTTTTCATTAGTTTTAACTTTCTACAATTTCACTCTGTAGATATATAATAATTCATCTAATTTTCCAACCTTTCAATATTAGCTTCTCACAACAATAAACCTTTCTTGAAACACAAGAATGTAGATGAATAACTTTTACGTTTGAATTGAAAACTTCAATATGTTAATGAAGTTGACAAAATGCCTTATAAATATAGTTAATGTGAGATTTTTTAAGCGTAGTTTTTTTTTAAATCAAATCAAAAACTCAATTTGCATCATATAATAAAAAATTCCACTGAAATTGATAACTTGGCCTGTCATTTACACCCTAAAGATACCTTCATGTCAATGTTGTTCGCGGATCCGTATCAAATGGTCCATTTGGAAGGTCCAATTTTGCGTCACTTTTTCGAGCATTTCGGCGTGTATCACACGAATTACGCGTGTTATGTTATTCTCTAAGGCTTCAATCGTGTTCGGCTTGTCCACATACACTAACGACTTTACAAAACTCCATAAGATATAATCCAGAGGCGTCAATTCGCATGATCTAGGCGGCCAATTCACAGGGCCATTTCGAGAGATAAGCTGCTAACCAGATTCATTCTTCATCATGCCCAAGTTGCGTATCATGTCTCGATATCGTTCGCCATTGACGGTAACGTTTCTTCCACGGTCGTCTTTGAAGAAAAATGGACCGATGATGCCACCAGCCCATAAACCACACCAAACTGTCGTTTTTTTGGGATGCATCGGTAATTCTTGTATGGCATGTGGCTGTTCATCACTCCAGATGCGACAGTTTTGTTCATTTATATATCCGTTAAGCCAGAAATGAGCCTCATCGCTGAATACAATTTTTAGATAAAACAGCGGTTTTCCATTGAAGGTGTCCTAAGGCCCATTCACCAAAAGTTAGACGTGATAGGTCATTCGGTTTCAATTCTTGAAGAAGTTGAATCTTATAGACTTTCAAACCAAAATCAACACGTAAAATTTTCCATGTGGTTGAGTTACACATGCCCAATTGCTGAGAACGGCGACGAATTGACATTTCACGTCAATTGCGAGACAATGGTTTAATGTCTAACAAAGTAAACTTGTGCGAAATTTGGTGATAACAGCACGAATTGTTGATTCACTAGGTCGATTATGACAACCATAATATGGTGGTTACAAACGATACACATTTTTTGAGAACGAATTTTGATAGTAAATTTCAACAACTTGCAATCGTTGCTCGTTTGTAGCTCTTTTCTTGATAAAATGGCAGAGTATACTGAACACTTTTCACATAGGCAGATTACGTTTGTATGCCTTTGCCAACCAGTGCCGCCAACCTGAAAAACTTAACTCTTAAAAAATCACCCGTTATAAGAGCTGGAGACCTTATGTTATATGCATAAAATACATCTAATTCAATTGTTGTTTGTTTTCAATTTGAACTTTTGCGTACAGAAAATATAAAAATATTAAAGCATAGAAAACGCTCCTGCTTTAGTTTTTTTCATAGATTTGGTATATAATATTTATTAATTATTACATTACAACAAAAAAGTTGAAGAAGAAAGTGTATACCTCAGAAAAAGTGGTCCCACTTTAAGATTAGCATATCGTAAATTGATTTAGCTCAAATTTTTATGTAACTGTTTTTTATTTTTGCAGATAGAAACTTCGCTACTTCAAGATGCCACAAGGTCCTAACAACCCTACCAACCCCTTAATGAAACCCTTCGTGGTCCTAGCTCTCCCAGGGATGTATTTATTCTACAAGTATAATCAGTACAAAAGAAAAAAGAAGGAAAATGCTAAACGACGATTAACTGAAAAAGAACTGCAGCATTTGAACAACAAAATAGTGAGTAGCGATTTTGGTCACTGTTGATAATATATAATCAAAAAATGTTTGTATTGGTAAACACACATTTTTCGAGTAAATATGAGCAATTTTTAATAGTGTTGGCGTTTACTTGATGTAAATCAATTATAATTGAATATAAACTTAAATTCAAACACTTGAACTTTTGATTTACTCTTTATTGACTACATAGCATGACGAGTTTCGTCGTTAAAAACGACTTCTTTAGATGCTAACAGCATAATTCTATATATAATAATAACATTATTCTGTTAGCATCTGAAGAAGTCGTTTGTAACGACGAAATGCGTCATGCTATGTAGTCATGATGCGTCATGTAGTCAAGTGTAAATCATAAGTTCAAGTGTTTGAATTTAAGTTTATATTCAAATATGCGTAATTTAATAATTTATTATTAGTTGGTATGTACTCGGTTACAGAAATCGGCTACACTTACTCAGTTACAGTTACAATCTCTGGTCTGTGGTACTAAATCACATATTCTTGTAAAAGAATACATCTTAATAATTGATGAGGCCGATACTTGATGTAAATCGATAAACATAATAAAACAATTGTTAAACTGATTTACACATATATTAAAAATATGTTTATTAAAATATTTTTAATATATGTGTAAATCAGTTTAACAATTGTTTTATTAAGAATACATCTGTTTAAAGTCGATTTAGAAAAATACACGAATAAAATCACCAAATCAAATTTCAGAAATAAATATTTTTTATATATTAGAAGAATTCAATATTAAAAATTGAGTAGGTTAGAAAAATCATAAGAAATATTTTGCTACTGATAATAACTCATTTATAGATTTCTTTTAAGTTCAGATTGGTATACCTAAGGGCACGTATCGCAATTTCAAATATTTTGAATCCAGCGTTATATATTTCTTGAAGAAGAAGAAAAACATTTCAATGTTTAATAACATGTTTTCGTAAAGTATTCAAATAATTTTTCCTAGCATGCATATTAAATTAATTTCTATAATATCATTATGAATTTTTGATGTAACTTATTTTCGGCCAAATTGAAAAATTGCCAAAATAATTGATTCTGAATTAAGGCCATAAACCTTCACGAAAGTTATCGTTCATCTTCAAAATCAAGGCAATACCGAAAATGAAAAATGAAATAACCGGCAATGTATTCTATTCTGTCCTTGATTTTAAGGTCTTCACGAATTTCGTGTTGGTTATTTCAGACTTTTGCAAATGGTATCAACAAATCGCTTTCAAAGGTAAAGGTCATCGTATGACTCCGTTTCCAGCAACTGGCTTGATGCAAAAATCAATACTTGAATATTGCTGCTCTGATAAGGCACATATTGTATTTCGATTACAAATGATTCATTATTTTCCATTTTCCATTTTCTTGTTGGGACAAAGCCATTCAATTCTGGCCATTTATTAGTTTGATATTTTTCACGTTTAGCCTGAGTGCTTTCAAGCGCTTTTCATGAAATTAGATCACAGGACAACTCTTTTCAACTTCACTCGCGCTGGATCATGTTGATAGTTGGTAGGAAAATTATTTGAGTTTGAATGTTTTGAAGTGTAATCTTGTCTCTTTCACAAGGAAAAGAGACCGAATGGAGTGTGATTATAGCTTCGGTGGTCAGGTTCTTTCTCGTTCTAATAAGGTGCCATGTCTTGGTGTATTCTTCGATAAGAAGCTTTCCTTCATTCCACACATCACCCAACATATTTCATCTGCCTCGAAAATATATGTATTTGATAGACGCAATGGAAAATATTTCAATAATTCATAAACGTGCATAGACTATTTAAATAATCCGCAACAAGTTGGAGTATGGCAGCATGATCTTGACATCATCGCCATCTTGAGGCTATTCAGTGAAGGTTCTTGAAATTCTTAGTTTGGAGAGAGGATGAAGTTTATCCACAGAGAGGAGTCAATCATAACGAATTATTGAGTCGATTTAGTTTAATCTCATTGCAGAGTAGGAGAGAAATTTAATCACTTACATGTTTGTAAAAATTACTGCACAATAGTATTGGTTAACCTCTTCTCTTGTCCGCTTTGAAATTTCGTGTTCCTAAGCTAAATTCTCGTAATACAGAATTATTCCATTTAGAGACTCCGAGGACCAACTTCCTAATACAATCCCCCATTTGGTTTATGGAGTCTACATTCAATAGAGTTGCCAATAATTGTGGCATTCTCTTTGATTCCATAGAAGTTAGGAGTTATGTGAACAAAGGAAATTGACTAAAATGATTTGATTTAGATTGAGTTCTTTGTAATATTTCATTAAATGCTATTATTTAGTTATTATATTTCAGTTTTTTCAGATTGGATTGTGCTCTTTGTTATATCTCTTTCATTTCAATTATTTAGTTAGTATTCAACATTATGTTATTATTTTCTGTAATTAGGTATTATACCTGTTGAGAATAAAGAACTATTATTTAAAATTAATTTTTAAAATTATATTTTTATCAAAGAATTATTATTATTATTGCTAGCTGAATGGTTTTCATATTCGGTAGTTTTTGGGTCTTTCATAATTCCATACATAAATACAGATTTTTTGATTTTGTTTCATTTGATTATTTGTAGACTTGTCACAAAACTAAAGCGATCGCCAAGAAATTTGGCACGCAGGTTATCAGTCCTATGCTGAAGCAAAATGGTGAAGGGACTAGAAAAAGTGGAAATAAACTGAAAACTAAACTAAAAAATTTGAATATAAATAATATTCAACATCCATAATCAAAACTTATGTAGTATATTCTATTTATAACGAGTTGTGCTTTAAATTGGAGAAACAATATGGATTTTTATTAGAACACAGCGCAAAGAAACCTGAATGCGGACTATGATTTCGTATAAATCTGAATCCACAATTCGAGAACGATGAAATTTTGTATTAACGAAACTTCAGAATTACTAAAGAAACTTATTTAAGTGAAAAGTCGTCCGTATTAATTTTCCCGATAATTTTGGTTCAGTTTTCGAAACACTGAATTATTTTGATTATTTTATTTTAATTTATTCATGTGTAAGTATATTAACATATTTATTTGATTAACTTACTCATTTATGAACTTATTCGAGCTTCAATATCAAGGTTTTATTCAATCAATAATAATAAATTCTAGTTTTCTAATTGCCCAAATTTTCGTACATTTCGTTTATTGCCGATGCTTTAGTAGTTTCTTAAGATTTTATTATCTTCTTTAGATTCATATTCATTCATTCATTTTATCGATTCTTCTTTGAATTTTCATTCAGTTCATACTGTATACTATGAAATTATTTTTCAATTTCAAACTTTTTCATTCAACTGAAATTTTGAGGTTGAGTATGAATGTATAAACATTTTTTAGTGATACTGAAGAAATCATATTATACAAGCTTTTTCAACCGAAATATGTAAAAATTGTATTAAAAAAAAAGTTAGGGCGTTATATTTTTAAGGCTGAATTTTCAGTGAACCCTCTAATATGCTATTATGAAAGTAAATGATTCCATAGCATTTCATAAATTTAGGCAGTAAGCATATTCAAAATGACGAGGAAAACTTTCAGTTCTTGTTTTATGTATAAGCAGGTAATAGCAGGTACTCCGCGATATGAAAGAGGAAAAGCTGTTGAAGTTTATTATGCACTAGAGTTCTCTGCTATAAAAAAGAATGTTCGGAATACCATACTCCCTCTTATTTCCGTAAAGCACGTGATGTAATTTCGCCAAAAATACTAACAAATACGGGGGAAGGCTAAGAAGAATGTATAGATACAGAAATTACAAAAAAAATTCGTCAGAGGCTTTAATAAATGAAATTAAAATTTCTTTATGCTTGGAATTTATGCTGACGAATTCTGATGTGAAACGTATAAAATTCGTTTTTAGAGAAATGATTACTTCATCTTTGTCCTACAAAGTTGTAGTTATTCTACCTCATCTCTTTCATTTTTTTAAAATTTTACATACAAGGGCTCACTAACACACAGTTTAAAACTGTCCTATAATAGAGGAGCACATATTACAAATATTAATTACTGATACTCTGAGGTGTATCAAATATGTATATCTTTTTTTTTTATATATCTCATCGAAATAAAGTTTCGTTACATTGACTTAAATCTTTTCATCTAACGGGTGATTTTTTAAGAACTAAGGTTTTCAGGTTGGCAGCACTAGTTGGCAATGGCATCCAAACGTCATCTGTCAAAGTGAAAAGTTTTCAGTATACCCTGCCATTTTATCGTGGAAAGAAATACAAACGAGCAACGATTGCAAAATGTTGAAATTCACAAACAAAATTCGTGCTTTGTGAAAAATGTGTATCGGTTGCTACGACCATATTATGGTCGTCATAATCGACCTGGTGAATCAACAGTTCGTGCTGCTTTATATTCAATTATAATGGATTTACATCAAGTAAACGCCAACACTATTAACTATTTCAAAATTTAATGTATGCCAGTTATGTGAGAAGTGAGAATAAATCGTAAGACAACGTTAATATTCCTTTCTGAATCTCCCTCTTACATTCCATTCTGTTATTATGGAAGTCTAGGCGAATTTATTTTTCTCTCGGTCTTCTGGCATCTCCTCATAATTGGAACAGATGCTTCCTATTTGCCACATCAACATTAATTCTTCATTAAAATATTTCGTCCTTGTTCTCAGGGAGCCTCATTTGTGGATTGCACACAATGCCTTTCTTTTCTTGGTTATTCTTCTACGGTTCTTCAGGTTTCAAAGAGAGGAGTAGGAAGTTATACTTTATATGTAAGAGGGTTTCATATCTTTGTAACTATGTTGGGGAAAACACGACGTAATAACGTTCTCATTTGTTACGTTGTTATTAAGTCTTTTTTGACACTACTTATGAATGAAATTTCAACAATATTGTTGAAAATATTTAAATACAGGAACTTACTAAGCTTGTTCAGAAACTTATTAAGTTACGAAGTTTCAAACAAAAAAAAAGAGACTTCTATCCAAATTGATTCATTATTAATTATTATGAAAGTATGGAATAAAAATGGGTGTCTCAAAATGTTTTTCGTTTTTGAATTGACCACTACGCGTCAACCACTGGTAGCACGGGGAGGGGAGTGGTCTTAATCGCTTGGTCGGCTTGTTAAGTTTAATAGCCATGATAGACCAAATTCGATAATTTTTGAAACAAAAAAAAAATAATAGTAAGATGAAACCCGTTAAAAAAGGACGAGAATATAACAGAAATGAAAGGAAAAATAATTTACGGGCGATCTGAGGTCGGGAAGTGGAAGGGGGTGAGTTTTTGAGGGTAAAATACGGTGTACCTCGATTTCCGGTTCAAAATTTCCGAAAAAAATGAATGACAAAGTTGTACGTAATAAAGAGATTTACGACTTTTGTAATCACACTTTTTTCTCATAACCTCAAAATTTAGTTTTCATTTTAGTTTTAACCTCAAAGTTTTTGGTTTTTTATTTTTATCTTATGCAAAAAAAATTTTTTCACAAAATTTGGTGAAAATTTAGAATTTGAATTCTTGGTTGGGAATATTTATTTTTTCACCTTATTTTAACCGATAAAACACCATAATTATTAATCGAAAATTGTCGTAATCAGCTAATCAAAAAAGTCGGGAAATTTTTTGGTCGTTGAAATCTCTTCCCTCTGATGATATAAAAAATTATATACGTTACTATGGTAAATGTTCTCAGAAAATGAAAACAGAAGAAAAAACTCGAATACGAATTTTTCCCCCCCTTTAAATCCCATATTTCTTGCAATCTTTATGATTTATGGAATTGTAATTTTTTTGTTTATCACTGTAACATAGAATCTGAGGTTTTGCATGCAAGATTTCAACGGACAAAAAACTCCCCGACTCTTCTTAAAAAGTTGATATTTATTTGCGAGAATTTTCGATTGAAAATTAGGGTGTTTTTTCCATAATAAGTCAAATAAGGTGAAAAAATAAATATTTCAAATCGAAAAAATTGATAATGAAACAATATTTAAAATTTTCTCATAATTTAATATAAAATACGCACGACGAAGTTTCGAAGTACTACTTCTTTTACAGCATTTGATAAATATACAGAATATATACAGAAAATATACATAAGACAATTTTATACAGAATGCAGTGGTATCTATCTGAGTAAAAGAAGATCACACATCCTGCCTCGTTTATATTGGCTTACAATGTAATACGATAAATTAAAATAGACATTTAAATTACAAGTATCAAGAATTGATACTGTAAATGAAATCAAACCACAAAATTATTAAACCAACATGGAGATGAACAAAATAATTATAAAACATGGTAAAAAAAATATATGAAACATTTTATGATGCAGTCAAGAAACACCAGAATACAAAAATTATGCAATGAAACTCCTTTTAGAAAATAATTTCTTTCGTGTCTACTAAAAATATGATTTTATTCGCAGAAACGTTAAACAATAAGGTTAGAATAATCATCCCTTTTCCAAGTTTTCCAAGTGTAAAATTTAAATTTTCCTGGGGCAATTTTATTGTATTTATGGGATGAATATCTTTCAAATTCTTGAAGCTCTTTCTAAGGAAGTTTTGTCCTTATCTCACAACGACAATGAAACGAGAGAATAGCCAGTTATCCCCTGAAGATAAATGTTGAACTTCGCGAAAGTGGAACATGCTACTACTTGTTATGTAAAATTGGTCGCTTCAAGCTTATTAAACTTTATCAAACAAAGAAGTTGATCTATACAGAAGTTTACTTTTTATTAGAAGTAACTGTAGAATGAGAAAAGGAGAATTCTATATGAGTAAAATAAAGAGTTTAATCTCAAATTTCAATAAGTTGATTATATCATGAGCCGTTTCAAATTCTCTTAATATACGAGTATATAAATATATATAGTTTGATAAGCTCTTTAGTATTTTTGAGATTTGATATTTCGACAAATATCAAAATTTCTAAATAAAATTACTTATTAGTGAAAGCGATTGCAATTGTTTCAAAGATACACAAACTACTATTCTGAATAATATACCATTCTTCTTCTTACAAATTGGTTGAGGCTTTCGCGGCCAGTCGTTGAACTAGTGTTATGGTTCGGGTCTAAGGGCCGTCGTCGGTTGGAATTTCTTCCTAACGTTTCGCTAGCACGAGTGGCGACCTTCTTCTGAGGTCGTTCCATTTCTGATTCTTTAAGTGGACTCAGAAGAAATGGAACGACCTCTGAAGAAGCTCGCCACTCGTGCTAGCGAAACGTTAGGAAGAAATTTCAACCGACGACGGCCCTTAGACCCGAACCAGGAAAACACTAGTTCATTCTTCTCCTTCTTAAGTTTACCATATAACTGAGGATCCCCATCAATAATATTGGTTCTATGCTTGGCAGAATCGGTTTATTCTCTGATGCCTTCTATATCAAAATCATTTTTATTTGTTGGCAAGTAACATTGTTTTTAAAATTGAAAAATATGCATGATTTTGGGGATTTCGTCTGATAATATCCTTTCTATAGCCCACTTCTACTCATTTTATCTACGTTAAATTATAAACCTTAGACGTTGGGTAAATATAAATGCCATCAAAAACGAAAGTTCGCAACTCAGTTTTTCTACCGCAGTTAATTTATTCAGTTATGACGGAATGAACTAACCTAACAAAATGTCACGGTAACATTTCAATATTAGAAATCTTCTATGTTTCAAACAAAATACATTGACTTGGCGAATGCACTAAACAATCTTATTTAATATAATATGCATTACTTGTGATATACATTGTGTTATATTGCAATGGCAAAGTCAATCTAATTATTTGAAACATAAAAGTTTCAATATTTCTATGGTCAACACAAGATGTTGTTGGTTAGCTAATTATATAATTACTTAAGACAGAAGGTTCTTTAAGTAGGTACTGGATAAATTAATATAATTGGTTACTTGGAGCTCACAACTTTTTACGGTAAAAGAACTAAGTTGCTACACTTGATTTTTTTACAAGTTTTGTTTCTCCATCTTATTTCTTTTTGTAAATAGTTCTATTTTCAATTTACAGTTATAGTGATTTATTCACTGCAAATGTAACTTTGTAATCCTATATACTTAAATGGCGTAACAAAGTTATTTTTGTAGTTCATGTATTTAGGAAACGACCGAAATTACAGAATATTTCAGTTTTTTCTTGATTCATACACTAAACACTAATTGTATTCTGCATCTGCTAGAAGTGCTTTAAAGTTTTGATGATCATGGTTACTCAGTGAGTGACGAAATAAATAAATTTTGACTAGTTGTAATTCTTCAACTACGGCTTCAAATTGAATGAAATTCGAAATATACCATATTTATACAATCTTTGCTTGTTGTTGCTGATATATTTCTACTTTCTTCTTCTATCAAGGAGATATAAGCTTCAATCTTGATGTACCCAGATGATAGTGTTATGATTTCTTTTTATATAATTATATTTCCATTTTTGTTTTTTTCTCTTTGCTTGCTTGGTTTTCTAAAATCAGGCTTCAAGTTTTATCCACCACGAAGTTATAGGGGGTTAAAAATTGCCTAAACTGCTTCGAAAAAGGATGTCTCCTCGACTTGTCAGTGGTACTGTCTTACCACCTCAATTAATTTTATTAATTGAATAAATTTAATTCTTAAATTGTCTGTCATTTCCACTACTGCCACTTGACAAAAAAAACATAAAGTTTGGAAATTATTTTTCTTTGTAGCAATTAATGTTCAATTATAATTCCATCAGCTATCAGTTTAATTCTATTGGCAAAACATGTCAAGAGAATATAGTGTAGCATCGGTTTTCTATTCATTAAGGGACTTAATCGTCCTGGCGGAGTATAAAGTGCGAAATCCCGGCGAGCTAGTTAAATTTTGGCGTAAATGGGGCTTTATGTGCCTGTCTGAATGGGAAATATGGTCCGCGTTTCTGGATTTATAGGTCGCTATTTTGCGTCAAGGCATTATCTGGAAAATCTATCGCGTTCGTCGTATAACGACGGATGTGCATTTCGTTGCATACAGAGTGTTTAATAGTGTTGGCGTTTACTTGATGTAAATCCATTATAATTGAATATAACTTAAATTCAAACACTTGAACTTATGATTTACACTTTATTGACTGCATAGCATGACGCGTTTCGTCGTTACAAACGAGCATCTGAAGAAGTCGTTTGTAACGACGAAATGCGTCATACAGAGTGTTTACTGTTTATTGAATATCCGACAAAATTACTAGCAGTTATTCCTGGACTCTTTGAGGAATACTTTGATCATTGATTGATTTGAAAATTGCTTTGTTTTTAGATGTTCTGACTCAATTCAGGTGTTCTAAGAATGTCTTTCTTGCAACTAGAAATGTAACAAAATGGTATATCAACTAGTGTGCTTGCTAGTCCATTTTACAGCAGCTACTTTTGAATACCGCTCTATTTGTAGCATTATATGTCAATTATATGAATTATGGCCAGCTCGATCTCGTGATATAAACGTATTGGATTATTTTGTGAGGAATTTGTGATGACATCATTCACAACTGTGGACGATGTAAGTGGACAGTGTAGACGACTTGCAGAATCTAATGATTTCTGAGGGTTACTCAGTTACAATGGTCTTCAATGTCTTTGAAGAATGACGATATTGAATGCTTTCACCCATGCAGAACGAAGTCTTTATTGGAAATTTATTGTAGATTGAAAGCGTTCCATATACTTTATTGCTATGAAAGTTTCAAGGTTGCAAGTGTTGTTCACTGTGTATCTTCAATCATAGAATCAGAATGTTTGTTACTGATATCTATAGAGCTTCTCATGTGTTTTCATTAAGAAATTCTGACTTTCTTTGGACTGAACTGAAACAACGCGCTGCAGCAATCTAATAATTTCTGAACGTTACTCAGTTACGAATGTCTTCAATGTCTTTGAACAATGACGATATTGAATGCTTTCACTCATGCAGAACGAAATCTTTATTGGAAATTTATTGTAGATTGAAAAGCGTTCCATATACTTTACTGCAATGAAAGTTTCAAGGTTGCAAGTGTTGTTCACTGTGTATCTTCAATCAGAGAATCAAAATGTTTGTTACTGATATCTATAGAACTTCTTATGTGCTTTCATTAAGAAATTCTGACTTTCTTTGGATTGAACTGAAACAACGCGCTGCAGCAATCTAATAATTTCTGAACGTTACTCAGTTACAAATGTCTTCAATGTCTTTGAACAATGACGATATTGAATGCTTTCACTCATGCAGAACGAAATCTTTATTGGAAATTTATTGTAGATTGAAAAGCGTTCCATATACTTTACTGCAATGAAAGTTTCAAGGTTGCAAGTGTTGTTCACTGTGTATCTTCAATCATAGAATCCGAATGTTTGTTACTGATATCTATAGAGCTTCTTATGTGCTTTCATTAAGAAATTCTGACTTTCTTTGGACTGAACTGAAACAACGCGCTGCAGCAATCTAATAATTTATGAAGGTTACTCAGTTACAATTGTCTTCAATGTCTTTGAAGAATGACGATATTGAATGCTTTCACCCATGCAGAACTAAGTCTTTATTGAAAATTCATTGTAGATTGAAAAGCGTTCCATATACTTTACTGCAATGAAAGTTTCAAGGTTGCAAGTGTTGTTCACTGTGTATCTTCAATCAGAGAATCAAAATGTTTGTTACTGATATCTATAGAACTTCTTATGTGCTTTCATTAAGAAATTCTGACTTTCTTTGGACTGAACTGAAACAACGCGGTGCAGCAATCTAACATACATTTTGTGTTAGAAACCGAAAATATTTTGTTGGGTGCATAGAGTTCACATTTCGAGCCTGTTTTCTCTAGCCACTATAAAAATACTCTTTCGTCGATGTGAACCTTAAAAGCATTTGGATTTCCGATATTTTTTCTTATTTTCTATTTGCCAATCGGAATCACGTAGCGTCCAAATGGAACCCCAATTTAACGAAGGCGAAACGTTCACGCAGACGTGATATCTATTGTGAAAACTGGAAAAGCCCGTTGCCAAGGCAACTTTAAAGTCTGGCGGAAAATTAATCCCGTCTAGAGTTAATTACCCGCATAGAATTGTGTTAGTTTGATACGCTTGTAATGCTTCAGTTGAGCAAGCTAAATGTTATAATCTGTGGAGAATAACCTTCAACAAATCGAAATAAACGTCAATGAAATTGAATTGTTGTAAACATGGTAACTAACGGATGTTGAATACAGAAACTTGGCTTGATGCGTTTTCGGCTTGAGCATATTCAACAAAAATAGTCAATGTGAAAACTGGAACTAGTAGAGAATGGCGAGTTTTTAAATTACTAAATATCTATAATATAAAAATAAATCGCAAAGTGCGTTGGTAAGCGAATAACTCAACAACGCCTGGACCAATTGTGTCAATTTCAACTTTTTTTGAAATGTTCGTTGAGGTCCAAGGATGGTTTTCACGGCGAGAAAAATTCTAACAGTAGCCGGGAAAACTCTGAAGACAGACCTTTTTTTCCCATACAAACATTTTCTAACTAAAATGTAGTCAATTTGAACTTAATTGCTATTCAATAAAGTTCATATTAAATTACAAGCACTCACTGTTGTCTAAGCAATTAAGGTGTGTTCCTAACGTCAAAAAGTCAATTTGCACTTTATTACCGCTGCACAAATATCAAATCCAGTTGTATCTATCAAAACAGTGTGCGTGTATGCGTTGGAGGATTTAATGTCGCATTCCGAAACTCAAAAAAAGCGATAATATCGCGAACCCGACCAAATTGAATAGTCACAAAATGTAAGAGCTATAGATAATTAGTACTGATTTCCAAGTTGGTTGGCTTCGCGATATTATTTCTTCTGTTTTAGTTTCATCAGTTTCACGTCATTACATCAGTCAAACACAAACTGCATTACCAAAAGTGTTTTATTATTTTTAATTAGGTATCAATTTAATATCCCTATCTGTGCAAAATTATTTGAACACATACTAATATTATGTAAATTAGATGAACACCGAATCTACATATATAAATATTAATCCCTATTCCCCTTGGTCACGCCATCACTCGTGAACGACTGGACCGATTTCACTATTTTTTTTTGTGTTTGTTATTGTCAGCAGAAGGTTCCTATGAAAAAAAAAATTTTAAAAATTGCTCGGAAAATTAGAAAATTTGAGAATACTTAACAACCATATAATATAATATTATTTCTAATTTATCTATATATAAATATATACAAATGAATCCCTATTTCCCTTGGTCACGCCATCACGCGTGAACGGCTGGACCGATTTCACTATTTTGTTTGTTGTGTTTGTTATTGTCCGGAAAAAAATTTACGAAATTGCGTGTAAAATAATAAAAAAAGAATACTCAATAAATTATATAAGTAAGAAATAATTATTTATTCTCAAAAAGAAGAGTAAGAGGGTAAGTGGGTAAGTCCCTGGCTCCACACGGGATAAATATCAAAAACAAAAATAGTGTAGCACAGATAGTAAAATATGTCTTTTCGGATTTTTTGAAAAAATTCAGAAAAAATAAATGGGCGTACAAAGTTCGCCGGGTCAGCTAGTAATATTTTATATATCTCGAACCAAAGAACTTCTCTTAAATTCTAGTTAACGATTGGATGTTTTTTTAAAAACAAACTTGAACAATACGATACAAAATCGACTGCTTTTCATCAGTTTCAGGTACTCATTGGACAAACTCTAGAGAGCAAATTTGAATAATGTGAAGAACAACCGATTGCTCTTTAGTTCCAGGTATTCATCGGACAAACTCTTGAACGCAAACTTGACTAATAAGAAACAAAAACTACTACTCTTCAATTCTAGGTACTCACTGGACCAACTCTGACTAATATATAACAATATCGATTGCTCTTCAGTTCCAGGAATGGACAAACTCTTGAAATCTAACTTAATTGATGAGAACCATAATCTACTGCCTGCTCTTCAGTTTCAGGTACCCATTGGACGAAATCTTGCGACCAAACTTGAATAATAGAGCTAAATCGAGTGCTTTCCAGTCCTAGGTCCTCATTGGACCAAATCTCGACAATAAACTTGAATAATAAGACACAAATTCGACTGCCTTCAGATGCAGGGGCTCATTTCATTAGACGAACTCTTGATTGCAAAATTGACCAATAAAGACAAAATTTATTCTTCTTCAGTTCAAGAAACCCATTGGTCAAACTCTTGGGAGCAAAACTTGTATATTAAGATACAAAATACAGACTTTTCTGCAGACAATAAAAAAAGCAGAAGCAGTCGAAAGCTCACTGATGTATACATTGAAACAAAAGGAGTGTGAAGTTTTCATAAAGTCTTGTTTTTCAAACATTCATTTCAGTTTTCAATGGTTCCAGTGGATCTCAGAAACTGGGGGTAGAAGAAGAGCACTTCTTCTTGTATTAACTGAAGCAACCTTTTTTCTCTGATTAATTTATTGTTAAGAAGGAACAGTTAACAAATTTGCTCTCCGAAACGACTCTCCATATAAATGGTTCTTTCAGGGAAAACTTGAATAGAATAGGTCTTCATATAATGAAGACCTTTGAGCGGACAAAGATTAAACGAAACATACGCAGTTCAACAGGTACTATGAGTACTTAATCTCACTCGAAAACACTAAAATGCATCCAAAAACATGCCGAACAAAATGAACCAAACTCAAAGATAACATTAAGAGCCACAAATTTTACACAAATGAACGAACTACTTGCTTTTGGTTATTTTTTCAGTTAGATTTTTATTTGTTATATCATTTTGAACATTTATACTCTGTAAAGAACTTCACAAAACTCCCAATCAACACTTCATCAAGGTCTTTTTCTTCTCGAGGTATTCGTCAACCTCTTGCTGTTTGAACCGTGGCAGAATATCCCTCCTCTTCGATAAGTAGTATTCAAGGTACTCCGCGGCCATCTGTTCTTTGGAACTCAACATAGCAACTGCTCTCTCCAGGAGGTCTTGCTCGAAATTACTCAGTTTTGGAATGCCGTAGTTATGCACTACGCCTTCCGGTCCAAATTTCACTTGGGACACCATGAATCTGAAATTTTAGAGCAAAAGATTGAAAAAATAACCAAACTTGTACCAGCAACTAGCAATTTAATACATGGTTCTATCGAATATCTGACATGATAACTCAGCAAAATCATGAATTGAAATTACTGTTTCTGGTTTATGCCAGACTTCACTATGTGTTACGAGGGTGGTTTGATAAGTCCGTGACTTTTTGAATAAAAAATTTTTTTGCGGCAAATAAACATTTCATTTTTCTACATAATCACCTTTCAGCTCGATACATTTAGTCCGGTGTTTTTCTAATTTTTTATACCCTCCAAATAATAGGTTTTTTCAAGGCTCTCAAAATACGCGTTTGTTTCGGTAATGACTTCTTCATTAGACTCAAATCTCTTACCACCCAGCCATTTCTTTAGGTTTGGAAACAGATAATAGTCGCAGGGGGCTAAATCTGGAGAATATGCTGGATGGGGTAGCAGTTCGTATCTCAATTCGCGAATGTGATTCTGGGGTGTTGTGATGGATCCATGTTTCGTCCACAGTAACAAAACGGCGTAAAAATTCGTCCGGATTACGGCTGAACATTGCTAAACATTCTTTTGAAGTTGTCACACGATTGCGCTTATCGTCGAGTGTGTGCAATTGCGGCACCCATCTCGCGGAGAGTTTTCTCATGTCCAAATATTCGTGTAAAATATGATGTACCCGTTCAGTTGGAGATACCTACAGCATGAGCCAACTCACGTACTTTCATTCTCCGATCATCAATATCATTTCATGGATTTTATCGACGATTTCCGGCGTGATCACTTTTTTTGGGCGACCTGAGCGTTCGGCGTCACTAGTGCTGGTACGACCACAACGGAACTCTGTAAACCACTTATTTACCATTGAAATTGATGGTGCCGAGTCCCCGTAGTATTTATCAAGCTTTTCTTACTTTCAGTGATGGTTTTTCTACGTAAAAAGTAATACTTAATCATCACAGGAAATTAACTTTTTTCCATTTTCGTAAAAATTCACGAGGTTGTCTGCTTTGAATGACTATCAAACACCAACTGCATGACGTAGCTTGCTCAAAATTTGACAGTTGCCCACTAATAGATTACAGTTGACGGCAGCACTGTTGCAATTAGAATAACTGCGCGGGAAATTCAAAAAGTCACTGACTTATCAAGCCTCCTCGTAGAGAACTTTCCCATGCTTTTAAAACCCATTTTTCAAACCACCAATACTTGATTCAATTAATGCATCTTGGTGCTAATGGTTCTAATATTTGAATGGAGCAGCTGAAGAGAAACCATGTAACTTCCACAAAGCTTGAAGAATATACTCGTAACTTTGGAGAAAATAATAGGAAATAGAGAAATTGGTTTCACACCTACCTACAAGTTTTGACGATGTTGGTCCTCACGTGAGCATAACCAATGGCCTGCTCGTCGCCGTGTATTCCGTACGCTATGGCGGAAATGAGTCTGTTGAGCGCAATAGCTTCCGGGTACGGAATGTTAACGAATCCGTCTGCTGGTTGGGCCTTTCTTGGAAAATCCGACGGGTCAATCCCTCTCAAACGAGCCGCGAACAGGACGGAACTTTCTTTATCTACGGGACAAGGATTCGCTCTGGAAAATACCGGAACTATGGACTCCAAATCGGGTCCACCTGTTACTGGTACGTCCACTATTTGTGGATCGAACGTCTGGTGATGGGCCACTTCCGAATTGACCACTATCTACTCAGAAAAAATTTATTAGGCATGAAATTGAAACGAGACTTCTAATTATTGACTGAAAATCACACATTCCAACTGTAAGTGCAAAAACCTTTAAAGAACTTGCAAATATACTGTTTTAGGAAGATATAAATCCATTTGATCTAATGATGAGGTGTAGATGAAATTTAGCTCACCGATACTGGTCCAGGAAATCCGAAAATTTTCGCAGGGTGATACCAAAGAGTTTTTCGGAAAATATCGGTAACTAGGGGCGTCATCACACTAACAGGGTTGGCGCAAACTAAGATAATTGCCCTTCGTGCATATTTAGTACATTTTTCGGCCAATTTACAAATTCTGTTTCCTCAGTCATAACTCGATCTCCTATGGATGTTTGCTTAGAAAAACCTCCCATTCCAAGAAGAACGATAATGTCAGCGGTCTACAATAAGGATTATCTGATTCAATTTTCGATAAAACAAGATTTTTGATGGAAAACACTCTAATTGACAAATATTGTGAAAGTTCAAAGTAGCAAAATTTAACTCTTTTGCTGTTTTGATTTACCTTCATTGCATTTCTATAGTTATCAGTTCCAGAGTGTGCCACCACTCTACATCTTGTATCGATATGAGAGAGGTCTGTCTTCAAGCCTTCTATGGTAGCTCCACCTTGTAGATGAAGACTTGAAATCAGTGGATTCTGCTTTATTAAAAGGGCAGTTAATTCTCCCAGTTTCGAATCTGCACCTATCAATGCCACATTGCAGTAGCTCATTTCATTTGGATCTTTACATTCACATGATTGTTTTATATTTGCTGGGCCTTGTAAAAAGGAAATATAATTGTAAAAGGTTCAACCACATTTTTCAGGTACTTACTGCTAATGATTGCCGTTGAAAATGATTTCATGATCCATTCTGCAGAATATTTCCATTTCACATGTGAAAATGGCACTTGTAATTTTGACAACATTATTTTGAATAGGCAGATTTCGTTTGTCATAGAATCAGATATTGGATATCTGTCATTTAACTCCATTGTCAAAACTATGTATGAGTCTAGTAAGTGATTTACAACGGTTTTTGAATACCCTAATTTTTGAGAGTGATGAAACTGACGAAAAGCAGTTTTAAAAGAAACTGTTTTTATAAGAAAGTACAGTTTATGATATCAGTTGTCGATCAAAAAAAAAAAAAAAAAAAAAAAAGAATCTAGAAGGGCTGTAACTAACTTTATAGATAACTTGCCATCCTTAAGTTTTCTAGTTGCATTTATCTTTACCAATCTATTATATTCAAATGTCTATGACTGCGAGCAGTGACTTCATCCAAATTTCAATTTATGTTTCACCAGGTTTGTATTTTAAAGGCGAAGAATTTTGAGTGGATGTGTGAAAGGAATGTTTCGATGTAAAAACTTCTTTAGTCGCTTTGGGCACTTTTTGGTAGGAGAAAATCTTAACGGTTCGCGTTACCACCACGCTCATGAATGGGGCATGCGCAGAGGCTGGGTGCCGTGCTCGTTATACGCTTTTTGAGTATTTGAAATCTCGTCAATTTGCAATTTTAACAAAATAAATGGGAGCATTTTCCATCTCTCTCAAAATAAATATATGAAGTTGCGCCTCATCCAAAAAATTAAAGGCAACGACTTCAATCCTCATATACCCCTCTTATCGATCGTAAGACAGAAATATAGAGTGAATCATATGCATATATAATGCATAGATTAATGTACATTTCAAATCATAGAAGTCAATGAAAAGCACATGAATACATTTCACATTGAAAGTTTCACAAGTCCTTATCAATTAAGATACTACATTTTACGACTCTAGTTTTTGAACAATTTCATCTAATTGTATGAAGTAATGCCATCTAGGTTGCATTTATAGAAACGCTAGCAGTAACCCTACAACTGACACATTGGAATAAATTAAAGTACAAAAAGTCTAATTGTTGTTGAAATTATGAATCATAATTTGCATTAATTAATGAAAATAATGCTAAGATCGAAGTGAAAAGAAATTTATGCAAATAAAAATACTATCCATAAGTGATATGATTATATATTGATTGTTATTTATTACTTGTACACCCCGGATTATATTTGAATATTTAAAAACTATATAATCGTGCATATAATTGTTGCTCAAGTGCCAATAGTGAAAACCAAAGTGATATTGATAATTACAATTTAAACATTATGAACTTTCGAATTTTAGTGAGCACTAAGACTTCAATATTTACTGTATATTATTATAAGCTTATTACAGCAAATAAAAATGTGCAGTTTTAACAAAACAAATGAAAGCATTTCCCCATCTCTCTCAAAATGAATATTTGAAACTATAGGAAATTGAAATCTTTTAACGTCTATTTTTAAACATATTCTCCATATTCTGAAATCATGAAAGTGTTCAGATATCAAGTATTTCTGCATAAAATAGAGCTCATAATTACATTGAAACATTGCAATACGAGTCTTTGTGTTCTGAACGTTCGTATTGAAAAATATTGTAGAATTCTATAAAATGAGCATTTGCGTGTGAAGCACGACCTTAAGCCCATTTTTATTCACAGCATTGGCAGCTCGTTAGTGAAGTTGCAAAAAGATATCCCATTTCGAAACGAGTGACTCAGCAATCGATATTACGTAAATAAAATCCTTCGCAGCTATTATTTATTTTTTATATTTGTAGAGCACACCCTTAACGCCATAAAATGAAGAAAAATTACAAAAGAGTTGTATTTTTTATTGACGTATATAAAATCACATGTTTCTCTATATCTCTGATAAAATTTCCTGATAGATGCTCTGATAGAATTTTGATATTCCAATTTCTATTTCGAATCATTTCGTAGATAAATGGTGAACTGTTCAACTGTTTCTGCATTTGTTGGTAAATCTATTATATTTCGATTTGCTTGAATATATAGGTAATAGGAATATCTAAATGGGTGGAATTTATTACTACAATTTTCAATAAAATAATGTGTAATTTTAAAAGGATGAATCATTCTTTTCATGAGTCTTTTAAATACCAATCTTTATGTCCTACGAGAATATGGTTAAGGAATTATAGAAGTATTATATGTATATATACACACACACACACACACACACATATATATATATATATATATATATATATATATATATATATATATATATATATATATATATATATATATATATATATATATATATATATATATATTATATATATATATATATTATTATTATATATATATATATATATATATATATATATATGTATATATGTATTTATAGATTTATTATATTATATATTATTATTATTTTATACGTATTTTTCAATTATTATTTCAGTCTTTCTTCTTTGGAATTTCAGAATTTCAGATTGATCGTTGATTGATTGTGTTTCATCCTTCTCTGTCTGAAATTTGTTCTTTCACACTTTTGGAATACGGTTCCCTGGATTTGGTTTGGAGGTAAAAAATACCGTGTGTATAACTGAAAAAAGAACTGAGATATAAGAGAAAATTTTAACTTTTCGTACATTTTGATTGTAAGTATTCACTTTCGTATGATAAAAACTCATGAACGTAACACCCGTCTCATGAAAAGCTATGTTAGGGGTTGATGACGCCACTCGGCATCTTTGGCAACTGTGGAGTTTCTGGCGGCAAAATTTTAATTTCTATATTTTATTAATTTTTTTCATTTCATAAATGCGGTTCCGAAAATCGGTCAAGATCCCATCTACATCTTGTATTTCAAATTCTTCGAACATATCGTATTTATAGTCACAGAATAACGCGATATTACAATTTTCAGATATTGGCACCAGACATACTTACTTATTCGCCAGTCCCATGTAAGAATCGGTGGAGAAATTGCACACTCTGCTGGTCCCTTTCCAACTTTTGCATTTGGTAGCGGGAAATGCCTTCATATTTATCACTGATTCAGCGTACAGCTTCCAAGCTCTCACGTGACTGCACCCGACTGTTTCGAAAGAAGACAAGTTAATTTATTATACGGTATGCAAATTCCGCCGGAATTCTCTCAAATTGGAATCAAAATTGCCAAGACATGTCTTTTACGTTCTAGATTGTCTTATTTCTCTCCGTTTTTCACAACAAAACCTCATGAATATTTGATGAAGTTCTTTCGCTGAGATATTGAAATATCGTCGTTATTTACAAACTGTTCTGTCAGACAGAGGAAATTAATTCAATTTATACGTCAGCAATGTTGTTTTAAATTTGAAATCACTGAATAATTGGAGTTATCATTATTTGAGGAAGAAAAATGAGACAATAAGATGTATGGTTCGAAAACTGGGAAATCAGATCTGAATCAGCATAATAATAAGGTCTTTATTCTCAACAGGTATGATACCCAAGTACAGAAAATGATAACATAATGTTGAATATTCAAATTATTAACATGAACGAGATATAACTAAGGGCTCAATCTAATCTAAGAAAACTAAAATAGTAACTAATAACTAAATAATACCATTTTAGTATGAAATATTACAAAGAACTCAAACTAAATCAATTCATTTTAGTCAATTTCCTTTGTTCACATCACTGCTAATAATAACTTCTATGGAGTCAAAGTAAATATCACAACTATTGGCAACTCTATGGAATATAGACTCCATAAACCAAATGGGGGATTGTATTAGCGAGTTGGTCTTTGGAGTCTCAAAGGGGAATAATTCTGTATTACGAGAATTTTGCCTGGGAACACGAAATTTCAAAGCCGTCAAGAAAGAAGGACAATCAATACTGTTGTGCAGTAATTTGCACAAAAATTTGAGTGATAAAGTTTCTCTCCTGCTCTGCAATGATCTCAAACTAAATCCACTCAATAATTCGTTATGATTGACTCCTCTCTGTGGATAAACTTTATCATCCTTCCAAATAAAGAGTTTCAAGAACCTTCTCTGAATGGCCTCAAGATGGCGATGATGGCAAGTGTGAATAGGATGGCAGATCAAGCTGCCATACTTCAACTTGCTACGGATTAGGGTATCAAATAGTCCTATGAATGTTGAGGAATTAATGAAATATTTGCCATTGCGTATAACGAATCCATATATTTCCGAAGCAGATGAAATAAGTTGGGTGATGTGTGGAACGAAGGAAAGCTTCTGATTACACCAAGATCTCTCACCTTATCAGAACGAGAAAGAACCTGACCACCGACGCTATAATCACAGTCAATTCGGTCTCTCTTCCTTGTGAAAGAGACAACATTACACTTCGACACATTCAAGCTCAAATAATTGTCCTCGCACCAATTAGCAATATGGTCCAGCGGGGGCTGAAGTTGATCACAGTTGTCCTGTGATCTAATTTCATGATATAGTTTCAAATCGTCCGCGAACATCAAATGTCTTCTTCTTGGAGTGCCTATCTTCTGTGGATGTTCACATTGGTCCAAATAACCTTACTCACTGCTGCTCTGAATAGAGCTGTCGATGTCATTCCAGTCCATGTTCTCAAGTTTCGTAGCCAGGATATTCGTCTTCGTCCTGCTGACCTTCGGCCCTCTATTTTTCCCTGCAGGGTGAATTGAAGAAGGTGGTATTTTTCATTTCGCATGATATGTCCGAAGTATTCCAGTTTTCTGCGTTTGACACATTGTAAGTGTTCCAATTGTCCATCAATGTGTTGCAATACCGTATCGTTTGACACGTGGTGTATCCATGGGATTCTGAGCATGCGGCGATAACACCACATCTCAAATGCATCTATGTGCTTACATGAGGTATCAGTAAGGGTCCACGCTTCTGCTCCGTATAGGAGGGTTGAGAGCACATAGCATTTTCGAATTCTTATTCTAGTATGAATGTTGAGGGCTAGGTTGCATAGTACTTTACGCATCTTGTTAAATGTACCTCTTGCTTTTTCGATTCGAATCAAATGTGGAGAGTGAATGTTATCCATCAGGTCATTCACAAACAGAATAAATAACAGTGGTCCAAGATTAGACCCTTGAGGTATTCCAGAGGTAGGTATGAACTCAGACGACTACATACCCTCCAGCTGTACGACTTGACGTCGGGCAATCAAGTAAGATGTTGGTGGGGCTATCAGAGAATACAAATTTGTTGCATAATTTCTGTATAAGGAGCGCATGAGCAACTTTATCGAAAGCTTTCTGAAAATCTGTGTAAATCACATCAAATTGACAGGTGGAGTCGAGTACTTCAGAAACGTACTGAGAAAACAGCACGAGATTGCTTGGACAAGATCTCATTGACATGAATCCATGTTGCTCAATCTGGATGCTATTTCTGACGACTGCATATATAGCATTATAGACTACAATTTCAAAAAGTTTGATAAGATGGATATTGGCCTGTAGTTTTTTACAACAGAAGGATCAACTTTTTTCAAGACAGGTACTATCTTGGCCGATTGCCATATTTAGATAAGACACGACCATTGAATCTTCGCTGATCTATTGGTGAAACATTGTTAATTCATCCTTCAACATGTCCATTGTTTCACGAGCTGTGTGGCATGTAGCACCGTCTCGATGAAACCACATGTCAACCAAGTTCAACTCGGTCAATTGGGGCGAAAAAAGTTGCGTATCATGGCTCGATATTGTACTTTCATCTTTAACTTGAACTACGCCGTTCTGACGATAGGCAATAACCTTCAAACATATGTAAACGGCTGTTATATAGAAAAATGTGTAGGTTTTCAACGTAAGTTTCTTCTTTTACTTAATTTTAGTTTGCCTGCATTGAATAGAATTCTTAGAATAATTATTTAATTGTTAAATATATTGAATAAAAAACTCTTAACTCAGTTTCACCTAAATTATATAAAATTATTGCCCGACAATTGTTTTGGGGTGTTACCCCATTTTTAAAAGCTAAACTCTAAGCTACACGCTAGGGGTTTAGCTTTTGAAAAAGGGACAACACCCCGAAAATAGAGCCAAGCAACAATTTCATATAATTTTCATAAAACATACTCGATGTATCATTTAGAAAAGTTTTGTTCTTTAAATTTTCAAGAATGATATTATTTCGGTATACAATACCTTTCTCACGGGATGAATACTGGATGCAAATTTCGAAAAATGAATTCATCTTCTATTACTGAGTTCAAAATTCAGTAGAAAATCGTTGTTTGCTTCATGGAAGGGTATACGGTTTTAGTATATCTATCAATTTAGACAGCTTCTTGTTGAAAACTTTTCTAGTTTTTGCCTTATATGTAATTAAGGCTTTTTTTTCAATGATGGCAACTTCAAAATCTGACTTCCAGTTCTAATAGTTTCTTTAATGTTGAATGTAAGCTTGAATTCAAACACTTGAACTTATGATTCACAATTTATTGACTACATAGCATGACGCGTTTCGTCGTTACAAACGACTTCTTTAGATGCAAACAGAATAATGTTTTAGATTTTTGTTTAATGTAAATTATATCAATAAATTCAATGGACGATGAATCTACTTTGTGATAGTTCATATTTAAATGAGAGGTAATAATAGAAACTTGACAAAAAATCACCAACTGAACAATTCTTTATTCGACTAGTTTCGCCTTTTATTTGCCTTCATTCTTGATAATGCTGTGAAAGGGGAAACTAGTCGAATAAAGAATTGTTCAGTCAGTGATTTTTAGACAAGTTTTTATCATTACCTCTCATTTAAATTATATTAATTATATAATTATATAAATTATATAAATGCTTTAGAAGATTATTCTGTTTGCATCTGAAGAAGTCAGATAACGACGAAACGCGTCATGCTATGTATTCAATGAAGTGTAAATTATAAGTTCAAGTGTTTGAATTTAAGTTTATATTCAATTATGATGGATTTATATCAAGTAAACGCCAACACTATTAAACATTCCTTAATTTTATTTTGTTCGTATATAAAATGCTCTTCCCGACTTTCCAATATCATATTTCCTTAATTCAAAAAAATGTGTCAACTCATTTGTGTCACTTAAACGTCATATTTTGAAGTCAGAAAAAACATTGATATACGAATGAAGGAACACAATACAAGCTATCAAAACAAAAGAAAAATTCAACATTTGCCCATCATAGTATTGAAATTAACCACATTTTCAATTGTAATTGTAATTATTCTATTACAGAATAATGTAATAATTAAT
The DNA here is from genome assembly GCA_030704895.1 of Henosepilachna vigintioctopunctata. Lineage (NCBI taxonomy): Eukaryota > Metazoa > Arthropoda > Insecta > Coleoptera > Coccinellidae > Henosepilachna > Henosepilachna vigintioctopunctata. The sequence continues at coordinate 2,477,970 of JARQZJ010000095.1, read as the reverse complement.
GCATTATTCTGTAAGCATCTGAAGAAGTCGTTTGTAACGACGAAACGCGTCATGCAATGTAGTCAATAAAGTGTAAATCATAAGTTCAAGTGTTTGAATTTAAGTTATATTCAATCCCATAGTATATTCGACGATGGGCTTTTGGGAAATTTCACCATTTTCGAATATACCTGTTTATGTTTAAAAATACTGATAACATCGTATAATAATTTCAATATGATAACATGTACCGCATCTTGCGGAAAGTTTATCATTTTTGATCGCATTTCAACACTTCGGCTGAAAAACTTAACCAACACCCCTCGTACCTGAGACAGGATAGTTGGTGTTTTCCCTCAGGAAATTCAAGCGACGTCGGGTGAATGGATTCATCAAATATTGATCACGCTACGTTCTTCGTAGTAGAAATATTATGAAGTGAAGGCGAAAATTGCGTGAAATATAATCAACCAGGAGTTTTATCGATGCTTATAGAAGGGTAAAGTTCCTGCGTACACAACAGTTTTCCTTTACATTTATTAATATCAGATTTTGATCGGGGTTGTTGCGGATGATAATTTTTAGTCGGAGAAAATCCATAGAAAGTGAAATTTTCGCATTTCTTTTCAGAAGGTTGATTTTATAAATAATGAACTTTTCGCTGGACACTTGGACAATTGTTCGAAAATATAATTGAATATTGGAACTCTTCACTTCTCGTACAAAATTTTTTCAACACATTTTTCAGCCTATTCATCAAGTGTTACACGTTCGATTTGAAAAGTAAGACCATTTTTTACCATCATACTGTTCAAATTAGTGGAAAAATACAAAACTTTTGTTTGATAGTCAAAAATAAACTGTTGGAATTTATCGACACAGTTTACCATGTTTTGAATTAATGGGTACATATTTGGGTACATAACGTTTTTGTTTGTGACTCAGTCAGTTAAGAAAATACTATAAGACTTCAATAACCTGAAATTATTCTCGTAAAAGCTTCAAAACCATCTATTTTATCATCACTTGAAAATGGGATCTGTGTACTGCTTATAAACGGTTTTGAATATTGAAAATTCAGTTTCTATTAATCCAAACATTAATTGATACAAAAAATATTAAAACTCCAAACGCCTACTCGTACACAAAGTCTTATTTGCTTTTATGGGTGAGACTGTCAGTGTCAAAAATAGGAAAAAACGTCTCTCTTCAATGAATTATCAATTTTTGTCAGCTTTCAACTGAAAAACACTTGACACAGTTACTGAAAGTGGTTTTGTATCGTTCTCAATTGAACTAAAATACAGTTGATAAAGTTACTGGTTTTGGTTTCGTTCTCCATTGGATACCCTCTGTACATAGTGTCGCTATATATACTCACCAACTAAATTGACAAAATTTCCCTCGTTCAGCAAATAGCTAGGTTGACAACCTGGCTGCAAGGCCTTGCCTTCGTTTGGATAAAAATCTGCGTGTCCCAATGGCACTGGAATGCCGAAAATGCCAGCGTCCGTGTGGATGACGTCTATGTAATCGGCGTCTGAGCGGGTCAGTCGACGTGACGTATCTGGAAGATGTATATACATGCCAATCAGGAATTCGACACAGCTGGAGAGGGAGGAAAATGGGAATATGAATATCGATTGATAGGGATGGATTTTGGGAACGAGAATGGCTAGTGTACGTATCATACATGAGCAGGGAACAAAATGTTGCTCAGAATTGACACTGAATTGGTAAAAACACTGAAGGGGTAAAACTTTAAATACTTAGGCTCAGTATGGTTTCAAATACTCAGTATGGTTTATACTCGTCATACTTATATTTTAACGTACCATAAATTGATTTTTACAGTATTTGAAAGCATGTTTTTCAAGGAAACCTCTGAAGTCTGGTTTTCAATTTTCAAAATAGAATCAATCACATATTTGTAGATATTCTAACACTATATTTTGTGAAAATTAAGTCAATTAGTTATACACATGCTGACTCAATTTACTGGCTGATATTCACACTCTCTTCAAAATTTCTTGAAAAACTTTTATTTCAATGCCAATATAAGTTTCGTTGATGGTTTTGTTATATGAGAAATTGAGTTTGAATGAACATGTCGACCTCATATGATCTAAAATCTCCAAGAAAATCAACTTTCTCAAAAAAAAATTCGAAAAAAACTGACGACATATATGAAGTTATTGCTCTTTAAGTCAATAATAATACCGCACTTTGAATGTTGTTCCAGTCTGTTATTGGGATTGAGTAAAGAAAAACTCAATCTGAATCTGGAAGTAATAAGAAACTCTTCGCTATGGTTATCGTTTTCTCTGATTTCAGTATTTTCTACGGAAATTCAATTTCTTAAACCTGACGAAGCAATGTTATTAAAATTTCATGACTCAGAAAGCCGTTTCAAATTGCTATAGAATAAAATATAATCGGCTTATAACTCCAGCGGAAAATTGAGACAACGGTTTACCCGATTTTCTATCTCGTTAGAAATTCTGAAGAATTTAATTTATATTGGAGTAATTTCCACGATTTCCTAGTCATTAAATTATCCAAGACGACTTTCCCACCATAACTCGCGAAATCTTTTCATTTTACTGAACTGAAGAAATGCTTTAATGATAAAACACTATTTGTAAAATGGTGAAAGCGCCAGACCACTCAAAATAATGATAATTCGAATTTCTTACCATTGCTAATGAACTACTAACCATTTATTAACAGAAAACCATACATAAAAATATGTTAAAATTTAACATAATATACAGAAAAGTAGTCAATTAGATTTTTGGGAAATAGAGAAAATAAATCGCCACAAAAATTCAGGAAATTTGCTCAATGAACAGATAGAATTAAACAATTCACCAAAACCCAAATTCATAGAATCTCAAATTCCCTTGATATTTTACCTGTTTTTTTCAAATTTGTTGGTATTATTCTGTTAGCAGTGAAATTTAAGTCGAGTGCGTTAATTTTTAATTTTATAGTTTTTCACATAATGTTTCACCAAGAGATAAGCGAAACCTTCTTGTCATTTATTTTGATTGGTTATTGGCCCTAATAATCGAAATTCATATATCAAGTTTCACGTGTCAAAAATGGTTAAAATTTATTGGCCCATCAATTGCACATTGTGTCAATGACCTAGATGTATGTCACTCGTTAATTTCAAATAAATATATAAATTTTACCTTGAATGGGGAACTCCGGAAAAGCCGGATCTAGTGCAGTTATCCTTTTCAATTTCAATCCGCTCCTCAGAGATTTTCCAGTGAACGAGGCCACATGTGCGCCCAGAGAAAAACCAATAAGGTGAACTTTTCGAATTGGTAATTCGCCGCTATCATTGAACGTCTCTAGAAAATCGCTTAAGACTTTAGCGACCAATTTCACGTTGGACTTGGCCTGCGAATACCAAGGAAAACTGCTCAGTTGGGACCAGTCTAGGATGAAAAAGTTATAGTCTGTCGAACTGGCAAGATACGCTGTGAAAATCAAAATTAATCAGATTTTCGTACGTAGAAATAACATAATTATTTGGACAAATGTTTGGCGTGAGAGACTGACAAAAATTGAAACTTGTGAAAAAGTTTCAAATAAAAATCCGAACCCACAGTTGGTACGGGGTGTGTCCGTTAAGTAATGATACCCATACGCATTAAATTCAAACAAGAACGAACAATAACAAAACATTAATGAAGTCACCAAATCTTATCCAATCATTAAATCAACATTTGAATTCACTTTACGACAGCATTTTTCATATTTTATTTGAAAAAATAAAAAACTCTAACTTGGTTTATGAGAAGATTCATTAAGTAAACCAGTTTTATCGAATTGTTGAACGCTAAAACGATCGAATGAAATATATTAGTTCTACATTTTTCTTTTTCGTTTCTTCTTTGTTTATTTGTATGTATCTATATGTCTTTATATATATTTTTTATGTAAATTTGATTTTCTCATTTCATTAACGTTAAATTTACTGTATTTTTTCTACTAAATTGTTTGAACATTCATCTATTTCTTTTCTATCATTTCGATATAAAAATATCACTTCTATTCAATTCTATTCTATAACTGGGTGGATAAAACTACGAGGCATAAATAAATAAGTGTATTGTCAATAAAAAAACTCAAAGTGTTCTAAAAATACATCCATTTGATTGCCTCAACATTTTTTCTAAGGGTTTGAAGACGAATGTTGGAATAAAATCAACATTTAACACTATGGAAGACAGTAGATTGAATTAAGCACAGTCCCTTTTACCCTTACCGTTTTTTATCACTTCTCCGCTCTGTCCTGGAGACAATTCGGAAAATCCATGGATGTAGATCGCGGTGGGGGCCAAGGGATCTACTCCCGCTGCTCTCAAAGCACCACGACCTTCATAGTGATTTATAATGGTTCCGGATTTGTGTCTCGATTTGCTGTAGAATAAGAATCGGACGTCCTGTTTCAAATTCACCGGGCAGCAGTTCCAGCAGTTCCCTCTTGGGATTGCGCTGATTTGCATGTCGTTTCCACCTAGAAACAGGAAGATTTCATTTGTAAATGTCAAAATTTCACCAATAAAAATATGAATTCAATATTGAATTTAACAGTTTATTTTGTTGATCGTCGCATTAAATATCCGAAATTCAATGATACATTATCAAATAAGCAAAGTATGTGAGTCAGGTTATTTTTACGATAATTAAGAAGATAAAAAAATTTATATCATTATATAACGCGAAACGAACAATACTTGACTATCAATTCTGAATTCTCACAACTTAGAAAACACAATAGATCAATAGAATACAAACTATATCTTAATGCTACATTGCACCGCTATCGCGACAATTGAATTCACTCTTAATTAGTTGGCTATGCTTAACGGATGAAACAAAGGAAAGGAGAGGTTTGAGATGTGATAATTGAATTCTGGAAACATAATTTCGTCGGACAAATAAATCCGCCATTTACAAAACACAGTCGAGAAACGGCGGAGATAAAAACAAAAAACAAATAGTTCTAACATATGCAAAAACAAACAATCGGAAATTCATTACACAATTATGACATTTTTGATGAATGACACGGAAGTTTCGCTTATCTCTTAATGAAACATTATGTTAAAAACTATAAAATTAAAAAATAACACACATGACTTAAGTTTCGCTGAATATTTATTCAGTAAATATTATTCAGTGAAACTTAAGTCAAGTGTGTTAATTTTTAATTTTATAGTTTTTGATTATGACATTTCGATTGATAATTGATGAGGCCGATAATTGGAGAAAATTAATATCCATAATAAAACAATATTTAGAATTTTCTCATAATTTAATATAAAATGCGCATGACTACGTTTGGAAGTACTACTTCTTTATCAAATGCTGGATTAATACAGCTATTTAGCTATTATATTATATATACAGCTATTAATCCAGCATTTGATAAAGAAGTAGTACTTCGAAATCTCGTCATGCGTATTTTATATTAAATTATCAGAAAATTCTAATTATTGTTTCATTATGACATTTCTTTGACATATAAGCCTATGAAGACCATTCAAGTCCCTCTAGAAAATGACGATTTGTGCGCCACGACTTAGGACTTCTAACTAAAAAGCAAGCTTGTTTCATGTCGTGTTGAAGGATCTTGGTTCGCTGAAAACACGGTATAATTCTTACGGTAAAACCTACTAACACAGAATTAATGGAACATAGAGTACAAAATCAACAATAACAATCGACAAATTTACACAAGATCAAAGTAAAATGTGGGGTGGCATTCTGTAAATGTTTGAGAAATGCACAAATATACATTATCTCACAAGATCTGTGACTTTCTTTCAAAAATGAGATTTTATCGAAGTTATTAATGGACCGGAAATTTCCGGTCCATTATTAACTTCGATATATGAAGAAATAATACAGATATCACATTGTCATATCCGTTTGTTGAACGAGACGCAACTGAAGAGTACTTTGTAGTTCGAAACAACAACTGTCATGCGTTTCCAACAAATGTAGACGTCGGTTTCAATATTATGTAGCAATTATCCTTCGAAGGTTGATGAAGACATCACATTATACAGTTTCTGCTATAATATATAATAAGTGCTCTGCTATAAAATTCTTCTGAATAATTCGTACAAAATTATCGAAAGAAAATTATATATGAGGGAAGGGTGAAAAGTTTCCGACTTGACCAAGGGATGGCGCCACTAGGTCTACTTCTGGAGCGGCGTCCTACAGTACCATTCCTACTGAGCTTGTATGTAAAGTTTCAGCCCAATCGCTACGTTAGTTTGCGTTCGAGAGTACATTGCGCGAGACGCTTCCGTTATTTTCGTGAAAATGAAAAATTTGAAAGGTTTCACACCAAAACAAATAAATGGAGAGGTGGATTCAACACAAGGGGACTCCTCCCCATCGTATTCAATTATTAAGCAGTGGGTTTCTGAATACAAAATGGGACGTGTGAGCACCTCTGACGAGCCTCGGTCAGAACGGCCCGTTGAGGTCACAACTTCAGAAATGATGGAGAAAATCCATCAAATATTATTGAAAGACCGCAGATTGAAAATGCATGAGATAGCTGAGACCTGTAGGATGTCAGCTGAACGTGTGCAAAATATTTTGCACAACCATAAAAGCATGGAAAAGCTGCGTGCAACATGGGTGGCGCGTTTGCTAACGCTCGACTGATACTGATTCGAAAAAAACATTTCTACCGAAAATTTGGCGCTGTATAGGCGTAATCCAAACCAATTTTTTTGTCGATTTATAGCTGTTGATGAGACTTGGGTTCACCACTACACTCCTGAATATAAAGAACAAAAATTTTATAAAGAAATAGTAAGAACAATTTTATCGTCAAAGAAGGTTATGGCTACTGTTTTTTGAAGTGCGAGATGAAGTATATACAATGATTATCTTGAAAAGGGTAAGACTATCTCACTGGTCAATACTACGCAGACTTATTGCAACGTTTGAAGCACAATGTGCAATTTAAATGACCTCATTTCGGCAAAATCCACGAACTGAAGTTTGAATTGACGCTGCATCATCTCTACTCACCAGCCCCCAGCGACTATTACCTGTTTCCTAACTTCAAAAAATGACTTGGTGGTAAAACATTAGAGTGTAACAAAAAAGGTAACGAAACTATAAATCAGTATTTTGAGGAGCTTGACGAATCTACGTTTAAAACTGGCATAACTAAATTAGAACACCGTTATGAGAAATGTATTAGTGTTGTTGGAGATTATGTTGAAAAATGAGCAAAAAAAAATTTCAGAACATCGTTTTAGTTGGTCATGCCGGAAACTTCTCACTGCTCCCTCGTATACATATATTTGTACATGTATCTCTGTAAAAAGAGTATATTTTCATTATCTGAAATTACAATTCCCAGCATGTCTGCATTAGAATCCGGAGCAATCGGGCGGTCAATAAGCAAACACTCCCCAAAGGTGACCTTGATGAAATTAAATGCAAGAATAAATTATGGAATCGAGTTTTCGGTTATCCGTCCTTCATCGAATTCTACAACCTTGGGAGAGCCCTATAACACACTTCCATTTATGGGTTACCACCTAAGTAATGAGTAACACATTCTATTCGATGCTTTTATCTAGAAGCCATAATTTACACTTAACAAAATAGAAATACTCATCTGATAAAAAATAGAAGCGTCTGTTCTAGCTATGATATCAATCTGTCGGCGCGGTCATGCAACGCTAGCTAAGATATTTATTACGGAAGAAACCAAATAGTTCATGTCGTGCCGACTATCAGATAATTTTAATAATTAAACTGCTAAAACTTATTTCACTTGTTGAGTTTAAACAGATATGATGGAGAAGTTACATTTATCAAAAAGATCATAGGAAATTAATTATAATTTCAGGTGAATGTCTTGGTAGTAAAATAGTTGAGTGACATTTTTAAGCAGTTATTTGAGGCACTTCGGGTATTTGTTAAATTCATATACTGTGTTAACTAAACGGAAAGCTACGAGTAGCTACAAAGTTGTGGATATTTTTGCAGCCATATATTTTTCAAATTGCAATTTAAAAACGAAAAATATGTTGAAGCACTTTGAAATTTTTATATGTTCCAATTGAATAGATAAGAAAATAGAAAATATGAAAGCCTGACAATTTCAATGGGTTCAATAATGAGCCAGACGTTTTCAGAGTTATATTTTTGTTAAATTCCAAAAAATATATTCGGGTCACTAGAGATTTATTCATAATCAATATTTTTTTCATAAAAAATTTATAATTGAAAAAATATAGCTCATTTGAGTGGATTTTCATAACTGCCAGACAACCTGGAATATTGTACATACTTTCAAGTTCATAAGTTCAAAGTTACAACTGCTCAAACGATTGAAATGCAGCGTCTTACGACCAAAAGAGATCAACCGAAAGTTTTATCAATACTAAGAAATAACACGACGTTCTAAACCTCTAAATACAAATAAATACACAGAAAATACCATTTTGCTGTTGTAAAAGAAGGTTAGTGAATATGAAATAATGTCAATCTGTCCTTCTTCTCAGTCGTTCACTCTTGACAGAGTGGTCGTGGTCGTGTCTCGGTTTTGTGCCACTGCGCCCCACGCAAAACGGCGCCACACTGTTCTATGCTTAGCGGCTCTAGAGTTTTCATCAATGCTGGAATGCTGCAGAGATTTTATTAGATCTGTCCACCTTGTTGGAGAGCGCCCACGCGATCTTTTGCCCTCGACTTTCCCATGGACCACCAAAATCGTTCGATAGAGTCTCATTTTCGGGTTATATGTCCAAAGAATTTGACGATTCGCAGTTGCACAGTCAACGATAACCTCTCTTTGATTTTTAGCTTCTTCAGTTCGAGACGTTGGTTCTATGTGCAGTCCACGGGATTCTGAGCAAGCGCCTCCAGCACCACTTTTCTAACGCATCTTGCACCCTCAATGTCCATGTCTCAGCTCCGTACAAGAATATTGGAAAGACCAGGCATCTCATAAGTCGCACCTTTGTGTTTTTGGATATTCTGTGGTCCCTCCAAATCCTCGTGAGCTTTTCCACTGAAGATCTTGCTAGGTCGCAACGCCTCTGGATTTCGTCCACGCAGCTCCGAGCGTTTGAGATCTTGGAGCCCAGATATACATAGCTATTGACTACTTCACATCCCGCAATGTTTTGAACGTTCACCTGGTTGTGATTAGGGCAGTACACGATCATAATTTTGACCTTATTGCGGTTAATAGCGAGTCCAAACTCCGTAGCTGTGGTCTCCAGACGACAAAGCAGAGTCTCTATGTCATCTTTGGTTGAGGCTAAGAGAGTGATATCATCCGCATATCGTAGATTAGACAATTTACAGTCTCCTATGGATATTCCCTTGTCCCAGTCTTCGAGAACTATCCGCATGATGAATTCAGTGTATATGTTGAACAATAACGGAGATAATAACTATACAACCTTGCTAGACACCGGCTCCAGTTTTAAGTCGTTCGGATTCAACACCAACAATTCTGACCACGGCTGTGCCATCTTCATAGAGACGTTTAATGAGGTTTACGAGGTGTACATAGGTCCATCTGTCCATATTGTCCATATTCTTGAAGTTATCAACTGCTACCTAATGTTAGAAACTGACGTTAACATTTAGAGATTAACGTCAGTTAATATATAATTTGTCAATATATCGTATGTATAATCATATATAGAGTGTTTTTTTAGAGGTATAGAACCTTAAATTGCAATAACACAACGATGGAGCATTCGATTGACAAGAATTTTTTTTATTCGAAAGACAATCTTGTGGTATAACATTTTAAATATGATTTCTGGCATATGACCGCCAGGGCTGGCTCGGATGTAGTCCAATCTGGACGTCCAATTTTCGATGACTTTTTCCACCATTTGTGGCCGTATATCGGCAATAACACGGCGAATATTGTCTTCCAAATGGTCAAGTGTTTGTGGCTTATCCGCATAGACCAATGACTTTACAGAGCCCCACAGAAAGTAGTCTAGCGGTATTATATCACAAGATCTCGGAGGCCAATTCACAGGTTCAAAACGTGAAATTAGGCGGTCACCAAACGTGTCTTTCAATAAATCGATTGTGGCACGAGCTGTGTGACATGTTGCGCCGTCTTGTTGAAACCACAGCTTTTGGACATCATGGTTGTTCAATTCAGGAATGAAAAAAATAGTAATCATGGCTCTGTACCGATCACCATTGACTGTAACGTTCTGGCCATCATCGTTTTTGAAGAAGTACGGACCAATGATTCCACCAGCTCATAAAGCGCACCAAACAGTCAGTTTTTCTGGATGTAACGGTGTTTTTACATACACTGAGGATCTTCACTCCAAATAAGGCAGTTTTGTTTGTTGACGTAGCCATTCAACCAGAAGTGCGCTTCATCGCTAAACAAAATTCGCTTATGAAAATCGGGAACAACGGCAAGCTCGTTGCAATCAAAAATTGCACTATTTGCAAGCGTTTGCAGGCGTGAGTCTATTCATGATAAATTGCCAAACCAAACTGAGAATAAATCACTTCTCAGCTGTTAAATCGGTCGCCATCTTCAACAGTAACGCCAACTTAAAGTTATATAGTATATACCTCTAGAAAAACACCCGTTATAATGTATAATCAATATACATTTCAATCATTCACTTCACAAATTCAGATATTTTCAAATATTGCTATTAAATTTTCAATTATTTACCGAATCTTGTCCTGACAATAACGGACACAAAAAAAAGAAGTACCCCATTTGGTTCAGGACATATATTCGTACATAACTTTTTTCATATTTATTTAAATAGATATTGTTGAAGTGTTTCTGTCTATTGTATATCATTTTCTAATCTTCAAATTTTTATTCGCTTCAAGGTATTCGCTTGACTTCAAGATTTTAATATAATTCCGAATTTTTGTTAGTCAGTATATTTCGTCTTTCGTAGTCTCACTTTCACTCACTTTAATACCTCGACTAAAATGTCCCTTTGTTTATTGTTCGAAGTGAAATGTACATCTTATTCAAATTCCTCGACAAGTCAATGAATGAGGAAATGAATACCCAAATTCTCAATTCACGAATGCTTTTGTATTTATTACAAAATGTGTCTTGACATGAACCTTAATTGCCTTTTATTTCTCATTGTTCTGTTTATATTTAAACAAAAGGGTTCATCGTCTGCTTTATAATAATTGCCGTAATATTTCGTAATAATTACATAATGAAAAGAAAGGAATTTCATTTTTCTCCAACAGAATATTGAGGTTTGTCACAGCCAACTTGGCACTTACACCATATTATATAATCATATATTTTGACAGTTGATGTGATAAAGCTTGTAAGTTGAAAAGTACAACTGTTATTAGTCAGTAGTAGTTGTGGTGTCGTTTCGAATACTCAAAGAGGAAACCATAATTTTCGGCACATTTCAGTTGAGTATGTCGTTTACGCTCATCTAATACAAGCAAAAATTCATGTGTTGATAAAAGACAATAAATGATAACAGAGCACAATTGACAAAATTAAATTGTGAAATCGAATATATATCTCACTGTGAAATATCACTTATTATCTTTCTTATTATTTCATTAAGCTGAATTTTGTTTATTTTGCTCAGGTTCACTGCCTGATTTTCGATTTCGGTAGCCGGTACTCAAACCTTGTCTTTCTTCAGCCTAATAGCTCGAAGAATTGTTGATTCTGATTAAAATCAACAAGTGCGGAAATGTCTTTCACGTGTCTTGTTTGGACAGAGACTTTCCGAAGTTTAAAGAATTAGTGAGTGATTCAAGAATGGTCTGTTGTGTCACCGGAATTGGAATGATTGAAGATTTTTGTTCAGCGGCAATCATGGTAAGGAGGTCGATTTTCCTAACCGGAGTCGTCTAAAAAAATACCAGCCAACTTTTTTTCCAGTCAGGTTAACTTTCCATCGTCTTACCAACAACACAACATTGACAACCAGACCTATTCAACAGTAGGACGAAAGAGTACCAACTTAACCTGACAAAACTGAACTCAGTCCTCTCACCCTTTCTTACGAAAAGATATGAAACTAGACGAAATCATAACGTTATATACATACCAAATCTCAGTACTATATAGATTAAAATACAGAAGCACAATATCCATACTATTAGCACGGACAGAAGAAATTTTGGTTCATTTTCAGTTGATAATAAAAAGAAATAATTAATAAATGAAAAGAGTGAAGTATAAGTAAATAATTACAGAAAACATTATTCTGTAAGCATCTGAAGAAGTCGTTTGTAACGCCGAACCGCGTCCTGCTATGTAGTCAATAAAGTGTAAATCATAAGTTTAAGTGTTTGAATTTAAGTTCAAATTCAATTATATCATATTATAATAAAACAATTGTTAAACTGATTTACACATATATTAAAAATAATACTGCATGATGTACGTTTCGATGAGATTCACCTTTTTCAAATGCTACGTGCAGACTAATGACAATTTCTCGAATACTTACAATATATAACCTTAAATACAGAGAAAACAGGAAGATAACAGGTGGAAGGGATGAATTCGTACTGAACTACTATATAGTAAACTAAGTAATTTTGAAAAGATTGAGAAGGGGGCTTGAGGTATGATCGATTTGGCTGTTCAAAAGGTTGCCAGAATATTATTTATTAATTTGAAGTGATTCTAACAAATTAAGCTTCATTCTCTTGTTTGCGGTATTCAAAATTTCAAAATCTGAATTGAATATATGATTTTCATTAATCAAATGATTTGCATAATGAGAATCTGTCTTCTGATTATCAAAGCTACGTTTATGTTCCGAAATTCTTATTTGAAAACTTCTATACGTTCTACCAATATAAAACTTATCACTACTACCACAGTTAATTTTATATACACCGGATTTTTTATTTTTATTGACTTTAGATTTGTTATTTTTGATATGTTCTCCTAAGTTATTTTCAGTACGGTAAGCAATGTGGATGTTATACTTAAAAAGAAGAGATTTGAGTTTGTCACTGGACTTACCGATGTATGTAAGACTGTTATAGTTGATATTGTTTTTGACTAGGGGATAAACCAAACCAATCGCCTTTTTGAAGTTTTTCTTTAATATCATATTATCTATTATTTCAGGATTATAATTATTATTCACGGCTATTTGCTTGATTAAATTTTTCTCGGTGTTGAAATTGGCTCTAGAAAGAGGAATATTTACTAATCGATGTATCAAACTATTGAAAGCTGCCATTTTGTGTTGAAATGGATGCATGGAAGTATTATGTATAATACTATCTGTATGTGATGGTTTATGGAAAATTGAGAAACTATGTTTGTTCCCCAGTTTCATTATTTTGAGATCTAAAAAATTAATAGAGTTTTCTTTCTCAAGTTCCAAAGTGAATGTAATTTTAGGGTGTAACGAATTAATGAATGTCTGAAAAGTGTCGAGTTGCCGAAGAGTACCAGTGAAACAACAGATGATATCATCTACATATCTATACCAATAAATAAATTGACTACTAATGGGGTCACAATTAATTAGTTTTTCCAAATTATCCATGAATATTTCAGCCAACAAGGGACTAAGAGGATTTCCCATAATTAAGTAGTATGCAGTATTATTTTTAATATATGCGTAAATCAGTTCAACAATTGTTTTATTATGTTTATCGATTTACATCAAGTATCGGCCTCATCAATTATTATATCATATTAATTGTGCAGATTCTGACGCATACTAAATAGGTCTAACTGGACGGAACATCGAGAACAGAATAAAAGAACATAAATTTTCCATATTACATAATGAGAATTCTTCTGATCTGTGAACACATTTTGTCCATAATAGCCACTTCACACATTGAAATGGTGAAATTGCTGCAGTCCCTAATGAAAGGAAAAACTGTGGATCTTCTAGAACAATTGGAAATTTCTGATTCGTGCTTGAACTCCTGGAAATCTGGTAACACCCCGTCACAATAGTCATACAAACAATATAATTATGTAAAGCTAAGCCAAGTATTTTTTATTTTATGTTTCACCTAGAAATCAGCGGATTTCAATCAACTAAATTATTTTCATATGCAATTCAACGAAAACGTCTTTTCATAACAAAAATTACTAATGTGAAAGTTGCACTGAATTTCGTTAACAATATAACCAGAAGTTAAAGTTAATAAGGAATGTTTTTTGGATATTTGATAGGATTCTAATACCTTGAGTCTTATGTTGAGTTGCGATTGTTTAATTGCCGGATAATCGTTGATATTGCGTTAATTGATGATTAGCAATAGCTAATAATAATTCGTTATAAACAACGAAATTTGTTCTTTTAATTGCAGGACTGCAATTACAAGAAGCAATAGATATGATTGTGGTCTTTCATGTCAAGGTTGTTATCACCCTTATGTATTTTATCGAAATTTTCTTGATGTTGAAAGGCAATTTAGGGCAAGTGTAAATTAAATGCGTGTTCTTGGATTTCGATTAATGTAATATTAGAAATTAGGTAATGAAATTACACAAGTGTAATACTTGAGCACACAGTCGTATCAGATGAGAAGATCAGAAGATAACTGTGAATGGTTTGGTTATGATACGATTTCATTTACCACAAGATGCGTGAAACAATTTTGTTTCAATAATTTTGTCGCAGAATATGTTATTTATTATGAATATATTTCTCCAATATAAATTTTTGTTATAAATTAATTTACTAATTTAAAATAACACCAATCCTACAAATCGAAATTATTCAGTGATTTTCTTATAAAATGAATATTGTTTTTCAATACGTTCTAATATTCATATCTTGTAATCTTGTTTACATTTTGTCACATCATTTCTGATGTTATTCTGTAACATTGTTAAATGTTTTATTAGTTAAATGTTTTTCTTAATAATGATAATTTGTAGTCATCCTTTCAAAAATTTGTTCCTTGGACTATTTAAACCCGAAAGAACTTTCTATAAACATTTCGAACAATAGCATTAAATATGAGAAAAAGTTTTAGTTTCCAGATGAAACCAACCTAACCTCACATTATGTTTTCATTGAATTTCAATCCAAAAATTCACTTTACATTAGAAATATCATCCATTCTCAATCAGAAATAGAAACTTCATTATTTCGGCAAGCATTGAGCTAGACAGCTTCAGGGAATTCCAGGAAACGGCAGATATTCCCTGGAAACCGGATTTTCGGTACGACTAACCCGGTGCCGCTGAAACGTGCCTTGAGAAGGGTGACAGTGTTCGATGAATTATGTAACAAACAGAAGCTACATTCTGTTGCCAGATCATTCGGTTGGCATTTATTCCGGATTATTATTGCAGCGTCTGATAAATTACTGCTACCGCAAACTGCTCTCAGCTGCAAAAATGAATTATATAGAGAAATATCTCGACACTTGGCTGGAATATATGTTCAGAAAATGCTGAAGAATGTAGATTTCTTTACTAAGTACGTTATTTTTCAATGAGTGACGAGTTATATGTACGAGGTTTTTTTAAAAAGAAAAGGTGAACTTTGAATTTTTTTGTTGAGTATTCATTAATTAATCAATATCCATTAAGTACCCTTCAATGTAATCACCCTTAAATATGATGCACTTATGCCAGCACTTCTGAAATGCGCTTTCCAGTATTGCCATCAGCTCGTTCTGCGATTTCAACTTTATCTCATCAATTGTGACAAAACG
This sequence comes from Henosepilachna vigintioctopunctata, assembly GCA_030704895.1. Taxonomy (NCBI): domain Eukaryota; kingdom Metazoa; phylum Arthropoda; class Insecta; order Coleoptera; family Coccinellidae; genus Henosepilachna; species Henosepilachna vigintioctopunctata. Next base: position 2,462,274 of record JARQZJ010000095.1, on the reverse strand, counting down.
CTTTCCTTTCATTGGTCTCTTCAGTTTTGGGAATAGGAAAAAGTCGCAGGAAGCCAAATCTGGTATATACGGTGGTTGATGTATGAAAACGATGTTGTTTTTGGTCAAAATGTCACGAACCAGCATTGATGTGTGAGCTGGTGCATAATCCATGATTTGTTTCTTCACAATTCTGATCTTGCTTCACGCAAATGTTCCACAACTTCCTTGTGCTGTTCTTTATTAACCCTACGACCTGTTGACAAGAACTCATGGTGCACCACTCCGTTGTTATCGAAGAAAACAGTGAGCAAAACATTCACATTCTATCGAAATTGGCGTGCTTCTTTTGCTCTTAGTTCTGGCGGCGTCCATTGGGACGATTGGGCCTTGAGTTCGACGGCATAACTATACACCCACGTTTCGTCTCCAGTTATGAGCTTTTGGAACAAATCTGGATCGTCGTTGGCGCCCTTCAACAACTCCTGAGCGATATTAATGCGACGTTGCTCTTGCTCAAAATTAGGCAATTTCGGCAAAAACCCAAACGAAAAAAACAATAATTTCGCTGCCACACATTTCATACCCAAAACTTCCGAGAAAATTGCATGGCATGAGCCCATTGATATGCCTACACCTTCTGCACTTCCCTAATGGTGATTCGACGGTGATATACCAAAACCATTTTCTTCACTGGTTTGATGTTTTCTTCCTTTGTTGAATTGGCTGCAACCCCAGGACGCTCATCGTCCTCAACATCTTCTCGTCCTTCTGTAAAGCATATGTACCACTTATAAACACTTTTTGGGACTGAGTTTTCTCCGAATTCCACAGTCAACATGTTAAGTGCAATGAAAATATAATAACACATTAAAAATTCTGAACATTTTGTGATTGGACCAAAACTACGTACAAGCCTGTACGTATTTCTTGTTCATCTCTTGTGTCATATGAGTGAAAATCTTAATTTGGCCTAACATTGTTAATTTTTTTTCAGTTTCAGTTACTAAATTAGACATTCGTAAATGTAAGGACAAGCTAAGTCAGAATTTCTACAGCAGAATTAATAGTCCAAATTTTCTTATAATTTAATATAGCTTCTTTGAAGTCACAAATACTCATTTTTATATAGCATATAATGAAATATAGCATATTGCCATTTCTTCTCAACAAAATGAATATTCGTGCACCAAGGCCTGGTCTGAGGGGAATAATACCTTTTATGTCAGTTACAGCAGATCAAATGCTATGTCACGTTCTCCTATCAACTGTATATGTAATCTTCATGAGGGATTTGCGGTTGATGTGACATCTTTCACAGCTTAACTGCATGTATCTGCTTTCTGCAGACGATTCAAAAATATTTGCTGCTATTGTCACTATCGTCATGATTGCGTCAGATTACAGTCTTCCCTGGGCGCTTTTAATTTGTGGTGTAACAGCAATGGGTTGAAACTGAATATTAGTAAATGTAAAGTTTCATCATTTTCTCGAAAATTGACTCCAATCCATCACAGTTATACATTGGAAGGTCAAATTCTAAATAGATGTGTTGAGTTTAAGAATCTGGGGGTACTTTTCAACTATAAGTTGTCCTTTTCTGAACATATAACTTGTATCACGGCTTCTGCTTCTAGGATGATGGGTTATTTGGTGAGAAATTGGGGCATATTTATTAATCTTGGCAGAATGAGAACGCTGTACTACTCGTTTGTTCGCGGTAAACTGAAATATTCGTCTATAATTTGGTCTCCTGTGTACATTAATTCTATTGTCGACTTGGAGGCAGTTCAGAAGAAATGTTTGAAGTATATGTACTTCAGATGTTATGGGCAAATCCTTCGAGAGGCTTCGATCATTCTATCCTAACGGATAGTCTGGGAGTTGAATTATTGAAGAATTATTCTTCAAAATTTTGCACAATTTGATTGACTCACCATTTATTCTCAGCAATTTAAATATTTGCGCCCCAAGGCCTGGTCTGAGGGGCAATAATAGATTTTATGTCAGTTACAGCTGATCAAATGTTATGTCATATTCTCCTATCAACTGTATATGTTGCGGTCGATATGATATCTATTTTGATCGGGTATCAGTGATTTTGACATGCCATTCAGAACAGCGCAATGGGATGTCGTGATATTTTCATGAACTTCTGTTATCTACATACGACTTTGTAATATATAATTTTGTTATATATAATTATAAATAATAATATATAATATTTACACAAATGTCACAAAAAAAATTGAAAATGTTTTTATATAGAACATTTATACATATATAAATAAATATAACGTTCCAACTCCTCACTTGAACGAAATAGGTGGCCTAAAATTCCTGGTTTAGTTTATTTCATCTGGTTGAAAATTTGTTCCCTTAGTTAACCTTATTTCCCAAGTTAATGAATATAAACCTCAGAAGTCTATTGCAATCGAGTTCATCACCTGAGCTCCTTCATAATTCCTTAATATTCTTTAGATTCAAGTTTAACAACGAATAAATTTCGATTTTACGCCTTAAGACGTGAATGTCGTTACAAAAGTGCCCTTGGGAAATCAAGCCCGGAAAAGCGGACCGTTTGACTTGGCAATAATAGAAAATGAATTTCGTTCAGTGGAAACATCGTCTCGAAAACATAATACCCGTGTTGGTATCGTCCTTAGGGGTTATTAGTCAATGTCATGCTTACCATTCATTCAGTTTACGTTTTCTGACAATCTGTCTGCGAACTTTGAATAGTGGTGATTATTTTTCTCCTTTCGGTTAAATTTAGTCTAGTTTTCCTAGAAAATTAATCGTGAAACACTTCGAATAGATGCTGATTCTATGCCTACAATTTTTTTTCGAAATATACGAAAGATTCGACTAAAACTTCTCAGGAGCAGTCAACACATTTTTTGTCAATTTCACAACACGGAAATATAAACTATCAACTCTCGACAGTGAATATTCAATGCATTCCGAAGCAAATTGAGTTCGTTGGAAATGCCATACTGCGCTGTTTCATCCCATAATAGGAATCATCAGCGACATGCATCCAAACAATCGATTTTCTATGTTTTCTCCAAACGCATATCTCAATCTCAAGTATCTACGGGTCTGTCTCTGTAAAACGCGGAATACAGCAAATGACATACTGACGTAATCTTCCGCTATCGTAGAAACAAGTGAAAATTACATCTATACAAAGATGGCATTACGCATTATTTGAAGAAAGTTCTAAACTATGTATATATGAGCTTCTTTTTGATGTTATCATTTTATTGCTCTAAAATCGATTAACTTCTCGGTTAATTCAATGAAGCAACCGAATTAGTGAAAAATACGTCGAAATTTGTCATCAGATAATTATGTTGTTATAGAAAAGCTTGTCATACTATTATTGATGTGGATTTTTCACTTATCTACCTCAAATATATTCATTTTGTTTGAAATGTTTATGAAAATTTCACACACTTTAAAATTGAAATTCAATAAGTAAATTTTAACTCAACATTGGAATTCAGATACGAACAATATTTGACTGAAGATTTTACTCAGAAAATATATTTTGCTAAAATAAATTATAGCACATATTATTCATACACATATTTGAGTCTTGAAAATGAGCTCACGCTCGAAACATGTTGACGAATTGATGTTGTTAAATATAATCGTGAAACATTAGTTTAATTTAATTTAATACATATTATTCAATGTTCACATTATTATTATGCATATAATTCAATGAACAATCTACAAACACACTCGTAAATAGAGGAAATATACGCAGCAACATAATATTTTAAATAGTTTGTTTATTTATTTCGCAATGAAATTCACAGATGAGGTGCATTTCACCGAATAGACGAACCTATGTCTATATAATTAAAATAATAAAATGTTCAATTCTCATAATATCCTTGACGTATTAAACAAGTTATGTGACTTAACAGTTATACATTGCATAACGCTAAACTAGCACCAAGTTTCAAAAATGCCTTGTTGATGGTTTTCATTTTCAATATATGTTTTCAAATCAAAAGTTTTTAAATGTTTTTGCAATATTGTAGAAAATACTTGAACATAGGAACTCCTACAACAGAACAACGTTCAGAAATTTTTCTTTTGCATTTTTAATGCAATTGTTACTTTACCTGGAGATCTCATTTTCCAGACTTAATCACTCTTGATAATGTACATAAATGAGAGCCAATTCTAATCAAATAAAATTCGTCTTAGGGAGTGTTTGAAGCATGAAAGCAAGCGAGTAAATAAACACAAAAAATAATACTAATAAGATCTACAAGTTCATCTATAAGATCACAATCATTTTTGGTTCATCTTAGAATAAATTTTAAAGATTGTGCTTATCGAAAAATGATAAGTTGAATTTTCTGTAAATAATTAAGAAACTTAATTATTTAAACTAAACTTAGAAGGTTTGAGGGTGTTTTGTAATCTAGCAGATTATGACACTTTAAATTTAGAAATATTCTTATAATTTAATTGAATAAATAAATTTTCGATAAATAACTTTAGATTGAGGACTTCAATTTCAGCAGAAATGTTTTTTTCATATGAAATTTTTCTATATAATCAAGAAAAAATAATAAGTTCAGTTATATAAAGCACCAAAATGCCTATAAAAGAATTGTACATCTAAAAAATAGCCCACAGTGCGTATAAGTCACCGATAATATTCTCAAAAACCTACTTACCTACTTCCACAATGTAAACACTACAAGTGACTCTATTTCTTATCAGATTTAGAGGGATACTAGCAACCGGCTTAATGATATTCTCTTGGACATTTTGCACAGTTGGCTCTATAATATTCTTCTGTACGTTATGCAGCGATTCCGAAATATTCGAAAAAGGCGCCATCACAATATTAAAAATTATACCGAGGGTATTTGAAAACACTTTCATTTTGTCTGAAAAAATTCAACACCAACGACGTTCATCGTACGATCTACACCAGTAATTTAAATCGTATTATAACTGATCGTTATTTTAACAAACGAAACGACCGGTACAAGTGGTCGATGAACATTGTTATGAAAATTACCTAGAAAGTATTTTTCTGTGGTTTGATCCTCCCGCCAATCACGCTACGGGGTCATCATCTGTCACGGTAACGTCGAAGCGTTCGACTGTTTGACGTGACGTCGTTTCACGAAAGAACCAAACTAAGACGAGCGAGGCAGGCACAGCACACTTGGACCGTGTCGAACGGGAAATATGTGCTACAGAGTTTGGGCGCTAATTGATTATTAATACTTTCACGTAATTAAATCCTTTCAATTAGAATGACTTTATAACATGATCACGGCAATTTGATATTGTACCGTTCGGAATAATACCTAATATGAACCAATTGATGGTATAATTTATTCATGTTCGTTCATTTACTGATTCTGAAAGTGAAATTATCGTGATGATTAGAGACCAGATTTTATGCAACATTGTAAGTTCGTTACGTGCATGAAAAATGCTTGACATATGCTCGAAATTTCGCGGAATATGCAAAATCGAATGGTAAATTTTGGAACCTAAAGAAAAGTGAGTATCGAATTTTTCATTTCGAAGTCAGCATACAATTAGTGAATTATCCTTGTATAAGCGGTCATAGGTAACATTGCAGTGACTTTAAAATTATATAATATTTTTATAAACGTAAATAATCAAGTATTGCTCCAAATATTCAATGGTATCATTGTGTCTTCGGTCGTTTATGATATTTTTGTGAATGGAAAAGATTTTGTATGTGGGAAAGTGTGGTTAGACCCACATCCACTAATACCTGGTGTAATTTCAACTTGGCTGCTATATTTAAACATATAGTTACATCCAGAAAAGCTGACTGTTTGGTGCGTTTTATGGGCTGGTGGAATCATTGGTCCGTACTTCTTCAAAAACGATGATGGCTAGAACGTTACAGTCAATGGTGATCGGTATAGAGCCATGATTACTAACTTTTTCATTCCTGAATTGAACAACCATGATGTCCAGGAGCTGTGGTTCCAACAAGATGACGCAAATTTTCACACAGCTCGTGCAACAATCGATTTATTGAAAGACACGTTTGGTGACCGCCTAATTTCACGTTTTGGACCTGTGAATTGGCCTCCAAGATCTTGTGATTTAACACCGCTAGACTACATTCTGTGGGGCTATGTAGAGTCATTGGTCTATGCGGATAAGCCACAAACTCTTGACCATTTGGAAGACAATATTCGCCGTGTTCTTGCCGATATACGGCCTTAAATGCTGGAAAAAGTCATCGAAAATTGGACGTCCAGATTGGACCAAATCCGAGCCAGCCGTGGCGGTCATATGCAAGAAATCATACTCAAAATGTAATGACACAAGATTATCCTTCGAATAAAAAAATCTTGTCAATCGAATGATCCATCGTTGTTTCATTGCAATTTAAAGTTCTATACCTTAAAAAAAACACCCGTTATTATTATAAAAAAATGCAAATTCATATAATCTGGTGGTTAGGGATGATACTTCATTATGTTTACTATCAGAAAATTGTTTTGATTTAATTCCGAATTTCTTTTATCATGAGCCAGAATGAATACTATATATACTATAGGTTCTAATTAAATTCAACTGTATATAAAAAATTGGATTGTGCGAGATAGTGTAGGTTTAATTCTTATATTCATTGTAATCCTTCAATTCCCAAAGTTGTCCAAGTTAATCTCAAGGCGTCAACGGGGGACTTGACGGGGGTATAAGCTGACGTGACGATAAAATAGGGTTTCAAAATTAATCAACGGGATTTTTCGACAATTTATTTAAGCGGTCAACACCCGTTTAATAAATAAAGAAAAAAATAAATTTTTTTCATTTTGCCACTCTGAATGGGGAGTTTCCTGAATAAAATGGGAAAGAATCCCATCAAAAAATAAGCTATTATTCAAAATTGACCAATCAATTATCCTTTTTTTTTCGTAAACTGTGGATCGGTAGTTAAGGCTTTACTGCCATTCAAATTTTTATAGCAACATAAAATGTGAAGATGAATATTCACATTTTATTGTCGAGTTTTGGGAATATGGTAGTAATTTTTAGAAAGAGGCTAGCTGCAATGGGTCCACCAGAACCAGCAATCTTTTTAAGAGGTATATGAGAAAAAAAGATGAGAACCTCTGGTTCAACTCATTGGTTGAGATAATGAAAAGAAATATTCACGATAAATGTGATTATATATTTATAATAATAATGTTCATTCAAGGTTTTCGTAATACAATTATATAGGTGGAACAATAGTATTCTAATCTCAAAATCCATCTTGTGAATTTTGTTGCCTAAATAAAGATAATACATTTTCTCACAAAGACCGTAGCCTGTGTGTGTATTTGTTAGATAGATTTGTTAGAGATATTCTTGGTATCGATTCTTGGAAAAAGTTGGACTGGACAATAGCATCCATAATAACTAAAAAATCTGTTAATATTACGAACTCAATATTGAAAATTGGAAAAAACTCAATTTGACCTTTGGCATATATTCCAAAGAAGTTCATGAATACTTAAAAAATTTATCAGATTTTAGAACGTTCCGGTATTGATTTTCTGTTCGATATTCCAAAAAATAAGGCAACTAAATAAATTCAATGACGCGTGGCTTGTTAACGTTCTGAGAAAAAAATAATTTATTTTTGGAGCTTAAAATATTTCCATAAAATAAGGTCATTTTTTGTGAAACGTGATAATAAAGTATCGAATTTATGTAGACAGGTATTATTTGTTTCTATATGGTTCAAAATAAAGAAAAGAGTTTATTAATTTGTGATAGGTATTCAGGAATAATCAGTTGCTTTTTTTCCATGCTATATATTGTATTATAATTTGTTTTTTTTATATGTGTTATGTATGTATCTCTTGATACACAAGATTGACATAAAACATTATTTGAACGATTAGAATTCTTTATAAAATTGTTTTCAAGATTATTAAAACCAAATGGGTTACTTAACAGGATTGTATGTGTATTTTAAATGATTTTTTAGTGTTTTGTAAACTCTTCTTTAAAATCCCACAAAAAAACATTCATTCGCTAGATTTGAGGTTCGATCTGTTAACTAATTTTCAGGAATCAATACAATTTTGAACTTTATTAGTATACTTTTCGAAAATGTTCTGACACACGTTTCACGAAAATTAATTTGTCATTATCAATAGATCGTCATTATTTTCGACTAGCTGACCTGGCGAACTTTCTACACCCATATATTTTTCCCGTCAATATTTTCGAAAATATTAAACACGTGTTCTACTATATGTGCTACAATATTTATGTTTTTACATATTATCTGGATTATCAGATTTTACTATTTATTCAGTCGGATTACCTATAATTTAATTTATTAACACTTATAATGTATCCAAAGTGATTGACCCTGTTTCCCAACTTTTTTTTGTGCCATGTCCCCTTTAGTCTTTCTAAAATGCTTATGCCTCCAAAAAGAGTGAACATGTTAAAATTAAGAAGTGCGAGAGTTTTAAACTCGTGTCGAGTCCATTTTCGAATTGCCCCACTCAACAATCAAAGTGTCCTCCTTTGAGACATGGGCCCCACCTTGGATTAGCCTGTTAAGTTTATATTTGAACTGGAGGTTTGTAAGTAATTTAGTAGCAGGTATTTCTTCCATATATCTCATCATTAATAATATGAGTTATATTGCTGGAAATGTATCAAAAAATGTTTAGAATCTAGCGCATTTCCGAAAACCAATTGAATTGGAAACCAATGAATGTAGTGGCTCTATAGGCAGTACCAAAGTCGTCAATTTGACTTGACGACAATCGGAACACAATCCAGGAACTTCATTTTTGAACTTGAATGCTTTGCAATATAATCAATGCACAAAACATTCATTGGTCCAATAGCAACGATTTTCTGTGAACTGTAGCTTGTTAGGGGTTAAATGCAATGTCAAACCATCTCTATGTTGATGATATCGATTCCATTCTTTCACTAGCAGTATTGCGAGTTCTTCGACTCTAGTTTGTACGTCTCTGAATGCTGTCATTCTCAAAAACAGAAATTCAACTGTGAATCAAAGAAAACTGTGTATTCTTTTTCATAACCAAATATACCACGTGTTATAGTAACTGTAGGCGAGTCTGTCCAAACTTACCAAAACTTTACATTGAATTAAACTGCTAATAAAAAGTTGATAGCTCTGAAGTAACCGTGATGTGCACTAAGAAAGAAATTCAATTTTTTTACATGCCCTTTCACAATTTACTCAACTTTTAATTCATAAGAACTTTTTCCTGACAATAGCAAACACAAAAAAAAAAAAAGAATTGGCGAAATCGGTCCAGTAGTTTACCGAAGGAGTCATTCTTATATAAATAAATTTCTGCTATTGTATTTATATGTATTTATAGATATCTGTCATTCAGGAAAACTTGACAAATAGCTGTCAATCTCAGCTCAGATTTTTTTTAACCAACCCAAATAAAAATGAATACCCGAATAATAACCAATGAAATAAAAAACCCAACTGGAAATGATCTTTTCAAGATAAAATTAAAAATCAAAGTCAACAACTTCACATCAAATAGCAGGATGTGCGAACGGAAGATGTCGATATGAATGAATAGGTTATAAATTATAAACCTTGGAGAATAAACCGATAACTGGCCGTGTTGGATGATATTAACGAATGCACCATAATTCGCTACCTCTATTTCCATATAATTGAATAAATGTCAGGGTTGACACAGCAAATTCAGCAGTAATACCAATAATCTTTCAGAAATAACTAGACAGCGAGCAACGTAATATGCTTATTAAATGTTGGCATTGAATTGATGAGAGCTTGTTAGAATTGAGAAATTATTGATTGAGAATTACTGGCATCAGTTGTTCATTAACGCCATCATCAAGTTTCCTATTTTCTTCGTTTAATTGTTGCATAAATACGTCAAGGGTATACCTACAATTGTAAAGTGTGGAAATGTGTTCAAATTTATCAGACTTTCATCGTCTATTTCAAGGAATAGATTTTTAATGAGAGGTAATAATAAAAACTTGTCTAAAAATCACTGACTGAACAATTTTTTTTCGACTAGTTTCGCCTTTTACAGCATTATCAAGAATGAGTACATATTACAAAGATAACCTTCAAATATTTGCAGATCTGTTCGGACCACAGAATACACCTTAAATTTTGTCATAGAGGTGGGGGTTTCCAAATTATCAGAGATTTAATAGCGGGGAGTGGTTTAAGTCTAACTGGTCATTGAGAAGATTGTATTTATCGGATATTTGAAGTTTATTTATTTCCATAACTTCCAGGTAGTTCATTTTCATACCTTTTTCACAGTATTTGTTTCACAGTATGTTTTCACAGTACTGTGAAGAAGGTATGAAAATGAACTACCTGAAAGCCATGGAAATAAATAAACTTCAAATATCCGATAAATACAATCTTCTCAATGACCAGTTAGACCTAAACCACTCCCCGCTGTTAAATCTCTGATAATTTGGAAACCCCCACCTCTATGACAGAATTTAAGGTGTATTCTGTGGTCCGAACAGATCTGCAAATATTTGAAGGTTGTCTTTGTAATATGTATTCATTCTTGATAATGCTGTAAAAGGCGGAACTAGTCGAATGAATAATTGTTCAGTCAGTGATTTTTGGACAAGTTTTTATTATTACCTCTCATTTAAATATGAACTCTCACAGAGTAGATTCATCGTCCATTGAATTTATGAATAGATTTTTCATAAGAGTTTTTCATAAAGAATAGGTTGATCATAAATTAAGTAATCGATTACAAAAAATATCAAAAAATGATGTCTTCATTTCTACTACACTAAAATGAGTATTCATACTTTTTTCCAACGATTACATACTTTACATTTAATTGACAAATGAATCTTGATAAAATATTAGATTAACCTCGACATTTCAAATGGTTTGATAATAAGTTGAAGAAGTAATTGAACTATTGCAAAATTGATGAAGTGAAAATAGTGATTACTGAAAATTATATCAATATATTTCAACTTGTAGTACATTTGAAAAAAGTGGAAAGATCAAAGCTCAGGATTTTCACATAAAAAGGTGTGCGATTAAAATGAATTACTGGATTATGATTGCTTCCAATGTTCACGAATCTTTTGACAGACATCGAGTTTATGCCATAAATCATATTTCTTTTCATTTTAAGGTCAACTATAAGATTCGTGTTGGCTTAAATTAGAGTTAATTTTCACACCCAGAAGATTGATTTTCTTTTGCAAGGAATAATTGAATTCTTCTTTCAAATGGAAAATGAAAATGTTTGACATTGCCCTTGTTGGATCCATTATTTTGTAGGAAAACGTATAAAAAACGGATCATGTGAAAATATTTCATCAGAACATTGAAGAAGAACTAGTACCTACTTAGTACTAGTACTAGTACCAGTCAATAAAGAGAAAAACTGGTGCACTTGGTGTTGTTTAACAATTGAAATAAATATAATATTTATTGCTGTAGAAAAACGAAAATAAATTTCGGACCATCTAAAAATATTTCATTTGAACATCTGAAAAAAAAATAGTACTTCAGTCAATGAAGAGAAACACTGTTGCACTCGCTGTTGTTTAAATGAATATTGTATTTATTGCTATAAGAGAACGTATAATAAACGTCGGATCATCTAAAAATATCTCATCTTCTGAACATCATGTCAAGGAAACATTTCTAATCGAATCAACTATTATAAACGAAATATAACCTTGAATCAACTGCCGTGTAAACTATAATGCAATGTGATGTAGTCGCAACGAGAAACAATCTTTATGTATGACAAATCCTTGCTCTTCAATTTAGCCTATTCAACTTCACCTGCTCTTAACAAAGTTAGTGTTACATTCATTAACCTTCGCGTCACCTCGAACTCAAGTAGGCAGCTACCTCGAAATTCATAGTTCTTGTTAGAATATAATAAACATTTTTCATTCAAAATAAGAGCATTGTCGAATAAACTCATTGTAAACAATACAAATGTCAGAACCTTCAAGTGAAATCGTTATATGAAAGTATTTTGATGTACTTATTGACCTGAAGTACCAACATCTTAAAGATTTGAATGATTACTGACAATTGCCACTAAATCTTTCAGAATAATTGGATATTTACTTTCAATATAAATAGATATTTATTGTTCCAATTCAAATTGTTACATTTTCAGCATATCTTCAAAAGGAGTTGAAACTAGAAGAAACAAAAAAGAAAAAAGCCGATTTTCTCTCTATAGTGAATGTCTTCTTTTATTTCAAATATCTTGAGTTGTATAACTTTATTCTTTTTATTATTTCCTTTTTTTTCTTTTTTCTTCATAAGGATTTTTTTTTGATTTCTAAAATCGTTCTTTTTTTCACATTTGTATGTCACTAAAATATGATTTGTGAAACTGTTAATGGGTGTTGTAAAATATTTCCTATATAAGTTCGATACCTAGGAAAATGAAGATTTAGCATTATTTTATTATATTATTATAATTTTCACTCTGAAAAGTATAGCTCATGAATGAAAGTAGGTGTTCTATCTTCGATTAAACATATCAAAACGCCTGTCTTGATCTGCCCAATTGATAGCAATGCTAATGCGAAAAATCTTAACCCTTTAAGGATTCCTTAAAAGTGTTTCCTTAATAACTACTTTTGACAACGAAAGAAGTTTTTATTGTAAACGATCACAGTTTCTTTCATCAATTGAATATTTTTTTGATGCAGAATACATTTCAAATGTATTACTCGAATCTTCAACCAGTGAGCGTAAATAAATTGAATTCATCGGATTTCCTTTCAATCCCAATTATACATTGTTCAAATGAAAGTGAAATTAGAACATTATAACACAATGTATTCGTTAGATAGCCAGCTGAGAACTGACCTATTTGCTAATGTTCTGTGAAGCATACCAACAACATCAAAGTCAATTGTTGGCTTTTCAAGTTGTGTCGTCCTTTTACGAATGTTAATGAATAAAAGCTTTGAATAGTATTGATATTCACTTGGTGAAAATCTATTGCTATACAATATAAAATAAATCCAACCCCTACACTTTTTATATTAGTAATATATTGTTCAGTGTGCCACTTTTGCTGATTTTGGATGAAATTCCAAAAGAGATTTTTTCAATTTCTCAATGAAAATGTATGACAATGATCATATTATTACAAAGTTATATCGATATATTTATGAATATTAACTCTTGTGAACCAGTTGTATCACCTATTTACATAATTCGACATCCTTTCATTTTAAATTACATACAAATTTGAAAAATTTGCATACCTAGAAGTAGCTGCATAAAATTTTTGCAGCTAGGATTGAAATAAAAATTCAGGTAGAAAAAATTGCAGTAGAGAAAAAGTAAGCTGTAAAAAAAGTTGACGCTAAATCTATTCATAAATAAATCTAAAGCTGTGCAACTGAGTTTAGAGCCGCTACGGATATGATTGAGGTGAAATTCCTCACTCAAAAACTCAAAATTAACGTTTGCGTTTTTCGCACAAATTGAATTCTCATGTAAATTAGGAAGTATGTAATTCCATTCGAAGGTTCATCTTTCAAGCTTAGATTTTTTACTGTTCCAATTACAAAATGACGAAGTGTTTTTTTAGAAGTCCTTTTTAAAAAGTTGTAATTCAGTCCAAAAACCAAATATATGCTGAGTAGGGTCAGATATTATTTAATTTTTATTATTAATTAATAAATTCAGTTTCACAAATGTTTCACATCAGTGTCAAGAGCATCACGTCTTGTAACCACTCTTAATTGTCTTATTCTGAATAGGTTCATTTCTTTTATTTTAGAAATGCAGTTGTCGGACCAAACAAATCCACAAATCGATCTACTACGTTGTAGCTTGATAATCATTTGAAAATTCAAGAGAAGTTTATGTAATTTGAAAGTTCTTCGTACTTCAAATCTTCAAGGACATTTTTGAATTGTCCATGATTTTTTGCATAGGTGCAATTGTGGTTTATAATTTTCAATAATGTTTTCATAACATCAGGATATTTAAAAATGTGTAACAATGTTTTCATAGATCTTATGGAATCCTGATGATTTATTTTTGAAAATTCTATTTTATATTCACTTAAATTTTAACTAGACATTAATTTTTCACTCGGTGAATTATGCGGTGAAACAGTATCAATGTAATAGTTTTTAAAATATAATAACACAAAATTAAGAGGAAACTCTAGTACATATATAAAGAACCTCAAATAATCCTTCATAGTATGAAAAGCTACCTAGCCAATAATATTCTATTTATGCGAAAGAAAATTTCATAGATTCTCTTTCCTAAGATACTAAAATAATCGTAATTATATCTTGCATCATGAGATGCAAGACAACAAAATAACGCAATAACTCGATATGTTCAATGAATTTCGATGATTATTTCCTCTCTAGAAGATTATACCTATTAACATTGGTATAATCTTCTTAATCAATGTATATAAAATACATCGTACCGGTACAACGATTTGTAAGAAAAATATACAAAATAACTAATAGTATAAGATAATTAGTAAACTAAAATTTTTAGTAAAAAAGTGACAAACAATTCTTTGAAATTTTATTTTGGAAAATGAGTGCTAAAGTTAATTGAATGATTCATTTTTGAAAATATTCAGTAACCCTTGGTTACTTTTGAGTATATTTCACATAATATTTATTTATTTATTTATTTACAAATACACCACTCAACAGTTTGGGCCAATTACTGCGTGAGAAAATACAATATAGTTTACAACTTATAAAAAAATAAAACTAGAAGTAATATCAATAATGTACAAACAATACACATGAACGAAAACTCTGTAGGCAAGCTGACATTTAAGCTCTTTAAACGACACTAATATTCTAGTTTTGAACGTACATATTAAGGTATTGTATAGGAGCATAGTTGATTCAGATTGAGAGAGTCATTTAGAATTTCTTATAACAAAACCTAATGTTCTGAAACAACTTGAAACAATATCATTAATGTGAGTAGCAAAAGTTAATTTTGTGTCGAAAGTTATTCCTAAATCTCTGAATTCGGTACATCTATTGATTTTATTACTATTCACATTGTAGTCGAAATGAACCATACTTTTTTACGAGAAAAAGACATTATGTTGCTTTTAGAAATATTCAGTGTCAGTAGATTTCTTTCACACCACCGATTCAAATTTGAGATATCGTCTTGAAGAATGTGGCAATTCACTATTTGAAATTTCGCGAAATATCTTACAATCATCCGCATATAGGAGAAAATTACAGTTCATGTTGGAGAAATGTCGTTCACAAAAATATTAAAAATATATATAGTTCATTCAAAATATATTTCCTATCAAGCCTATTAAGAACGTATAGTTTATGGAAAATCGATTGTTGATAACTCAAAATTCATAACTAATTGATATTGAATAATCTAAAACTTGTTCAATTGAGGATATTTATTGTTTTACGACTTTCACTTCATATAATAACGGAAATGTCATTTTTCGTCACTAAGTAGAAATGATCTAGTTAACAATATGGTAAATAGCGTATTTCAATTACTATATGTATGTTGATCTCTTTAATGTTGAGAAATAATGTCCTTGCAGATTATACAGATTATCATAACAACGTATTGAAAAATATTTGAAGGAGTTTTTTCGGATCTACATCAAACGTCAGAGTAACAAGCAGACAAATTTCAATACACATAGCTAGTAGACACTAGGTTGACACATATTTAGAAATATTCTAAACGAAAATGACGTTCTTGTAGGTATGTCGATCTGAAGATTCAAAAAATCGAATCATCTATATTTCATCGAGTACACTTGGGTAGTATTAGAAGTTAATCCTTTGTGATGAGGGTTTATTGAAAATATAGTGAAAATTTCAACCATTTAAAAAAACTTTTATATGATTTTAGAGAAATCACATTGATGTGTATTTCACCATTTGAAAAATTCATCGGTATTATTTTTCTAATAATTTGCAATTATATTCCTGAACTGGTCAAGTTAGATGGACCCAACTACAGCTTCCGCCAATTCCATGATCCACCCAATTTAAACAACCCGGATTATTTTGTATAGTTTATCTGAAATGATCTGTTTACAATTCTGCGTTGTACTCGTAAAGTGTGGACGAATGTTTAAAGGTATCGAACATTTAACACTTACTCGAATTAATATTAATTTCAAGAATGCATCGAATGGAAAAAGTGAAATTATTGAAAAAAAAACATAACATTTATTTTTGCAGTATTGCAAGTTTAACTCATTCAATTTCTAGAAAAATAGGAACAATTTTCCTTTAATGAGCATAGTATCGAGTTACTGTTTTCGTCTTTGAATTGAATATGAATTCATTGTAGCCTATTTTCTAATGATTTCAATTTGAAAATTGTATTATCTCCTGATAAAATTCCAAATTTTCAATTCTTAATAAAAATAAAAAAAGTAAATAAATAAGCATGGTTCATAGAAATTCATCATTGAAACCAAACATATGACGAAAATTCAATGAATTATTCATAATTATGAATATTTCCTGGCTACTTTTTTTTTCAAATCGTGTTTGCCTTTGTTGATAAAACTGGACACATGAGCGGAAGTAATAAAAAAAATAATCTGCTTATGGAACCGAAAGACAACGGGAACATCGGTTGAAATTTAAGAAACAAAATGCATTCAGTTTTGTATAAAGAAAGGAAGACGCCCAAATGGAAAGGTTGAATGAACCTCATTGTAATTACAAGCAATTAGCAGTCAAAATTTTTAAGCAGCCATTTCTCATGCAGAATCTGTCGTATCCAGGCCATAATATACCGTTGAATGAATTATTGTCTTTGCAAAACGGTCCAGTGCATTTTTGGGAGTGACTTGAACTCAGTGGATTTAAACATTAACCGCAAGTAAAATATTTAAGTTTTGTCCCCAAGAGAACTTTTCGATTCGGTATCCCATTTCACAACTATTGATCACAATTTTTCAGTATTCAAACATGAGTAATATTTCCTTCTGAAAAACTAATTAATGACATGATCACACCATGTTCTTCGCGTAGTTTGTATTGTCGTAAAACTATCTTTGAATTTCTTCCGTATACAAACAAACACGCATTAAGTGCTTTCCGAATCATGCAATATTAATTAACAAATATAGTAATATACGAATAACAGATTCTTTTACATAGTGTAGAGAGTCAAATAATGAGTGATTTTTTAAGCGTAGTTTTTTTTTAATCGAATTAAACACTAAATTTGCATCATATATTCAAAATTTTCGTTGAAATTGATAACTCGGTCGTTGCCTTTTACATTTTAAAGATAACTTCATGTAAATGTTGTCCGCGGCTCCGTATCAAATGGTTCATTCAGTAGGTCCAATTTTGTGTCACTTTTTCGAACATTTCGGCATGTATCCTACGAATTACGCGTGTTATGTTATCCTGTAAGGCTTCAATCGTGTTCGGCTTGTTCACATACAATAACGACTTTACACAACCCCACGAGAAATAATCCAGAGGCGTCAAATCGCATGATCTTGTCGGCCAATTCACAGGGCCATTTCGAGAGATAAGCTGCTCACCAAATTCATCCTTCAACATATCCTTTGTTTCGCGAGCTGTGGGGCATGTGCACCGTCTTGATGAAACCACATGTCAACCAGGTTCAACTCAGCCAACTGGGGCAAAAAAAGTTGAATATCATGGCTCGATATATCGTTTTTGCGGAATGCATCGGTAAGTCTTGTATGGCATGTGGCTGTTCATCACTCCAGATGCGACAGTTTTGTTTATTTACATATCCGTTTAGCCAGAAATGAGCCTCATTGCTGAACACAATTTTTCGATAAAACACCGGATTTTCATTACGCTGAGCTGTTTTAAAGCCAATTCACCAAAAATTAAACGTTGAGGTCATTCGGCTTCAATTCTTGCAGAAGTTGAATTTTATAGAGTTTCAAACCGAAATCAACACGTAAAATTTTCCATGTGGTTAAGTAACAACCTCATTAGCATTGTACGCTACGTCATCAATATTCTCTTCAGTACACACTGTACGCATGTGAGACAATGGTTTAATGTCTAACAAAGTAAACTTGGTGCGAAATTTGGTGACAACAGCACAAATTGTTAATTCACAAGGTCGATTATGACGACCATAATATGGTAATATTATGGTCAAGTAAAATCTCTTGAAAATGAGCTCACGCTCGAAACATGTTGACTAATTCATGTTGTTGAATATAATCGTGAAACATGAAGCCAAGAGTTTAACTTAATTTAATATTTATTTATATTTAATGATAAATATATCAAGTAGTTTATTGATTTTCGCTGTAATTTAGTTGAACTTAACAATATTGTTTCGCGAACACAGTACCTTCATCAGATGTAGATGATAAACTGATGAGGCCTCTGTGTTGGCGAAACAATATTGTTGTTTTCAACTAAATTATACTGAAAATCAATAAACTACTTAGTTTTATTTAAATTATGTATTTGGATTTTCATCAAGTATCGGCCCAATCGATAAATAATATATCATATATTTCATTTAATAGGACTTAAACAAAATTAATAATGTTGAAAATCTACTAATTTAGAAATATTTTGATGGTTTTCAATATTATTCAAAGAATTTATAGTTCTCTTGGCGAATATGTTCATTTGAAAATATGATGTGTTTCAGGAGAAACTGCTGACTAAATTAGAAGAGAGTGAACCAGAACTAGCAACTTCTCAAGAAGAGGAGGTCAGTGGAAAAAAAGAAATATGATCTCATATATTCATTGAGTTATTTCATTGCTTTTTCTAGTGCGTGATCTGCATCAATGCGAAAGCTACTATGGAAACGGTTCCGTGTGGACATAAAGTTGTCTGCAGAAAATGTTTCGTGAAAACTATACAGATCGCAGTTTCCCAAAGACTGCTACCACTTAGATGTGTCATTTGCAGAGCGAAAGTACTCAGACTGAGGGTAAGTGACAAAATAACAAATTTGCACGAGCCATTTCCAAATACTAGTTAATCAATGTCGATATACTACATAAATAATAATAACCAATAAATGATAATTATTCTGGACTCTTCTTGGAAACTTCTTTTGTCTATTCAATTCATTTATTATTTTGAAGAAACTCTCCAAAATTTTATACTCGAGAGCCACCCCAAAATCTGCAGGGTAATTAAATATAAAATACATATTCAAAATGTTTGTTCCCTGGACTTTTGACTTTTTTTTTGAAGAGGTATAGAAATTTAAGTTGGCATTACTGTTGAAGATGGCGACCGATTTAACTGCTGCATCAAGCAAGGCGTAGATTCATCGAATGAGCCCAAAACGAGAAAGCCGTTGTTTCCGATTTTCATAAGTGAATTTTGTTTAGCGATGAAGCGCACTTCTGGTTGAATGACTACCTCAACGAACAAAACTGCCGCATTTGGAATGAAGATAATCCTCAAGTGTATGTCAAAACACCTTTACATCCAGAAAAACTGACTGTTTGGTGCGCTTTACGGGCTAGTGGAATCATTGGTCTGTACTTCTTCAAAAACGATGATGGCCAGAACGTTACAGTGAGTAGTGATCGGTATAGAGCCATGATTACTAACTTTTTCATTCCTGAATTGAACAACCATGGTGTCCAGGAGCTGTGGTTTCAACAAGACGGCGCAACATGTCACACAGCTCGTGCCACAATCGATTTATTGAAAGACACGTTTGGTGACCGCCTAATTTCACGTTTTGGACCTGTGAATTGGCCTCCAAGATCTTGTGATTCAACACCGCTAGACTACTCTCTGTGGGGCTATGTAAAGTCATTGGTCTATGCAGATAAGCCACAAACGCTCGACCATTTGGAAGACAATATTCGCCGTGTTATTGCCGATATACGGCCACAAATGTTGGAAAAAGTCATCGAAAATTGGACATCCAGATTGGACTACATCCGAGCCAGCCGTGGCGGTCATATGCCAGAAATCATATTTAAAATGTAATGCCACAAGATTATCTTTCGAATAAAAAAAATTCTTGTCAATCGAATGATCCATCGTTGTTTTATTGCAATTTAAAGTTCTATAGGTACCTTTAAAAAAACACCCATTAGATGAAAACTCTACAAGTAATAGCAACTGACATTGAACGTTATATGTGGAAATTTGAATTTCGAAATAAATCAAACGAATTAATTTTTAGTTTGGTAGTACTACACCAGATTCAACACAAATCTCTTGGTAATACTTATCTCTTGCTTATCTACAGCTGGAAAGATACTCTATATAAAGACTCAGTTGTTCCTCCAATTGCAACATTTACGCACATAACAGTAATAGATTAATAAAAGATACAGTCAACTATCGATCAAGTATCGATATTTTCAGATTATTTGCAATAAATTCTCAAAAGATAAAATACTCTCAGAAATACCCAAAAATTAACTCCTGAAACATCGATGAAATTATGTGGATCAAAAGAATGTAGTTTCGACAGATTTCTCCCTAATTTTTCAATATGTTTGAAGTTTTCAGGTAACACTCCGAAAAGTTAAGCCATTGCATACTTCTTGTCGTTTTCAGACAGGACCGGCCCTACCATCCTCCGTGAGCGGTTACTCTGTTAACTCCCGAGCGTCGTCCGTTCCTCAATCGGATAGTCTGTACAGTGTGAGCAGTGGAGGTTCGTCGATCTCCTCTAATTCTAGCACTTCCGAATGCGCCATTGGGAACCATGGGATCAGAGGTGGTGTGGCTGGGGGTTGTTGTGGAGGAAGATGTCTGGGCGCGTATCCTAGACAGCCCGCCAATGGAGCATTTCGAAGAAGTCAGCAACACTCGATGAAGATGCGGCTACAGGACTATTGTAGACCAGAGAGAGTTAACAGATTGCCTCCTATCAGGGAACTGCCGGGACAGAGTCCTAGTCATAACACGCCACCAGCTTCCACTAGAATAAGGTACTATAACTTCTTCATAACAATTTTGCTTTTTTATTGATAATTCATTTGCATAAAGAAAAGTTGAAACAGATTTCTGCTCAACATTCTGAATTAAGAAATTACTTCCCCAGTCAGCAGGAATGAAGAACATACTGGAAAAAACATGACTAAGTACTCAAAATGGATGAGGTCTGGTACAAAGAGTTGAACATACTGATTCAGTAGGAACAGTTCACATATTTTAATGACTCACAAATCAAAAATCGCTTGATTTGCTATGTGATGTTTTGGCATCTCTAGTCAGGAATTATTTTTAGATATCTATTATGAACGATACTCCCAAGAATGATAGTTTGTGTGATCGAGTAATAGTAGACAAGTATAGCCTTGTCGTGACAAATGCTCTTAACTCTAGACGCTATAGAGCAAATTAGTAGTTTCCATTGCAGCAGGGTACAACTCTGGCATGAAAACGATTCCTGTGGAGTACTATACGTCATTCCAATTTATTCAAATTCGTCTTTGTTTGAATATTATTGGAGGATGTTTGGTAGGCATACACAGTAGTATATAAAACGAATTCAAAATACAAAAATATTTGATAGCTTTTCTTATTGTCACCAACTAAATGAGAAATCACAGAAATCATCATGTCCAGTACAACCGAGGCTTTGTTGAATAGGTTGACATTCATGAGGCTAATATGGGTACCAATGACTTGACTGTTCACAGATGCCTATTGTTGATGAGTTGGATTCAATTGAATATATCTAGGATGTAGTTTCTTGGTGTAAATTTCACAGTTTCTTGCACATATTTTAGCTGTTCTTACACCGAGTATGAGACACTATTGCATTGAATTTTCTTGAGAAAGTCATGACCTTGCTATCCAATTGATGATCTACCTAGTAGTTGAGATCCTTCTGGTGTCTCATCTCTCACTTTGGTTATAATTCCATTACTTGCTATTCTCAAGAAAAAACAAAATTGATTACATTTTCACTCCTCCGTTAGGTGTTACATATGTTCTTAGTATATATTTATCTCTTTCAATGTTTTCTATGGTAAAGCAACATCTACTGTTCTTTAATTAGAAGTTTTCTTGATGGTCCGAATCATTGTGATTTTCTTTCAATTTCTTCAATAAATTTAATTCTTTAATGAAAAACAATCAAATTGAAGAAGGAAAGATTCAAAATTCAAAAGGTTTTTCAGATGAACAGTCATACAAAATCGTGCTTTGTAACTCAGACACTCAACACTTCATGGTGTTGATTAAGTAATGGCAAATCAAAGAAGAGGCACCATATGAAGAAACATGGGAAACCAGAAAGACTGAGACCATCAAGAAGATCTCCAGCAACATGACGAGGCAGCTTGCCTTCAATTTACTAAAGAAATTGAAGAAGAAGGTCCAATAGATTGCAGATTGTAAACATAGCATGAGAGGAAGAAGAAATAGACATGTTCAATGACCTGCACTGTTTAAATTCGAACCAGAGAAAAGCTGATGGCGAGAATCTAGGGAACAAAAAACAGATACAATATAGCATCAATACAAGACCTAACCAATGAAGAAGAAGTGAATGTATTCTGCAGTTCTTATTTACCGTAGCCAAGTTAGAACTACTCAACACCTTCAAATAACTCTTCTAGAGTACCTCTTTTTCTGGTTAATGGTCTCTTTCAATCTACCATTCATAAACAAAAAAAAATTATTCGAATCGTGTAACTTTATATAAATATTTGATATTCTCAAGTTGATCAGTAATAAAATACATTTAGAAATGAATAATTTTCCTGGTTTTCAGCATTTTATATAGAACAACTTCTCCACTAATCATGTCAACGTTGAGGAATTTTGCGATATTCAATTTACTGCTCGCACTTTTAAACACATTTTATAACAATAAATCGATAAACTCTCGAAATCGTATACCAGCCCGAGTTCGCTTTGCCAAGGAGCAATTAATCATGGAAAGCCCAATTTAGGAGTGTTTTCCGCTTTACCTGCCTTATTTCAGAGTGGGCATTAGGCTTCTCGCTAGAAGGTAACGAGGCGCTTCATTTAGTTTCAGGTCGTTGCAATAGATCGTATAATGTTATAGTTCTATGTAGCACGTAAAAGGTGAATTACAAAAAGATCGATACGTAAGTGGATGGCAATTTTGCAAAAACCATAAAACCAATTTTACGACCTCTACACAGAATAAAATACGCTCGTAGCTGCATCTATGATGAAGTATCAATATGTAGCTTATTTGTTTCAAAGTTCACTTTTTATTTTCACAATTTTTCTGCTAGGTATTTTCAATAGAAAAAACTGATTTTAGTTACAAAGTTACAAAATCCATATCTTCTTCAATTCCTTAGATAATGCCTCTCAAGCTTCCATGTTCGGATGGTCGCTTTGATTTTGAAACTATTTACTCTGCTAATTTTAATAACCGTATGGTTTATACAAGAAACATTTTTCAACATAAGGTACCACCACTGAAGGTGTAGCACATAAGGTAGATACCACCACCAAATTTGTACACATTGTTCCTGTAATATATTAAACTTGCCAACTATAATTATAAATATTTATTAACATCAGGAACATTTACAAAGCATGGACAAAAATGAATATACAATTTGGCTAAAAATAACATAGGTTGTTCTCTTACTAACTAGCGCCTAAAATACGGCGTCACCAAACCATAGAAACTATTGCAGATACAAAGTACCTAATAGAACAATACACTACAGTTCCTACTTTGTACAATTATTCAAAATAATTTTGAAAATACTCATCATTTTGAACCGTTTAGCGCCAGTTAATGAACAGAGTTCAAGGCTTTGTACTCGGTAAAAATGGAAAATCTCGGAGTTTCAGTTCTCTTGGGAAAGCGTCTGCAGGAGTTTAGAGAGCGCAATGTTTAAATCCGTTTCGTGGTCATAATCTGTCCAGATGAAAATTCGGAATTCCTAACTTCAGAAAATAGATAAATTGTGACTTAAAATTGGATAAATTGCAATTTTGCTGATAAAGAAGGCAGATTGAACGCAACCGTATTACCTCTTATAAAAGGAAACATTTAGTGGTAATGAAGTTCATCCAGACACTTTTTTAGCCCTCATGGAAGCACCATTTGGTTTATAAAAATTCAAATTGAAAATAACAGAAAATTTAATATCTTGTAGATGAAAGTTCACAATTTATGGCTCTCCGTTCAAATTCTTCTGTCCAGAAGATTCCATTAACCAGAAATGTTGAGGGGCATTTTAGTTGGTTTGGATCATGTACAATAGGGGTTTCAACCTATTACCCTGTTCGCCTGCCTCATTCAGCTAAAATACTACACTCCCTTGTCCCAACTTAGCTACGATGGAAACAAAACCAACGATGAAAACTTTAATGGATTTAAATGGCCATTTAATGGGCAATAAATATCTAAGCCGCTTGTCGCGCTCCCCTTTGGATCGCCCATAGAGCGCCCCAGTGGTTAGGAACACCTGATGTACAACTATGTCACTCAGCTTGGTATCCTGATGTAAATCAAACGGATTTTTCCTATACACAAACCAGAAACTTTCTTTTATGGTTTTTAAGACGATGATATTTTCGTTGCTTGGTTACTTTTTAACCAATCTCGTCTATCCAATTTCTTAAACTTCAATTTTATACTGAATAAATGGTTTGATGTAGGTTTCAGAAATGTTTACCTTGGATGAATCGGAAGATTTTTTACCAATTGATATTTAATTGAACTACATAGTCCGGCTTAGTTTCCTGTAAAGATAGATGTTCCCCAAGGTTCATTCCTGAAATAACCTTTATTTATTATTTTGAAGAATGACTTACCTGATGATATCATGAACCATTCCTTTAATTTACTCAAAATTAATTGTATTGTTTTTGGGATGATCGTCAGGTTTTAAATTGTTAGTTCGGTGCTTCGCCCACTGGCGTTTCAGGAACTCTCTTTTACTAAATGCAAACAAGACTGAATTTGTTTACATTCAGGTAAGGGTTTATCCTGTTAAACTCAAATCTTCAGTTCAAAAAGTAGAAATTACATGTTCATGAGAATCTTATTTGGTAAAATGGAGCGGGTTATGTTTGTAGAAGTTTGAGTTGTGTCTTTTTTGTTTTGAGATATATAGGGTATTTTTTAGAGGTATAGAACTTTAAATTGCAATACAACAACGATGGATCATTCGATTGACAAGAATTTTTTTTATTCGAAAGATAATCTTGTGGCATTACATTTTGAATATGAGTTCTGGCATATGACCGTCACGGCTGGCTCGGATGTAGTCCAATCTGGGCGTCCAATTTTCGATGACTTTTTCCAACATTTGTGGCCATATATCGGCAATAACACGGCGAATATTGTCTTCCAAATGGTTAAGCGTTTTTGGCTTATCCGCATGGACCAATGACTTTACATAGTCCCACAGAAAGTAGTCTAGCGGTGTTAAATCACAAGATCTTGAAGTTCAATTCACTGGTCCAAAACGTGAAATTAGGCGATCACCAAACGTCTCCTTCAATAAATCGATTGTGGCACGAGCTTTGTGACATATTACGCCGTCTTGTTGAAACCACAGCTCCTGGACATCATGGTTGTTCAATTCAGGAATGAAAAAGTTAGTAATCATGGCTCTATACCGATCACCACTGACTGTAACGTTCTGGCCATCATCGTTCTTGAAGAAGTACGGACCAATGATTCCACCAGCCCATAAAGCGCACCAAACAGTCAGTTTTTCTGGATGTAACGGTGTTTTGACATACACTTGAGGATTATCTTCACTCCAAATGCGGCAGTTTTGATTGTTTACGTAGCCATTCAACCAGAAGTGCGCTTCATCGCTAAACAAAATTTGCTCATGAAAATCGGGAACAACGGCAATCTCGTTTTGGGCCCATTCAACGAGTTTTTTCGACGTTGTTCAGGCGTGAGTCTATTCATGATGAATTGCCAAACTAAACTGGGAATAAATCACTTTTCAGCTGTTAAATCGGTCGCCATCTTCAACAGGAATACCAACATAAAATAGTTTGATTGTATGTCTGAAATGAAATATTCTTTCCTGTTGTGAAAACGTTCCTCGAGCAACAATAATCAGGCCTTGTTATCATTTATTTGTTTTACTCTTATTTTTTATCACTTTTATTTTTTCGTACCATGGAAATTTATCCTATACAAGAGTATCTTAAGTTAATTTTATTGAGTTACAATTGTTAATTACTAAGTTATGCTAAGTCGAAACCTAGATCAATAAGTGTTATTAATTTAAGAATATAATATTATAGATCATCGACAAAGTAGAAAGTAGTCCGTTTTTACAGTAGTGATTGGAAGCTATGTAAACTGCTGCTTCTATTAAGGTTAATTTTTTCATTACAATTTAATCATATGTTAAAAGTTTTTACGATGTAATAGATCAACTGAATTCGAAAGTCTGTTTTTTTAAAGTAGATATACCTAGTTAAAATTAGTATACGATTTTGGAAACCGAACTGTAATGCTCCTGACTAAATTGAACACTGGTTTGTATAATGAAGTTAATTGAACGAATAATTCGAATATAGCCGTCGAATAATATTGTTCTTTTCAATTTCAGATGTGCACAAAAAATCGTTACACAGTTAGAATCAGTGTCTCTGTTGGGCAAAAAGAAATACGAAAAGCTGCCACAAGAAGACGACGAAGAGGAGGACGAAATGGAGAAACCGCTTGTTATAGAGCGTGATAAAAAATGGTGGTCAGATTCAAGATGGAAAATTATCGAAGATAAAAGCAAAGAAAAATCAGACAATAAAAAGAATGAGATTGTCGAGAAGCAAATGGAGATGAGGGAAAAGGGAAAATATATTTTTAAAATCGACAAGGGAAAAACAAAACAGGGTGTTACGTTCGGGGAAAAAGAAGATCAATTCTAAGATAAATATTCAACAGTTCAATCTAAATCAAATTAATCAATAAAGTTAACAGCAATATTTACTTACATTAAATCAATATTAAGCCAATTTAATTTTCAATTCAATTTTCTCTGATATATTTTGAAATTAACATCAAATTTTCGCATTGAGTTACCAGTAATAAATTTCTAATAGTTATATAGGTCGATTATATGGGTAGGTGAATATTTCCATTGTGTTCATTGTTTGAATTTCATACAAATTTGCCTTGATTCGGTTAATTGTGACTAACTTGTGTCAATTAATTATTGAGCAAATAACTATAGATATATTTTGTATTTATTATTTTCATCAGAATACGTTATTTTGTTTATTACCTGAAATGAATCACCAAGGTTGCGGTCACATCAGTTGAAACATTTTTCGAGCTTTTTAAGTATTATCAGATCGTCACAACTAAGAGTAATTTGAAGTGTTTAGGGATAAACAAACGTTAGTAACGTGTGAAGCGAAAGACACATTTTATATATATATATAAAATGAACATTAGAAAATTTCATTCAGCGCCATTAGCACAAAAAATTTATTTGCTTGAAAATATCGTCGAATAAGCCCCTGAAATACGGAAAAAATCGCGAGCTTACTACTAACGCAACCTATTGACATTTGAAAACATCATATGATGACATTTGTCAAATAGACGTTGCAATTTAGTAGATACTTACTGGTATAAGAAATGTGAACGTTCGGTGCTTGGTGTGTCTATGATCTGATCTCGCAAAGGAAGATGCTTACGTATTGAAATCGTTACCTCACTTCGACGGACGTGGTGCGAGTGACGAGTTCCTTGTAGAACGAAACAGCTCTCTTGGACTTCTATATTTATCTCGCAATTTTATATAATGATATCAAATTATATAATATATACGAATTGAGCCATTTTAGCATACTTTGCACCAAATTAAAAATTCAAACTCATACAGGTCCTTCAGTATCAACTTTCTAATTTTCGATTTACCGTCACTGGATTTTTTGAAATTCTCCAAAATTTTCTCCAAATATAGTGGATCTGAAAGGTCCATCGATTCAAAATTGATCGAGTTGATACTGAAGGCGCTAATGAACCTGAGATTTGATGCAGAGTTTGTTGAAATGAGCTCAGTAGGAATTGAAATATAGAAAAATTAGAATAAAATAAAAATTATTATAATTTAATTATTTATTTCTTCATAAAATTAATTATTTATTTTCATTATTTATTGAATTAAATAAATTCATTTGAACATATTGTTCAATTGAGAAGTTTTACACTCGCTCGCAAAATTAGGAGCGAATACTATCACAAAAAGTTTGATTATTCGGTTATATTGAAAAAAATATTTCAGTATTTTGAAATGACACAACACACCCTTTATATATCATAAAAATATGAACGAATAGGTTTGAAAAATTTATTTGAATTATTCATTCAAAAGTCTTGGAGATTCATTCAAGGTTTCAACTTTTCAATGATAATGATAAGTACAAGAAAATCACGTGTATATCTTTAATGCCGGATCTTTTATTACAAGAATCGCTCTGTATAACCCGAATGATAACTTTTTAGAATAATAGTAAACATATCGTTTTTAAATTATGGAGAAAACTTACTCACTTTGAATAGTGACTTTTAAAATCGGTTTTTATACAGAGTGATCGATTTTAAAACGTTGGCAATACTAATATAATGAATTATTGACAACATATTAGATGACACCGTTTATGGTGTCAGGAAGATAGAAGTTTAGTTTTATAACACTTAATATGTGTTGTGAAATCCTTGGTAATTTTTGAAAAATACTCTTTTTATATGAAGTTTTTTTGGGATAAAGTATTGAGAGACTCCATTCAACGCTATATATCTGTTATAGATATAATTGAATAAATTTCTATTTCCATTCAATTTAAAATTGAAAATGAAATATAGTTTAATTTGATTGCTATATGTTTGCACCATAAGTGCTCTTAATCTTTAACAGACCTTAGAGCGAAGCTTTTTTGCACCATAACTATTATTAATCTTTGAACCATTATTTGTCGAAAAATGGATTGATACTTACTTGTATTTATTATGTGAAACAATATTTAGAATTTTCTCATAATTTAATACAAATACGCATGACGACGTTTCGAAGTACTACTTCTTTATCAAATGCTGGATTAATACTGTATTTGAGTTGCTGTTACTCAGTCAATACTGTATTTCAAATAATAATAATAATAATAATAAGACATTTATTCCCAACAGATATACATCCAATTACAGAGAAAAAATTACAAAAAAAATTACAATTTACAAAAAATTGCAAAATTGTACACAAATAATAATAAATAAGAAAAGAAATTAACAAGAAAAAAAAACAAAAATAGGGAGTATAAGCTAATATATACAACGAAAAATTAATTCAAAATAAATTGAAATAACCATATAACTAAAAACAAAAATGAAATATTGTCCATTACAAAGTTACGTATGGTCAGCAGAAGTTGACCATTTAGTAACGAAATATGTTTGATAAATAAAAATAAAATTAAAATCGATTGCGTTAGTATTATCTAATAAACAAATGAAATTAAAATAATATTTATAACTAAGACATATGTGGACAACAGAAGTTCAGGAAAATATCACGACATCCCAATGCGCTGTTCTGAGTGGCATGCCAAGATAACTGCTAGCCGATCAAAATAGATATCACATCGACCGCAACAAACATCATAAAGATTACATATAAAATTGATAGGAGAACGTGACATAACATTTGATCTGCTGTAAGTGACATAAAATGTATTATTCTCTATTAAATGTATAAAATACTATTACTCAGTATTAATCTAGCATTTGATAAAGAAGTAGTACTTCGAAACGTCATCATGCGTATGTGTAATAAATTATGGGAAAATTCTAAATATTGTTTCATTATGGTTATTAATTTTCTTCAAGTATCGGTCTCATCAATCATCAACTTACTTGTTTCCTTCACTTTTTCAACGAATGGCCTTTATACACAAAAAACTGGAAACAATTCTTGTTTCGATTCATAGAACTATGATCTTTCAAGAATCTTATCCAAGAGAAAAGGTAAAATTTCAATTTGTTTAGTCAAATAATATTGATACCTAAAACACTACGATAACCACAAAATTATTAGTTATACTTTTAAATTTTTCCACTCAAGATTCCGAAAAAATTACTGAACGCATATTTTATCTATTTCAGAAATTATATGTCCAAAAAATTGACATCTGATTAAGATTCAAAAAATTATACTTCATATATTGAATATTTTTCAAAATATTACTTTGGTGAATTTGTCGTTACAATAAATAGATATAATGATGAGATCTTCGTTTCTATTTAATACCCCCTTCCTAAATGGGATATGAATGTCCAAATACCTTTCCAAATTAACCTGAACTTGTTATGGAAAGCAAACATATATATTTGAAGTTATTATGAAATATTTCAAATTTTTGTATATTCGATTTATAAATTTTATGTATCGCCATTTAATTTTTTTTTTGTATCCTTCCTTTAACAAAGGAAATCTTTTCTTAGGAATCGTTGGCATCTTCTATCATTATTAGCTACAAATGTTATGCCACTCATTAAAAATTGAAAAGCTCCTTCATAAATTATTTCATTTTTGAACTCGAGATTTTTTTAAAAACAGCTAATTTCAATGAACCTTGTCCATTTAATTTCGACAGGTCACCCAAAATATAATCAATATATGCAGGATGCCAGATTATCCTTTCTTAAGAATAATATTAAATCTACTACTTTTTCTGAAAACCCCCCAAAAACACAAACTTAGATGTCAAGTTCATAATTGAATGTTGAATCAACACTCCTCATAAAATAACCTTACGAGTAGCTGAAATGACATGGGGAGTCAATAACATTTTATGAAATACATTCGGAAATTCAAAATTTAAAAAATTTATTCTTACTTTATCCTGTCAAAACCTATAATAAAATAATATCTTCTAAATTATTGATCTCAAATAACATTGTATATCATTAAAATTCAGTGGGGATTGCAGGCACTATATCGCTCTAACCATGCTTTTCCTGGTTCATTTCTGTTGAGCGGCGGAGAACACTGATATCCCCCATTGAAATTAATCATAGAATAATCATGACAGTTAGTTACTCCATCTCCATTGCAGTCCTGAAAGAAGTGGAACAAGAAATGATTATGAAGTTCCTTTTAATTTAATGCAAATATCCTTTCTAATTTTGTCCATTGGTTTGTGTACAAAATTATAACCTGAACTAATAATTTCTTCAGAAAGATAATAATTATTCGTTATTAATTTCATGAATTAACATTGGAACAGAATGTTTATGGTTTATTCACATGGTGATGGCGCCATCTAATGTTAATTTCAAAACCTTTGCAATATTCAAGGTGTGCCAACATTAACGCAAGATTAAAATTTGTCGCCATTTAGGCGACATGATAAATAACACAGTTATTTTTGCCGAAATTGGATGATATTGATTTGATCAATTGATTCAAACAAGACGGTGCCACATGCCATACAGTCCGTTGAACACTTCAATTACTGCATGAGACACTTTGGGTGATCAGAAGTGGGACCTAGTAATTTAACACCAATAGATTTTTAAGGGGTTATTTGAAGTTGCACGTCTATGACAACAAGCCACATCTACGAGTGC
This sequence comes from Henosepilachna vigintioctopunctata, assembly GCA_030704895.1. Taxonomy (NCBI): domain Eukaryota; kingdom Metazoa; phylum Arthropoda; class Insecta; order Coleoptera; family Coccinellidae; genus Henosepilachna; species Henosepilachna vigintioctopunctata. Next base: position 2,430,701 of record JARQZJ010000095.1, on the reverse strand, counting down.
CCTATGTGTTATTTCATAAATAACCCTATCCTATGTAACGGGTGTTTTTTTAGAGGTATAGAATTTTAAGTTTGTATCACTGTGGAAGGTGGCGACCGATTTAACAGCTGAGAAGTGATTTATTCTCAGTTTGGTTTGGCAATTTATCATGCATATACTTACGCCTGAACAACGTTTGCAAATAATGCTAATTGGGGCCAAAACGAAATTGCCGTTGTTCCCGATTTTCATAAGCGAATTTTGTTTAGCGATGAGGCGCACTTCTGGTTGAATGGCTACGTCAACAAACAAAACTGCCGCATTTAGAATGAAGATAATCCTCAAGTGTATGTCAAAACACCGTTACATCCAGAAAAACTGAGTGTTTGGTGCGCTTTATGTGCTGGTGGAATCCTTGGTCTGTACTTCTTCAAAAACGATGATTGCCAGAACGTTACACTCAATGGTGATGGGTATAGAGCCATGAATACTAACTTTTTCATTCCTGAATTGAACAACCATGATGTCCAGGAGCTGTGGTTTCAACAAGTCGGCGCAACATGTCACACAGCTCTTGCCACAATCGATTTATTGAAAGTTTGGTGACCGCCTAATTTCACGTTTTGGACCAGTGAATTGGCCTCCAAGATCTTATGATTTAACACCGCTAAACTATTTTCTGTGGGGCTATGTAAAGTCATTGGTCTATGCGGATAAGCCACAAACGCTTGACCATTTGGAAGACAATATTCGCCGTGTTCTTGCCGATATACGGCCACAAATGTTGGAAAAAGTCATCGAAAATTGGACTTCCAGATTGGACTACATCCGAGCCAGCCGTGGCGGTCATATGCCAGAAATCATATTTAAAATCTAATGCCACAAGATTATCTTTCGAATAAAAAAAATCCTTGTCAATCGAATGATCCATCGTTGTTTTATTGTAATTCAAAGTTCTATACCTCCAAAAAAAAACATCCATTACTATGATTAAATAAAAACATTAACATTAAAAGACTAAAAACTGTGTTTTCTATTCAATTCAAATGTTGCGTTAGTTTTGGAACAAACTATAATGAGCATGAATTCATCAGAATGAAAATTCCAAAATTACAAACAAGCGTTAATATTCGTTTTTATCAACAGGTTACTGAATTTTTAAATACTGGATCCACCAACTTTGAGCTAATATATTTCTTTTGCGGATTTTTCAGTTTTGAGAATTATTTGAAATTCATTACTTAATATCAATATCTTAATCATACCCTTCCATATTTGATGAAATAATTAGTAACAATCCTCTTGGCACATACAAACGAAATTGCACAGTCCTCATAAGCTGAAATATTGAAGAAATTAATCATCATAAAATCATGAAATTCTTGATTATATCTGATAAATACGTACCGCCAGCTCTCTCTTTTTCATCATCTGGTAAGATTACTTCCCCAGCATCTTTCCAGTACACTCGACTGATTTTGAATGGGCCACAATATCCTGCTACACAACCAATGGTCAAGTTACATTTGGTAGCTGCATGGCACAAGCATCTGAAGCAGTGGTGATCCAAATTGACGAGGTTAGTAATTTCTGCAGAAAATCATTATTGATGAGGTCTCTCATTTTCTCGTTTTCCTTTATTGGTTATTGAAATGAGTTATGCATGAGAAGTTACATTAGGGGGCGTCCATAAATTACGTGAGGTGTTCAAGGGGGGGAGGGGGTCGAGTCAAATCTCATCTAATCTCACTTTGGAGTGAGAGGGGTCTTGGTAAATATCACGTAATTTTTTTTCTGATTGAAACAAAAAAAATTATACTATTTTGTCCATTTAATCCAGATTTTACATGCTTATGGTTTAATCTTGATGATTCTACTGAAAATCATATGGACATGTTGGTTCCAATAGTATCTCTTGAGACCGCGCATGATTCTCCATGGACTGAATTAGAGTAGGTAGATATATTTTTTTAAATCACAATAGTTACATTTTAAGTATTCTATTGTTAAATTTTTATTACACTTATAATTAAACTCTCAGCAATATTGATTACTAGTCACAAATAACAGAACGAAGCAAATTTTTTTTTCTTCATAAAATAACAATCCAACGTGTTTACGTAAGAAACCCACATTTTGAAAAATCTCACGTGAGATTGGGGGAGGGGGTTGAATAAAATCTCATGACATCTCACCAGGGGGGAGGGGTGTACAGAAAATTTAAAAAAACACCCCACGTAATTTGTGGACGCCCCCTTACACTCACACAGTTTAAATTTGATATTATATCAGTTACCTTAGATGAAGACTTAGAGGTATCAGAGGGTGAAATGAGAGAAAGAGTTATTTAATATAGAGTAATGGAATATAATTGGAAAAATAATAATAAAATTCATTTAACAATAGCTATTATAATTAATGAGATTGAATTCTCGCTTAACTCTTGGTGAAACATAATTGAATATTAAAATAAATTAAACTCTTGGCTTAATGTTTCACGATTTATTTAATATGTATAGTCAACATGTTTCGAGCGTTAGCTCATTTTCAATACTCAGTCTTGACTGAGTCTTGAAGCTAATTCATTCATCCATCTTTGAGCTAACGCTCGAAACATGTTGACTATACATATTAAATAAATCGTGAAACATTAAGCCAAGAGTTTAATTTATTTTAATATAGCTATTATAATATTCATACATACATTTGCTTTCAAAAAGTATTATTAACAATTATTTGTTTCAAACGAACTTAGCTAATTTACACTTTATAAATATCTTATGGCAACTAACTGTTTTTATGGGGCTAGGAAATTCATTAAATGCATTGAATCCTTTATAAAATATACTATTTCCAGATTCAGAAAGCTGACAAACTTGAATGTGAAAACTGTCAGCATTTCTTGTATTATAAGACTGCCACTGATAATCACTGACACATGTTACATTTTTCATGGTAATTATTCTACATGGGAATAATTTGTTATTTATTTTGAATATAAATATATATGTAGCTTGAAGAACTTTTATGTTAATCAAAGTTTTTTCAACTTAAATGGCAATTCATTATGAATTTTAGGTGCTATATATGAGTAACTACGGGACACATCGACTTAGTGTATTTTGGAATTGATAAAGTTCTTGGTGTATCTGGTATTTAATTCATTTTTCGTAATATAATTTGTTTTTCCACATTCAAGTTGAATTTTTTTTTACATTTTTGTATTGGTTGCTTTTTTATGGGTTTGTGTATTTCATTTATTATTTTTGTTTTTTTATATGGAGAAAAGGACATTCTTATATATTTCTGTTATATTAAATTTAAAAATATAAAATTTCAATACCTGGAAAGTAAGTATCAATGAACCGTAGTAAATCGTAGCATTTCTGTAGTTCATATATTATTCCTATAAAATAAACTACTCATTATTTTACGTGAAATAAACATATTACGTGTGTATGCATTTTAAAATAATATAAAGCAATTAACTAGCTTAGTTTCGTATTTTTAAAAATAATTTATCAGTTTACTATGTTGAATTTCATGAAGTATCCATTCAAATATTCAATTAATTAATTAGAAAATCTCTTTCAAACTTACCTTGTCCATTACAAACAATTATAATCGTTGATAATCCCAATACAGATAAAAGTATTAAGCGCAGATTCTTCATTTCAATGAAGAATTGGTTTTATTTTTCTAGAGAAGTTACGATTAATTTTTTCTCTGAATGCCACAATCAATGATATTTCATCATAAACCTATTCATCACTTATTTTCTTTGACCACTGGTAAAACTTGTTTCTGCATAATTTTCATAAATACACTAACAAACTAAAACGCATCTTCAGGTTGTGGATTCTGTATCGCGATGACGCTCATTCAACTATTCAGTTTATAAAGATACCAAATGAAATTGCGAAGAGAACCAGTTCTGGTTGAAATGTGGTGTGAAGCATCGTTCCATTGGAAGTCATGTTTTTTCATTTGAAACATTCTGCAATATCAATTCATTAGAAATACATCTTGGTGGCCTTGAGTATCATCAATTGCTATTCGCAGATTAGAAGATTGTACATATAGATATTATTATTATTATAACGATTGTTGCCCATGAGGAGAGCGATTGAACTTGAATTCGCAATTCTTAGGACTTCTGCTTCATCTTTTTGCCTCCCAAAAATGCTTCATCCTATCGGAATGCTCTTTCTTCCGTTCATATGTCCGTTTTATTTTGGTGACAATTAAACAAACAATTGTTTCAGATGGGTAGATTGCTGCTGGAAGGATTGTTGTGTTATAATGCCTCAATTTGACTCATCTCGAAATGCACTTTTGGTTATAGTACGCCCATGTTAGCTTGTAGGCCCTTTGCAGCTTGGCAATTCTCTGTTCATTAGTGATTCGGTTTAAACCTGAGGACTGTATAACTTCTCCGAGGTATTTAAAATGGTCGACGTGCAAAATTTCACCATGTTTTGTGATAAGAGAATATTTATTCTTTGGTTTTCTTTACATGTATTTGGTTTTATCATAGGAAATTGGTAACCCGGTTTTCTGCGCGATTTCATGCTTCAGTTCTGTTGTTTGTGATTATAGCAGTATCGTCTGCAAAGGAGAGACATTTGACATTTATTCGATTTTCTTTTTTGATACCCACTTGTATGCCCTTCACATGAAGTTCCCATTCCCTAATGATCTTTTCCAAAACAATATTGAAAAGGATTGGCGAAAGTGCATCCCCCTGTCGCACACCGGTGTTGATTTCGAAGGGATCTGATACTTCGCCCATGAATTTTACTTTGAAACTTGTACCTGTAAGTGTCTGTTCTATAATTTTTCGGGTCTTTCGATCGATCCAAAATTCTTTCACGATTTTAAAAAGGGTTTCGCGGTCTACCGAATCATATGCTTTCTCGAAGTCAATGAATGTTATCACTGTATTTCTAGATTTCCTCATCTGTAATATCGTCTTCAAAGTCCAGATCTGTTCTGCACATGATCGGCGTTTTCTTAATTCAGCCTGGTATTCCCACATTAGTGGATCCGCTTGGTGTTCTACTATGTTTAGGAGTGCTTTAGAAAGTATTCTGTAAGCAACCAGGAGTAAGGAAATTTCTCTGTAATTATTGATATACATTTTGTCTCCCTTTTTGTGCAATGGATGTTACATATGTGTTACATATACATATGAATATATATTATTACAACGTAAGTAATAATAAATTTAAAAAAACAAATAATAATAAGTAAAAATTATTGGTATAGCCAGCAATTGAAAGCAGCCGTTGACAGGTGTTTCGAGCTTGTTGGCTTTCTTCAGAACGGAGTAGTTAATTTCAAGGTGTACGAACCTGGAGATAGAAAAAGAAGCAACAAGAAAAGAACACTCCTGCAGAGGAAGTCAAACTGTTGGGCTTCCAAATGAACTTGGAAGATTTGCTTTATGGTTTGCTTGATGGTTTTTACAATTGCTTTTGAATTATTATCATTTACGTAATTTGCAACCAAGAATGTGAATAATAGATGAAAGGAAGTTTAATGCGGAAGAAAGTACAAACAAAAGTAGAAATTATCGGTATACACCGCAATTGGATGCAGCCATTCTGAAGAGAGTCAAACGGCTATAAACACGTATCAACTTTTTTATCAGGCTTTTTTGACACTACTCAAAAAATGTACATAAAAAGCATAATTTAGTATAAACTATGTCCTTATTCAAAGTTATCCGATACTTTTATATCGGATTCGGTTATGGTTACTGATAATTTTTGATTTCGGTTTTTCGAAAATTCAAACTACGTTTCTAGAAAGATCCATTTATATTAGATTCTATGGCTCAAACACGAAAGACAGTTTGCATTTCTCCTTTATTTAAGTTTTTAGTTTCCTAAATATCACATTATTCGTCTATTTTTGCCAATATTGATTTTTATTTGAAGATTTTCAATAGGATAGTTTTTAACTTTCTCGTAGTAAAATGTAAAGATCAAACCGAAGCTAGTTACATCTCATAACTTCACTCACAGTTTACCCTCATATGAACTAGTACGTTTATAATATCAGGTGACATCGATTATACACAGTAATATAGTGCACAAAGTAGTCGCATAAACAACGCAAATTTTATTTGAACGACCTTTTCGACTCTGATACGATGTACGGTCAAAGGTATATTCAAAATAGTGCGCAAAACATCCCATAAGTTAAATTTAAACAATTTGGCAAAAACAAATAATTACTTTGTGCCAGCTGCTACGCCCATTGATCCCGATTAGTAACAAATATTCCGATCTATTCTCACAGATGACACTGAGTAAAAGAGTAAAGATTAAAGATGAATAGAAATCGTTAATGAATGTTGTAAATTTGCTCTTGTTCCTTTGGAAATTCTTGTTTATAAAAAAAGTAGTTTCCTTATTTTAATTTGTCTCTGTAATAGTAATAACCGTCAGATGTTTTGCAAAGTTTTAAGAGAAATGTTACCTTAAAAATACCGATGAGTTCAAAGTTATTATTATAATTCAAATCGTTGTTTCAATGAAATTTCAATGATAAATTTCCTATTTTGCAAATGCAAATACGAATTTTCCTCATTTATGGTATGATGTTGCTGACTGTTAAATGATGTTGGCAGCGCTCAATACTGCTTCGAACCATAGAAAATAGGTATCTTTACCACCTTACCTAACTTATCATTCACATTTTAAATTAACCCATTATTTCTTTTTTGAAATATGTAATTTAAATATCAGCACCGTTTTTATTGAAGTTTAGGTTCTTTCACTCAATACCTAGTTTTCTTTGATTAAAAAAAATGATTTTATAAGTGGCTATCAATTGGATTTTAGGTACGTTAGAGAAATATGAAAAGGTAAACTAAGAAATGCTAAGTACATATCAAAGAATTTCATTGCTCTTTGGAAAACAAATAAAAAAGTTTTGCAAGTCAAAATAATAATGCAAATACCAGGATATATATGTATGTAATTATCAGAAACTGGTTTTTAATCTTACCTTTTTTTCAATTAATGATTTTCAGATAATGGCCCTTTCAATCAGTCGATGCAATTTCAAGAAAAAGTTAACCAGATCAATATATTGCTCTTTATTCCAAAAAAATGTTCAGTCTGATACTTCTACTCAAAATAAACAGGAGCCTGCAGTTGATTCTATAAAAACAACATTCAGAAAAAAGTTAATGAATGGTCCCAATTTAAGGAATTTTTTCAAAAGTGAAAGCTTAGCAGTTGATTGGATTGATGTAAGAAAGGAGGTAGTTACGTTTATCTTCTTAAATATCACGGGAAATTAGTATTTTAAATTTTAGAATGAAGTACCATATATAGAACCCAAATCATTACTTGGGAATGGTAGAAAGGTATATTTTGAAGTATATGGATGCCAGATGAATGTAAATGATACTGAAGTTATATGGTCTATTTTGGAAAATTATGATTATGAACAAACAAAAGAAATAAATGATGCTGATGTGATATTTTTAGTTACTTGTGCAATACGTGAAAGTGCTGAAGAAAAAATTTGGAACAAGTTGAAGTCGTTGAAAGGATTGAGAAAAAAGAGGTCGAAGGATAAGCCTCACTTAAAAATTGGAGTTGTTGGTTGTATGGCTGAAAGACTGAAAGAAAAGGTTTTGGAGCAGGACCAGTCTGTAGATTTAGTTGTTGGCCCTGATGCATATCGTGATATTCCAAAACTTCTAGTTCTTTCTGAAACTGGCCAGAAGTGCATCAATGTAATGCTTTCATATGATGAAACATATGCTGATATAATGCCAGTAAGATTAAACCAGGATTCAGTTACAGCGTATATGTGAGTTGAGATTGCCATAGTTTCAATAAAAATTATTGTTTTTACATTTTTATATTGTTCACTGATTTTTTCAGTTCAATAATGAGAGGTTGTGACAATATGTGTACCTATTGTATAGTGCCCTGGACAAGGGGCAAAGAAAGGTCTAGACCTGTTTCATCTATATTAAAGGAAGTTGAAAATCTTGTTAGCAAAGGTGTTAAAGAGATAACTTTATTAGGTATGTAAATATATTTCAAATTTGCAATGTTCAACGTGTTGCTTCAGAAGTATTTCTAATTGAATCGTAGGATATTTATCCTGCATTCTAATCTATTTGGTAATAATAATTCCAGGACAGAATGTTAATAGTTACAGAGATTTAAGTGAAAATAATAGTGATACTTCACTTGTTTCTCAGCCTACATCTCTGTCCAAAGGATTTACAACAGTTTATAAACCTAAGTTAGGTGGGTTGAGATTCTATCATCTTCTGGAAAAAGTTGCTAATATTGATCCTGAAGTTAGAATAAGATTTACTTCACCACATCCCAAAGATTTTCCTGATGAATGTCTACATGTAAGTTAGAAATATTCGAATGTATTCAAACCATTATTGTTTCAAATCATTTTGCCTGTATATTGATAAAATTGCAACATAATTCAAGAGATTCTTGTTTTTATTTTTCAAAAGGAAAAATATATTATTTTAAATACTGTTAATAGTAATTAAAGTTGGTATGTTGTCAATTTCAAGAATATCCATATACTGACTTAACGAATATTGTACAATGCGTTGAGTAGAATTTTTTATACTCCTCTGTATATTCATGGCATCTATACTGTAAACCTTGTTTATATATTATTCAATTTATTTATTTTAAATTTAAGATAGTATTTTTAATTTCAGGTGATACAGTCCTATCCAAATATATGTAAAAGTTTACATTTGCCTGCCCAATCAGGAAATTCAGCAGTTCTTGAAAGAATGCGTAGAGGTTATACTAGGGAAGCTTATCTAGAATTAGTTGAGAATGTTCGCAAAATCCTTCCATCTGTTGCCTTAACCTCTGACTTTATATGCGGCTTCTGTGGTGAAACTGAAGAAGAATTCAAAGATACTTTGAGTTTAATTGAAGAGGTTAAATTTAGTATGGCGTATTTATTTATGTACAGTATGAGGGAGAAAACAACAGCTCATAGAAGGTAAGAATGTGAACCATTTTTAAATAAAATGAAACAAATAATAAATATTTTTTTAAAATAAAAAAATTCCTAATATAACACTTAAATTCCAAATAAGTTCTCTCTGACTCTTAATCTAGATATGAGCTTGGGTTCTTGGTTTTTTAATATACAATGAACACAGAAGCGGTTTTTTTTATGTCATGTGTTAGCTGACCTAATATACTATGTCAGATGGGTTTCCTCTTAATTTTCAAATGTTGAAGATTGTGAAATATCGATATGTTTTGATACTGACAGATTTATAATTCCAATTGCAATCCATACAGATATCTAAATATAATTTTTTAAATTCCAGTTTTTTAACCGACATTTAAAAATTATTATAAACATATTGAAAATATTGCAGATTCAAAGATGACGTTAGTCATCATATAAAGCATAAAAGGCTAGAGCAAATGATAGCAATGTTTCGGTACCATGTGGAGAAAAGAAATCGTGCTCAGATTGGGCAGATACAACTAGTTTTGATTGAGGGATTCAGTAAAAGAAGCAAATCAAATTTGGTGGGACGTAACGATCAGAATTTGAATGTTGTAATTCCTGGATTAGATCTTGTTCCAACTAAATGTGAATACAACGATTGTAGATTGCTAAAACCTGGAGATTATGTGGCTGTTCACATCAACGATGCTAATTCGCAGATTTTAAAAGGCATACCTTTGTATAGAACTAAGTTGACTGATTTTTCAAATTCCCAGGTTCATGGAGAAGTATTGAGATTAAGAGAATTGCCATTGAATAGCTAGTATTTTGTTTTGAGTGAATAAAATGTAAAATATTCAATACTTTTCTTTATCGAGTTCAAAAGAAGCATGTGCAATATACTGTCTTGTTAATGCCAATTGCTCTGTGATGGTCGATTGAATATTGAATGCTATACCTGAATGCTGTGTAATGTCATTGAACTACACTAAAAGTGTAGTTGAACGTCAAACGTTCTTATTTATGGTCAACTAGTGCACACAAGATATAAGGGCATCACTAACCAATTACTAGTTCTGGCCACATTAATGTTGAATGATAAAGAGGTTATAAATGCTTGTAGCAATTAAAGCAGATACAACCTACTTGTTGAATCATTCAAATCAAGAGAATTGATTAAATTAAATCAATAAAAAATTTAAAACCTGAAGAGGTGTTTATTTAATTCTTCTGTTCTGACAAACTGTCTAACAAAAGTAAAAAAATTGTCTTTATTATTCATTTCAATAGTATATTTCAATTAATAAAGTTGACTGAGTGTTCGCTGATCTCTTGGTTTAACATTGTTTAATATATTAAATAAAAAACTCTTGGCTAGGCTCAAGTTGAGTCAAACTTTTGAAAATTGGTTAACACCCCAAAACAACTGTCAAGTATTTATTATAAATTTTGTAAAACCTAGCCAAGTGTTTTTTTTTATTCAATATATATCTCAGTTATTTAAAATGATTAGGAAGTTATGTCATAACACAAAATAACAGCATTTCTAAAATATATGTTAAAATTTTATTTATCTACAGCCACATTCCAGTACAACCATGTCTCTGTAAGCATATCGGTAGGTGAGAACCCCGTTATTGTCTACGTATAATATTGATATCGAATCAAGGCTTGTTGGCACACAACAGGATCTGGATGCGCGGGATGGTGCAACGCTGTGTAAAAGGGCTTGTACAATAGCATGCTTTGTAGGACTTAGATGTTCGGCAACGGGATAAAAGCACTTGCCTTGGCATTGGAAGGCCTAAAGAAAAAAGGATGAATTTAAAACTTTTCATCATAACATGGAATAATATCCTTCAACTTATATTTATCATAAAACTGAAGAAAGAAAAGTTGAAATTCTACATATCTGATTTCATAAACAAGATATATCGCTTTTAAATTGTGTTCAGTGATTAATTAGGTACCTATTATGGTATATTTCTTCAGAATATACTCACTTCATAACCACTTGGCTGAACGATCCACTCGTCATAGTTTATGTCTGCGAAATTAATATAAAGAGGTTTACGATTGCATGTATTTCTTATCCGCTTCAATTTCTTACTATAAATTTTCTTGGAAACTATTTCATCCCAAATACTGTTAGTTTCTTCCTCATAATCTTCATCAATAGATCTTTTTTTGATATTCAATTGCTCATTTGATCTATTTGTTATTTCTTGTTTATGATTACTGGAATTTAATAGATAAGACAGAATTAATATCGGATAATCGTGGTCAAATATATCTTCAGATGAGGGTAGTAACGAGAGCTTTATGTTGTACAATTGTTCAAAATCCATAGATACCAGTGAAGACATTTTTACTGCGACTTTTAAATTCTTCGACCTACTTTCGCTATTAAGGATTTTGGATACTTGAGTAGTCAGGTTGAAAGAGAGCCAAGTGTCGTTCTTATGCCGAATATGAAGGACATGAGCATTCACAAATTGCTGCTGCGTTTCATCGTATACTGATAGTGAGAGCATTTTCTCTACTCCTGAAAAAGAAATGAATATAAAAGTGTTTAACTTGTAATAATAATATCTACAATTAATCAAAAAATTGCACTGAATTCGAGTTATCTCAGATTCGTCTGGAATACGGTAAAAAACATCAAAGCTTGCGACTTAATGAACATGTTTACAGGGAACTACAAATTATGCTATATCAATATTCATTCCTATAGACCAGAAAATTCATGGAGACCGCCGCCTCAAATTCAATATAAACCCAAGGAAAGCTCATCCTTAGACAAAACCATTTAGTAAAAACCTGAGTCATCTGCTGAGCATGAGCTCCACCTAGTTTGAACTAATCTTTTCTGTCTGGGGTGCTGCGGTCCCAAAATTTGCTAATTTTCGTAATGGTTAGTGGTCTTCCTCTGTTTCTTCTATTGGATCTAAGTCCCGCCCTTCTGCATCCGAGCCACATGTCTCTGGACAGTTCTCTTATAGTTTTGCTACATGAATGACTATATCAGTCAAGCTTGTTTTTATGCGTAGGTTTTCATTTCTAATGCGGTCAAATTAAAAAACAAGAAGCATCGATCTCTCCATTTTACGCTATGAAATATTTAGGTTTATAGCAGAAGCATTGATACGGGTTAACGTTTCGGCGCTGTACCTCATGGCCGGTAAAACAAATTGGTTGAAAACAGTCTGTTGAAGAATATTGGAAGGTCCCTTTGAATGAAGCATAATTTTTCAATCTTATAAAGCTTTTTACGTATAACCTTCATACCCTCAACGCTCTATATTGCATCGTTGATTTTGTTGAGTCTGAATGTTCTTACGTCGCGTTGAAGGCATTTTGAAATTTGTTTATCTATTTCTTTCATTCGTCTTCAGTTGTAGGTAGATTTTTTGGACCTCGTGTCCCTTTGTTTCCTATGAGCAGTTTGGTTTCGTTGCTTAGTTTTTTTTATTCTGTAGAAATTCCGATCTTGGGCTTCAGTGATTGTGGTTGTGATGATGTTATTTATTTTATTGAGGTCATTATAAATGTTGTGTTCTGTTTCAGCATTGATTAATTTAGTCCATTGTTCAAAGCTATTTATATCCGCTTGATTTATTAGCGACTTGGTTTTATTGCTTTTTGCCGTTGCGGTGGTTATAAGCCCACTGCAAAATTACTGCTACAATGATTAATTTGGTTATCCAAACCACAAATTCTCATTTTGTTCATTTGATTAGTAGTAAAATCATATTCTTCCTAACTTGTTATTTCACTATTCTAATTATATAAAAACTGAGAAATTCTGATCGTTTACCTTTAAAAGTTGCTTCACTTGTGTCAATCAATGTGAGTATCTTCAGTTCAGCATTTATGAAAATTTCATCCATACTTGTTCTTGGCAAATCGAATATAAGAATATGACTATCCGAAAAATTTTCTACCAAATTTTTACCATTAAGAGTATCTGCAAAATATAAACAATTAATATATTCCAAAAGTGTATTAAGTTTATATTCCACAAAATGGAAACTTGGTACACTTTTCGAAGCACCAAAGGCATTTATATAATGCCTTTTGTGTGTAAAATATCTAAATATAGATTATATATATATATATATATATATATATATATATATATATATATATATATATATATATATATATATATATATATATATCAGTGACTCATTTGCTTTCATTAGTCGGTTATTGATAATCATTTTTTTAAACAATTGCATTATATCATTAGGTGTTGGTACTGTATATATTTTTTGCCTTTTGGAAAATAAAGACTTATTATTATTATAAATATTTATTTATATATAGTGGACCCCTGTCTAATCTGGCATGCCTATGAAGATTACCTATATGTTAAATAGAAGGAAAACGCTAGGACTTCATTCAAAAATCTTAAGTAGTTAAATGAAAATTATAGTAGATTTAGGAGTAGTTGCTATTTTGTTTTAGTTTTTCACTTTATTTTATTTTTTACATGTTTATTATTCACCTCATAACTTATTTGAATGTTCGCTTATAATTTTTTTATATGTACCTATATCTTAAGAGTAATGATATATTAATCAGAAATTTATTTTTCCATTTGATTGAATTGAAATATGTTCAGAATAAACGTATTATTTTCATTATTATAGCGAGTTCTGGCAGTCGTTATATTAATTCCGATTTATGGAATGAATTTTTGATAAAGATATTGTTTCATTCTCAAATACTAATTTTTATTTGAAATACTATTAATATTATTTCACTTCAAATTTTACAGTGACAAATTTGTTGTTAAAAAGTTATCCATCTGAATCATAAATCGCTTGAACCATGTGTGAATTTCATATTCTGTATACGCTTGAAGAGGTCTGTAACCCGACGAAACGTATCACATCATTTATCCAATAAAATTGTGAATCAAAAGTGCAAGTGTTTGAATTTATCTTATAGTTTATTAAAAAAATTTCAATTTTTGATTAGAAAATATATTCCAATTGTATGTAAAATGCATAATGCGACAATGTAATATTATATTAAATAAAAACACTTGACTTGGTTTCACGAAATTTGTAATAAATACTTGACAATTGTTTCGTGGTGTTATCCCATTTTCAAAAGTTAAACTCTCACTTATTTTATTTGTGTATATAAATCTTTCAGTAATTTTTCTCACTTGCTTGTTTTGGAATGACACTTCGCACGACGTCTGCACTCGAAGAGTTGAAACCTGTTTTATTATTCTCATATATTTCTAACATGAACTTGGACACATGACACTTCACTTTCTTTTTATTTGTTTTATTTTCAATTTTCATAATTTCTTCATTATATGTAACGTTCAGTTTTTCACTTTCTATGAATAACGTGCGCACAATATTAGGCTGTATAGAATTATTTGAATTTTTTAACGTCATAAAAGTATTGAAGAAAATTAGAAGAATAATCAAGCTAATTAAAATAAGCGAAACTAAAGGACAGCAAACATTTTTCATTTTATTCGGGATTATTCAATAACAGTTCTCAAAACTGAGGTTGTTATTTTGAAACTGTATACTGCAGGCGTTTAGACGCTGAGCGTCGTTTGCGACCACTTGAAATCCATTTGCCGAAGCTTCCATCCCTTATCTACCACATTTGTTTTGTATAAATAACTCAAGTGAAACAATATATCAATCGATGGTCTACGGAAATGATGAAGTATGATTTTTCTACTACGCTGTTTATTCATCTCTAGATTATTATCAAGGAAACTGATATTTTTAGCATTGATGTACGAGTACATATACATTTTTTCTTGAGAGTTTTTTGTCTGTTTATATTTTAATTGAAAATGCATGATTCTCAGCAAACAGATTGAAGAAATGAAAAATTTTATTTCTTGTTAACATTTCGTTACCAATTGTAATTTTGTGAAAACTTCAAAATAAGTAACGGAGATTGAATTCTTGCTTACCTCTTGGTCCCAGACTCTTGGCTTAATGTTTCAGAAATATATTTAATAATAAAAAGAGCGATGTAAATATAAGATGTTTATATTTATAAGCGGTCAGCTCATTATCGAGATTTCATCATAATCATCTCATTACCTAAATTTTAGTCTTGATAATGAGCTCGAAACATCTCGACTAAAATTTGTTATTGTATTTTATTCAATATATTTGTGAAACATTACACCAAGAGTTTGATTCAAATTTTTATTCAAAATAAATAATTAAATATCTCATTAAACTTCGACTATTTACTTTTTTATATAGGTATATCAGACGAAAATATTCTTTGACCATTCCATTCGAGGTATATATATATATATATATATATATATATATATATAAGAGTGTTTTTTTAGAGGTATAGAATTTTAATTTCAATAAAACAACGATGAATCATTCGATTAACAAGAATTTTTTTTTATTCGAAAGATAATCTTGTGGAATTACATTTTATATATGATTTCTGATGTATGACCGCCACGGCTGGCTCGGATGTAGTCCAATCTGGACGTCCAATTTTCGATGACTTTCCAACATTTGTGGTCGTATATCGGCAATAACACGGCGAATATTGTCTTCCAAATGGTCAAGCGTTTGTGGCTTATCCGCATAGATCAATGACTTTACATAGCCCCACAGAAAGTAGTCTAGCGATGTTAAATCACAAGATCTTGGAGGTCCAAAACGTGAAATTAGGCGGTCACCAAACGTGTCTTTCAATTAATCGATTGTGGCACGAGCTGTGTGACATGTTGCGCCGTCTTGTTGAAATTACAGCTCCTGTACATCATGGTTGTTCAATTCAGGAATGAAAAAGTTAGTAATCATGGCTCTATACCGATCACGATTGACTGTAACGTTCTGGCCATCATCGTTTTTGAAGAAGTACGGACCAATGATTCCACTAGCCCATAAAGCGCACCAAACAGTCAGTTTTCCTGGATGTAACGCTGTTTTGACATACACTTGAGGATTATCTTCACTCCAAATGCGGCAGTTTTGTTTGTTGACGTAGCCATTCAACAAGAAGTGCGTTTCATCGCTAAACAAAATTCGCGCGATACGTATTCCGCACAGAACCATTATTTTCGAAATAAAATTGCACTATTTGCAAGCGTTGTTCAGACGTGAATCTATTCATAATGAATTGCCAAACCCAACTGAGAATAAATCACTTCTCAGCTGTTAAATCGGTCGCCATCTTATTATTTCACAACTGTAGATAAGTATTTTCAGTGTTTAACTGGAATTGCAATCCAGGACAGGAAAATGAGTTACCTCTTTAGTAATTGGTTTCAGAAAGTTGATTTTTTTGGAGATTTTAGATGTTATGAAGTCATCACAGTGATCATTGAAAGTCAATTTCCTATCTAACGTAATACCCAAATATTTAACATTTTCTGCCCTGTTTCATTTTGGCTGTTGTTAATTTAAATTGAAAGAAATTTAATAAATCTCTTCGGTTTTTAATTTTAATATTCATAAACTCATTTGTATGTACTTACCTTCAGAGTTTTACTAGTACCCAATGCAATGTGAAGTTTTCCATTGTATTCATTACAATACAATACCCGTTTCATTGCAACGGGTATGTTTTCCAAGCTAATATTCTGAAAATTGCTGGAAAATGTAAAAATGTCGGAAAATATTATGATAATTTTCAATTGACTTTCCTTGTCATAAGTAAACGTAAATTCTGTAAACGTATCTAATATTTGACTCATTTTTAATTATCTACTTATCGATTATAATAATATTACATTTAATTTATGGTTTTCAAGGAGTGGGAGAAACTGTGATGGATTTCCTGAATGCGATTTGATTTCTGTGGGTCTTGAATTACAAGAAGAAAAACGCAAATTTTCTTCGTTTCAGCGTTATAAAATCTTGTATTTATGGGACTTAAAAAACTATAACACATAACAAATTCGACTAATATAAAACTCAATTACGAATTTTGTTTGGTTAAATCCTATGTTTCATTATATTTCTTTTCATCTGCTCTTAATAAGCGATATTTGTTCTGAGTGAAGAGAATATTTTTCAAATGTAAAGTTTTCTAAAACCTTTCTTAATACATGAACTCATATTATATTGCCTAACATTAGTGAATCCAAAAGAAAAATTTCATTTATATATTTTCTTACTCAGTATCTTACAAACTAAAAGGGAAACTAATTTTTCTTATAAATATGGAAAACAAGAGCCCCTTTTTTCAAATTTTTATTTAATCACTTGTACATTATATTCAATCAAACATGGCTTCAAAAATAAAAAAAATTTCTATTTTTTTTCAAAACAAACTAATAACTCTGATGTAGAATAATTTTTATGAGTTGATTCTTTTCAAAAACTTACAAAAAAATTATTTTTCAATAATTTTCATAATAAGAATCTGTTAACAATTTGTTGATTCCATTCCAGTGAAGCACGAAGTGATAAGCAGAATAAAACCTTGATTCAAAAACCTTTTGTTACAGCACTCCCTTTTGACTCTCTTCCTCCTCAACAAGCAGCAAAACAGCGACGATCGCGCCCCTATCGGCACAAGGGATGGAGTAACTTTTCTCTGGGAATAACCAACGCGAAAGAAACACAAATTCGAGTATGGATGCTGGAGGTGCATATGGGGGTGGAAAAGCAGGTGGTGCTTTCGACCCAATAGCTTTTGTACAAAGACCGCAAGTAATTTTGAGAGCAGTTTGTTGGGTAAGTATATTATTTCTCTGGCCACTGTAATTAGATTTCATTTTACTTTCTTCTGTTGACAAGTGGGGGTGACATCATATGGTTATTGATTACTTGAAATGGGTCACCAAAGTATTATGAAATTATTTTTGATTGAATAGACAAGTTCAATGTTATTTAGTTTTGCATTAGCGATTGATTATATATATTTTTCAACGTATTTTACTTTATCTTATATAATATATTATGATTGTATTCCTAATATCATTTTTATTTTACTGAAGAAGAAATGTTCACTTGTTCTAGACCTAGAGGATCTAAAGAAGTAATTTATGTTTTTCATTAGCAGACAATCAATTTTTGTACGATAATATTAATCTGAGATGAATTAGAAATCAAAATACTACAACGAAATAATACTTTTAATTTACGAATTGACCCTTACATAACTTAGAAATAATACTTCCCAGAATATAATAGTTAAAATGAATATTTATGAAGCCCAAATAAATTCAACCATTTGAGACCAAAGATATTTATTTTCGAAAATGTTATTGTTTTTTCTCCGATATTTCACAGATTTGGTCGGTGATGGCACAATAGAGTGTTTTTTTTAGAGGTAAAGAACTTTAAATTGCAATAAAACAACGATGGATCATTCGATTGACAAGAATTTTTTTTTATTCGAGAGATAATCTTGTGGCATTACATTTTAAATATGATTTCTGGCATATGTTCGACACGGCTAGCTCGGATGTACTCATTCTGGACGTCCAATTTTCGATGACTTTTTCCAACATTTGCAATAACACGGCGAATATTGTCTTCCAAATGGTCAAGCGTTTGTGGCTTATCCGCATAGACCAATGACTTTACACAGCCCCACAGAAAGTAATCTAGTGTTAAATCACAAGATCTTGGAGGCCAATTCACAGGTCCAAAACGTGAAATTAGTCGGTCACCAAACGTGTCTTTCAATAAATCGATTGTGACACGAGCTGTGTGACATGTTGCGCCGTCTTGTTGAAACCACAGCTTCTGGACATCATGGTTGTTCAATTCAGGAATGAAAAAGTTAGTAATCATGGCTCTAGACCGATCACCATTAACTGTAACGTTCTGGCAACCATCGTTTTTGAAGAAGTACGGACCAATGATTCCACCAGTCCATAAATCGCACCAAACAGTCAGTTTTTCTGGATGTAACGGTGTTTTGACATACACTTGAGGATTATCTTCACTCCAAATGCGGCAGTTTTGTTTGTTGACGTAGCCGTTCAACCAGAAGTGCGCTTCATCGCTAAAAAAATTTCGCGCGATACGTGATGCACAGAACCATTATTTTTGAAATAAAATTGCACTATTTACAAGCGTTGTTCAGGCGTGAATCTATTCACGATGAATTCCCAAACCAAACTGAGAAAAAATCACTTCTCAGCTGTTAAATCGGTCTCCATCTTCAAGAGTAATACCAACTTAAAGTTCTATACCTCTAAAAAAACACCCGTTAAAAACAAATTAAGAGATTTATACTTTAAAATAAATCCAAATTTATTTATGCCTTTTTGTGGAAAGCGGAGAATCAATTCGACTTATCTCTTGCACAGTTTCACATTACAGAAAGAGCCTACCACTATATTTTTTTGATCTTCTAATGAATTTGGCATATTAGTCCAAGAACTGGCATCAATCAATTCAATCCCTCAAATCATGATGGAGACATCACATCATACATGTTCATATAGCCAGCTTAAATGAGACATTTTCTTGATTAATTATTTTTTATTGGTTGTCCTAGTATTTTCTTCATTTTATTAATATCATTTCATATAACTTCAATATTTACATTTTTAAAATGTTCCAGTTATTCGCCATAATAGTGTTCGGATGTATATCTTCAAAAGGATGGTATTCAAGAGGCAACGAGGAAGAATGCCTGTTCAATAAAGATTCCAGTGCTTGCAATTATGGTGTTGGTATCAGTGTTATTGCCTTCTTAGCCAGTATGGTCTTTTTGGCTGGGGAATATTTTTTCGAGCAAATGTCCTCAGTTAAGACGAGAAAACATTATGTTTTGACAGATTTGGCATTTTCAGGTAAATTTTTCTTTATATAATTTTTTATGTAACTACTAGTTTTTTAAAGGCACCTTCAATAATTTATTGTCGACTAATCTTGACCTAAGATCTTTAGAAATTGTTTAACTGCAGAATATCACTGTCGAGATGAAACGATTCAAATCACGAACGATTTTAGCAGCGTTTCCAAATTTAGAAATAATATTTTGGTTGCCGGAGCTCAGCTGGCCTTGACTAGATGAGCCATGTAGTAGCCTCCTAAATATAAGTTTATACCGGCGACTTAATGGTCACGGGTAGCTACTGAGTACTAGCGACCTAAATTTCGCTTACCTGTGACTTTGGTCGCTGTTTAAAAAATCGCTCACAGAATCGTCATGCTGCACTTTAATCGATGTTAATATTCACTCACAGCCTAACTCTACTTACAAGCCATGAACTAGGAAATCTGGCAACATCCAAGCAAGACCCACAAATAATGATGCTGTAATGGCGTTGTAATGGTTTCTGGTCATTGCTGCTGAATAAATCGCTATTTAACGATAAAAATAACATTCAAATCCTAAGTAGAGTTAGGCTGTGATTCACTAATGTAGATTTTTTTTTGTTAGTTCATACGGTTGATGGTATGAAGGTATTTTGATATGAATATCTTTTTTTTTTTTCAATAATCTCAATTCAGTTTTCGTTTTCAGTTCGAAATCACTTATCCGATTAGTAGATTTATGCGTTAGTTATGATCTTCGTCTGTGTCTCTCTACACATCACTCTTCCTAATTGCAATTATTAAGATAATTTCAAAATTTATAAATGGCTAGAATAGCAATTGTTAGAGTGAAACTAAAACCGCCATCTAAAAACGGCGACATAAGTCGCCGATAAAATCAATGGTGACAGAAGTCGCTGCTAAAAATACCGGTGACTTATAAGATGAATTGTATAAATAGCGCATGCGCTGACAAAATACTTAATAATACAAAACTCGTTATGTCTTTGTATTCTCATAAAAAGTCTAATTAGGTCAAAATGAGTGAACTAAAGTTGCCGAAAGTCGAGAGTTTTGCATCCTTTCATCCAGTAGTATTTGTACAAAGAAATTATATACCTGAAAGAGTTATTTTGGCTTATATAATTATAAATCACGAAAAAATGAAATGTGCTATGGAGACCAAGAATACTTCTTTTTCACGTTATCAATTATCACGTTTTATGATAATAATTATAAACATTTTTTTCAGGTGTTTGGTCATTTTTATACTTTGTTGGATTCTGGTACTTAGCAAGCCAGTGGGGAAAAACCGAAACAGATTATCCAACGGGTGCCAGTAATGTAAAAGCATCTATTGCCTTCTCATTTTTCTCTATATTTACTTGGGTAAATACATATAATGTTTTTTAAATAACTTAGTAATTAATAATACTTAAGTACTTAATTGGAATAAACCGATCAGATAATATGAGCACCTGTTTGAAAGGAAATAGAAGAAACTAAAAATTTCACATTCCTCAGATAAGAAAGTGATATTATCACAAGAAATTAATTTTTCAATACATTATTTATTTAAAAAATAAATTAATTATAATATAAATATAAAGAACGAAATAAACTTTTCAATTTAAATTTACCCGCGCAATAAATATTGACAAATAAATTATGTAATCTTGTAAATAATTGCTT
Organism: Henosepilachna vigintioctopunctata; assembly: GCA_030704895.1. Classification (NCBI taxonomy): domain Eukaryota; kingdom Metazoa; phylum Arthropoda; class Insecta; order Coleoptera; family Coccinellidae; genus Henosepilachna; species Henosepilachna vigintioctopunctata. Next base: position 2,409,300 of record JARQZJ010000095.1, on the reverse strand, counting down.
ATTCAAAAAAGCAATAGTTCATATTTATTATAAAATTCATTTGATTGATTAAATTTGTTTGATCGAATTTCTTTAAACACATTTATTTATTATTTTTTTGTTGTTGAAGATGTAGGTATGGATATCATTTTTTAGGTATTTAAATTTCTTAATGTCTCTCTTTGTTAACAATTAATGCCGTTAATGTGACGTTGAATTGAGAAAAATATATATTGATTTTAATGACAATAAATTATTTGAAAAAAATATTAATATTAAAAACAAACGGCAAGTGTGTGATATGTAACGAAAATTATTTGGATTTTCTTATGTTCTAGCTTTTTGTTGAAAATTGTTCCTATTGTAATTAACTATGTAATTTTTTATATTTTCTACCGTAAGTATATGTAGTACTGAACGAAGATTTTTTTTCGAAAATAATTCACAAGATTTATAGAAAAGTATATTTTGATAGGCTGGATGCACATTCTTCGCTTTCCAACGCTACCGCCAAGGTGCCGGAGCAGCTTTCGCTACCAACTACGAAGCAGATGTAACCATGCCGTCAACGTACACGTCATATCCAGGAGGACCAGACTCGGATCAGAATTATCAGGACCCCCCATTCTCTGGTGTTAATCAAAGAGGTAATGTTGCTTAGATAGAAAGAAGTTAGCATCAATAAAAAATAAATAATAAGTTTATATTAAAAAAAAAATTGAATGAAAAAACTTGACGAATGAGCAGATTTTACCGTGACATATAATTCAACCAAAAGCAGATATATGACAGGGCTGTAATTTTTTATATCTTTTATATGTATATGGAGCAATGTTAAAAATTTCCTTTTGAAAATAATTCAAAATCATTTCAAAAAAGATATTTCCTTGATTTAATTTCAAAACTTTGGCAGGAGTTTTCTGATAAATTCTAAATACGTTTCATGTAAAATGTCCTACATCGGTTTTGTTCTCGACTTAGTATCACAATTAATGTCAAAAATTACACCTTGTTTCCAACGAATAAACCCCCAAATTACGTTAGATATAGTCGGAAATTAATTCACGTTCTGTAACCGTCATTTTTAGCATAAAACATTCAATAGCATAAAATATTTAGTATATATAGAATATAGCATATATCAGAAATAGTTAGTCAGCTAGTCTTAGATAGATTTATGACATTATAGGCGATATACCTATATTATACCAGAGCCGATAATTTTTGAAACAAAAAAAAAAATAATAGTAGGATGAAACCCGTTAAAAAAGGATAAGAATGTAACAAAAATGAAAGGAAAAATAATTTACGGGTGATCTGAGGTCGTGAAGTGGAAAAGGGTGAGTTTTTTAGGGTAAAAAACTGTGTACCTCGATTTCCGGCAAAACTACAAGTCCTGTGGAAAAAAATTAAATGACAAAATTGTAGGTAATAAAGAGAACTACAACTTTTATGATCACACTTTTCTCACATAACCTCAAAATTTATGTGAAAATTCAAATAATCAAGGTTTTGATTTTTTATAAATATATATCTTATACAAAAAAAAATTTTTTCACAAAATTTCGTGAAAACTCACCTTTTTATGTCGTAAAGACACTGTAATTTTTTTGATTTGAAATATTAATTTTTTCATCTTATTTTGACTAAATATCGAAAAAACACTCTAATTTTCAATCGAAAATTCTCGCGTCAAAATGTCAGCTTTTTAAAAGAAGTCGGGGAGTTTTTTGTTCGTTAAAATCTCTTCTTTCTGATAATGTAAAAAAATATATACATTGCTATGGTAAATGTTCTCAGAAAATGCAAAGAAAAGAAAAAAACTCGAATCTGAAATTTAAATCCTATAAACCTCTTTAAATCCTATATATAGAAACTTTCGTTTTTCAAGTTATTAAAGTGTAAATTTTACTAAATAGCTCAAAATTGTACATAGTGATTAAAAAAAAAATTTTCGGATTCCAGTTCTTTCTTTGCATTTTCTGAGAACATTTACCATAGTAATGTATATATTTTTTACATTATCAGAAAAAAGAGATTTCAACGAACGAAAAAATCCTCGACTTTTTTCAAAAAGCTCATATTTTGACGCTGGAATTTTCGATTGAAAATTAGGGTTTTTTCGATATTAAGTCAAAATAAGGTGAAAAATGAAGATTTCAAATAAAAAAAACTACAGTGTCTTAAGGACATAGAAAGGTAAGTTTTCACCAAATTTTGTGAAAAAAAAATTTTTTTGCATAAGATAAAAATAAAAAACCAAAACTTGATTATTTGAATTTTTCACATAAATGTTGAAGTTATGTGAACAGTGTTATTACAAAAGTTGTAGTTCTCTTTATTATCTACAACTTTTTCATTTAAATTTTTCCCATAGGACTCGTAGTTTTGCCGGAAATCGAGGTACACCGGTTTTTATCCTTAAAAACTCATCCCCTTCCATTTCCCGACCTCAGATCGCCCGTAAATTATTTTTCCTTTGATTTTTGTTATATTTTCGTCCTTTTTTAACAGGTTTTATCCTACTATTATTTTTATTTACTTTTTACCATTTTCAAAAAATTATCGACCCTGGACTATATTAAAAATTTTCGTTCTTCTCTTGAAAATCTTGAAAAGAAATAATATGAACGTGAAATAATACTGAATGACATTGGCAGCTTGCGAGGAAGACTTATTGGGGGGCATGACACATCATTAAAATTCACTTTTTTTTCTATTGAAGTTGGAAAAACCATTTTTTTAGGAAAATCAATGTTAATAAATTCTAATTAATGTGTATTCTTAGTTGATCATATACCTCCCAATTACAAATTACAACCAAATCACAATCACAACTACTACTTACAAGTTAACACTGTACAACTTAGTAGTGGCAATTCTGAAAAAATCAGGTAAGGAAATTGAATATTTCGTTCTTGAAAGAAAGCCTGGGCTTGTGATTAATATTATGATCAGAAAATTATTTTGCTGACTGATTGTTCGCTGATCTCTTGGTGAAACATTGTTAAAAGCATTAAATAAAGAACACTTGACTCAGTTTCACGAAAATTTTATTAATATTGCTTGACAACTGTTTCGGGGCTTACCCCATTTGCAAAAGCTAGTCATACAAACATAAAATACAAAAAATATACAAATTTGTCAGTCGAAATATCGAGTGTTCTTTTGAGTCTAGCTTTTTAAAATGGGGTAGGTAGCACATCGAAACAATTGCCAAGCAATAATTTTATAAAATTTTTTGTGAATTTTTGAGTGTGTTATTTATTCAATGTAATTATGTATTTAGTCTATACTAGTGACTACCAGGCAGGTGCCTGGCTGAAAATTTTTTTTCTATACGCCCAGGCACGAATGCAAGCCCGTACTAAATTAGCCCCTCCAGAAATGTTTGTCTAGAGCCTCCTATGATTAATGATGCATCAATGAATAATTTGTTATTGTAAAAGATTTAAAATTTTATTTCAGGTCCTACAGATTTTCAAGCTCCAGCGTATTGAAAATAAAGGAGAAAATAAGCAGAATGCAGACTTGGCTTGTATTATTGAAATTATAAAAACGAAAGGAAAATATTTTGTGAACTAGTCGTACCTAACTTAATTTTATTCTGAGTATATATAAATTATACTCACTCAAAATAAGTATGCTTGTCTTGATAAAAATGTTCAAGCAGGGAAAAAAAATTTGTATTAGTATTTCATATCATAAGCTCGCATTTCCTTTACTTCACCTTGCCACAATTATGTAGGGAGACTATAGTATTATTCATAGCTATGAATAGTAAAAAAGGTTATGAACTTTCAATGTACAGATAATGTGTCAATAATCTGCTTTTTAGAAGTTTTTGAATGAGAAGCCAGTGTGATAGAAATAATTCTACTGTAAATTAGTCGTTTCTCGTTCCACCTAAATATATACAATATTCTTCTCAATACACTAAGCTCAGGGGAAATTGAGAAATTATGATTCAAATATATTTTAGAAAACTTGAAATTAAGAAAATGAAATGAAAAAGAATTTGTTTTCTCATGTTGTAAAAATTCATTACCAAAATTGAAATAAATTATAATTTCTTTTACACGTATAAAATATGTCCAATTGACGTTATTATAATTACTCAATTATAACATAAAACATAAGTGAAGTTTATAATAGATCTTCTTTGACAACTTATAATTGAAAAATCATCAAACCCAAATGAATTTTACTACACAAAATTTCCCAATAAAATCCATAAAAGGTTTTAGGTGGACAAATTGTAGATAATTTGTGTATGAATACTGTAGGGTAGCAATAAAAGATTCAATCTAAATATGTCCTCACTCTCTCATTTCCAATAGTAAGATGAATCTAAGAACTTAATTGTATTATTTTTATATCGAAATGTTATGTAAGTAACCCAATTATAAGTTTTTATGTTACTGAGTTAAATTATAAATAAATGTTTATTCTTTAAATGGGTTTACTGGTTAGTTTTTCCTTAATTTCATTTCCTGATTAGTACTTATAATAAATTTATGCCTGTTAATGTTTATTTTTCCTAAATAAATTCAATGGACGATGAATCTACTCTGTGATAGTTCATAATTAAATGAGAGGTAATAATAAAAAAAGCTTGTCTAAAAATCACTGACTGAACAATTCTTTATTCGACTAGTTTCGCCTTTTACAGCATTATCAAGAATGATAATGCTGTAAAAGGCGAAACTAGTCGAATAAAGAATTGTTCAGTCAGTGATTTTTAGACAAGTTTTTATTATTACCTCTCATTTGTTTATTTTTCCTTGAACTTCTATCACTACTTTTAAAAATTTGATGATCTGCGGAAGGAAAAGGATATAGCGGCTCTGGGGATTAATCTTAAGATCCGAAATGAATCCGAGAGGTTGCGGCATCTGTTTTTAAGGAAGGGTACGGATTACAGTGTTATTTGCCAATATCAACAGGTGTTTATGTGTTTACCAAATCCAGTACAAGTTTTTCATGTTTTGACCCGACTGATATAGTCTCCTCTGGCTTTACTATCTCCCATGGTTTGAGAAACATGGTAAGTTTATATTTTTATCTTAATATTATCAGCTACAAAATGTAAAATTCGGAGATTTAAAATGTTAGTTAATTCACATTTTGTGGTTGTTTTTGTTGAAAGTTAGAAGTTAGGTACCTAACAATGTGACATTAGTTTTTTTTTCCAATTTTACAATCTCTAGATGACTGGTTTATGTTATATATGAGGCTGAAAATGTTAACCCTGAGTGGATAGAAGGAGGACCACCAAGAGCACGCTACAATCGCTCAAAAAGTGGGGGGTTTGAGTTTTGCTTGTTGCCCAGTTTGAGGAGACAGCCGAAGAGTAAAATTACATTGTGTGAGCAGAATGATATCAGGTTCCTTGCTCTCCTCCCTCCACCCATTGGAGGTTGGTCTTTTTGGACTTCTTAAGAAAGTGTGGCGAACGGTGTTAAACGAATGAAAATTGTAGGTCATTTTGGCCATTTCATATTCTTTAATAAATATAAAAGTTAATAAAAATAAGTTACTACTATTCATTCATTACACCCTTCTTTAAAAATTGTAAAAAAGATCAAAAAGCTGACGTTTGCTTGAATATTTTGATTAGAATTGCTAAATTTAGTAAAAGATAAGACTTTTATTGCCATTATTTACTAAATGTCACTAAGTTAGGGAGTTTTACGATATTATGCTAAGATATGAGTAGGATATAAGAGGTAGACTGAAAAATGAATGGGTAGGGGCTACATCGTACTTGAAAAGAGTAGAAAAACCGACAAAACTAAAGGCATAGAACAGAATTGATTGAGAAAAATAGCGAGGAGAGTTGTGGATCAAAAATTGATCATTAGAATGTAAAATTATTGTAATGCACGAATGCATTGAGAATAAACAGTAGAAGTGCTATAGCCTATTAATAATAAGTTGAGGGACGAGGGAACGAAACTTGTTATAGCTTCTCATTTCATTAATAACCTGTTAGTGAATCATGTTGTAACTATTTGAATGACTAAAAATGAAATTTTACAATACACTGCAAAAATCTTAGATATCTAGAAAAGTTTAGAATTCATGAAAAATCTTTAATCTTGTTAAAATATCATAATCAACAAATTTTCAAGTCTAAATACTATGAAGCAATTTAGAAATGGGTACTCAATAACAATAACTTTACGTATATGCTGAAATTTTATTTCACATAAAATGACATTTGTAACATTCCTACATTTAAGCATTCAATAACTCATTTGATTGCAGTTCAATACATATGAGAATTTAAGGCCACTTGCATATCACAGGCTCAATTTATCATTATTATCTTAACATAATAGTCACATTAACAAAACACTAAGAATAAAGATACATTGATCATTAAAGCAGCCTTTGAAAGATTTCATAATAAAAATAAGAAGCGATAAATAAAATAACTTTTCAACTGAACACAAAGAGATCTTTCATAATTTGATTGTTTTTGGCGAAAAGCAGTATTAACTGTCAGTTTCCATATAAAATAGATAAAAATGTTATTGAATCAATGCAATATATACAATGAGCAAGAACAAATGAAGAGACAAAATGATGAAACTTTGAAATTGTGTAAAACGTGTACATATTGAAGACTGAAATGAATGAACTTTCAATCTTATAAACACTAAAACAATATGTAAAACAAAGCACAAATATCATTATTAAATTTAAAATAAATAAATTTGACCTATTATTATTTGTTAATTTTCATCACAAAAAACTGATACATATATAAGTGTAAAAGATACATTGGCAATGAAGCAAGCAAGAGTTTCAATAAGTTGTTACAAATAAATCTCAATTTATCAAAAACATGATTTGGGCGAATTTGTATAGATTTAATTTAATGATTCACTGTTTCAACCATATTTAATTTTATGGTACTTTTCATTATATTATTAGTATAACAATCAAAAATATCATCAAATGATAACCAAACAAACAAAATAACACAACATTTCAAACTCATATTTGTAAAAGTTGATTTTATAAAAATTATAAAACAAAAAAATAAGCACTTGAAAATGAAAAATCTTATTGTTATTCTATTTGAATTATAATGCAAGAAAGAACATGTTCTTCATGTATTAAAACAAAAATTTAACTAAGAAATCACTGTAAAACAAAGCCATATACAATAAATAAGCTGCACTAAACTAGGAACTAATATCTATGCAAAAATGAGACCAATATATTCAAAACAATGGCAAAAAACTTAATTAGTACTGGAATACTTAAATTTTTTCTGTTAAAACAATATATGCTATTGCACTCAGCCATATTTTTCTTATAAATTAAGGCAAGAGATACATTTTCAGGAACTTGAGTTTAAATAAATCTTAAAGAGATTTTCAGTATTGATGTTCAAAAATGCTAAAAAATACAATTACAATCAGAAAACCAAATAATAGTTTAGTAAATTGTTCGTCAGATGGTACTCATTTTCCTGTTATAAGCATCGCAATCAAAACGTGAATTGTCTCCAAATGAAAAACAAGTGGTGATGTAACTTGAAATTCTATATAATAGCAATATGACTAATTCAGTAAAACTATTGAGTAAGCAATTGAATATGTAGTAACAAAGTTTGTGATATATGTGAAAATAGTATTATATTGTTTCATTATGAATTTTTTCAAGATTTTATGACCATAATTTGTAGCAACAATTTAAAATTACTGATTTTATTTCCATTTGAAAAAGTCAACAGAACATCTTAAAAGACTATCTCAATTGTATGTTCCAAATGAATATAATAGATCTTGCAATACAGTAAAGAGGGCACTTTAGGAGGTTTTATCGAAGCACACTTTCAAACATATTCACTTCGGTTTTTTTACTTTAAAAATATATTTTAAAATCAAATTGTTTGAAATGATATTCATTTTTCAACCTTCAAGACATTTTACTATTTTGAAAAATTAAACAAATTCTTGTCATTCTCTAATAACTATATCAAAGTACTAAAATTTTCAAAATCTTAATGCCCTCAATTGTATTCTATGACTCATCAAATTAAGCTTGAAAATGATAAGAAGTTTGAATCTCAAAATGATCTTCAGGCGAGAAATTAGCATTCTTTCAAATCTTCAGTTGTTTCTTGATTAAAGCTGACTAAATTTCCTTCATTATAATAATGTCACTTGTCCTAAATTAGCTGAGATCACCATTTCCATTACAGCTTGAAAAACTACCTGAACATTAGCAGTATCAGTGGCTGTTGTAAAGTGAGGATACAAAACTTTTCTTGAATCACAATTTTTTAATACAAATTTATGTTGAATGAATAGAGCACCTCTATCTACATCTCCATCAGCACCTGAAAGTGTTAATAATTTAGATTTGAATATATAATTCTATATTCATTTGCAAAATTCACAAATTAAAATTTTTAATTTACCTTTATAATCTGGAAAATAAAGTCGCAGATGTCTTTGAGAACATAAGATCTTTTCTCTAAATAAATCAAATTTGTTGAGGAAAAGTACAAAGGAGGCCTCTCTGAAAAAAGGATTATTAACAATCTGTCCAAACAGATTTAAACTTTCCTCCAATCGATTCACAGTAGGATCTTCCTGTGGAAGAAATTGCAAATAATTAGAATACGAAGATAAATTAAAAAACGATGAAAGTTAATTAAAAGCTTATATAGATGAATCCAAATATTAATGACCAAAACAAAATCGCCGAAGTTATTCAAGGGGACTGAGAAATCAAATGAAACGCTATCAATCTATTTTATATAGGTGGCAATTCAACAAATTACATAAATGAAAGAAACACCTATAAAACCTAGCTGAAATTGAAGTTTTGAAGTGATTTAACAAATAGGGGGCATGAAACTGACAAAAATCATTTGTGAACCTTTTTCTGAATTATTTCTAAAGAAAGATCTAGGTCTTGTCCACCAAATGTGATTAAGAACCTGAACATGACACTTTACAAAATCAAAAGCTAGAACAGGAACTTAATTAGAATATAGAAGATAAAAAATAAGATACTTATATATAATAAAGAATTTGGGTGTAGGAATACAATTAACATATGTCATTGATTTTCAAGTAGAACTTCTGGGTATTCTGCCATAAAAATGGTAAATTACCAAGAAAACTCACAACCAATAACGAAAATATCGTGGGAGAAAATTATCAAAACAGCGACATAAGATTCATTTTAGTTTGAAACAAAAGTTAAAATCACCTAAGGCATCTTGAAATCATTACAGTATAATTTAGTAACCCCTCAGAATAGACAGTTCGATATGGTTGTAATTCTGTATCT